>OZ020192.1:103114678-105514678 GCA_963971165.1 Philopedon plagiatum | reverse complement strand
AACAGTACGAAAAAATTTCTAGATGCAGATATAAAATATGTAATTAAATCCTAGTGCAATTTAGAGTTAATTATTGCATAGTTTTTTATTTTCATTTGTTTGAAATAATATTATGTAGAACTCGTTTCAAAGAATATCTTTAGCTTAAGGAGTACTTTTATGAACCTTCTTTAACATATTATGCAGGGTGTCGGAAAAATCTTAGGATGAACAAATATATTTGCTATTAGTAAAAATAGGGACCCCAAATTTTAGGTATATATTGGTTAATAAATCTACTTTTTGAAAAAGTTAAATTACTTAAATTTAACTTTTTCAATCCCCTTGAGGGGTGATGCTGAGGAGATGAGGTCAATAATTTTAAAAGCAGCCCTATGCCGTGTGGTTCCTTATTTTAAAGATCTTCAAAAAAGAAACATTTTAAGGCAAACCCGAGGTCCGTATCTTAATCAGTTTTTAAATGGCTAGCCTTTAATATTAAAAATCGTGAAAAAAAATCAAAATTTAAATACCTTTATTTCTCTTATTACTTTAAAAGTTGTTCAAAATGACCACCATGAATTTGTTTGGCAGTAATAAAGTCGATTTTGGAACTCTCTTCTCACATTTTCGAGAATAGCAGGTGTTACTTCTGACAGAGTTCCAAAATCGACTTTATTACTGCCAAGAACTTCAGTGGTCATTTTAAAAAACTTTTAAAGTAATAAAAGAAATAAAGATAGTTACATTTTTTTTTACGATTTTTAATTTTTATAGGCTGGCCATTTAAAAACGAATTAAGATCCGGACCTCGGGTTTGCGGTAAAATGTTTCTTTTTTGAAGACCTTTAAGGTTAAACCACACATATCAGGACCAAGTCCAAACCGGGCTCCGTGCGGGCCACGAACATCAATCGGTTCGGATGGTGGAAGTGACATTTAAATTGTATACTTAACAAACAAATTTCAAAATGTATAATACACGATAACCAGGACCGGATTAAGCTTTTACGGGGTCCGGGGATGAATTGGTTAATGCCCCGAGTATGATTGGGGGGGGGGGGGGGGGGGGGGGTTCTAATTCACTTTACGGTACCAAACCGACGGACGACAGTCATTTGAGTGAAGTTACACAGATCTTAAAAGGAAACCCAAACACTGGCCGGGGACGACAACATGAAAGAATCACAACATATTACCAAATGTTTCAAATTCCAGAATACTATAAGATGTATTTTCAGTTAACAACCTTTTTATGTTATATTTAAATTTTTTATGCTTAATACTTTATATCTTTCTGGAAGCAAATTATATAAAACGATTCCCTTATAGAATTGACTGTTTTGTTAAGGTGGGTATTAAGGTCAACCTGAGGTTAAGGGGACTTTGATATACGATTAATTTGTGTTAAGAATGACTTACCGTTATTCTGTACCTTAAGGTGGCATTGAAATACCGGCCCTAAGTATATTAATGAACTAAGGAATTTGGGTGGTAGCAAATCATTCCGGAGACAATATCTGTCTGTATACTTTCTGGATGATGATATTTTATTTTTATTCTTACGTACAGTTAAAAGAGTTTTGTAAATAAAGAATTATATCATTGTCATGCATGATCCTTGATCTTATGAAATAATCCCGGCAGGATATCATAGAATTACGTTTAAACATAATATTTCTTATGCATCTCTTTTGAGTCTTAAAAATTAAATTACTAAGAGTGGCATTTCCCTAGAATTGAATTGCATAGCTCATAGTTGAATGGAAATATGCATAATAGACTTATTTTAGTATTTTTCAGCAGCAAAGTCCCTCAGATACCGCGACGAATAGCAAGCCGCGCTCAATTTTTTACTTAAATTCGTAATGTAATTTTCGAACTTAAGAGCAGTATCAACAGTCAAGCCAAGGAGCTTTGTTTCCCCGACCTCACCCACTGCACCACCATCAAGAACTATGCCATTGTTCAGGTCTACGAATCGGGGACCAAAATTTAAAATAATTGTTTTGCTTTATTTAGGAGTTTGTTAGCTGAGAACCATCTATTCAACTGCGTTACTGCCAACTGGGTTTGTTCCTCGATCATCTACCATCCGTACTGCTAACAATCATGTGTAAGTGTCGTCTGCATACATGACAAGTTCAAAATCCACGTGCTCAGGCAAATCATTAACATACATGTTAAAAAGCAGTGGACCCAAAACTGACCCCTGAGGAACCCCGGCCATTAGGGCATTCAATCCCGGGATCCCGTTTCCCGGGATCCCGGAGACATTTTTCGATCTCGAAATCCCGGGATTGTCGTTTATTTAATCCCGGGATTTTCGGTATTTATCTTTTCATTTTTTCATTACTTTATATCGTGCACAAGCGTTACGTAATAGTACAATTATGCGCTAATAGACAACCCTGAATGTATGGCAACAATGTACCTTGGATTTCCCGTCGCGGGTCGCGACCTTCAAGAACCAACGCCAATTAGAAATGAAACTAAGAACAAGAATTGAGCAACGAAGAAGTAAGAACAGTTCTATCATCGATCCTAAGTTATCTACACGCTCCTGCAGAAAATGAAACAGAAGAATTATTTAAAACTAATTTTTTTAAAAAACAAGTTTCGATTCACTTTTTTTCCTACTGTAAGAATCGTTTTTTTATGTTATGTTTTAACATTTTTTTATATATAGGTTATGTTATAGTGTACTTATGTCCATTTTTATGTTTTTTTTTTAGTTATTTAAATTAACTGAAGAGAGTATGTTTTAGTTTCTTGGTTTTGTATTAATGTTGTTTTTTGAAATAAAGGAGTGATGAAGAAATAAATGTTTTTACTTAAGAAAAATTTCAAGAAAAATCGTTTTTTAAAAATCCCGGGATCAATCCCGGGATCGAAAAATTATAATCCAGAAATCCCGGGATTGGAAATTTCCTCCGGGATTGAATGCCCTACCGGCCATAACTTCATAAGCATCCGAAGATTTGTAAGATGATTCCTGGTCAGTTAGGGACACAAATTGCTGTCTTGTGTGTAAATAACTCTTAAACCATTGATGCATCCCTCCGCGGACCACATATCTTTCCAGTTTGTACAGCAGTATTGGATGATCCACTATATCAAACGCTTTAGGCAAATGCATAATTACATATTGCTAAAGTTGTTAAACACCCTGTAAGGAGCCTTTTTAGAACGAGAAGTAAATTAAAGATAGAAATGAAACCCAAGCAAAATTTCACTAAACTACATCGTTTCTCATGTTATTGAGTAAAACAGGATATAAATTCCATTTGAAATAATCATGGACATCAATATTTTATCGATTAGTCACTAAAATTGATTAAATATATTGCTACCCATTGTGGTCAGGCATAAATATGTTCTTAAAATTGTAATTGTTGCCTATTTACTTATACACATTTACATTTAAATTTAAAATATAATTTGAAATTATGATATCAACATTATCAACCAAAGCAATGACATTGTGTAACTTTGTTCGGTTACTCTCCCCTATTCATTTCCTAAAACTTTGCGTCACACATTCAATAACGAGCCTATTTTTAATAATTGTTTCATAAAGGTCACCCAAACTGACCTTTCATTCAAAGATAAGAAGCCTATGAATGCTTTGACTCAATTTTATCGCAAGAAAATGTCAAAACAACGTTAGTATAAACACGATGGCTTCACTGTTCGCATTAACGTCTTTTTTCGTTTTTTGTGCCCTTTTAAGACGTAGTTTCGGCTGCGAAGAAACGTTTTTTAATACTAGTGTAACTTTAGTGGGAGCAAAAGATATTAAAACTATAACTGGATGTTTTTCGGCTACAGAAGATTTGATAAAAGTATCTTTTATTCAAATTTTACATGAAAACGTGCCAGTGTTAAAGAAAGATGCCATAACAGGGTTGCCCAAGGTAGTGGATATTATCATTGAGAACAGCAGCATTACAGACCTGCACAATGATTGCTTTTCAAACCTTCCACAACTGTACTTAATAAAACTTAAACATAACAACTTCAAGACTGTTAGGGAAGGAGTGTTTAATAATCTACCCTTAACCGAACTGTGTTTAACAAACAACAGCATCGAGACTATCCATTCTAAAGCTTTCAATAATATACCGAATCTCAGAATTTTACAGTTAGATCAAAATAAAATTGCGTACTGGTCAGGCGAGTGGTTCTTAGGAAGCCCCAGAATTGCAGTACTAAATTTCGAGTTCAACTTTATAAGTAGTATTCCTACAGGAGCCTTACAGAATATCAAAGGAGTTGTGTATAATTCGCGTGTGAATTTAAACGAATCTACGCACATACATTTAAATAACAACAGGATACGGTACCTTAGTGATGGGGCATTCAGTGGTATCGAAACGTTTGGGTGGTTATTCTTACATAAAAACGAATTGGAAGAGATAAGTGAGGCTAGCCTAGGATCTCTCAAAATGGTGGACTGGATTCGTTTGGAGCATAATCAGCTAAAGTGTATTCCGAAAAAATTAGTTGACATATCGCCGAAAGTGTTATGGTACATAAGTAACAATCCTTTAACTGATGAGTGCAAAAACTGGTATGAAAGTATAAGAAATGGAATGAATAATGGTTTATAACTTAGGTGATTTGAAAAACTGCAAACGTTTTGAATTTTTTTTTAAATCATTGTACAAATGAAGTTGAAGTTTAATAGCGTTAGCACACTAGGTAGCCAGGTCGCGGCGGCCAGTACGTCACGATAATTGAAAATGAATATATAGTAAGCGACAGGAAAGTACAGCATTTTGCGATGTCACCGGTCTCGGGACTACTTCTGCTCTACTTTTTTAAATCCTGGTAATTCTAGTTACTGGGTTTTAAAATGTTATTTTTTAATGGGAAAAACTACAATTAATACCCTGAAAACACGAAATTCGTAGAATATTCTTGAATTATACGAATCGTTTACTTCATACTTTATATTAAATGTAACTTTCTGTGTAAAATCCAAAAAAGAAAACATATTTTAAAACCTAGTAACTCCAGTGGCCTGATTTTAAAAAGTTGGACAGAATTGCGTTGCCTTACCACTGACGAGAATATTCTTCAAGCAAACCTAGCTGTCGGGACCTGCGCGAACTCCTAAAAACAATGTATTCCAGTGACTGTAGTTCTGTGGCTTGGTGCAAGAAGGGCTAATGTCAGTTTTCGTCAAGTTGAGATAATTAAGGGAAAATTGTTAAAAATATTCGATTGATGAAAATCTACCACAAAAGTTTTGGTTGTTTCAAAGGGTGTAGCAGGATACGTATGACGAGTCGGCCCCCAAATGGCAACCTATATCAAAACTTATGTTATACTATCGGCTTGATGTACGAACACGATTTATATATGTTTCGCCGTGGGACTCCGCTTTGACTATCGTTCAAAGAGACATATCTCGAAAACTAACTAAGCTAGAGAGGTAGAACCAGGTAACCTTACAGAGTATATTCTATATTTTTTTTAGATTTAACGAATAATTACGCATATTTTAAAAAATAAAAAATAAATTTTTTTTTTGGTGTTCTCTGTGACTTGCAGTCACTGAAATAATATATGTTGTAATCCTTTATATGCACTAGTACCCATAAAAATTGCGTTAGAAAAAAGTTGTGTTAAAAAATTCACCGCGCACTACATAATAATAAGGATACAAACTTGACATAGGACACATGTAGACATATTTTTATGCATTGAAATCATTGGTAGAAAAAGAAATAAAAAACCAGAGCCATTGTTTAATATAAGTTATTATTATTATTATTATTAACATTTTTGTGTTAATTAAATTATAAGGAAAAAAACAGCCTTAATCATCATCGCTATTGTAATTAATTACAGCTGGAATATTTTGAGTCACAAATATCTTTGTTAGTACCTCAGTAGGTCGCAAGGTTCTGGATAAATACCGTCCATATGATAAGTAATAAATTGCAGCTGCCGCATGTGAACAGCGTCCGACTGTGCGGTTGCCGTTATGACAATCGCAGCAATAACGACGAATGCTGTTGTAATCAGTACCGTCAGAAATGTAATCAATGTAGATACGATAGACTTTTTATTTATATGTCTTAATTTGACTTCTGCTTTAATTATATCGGGTGCTGATTTTACATATTGTACCTACTGAAAGATCGTTTTGATCGTCCAGTAATTCGGCCAAATAGGATAGAGCCTGTGAAAAGTGATAAGAGCCTGTGAATAGAATCTTGAGCTGATTTTCACTTGAACTCAGAAAATCAAGTAGTTTAAATGCATCTGAACTACCCAACAGGCTCTATCTTATTTGGCCGAATTATTGGACGATCAAAACAATCTTTCAATACAATATGTAAAATCAGAACCTAAAATAATTAAAGCAGGAGCAAAATCAAGACATACATAGCAGTCTATCGGATTTACATTGATTTACATTTCTGACGGTACCGATTACAACAGCATTCGTCGTTATTGCTGCGATTGTCTTAACGGCAACCGCACAGTGGGATGCTATTCTCCAGTGGCGGCTGGTGAAATTTCAAAGTTGTATATCTTTGTTCCTACTTACAGGACCCGTACCAAATTTAGGGGATTTAATAGTGAGCCCACTGGGAATGTTTTGGTAAAGAAAAAAACATTTTGTAATTTGCGAAAAAAAGTTACTTAAATTTTTGGTGTGCCCCTCCTAAGAAAAAAATGAACACGCCTAGGTATTTTATTTATTATTTTTTCTAGACAAATTTTACATCATTTTGTCGACAGTTTTTAAATTTTGAGAGAAAAAAATGTGTTAGTAGAAAGTTATAGTCATTTGAATTTTTTTTTAAATTATATTTTAGGCTTAAAAAAATTCAAATGACTATAACTTTCTACTAACACATTTTTTTCTCTCAAAATTTAAAAACTGTCGACAAAATGATGTAAAATTTGTTTACAAAAAATAATAAATAAAATAACTAGACGTGTTCATTTTTTTCTTAGGAGGGGCACACCAAAAATTTAACTTTTCTTCGCAAATTACAAAACGTTTTTTTTCTTTACCAAAACATTCCCAGTGGGCTCACTATTAAAACTACTAAATTTGGTACGGGTCCTGTACGTAGGAACGGAGATATACAACTTTGAAATTCCACCAGCCGCCATTGCTATTCTCATGAGGCAGCTGTGGACGATATTTATCCAGAATCTTGTGACCTGCTGAGGTACTAGCAAAGATATTTGTGACTCAAAATATTTCAGGTACTTACTTATTCCAGTAATTAATTACAATAGCGATGATGATTAGGTAAGATTGTTTTTTCCTTATAATTTAATTAATACAAAACTGTTAATAATAACTAATATTAAGCGTTGGCTCTGGTTTTTTACTTCTTTTTCCACCAATAATTTCAATTCATAAAAATATGTCATATTTGTTCTATGTCAAGTTTGTATCCTTATATTATGTAGTGCGCGGTGAATTTTTTTTTTCGAAGTGTTGCACCAACTTTTTTCTAACGCAATTTTCATGGGTAGTAGTGCATATAAAGTATTACAACATATATTATTTCAGTGACTGTAAGTCACACAGAACACGAAAAAAAAATAATAAATTTTTTCTGAATTTTTTAAAAATATGCGTAATTATTCGTTAAATCTAAAAAATATATGGAATATACAATGTAAGGTTCCCTGAAGCCTCGAGTTAGTTTTGCCACTCTAGCTTAGTTAGTTTTTGAGATATGTCTCTTTGAACGATAGTCACGCGTACGGTCATTTTTTCCATATCTCAAGGTGAAAGTGCAGTCCGGCGGCGAAACATATATAAAGCGTGTTCGTGCATCAAGCCTTTTATAACATAAGTTTCGATATAGGTTGCCATTTGGGGGCCGACTCGTTATACGTATCCTGTTACACCCTTTGGGATATAACGCAACTATTATGAGTTAAATAATAGGTTTGTAAATACCTTTTACTGCAATAATCAATCACCAATGTTGACATTGGTAGTCCAAGCACATAATTTACATTATGTACATTACTGACATTACTGATATTTACTGTATATAAACTAGGGGTGACTACAATGTCATCATTGATAAGAAGTCATTTTGGTCAGAATTTGACATTGGCCCTTCTTGCACCTAGCCACATAGTTACAGTTGCAAGTAATAATAGATTAAGCTTTTTATCTCAACCAAAGCGGTGACAAATGAAGGTTAATCCACTGTTTAGTTGTCAGCCGAAACCACAACCAGCTAAAAACGTCTTCTGAAGGTCGTAAAAAAATGTGCGTTTTTTTTAAATTTTTAACGTATGTAATATATTAATGAATGTAACAAAAATTTAACGGAATCGAGAATCTCCAACTTTGAGCTCTTAAACCTAGTAATATAATGGATATGTGCGGAAAGTGATACTTTTCAAGCGACTGCAGTTGATCGAACCAGTCGAGTGCGGAAAAGACACTTTCCGCATGTGTTGGGTACAAGGTTTTCTCTGCGAGCGTGAGGAAAATTATCTAGGTTGGTTTGAGCATTAAGTACCTTGACCATAACGTGGATGGTTTGTAAGTTTTTTAAATGTCGGAAAAGTATACTACTTATAATTACCTCTTCTTTCTTAAAATTGCCTATTTTCTTTTTTGTACACCATTTACTAAATATTTCCAATTCTTTGGCATAACGGTATTTCGATTTTTCTGGTAACCAACGTACACATTCTTGACTTTTTTGAGAATGTCTTCCGGTACTTCATCAATCCTATTCTCTTCAATTTCTTCCTCGATCTCCATTTTCTACTCAAAAGTTGGATAAAGTCGAATAACCTTTGTATTTTCACACTGACGTCTATACTGACAATCAACAAATAGGTAAATTTCACAAACTTAATTGCATAGCAACGATATACATAAGTAGAAAGGCTGTGTAATTATTCGGTGGATTCATAATTTTTGGATGGTTATTTTTTGGGTATTTCCCACCAATATTTCACTAAATATGTTAAAATGAACCTCTTCGGTCTGGGACCAGGGTCCTTAATTAGCACACGAAGTCTAATTAGTGGCGGGTATATGATTGTTGATGTATTTTTCCCGCGTCAATGCTAAAGAAACTTTCATATTTTCAGCATGAGTGCGGAAAAGTGAAACTTTAATCACGCATATAAGTGCGGAAAGTAGTTACTTTCCGCACGCTCGAGGGAAAAAGAATATTTTAAATTTGTTTCCACTATTTAGGCTATTTCATAAGTAATTTTTATAATTTTAGGTCATTCTAGAGATAATTTTAGGTATAACAATGCCTTTCCTTACACGTAATTGACATTAACAATGCCTTTACTAAACGTGCTTACAAGTGCTTAGTTTTTGAAATACATGATGATAAAGTTACCTTTTTAAATTATTTTTATTCATGTTTTTCAAGATCATTAATTCCTATTTGATACGAGTAACAATTTATTGTGACTGCAAAATAAATTAAATAATCTATAGGGTGATATTTTTCCAGGTCATGTGTCCTTTGACCACCCTAAACGACTTTTTGTACTATACTAGCTAAGCTTGATAACTTGCTTATATCCTTTACTCTATTCAAAAACTTTGTTGTCTCTTATACTTTGTTACGCAAAAAATCCGGCAACACGTATCCCATCCGCATGAATGGCCAAGCCCTGCAAAAAAAAGCGTTCCATTTTGTTGCCGTCGCCCTTGAATAGAATCTCTAGATTATGGAACAAATTGCCTTCAAAAAATTTTGTCTTTCCCTCCCAATCTCCAATCCTTTAAATCCTGCATGGGGGCTGTCACACCCTATTTTAAGGATGAAGACTTACCTAATTTTTTAGTTTTGATTGGGTTTGATTGATAAATGACATTTTGTACTATACTAGCTAAGCTTGATAACTTGCTTATATTCTGTACTCTATTCAAAAACTTTGTTGTCTCTTATACTTTGTTACGCAAAAAATCCGGCAACACGTATCCCATCCGCATGAATGGCCAAGCCCTACACAAAAAAGCGTTTCATTTTGTTGCCATCGCCCTTGAATAGAATCTCTAGATCATGGAACAAATTGCCTTCAAAAATTTTTCTCTTTCCCTCCCAATCTCCAATCCTTTAAATCCTGTATGGGGGCTGTCACACCCTATTTTAAGGATGAAGACTTACCTATTTTTTTCAGTTGTGTTAAGTCTCTTTAAGCTGCATAATGGATGTGCACGAACGGTTAGTTTCATTAAGTTAAATCAATATCATCTGAAGAAATAGTTTTGGTGGTCAAACCGTACATTATCTGGGAAAAAATACGAGTAGGTACCACTCTATAGATTATTTTGGATTTCAATTATTTTACTTGGCGACACTATAACTGCTACGCATACATATACATTCATGGCATGGATTTGTCTCTAACCCGAATTAAGTACTCTAAGCATTCATGACATCGACTTGTCTCTAACTCGAATTACTCTAAGCATTCATGGCATGGACTTGTCTCTAACCCGAATTAATGAAACTTAAAAATGAGCACCACGTAAATGTTATTCTAGATACCTTTTTACCTAAAGTAAGTTTAGTATCTCCTAAAATCTTTTAGATTGCTTAGGAAACATCCTGTATGGTTTCCAAAAGTAATTGTAGAAAATATAGAAGTCTTACAGGTAATTAGCTCCCTTAAATTTACACATAGACAAGTCTGCATATTGTTATTATTTTATTATTATTCCAGAAGATTGATGTCCAATTTTGTATAAAGATTTAAACATTATCTGCATTAAGATTAAGCAATACAAAATTATAACTTACTATTGATTTTACTATGGACTCGTTGATATCTAATTTATTTGATCCTTTTGCCGCCTAACTCAATGACGTCCAAATTAAATATCATTGGATATAACATCTTATCAATTGTGTAGCATATTAGCATTTGAACTTGTTTATTTATTTCGATAAAGATTTAAAATTTAGCCTTTATGCGTAGTTCTTGGTCATTTATTTTTAAACATTTAAATTTAATAACGGATATTTGAGAAAAAAAAATAAAAAAGGTAACAAAACGAAAAATAATTTAAATGAATTTCCGTCAAATGAAAGTTTAATACAGATATTGATTTTGAATATGAGTAAAAGGGACCATGAAGTAAAAACTGGGCTTTGAAACGTTGAATAAATGACGAAATATTGTTAGAACCGTCGATAATGAACGTTTCGAAATGGCTAACGCTAAGTTCATTTGTTGTATTTTATTTAGAACAATTTAAAGGACCCAATAGTGGCCTTATAGACCCATGCCCATTGTTTTACAATGTCTTCAGTTCTCTCAATTTCTGAAATTCCCATGAAGGCACAAAAAGACTTGGTAATTAAATTAATGCCACTTAAGAAACTCGTAAAAGCCATTTTTTATTGTAAATGGATTTTAAGTATCTATGTCAATTTTTTGTTTTAGTACTCTTCATTGGGATTTCAGCTAGCAAAGGGGAGAATAACAATTACGTATTATTTATTTTAATTACGACATTTAGATATGTTTGTGTATAATCTTATTTAAGAGTTTTGTTTTTGGGGTTCTGTGTTTCAAACGTTTTTAGTTTTTCATTCATTCGTTGCAATATTTCACATTTCTTCCAAACTTTTTGGTCCAACCTGTAGATCTGCAACGGGGTTCGCCAACCAGACTCTGATTTTAGTGACTAAGGCCGGATTTACAATAGAGAAATTAAAAATTTTCGTTAAAAAATTGTGAGATTTGACGTCGATAGCTCTAGATTCACATCCTGTAATACTTATTTTAGATTGCTTATGTAAACACCATGTATAGATCAATGCCACTAAAAATAAACTATAAATGAGAAGTAAATGTACGTTCCTACCAATAAAACGTTTTATAAATATTAATATAGAAAGAACATTATAATATTTGTTGTGATAGTCTTTGAATCCGCATGATAAGTGTCACGTTTTGATAGGATATTTAATTTTATGACTGTTTACGTACATACTATAATAAGCACGCATTAAAATATTAAGATTACCAAAAATATTTAATTTGTTAAATAAACTAGTTCACTAAAAACTGGAATTTTTATTCGCTACTTGATTTTTTTAAATTTATTTTCGTATCACTTTCTTCGTTGTCACAAAATCTTATGAAAAAAATATTTAAGAGACATGTTTAGTGATAATTAAATATGTGTAAAAGTGTAAATTATGTGTAACTATACCTGAAAAAAGCCCTAGAAAGCTGAATTTTTTTTTTTTTTAGATTAATGATCTTTTCTAATAGGCTAGCTTTCTCACGTCAAGGAAGGCGCGTCTTTAGAAAGCACAGAGTGTCTTACAATGTTACGCACATTTTAAAAAATAATAATTGCGGCACTAAATACATACAGTGTGTAACAAAAATATGGAAACCTCGAAATATCATGCAAACCGTTCATCCGATTTTTTGTGAAATTTTGTACACTTAGATACGAAATTACGCCCGATCAGATCAAATTATAAGTTCCGCATTGTTATCAAGTTTACCGTTTTCCTGAAATCGACAGGAACTTTTATTTTAAATGGGACGCTCTATATTTTATTCGATTTTCGAATTCAACTTAAAATTCTGAATATTATTGGGAACATTTTATCCTAAAGTTAACAGTTCATGTTAACTTTAGGATGTAAACAGTTTTTGAGAAAATGGTGGTCAAAAGTCGATATTTTATTGTATTTTACCTTAAAATACCAGTACACGAAAGTTTACCTGAAATGTCTGACATTGTCAGTTTCATTTATTTACAAAAATTGGATCATTTAACAGAAACCCAAAGAATTGAAATTTTAATAATACTGGGTTATGAGGAGTCTGTAGAGAAGAAGTTTATAACATTTTAATGACAAATATCCTAACAGAAATCCATTAACTTAATCTACTGAAAGTAGTTTTAACACAATTTCGTCAAACTGGAAACGTAAAAAAAGCTATACGCTCTGGCCGACCTAAAAGTGCAACAGATGGTGATAAGGCTCTGAATGTTTTATTCAGTTTAGAGGAAAATCCCCATCTTTCTACCAGAACGCTTGGAAAAGAAAACGTTTCACACATGGCCTTCCACCGCCTTCTGAAAACCGAAAAGTTTCATCCGTACAAAATAAGCCTTGTGCAAGAGCTCTCAGAAGATGTTGGCGCTTGGAATTTTGCGAAACCATGACGGAACGTTGCAACGCCAATCCAGGTTTTGTCAACCGAATAATTTTCTCTAACGAACTAAATGGAAAAGTTAATAGGCATAATTGTCGATATTGGGCCAGGGAAAATCGTCACTGGATATGCGAAAATCATACCCAGTTCCCCCAAAAGGTAAATGTTTGGGCTGGTGTAATAGGTCGGAGAATAACTGGCCCCTTCTTCATGCAAGAGACATTAAATGGAGAAAGATATTTGGATCTTCTAAGAAATGAACTTGTCCCGGCTCTGGCACAACTATTTCCAAATAATCGTAAGTGTTGTTACTTTATTTTACCTGTTGTATTGATTATTTGAATATGATTTTTTAGGCAATAATCAAGCACCAAATGATGAAATATGGTTTCAGCAGGATGGTGCCTCACCGCACTATGCCCATAATGTTCGGCAATATCTCGATGGTGATTTTTTTAGAAGACGAATTGGACGTAAGGATACAATCGAGTGGCCAGCTCGGTCTCCGGACTTGATGCCCCTCGACTACTTTTTGTGGGGGCCACCTCAAAAATGTTGTTTTCAAAAGTAAGCCAAATGACCTCGATGATTTAAATTTAAGGATAGAAACAGAATGGTTTAACAACAATTTCTTGAGTGCTTTGCTCAGGCTCTCTTTAAATCGAAAATTAGCTGGAGGATTAATACACACCTTTTCCCATTTGTATCCCCCACAAAAAAAATCAAGAAGTGTTAAGTCTGGACTTCTTGCGAATGTCTTTTAATTTTGCCCCTTTGTGAGTTTTATGGTGTTATGGAGCCATTTAGGTTAAATTTAGAAGCATATCAGCGTCGAAAAGGAAGACATTTATTAGCGTCATTTTTCAATAATAAATTTCCCAAACATGTATTAATTCTGTAAAAATAAATTGTGATAAAAGTGTCCCCATTAATATTTCTTCAAATATGCGCAACAGTTTTAACCAATATCTGCCTTCAAAACTGCAGAGGTAAACAAAAATGTAAATAAAAAAAAACATTTGCTCTATTGGCTCTAATTAAAACATGAATCATGTAAACGGAGACAAGTTAAGAGTTATTTTTCTCATCTTTATATAATATTAATGTAAACAAAAGAATAAGCTAAACAATGTAAATATTGGTTAAGTTCGAAGCACATCACATATACAAAAAATTAAAAATAAATATTTTTTTAAACTTAATATAAAATTTATATAAGTTTAGTTGGCTGAAAATGTTGATAATAACTTCTAGTAAAATCAATCATTAAGTCAGCCTGACATTCAGGTAATTCACCTACTTGAACTGCAGGAGATCCGCCATATTTCGTAAAAGGCGGTACGACCGTTTCTGGTGCTAAGACTGTGTTATCTTCTATAACACAGCAGTCCCTTAGAATGCATCGCCGGCCCTGAAAAAAAAATTGATAAGACGAAAGTTCACCTGATCTTGCATGATCAAAATATCTATTAACTTTGCAAAAACTTACTGTAAAATATTCATTCAAATATTACTTACAATAACACAGTTTTTTCCTATGTAAACATAATTTCCAATTTGTGCTGCATTTATGAGTGTTTTCTCTCCAATAAAGACATGATCACCAATACTTAGTGAAAAAAATGCCACCCTAAAAAAAACTGACAATGAACAAAAAATTAATGTCAACTAATTTTATAATACTGTTATGGTTGGCAATTTACCAAACACCAGCAGCAGGGTATCTTTTTTAAAGCCCAGTAGGCACTACGCCATATTTCACTGAAATTCTGCATGTATCTTTTCAAATATTTTTACACAACATTATTGCACAATAAATAATAAAAATTGCAAAAACTACCATTTTTGCATGCATTAGGGTAGGTACAATAATTTTGGGTAAAATATTTGAAAAGAATTTCAGTAAAATATTGCATGTCTATGAAGCCTACGAAATAAAATACCTACACTGGTTAATTTATCATTAAGGTTTTTTTTTTAAATGAAAATGCCATAATTATATCAATAATATGAAATTCAGAGAAGATATCTTGAAACAACATGCCCAGATAATTCATAACGTAAAGGCATCTTAAGAGAGCTTCTTATAGGTTTGTTACATAGATTGTGAATTAGATGTTTGATTTTTTGTCCTTCGCAGGTATCATGTTTAGGTATACATTAGGTCCAAGGATTGGGTTTTGAAGAGGACAAATGGACCAAATTTAGCAAGATACGTAAAAATATCACTCCTAATAAAAGTTTTTACTTGTAAAATAAATTAGATTCACATTATGAAAAATTTAATTTTTTATACAGGAAGTATAAAAAATACGAAAACGTTATTTTACGTAAGAGTACACATACCTTGTTTAAGAAGAACAAATATGAAATATGTTTTAAATTAAACCCTAAGCTAAAGTACAAGATTTCATTAAAAAATTTAAATATTAAAAGTAACGAGTTTTATCACATTATTTTTTTAAAGTCCCAACTATTCTCTCTCACACCTTTAACCAGAGTACTAGTTTCTACATATTAAACAATAACGACACCTATAGACATGTTTGTCAATGTCTTTAAATGAAGCAATCTATTTATTTTGTTTTTTTTTTTATTTATTTATTTATTTACGGACAGCAATGTCCATTTTTAATATATAACAAATAGTATATTATACTTATATAAATAAAACTTACTACTACTATATCATAAGACATCAAAAACTCAACTATAAATACACAATAATAAAACTTATCCTGCCTATACATGGTCTCGCAACAATAGCCTTCCTTTAAACTGCCTCAATCATTTAATTTAAAATACTTCTCATCAAAATGCTATCTACTGAACAAAGGATTTTTATAGTCCAGTATTATGGGGATAGCCGAATATCATACCGCTACATCATGGAACAATTTGACGAGAAATTTGTAGGAATCCCAATAACTGAAATGACAACCTACAACACAATAAAAAAGTTCCAATGAACTGGTTCGGTTTTGAATCTTAAGAAGAAGTATGACCAAAATGACGCTGCCACAGTTTTAGTTCTTCAGTCTGTTAGAGAAACTCCTCTGATGTCCCTTACAAATCGTGCTAAACATCTTGTAGAAATTGTGAAAAAAACTCATATTTAGATGATCTTAAAAGAAAATAAATTATTTCCATTTAAGCCCCACTTTTACCCAACATTGGAAGAAGGAGATGAAGCGAAAAGACTTGATTTTTGTTTATGTGTGGGAGACCAAATTTTAAGTGGAAATATCCATTTTTATAAATTTATTATGTTTTCTGATGAATGATTTTCTACTAATGAAACGGTAGCATCCCAGTATGTCAGGTACTGGTCTCGAGAAAACCCCGAATTTAGGATATTGAGGTGAAGACAATATTTTACAAAAGTGAACGTGTGGTACGCGATATCTGTAAACGGCATTATAAGCGCATATTTTTTTAATAATACCTGCAATAGAATATCTTACTTACATTTTTTAGCGATGAACTTGAAAATTTGCCATTAAAATTATGCCAAAAAATGTATTTTCAATAAGATGGTTGTCCAGCACATTGCGCTCGCGAAGTAATAGACTGGCTTTCACCGCAGATTTGGTCCAAGGTGGATTGGTCAAAATGGCCTAATTTTGTGGCCCCCAAGGAGCCCCGACTTAAAGTCGGCCGATATGTTTCTATGGGGCCATTTAGAACAAATTGTTTATGCCACTCCAATACCAAATAATATTTACATGCATATCCCAGGAATATCAGATATCAGAATTCAGATATCTATGGAATCAATTAGAAAAATGTGTTAAATATGGGGGTGGAGTTTTTGAATTTTGATATCTTTATTGTATTTCTTAGTTTATGTCATATTCTTTTGAGTTTAATTAAGTGTTCATATTATTTCAAAAATTGCACTTGAGTCAAGAAGTATTTTCAATTAAATAATTGCTTCATTTAATAAAGACATTCTAGTCTGGCCTGTTGGAAAGCTTCCAGAGCCATTGAAACTTACACACACACACACACAATAAAGACATTGACAGACATGTCCATAGGTGTCATTATTGTTTATTATGTAGAAACTAGTACTCCAGTAAAAGGTGTGAGAGAGAATACCTAGTTAGGGCTAAAAAAATAATGTGATAAAACTCATTAGGTACTCTTAATATTTCAATTTTTTAATAAACTCTTGTATTTCAGCTTACGGTTTAATTTAAAATATATTTCATATTTGTTCTTTTGGTAGAAAATGATAAACAAGGTATGTTTACTCTTAAGCAAAATAACGTTTTTATATTTTTTATGCTCCCTGTATAAAAAATTAAATTTTTCATAACGTGAATCTTCTTTATTTTACTACAAAACTTTTATTAAGAGTGAAATTTTTACTTATCTTGCAAAATTTGGTCCATTTGTCCTCTTCTAAACCCTATCCTTGGACATACTGTATATCAATGAAAACTTCCCCTCGAACTATTTCTTATGATGTTGATTTAAAATATTTAAAGTGTGGATAATTTTAAAATTCTATTTTATAAACTAAATTCAAAAAACCAAAGCACTGATACATATATGTGTTACCTGAACTGAGTACATTGCCAAGATAAATAACTTGAAGCCTTACCCCTTGCTAAACTTTTTATATGGAGGTCGTAACACAGCTTCTTTACTAATTATACAATATCTGCCTGTTTTAACATTTGCTAAATCACCTCGTATAATTGCTTCGGACTGGACAATTACCTTTCCTTGCAAAATGATATTTTGAGAACCACACAATACTGTCTGTCTGCAAACCTTGTTGCCTGAAGCCTAAAATTATTTATTGTTATCATTTAGAGGTAAAAATTTATATAAAAGACTTCTTACTGTCTCCACATAATCATTTTTATTGTAGTTTATATCCCTCAGCTCCATTATTTTGACACTAACTTTTTATATACCACCAAAAATTCTTAATGGACTTTAAGAAAAATAGATGCTTAAATTTGGTTAATTGGTTTTATAGCTTTAACGACGAAAAGTTGCTGAAATAAAAAAGTCCACAATATAAATTAGACCTAACCTTAATTCTGTGCCGTCAACAACTCCGGCTCATACGTCAGTGTTGATCATGTATATATGATTGCCTAACCAATCCAATACTTTCATGGAATTTTCTTTTCAGATAAAACGAACACAAATTAGGAAAAGGGGACATTTTTGGGTTGTAGTGATACAAAGCTTTTGAAGTTAATTTTCGTTGGCATCATACTGAGCGCATCATGAGCACACGAACTGAATTTGCATGTGCAACTTTGCTAAAGGGGTCAATTTACTCAAATAACACTACTCTACAATAATACTCAATTATAAGACAAATAACTTAAAAAATAATTTATTTCCCAACCTATTCTTGACTGGCGTCTACATTTTCAGTTTGAAGACTCTTAAAAGTAGCTACTGGTACATATGTAACTAAGGTATAAAGTTTGTTGACAGAATCTTCATCATCATTTCTCCTTCGGGATAGACGTACTCTGACGCGGAATGGGACATTTCTGAAAAGATATTGTAGGCATAATTTAAATATTGATGATTAAATATTAAGAATATAACAAGATTACACAAAAGACATTAAGTACTACCTCACAATCAACTTTTCAATCTGTCTTCTGTAACAAATTTAATTTGTATGTTTAAAATTTAAAAAGCAATGAATGGTAAGAATGAAAAGGCCTTGTATAGGTGAATTTTTTAAGCTTATATAATACACAAAATTTATCATTGGATCATTACCACTTCATTTCACAACTAACATTATTCATCCTTAGTTCTAAAACTACCTTACTGTTGGTAAACTTCAATAGTATTTAATTGCCAAATAGATTAAAGACCTACCTGATACCCTTGGACCACAATTGCTTGTTTAGTCTGGTATCAATTCTAACATCTGGGGTACCCATTTGCTTTTCAGCAAATTTACGGATTTCCTTAATGGCTCTTGGTGCGCGTTTTTTAAATCCAATTCCATGTAGCCTTTTGTGTAAATTTACGGTGTAATCCCTTGTTACAACTTCGTTGATAGCGGATTTACCTTTCTTCTCTCCTTTTTGCTTTGCCATTTTTGACCTAAAACACAAAACAACATAACCTCACTAACACATTCTCGAAGATTGGAAGGAAACTTGGTAACCATTTCCAAAAATACTATTTTTATTAAATTATCTTTTGCTCCTTGTTTAAACATGGATGATTTTTGCGGTAAAAACTTCTAGCGATTCATAGATGATTTTGGATAATTTTCAGAAAATTAGTTTACAAACCTCCAAGAAACCAACGATTGTTCGAAAGAACGTCAAAATGTCAAGAAAGTGCCAGGAATGTCAAAATTTGCACCCAGTTATGACGCCATAGCAAGTTTAAGGCCTGCCGCACATTAAGCGTAGTCTAGCCTAGCACAGCACACCCGAGCACAGAAGAACTTTTTGTAGCGATACTGAACAAAGGCGGTGCTGCATATTGCACGTAGTAACTTGCAGGAACTAGGCCGAAGATAATTTTAGCTCTATCTGCTGTAAAACAAACACAGTTTTCGTCGACACGTAGGATTATAAAATATATTATACATTAAAGTTTTTCTAGCACAGTTGTGATGTTAATTGAATATGTAAGGGAAAATAAGGTTTTATTTGATTGTAGTGACAAAGATTACATGAGGACAAAATATAAAGATGATATATGAGACTGAATTGCCACTGAACTATTCTTTTGGAAAGACTATAATAATAGCACAATATTTTCAATTTCTGAACCGACACTTTTGCATTCTAAGTTTAAATAGGCGGCAACTTGCAGAAAAAACTATATTGTGTTCAATTTGCGCTCATCGCACACACAGAGCACAGGAATTGTTTTTCTATGTTAGTTCCCGGCTGTACTACTGTACTACTGTGCTAATCAAACCCTTTTTATTTTCTTTGGGCTATGCTCTGCTCAATGTGCGACCGGCCTATTGGTAAAAAAGAAATTTATTCAACACATTCAATAAAATAATATTTAACGACTAAACATGTGTTTAAATTGATCCGAAGTTTTATTGTCTATTCTACAATATTAGTCCCACAGACTTCCCAAAATATTTTTGGCACGTTTGTGCTACAGATGATTTTTAACGGGGCGAAGGGCTCATTTGCTCATTAGTCGACAAAACTGACAAAGATGCCAAATAACAGGATAATAAAGACAAAGACGAAACGAAAACATTCCCTGTTAGTAGTTAGCAAATCAGCTGAAGAGGACGCCGCGTTCGTGTGATGTCACAAGTGAGTACAAATTATACTGTCAAATAGTGTCAAACCTCGGGAAATGTCAGTTGTCATGTTGTCATTTTGTCAGTAGTGTATTATTTTGACGTTTAAGGTTTCCAAGAAGAATTATTTAAAAAAAAAATAGTACAAAATTGTTTGGTAATAAAACTATAATTAAAATGTTACCCATTATAAATTGCAGGTAAGTTATTTTATCCACGATAAAACATATGTAATGGCTTTCTTTTTCCAGGTTAAGTATTGGGCCCTAGAGCTATGGAACTGAAAGTTTGGGTCGAAGGAATTCAAAGGATTGTTTGTGGGGTGACCGAAACTACTACTTGTCAGGTATAAAAAAATATCTGTTTCATAAAGAGTCATTAGTCAGTCATGACTAGCTGCTAATCATCATTTGCTTATACCTCAATTTATATATACTAAATATGTAGGACAACTTTAAAATTCATATTATTTTTTTTTGAAATTTAGATTGAATAAAGGAATATAAAACAATAGTTCTGTTATTAAAGGTAGAATATACATGATAGTAGAATAGAAGTATTAATATCACAGCCTTTCTAAAATTAAATTATTTTGATTTGCATTTGATTGGAGCTACTATGCTTGCTCTAATTCTAGTTTGTTCAGTAGAAAGTTTTCCTAACTTATAGTGGCCTAAAGAACTGACTTAAGGGATAAAACAAGATAGGTTTGATAGTACTAGAAAATATATGTTGCAATTCTTTTTTTATACCTGTTTAGAGCAAAAGGAGCAGATTAAATGAATAATCTGGTGGTCATAGATCAGGAACAAGCATATGAAGCTTGACTTGATCTTTGAGCTGTCAATATCTCTTTATTAACAATAAATCCTATATTTAGTCAAAAACTAATACAATTATATTTTATACATGTGGTCAACAAAAGAGAGGACTTCATGATCGAATCAAATTTTGTACTCTGACAGCTGTATTCAGGAAGTTTTCTTTAATTCCTAATATGTATGTGGAACTTAAAACTGAACCTGTACTTTATTGTTCAAAGAAATATTTCTTATTGATAAAAAAGATGAGGTCTACATAAAACTATCAAAACTAAAACTTAATGATAAACATAATCCAATTGCATTTTCAATAATTTATATCTTGAAAACAGTAAAACTACATAAGTATTGTTCAGATATATTTTTCAGCTATTTTTAAAGTAATGAGTTTTACTATCATAGCTAAAGACTTGTGTATACATGTTAAGGAGAAAATGTAAGACACCACATTTTTTTGTAATTTTTGTAGGCACTTACAGCTCTGTTTTTGAAATTTTATATACATTTTAAACTATAGTGATATGTTTTTTGTTTTGGCTATCTTACAGACGAGTGTATCAATATATGTAGTTATTTTAATAAGGTACGTTAACTGTATTTCCAAAAAGTACCTAATAATAAATCATTTTGCAGGATGTAGTCTTTGCTTTAGCTCATGCTACTGGAAAGTCTGGAAGATTTACATTAATTGAAAGGTGGAGAAATAATGAAAGGCAACTTGCTCCACATGAAAATCCCATGAAGGTAAGAACATTTAGTCCTTATAGACAATAAATTTGTTTGAATTTAACAGATGACTAAAGTGAAATCAATTTATGAATACTTTTTGTTTGTCTTGCCAATCTTTCAAAATAAAAATCAATATTGTCTTACCAAACTTATCAATAGTTGAAATGAAAATTGAATAATATGCCATTTTCAGTGAATATAAGTCAAAACAATAGATTTCCCTCTTTCAACAATCAATGCTATAGTGATAGAGAATATTTCTCATACAAAGATTCAAGTTGTATTTTTTTTCTAAATAAAAATTACTTTTTAATATATAGAAATGAACTTAACTTATAGATTTTACTTAAGTGGGGTGAATACTCAAACGATGTACAGTTTATATTGCAAAGGAGTGATAGCAACAAACCATCACAACCGAATAACAGGCCAAAGCCATTGATCACAAGTAATTTGTTACCTCAACAGTCAAATCAAGATTCATCTAGAGATACCCAAAGTAGACCATTAGATCACAGGTAATTGATATAGTTTTAACATCATCATAATTTTAAAATTAGTTATTACCTATGTATCACAATATTCCACCATACATTGTAAGTAAAGTCTTTTTACCCATCACATGTTATAATTAGGTTAGCATAGCCAGGAGCGATAATTATTTCTATTTTTTTCATTTAAATATTGCAGCCAGTCACTGCCAATCAAGGTTGGGCAAAACTTGATTTTTATTTAAAAAAAATCAAAGATTTAAATAAATGATTTTTTTCTTAGTTCATGGTAGGGATTTATAAATTTTGAATGTCAACGTTCACGTCCATTTTTTTGAACTATTTTATATGCATGCATTTCATTAATTTGAGTATTATAAAATTAAAATAGAATACACAAAGTCATTCTCTATGCAAGAAAATTCCTGTAGCTTCCTGTTTTCTGCCGCGCAGGGTTGGCAAAATTCATGATTTTTTTAAAAAAATCAAAAATCAGATTTTTTTGATTTAAATCAGATTTTTTTGATTTTTTTAGGTTTGTATTATTTCATTATTGTTTGTTCAGATGTAACACAGTTACAATAGTAAATAATTTAAATGCAGTAAATATTAAAATAATGGAGTAGAAAATATAAATTTAATAATATTAATTCAAACTTCAGCAAACGAAACAGAAAACGGTAATTTTAAAAACACAAACAAAAAACAATAGGTACATATTATATAGCTACCTATACCCTATACCAGTGGTTCCCAAATGGTGGTCCGCGGACCCCTAGTGGTCTGCAGGTTATTTTGCGGGGGTCCGACAACCTTTGCTTTGAAACACTACTTGATGTCCTTTTGCACGACGTATGTGTGCACAAACTTTCTCTGAATACATTCTGCTAAAATCCAAACAAAGAAATCGGCTGGATGTTGCTTCAGATCTAAGATTAAAAATTTCAGTCAGGTTTTTGTCCTGTCATTGTTAATATGTCATTATTACAAACTTATGAATTATTCTGATATTTCACCGATTTGCTCGGTTTCCAAATCATTTTCATCTTGGAACGAGTTGCTGTAATGAAGTTAGTTCTATTTTTGTCAAAAGTACTTACTAAAATTGCCCATTTCTTTACAAATTTGTGAGAAAGCTCAAAAATAAGTTCATAGCATAAAACTTAATTGTCTTATTCTTACACTTGTCAGTTTAAAACTTTTGGTTGTCAAATTAGACCGCACTACGTTGGAGAATCTGGCTGTTCAAATCTTAGACCAGATTTAGAAAGAACTATGACAGGAAAAACAGTATTTCATTCTTCTCATTAAAATCCAAAACTGATGATTGATACTATATTTTATATTATATTTTTTCTGCTAGAAAAGAGAATATATTTTGTTCAGTTTAGTTCAGTTTTTCAGTTACTTTTATAGGATGCCGTTTTTATTTATAAATAGCATGATGCCTTTTGGTGCAAATTGCCAAGCCATATTAAAGGCATTGAATAAATCGGCACTTTTGAAATAAATATTTTTTTAACAAAGGTTGTTTCTTTTATTATTTTTGAAGCTAAACTGTTCATGGGGGTCCGCATGTTACTAATTTCTAATTCTGGGGGTCCAGAATTTCGAGACATTTGGGAACCACTGCCCACCAATACCTATTATAATGGTAGATAATAAAATCAAGTCGAGTTAAAATAAAATAATCATTCTCGTAATTATTATGTAATAATAAAATATCATTATGAAGAACAATGATTTAAATCATTGATTTTTTTTCAAAAAAATCACTTGATTTAAATCACAATTTAAATCATGATTTAAATCATTTGATTTAAATCAAGCCAACCCTGCTGCCGCGCGTATAAAAGCATTGTATTTGTATTTAGCTAGTATTTAAACTGGTCAACAAAAAAATCGGCAAAAGCGAATTTTACTCGACTTTTCAAACGGCTATAATTTTTTAAAAACTTAACTTTTTTGAGATCGGTTTTCGGATATCGACAGCTCGTCTTTCCCAAATTAAGCAACAAGAAGTGATTTTGCAATGGAAGCGACATTTTCATGCTATACAGGGTAATTAATAAGTTAATGCAAAACTACTAAAAGTTTAGGTGTGTGCCATGTTGCCAATAAATTTTTTTGATCGTTTGGACATAGCACGCTAGTAAGCTGATATCAATATCTCCAGACGTGTTCGCCGGAATTTCGATTAATGGTCTCTGGCGAAAAATACAGGAGGAAACAGAAAAAGCACACAAATTTTGGTAGCATCATTTTTAAAACGCTGTAATTGGAAAACGGATTAATAGACTTTGTCGGGCTTCTTGGGAATTGAAAGCCCTTTTTGTGCAGAGTTTTACCTAATAAACTGTTTTTTGTTCAATGTCAAAATGTTTGCGTTGTATAGGGGTGAACTAAAAAGTAAATGAAAAGTATTGTTAAAAATAAATTTTCTTTTAATTTGTACAAATTGAGCAGTATGCGTGTTTTTTCTTTCAGAAATAGGGCGTTTAGTCTAACTTTGGATTAGTTATACAGCGTGTCCCGAAACCATCTTAACAAATGCGGAACTTTTTTATTTTTAACTTTACGAAAAAGGTAATCCTTCATAAAAAGTTCTGCATCGTGAGAAAATAGCATAGCCATTCAAAAATTTGATCTAAGACATACAGGGTGGCTCAAAAATGTAAAAGTCCTAATCCATTTGAAGCTAAAAAGACACAAAATCGCTATTTAAAGGCAAACTGCCACTGTAAATGTACTAGTGTTAACTTCTTATGTTAGTAAATTAGGTTTGAAATATACAGGAGGTCCCAAAAATAAAAATGTTTTTATTATCGACTTTACAAAAAAGTACCTATATCTTTATAAAATGTTCTACATTGTGAAAAAAGAGCATGATGATTGAAAAATTTGATCTAGGACATATAGGGTGGCTAAAAAATTTAAAACTCTGAACTGGCCTTAAAACAAGGGTAAGCTAAATTTTAATTCAACCAGTATGGTATTTGTGCAAGGTTACTAATTAAGTCATAAGTAACCACTTATACTTAAAATGAGACGTACAGGGTGATTGAAGGTTTACTTGTATTTAATACAATTTTAGTAACAAATGAAGTATTAGGGTAAAAAACATATTAAATAACTAAACATGACTAAATAACTAAATAAATTTAAACCTCCACGTAACCTTCGTCCTTTTCCATACAGTTTATCTTTAAATAAAGATTTGGTGTCTCCTTAACTTTACGTAAATTGAGAATTTCAGCTTTTTAAGCCACTCTGTATTGTCCTACATAAAGTTTTTGATTAATCATGATCTTTTTCACAATGTAGACTTTTTATGACGATATTTTTTTTGTAAAGTCAATAATAAAAAATAAATTTTATTTTTGGGACCTCCTGTATGTTCCAAACCTAATTCGCTAACATAAAAGTTACCTCTAGTACATTTACAGTGGCAGTTTACTTTTAAATAACGATTTGTGTCTTTTTAGCTTCACGAGGATTAGGACTTTTAGATTTTTGGGATACCCTGTATGTCTTAAATCAAATTTTTGAGTGGCAATGCTATTTTCTCACAATGTAGAACTTTTTATGAAAAATAACTTTTCTCCCGTAAAGACAAAAATAAAATGTTTCCATTTGTTAAGATGGTTTCTGGACACGCTGTATAACTAATCAAGAGTTGGACAGAACGCCCTAGTTTTGGAAGAAAACAAACACATACCGCTCAATTTTCACAAATTAAAAAAAATCATTTTTAACAATGATTTTGATTCACTTTTTGGTTCACCCCTATACAACGCCAACATTTTGACCTTGAAAAAGAAAACAGTTTATTAGGTAAAATGCTACACGAAAGGGCTTTTAATACCTAAAAAGCCCGACAAAGTCTATCAATCCGTTTTCGAGCTACAGCGTTTTAAAAATGAGGCTACCAAATTTTGTGTGCTTTTTATGTTTCCTCCTGTATTTTCCGTTAAAGACCATTAATCGAAATTTCGGCGAACACGTCTGGAGATATTAATATCAGCTTACTAACACGCTATGTCGGAACGACCAAAAAAATTTATTCGCAATATGGCACACACCGAAACTTTTAGTAGTTTTACATTACCTTATTAATCACCCTGTATAGCATGAAAATGCCGTTTCCATTGCCAAATCAGTTCTTGATACTTAATCTGGGAAAGACGAGCTATCGATATCCGAAAACCGCTCTCAAAAAAGTTAAGTTTTTAAAAAGTTATGGCAGTTTGAAAAGTCGAGTTAAAATAGCTTTTGCCGATTTTTTTGTTGACCAGTTTAGTTAGCATACTAGTAGATGGAGAGTTCCATAATGTCATTCATTAAATCTCTGCCAACGTCAGCGGGGTGGATGTAGAAGGGCAGATGCATTCCTAATTGGTCCGCCGAGCGTGAGGACATAAGCGTAATGTCTGACACCGTCTGGAGAAGGAGGGGGAGAAAGGGGTGGTTTTAGTTCTGTGCAGTGTTGTCAGATTTTAAAATCTCTCGGTGCAAATTTCCGAGCGAAAAATCGCCCAAAATCGCAACCTAGTCAAAAAAGTTGGAAATCGCAACCTAGTCAAAATTTTTTTTAAAAAATTGTCAGTTTAATATTTTTTATTTTCCATTGCAGCATTTGCTTGTGAAAGTTTGTTTCTTGTTTTTGTGATTAAAAAAGATTGACAAAGTTATTTATTTTCATTTAATAGATTTTCTCAAAATTATCATTGGCTTTGATTTAAATTGTGATTTAAAAAAAAATCAGTTGGCTGAAATCATGATTTTTAGCTTGCCCAACCCTGCTGACAATGTGGCTGCCCTCCATTTTATTATATGCTATATTCGTATTTTTGTTATTTTTCTTAATTATTTGAATCTTTCTTAATTGATTTTCAATTCCATTATTATTCTATACATATTTTTTGGTCTTTTTATGCCTGCTATAGCTTTAGGTATTTTTTATTATTTTCTTTCAGTTTGTCTTCCATAGGAAATTAATTTCTATCCTTTTTGGTGTACTTTGATAGTTATTTTGCAGTAAAGTCTTTATTGTTTAGCTTTGTCAAAACAGAAAAGAAAATGTTTTTACACAGTGCACCCACTTCGGCGTATCTGACGCCATATTGACGCCAGACTCCCCGGTCTGCACCCCCAAGCGCACTCGACCTTTGAACCGATAATGTCTCGGTCGCGAGGCAGGCACTCTACCAACTCAACCACCAGAGACCTGTGGAAAAAGTTCTTACTAACATTCTTTTTAATGCATAGACAATAAAAAAAAACTTTATTTTGCTGTCATAGAAATAGAGGATCCTTGAGTAGGTACATACAGAAATGCACATTAATATACTTACAAATATTACCAGACATAATATGTTATTAATTGAGCAGGACTATGCCTCAATAATTATTTATTTAATATTAATACATTTTTCACAGGCATTTACTGGCATTTGTTAATTGTATTGTAAAACCAAAGGAGATCGGTAAATAAGGGTCATTATCCACCTATCATCTACATGAAAAAGAATTTGTTCAGCTCAAACCATTCTATATAATTAAAGATAATATGCCCCTTATATTTATGTAATATTTATATGAGAAATGTAAATGCGAATCATATTAATAGCTTTACAAAAGAAACGTATTTGCCATCTTTTAAAACATTTTCGACGTTTTCTGTATTATTTTAATAAGAAGCATTCCATGAATCACCCAGATTTTTACATAAATAGGTAGATAATTCCATTAGTAATTATCCATCTCTACTTCAATATATTAAATATTTACTTTACATAGTTTCCAAAATAAACAAATTTTTTGACAGATCCTTCTTAATATTGTATAGTAGCAAACATAACACAAGTGGGCCAGAAAATGTAGGAGTAGTCAAAGGAATCCAACAGGTTAAAACAGTGCATTTAGAAGTCAGAGAACCATTTACAAGTAATTCGCCATATAGTTCCCCAAAGAAGAGCAGTTACTGTGGCTCAGATCTGTCAGATCGGGCTTTAGAGTCTCCTAGTCATCGTGTGGCGCCTCCTTACAAGGATCCCCCTGCGCCACCGCCGTATAGAAATCCTCCGCCCCCTAGCTCAAATGTAAACTATGACAAGTCAAAGAAGAATAGCAGTCAAAGCGCCAACCCTAATTTGGTAAGTTTGTACAAACGTAAACTTGTTTTTTTTTAAATGTTGTTTATCAAAAAAGGCTTATTTAAAAATATTTAATAGTGCAGGTACTTTTAATTTCAAATTTTTAAAAGGTAAGCGAAATCTAAGTTTAAAAAAAAAAATAATTTTGGAACTTTATCAATTCAATATCGTCTACGGCCTACATGACATTGATGTATCTGAGTCTGTAAGGTTTTCAAATGTTTTAAATTAATACGTTATTTAATGTGTTATTCTTTAAAATATTTGATATGCAATTTAACACTGTACAGGGTGTTACAAAAAGATGTTAAGAAATTTTAAGGGCAGATTCTACATCTAAGAATATGAAAATAAGTTTATATAAACATGGATCCTCAAACGCTTCTTTTTCGAGATACAGGGTGTATATATAAACTTTTTAGTGTACATTTTCATTAGTAAATATTCACTTTTAAATAGTAAATACCTACTTTTGAAATTCATACTTTAAAATTATCTCTTATTCTCCAGGTTGTTTATACCCAACTAATTACATTTTAGGATAGTCAGCAACCGTCTACTTGGAATGAGACCAAAAATAGAATACCAGAAAACGGTCTATATAACGCTCAATATAGGGAGTTAATAGCATTAATAAATTACCAGAGGGAAAAAATTAGTAGTCAACAGATTGATCTCACAAAGGTAAGTAAAATAATTAAATTTTTGGTATTAAAAATATATTTTATTTTTACTTGCCTACACACTGCTTTGCCGTGTAAGGAGAGTAATATACTTGTGTAGATTTACAACTTGTGGTTTTTGATATGTCTACGTTTTAAGATGTTCGAAGAGTTTTTAGTGACCTGAGGACGAAACCGTCAAAAATTGGTTAAAGTCGGCACCAAAGGGGTCAAGTAACACTTTATTTTAAAAATATTTTCGTTCCCTGTTCATTGCCGAAGTTTCATGAAATTAACTTGGTCTTTTTAAAAATATGTGGCCAAATCGAATTTAAAGCAATGTTTTCATTATTTAGTATGACAAAACGCATAGATATCTAAACAACTATCTATATATATATATACTATAAATCATAATATACGGGTCCCGCTTTTGTTGCTAATAATTAACAGTTTATTAACAGAGTATTTGAAAAATTAATAAAAGTTGAAAATGAAATTGTATTTTTTAGTTTGATGCTGAAATAGTATTTTGGGAAGGGAAAGAACGAGAAAAGCAGTTACAGCTAGATTTTATAGCCCAAGAAATGATCAAAATATCCAATGCAGCTAAGAATAATAAGGAACAAGTATGCATAATATTTTAAGCTTATGGTATTAATTATTTCATTTTTGATTACTTTCTAGATACAAGCTTTAACTTATGTTGAAGAGGAAAGCGAAATCGTCAAACAACAAGAAAAAACCCTTAAGTCTGAAATAACATTATTGAGATCGAAACTCGCGAATTGTGAAACAGAGCTACTGCAATGTAAAAATAAAATAAGGTGAGTATATACAAGCAAAATCATTTAATAGTATTATTTTCTTTCCCCCAGTTGCTTATAAAACAGACCCTCATTATTGTGTTTAATTATACATCTTATTTTATTTTGTTTTAATTTGCATTTGTGGCTATTTTGATTATATGTTATCGTGTGTTTTAATTTATGTAACTATTTAACCAGTATCTTGCTATTCCAAGCAATTTTTTGTTCTGTGGAAGAATAAATAAAAAATATTTTTCTCTCGTTTTGTCTTGCACATGTTTGTTTGTGTGGTACTTAATTCAATTTGATTTATATTTTAATTCTACATTTTTATCGAGGGGGAAACCACCGTGGTATTTAGTGTATGAGGTGATGGAATTTTTGTCATTTTCTAATTTTCTGGCAATAAAATTCATTTAGACAATGATTTTTTGTTCTCTTTTGCAATAGCTATGAAATAAATTTACCATAACTTATAGAAAATACACTTATGACAAATTCATGATAGCGAAATTATTTGAATTGCTTCTGAGAGGGTCACATACAACAAAGTTAATATTATAGATTACTCATGGATGAGCTTCAGATGGAACAAAAAATGAGTAGTAAAAAATCCGAATCTCGCATGCAGGTAGAAAGAAATATATTACTAGAATTAGACAGGATTCAAAAGGACATAGAATTGGCCAAACAGAGCTCAGAACTACATCACTTGACAGCTGAAACGCTCAAAAAAGAGGTAATATGGAAGTTATCAAATTTCTTAAAAATTAAACCGTATTTATAGGGAACAATTTTAAAGTGCAGTATTTTTGACAAAATGCTTAATGACTAAGACCATTAAAAATAATATTCAAGCACCCAAAAACTTTTTCAATATTTGGAAACCAAAATGGCAATAAATTAAATTTTCAGGCATTAATTTTTGTGTTTTTGCAATAGTTAGTATAAACTAAAATTAAGTTTGTTAATCTTGTTCATTTAATTATTTTATTTATTTATTTATTCCCAACAAACCTGTGTAGTTCATTACAGGGAATTAAAAAAAAAATAATAATAACAATAATAGTTATTAAGCTAAACTAACAATAATAAAAATTAAATTTGAATTAACATATACATACAGAATATAAACATCTACACATTAATGCACATCCCTGTACATACATTACATATTGATATACATATACAATACATATTATATTATACATACACACACAATACATATATGTATACATATAACTACTTTAATAAAAAATAATATTTAATAGAAATAGGTTATTTTCCCAGAAATATTTTCTTAACCATTTTTTTAAATTTTTTTATACTTTTAATATTTCTCAAGGTTATGGGCAGATCATTATATCAAAATTCCGTTGAATATTAACGAACGTTTTCCAAAATTACTTTTTACCTTTATTAGTTTTATATTGTCGTTTTGCCTTGTATTATGGTTGTGTTGAGTATTTACTTTATCGAAACAAATATTCGAATATTTTTCTCTAATTATCATCGAGTGAATAATTGTACTGTTTAGTTTTAAATAGGTTTTCTAAATCAAGTAGTCCTCTAGGTTTATATAAATTCACTGTTGGTTCGAGATAAGGCAGCTTTATTCTGTAATCTTTTTAATGGTTTTAAAGAACTCGTTGGTGCCGAGCCCCAAATGGATATAAGATACTGTAATTTTAAATAAATAATTGTTCCCTAAAATTACTAAATGTTCACAACAAAGTAAACAATAAACGCTTGCTGTGATCGCGCATTTTAAAATTTTTTATTTAATTGAAATATGATATCAAAAGGTGAACTTGCGCTGGTGGTAATATTATATACAGTATGTCCACGAGTGGGGCTAACAAGAAGACAAATGGATCAAAAAGTGAAAGATGCGAAAAAAGGTCATTCTTCATAAAAGTTTTTGCTTGCTTTAAAAATAATATCCTCAATGCTAAAATTGTTTTTGTATAGGGTATGCAAAAAATAAAAAAAAACGTAAAATTTGGTTATGAATAAAGTTGCCTTTTTTAAAATTTTAAAAGAATTCTTGTTCCAGATTTTCAAGTAACAATTTGAAATTTCTAAATTACGCTTCTAAAATTAAAGTTTTCACCTATTTTATTTTGATTACACCTTTAATAACTGTGACTTATTTGTCAAAATAATAAAGATGTCTAGAGCAAATATTTTATAATTCAAAATTACAGAGATGACGAGAATTGTTATAGCTACGTTATTGAGACGTTTCAAGAAAACTTTCCAAATGTACAATTATACAGAAGTTCAGTACATAAGTTAGTAATCAAATTTAAAAAAAAACTGAATCCGTTAGCGATATAAAGAAGACCAAGAAAAGATACGACGAAAACGATGCTTCTACAGTATCTATTTATTTTGCAATCTGTTGATGAAAATCCTATTATGTCTTTAAGAAAACGAGCACGAAGTTTACAATTAATTGTGTAAAAAAAAATTCAAAATGTGTCTAAGGAAAATTAAATTCGTCTTTTAAACCAATTTTTAACCAAACTTTGAAAGATGGGGTACAAACGCTTGGATTTTTGATTGTGGATCGGTGATGAAATTCTAAGTAACAACGTGAACTTTCATATGCTGATGTTTATTTTTTTAAAATCTTTTATTGTGTATATTTTGATACAGGTACATACAAATGCACAAAACGCAAATACTATTGCACATAATAGTAATTTTATTACGCATAATTTGTATAATGCACAAAACATCAAATATTATTCGGGTTGGCCACTTTCTAGAAAACTCATGGGATAGTCATGGAATTTAGCTAGTTAGGGAAAAGTCCTGGACAAGTCATTGAATTTTGTCATGGATTTAATCTGCAAAGATTAAAATAATTTTCTGTAAATAAGTATTTTCGAAATGTATTTTGACCTTCGCGTCGCACAGTGTGACAAACGCACAGTCTAGCAAATAAAAAATCATAATTAAACTTCCGAGCTTAAAATGGCAACATTTGCCAGTATCTTCTTTACCAAATGATGTAATGACATAAAAAATACCGTTCCTATACATTTTGAGTATTTTAGTGTACCGGGTAAGCCAAAAAAAATCAGATACCAAAGTATATTTTGGTGAATATATTGGTGTTGTAAAACATTGTATGTGGGTAACTATTTATGAAATATTAGTTGTATGTACCTACATGTTGTATATTTTTATTCATATACTTAGCATGTTTCAGTTAAATACAATAAAAACTTTTAATATTTATTTTGGTATATATTTTGGGTCTGCATAAATAACCGTAGTAGAAGATATATATTTAAAAAAAGTAGAAACATAATTCTTTTAGAAAACTTAATTAATGAGTCATTCATTATAACAGCTCACAAAATAAAATAAGAGCGTGTATAATAGGTTATGCGTGACAAATCCGAATAAAGAGAAAAAAATCGCGCGCTTCTGCACTTAAATCTAAGGTGATATAATCTAAAAGGACTATTTATTAAAATGGTACATAATTCCAACTGAATCTAGCTGAATTGTCGGGATCTTTATTTTTGAATAATGTAATAAAAAGCTTACTAATTACTTGACCAAACATCAATAAGCATTTTCAAAAGTGGAGCTACTTAGCAAATATTTTTTTAAAAATTATAAACACACTCACTTTTAAAGACACAATAATAGGATTAACAAAAGTACCTATATAACAAATACCACGCGTATTAATGCCCACTCACAACGCTGGTAAATATTATATTATTTAAATTTCATCGATTCCCGTCTGCATCAAACCAAACTGGTGATAATTTTTTATTCTATTTTGGGCTATAATGGTTTGTTTATTATTCAGTAAAGGTGCGCGCACACTTAGGCGAAGCGTCGCGAAGAGAAGAGAAGAGAATTTTATCCATCCAAGAACTTTACATGCAATCAAATGGGAGCCCGCACACTGAAGCGTCGAGAAGCGTTGTGCGGGCTTCCATTTGATTGCATGTAAGTTTCTTGGACGGATAAAATTATCTTCGCTTCGCGAAGCTTCGCCTAAGTGTGCGCGCACCTTAACAGTATTTAACACGAATTTAAGGGATTTAAAAACCTAATATTTTTGACTTATTTCTTACTAGATTTTAACAAAGCCACACTGAGGCGTCGGTGCAAATATCATACCGTGTCTTGTTTCTAAACTCCAAAACGGTTTATCGAATCGATATTAGATTGATATCGATGCGAGAGGACTTCATAGTTTATACTGTTAAAAGGAGATACATAGAGTATAACGTCTGTGGTTCATGTATACAAGGTGTGCGAAAAGTCAGTATTGGCAAATAAATTTGTTATTAGTAAAGATACAGACACCAAATTTTAGGTATATCTACTGGTTAATAAATCTACTTTTTTATGAAATTTAACTTTTTCAGCCCCCTTGAGGGATGACGCTAGGGAGTTGAAATAAAAAAATTTAAATGCAACCCTATGCCGTATGGTACCCCATTTTAAAGGTCTTCAAAAAAGAAACATTTCGCCGCAAACCCAAGGTCCGTACTTTAATTCGTTTTTAAATGGAAAGCCTTTAAAAATTAACAATACCTTTATTTCTCTCATTACTTTAAGAGTTGTTAAAAATGACCACCATGAACTTCTTAGTTCTTGGCAGTAATAAGGCCGATTTTAGAACTCACTTCTCACATTTTCGAGAATGGCAGGTGTTACTTACATTTATTTTTTAGAGTCCTTCTATGAAGTTTCGAGTTAATAGGATCATCTAATATTTTTTTTCATACAAAGTTTGAACCCCTGTAGGGGTTGAATTTTGAAAAATCCGTCCTTAGTAGATGCCTACGTTATATAAGAAACCTCGGTGCAAAATGTCAAGTTTCTACATCTAGCGGTGTGGGCTGTGGGTTGATATGTCAGTAGGGATTCTCGATCTAAATCGATTTTTTGGAAAGATCGATTTTTTCCAAATGAAAATCGATTTTTCAGAATCGATCTTTAACCCTTCGATCCTGCAAGGAGATCGGCGATTTTACACAGAATCGATTATTCTGGTATTTTCATGTCTGTGACTTTAAGACTTAATTAATATTTGGAAATTAATATTTATATGTAATTCTTTACAAACGATAGGGTCGTTGCGCCACGATCAAAACGATCCTATTAAAAATTAGGAAAGGAATAAGGAAATAGTTAAACTGCGCCATCTAACATTTTCTAGAAAAAACTCAAATCTGAAATCGTACAAAACACCGATGCAGGTCATGTCGATCGGTATCTATGGACAGTTTGTTATTTTACGGTTGTCATTTTTTCGTTCAAATGTTTTCTGTTTTATTAGTTTTCAATAAATTAGTATGTTTTTCATGATAGCATTGTAAATCAAATATTTCCCCCTCCATACCCTTCTATAACTTAAAAAAATAAACATAGAAAAATATATAATTTAAATATTTTTCTTTTTTTTTAACCACAACTGTACAACTTATACTGAGTTTTAAATAGCATTGGTTTGGAATGGGCACTGTTTACTCTCCCGGCTCCCCTCTCCTACGCCCAAATTTTTCCAAAGATCGATTTTTTAAAAGATCTCTTAAGGCGATCTAAATAGTGAATCGATCTCCATGATCACGATCTAAAATCGATTCGAAATATCAACTAATTTGACATGTTATGTTAGTTATGGAATTTTTGGGTACTTGGTCATGGAAAACTTGGAAAAGTCACGAAATTTGAATAGGATAGTTTGGTGGCCACCCTGATTATTGCACAAATTAATACATTTTTATTGCCCACATTGTTTAATATAAGGCACGCTTAAATCCTATCCATATTTATAGGTCGCTCAACTAGAAGTGGCAATTATAGAAAAGAAAAAGCAGGTAGAACAGTTAGTCAATGAAATGAAAGAGGCAAATTTACACAGTCTTAGTATAGCTCCCCCAGAAGATATACGACAGATATTAGAGGGGCCTAACAAAGGCACCACTAGGAAAATGATTGGTTCACCAAGGCAGTTAGAAAATGCAGTCCCTACCAGTAAAAATCCCCATGGAGTATGGGTATAGAGTATAAAATTAAAAATAGAATGGATTCGCATTTCTAAAATTTTCAAGAATATATTTACTGGGTAAAGTATGCTCTCATAAATGATATTTTTGTGTCATTTGGGAAGCTGTCTATTTACAGTTTGATAGTGGATGGGTTGTTTATCGAAGCGGTATAATTTTTACGCTCACGTTAAAAGTAATAATCACCTGATATTCCTGATATATGTATGTACATATATAAGTAAGTTGGTCACTCTCCATGAAACTAAAGGAGAATTTTTAAAGTTCACAAATAAAAAATGCAGCTATTGATTTAATTGGTTGCATTATGCATACGACGTTTAGCATTAATCACCCTTATTAGCAAAACATATACAGGGTGGTCCAAAAGTAATGATTCCTTATGACGAAATAATGCGATTTATTTAAACTTGCCTAATTCCAAAGTTGATAATAACCAAGATACAGGGTGTCAAAATTTTAATTTTGTTTTCGATTTTTTCCAATAATTTTTCAACAAAACGATATAGCGGCACGAAATTATTTATTTTGGGTTTTTTGAGGCAAGGAATTCAAATTCGGCCATACTTTTGATGTCACTAGTAGAGGGCGCCACCTACGGCTTACCGCACTTTTTTAAATGACATAACTTTTTTTAAGCTTCGTATATCGGTCTGACTATTGAAAAATCGATTATACTACTTCTGTTACGTCAAAAAGGTATACTTTGTCGCTAGGAGTAACCGTATTCGAGATAATCGCACTTCAAATTTCCCATGCAATTAAATACCTACGTGTGGTTCAAAAATAATGCCGGCTCAGAGAGCAACAGTGAATTTCTGACTTCTAATTATTATGATTTAGCTAAATTTACTTAGTTCAAAAGTTGATATACTTCAGACACTGAAGATTTTTTAATAAAAACATTTATTTCATGCGGGGAAACTAATTTTATTTTAATGAAACTTTCTTATTTAATAATTAGTTTAATAACACTTAAAAGTTAATAATGCTTTAACAAAATAAAAGTAAAAATGATATCGTCTTGATAACAATTGCTCAAAATGGTCACCATTGACCTCAGTACATTTCGCTGTATGCTTTACAACAAAATATCCCCATCATTTCTGAGAAGAGCATTTATAATTTTTTGACCTAACCATTATGGTTGTTTATTGAACTGTCCTAACAATGGATTTAAAATGACCCCAAATACAGAAGTCCATAGGATTAAAATCCGGACTTCGCGCCGGCCAAGACAAGGGGCCACCACGGCCTATCCATCGTTCAGGAAACTTCATTAAGATAGTTTCGCACTATTTTGTTATTAACTTTTAAATGTTATTAAACTTATAATTAAATAAGAAAGTTTCATTAAAATAAAATAAGTATTCCCACACGAATAAGTGTTTTTATTAAAAAATCTTTAGTATCTCAAATCTCCTATAATATCAAGTTTTGAACTAGGTAGCTAAATTTAAATCATAAAAATGTGAAGTCAGAAATTCACCGTTGCTCTATGTCCCATTACTTTTGAACCACACGTATTTAATTGCATAGGAAATTTCAAATGCGATTATCTCGAAAACGGTTACTCCTAGCAACTTCATTAAAGTATACCATTTTGACGTAAAAGAAGTAGGATAATCGATTTTTTCAATAGTCGGATCGATATACTAAGCTTAAAAGAAGTGCGGTATGCCGTAGGTGGCGCCCTCTACTAGTGGCATTAAAAATATGGACGAATTTCGTGCCGTTATGTCGTTTTGTTGAGAAATTATTGGAAAAAAATCGAAAATAAAATTAAAATTTTGACACCGTGTATCTTCGTTATTATCAACTTTGGAATTAGGCAAGTTTGAATAAATCGCATTATTTTGACATAAGGAATCAGCTGTTGCTCTGTGTACCATTACTTTTGGACCACCCTGTATACACAGAGTATTACAAATTCGATGTTCACCATTAGGATCTCGTAAAAGTGGTATGTAAAGAGGTACAGCAAAAGTTAAATTGGGGCAAAGTTGCACAATTTAGTGTCATAATATACCGAAGATTTTTGTAAAAAAAAAAAACTAAAATCGCAAGGTTTGTAATTGAATGGCAAAACGCTACGGGTAGCGCCATCTCGGCAGATCTAGGCCAAGTAATACACACACCAGCGCCAACACTAAAGACACATGTCACAATTAGTAATGGAAGTCACCTGCAAAGACATCAAGTCACAATTGCAGGGTGACCGCTAGGTGGTGCGCATCTCAAAGACGATCCTCGTCAGTAGTAATGAAATATATAAAATTCCAAACATCGAACAAAGTTCGATATTATGGAACGTATATCAGTTTTGATTTCTCTCTGGCGTCTCATCCCCGGACGCGTTTCGCCGTATCACGGCTCATCAGCGAGGCTAGAGACGACAGAGAGAAATCAAGCTCGAAGGTACTAATAGCTGTACCAGCATAAATAAATGGCAAAACGCTACGGGTAGCGCCATCTCGGCAGATCTAGGCCAAGTAATACACACACCAGCGCCAACACTAAAGACACATGTCACAATTAGTAATGGAAGTCACCTGCAAAGACATCAAGTCACAATTGCAGGGTGACCGCTAGGTGGTGCGCATCTCAAAGACGATCCTCGTCAGTAGTAATGAAATATATAAAATTCCAAACATCGAACAAAGTTCGATATTATGGAACGTATATCAGTTTTGATTTCTCTCTGGCGTCTCATCCCCGGACGCGTTTCGCCGTATCACGGCTCATCAGCGAGGCTAGAGACGACATTTATTTATGCTGGTGCAGCTATTAGTACCTTCGAGCTTGATTTCTCTCTGTCGTCTCTAGCCTCGCTGATGAGCCGTGATACGGCGAAACGCGTCCGGGGATGAGACGCCAGAGAGAAATCAAAACTGATATACGTTCCATAATATCGAACTTTGTTCGATGTTTGGAATTTTATATATTTCATTACTACTGACGAGGATCGTCTTTGAGATGCGCACCACCTAGCGGTCACCCTGCAATTGTGACTTGATGTCTTTGCAGGTGACTTCCATTACTAATTGTGACATGTGTCTTTAGTGTTGGCGCTGGTGTGTGTATTACTTGGCCTAGATCTGCCGAGATGGCGCTACCCGTAGCGTTTTGCCATTTATTTATGCTGGTACAGCTATTAGTACCTTCGAGCTTGATTTCTCTCTGTCGTCTCTAGCCTCGCTGATGAGCCGTGATACGGCGAAACGCGTCCGGGGATGAGACGCCAGAGAGAAATCAAAACTGATATACGTTCCATAATATCGAACTTTGTTCGATGTTTGGAATTTTATATATTTCATTTGTAATTGAAGACAAAAGGTCATACTTAAAATCTGACATCATATTGTGGAGGAGAAGAATTTTACATTATCTCTTCAAATAAAGTCAGAAAAAGTAAAAGGCAAAATGCCAATTTTCGTTTTTTACGAATATCTTTGGAGGTACAGCTTGTCAAATATAGCTTTGCCTCTGAAAAATTTCATAATTGCGCGGGCGAGGAAGTGAGATAGCATTAGGGTAAAAGAAATGGAAATATTAAGCAGCTTTGCTTGAAAGTCCTGTCAGCGACAAAAATAAAATTATATAATTGCTTTATAATATCCGGTTTCATTTTCAAATAAGATTATCCTTCCTAGTCATTAATTTAGCATAAATTGGTTTAAGAGCAGTCAATAGCCATTTTGTTCCTGGATTCTGCGTGCTTGATTTTGATAAAGAATAAAGTAATATTATTTTGTGTTAAAGGGGTTGAATTGGGATTATGAGTGGTATCATAAATACTTTCCGGAAATTTTAGTAATTATAATTTATGGTAGATACTAATTACAACTCTAAATTCGATTAGTTATAGATTATAGATTAGAGTTACGTGATGCATATAAATTGCTACCAGTCTTATTATTATTGTTATTAACTTGTTCGGAAAAGGTACCGATCCTTTTATTGCAAATTATAGGTTAGAGGGAGTATTGTCTCTCAGAGGGGTAGGAAACAATTTTAAGTAGTTTAAGAAGGTTATTGTGACTATGCTGACACTGTTTTTGCTTAATAAAAAATATTTGCAAATGCTGTTTGTGTTTAGTAAAAACATGAGATCTTTTGCTATAAAGTCATAAAACTTACATAAGTATTTTGCCAGATTAGGAATTTATTTTTCATGACAATTCCGATAAAACTTTAAAAGTAGACAACCAGAAATACTTGCACAAACAAAGGCGGCTGTGATAAAATGGTTGAACATTCTTTTTTATTGGCAACAGCATCGTTTTTATTTGTCTTTTACTAATGCCTGTTTTGCTAACAAGGATAGAACGAAATCGGATTCCGTTGGGAATTTTATCAGGAAAGAAAAGAATTTTGCGATGTTTAATCTTTCAAAGTAGATAACCAGCAATACTTCTACAAGCAAAGAAGGTCTGATAAAAATTTGAACATATTCTTTTTTTACTTGTCTCTTCTAATGCACTTTCGCCAACACGGATGGAAATAAATCTAATTCCTCCGTGATTATCAGGAAAGAAAAAATGAATATTGTGATTGCTAAAATTTGTTCTGGTGTAGTCCATGAAACCGACCAATAGGGTGAATTATTGTTCAGTTGTTTTTGTATCATTCTAAAATTAAATTGGATAGAATCCCAGATCAAATTATTCGGCCTAAGGAATACACACGCCGGCGCCGGTAACAGTTGAAACACGCTCTTGAACTTTCTATAAATGATTGATGGGTTTATTCGCTTCAGATTCTTGGCGCTTAAAATGAATAATATTTGCCAAAATTTTATAATTTTGCCCAGATAACACTTTGTACGGACTGTACTGTCTACTGCGCTTCTAGTGGGCGGTTCTACCTCAGAGGCAAAGCTATATTTGACAAGCTGTACTCGGAATTTTTATCATGTTTCGACGACATATTATTCGGCACTAAATTGCCGCTTAGCCTTAATTTAGCTTTTGCTGTATCTCTTACTATTTATGCGATCCCAATGGTGAACATTGAATATGTCACACCCAATGTATTTACACACGCCCAAGTCGTTCAGTAAAATATCCTAAAGGAATTTCCTAAACATGTAGTAAACACTGTACTTTTGAAAATTGTATTTAATAGCAGTAATTTGCGCAGTTGAAATTAATAATGTCATGGTACATTAGTTGAATAACAAATATCCTATAATTTTAAAAGAATACATAATGAATCACAGTGGGATATATCGAATACCTTTACTTTTAGACCAGATGCCAAGTATTTTGTGGTAAAAAAATTCCAGGAAGAAATTATACTTGGTGGAATGTTTTTCTATGATGATACTAAAAATTCCTTAAGTTTTCCCCCTGAAGCGAACCGGCTTCTCTTCTTTCCAGAGCGATAACGGGACCAAAAATCAGTTTTTGCCTTTTTGCCTAGTTTCTATTAACTTTACGTCCAAAATAGTTATACAGAATTAAAGATAATTAAATTCTCTACAAGAGTGAGTTTATGGGAAGAATTGCCTCAGAAGTCCCAGCGTGGCACGCGAGCGTGAAAACATGGCATTTTAATGTCTGAACTGAACTTAGTTTTCGGTGTATTTTTTCCTCAGCTTTCCGATGGTGTGATTTAACTCCTTAACCTAAAAAGAAAACGCTAAACGTGCTGTATTTCGAAAAACGCAATTCTTATCTTTTTTTAATACGCTGGATCGAAAAAGCTATTTTCCAGAGAGGACTTTTTTTTTGTTTACAAGGAATTAATCGAAAAACATATCTCGGCGAGACTTTGCAGCACGCGGAAAGGCGGCGGCGCGTGGGCGCAGGCCGAGTGCTACGCGACAGAGCAGTAAAAAGTTTAATTGTTGTTTTATGCAATAGATGGTTCACGGCAATATTTGCGACCCTAAAGAGATTGGATTTCAAATATATCTCAATTTTTTGAGGGTGTGCTTTATTTAAAAGGTCCCAGTCTTGCGATTTGACATTTTTCCGAAAATCAAAGAACCCGAAAACTCAAAAACTATTCAAGAATATTGATAAAAAACACCAGCATCGAATAAACCATTGTCAAAGTCCAATAAAAGAAAAAAAAAAGTAAACATTTGTTCAACCACAGAGTCTGAACCCACGCATCGCTCCCTCGCCGCGCGGTCAAAGGCTCGATTAATTCCTGGGAAACAAAAAAAAAGTTCTCTTTGATCATTCTATCTAGCGTGTTAAAAATATTGAGTCCAGTTAGGCCCAAGTTGAACCACACACACCAAGAGTTCAGCTTAATAACTTAAATTTTAAATTTACCCTCGTGTAGTGTAACAGAACAATAATAAAATTAGTTAAATGTTTGCGTTTTTAGAGTACAATGCAATTAGTTATTAGTAGTTATCGTGTATTTTATTATTGTTTCAATCAAGGGCGTAGATAATTTTTTCCGGGGGCGGGGGGCACCAAAAATCATTAACCACCCTTTATAAATTGTTTTACATATTTAAGATCAACCATCAGAGTGAGATAAGGTCTCACGAAATAGGATTAAAGCAAACAAACATACACGTAAGAAAAAAACTACATATTGTTCATAGAACAAGAACTTACCAAGGGAAAATAAAGATATACAGGGTGTCCGAAAAGTCTAGTATCGGCAAATATCTTTGCTATTAATAAAAATAGAGACACCAAATTTTAGGTGTATCTTATTGGTTAATAAATATACTTTTTTATGTAATTTAACTTTTTCAACCCCCTTGAGGGGTGACGCTAGGGAGTTGATGTCAAAAATTTTAAATGCAACCCTATGCCGTGTAGTACTTCATTTTAAAGGTCTTTAAAAAAGAAAAATTTTACCACAAACCCGAGGCCCGTATCTTAATTCGTTTTTAAACTGCAAGCATATAAAAATTAAAAATCGTGAAAACAAAAATAAAAATATTAATTTCTCTTATTACCCCTATCACTAATTTTTTGGTTGAGCGAATGCCAGCGGTACCATCTAAACATTGGGCAGTACCTGGATACTTTTAAGTTCGGTATTCGTAAGTCGTATTTTAATTTCAGATTGATGGTTGGGCCGCGTTGGGCAAGCAGAATTTTAGTTGGGCGCGCGCCCAATCCTGCCCACCCTTAGCTCCGCCACTGCTTATTATTTTAAAAGTTGTTCAAAATGACCACCATGAAGTTCTTGGCAGTCATAAGTAATATTCCTTTCAGGTGTCTGACGCCCCGGAGCGACTCGCCCCGGAGTCACTCGACACCGTTCCGAAAGGAACAATTGACAGGTTTGACATTAAGCTCAAGTCATAAGTGATGCACGAGAGGGCAGGGGGGGGGGGGGATAGGGCTCGAACGGTTCAGGTGCTTGATGCACAAATTGAATGGAACAACAGTGTGCTGCTCTGGAGCTGTACGGGAGCTCCTCCTTGGGGTGAAAGGAAGACACCTATAAACTCGATTTCGGAACTCTGCTCTACAAAAGTAACACCTGCCATTCTCGAAAATGTGAAATGAGTTCTAAAATCGACTTTATTATTGCCAAGAAGTTCATGGTGGTAATTTTAAACAACTTTTAAAGTAATAAGAGAAATAAAGGCATTTAATCTTTACGATTTTTAATTTTCAAAGGTTTGCCATTTAAAAACAAATTAAGATACGGACCTTGGGTTTGCGGTAAAAAATTTTATTTTTCGAAGATCTTTAAAACGAGGTACCATACGGCATAGGGTCGCTTTTAAAATTTTTGACCTCAACTCCCTAGCGTCGCCCCTCAAGGTAATCGAAAAAGTTAAATTACTCAAAAAAGTAGATTCATTCAGCATTAACCAATAAGATACACCTAAAATTTGGCATCTCTATCTTTACTAATAGCGAAGATATTTGCCCATACTAAGACCCTGTATAATATGTTAAAGAAGACTCATAAAAGTACACCTTAAGCTAAAGACATTCTTTGAAACCATATCTACATAATATTATTCAAACAAGTAAAAACAAAAATAAACATGCGAATATTCTTCAGAAAAACTTATACAATAATTAACTCTAAATTGCACTAGAATATATCATATATTTTACATCTGCATCTAGCAATTTTTTCATACCATTCTGGGTTTGCTTTTCGTACCGTTCTAACCCTCTACCCCCTCTACCCCTCCCCGATATCTACGCCCTTGACTAATTATTATGCGGAACCCTTGGAACGAGAGTTTCAACTTCTCACTGAGTACAACAAATAATACTTTTTTTAATTAAAGTTGTGCGTAAAATTGATGAAATGCATTACAGTGGAGGTCGTCCAGATTTGTTCAATCTTTAACATAAACTATTTATAGAAAATTTATCCTCTTTACTTTTGTACTTAATTAATTTTGGCGCAGAGCGAAGGAATATGAGAATATGGCTAAAAACTGATTTTTTGCACCTTTAGTCCACACGAGGGGGGCGGGGCTCATTAGAATAGGAAAACAAAATAATTTGTTGGTAACATCCCCAGGAACTACTGCATCCACTCTAGATTTTTTTTCTAAAATGTGTTCCTTTAACTAACTAATTTCTTACGTCACACAAAGCAGCTAATAAACGGCTCCACAGAAAGTTTAAAAAATAAAAGTGTAGTCAGAGTTAGTGTATCTGATAGGTTAGTTAAAAATTTGAGAACCACTAGAAATATACATATAAGTAAACACTTTTATAATGTATCAGCCTATTTACATTTTGATCTGTAGTATAATTGTAAAATAATGTAGTGAAACGTAGAACGACCAGAAAATGTAATGTAATGTGTGTAATATTAAATGGTTAATAGCGCAATAATTACAATAGAACTTGTTGATCTCAAGGGCACTCCAAATTGATTTCTTATGTTAATTGAATATACAGTGCTTCCAGGTAGTGAGTCTGCTAATAAATTTCCCAACTCCACTGCTTTTGCATCGGGTTGGAATGCTCTTGATATTCGAGGTGTTCTGAGTATCGTCTTTTGAGCAGAATTTTAAAGTGAAAATTACCAATACTACAGTTTTTTTTATCTAGTTATTATTTTTTGACCACGACAGATTCTCTCTGACATCACATAAATTAAAACAAAGTTTTTTAGGTGATTTTCAATACAGTCAACAACTTTAAATTTGGCACAAATTTCGGTATTCTATTTACTTAATGAGTATCAGTCGGGATCCGATGTCCAGCCGACGATGATTTTTATTGTTTAGTTCTAGTAAGGGTAGGGTGCTTTTAAATTACCCACTTACAGGGGCGGCTGGTACATAAGAACTGCAGAGCTGCAGAATCACCAAAATTTTCAAGCTACTTGACTAATTTTTTCATACTTTGCAGTAAATAACTAAAGGTTCCTTAAAATAAAAATAAGTGAAATTAAAACACCAAATTTTCGGCCGAAAATGCTAGAAGTATAATAGGCCAGCGTTAGTCAACACACGCCGCGACCCGGCACCGACGTACAGGTGACCAAGTAAAATCAACAAAATTTTCTCGCGACTTTATTCGAGTGCCGAGCTGAATTACTTTTATTCGTGCACAGCACTTTTCAGCCTATAATGAATATAGGGCACCAATCGGCTCCACCGTCGGCTGTTTATAAAACTTAATACGGGAAATTCTGCTAGTCATTTAGCTGCATTTGTGACAGTTCTTACTGGTAAATTCGCGCGGATTTTATCAGGAAAGACAACATTTTGCCAAGAATAGGGAATATGCATATAACCCAAATACATCTGAAATATTTTTTTTTAAATTCTGTACGTAAATTAAATGTTTATGGCTGTTATCCATTTATTTTGATCTTTAAATCATCCAGTGAAATATATACTGAAAGTAGGTTCCTAAAATCTTATTCATGTATATTTCAAGCCGAAATCAACCTTTCAATTTTGCAACAAAAACTGGCATTTTTGCGAAATTTGGACACACCATATCTTAATGTCGAGTAAATAAATAGCAATTCTTTGTTTTCATGGCATCTTCAAAAATTTTCAAATTTTGCATGTACCCGATGCAAATAAACCTATTTATTTATAACTTTAACGAAAAAATAAGCGATTTAAGTTAGTGGGAGGTATTCTTAGATAATTAACAGATAAAATAAACCCAAAAAGAATCACTAAATAAGGAAAATAGTATGGAATAATGTCAGTGAAAAATAGGATTTGTCGGAAAAAAATCAAGAAAATTCGGTTTTTAGCCCTTAAATACGCTCCTGGATGACCCATTCGGTATTTATTTTAAAGTGTGATTATATCTTTGTTGAAAAATTGTGAAAAAATTAGATAAGAAAAAATACAGAGTGATTCAAACGTACCGATGTCGAGGGCAAAAAAGTCCAAAAATCGCAATTTAATCGGCGATTGCTCCCTTCCTATAAAGAATGAAGAAACTAAATAATATGAACATCATGTATTTCGACGAGCTCTTTCCGATTACGTATAAGGGATTTTAATTTGAACCATTTTGACCCCACAGAAAATTAAAAACCGTGAAATATTTGAGTCAAAAATCGAAATTTCCAGTTTTTTCCAAATATATCCATTTTCCAGTGATTTTAGGTTTAGGTAAATGTATTGTAAAAATAACGTATTTGAGATTTTAAAGTTTCACTTCTGAATCCGTTTTTCGATCCGACATTTTGTTTTCGAGTTATTAGGTGCCAAAGAGGGGTCTGCAAATGGCATTTTTCGACCTAACAAAATTAAAAATACTTACTTGCCATTTTCCTATCCTCACCAGATTTAATAGAGTTCTGAAGCTCCGGGTGCTCAACAAACTCCGAAAATTTACATCGATTTAATTCACTTATGCCACCTGTTTCCGATTTCAACGGAAATCGCGGAAATTTCGACTTTGGCGTTTAATAGCTCCGAAACGAAACATCCTGTATCACTGAATTTTTTAGTGAATCTAGTTGCACTATTCCTCTATCAACCCAAAAAATCTAATTGCTCCTCCTCTGACTGTTTCCGAGAAAAACAAACCTGTTCGACTTTAGGTTGAGCTTTACGTTATCATGTAAATTGACACTTATTTTTGCTGATCTGACGTCATTATTCACTAAGAACAAATGGCTGCTTTTTAAATTGTAATAAATTATACCGAAAAGTAAACATTTTTGTAGCTAAATTGTTCTAGTAATTTTCTTCAAAATATTTTTTTAGGGTTTGTAATGACTTCCTTAAATGATTTATGCAATAATAAAATAAGTGCATATTCCTTATTGCACTTGCTTAGCTTATCCGGCGATTGATAAAGAACGGCTTAAAACTGAGCTATCCGTTAATTATTCAAGGAAAGACTGCAGATGATTAAACGGTAGCTTATCACTTCTGAAATTTTTAATACAAAATAATTTACAAAACACATTAAAAGAGACAAAAAATATATCAGACATTTTAATAAGAACTCCCGTGGCAACGTCAGAGGCCGAAAGGTGTTTTTCTACCATAGACTTTATTAATGTCAATGTTTTCTACCCTTAAACGGATTAAGATTTTTCTCCGAAATTCAATGACTCAAGATCGTTTAACAGCTTTAGGAATGCTTTCCATTGAAAAAGAGTGTAAATACGCTCACAGTATACGGACATCGAATCCTTTCTTAATAAATCCATGGAGAATATGGCTAAAAACTGATTTTTTACAGCTTTAGTCCACACGAAGGGGGGGGGGGGGGGGCTCATTAGAATAGGAAAACAAAATAATTTGTTGGTAACATCCCCAGGAACTATTACATCCACTCTGAATTTTTTTCTAAAATGTGTTCCTTTAACTAACTCTAATTTCTTACGTCACACAAAGGAGCTAATAAACGGCTCCACAGAAACTTTAAAAAATAAAAGTGTAGGTAGTCAGAGTTAGTGTATCTGATAGGTTAGTTAAAAATTTGAGAACCACTAGACATATATGTCTCCTATATATAAAATATAGGAGACATTTTAATAAGAACTGCCGTGGCAACGTTAGAGACCGAAAGGTGTTTTTCTACCATAGACTTTATTAATGTCAATGTTTTCTACCCTTAAACGGATTAAGACTTTTCTCCGAAATTCAATGACTCAGAATCATTTAACTGCGTTAGGAATGCTTTCCATTGAAAAAGAGTTCAAATCAAAAATTACAGACTTTAATGAAAGAGTTGTTGACAAATTTGCTTCAAAGAAGGATCATAGGATCGACCTGATATTTAAAAAATAAGGAAAAATTCGAAATTTTATAGATACTAATCTTAATCTCATCGGTATTTTTTAAAAATTGAGTAGGATTGACGAAATGCGCCCCAAAAAATAACACGCTATTTATTTCTGTAATTTAAATCTACTGTGGAAATTCCATTCAAAAGCGACATAATTAATAGTGACATTGTACAATTTGCCATTGTTAGTTTGAAGAGTTATTTTGTTTTTTTATTTATGACTTGGGTACAACTTACCATGCCCAAGTTACAGTGAAGTACCACTCTTTGTGGCTACAAGTTACCAATATTTTATATAGCAGTAGTTCTTATAGGAATAAAAATGATGCATGTTTTAAAAAATTTGTACCCATTCGTTTTTTCTGAGCTTTAAGAAAACTACTAAAATTTTCATGTCTGGAGTGGTTCTAAAGTTAGTTGGTGGACTTACTTTGTGGAAGCGCCGTATTTAGAATGGTGCTGTTTCATTTTTTGTAAATTACCTAATCAAAGTACATTACTTCTTTATTTTACGATTTCCACTTTTTAGTAAAAATAATTTCTATTGTATTATAAATAACTCGACTGACGTAATTAATATTATGCCATAAAATTAAGTAATTTAAAAAAAATATTTATTGTAGGTGAACGGAGAAAATAGATTATTTAAAATTTGTACTTGTTTTGTAGGTGATTTATTTATATTTTATATATTTTTTATTTATGCACCAATTTTTATTTATGTTAATTTAAGTTACACTGCCATATCCACGAATGTATTGTAACGCTCAGTGCAAATGTTTAAATAAAGAGAATATTTATCAGTCTTATAAGGCATTTCATTGATATTCATTTCAGGGGCGACTGGTACATAGGGGTTGTAGAACCACTAGAGTTTCCAAATTTGACTAATTTTTTCATACTTTGCGGTACATAATTAAAGATTCCTTGAAATAAAAATAAATAAAATTAAACCACCCAGTTTTTGGCCTAGAATGCTCGGTCAGCGCTACGCCGCTCGGCCTGGCAGACGTACAGTTGACCAAGTAAAGTTAACATAGTTTTCTCGCGACGTTACTCGAGTGCCGAGCTGAACTGCTTTTATTCATGCGCGGCACTTTTCAACCTAAAGGTATATTTTTACTTGTGCGTCTGGCGGTAGCGTCCGGCGGTAACCGCTAGCGGTAGCGTACTGCTTTACTATATTTTATATGGCGCTATTTTCATTTATGCGTCTGAGCCGCGCGGCCCGACGTCCGAACGCGCGCGTCCCTGTCTCGAAAGCTCATAGTAGCAGTCTAGCCGCCGACGGTCACGCGATCGGTACAGTTTAGGTAATTGTTTTAAGCCTGTAAACGCATTTTTCGGTGTTCACTGCTTTTTTTTTTACATCATGGCTCCACAATTTACTGCAAATGAAGACGAATTACTAATTAAAGAAGTTAGAAGGTATCCCGCCCTTTTTGATGCTCGTCTTGCTTTAAAAATGGGATCAACTTTTTGACGCTTTTTTCTCTGTAAAGCCAGTTCCTCTTCTTCTTCGTCATCTTTAATTAAGAGTACAGCAGCGAGTTCTTTTTTATCCATCTACTGTACGAGATACTGCACTTAACTGTCGTTTCTAAACAAGCGCCAAAATGCCAACACTTTTAGCAAAAACACACAGACGCGACCGCCAGTCGTTACCGCCGGAGGTTACCGTCGGACGCTGCCGCCAGACGCATTCACCGAAACCATACCTTAATGAATATAGGGCAGAAATCGGCTACACCGTCGGCTGTTTAGCTGCATTCGCAACAGTCCTTACAGGCAAATTCGCGCGCATTTTGTATCATCAGAAAAGACAATATTTTGCCAAGGATTGCACTCAATTTCCTGATGAGCAATTAAATGCTACTTGCTTAGCTTATCCGGCAATTGATAAAGAACAGCTTAAAACGGGGCTATCCGCTATTTATTCAAGGGAAGACTGCAGAGGATTAAACGGTAGCTTGCCACTTCTGAAATTTTTAATACGAAATAATTTACAAAACACATTAAAAGAGATGCAATATATACATTTTAATAACAACTCCCATGGCAACGTCAGAGACCGAAGGGTGTTTTTCTACCGTTAAACGGATCAAGACCTTCCTCCGAAATTCAATGACTCAAAATCATTTAACGGCGTTAGGAACGCTTTCCACTGAAAAAGAGTTCGTAACAAAAATTACGGACTTTAATGAAAGAGTTATTGAAAAATTTACTTCAAAGAAGGATAGTAGGATCGACCTGATATTTAAAAAATAAGGCAAGATTCCAATAATAATTTTGTAGACACATGTCTCAATCTCATCAGTATTTAAAACAAAATTATTGTTGAAATGCTTCTCAGAAAATTACACGCTATTTATTTCGGTAATTTAATTTTCTTGCAGAACACCTATAATATTTTCCCACGAGCCGCCACTGATTCATTTACCCATACCAGAGACAAACCAAGATAGAGAGAAGAATATCTCTTCTTCCCGCCAGCTTGACAACGCCATGGCCTTCAAACGGCAACACCCCGAGATTGGCGCGTGGGATTCTCACAATACACCCCGACATAGTGCGGTAGCAACAAGGCAAGCAGAGAGTTTTTTTGCGGCGCGGCGCGTCTCAATACTCAATCTCACTGTGCTTTATGCCGTTCATACGGACGGGCTAGTCTGTTTTTAATGCGTGGCTACATTTTTTGAGAATCTTTTAAACTTTTGATTGTTGTTTTTCATGTGTTTTTTATTTTTCAGCATTTTTTAAATAATAACCCAACATCTGCAACGCACGCCCGTGGCAGCTTTATTTAAACTTCGGTAGTTGAGTGCGCCATGCGTCATTATAGCCTTTTCCTTACATAAATATACAGGGTGTCCGAAAAGTCTTAGTATGGGCAAATATATCTGCTATTAGTAAAGATAGAGACACCTAATGTTACTATGTCCTGTCAGTTTTGTTAAGTGATTTTCACCCACTCCAGTTTTCGCTAAATTTGTAACTATTGCGACTCAATGCGAGTGGTTAGTAAACTTGAAGTTTTTTACAGCAAGGCCAGCTTTTTCTGCTGACGTTTTAGTCCATTTCGAAATCTCGTTTCTCCGCACCGGACTATTCTTATATCATTTGCGTACAGTTGTATATCGTCCGTCTGTCACAGGCGATTTTCTCTGAAACTATTCGACGTAAAATTTGAAATTTAGCACAGAGATAGAGTGTGGTGGCCCAATTATAGACGTGAAATATAAAAAGTTGAATATTGATTCTAGGGGTTAATTTCAGGGGGTAAATTGAGAAATGGAAAAAAATTTTCAATGGCATCGTGTAGGGTGTCAAATGAAAGCTTTTTGAAGGACGAATTCAAAAATATATATGATATATTTTTAATGCATTTTTTAAAGATTTTCCTGGAAAAATGCTTAAAAATTGCTGTCCCCACCCTTATCAGCAAAAGGATCGCTCAGAAAAATCTGAAAAATCCTGAACATTGAGAATTAGGTGTAGATTGAGCAGAAATTATCAGGATTGAAAAATTCTAGCGCGATCTATATGCCCTTCCCACCTCCAAAACCTGGCTACGCCACTAATGCTTTGGGTAGATATTAGAAAAAATGGTAAAAGAAAAAATATTCTAAAACGTATAATAAAGCTTCAATCAAGCCTTAAACACATTACACTTAAAAAAAAAACGATTACAAACACAAAATGCAAAGAAATATTATGTATTATGTCTTTTCTTCTTTTTCCTTGTTATACTTCTCAAGTTCCCTCAAAAACTGAGCCTTTGGTTTCATGACATTGGGCCTGTCACCTCTACACTTCGGGCAATACCATTTTCCCTTGGGTTTAGTTGTTAGCGTAACACAGGAGAAATGGAACCACTCGATAGGGCACAGATCATTGTCGCACATGATCATTTCACCAAAGGAAATTTGGTCACACAAACAATAAGTTGGTTCGTCAGGATCAATAGCCTGTTCTTCTGGTGGAGGAGAGTCTTCTTTTTGAGTTTGAATTTGCCTCGATTTGCGTTTTTTCTTTTTACCTATACATAAAAATGATTAAATTCTGACATTCTAAAATAATACAGATTAGTAATACTAGTTATCTCATCTCAAAAAAAACAATCATATGCAAATGGAGATAGTTCAATTATTTAAAAAAAAGTTATCCTTACCAGTAGCTGTCTTCTTTTGGGTTGTGGATGTGGAGGTTCCAGCACTTGTACTAACAGCAGGTGCCTGGCTTCTTAAAGAATGCTCTGGAATAATGGGTTCACTTGGATTTGTTTCCATAGCAGTATAAGAGTCTCTTTCATTTCTTGCTCTGCGTGCCCTTTTTATTGGTCTCTCAATGCTATTTGTGGTAGTAGTATTGCTTGTTGTTGTAGGAGGGACTGGGGGTGGAGGCTCTTTAGTTTCTGGTTGGGCTGGTTCTTCTTTTCCAAAGTCTGAATAGTAAAACAAAATAACTATTTTAAGCATAAAAGCTATGTCAAAAAAGGTATACTTTTAAAGCATATTTAAAACCAAAGTGTAGGCACACCATTTTGAAATACCTACACCTAAAAACCATGTAAAAGTATGTACCTCGGTATGTACATAATTATTGCTTACCCAAATTCTTGAAATCCTGATCCAGTAATCTAGTTTTCATTTCAATCTTGTCAAGAATATTTTGCAGCAAACTCATTTTTTCATCACCTAGTTCTTGGGCAGCAATTAGGGCTTGTTGCATCCTTTTAAAGATTCTATCTTTTTGGGAGTTGCTTGTACAATCTTTAATACTTTTTTGTTGGTTTTGTACTTCTCTGACTCGGGCTAAAAGGGTAGATATAGCAGTGAAAGATTAAAATAATACAAAATGAGTTAAAAATTTATATTTACCCAAATAATATACATCGAGCTCTCGCATACGCGAAATTAGACGCTGCAGTTCGTTTGGAAAGTTTTCCACACAATCCAGATAATTTTCCACATAAGTTGCGGAGTAAAGCGCTTCCACATTAACTTGGTTTAACATTTTTAATAGAAATTTCTAAATATTTCCTTTCTAATGCAACATACTGGCAAATATTCAAATTCACGAAAACGAAAACAACAAAGGTTAGCATTAGGTTTTGGAAGTGCACTAGCTAGTCGGATGTTTAAACGACTCCTATAAAGCACGTCATTTAAGGTTCGTACATAAATCGCCAAAAAGCGAAAAGCCGACAAAGGAACAAATGGGTAATTAAGGGGCGATGAATTGGATTGTGACGGAATACATCTCAGTCGGCCTAAGGGATACATGCAGCAAATCTGTTTTTTGAGGAAAACGATTCAAGAAATTTTAACTTCCTGCCAAAAGGGTTAACTCTAGATATAATAATAATAATAATAATAATTGTTCTCAATCTCTGTTTTAATAATAGCTGAAAAAATATCTAGCATCGAAAGAATGTAGTTATCATATACTTTCTTGTTGATCCCGGTTTGGCGAGTACATCAACTGCTGAACAGAAAGTTCAGTCAACCACTATTTCTTTGAGCAGTGGGACTCCGCGACGTTGTAGAATTCTATTTGCAGAGACAAAGGGATATTTTTCGCCCTGTTTTACGTTCGCTGTCAAATGATCTGCAGACAAAAACAACACGGTCGCTTTTGAGTCGATTATAGAAAGCTATAACCACCCGGAGTAGCACTACAGTTACAGAAGCTTGAAGCATCGGTACATCTCGGATCTCGGCCCGGAGTAACTCGCCCGGTTTTAAAGGAAATAACATTTTGCGCTTGTGATAATCGGATAATTCATATACGTGTACTGATACGTATATGGGATAATCTGAAACATAACCTCCAAAAATTCGTATTTCATGGAATTAATCGTCTTTTTTTATTTTATGCCTTTAGTTCAATAACGCGTTTTTAAAGAAAAAGCAAACCATGCAAAAATTCTGCATCTTAAAGGGCAATGTAAAATCACGAATAGAGAAAAAAACAAGAAAACTGTTTAAAATCAAGTTTATAAGTTAAAAATTAATTTTTTATGCTTTTGAGTTATAAATAAAAAGCTTATGTTCTTTTGCAATTTTCGTCACAGATATTCACAAAGTATCAATTAAATTAGCCCAGCCTAAACGGGCTTCATGCACCTAGAGATCACGCGAGGTTGACCATGAGAGGGCAGGCGGATAAATCTTGAGCAACCTAAGTACAACACAGACATTCAATAAAACCCCTCGTGCCACTTTTCGTTGTGAAAGAAATACAACTAATATAATTAGCTTGGATATTTTAAAGCCGACGTCCCATGTGCGGAATTAAAGACGGAGGCGGAACGGAAAGGGCGATTCTATTGGTCGCTGGGCGGCCATCTTACAATATTTGACGTCAAAAATTCAAATCAAACCAAAGAATCGCCTTTTCCGTTCCGCCTCCGTCTTTAATTCCGCACATGGGACGTCGGCTTTACGTTCGCAAATTCGCGACTGTGTGAATACTTAAATTTTTGGTTGTGTTTAAAGAACCTCCCTTTAAATGTTTCTTTATATTTTTCTATGTTAGTCCCATCCTAACCTCAATTTCAATTTGAATTTTGAATTATTGAATTGACTTTTTAAGACTTTGTGTGAAGATTGTAGTTTTTATTGTCCAAGTGAAAACCTTGGACCCGGACTGTGTATTGTATCAGCGTTGGATTATCGAATTCAATAAGTTTTCTGTGGTAAAAAAAAAAATACATTTAACCACCAGTTGCAAGGTCTCCACTTGTTACCATAGAAGAGCCATCAAGGCAGTGAAAGGTTTCTTGAAGTTTAGTTAAGAGCTGATATTGGTGTTCACAAAAACTTTATTTAACATGGCATTTGTAACTAAGACGGTGACAAAGATTAGAAATAACTGGAAAAAATCTGTATTTTTTACAGTAGTAGTAGCATGGGGTGGCTCCTACACTAAGAACTACATCGAGTAGGTATAAAATTTATGTAGGAATAAAGACTTTGCTCTTAATATTTATACTCTATTACTGTTATAGGTATATTTAGCAGACAGATTTTCTAAGCAGCTTTTCAAGGATTTCATAATTAAAGGGCCAACACAAAAAATAATATTCAACTTTTTTTACTTTACGGAGATTAGAATTACATTTATCAAAAATGTCCAGTCTGGTTTCTTGTTATCCAAGTTTTATTTTTGGAGAGTTGATCACTCAAACATTTGTGTTGGTTCAAGAGGTAAAACAAAATAAAGAATTTCATTTTGGGAAAATCTCAAGTGATGACTAAATTTAGATGTACTTTCTGTTGTGCACTTTTTTATTCATATAAGGTGAATAAAGGCATACTAGTTTTATACTTAGATTGTGCTTAAACTTAACCTAAGTATTTTGGCAGTTGTCCGAGGATGGGGTTTGGAAGAGGACAAATGGACCAAATTTTGCCAAATATCACAATGCTTGTACGATAAATAAGATTCACATTATGAAAAATTTAATTTTTTATACAGGGAGCATAAAAAGTATGAAAACATCATTTTGCGCAAGAGTAAACATACCTTGTTTATCATTTTCCACGAAAAGAACAAATATGAAATATGTTTTAAATTAAACCCTAAGCTGAAGTAAAAGATTTTATTAAAAAATTTAAATATTAAAAGTATCGAGTTTTATCACATTTTTTTCTCTCTCACACCTTTAACCAGAGTACTAGTTTCTACATATTAAACAATAATAACATTTATGGACGTGTTTGTCAATTAGGTACTTTATTAAATGAAGCAATTTTTTAATTTAAAATCCTTCTTATTCAAGTGCAGTTTTTAAATAATACAAACATTTAATTAAACTCAAAAGAATATTATGATATACAATATGATAGCAATACAAATACAATAAAGATATCAAAATTCAAAAACTCCACTCTCATATCCAACACATTTTTCTAATTGCTTCCTTAGATATCTGAAGGAATTTCTGATTTCCTCCTAGGATATTGAACGAACAGCTTGGGCAATTCTGCCTCTTAGCATGTTAATATTATTTAATATTGGCGTGGCGTAAACAGTTTGTTTTAAACGGCCCTATAGAAACATATCGGCCAACGTTAAGTCGGGGAAATTGGGCTATTTCTACCAATCCGCCTTGGACCACATCTGCGGTGAAGCCGTTGTATTACCTCGCGAGCGCAACGTGCTGGACAACCATCCTGTTGAAAATACATGTTTTTATGAAAATTGAATGACAACTTTTCGAGTTCATCGCTAAAAACAATTCGATCAAGTGCAAGCTATACTTGCATAATTAGTGTTCCGTACAATCAGCCCCACCACTTAACCTGAGTAAACCTCGACCGCCCGATCTCCGCCCATTGCCGTGTCCCGCCGCCGACTGCACCAACTGCGTATCACATCGCGTATGCGCGGAGCATTGAAAAACTTTTAAGAACAAAAGTTGTTCCTTACATTGTGAGAAATATTTTTGTCTAAAAAACTTTTTCTCTATAACCAATGGGTCAGCAGTTATAAAGAAATAAACAATTAAATTGTTTATATCAATTGATCGCCCTAGAATTTATCAATCCTGTTAATTTTGGCTCAATCTACACCTAATTCTCAATGTTCATGATTTTTTCAGATTTTTCTGAGCGATCTTTTTGGTGATAAGGGTGGGCGGACAGCAATTTTAAGCATTTTTCCCGAAAAATATTTAAAAAGATGCATAAAAAATACCTATGTACATCATATAAATATATAAAAATAAATAATTAAATCTTTAAATAAATATAAAAATGAAATTAAAAAATGGATATTATCAAATCCAAGACAAATAATACATAATATAATAAATAATTTATAAATACTTAATAAAAACCAACTAGATATTCATTATGATATATTGTAATTTCAATTCGGGATTATTAATAATCTAGTTATGTCTGATATATTTATTATTATTACTATTATTGTAAATAAATAATTGTATAAAATTATTAATATTATATTTTGAGTCAACTCACAACAAGTGTATTACTTAGTGAGTCAAGTGTTTATATTGGCTTATTCAAAAACTATATATATCTCAATTGTACATGTATCATATGAATTATTGAATAAACCTATTATTATTATTATTATTATTATTATATATATTGTTGAGTTCGTGCTTCAATAAGCTTTCATTTGACACCCTACACGATGCCATTACAATTTTTTTCCATTTCCCAATTTACCCCCAGAATCAAAATTCAACTTTTTATACTTCACGTCTATGATTGGGCCACACACTCTATCTCTGTGCTAAATTTCAAATTTTTGCATCAAATAGTTTTAGATGAAATCGCCTGTGACAGACCGACGGACGGACACCGAAGTGATTCCATAAGTGTTTCGTTTCACGGAACACTAAAAATGTATCCAGCATTTCTAAGTAAGGTATTCTATTACACCTGTTATTAAAAAATATGAGCCTTTAATGACATGGACAGTTATCGCGCATCACACGTTCACTTTTGTAAAATATTGTCTTCGCCTCATTACTCTAAATTCGGGATTTTCTAGAGACCAGTACCTGACATGCTGGAATGCTACAGTTCCATTAGTAGAAAATGTACATTCATCAGAAAACATAATACATTTATATAAATGGATATTTCCACTTAAAATTTGGTCTCCTACCCATAAACAGAAATTTAGTCTTCGCTTCATCTCCCCCTTACAATGTTTGGTTAAAGAGGGGCTTAAACGGAAATAATTTATTTTCTTTTAAGATCATCTGAATATTAGTTTATTTTTCACAACTTCTAGATGTTTAGAACGATTTCTAAGGGACATCACAGGAGTTTCTCTAACAGACTGAAGAACTAAAACTGAAAGTATCTTTTCGGTCATATTTCTTCTTCTTGAGATTCAAAACCGAACCAGTTCTTTGCAACTTTTTTATTGTTATAGATTGTCATTTCAGTTATTGGGATTCCTACATTTTCATTTTCAAACATCCTTTATTATTCATAATTAATATTTACAATGCTTTCTTACGTCTAATATATAATAGTATTGATGTATGCACATACAAAGTATTTGACAATTAGCATATAACAATATAATATACAAGATTGCCAAGGGATGCAGCCAGGTTGGATGGGGCTGGTGTTAGCCCTGGGTAAGGGTTGCATTACTTAAATTACGTTAACGGCTTCATCCAATGCGCGATCTCCTGAAGCCATGAAAATTTATTATCTTACGAGAATTAATTTAATTTAGTGATTTATGCTTAAAATTTTGAATAATGTGTTACTGGAAAAACGTTCCGAAAAAAACAGTTACAAATTTCTCGCTAAATTGTTCCATGATGTAGCGGTATGATACTTGGCCACCCCATAACACTGGGCTATAAAAATCTTTTGTTCAGTAGATAGCATTTTGATGAGAAGTATTTTGAATTAAATAATTACTTCATTTTAAATAGAGACATTAACAGATATAGGTGTGCCATTATTGTTTAATATGGGGAAATTAGTACTCTGGTTAAAGGTGTGAGAGAGAATAGTTGGGACTTTAAAAAATAATGTGATAAAACTCGTTGCTTTTAATATTTTAATGAAATCTTGTACTTCGGCTTAGGGTTTAATTTAAAACATATTTTAAATATGTTTTCTTGGTCGAAAATGATAAACAAGGTATGTTTATTCTTACGCAAAATATTTTCGTATTTTCTTTTTGATCCCTATTTAAAAAAATAAATTTTTCGTAACGTTAATCTTATTTATTTTACAAGAAAAAACTTTTATTAGGAGTGACATTTTACGTATCTTGCAAAATTTGGTCTATTTATCCTCTTCTAAACCCCTTCCGCAGACATACTGTATATGTCTATTATAGATTGACACAGATTTTGAAATTGTATTAGTTGTTAGTTGATTCTCAAACTTCAATCATTGAATATTATATGCTTAGGAATACCTGTATACTTGTAATACATATATGTGTTTTTGTAACAAAAATTCACCTTATTATTTTTAGAACACAAAATCTAATGAAGGTGTATTGTGAACGAGCCTCCCAATATGGAAAACAGCCCATACCAGTTACAGTAAACCCTCGAACAATTACAGTCATTTTAAACCCGAACGCCAACAAACGTAAAGCTCAAACAGAATTTGAAAAATATTCTGCCCCATTGCTACATTTGGCTGGTATAAGTGTGGAAGTTATCAGAACTGAATCAGAAGGTCATGCCAAAGATCTTATTGAAACTTTAAATGGTGCAGAGGCAGTAGTTGTTGCCGGGGGCGATGGGACCTTGTCAGAGGTTATTACAGGATTGTTAAGGAGGACTAATGAAAATCTTAATGGATTAGTGCCTATTGGTAGGTAGTTTACTATCATAAGCAGCAGTAACCACAATAATTTTTTTGGATTAATGTATCGAATTCTTTGCGCGGCGCGATTTTAAACAGTCATTTTAAAATTGTTATTGCCTATAAACACGGTTTTCCGGTGTAGTCACTTAGAAAAGGCATATACTGAATTTATTAAAGAAATCAAAATTTTATATTGTAAAAGTACAATATAAAATTGTACAATTATAAAATTTAATATTACACGTAGTATGCGCGAGAGTGTTGACGGTACGCCTCGCCTTACGCCTAGTATCCTTTGGCTCGCGATCATAAACCGACTTGGATCGACGAGGCGAGACGGCTATAATACTACCTCTTCACTCTCGGTGAAACCACACAAGAGTGTATAGGTAGCATGACAAATATACTTAAAATATAATATACATTTTGTCTGTGTGCAGAAGTGGCTAAGAGTGTTATTATACAGGGTGTCCGAAAAGTCTTAGTAAGGGCAAATCTTTGCTATTAGTAAAGATACACACCAAATTGTAGCTGTCAATATCTTTTAATGTTAGGTTGGTTAATAAATCAACTTTTTTTGTAATTTAACTTTTTCAACTCCCTTGAGGAGAGACACTAGGGAATTGTGGCCATTTCAAAAAAGAAACATTTGTCCGCAAACCCGGGGTCCGGATCTTAATTCGTTTTTAAATGGCAAACCTATAAAAATTAAAAACCGTGAAAAAAATTAAACATTAAGTAGGTACCTTTATTTCTCTTACTACTGTAAAAGTTGTTCAGAATGACCACCATGAACTTCTTGGCAGTAACAAAGTCGATTTTGGAACTCTACCAAGAAGGAACACCTGCTCGAAAATGTGAAAAGTGAGTTCCAAAGTCGACTTTATGACTGCCAAAAAGTTCATGGTGGCCATTTTGAACAACTTTTAAAATAATGAGAGAAATAAATAAAGGTATTTAATATTAATTTTTTTCACGATTTTTAATTTTTAAAGGCTTGCCACGTAAAAACAAATTAAGATACTGACCTCAGGTTTGCGGTAAAATGTTTCTTTTTTGAAGACCTTTAAAATGAGGTACCACACGGTATAGGGTTGCATTTAAAATTTTTGACTTCAGCTTCCTAGCGTTAAAAAGGTTAAGTTACATAAATAGTAGATTTATTAACCAATAAGATACACCTAAAATTTTGTGTCTCTATCTTTACTAATAGCAAAGATATTTATCCATATTTAGACTTTTCGGATACCCTGTATTTAGAACCGCTATTTAACATTAAAGAATGTTAATTTACCTTTTTCATAAAGTTAAGTTAAAGTTAAAGGTTGAGATACTGTGTTTTTAAATTCCTTTTTTCATTGCTAGTTTAAAATTTAAAATGCATCAAGATAATTATTTCTTTAACAAAGAGGTCATCCAGTTAAAACCGATCACCGGGATTCAATAAAGAAGTTCAAGAGTTTTTTTTGTGCTGACCTTTATAAACTAGTGTATTGGCCACGAACATTAGATTTAAGATATATTAGTTTAAATGAATATTCTCCAGTTGATGAGTTGGGTTTTGACAAGCTTTAGTCCTATCATTGTTAATAAGTCATTTAAAACTTGAATCTAATATTTCAGCGAGTTGCTAGGCTGATAAATGATTATTATCACGAGAAATGTGTTGCTAAAATGAATTTAGTCAAATTATTGTGGAAAATAATACTTAGAGATATTTTCGTTATAAATTTGCAAAAGACTCGAAAATAAAAGTACAAAACCTAGTTGTCTTATTCTTACACTTGTCAGTTTAAAAATTTTGGTTGTCAAATTGGGCCGGTCTAGCAATAGTGAATCTGGCAAGATATTTTTAATTTCGGGACTATTTCAAAAATACTGAACTTTTAAACCAAACTAAATAAAAATTTAGTTTTAATAATAATAATGCATTTGTTGTCATAACTTTAGTTATTGTATTTTAAATGTAATTACTCATTATTGTAACTCTAAAGGAAGGAATCATCAATCATTAGACCAACTGAATTTTCTGTAATTTTTCTTTATGAAAAACTTTATTTAATACTTAAGGAATTTTACCGCTTGGAAAAAACAACACAGTGGGAAGATCGCTATTCCCCGGCGAAACAAAATTGGAAAAAGTAAAATCGTTGGCTGATGCAACAATGGCAGTTATAGAAAATGTAACAAAGCAAATGGACATTATGAGAATAGATATATTAAATGATGAAAGTAAAAAACCTGTCTACGCAGTGGCAGGCATAAAATGGGGGGCGTACAGAGATGCAGAGGTTAAAAAAGATAGTTACTGGTACTTTGGAGGTCTTAGGAAGTACGCCACTTATTTGTTTAATGGGTATGTGCTTTCATATTGATTTTAGTAAGACGTTCTTGGTCACTAAAGTTTTGAGAATTTTTTTTGACACAATCAAATAGCCTAAGCAACGTCAAAACTTACCAAATCAACCTATCAAGTGTGTTTAGATTTTGATTTTTTTAGGCTCAAAACTAGTTTGTCATGGAAGTGTCAAGCTCAGATTCTCTATAGCCCACCATGTACAGGGTGTTCGAATTGCTATAAAGTAAGCAATACACAGCCAAAGTCTAGATGGTTTCAAAAGTAAGTATATTTTATTTTTGATAATAATAATGGTGACATAATTTGTATAAAAATGTTATGTTAAGTGAAGAAAATGGGATATTTTTTCTTTGTTCACTGATAAGTATACAGTAAGTTTGCACACGCGGTAAACGTCCTATGCGTTCTGTTTTGCCTTATTTAATCCGTTGCCCAGCTGTTAATGGTGGTTGTAACTTAAGACTCAAAGAAAAATAATTCCTAAAACTAAAAGAACACTTGAAACTAATTTTTTTTGTTGTAAAATCTCGAAAGATGTTTTCTTCACCAAAAGCTTAGGTTCTAAATATTTTTTTTAACAGCAGGGCGGCAAAAAAACAAATTTTTACTATGAATCCACAACAATCATATAGACACTTCCAAAAAACCGCTGTTAATCGTGACTCCAGCATTAAATATAATGCATTTTCATGTCATGAATAAAAAATAACTAAATGTTCTTTCGCGTTAGTATACAAGTACATATCTGGTAAATTATTTTCCCAAAGAATAAAAAAATCCGTATTTTTTGTGTATAAGACCAGTGAATTTTATTATACCAATATTTGTAGTTTTATAAAAGAAAACGAGAACGACGTAAAATACCAACGGATACATAATCCCTATTGCAACCAAAAAGTAGAAAAAGCAATTTCAACGACGGATTTTACGTTATTTACTAGTAACGTTATTCCTAGCAAAATACAAGACAGTGAAGTACCAAAATTGAAGCTTCATTTAGGGCCAGAACGTGTCGATTACATACGTTTTGTTAGGCAAGGTTGGAAAAGTGAACAAGGCGAAGGTAGAGAGGTAAGTTTTCGTTGGTTTTAGGAAGTCACAGAATTTTAATTTGGCGAATAGTGTTAAAGTATGTTGGGCTTTTACAGCTTTTGACGTACTGTCACTATTCCTATGCTACCAAAATAGAAATTTTTCGAATTAAACGCGCATTTCGTTTGTTTAGTTTCATTTTAATAAAAAACCGTTAAAAAACTTTTCGCACGGCATATCTTTGATCCAAAAAATTTGCAGATACCTATCGATATATGTATATTTTTTTATTTTTCAAAGACGTACGAACTGACAACCTCTATACAGGGCGTCCGAAAAGTATCTAAAAATAGAGACATCAAATTCTAGGTGTATGTATGTTATTGGTTAATAGATCTATTTTTTTATGTAATTTTAACTTTTTCAACCCCATTGCGGGGTGACGCTATCGAGTTGAGGTCAAAAATTTTAAATGCAACCCTATGCCGTGTGGTACCTTATTTTAAAGGTGGTTAAGAAAGAAACATTTTACCGCAAACCCGAGGTCCATATCTTAATTCGTTTTTAAATGGCAAGCCTATACAAATTAAAATTCGCAAAAAAATTAAAAAATTTAAATACTTTTATTTCTCTTATTACTTTAAAAGTTGTTCAAAATGACCATCATGAACAGTAATATTAAAGTCGATTTTGGAACTCACTTCGCACTTTTTCTAGAATTGTGGGTGTTACTTCTTGGCAGAGTTCCAAAATCGACTTTATTACTGCTAAGAAGTTCATGGTGGTCATTTTGAGCAAATTTTTAACTAATAAAAGAAACAAAGGTATTTAAATTTTTTTTCACGATTTTTAAAGGCTTGCCATTTAAAAACGAATGAGATACGGACCTCGGGTTTTGCGGTAAAATATTTCTTTTTTGAATACCTTTAAAATGAGATAGGTACCACACGGCATAGGGTTGTATTTAACTCCCTAGCCTCGCCCCTCAAGGGGGGTGAAAAAGTTAAATTACGTAAAAAGTAGATTTATTAACCAATCATCTAAACCTAAAATTTGGTGTCTCGATCTTTACTAATAGCAAAGATTTTTGCCCAGACTTTTCGGACACCCTGTATACTATAAAGATATATTTTATATTTTAAGAAATTGTCACCACAATTTACTAAAAATTAATTAATACTGGAATTCACCAAATAATTTTGCAACACAAAAAGGAAATGATTAAAAATAAATTACGTTCGCGTTCGAAGAATTTTTAAATAATTTAATTAAGGAAAAAATAATGATCAAATAGTTTGTCTAAGTTTTATTGGAGAACTTGAAACACAAAGAAAAATGTTAAACTTTTATTGAAAATAATTCATGTAAAAAATATGGAAACACTTAAGTGACCAGATAATTGATTAATAAAAATGATTTAAATAATCTACAAAATCATTATACAAGTTAACTAAAAATATTTAAAAAGGAATTATATTTATAGATACGAAAAGAAATTCTCAAAATAATTTTGAAACACGCAAAAGGAAATGATCCAAAATAAAGTACGTTTCAAAGAATTTTTATATAATTTATGGAAGGAAAAAATAATAAAATAGTTTGTTTAAGTTTTATTGGAGAACTTGAAACAAAAAGAAAAATGTTAAACTTTTATTGAAAATAATTCATGTAAAAAATATTGAAACACCTAAGTGACTAGATAATTGATTATTAAAAATTATTCAAATAATCTACAAAATAATTATACAAGGTAACTAACATAATTAGAAACATTAATCCGTTTTTCCAAAAGCAAGTTTAATTTGAGTATGAAGAAACTATTTCATTTAATCCGCGAAAACGTCCGTAACGGACCAAATAACGACTGATTACCGCTCCGATTGGCCTAACAGAAGTACCGCCCCTTGACGACATGGTAAACAAGTATTACTAAATATGCCGCCATCGTAAAACCTAAATTTATTGTTCCTTTTGTGTACCTTGTATAAGGCACACGCTAATAAATGGTTGTAGAAAATGCAAGGAGCAATAAAAAGCTGCCCACTTGACGAGTAATGTCGTTAATGTCCGATAAATACATTCTTCATTTGCCAGCTAAAGCAAAATCGCCCACTCTTAGAATTCGCAGAAAAACAGAAGAGGAAACAGAATTTAGTAGGGTTGTAAATGCCACGTTACATTAATTTCTTGGAGTGGTTGTTAACAAATTTTCTCCATATAAGCGAAGACTCCTGCTGGAAAAACAGTAGTTGAAAGATACTCACCAATGAGAATTCGCAGAAAAACCGAAGAGGAAACAGAATTTAGTAGGGTTGTAAATGCCACGTTACATTAATTTCTTGGAGTGGTTGTTAACAAATTTTCTCCATATAAGCGAAGACTCCTGCTGGAAAAACAGTAGTTGAAAGATACTCACCGATGTAAGGTGTTACGCTGCCCGATCGCGAACCGAGATTCTGTCTACCGGAAAGTCCAAAAGTCTGGATTCAACAAGTACGGTGTATAGTTGAAAGTTTTGAAGCTAGTTGTAATTTTTTGACAAATTTCGTGAAAACTAAGTGAAAAAGTGTGTTAAATCCCCAGAAATTGTCTAGATTACTGGAAAATTTGTGAAAATTAAGAAATTGCGAGGAAGCGTATTTTGGATGGCTCCCATACATAATCTGTGGAAATAAGGTGTAGTTGATCAAGAAATTTGTGTTTTTCTGTTAGGGAACAGGGAAACAGAAAACGTAACTAGAATATATAAATATTAATCAAAACTTCATAGAAAATTGCATTTAGTACCTAACCTCGGCATATCGCACTTATAGGAAATCAATTGCAAGGCTAGAAAAGGTGTTAGGAAAAGTGGTGGTTTAACAGCAGTTGACACAGGGATCTTCCGACCCCGCGCGAAATTTTATCTTGTCACCGCCAGCTGTATTCCTAGGTTACCGTTACGGCCATTTAGAAAAGGTAAAGAAAGAGAAAGTAATCAGTGGTGGGTGTTACATAGATTCCAGAAACTGATCGAGCCAATCTTAAACTTTGTTCTCCAAAAATAATTTTCGATATTGATTCTGAAGATAGTGAGAAAATTTCGTTAAGTTAGCTGTCTTGAGATTCAAAAATGAAAAATACAAATCAGGTTTGTCAGCTAATTCTTGCTACTTCTGCTATTTAATTTTAACAAGTGGATTGGCCCATCTTCCAACTGGCATTTCCCTAATTTTTACTTACAATGAAATAAAGCAATTAGGGTTTCAAAAACTATGGAGGTATTTTTAAAGCGAAATTCTTTCGGTCTATGCGTAATATATTAAAAATGCAAAGAAATAAATTATTTTCTAGTGCAATAACAGACCGTCAAAAAACTATAGAAAGGTACTATTTTTGATTCTGGTTCCTGCTAACGCGATTTTTAGACCCTTACCCTTCGTTAGGCAGGCTTACACCCAGGTTGGCCGAGGAACAGACCACGTTTTATCAGAATCAAAATCAGACCATTTTCCTGGTTGGTTCCCAATCATATATGTACACTTTTTCTATCTCTAGGTACAAGAACTAATTGAGGCTAGAACGATAGAAATTAATCCCGAGAACATAAGCACGAAAGATCTGTGGTTTTCAATTGATAATGAAAATTATGAGCTGAAGCCAATTAGAGTAACGTTGTTGCCAAAAGTTTTAAAGATGTATTGTAAGAAGGAAGTAATGGAAAATGCTTATTAAAGTTTTGAAAGGTATGGAGTTTTATTTTTCTGCGTCTTGTTTAAACTGACGTGCTCGTTGAGATGTCATTTTTTAACAATTATTAATTTAAACCAAATGACTTTATATATTAAAATCAACAAGTAAGAGGTTACTCTATGTTAAAACTAAGACAAACCTAAAAGAAAAGGTAACAAGAGATACGTATACAGAGCACAATTTAGGAAAAACAATCTTGATTATAGAGGATATTGCTTGTTAAACTGTTTTATTTTCTTTTTAAATCGTCTCCGTACAAAAAGGCGCTAACGTAAGAAAATACTCTAAGGAGTAACAATATAAATATCGGGAATGTGTCCATCCACATTTTAGCATTTTGTCAAAGTAAAAGTGCTATAATAATAATAATAAATAGTCTTTATTAAGAGAAATAAATTATAACTCTTAATGGGCGAAGTCTAGCCGACCCGTTGGCTACTCAACATTAACTCTTTTAACAAATAATAAAATCAAACTAAAATGCATTTGTTGCTTAAATCTGTACAATGTTCACCGGTAATAAAATACACATCAGTGGCACGTACATACATACAAACATTTAGTCTACGAAAATAACAAAACAACACAATACATCTTTAAACAGTGAATAGCGAAGAGCCCGGAAACACTGCTGAGGCAGGAGTCACAAGAAAAAGAAAAGTATTCCAAAGCAAAAAATTCGGTCAAGTGCAAGCTATACTTGCACACTTGGTGTTCCGTGCCATCAGCCCCCCCACTTAACTTGAGCAAACCTCGGTCGCCCGATCTCCGTCTATCTGTCGCGTTACCCGCCGCCGTTGGCACACCAACGCCGTATTACATCGCGCATGCGCGGAGTATTTGAAAAACGTGTAAGGACAAAAGTTGTTAATTACATCGTGAGGAATATTTTCTGTCGAAAAACTTTTCCTCTAAAACCCATGGTTCAGCAGTTATAAGGAAATAAACAATTTAATTGTTCATAACAATTAATCGCTCTAGAATTTTTCACTCCTGATAATTTTGGTTCAGTCTACACTTAATTCTCAATGTTCGTGATTTGTTTCAAATTTTTCTGAGCAATCCTTTTGGTGATAAGAGTGGGGGACAGCAATTTTAAGCGTTTTTCCCGAAAAATGTTGAAAAAAATGCATACAAAATTCATCATATATATTGTTGAATTCGTGCTTTCATTTGATACCCTACACGATGACCTTGAAAAAAATTCCATTTCCCAATTTACCCCCCGAAATTAACCCCCAGAATCAAAATTCAACTTTTTATACTCCATGTCTATAATTGGGCTACTACACGTTATTACTGTGCCAAATTTACGTCGAAAAGTTTCAGAGAAAATCTCCTGTGACAGACGGACGGACACCAAAGTTCGGTTTTCACGAAACACTAAAAATAAAAATAGATGCAATAAAATTGTTTAATTTCCGTCAATACTTCCTTGTTTGCTCAATAAATCTGTCCTAATTCCCCTGCGAAACAGTGCAAGGGAGGTACAAGCAAAATAAGCGATACTCATTATAATGTGTCACAGCGTTATAAACAAAACCACGCCGAACAATTTATTTTTTATGTTGGGGCATTTTAAGGGTATTCAAACGAATTGGGACCCGGTGAACATCACCACGAAAAATTAACCTAGACCGCAGGTACATAGGGGTCGATGTTTTTAATAGTTTATATACAAAAACCAGCAAGAGATATTGAAATAAATGTGGCATGCTTAACCAGTTAACGTGCTGTATTTTTTTTCTGAAATGTGGTCAATTATTTTGCATCCTTTGTAAACGTTCCTTATCATTATAGGTTAAACATGGATAATACACAACCACGCAATAAGAAAGTATTGATATTATGTATGCTTTACCTAATTTTTTACGCACTTTCAAGTTAAGAACATGCTTGTTTGCATACAGCACCGTTAATATCATATATGATTTTTTGCTTAATTTTGTCATATGAACCTGAAACCTCCAACAATAAGATCATTGACAATGTATCAGAGCAGTCCCTGTGCCATGCCCAGGGTGGAACCCAGACTGGCTGGCCCGTTAGTGGTCTTAAATCATTAACAGTGGTGGGATTATTTACCTTTGGTATAGGACTTACAACTGCTGTCCTCCAAACCATCCGAAAATATCCTTGTTCCAAACAAATATTTATTGTTTTATCATAATTAAAGATACTTAGTCGATGCCAGTAGCCATGGGCGCCCGCAGGGGTGGGCAGGGGGGGGGCCCTGAGATTGTCATACTTTTAAATTATTAGTGTATTTGTATAAATCACTACAAATAAAATCTTTAAAAATATATTATTTTTTTTAATTTTGCCCCCCCTGAGAAAAAAGTCTGCGGGCGCCCATGCCAGTAGCATTGGACTTTCAACCATGAATAAAAGTGCACACCTCCTCAGGTGAAGACGGGCGATGCTATAGTACTTTTGCTACTGTAAGTTTTTTTTTAATTTTAAATCTCTCATTGACTTGTCTATTTTTTAGAAAATTCTGTTGTATACTTCCATACCAAAATGACGCCAGTGAATCATTGTAGATGCAGCTGTATACCCTGTCCACGGTGTTCCTAAATCCCTAGTAAATATTTCAAGGTGTAATTCCTGGGTTGATTTTGGATAAAAAAGTTAACATAAACATAGGCCCTAAAATGTTTCATTTTCGAGAGACAGGGGAATTCTAGTTTTTCCATTTTATACTAAACCCTTTTTGAGATAATTGGCTTACAATTTGCACAGGCATTAAAAACTTTCTAAAAAATATACAGGGTGATATGTTTTTGGGCTCTTTTGAACTGTCTTTTCCAATTACTTTTAAGTACTCCTATCTACTTCTAAAACTTCTTGGTCCTTTGCATTTGTTTGATACCTTGCATCACTTACAAATTATCTAACAGAATATCTGTTCGGGGATACCTCCTTTGGAAGATATGAAAGTACTTATTTTTTAAAAGGATACTTTGCTAAAGAATTTATAAACGGTATAAGATGCCAAGAAGAGCTAAAGACAAAATAGCTTTTAAATGAAGAGAATAATATAACTAAGGTATAAAGTAAAGACAGTAGCGCCCCCACTTAAAATTATGCCAGAAATCACACTGCGAAATATTTACCCAAAGTTTAGGAACATACATATCTTACCTTAAATGTTGAAACAACAGAACTGTTTAGGATTTTTCAGCCTATACTTTCTGTGAGCTAAAACTTTATAGAATTATATTATTTGTATTTTACCTGTCTCGAATTTATTATTCATTTTTATTATAATTCAAAAATTCCATAGTGCAGAAGGTATTCCAAGTCAAATTTTAAAATTGGTATATACCTATTTCATGACAGGCCCCACATAAATAAAATTATACAAAGTTGCAGCTTACACATACCCAAAAATCTTCAACAGTTCTCAGCCTATAAGTTTCTCATCACAAAAAAACTTTTATGAGGAATAAAAGTTTTTTAACACAAAAATCTTTTTAGATAAAAGTACATATATTTGGTGAAAGAAAACAAACATTTCTTTAAATTTTCCTGACTTACAGAACAGATTTAGATAGCTTCGCTACAGATATCTCATTGCATAGGAAAATTTAAAGCCAGCGTTGTCACCGCTTTATTGCGTCTTGAAATAATGGCGCTTACTACTGAATACCAGTTACAAATGTATTTTTTCCCGTTTATGTTACGACGGAGACTGATATTTAATAACAAACGCAAACATTTGTTTTTTAAGCGTGTTACAAAAATAGGTTAAGAATCAGAAGGTTGTTTGGCTAGTTTGTCATACAAGATCAACTAGAAGTAATGATACTAGGATACTAGAAGAAACAGGGGTACAAATGAAGGTATACATTTTCTTTTAAGATTTAATACGCGATGAGGTATCTGTAACGAACCTATTTAAATCTGTGCTATATTAGGTAAGAACGGTCCCATAAGGAGGCAATGGGGCAAGTAACCCCTAAAAAGCAAAAAGGTCAACATGTTTTCTTAGGTAAGCATTTGCCCCCCTCGAATATTGTTCCAGGGACTGCCCTAGAAGTTAATCAGGCAGAAAGTAAAACAAAGCAGATAAAAAATAAAAGGTGTTAAGTTATTAGGATGTCATACTGCGTTTGTGGTATTTACATTTAAATTCATTTAGAACTATTCTAATTGGAACTATTATTCGTGCAATTTAGTGTATCCAGTCTGGAGTTCGTTGAAAATTTTAAATCTATGTGCATGTGTGGAAAGCCGAATTTGTCAATAAAAAATTTAATATATACTGAGCAGCAGTATTAACGCACCATCAGAAACTTGCCTCAATTTTTTATTTCCACAATACTTTATTTTCTGGACATGTCTGGTCTGATTTTAATGAAATATCTCATTAAATAACAGATACAAGAATTAAAAAGAAAAATATTAAGAAAACGTGAGGCTAAAATTTGATTTCAACTGCGTTATATTATTATTGTTAGCATGCCCCACAGGATGTTATGAAATTTTGGAAAAAACATCAAATTCTTATTACACATAGTTTGCGGAAATTAACTTTTACGAAAAAAATTGCGACCACAATGACATTTTCGAGCGAACCCTTGCAGTGTAAAAGAGGTCTATTCAAATAGAACTACAAGTTCAGAACGCAAAGAGCATCAAAGTTAGGGCAAATTTCTGGTGCTGCGTTAATTTTGATGGGCAGTTAATTTTTTTATTTGCATGCGAATACCACGCATTGGATGCTATAAAAATATTGCTTTTAAAACTATCAACGCTTTGACATGTTTATTGATAAACTTTATTATACTTCATACGAAAATACCTTCAACGTCAAACATTATTTTCTGCAGTTAAATAAAAAAGTAATAGAGCAACCCCAGTTGCACAAACAATTTAATTACAAAATTAAACTAATTGGACAATTGTTCATGTCACTGCCAAAGGTGACTCTAAACATCAATTAAATTTAGTACTTGATTATAAGTTTTATGCAACGGGCGGGGCTGTAAGATAGCGACGTCAAAACCTACATGATTTTTTAATTAAAATTTCGAGTTCCTTTGTGATTTAAACCTGGACACATACACTAATATCAGAGTCTGACTGGCGACTTGGCGAGCCCCATTGCGCATCTACAGTTTGGCCCAAAAATTTTCCAACATGGGGAATTTTGAGGAAAGGTGGTAGTAGTGTAGCATCTGTTTTTTTTTCATTTTAAATTTAATAGTTTTAATAACGTTTTCTGTTCTTTTAAAAAATATTTCTTTTATTATTAGTTCGTGAATTTTGGCTTATATATTTTTATATCTACAATTATCTATTTTAGTTTTTTATTATCTAACATTTGGAATTTTGCTCAAATTGTTGTGACTATTTATTTTTATTGTTTAGTCATGTTTCTTTATGTAGATAAGCATTTAACTTTGTCAATAACAAATATTTCTTTTGACAATAAAGTGTAGTTTAGGTTTGAGAGTTTCTGAAATTAATTTATTTATTATTCATAATTTATAATTCTCTATATTCTGGCCATATTCCTAATAGCTGGACAAAGGCATATGTGGTTCCTGTATACAAAAATGGAGACAAATTTCTTGCAAAAAATTATCGGCCTATCAATCTCACAAGTATGATATGTAAATGCATGGAAAAAGTTACTTCAAAAAATATTAAGACATTTTTACTTTTAAACAATGTTTTGCCAAAAGAACAACATGGTTTCCTTCCAAAACGTTCGGTGGATACAAATTTGTTACAATGTATTGATTTTTGCGCAAAATAATGAAAATTTACCATCTGACGTAATATATTTAGGTTCTGAGAAAGCATTTGATAAAGTTCCATTACAACAATTAATATACAAACTTCAACAGTATGGTATACGAGGAAAACTATTGATGTGGATTAAAAAATTTCTCTTCAATCGTACTTTTTGGGTCAGAGTAAATGGAGTATATTTAAATGCACCAAATTACTAGTGGAGTGCCCCAAGGTTCAGTTTTGGGCCCATTATTTTTTTATTATTTATATATCAGAATTAGCTCAAAATATTAAAACTAATATCAGTTTTTTTGCTGATGATACTAAATTATATTTTGTCTTTAACGTAATATAAAATTTTTATTGAAGATCTGTTATCCATTGAACGGTGGACTGCAAAATGGAAAATGCCCCTTAATATAACTAAGTGTAGTGTTCTACATATAAGACCAAATAATCCTGAGATACTCGTATCATTTAGCTTAAATAATAACAAAATTAAAGAGGTTAAAGAACAAAAAGACTTAGGAGTCACTATAACTAGTGATCTTACATGGGAAACACATTGCCATATTAGTGAAAAAAGCAAATAAATTTATATATCTTATTCAAAAAGCATTTCATAATAAAAGCATTGAAATGATAAGGAAAATTATACTTCCATAAGACCAGTTTTAGAATCATCTCGGTGTATTTTGAATCCTTATTATGTAAAAGCAGTGGCGGCTTGTGAAATTTCAAAGTTGTATATCTCTGTTCTTACTTACAGGACTCGTACCAAATTTAGGGGTTTTAATAGTGAGCCCACTGGGAACGTTTTGGCAAAGAAAAAAAAACATTTTGTAATTTGCGAAAAAAAGTTGAATTTTGGGTGTGTCCCTCCCAAGAAAAAAATGAACACGTCTAGGTATTTTATTTATTATTTTTCTAAACAAATTTTACATCATTTTGTCGAAGTTTTTAAATTTTGAGAGAAAAAAATGTGTTAGTAGAAAGTTATAGTCATTTGAATTTTTTTTAAAATTATATTTTAGATTTCTAAAAATTATGTTTAATAAAGACTACTTTTATCCTTCAAAGGAATTATATTCAGAAAAAAAAATGGACGTTAGGCAAATATATATTTATAGTATTTTAGTATACGTTTTTAAAAATAAAAATCTAATACAATTGAAAAAACATAACCATGACACGCGTCATAAAAATGAAATTTCCATTAAACCAAAAATACATAAGTTTATAGCACAAAAGAATTATAAATATTTACGTTTTTATTTAAACGATTATATTAACCAGTAAATATTAAAAGAATTATATCATTAAAAAAATATAAAATTGAAATAAAAGCTTGGATATTAACAACAAACGATTTAAAGAAATTTTTGTAATTACTTTGATATTATTTTGTATAATATAAAAATTGTTTATTTATTTTTCTCTAAGGATCTCTCTTGTCCTAAAAAAGAAATTGTATGTATGTATTTGAATATAATTTTTTCAATTGAATAATTTATATAATTAAATAATGTAATGTGAAATATACGATTTGCCCCCAACAAGTTCGTCTTCGGGGGTTTTATCAAGTTTATTTATAATATACTATATATATATATATATATATATATATATATATATATATATATATATATATATATATATATATATATATATATATATATATATATATATATATATATATATAACATATTTAAATTGTAATTAATTTAAATAAACTTTATTATTATTAGAAATCTTATAAGTTCCTAGTTTATTGTATTTAAATTATAAAAATCTTATTATATGACAGTTTCATCGGTTATCCTACTGTTAAATTTAATAAATAAAATAAAATCTCTCAAGAGTTATAGTACCCTTATTTTTATAAATAGAGCAAAATGTTATTAAAGTTAAACCGCCGAACAAATGGAGTAATAAAACTGCGTGATCGACGCGTATCAGGGGATGCCGGGTTAGACGAGCGGGTTTTCATAGATAATGGTAGGCCAAATATCGTTTTCTAGGAGGTGATAAATTAAAAACATCGGCATCCGGTGCGCGAAGTGCGTCAGCGCGCGTGGTTTGCACCTGTTCACTTCACCTGTTCGGCAATCCGAGTATAGTAAAAGTTGTTTGGAACTATATTAAAATATGAAATTGTGACCTATCTCAAAAAATGGCTTACTTTACTTTTGAAGTATTTTCATTTTTTGTTTCTCCCCTGTATGCTACTTGACTTTCCACAATTGTGATAATGGTTACTTTGTTTTTTTTTAGTATGCACCAACTTTTCGTAATACATTTAGTAGATAAATTCATTAATAAAATAATTCCACATTTGCTGCAATCTTTTTGGGCCATATTGTAGATACGCAACGTAGAGCGCCACTCAGACTTTGATACTAGTGACTAAGATCAGATTTACAACAAAGGGATCCGAAATTTTTATGAAAAAATTATAAAGATTTTGAAATTGCTAGCTCTTAGGCTATAAAGTCATTACTGAGCTTACTAGGTACAAGAAATCATGTTACAAAGGTGACGAAATCTTGGTGAAATAAATACGAGGTACAAAAGCATTAATTGGTAAAAAATCTGATATGAGGAAATTTTAATAACAAGCGACAAAGCATACACGTTTCCGCATTCTTATCCTATTTCAATAAAGTTCCCACAATAAAATATTTCTACACTAATATATTAAGTGAAGTCTTCTTGCAAATAAGTAAAATATTGACGAATGCTATTGTATTACACCGGTTTTTTTACACTTAGAATTATTTAATTTAATTCTTAGTCGCTAACTTATATACAAATCACAATTAAAGCTTAAAAAAGTAACACATATTAAACTATTACTATAACACGCTTATAAGAAGCTTACATATAACATAACTAATTTGCAACTTTCAATATATACAGATAGAAAATATTCACATGCACTATATTAAGTCTTGGCTTGCGTTCCATTTCAAGCGCTTGTTGCAAGTTAGTCAGGCGATCGTATTATTAAAAAATTTGTTAGTAATCACCTGACCACCTGCCAGCAATGGTCTGCAGTGAATTTCGGAACGCAAGGTGGATATGCAAAAATCACAGATAAGAGAAACTGAAATAAGTTATACGGTGTGTCTCAAAGAGTTCCTGCCTTATGGAAAAAATCTTAGATTATGTAGGGAAGAACAGATGAAATTATTCATTTATAATCATTCTATCGCCACGCGCCAACATTTACAAAAATTATGCGAACAGGAGAAAGAAAGATACTGATATGGGTGGAGATTGACAACTGTCGCATAGCGCACATCACGAGGGGTTGCCAAATGTCAGTGTTAAAAAATGAGGATTTTCTTGATGACACAATAGTTCTATTTGCAGAAGAATCACAAACCACTCAGAGCCAATGAAATTACTGGGAACGTCGGCAAATTGTCATGTTACCAAATACCTGAAACTTGATTGGCGCCGATCGGTTTGTGATTTCTCTACGAAAAGAGCTTTTATTAAATAAAAACATGCTGTTTAAAATTTGCCCATTTTGGCAATGCTAGTAGTATAACAAGCGGGGTCCGAACTCAAAGACCAAAGATTCGTCATTGTCTTAGGTATGTCTTCGCTGAAGAACCTGAAAATTTTCAGGATTCTTCAGCTCTTGTTGCCGAAGAGTCGAAAGACTAGCCTAGATAAGTCCCGTTTTCCAGCAGCCTCTGGTAATTTCTCGAAGAATCCTGAAACTTTTCAGGATTCTACTTAAAGAGACAGTTACCTGTATAGGAAGTACAAAAACTGGGTTTTGCAGCAGTTCTTTTAGATACAGGTGTGCGTTGAAGTCTTAAGTGAAAAAAAGTGGTTCTTCGGCGAAGACGTAAGACAATGACTAATCTTTGGTCGCTTCGGATGGACACATGCCATCTTGAGTTCGGACCCCGCTTGTTATACTACTAATGCTGGTAGTATTTATTTAATACACTCCACTCCTTGACTGTGTGTTATTTTTGGCGGCAAGACAGATGTAAATCTTCTGTATCTGTTTTCGTTACATAATCTAAGCAAAAAATATGTTTCCTATTATCAACAAAGGCATTTTAAAAAGTTTTGCTTGACTGAGGAATAAGACTACACTGATAAATCTAAGATATGAATACATCTTGTGAAAAATAAAAAATATCAATTTGAAAATCTATTATCCTAAATAAACTTTACCATTACAGAAAAAGAAGTCAATAAAAAGTTTTTCCAGAAAACCACCCTTGTGAAAATATTCACAAATTGAAAAATTCAACCAAAAAAAGCAGAAACAAGGTGTGCCAGAAAGAAAATATTCTAACTAAATGTGACCCTTTTAGTAAAGAAAAAAGTAAATAAAAGATTCTCCAAAAACGTACCGATGCAAAAAAATGCAACCAAAATAAAGGATTTTTCTTGTAATCTTAGTTAAGTGTTTTGAAACAATAACATTGGAATTTACTAACAAGATTTAGGATTTAGTACTGGGTTAAACCAAGAGCTAGTTGATCAGTTAGGTTTTGACAAGTTTTTGTTCTGTCATTGTTAGTAAGTTGTCACCGGAAACTTTATTATTGCTGCAACTTCTTCATTCTTTGGTTTTCAAATGGTTTTTATCTTGCAACTTGTTGCTAAAATGAATCTAGTTCTATTATTGTATACAGGGTGAGTTTTTTTAAAGTGTTACAAGGCGATATCTCGAAAACGGTTTAAAATATTTTCATGAAATTTTGGTGAGATAATAGGGAGATGTGAGGGACATATTTCTACACATTTTTTGACATTTACCCCCTCTTTCTATTTGGAGGGGTGGGGCGTAACTTTGGAATTTTGGGATGGGACTTTTGTTTATAAAATTCGAATCAACGTAAAAAAACTATGTATGTGTACAATTTTTTTTTTGATTTGCTGTGTCGGTTAAGGAATTATGGTTAACTAAATTTTGATTGAATTTAAAAAATAAATAAATTTTACCAATAATTCACGTTCACTTATTTCATAATTATTTTGTTTCTATGGAAGTACATTATTTTTACTTAAGTCAGTTGAGAATTTTGACGTTTTAACGATTATTTCTCAGTTTACTGCTCAATTAAACATGGAAGCGAATTTTAATGTGCAAGTTCATACGTTCTTAATTTTGGGGGAGTGCAGGAAAAACTACAGAGAAGCTGCACTAGTGTGGGCGGAGAGGTTTCCTAATAATCTGAAATCTCACATGACATTTAAAAGGCTGTTCCGGTCAACTGGCCTGCTAGGTTCCCGGATTTGACCCCCCTTGACTTTTTCTTGTGTGGTTTCATAAAGGACAAAGTGATGGCGACTGCACCTACAACTTTAGATGCTATGAAAGACCGAATCCGCTTAGCCTGCTTATTAGTGACACCTGAAATGTTACAGCGGGTACGAAATTAATTAAGAAAAAGAGTGAAAAAGTGTTTGGAAGTTGAAGGGGGACATTTCGAAAAACTTCTCAAGCATGACACGATAAATATGTTGAAATTAAACGGTAAATATTTGGAAGTTGAAGGGGGACATTTCGAACGACTTCTCAAGCATGACACGATAAATAAGTTGAAATTAAATGGTAAATATTTTTTTTATTTTATAACCTAATAAATCATAATTCGGTAACAAGAGCAAAGCCAAAAAAGAAATTGTACATATAGGTAGTTTTTTACGTAGATTCGAATTTTATAAACAAAAGTACATCATCCCATTTAAAATTCCAAAGTGGGGGGGGGGGGGGGGAGCTCCTCAAAATAGATAGAGGGGGTAAATGTCAAAAATATGTTTAAATATCCCATCTCCCTATTAACTCACCAAAATTTCACGAAAATATTTTAAACCGTTTTCGAGATATTGCCTGGTCACACTTTAAAAACTCACCCTGTAGAATACATACTTAAATTATTTTTTTTAAAAATTTCGAAAAAACAAAAATAAATTCATAGTACAAAACTTAGTTGTCTTATTCTTACACTTTCCAACTTAAATCCTTAATTGTCAAAGTAGACCGATCTAAACAATGGCGATTTATTCCGTAAAATTCTATTTTTGAGTAAAACAAGACTTTTTATAAAGTGAATTTTTTAACAAAACGAAAAAAAAAAACTTAAGAACTATTTGTCCCAAGCTGTATAGTTGGTCCAGCGACCGGCGATCTGCTCAGTGTTGGAAGATTTTAACTATGTCATTAGGTTAAACTTATCTGTCATTTTAACACTTCAGGGGTTAGGTATTCATATAAAGCGCCCCATACACGATGCAGCGTATTTTGTGTGACGTAAGTTAAGTTTTTCGACATTTTTCAGTAAAAACAATAATATTATGTAATCTGGCCTTTAAAATTTTTACATGGCAATAAGTTTTCTGAACACGTGGCGAAAAACCTTATTAGTGTAAAACACCAAACACTCGGCCATTAAGGCAACGAGACGTTATAATATAGTAGAAGAGCGACATCGTGTGTGGGAACTTTATAATATTCAATGGAATGTTACTACGATAGTGAAGTTAAAGGCAAAATGTCTTTCAATATCACTCTGGGTTGCAGCTTTTTTTTAGGAAATGAAAATTTAATATATTTCAAAGGAGAAAACAACATATTAAAAAATATGTAATATAACGTGAATAACTTTCATGGGCGCCCGCAGACTTTTTTCTCAGGGGGGCAAAATTTAAAAAATTAATATATTTTTAAAGATTTTATTTGTAGTGATTTATACAAATACACAAATAATTAAAAAGTATGACAATCTCACAATCTCAAGGGCCTACCCCCCCCCCCCCCCTGCGGGCGTCCATGATAACTTTGGATGTCATTTCCTTTAAGATGGTAATTGCTTGTCTAGTTTTTAAATGGAAGACATTAGTAGACACTGCATTTTTCATACCCATTAAAGTAATGTCTTAAATTTAAAGTCTGCTCTTCTCGTTGTTTACTTACGAAAAAAAAATCTAATATTAATTTCTATTGTCCCCCTGCTTCTTCAGCAGAGGACAGTGAAAAAACTTAACGAAAATGTCCCAGAGAATTCCAGCCAAATGGGAATAATTTTTATTTTTTAAGTTATTTTCCCTAAAAAGCTTTGCTGGGAAATAAAATTGCCATCGAAAAATCTCTATGATATGCAGGGTCTGACATACATATCAGAATTCGCTTTTCTTTAAATACGCAATATGGGTTCTTGCATATTTCAATATACAAGGTGTCCGAAAAGTCTTAGTATGGACCAATATCTTTGCTATTAGTAAAGATAGAGACACCAAATTTTAGGTGAATCTTATTAGTTGATAAATCTTTTTTACTTAATTTAACTTTTCCAACCTCCTTGATCCGTGACGCTAGGGAGGCGAGGACAAAAATTTTAAATGCTTCTCTAGGCCGTGTGGTACCCCATTTTAAAGGTCTTAAAAAAATAAAGATTTTACCGCAAACCCGTGATCCGTATCTGAATTCGTTTTTAAATGTCAAACCTTTAGAAATTAAAAATCGTGAAAAAAAAAATTAAAAATTTAAATATCTTTATTTCTCTTATTACTTTAAAGGTTGTTCAAAATGACCACCATGAACTTCTTGGCATAAAGTCGGTTTTGGAAATCACTTCGCACATTTTCGAGAATGGCAGAGGTGTTATTTCTTGGCAGAGTTCCAAAATCAACTTTATTACTACCAAGAAATTCATGGTGGTCATTTGGAACTATTTGTAATTAATAAGAGAAATATAGGTACTTAGATATTTAATTTTTACTTTATTTAAACTTATATGGGTTATTCGATTATTTCTACAATCACTTCTTCACACCCTGTACATTTTATGTTAGATTTGCTAACTGCAATCATATTTCTCAGCCTAGCATAATATATTTTATGTAAGAAAATTTTTATATTTAAAAAAAAATCCTATTTCGCAAGAGGCCTCTGGTAATGCTAACCATTATAAAAACTACGAACTGCAAGTAACATAACACTGATAAAACTGGGAGAGAGCGAGCTGCGATACTGATAAAATAGCATAGCTATTTTCGACTTAGTTAAAGTGTAAGAAATATAAAGCTTACATTCTGTTTCATATACTTGACCAACAAGTATGTTGACCACATGAATTATCTGCAAGTATTTTCAAAAACTCATCCTCCGCCTAGGGAAGTACACCTTTTCTCATACATACTGAAAGTTCTCTTTGGTACACAATAAAGGTTCACGTTCAACGCTCTTGTCGAAGTCGTAGTTATTAAGCCAATCTTGGTGTTCGGCTTTCATACAACCGAAGCAGGTACATTCGAAAAACTCCAACGTATTCCGGATGAGGCCTTTGGAGAAAGGACTTTTGCCACGGTTCGCTATGAAGTGGCTGTAACGTCCTTTATTCATTCGTTCGTTTGTTGTCATTCCCAAAAATACAATCTAAGAAATAATTTATTTAGTTTTGAATTACATTTTTTGCTATTTTCGCAAATAATTATGTATATGTATAGATGTGTATATGTATGTGTGGATTGTGTAACTGATTCAGGCACATTTAGACTAAAAATCAGTGTCACAAAATCAAACGTACATATGTAACTTTTTTTCTATTTGACCATTCTTTATCAAATTTACACAATAAAGAATATGCACATATTTATTTTTATTGTATAAATCGTTTAAGGAAGTCATTACAAACACAAACAAATTATTTTGAAGACAATTACCAGGATAATTTAGCTACAAAAAATGTTTACTTTTCGGTATAATTTATTGCAATTTAAAAAGCAACCATCTGTCCTCAGTGATTAGTGACGTCAGAAGATCAGCAAAAATAAGTGTCAATTTACATGTTAACGTAAAGCTTAACCCAAAATCGAACAGGTTTGTTTTTCTCGGAAACAGTCAGAGGGAGGGCAATAGAATTTTTTGGGTTGATAGAGGAATAGTGCAACTAGCTTCGGTAAAAATTTCAGTTATACAGGATATTTTTCGTTTCGGAGCTATTAAACGTAAAGTCGAAATTTCCGCGATTTCAATTGAAATCGGATACAGGTCGCAAATGTGAATTAAATCGATGTCAATTTTCAGAGGTTGTAGAGGACCCGGAGCTTCAGAACTCTATGGTGAGGATCGGAAAATGGCAAGTAATCTTTTGAATTTTTTTCGGTCGAAAAATGCCACTTGCAGACCCCTCTATGGCACCTAATAACTCGAAAACAAAACGTAGAGCGGCATCGGATCGAAAAACGGATTCACAAGTGAAACTTTAAAATCTCAAATACTTTCTTTTTGCAATACATTTACCTAAACCTAAAATCACTGGAAAATGGATATATTTGGGAAAAACTGGAAATTTCGATTTTTGACCCAAATATTTCACGGTTTTAAATTTTTTGTGGGGTCAAAATGGTTCAAATTCAAATCCCATATACGTCATCCGAAAGAGCTCGTCGAAATACATCACATCCATATTTTTACTTTCTTCATTCTTTATAGGAAGGGAGCAATCGCCGATTAAATTTCGATTTTTTGATTTCTTTGTCCTCAACTACGGTACATTTGACTCACTCTATTTTTTCTTATCTAATTTTTTCCCAAATTTTCAACCCTATCTTATAACGGGATAATCACACTTTAAAATGAATACCGAATGCGTTATCCAGGAGTGGATTTAACGGGTAAAAACAGAATTTTCTTCTATCCTATTTTTCTACTATTTTCTTTATTTAGTAATTCTTTTTGGGTTTATTTTACCCGTTAATTATTATCTAAGAATACCTCCCACTAATTTAAATCGCTTATTGTTTCGTTAAAGTTATTAATAAATAGGTTTATTTGCATCGGGGACATACAAAATTCGAAAATGTTTGAATTTTCGAAGATTGTCATGAAAACAGAGAATTGCCATTTATTTAGTCGAAATTATTAAGATATGATGTGTCAAAATTTCGTAAAAATGACAGTTTTTGTTGCAAAATTAAAAGGTTCCTGGACCGATTTCGGCTTGAAATATACATGAATAAGATTTTAAGAACCTTCTACTTTCAGTGCAGGGAAATTTCATTGGATGGGTTACGCATTAAATGCTGTTTTTATTGATGTTTCGATGACCCTACAACACTGGAATTCGCCATGTACAAAAACATTTTTGACGACACAGCCAACGGGATCATGTTAATAAAGACCAAAATAAATGGCAACCGCCATAAACATTTAATTTATGTAGAGACTACAAAATATATATATATATATATATATATATATATATATATATATATATATATATATATATATATATATATATATATATATATATATATATATATATATATATATATATAAATTTCAGATTTATTTCGGTTAATGCATATTCCCTATTAAACTAGTAGGGAAAGTTGTTCATTTCCACAACAAACGAGAGGCGAAGACAGACCTATACGGATAAAAATATGAGTCGTTCAAAAACAATAGGATTTTTTAGCATTTATCTTGCTGCCTTATTATTAAAACATAAAACTAAAGCACAAGTATATCATAAAGCATGAGTAGTATATCATTAAAATACACAAGATACAATTTGGTCCGAGAAGTTTTCAACAAATGTGAATTTTTTATTATTGGAGTTTAAGAAAATGTAAGTACAATTAGGAAAAGTTGATGCTACCTAAAAACAAAATGAATCGCTATCAGAATTGTGAAAAGCCAAAAATTATACAGGAGAGAAGCAAAAGTTTGAAAATCGCTCAAGAATAAAGTACTCTTATTTTAAAAAATACGGCAAAATTTTGTTATTAAAAGTTGTTTTTCTACTCCCATACTTTAATTGGTTTATTAGACATGTACTATGTACTAGTAATTAAGTAAAAGTGACAACGCTATTTGACGGTTTACTACCAGTTTTACTATGAATTGAAAAGTGACAAAAGTGACTATTCATAAAATTCGTTGACGTTTGCTACATTGTTCGAAAGTGAAATTGTGTTATTTTGTGTTTGCGAGAAGCGTTTAAGTGTTTTTTTAAGAAGCTGACATTATTTTCCGAAAAAACACTTAAATAGAGTGCGGCAGTGTCAAGTTTGCAAAAAATTGGACTATATAAACCGATAAGTTCCTTTTCATAAGTAAGTGAGGTTGTATTCACTTGTATCGAATCCATTGGTGTAAAAATAAAACACTAAAACGTCTTATGAATTTGCTTCTAAATGTCGCACCCGTAACCATGGAATAGTCGCAAAGTAGGTTTCAAAAATTAGTAATACTGGGATACTGAAAAAAAACATGAAAAAAACTCTGTTTTTTTTCGGGCTTGATATCATATTTGAGTATAACCCTTAATTCTAAACAACTTTTCCTAATAACATTTTGCCGTATTTTTGCATTTCTCCCCTGATAATGGTTAATTTTGATTTTAAGTATGGACCAACCTTTGGTTATACTTATATTTCGATGCAGTCATTAATACATTTTTTCCATTCGTTACAATCTTTTTGGACCACACTGTACAATCCATAAAATATTACCTGATATAGTTGGCAAATGAGCAACATAAACACCCATATACCGTGAAATACGGCATTCACAGCTACCCATGCTACCCAAGTATCACACTGCCCAATCTCTAGGAGAATAGTAAAAAATCCTTTTTCTTCACGATTGTCCAGAGCGTTGCACATAGGATCGTTTTGCCAGTAACGGATTGCACCGTACAACATTTGCGTACACATAATCACTAGACACGTTAAGAATCCAATGAAGTATTTGTGATTCTTTGCCCCTTAAATGAGAACATAATTCTATCAAGTTTTTATCAGTATGTATTAAAAAAATCTAATCGGATCACCATACTAAAATTTTTATTTCTAAAAAAACTTGCAATCAAATTTTAAAATGTTCTTTTGTGCCGTTGTAAGGTTACCTTTTAAGACTGTTTTACAAGTAATGAAAAAATAAAAAATACTTTATTTAGTGGTTTTAATAAAAGGAAACACAGTTTTTTATTAAAAAATTTTAATACTTACATATTTATATATAATAAAATAAACAAATTTCTTTAACTAGAGATATCCCAAAGCTGGTATTGTAGCTACCAGTTTAAATACCAAATAATGTTTCTTTCAACACATATTATACCTCTCTCAAAGCAGTACTTATACCGAAAGTTAGTTTAATTAAAATTTAATTTTTTGTAGCGTGTATATCTACAGGGTGTTTCATATGGAGAAATGAAATATGGGAGATGTAGAATAAATGGAATCTTCTGTAGATTGTCTTTAAATTCTAGAAAAATGACAATAAAAATTAAAATGACAGGGTGGCCAACCGAAAATAAAACAGAGGCGTTTTTAGGCACCGTGTTTATTTTTCAAAAAATGGTCATACCAGGGGCGTATTAGCCCCCCCCCCCCCCTCCCGTGGATTCTCAGGTTGGGTTGGGTTTGAAACTCGAGGAACGAATAAAGAATTACTTAAAAGACCTTTAAAATAAAGTGTCACATTTAGTTTTAAACAATTTCTTAACTTACCTATACAATTTGCCACCCACGGACAATGATGGTCAAACCTTGCAACACAATGATTGCATACTGCACAATGTTTTGATCTTAAGGGCCTTTTTACCAAGCAGGCTGAACAAAAACTTGAAGGTTCAAATCCACCAGGCCCTTTTTCAGCCAATTCTAATATTGTCTACAATGAACAAGTTTGAAAAATTACAAATAAGAAAATAGCGATGCAGATAAGATACAACCAACAGTCTAGAACAAAAACAACATTTGATGAAAAGTACTGTAAGGATTCTATAAGTACTCACTAAAAAGATGTGCCTTTTTACCTCCCAATATTGTATTTATTTTTCTTGGCATCCATTATATATTTTAAATAGTAGCCATTTAGCACAGTTAGCCGTTTCATAAAAAGTTTAGGAAGTTCATGAAGTGCTGCCAGATAGTGACATAACTATCATTGTTTCATTAAATTTTAGACATTTCATTCTTATGTTATAACTATTTCTTGCAATTACATCAAGTGACTATTTTAGACGTTTAATGCAATGCTATGCATACATATTTTTTGTTTAGACAACAATGTCTTTAAATATCCGTATTAGACTACACAATTTGAGATTAGTAATAAAATATATACAAAATGACTCAACAAACAGACGCTAACCAACGTAAATTCGCCATTTAGTAGCATAATTTATAAAATAAGAATTCTAAATAATTAAAACAAAAACGAAATTCGAAATAGATGGGGTTGGAACAAGGCGCGGCCCGTGAGCTTTTTACAGGTGGGGCAAATTTTGTGGGCAACTAGTGATATATAATATATATATATATATATATATATATATATATATATATATATACCGGGTGTCCCTGGAAAGTGGTTCGCCTCTATAACTTTTTTGGTTTTGATGATACAAATTTGCAATTTTAAGGATATTTATAAGGCATTAAAGTACATTTTTTCACAAGTGATTCAACTTTTTTCAACTTTCGGTTTTCCGGGAAGTGACATCAACTTTTGATTTTTAAATGGGACACCCTGTATATTTTTTATATTTTTGACTCTGGGTTACATTCTGAATATAACTATTTGCCGCTTGTCACTTTTTCTTATGTCAAAAACAAATGTATTTCAAAACTAACTTTTTAGTCTAGAGCGCCATGAATATGTTTAAGTCGTTAATATTGGTATTAGCAACAGAGGAAAATGTTTTTAATGGAAACCGAAATTATAACAACAATAGTAAAATACCCTACTTATGGTTCCAAATGTTTAAAATGTCCACAATCTTGTTGTTGGCAAAGCCGGACCTTTTCGACAGTTGCTCTAACTACATTCCTTAATATTCTCGGATTAATCCTGTTGATTGCCGCCCCCACTTTATTTTCTAATTCAAGACGAGTTGTTGAAGGAATATCGTAAACAGGGACGGACTGGGTCCGGAAAATTTGGCGGGCTATTTAAAGGTAAAGGCGCCGATTTAAATTAATAAGCTTTTTTAACTATTATTTTCACTTACACGAAAGGGCGCCAGGGCGTCTTGTAAACAAAAGGCGCGGCGGGCTGCGCCCGCCAGCCCGCCGGGCCAGTCCGTCCCTGATCGTAAACTTCATTTTTAATTGTACCCTATAAAAAATCTAGAGGGGTGAGGTCAGGTGACCTGAAATATTTGGAAAATGAAATAAATAAAATTATAAATTTATAACTGAGTTCGGTTTTACCTTGTTGGCCACCTAACAGGACCGTTATTTCCAATCCACTTTTCACCATAAGTATAATTTAGGTAATCCCTCACTGCTCCTATGTTATGAGGAGGGGCGTTATCTTGTTGAAAGAATAGGTTTTCTTGATTAATCATTGGAATTTCGCCAAGAAGCTGCTTAACTTCTTGGGTAAGAAAATTTAAATATCTTTCCCCTGTTAAGTGCCCATCAAAGATTATAGGACCTAAAATCCTGTCGCCAAGAATCCCGATCCGACAATTAAACCCAAAACATTCCTGAAAATTGCCTTCCTCCATCCGATGTAAGTTTTCTTGACCTCAGTATCGTTTGGTATTTCTGTTAAAAACACCCAAATTCGTAAAACGGCTTTTGTCAGAATAAATAATTTTGGAGGAAAAGGTGTTATATTCAAAATATTTATCTAAGTACCAGTTGCAATATTGACGTCTTCGATAATTGTTATTTTCGTAAAGATGTTGGTGCAACGGATATTATTTATTATATCCATGTAGATGATTTGGAAGTTTGACACACTAAAGAGATCTCCCTAACTAAAGCATTAATATTTACCGGCACGTATGCCAAGACGTCAATTTCTTTTTCTTCACTGATTAATTATAACTGGTTCATTTTTATTATTTGCGCATTTTTGGACTAGCTTTAAGAAATAATGACGTGTTGGGTGACGGCGTTCAGGATATCTTTCGGTGTAAAGTCGAACTGCATCAGTTTACTTTTGTCTACACTCACCAAAAACTAAAAGCATGTCAATTTTTTCACTTCTTGAATAATTTTTCATCTTGTAGATTAGAAATTCCAAAAGTATTAAACAATACTGACAACAAAAATCCACATTCAATAGACATTTGGTTTCAAAGCCACCTTAGTTCGGTTGTTTCACGACATTACTATTATTATCCTCTCAGTCATGACCTACTATCTTGACTAAACGCTATAAAAATCCATTTATGGAACAATGCATTGGTTCAACGTAGGGGTAACGTTTTTTTAGTCTTTTAGGAGTAGTTGAGTTAAAACCTTATAATGTGGGATATCAAATTATTCGTAATAAAATGCTCTTTTATTCTAACTGCACGAGCCACCATGTTCCCATTTGAAAAAAACGGGTAAAATAAATTTGAAAATTAAATTGCACATAATTTGAAAATTATGAATAAAAACAGGAAAACGTAATTTTTCCCTTGTTTTTAAAACTGAAATAAACGACTTTAACATTCTCATAGCACTCTAGACTAAAAATTAAATTTTGGAAAAATACTTTTTTTACTTGACAAAAAGTGACCAATTGTATTCAGGATGTTACTCTGAGTCAAAAACAAGAAAAAAATACCGGGTGTCCCATTTAAAAATTAAAAGTTGATTTCGTTTCCGGTTAAACCGGAAGCTGGAAAAGGTCAAGTCATCTGTTAAAAAATGCAATAAGGAATATGCACATTTTTTTTTATTGCATAAATCGTTTAAGGAGGTCATTACAACCCCAAAACTGCTATTTTGAGGAAAATTACTGCGTTAATTTAGCTAAAAAAAAATTTTACTTTTCGTTATAATTTATTACAATTTCAAAAGGAGCCATTTGCCGGCTCAAAAAAGTTACGTCACAAGGATAAGTGGCAATCTACATGTTAACGTAAAGCTGAACCGAGGGCTGCCTACCTACAAACGTCTAGAAAATCAAGAATTTCTGTGATAGTCCGAAAGCAAGTCAGTATTTTCTCGAATGATTGTACCTCTATCCTCTATCAATTGATTTACCAAACTGATTGTTAATATTGTAAAGTTATAAGCTTAGGAATAGAAAAATGTCAGTCGACAAGACCTAAAGTCAAAAAGGTGATTTTTTTAAAATAATTATAGAACATTTTTCTGGGAGAGGAAACACAAGATGATTACCGACTCTCGGACTAAGACAAGAAGACAGCTGACAGCTACAGTACAGAGTTATATGGAGACCGGCATTAGTTTCCCAGCTGATTTAGTTGTTTATGCTGGTAGCGGTTGTGTTTTTATCACAGTGCTATTTGTGTATAATTCTTTTTATTAAACGTTAAAATGTATTAAAAATATAAACTACAAATATTGTAGTATGCCAATGTGCAAAAGTATCACTGTGTGTGCACTGCAAACCTCCTTTTTCATGTGCCCAAAAAACCGATGTCGAAGAAAGTACCTACTGCAAATTTAATCAAAAATTTTACATTAAGAGGTATCTGTAAAGGTTAGTATCGCTAAATTCAAGTAACCATATGTTGCTGTACATTTATTTTTATAGTATAATAAACAATAAGTGTTTTTAACTAAATTGTAAAGGCAAATCCACCAGCACTAACTTCCAGCCAATTTTCCGATTTTCTTTGCACAAATGCCGTTCTGGTCATTTATAACCAGTCTGTTTAATAAAACAAAAGGTTTTCTATCGACTAAATATTCTAGTCTTTGGGAAAAACTCAAGAAAATGGATTTACACTGAAATTTACATTACACTAGCCGTGACTAGCCATTATAAAACGTTGACGTAATAAAAAAAGTTACGTCACAAACAAAAGAAGTCCGTTTTACGAGATGTTGGATTTTGCAGGAAAATTTGCAAAATAAAACGTTGTTTTTTGTTAATAAAACCCAAAATAAAGAGATAACAGCAACTGCCATAAACATTTAATTTATGTAGAGAATACAAAAAAAAATATTTCAGGATTTTTTGGATTACATGCATATTCCCTATTTTATCTCTTACAAACACAGTCCAAATTATATCTTTTTATCTTAAAAAACAAAAAAGTTATAGGGGCGAGCCACCCCCTTGGGACACCCGGTATATATAGTTAGCTACTTGATGTAATTTTACATGATTTAATTAACAGTAAAAACAGTTAAGCGTTATATGCAATGCTCTGCATTAACTGATTTCACTATCTAGCAGCACTTCATGAACCATCTAGACATTTCATGAAATGGCCAATTACGCTAAATATGCATAATAATTTGGAGTTTCATTGTCGTAAGTTTATTGAACATTTGACGCAAATTTATAAAATAAAAAAGACATGATAATGTGGTCTGTAGTACTCAAACTCTCTTATTTAACAAACAACAACTTATATTTCAATATTTCTTCATCACCATTAAAAAATTAATTATAGATGTTTTAAGTACTTACTCTAAACTGCAACTTCTTATTTGTTGCAACTACTCCAGCATCACCCAACCAGCTTTTAATAAAGTTGTACCATAAAAGACTAGAACTCGATACAAAAATTACAGTCGTCAGTAAATTAGTAACTGGGGCGATATATATAAACCATGTAAAATAAAACCACAGTTTCGATGATAAATATATACTTAGAGGCAAAAGGGCCATTAGACGATCGTCGTAAAAAACTTGACCTGCAAAAAAATTATGGCTGGATTCACTTTTGCTAAACTGGTCTAATTTGACAATCAATGGATTAAATTGACAAGTGTAAGAATAGGACAACTAAATGTTGTACTATAAACGAGAAACACATTTAATGATTGATTTATTAAAAAATCTAGAATATGTTATTAGAACAGAAAAGATAAATGAGCATCATACATTAGAAAAAGTATTTTCTAAGTATTTAGCAGACGCGGCCCGTAAACTTTTAAAACATCTCTGTTGCTACTTATGGGACCCATGTCAAATTCAGGTTTTTAAATAGTGAGCCTACCAGGAATGTTTAGGTGAAGAAAAAAATATTTTGTAATTTGCGAAAAAAAGTTGAATTTTTGAAATGACCCACCTGGGAAAAAAATTAACACGCTTTGGTATTTCATTTATTATTTTTTCTAAATAAATTTTACATCATTTTGTCGACAATTCTTAAATTTTAAGAGAAAAAAATGTATTAGTAGAAAGTTATATATAGTCATTTGAATTTTTTTTTAATTTATATTTTAGGTTTAAAAAAATTCAAATGACTATAACTTTCTACAAACACTCTTTTTTTCTTAAAATTTAAGAACTGTTCGATAAAATGATGTAAAATTTGTTTGGAAAAATTAATAAATAAAATACCTAAGCGTGTTAATTTTTTTCCCAGGTGGGCCGATTCAAATATTCAACTTTTTTTTCGCAAATTACAAAATATTCTTAGCAGGGACCACAATGTTCAAGAATAATAAACTGTGTTGATCTTAAGGTGGCATTTTCCAATCAAGTCCATGGTGGCCAACTTAATTTCATTTTGACATGGTTTTTCGGCTTTAAATTTTTTAACAATAACATTGTGAGTATATTAAGAGCATTCATCACCAGCTGAAACATACTAATTTGTTTCAAAGAATTGCACCAAAACTAACCAACGAAATGATACGAAATTTTGGAAATATATTATAATTTTATAGCAAAATGAGGGAAAGTCATTTAAAAAGAAAAATCAAAAAATTATTTTTAAAATTTTTGTTATTTTGTAATACTTATTTTTTTAAAAGACTTTCCCTCATTGTTCACGATTTTCTTTATAATTTATGCGGAGATCGAATTTTTGATTAAACCTTTAGTTTTCTGTAAAACTTTGGAATTCCGTAATTAATGAATTTTGGAGAAAATCGCGTAGCTTTTTCGGCAGTTAACACATTTTGGCAACACAGCAAGCATCGTACGACACCGGGAGCAGTCTTATTATTACGATTAGCGTGTGATTGTGATTTGGATTTTCGGTGTATTTAAATAGCTATCATGGGGCGGACTAGAAAGAACGAAAATTTATGTGTCAGAAAACGATTATGTTCATCCACAAGTCGCAAAAATAGACGACTTTCTATGAAAAAACGGTAAGTAGTGTGTAAGTAGTTCTACTGGTTATGGTAGGTATATATGATTTATATGAAATTAACCGATATAAACACGTAATAGTCTAAGATCCGAAGTAAGCTCGTCCTTCACCGATCTGCTTACCGGATAAAAAGTATTTTTCATCAAACATAATATGTTAACAAATATATCGCGAATGGGTTGCCTAATGAAATATGGTCATGGCTATCCTTAATTAAAAATACTGTAACTCATTTTTTGTTTAATATTTCACTCACTTGCTTACCAAACGAACTTAATACACTAATCGAAAGTATAAAGCATAAGGAACATGCAAAAGTTAGGTTGCCTACTTTTTTTCGGTCCCTATACCGGGTTGCCAGGTACTTATAAACAGGTGAGTCGATTTTAGTAATTTGTACTCATCTGCTTTCTCTTTGAAACTATATTAAAATAAAGATAATTTTATTGCGAACACGGTGGTATAAGGTTGCCTGCGAAAAATCGGTCATGAATCATGGTTGCCAGGCTTTGAAATTTAAAAATTGGAGCAAGCGATGCGCGACAGAGAAGCATTGCGCGTACTATCCGGTGCGATAGAGGAGGACACAGCATAGCAGCTGCGCGTGACGCAACGTTCGGATGAAAGAGAAACTTTTTTTACATGACACTAATGTGTTCATCATTTTACATACATTTTACATACCCTAATTTCGTTCATATTAAAAATCCAAATTTCATTTTTGGGTTGAAGCTTTAGTTGACAAAAACACATTTTTTGCCATAAAAAAAACAATTGAATATTGATTGTGGTTTCTCCGGAGGTGAGTTTAAGTTTTTATTTTCAATGGCAACCTACCAATTTTTTTTATACCATTAGATAGCTCTTTAAATTCCCTTTTCGGTGACATAGGTATCATAAGTGGTAGTTTGCTCTCAAAATGGCGACACTGGAGGCATTTTTCTCAGTTTGAGTAGGTCGCCATTTTGAAGTCCCTGGTTGTTTCATTAAATAACTCTGTAGTTTCGTGAGGAAGACTGTTTAACTTTTATTTTTTAACATCATTTCGTAAAACTCTTTTTAAATAATTGGTATCTGCAAATTTATGTTTTACTAATATTGCCCATTTTTAAAGCAAATTTTCACCAAAATATTAAATAGAAAGTACCAAAAGTAAAATAGCCGTCGCGTAGTACATGTTACTTATTATATTACCTAAAATTATCAAAAACACATTTCAACGGTTTTTTCTAAAAAGAAAGTCAAATAAACAAGACAAAGTACGTTAAAAAGAACATTTATTTAACATAAAATCGGCTATGCATTTACCTAAGTTGGCGTTAAAAAACAGCCCACTTAGGTAAATGCATAAATCTGATTTTATGTGTAATAAATTATAATGTTAATCTTAACGTACTTTGTCTTATTTGATATTTTTTGGAAGAAAACCGGTAAAATGTGTCTTTTTGATAATTATTATCAAAAAGACACATTTTACCGGTTTTCTTCCAAAAAATGTCAAATAAGACAAAGTACGTTAAGAATAACATTATTTATTACACATAAAATCAGATTTATGAATTTACCTAAGTGGGCTGTTTTTTAACGCCAACTTAGGTAAATGCATAGCCGATTTTATCTTAAATAAATGTTCTTTTTAACGTAGTTTGTCTTGTTTATTTGACTTTTTTTTTAGAAAAAAACCGTTAAAATGTGTTTTTGATAATTTTAGGTAATATAATAAGTAACATGTACTACGCGACGGCTATTTTACTTTTGGTACTTTCTATTTAATGTATTGGTGCAAATTTGCTTTAAAAATGGTCCATATTAAGAAAACATAAATTTGCATACACAAATTATTTTAAAAGAGTTTTACAAAATCATTTTAAAAAATAAAAGTTAAACAATCTTCTTCACTAAACTACAGAGTTATTTTATGAAAATAACAACCAGGAACTTCAAAATGGCGATCTACTCAAACGGAAAAATGACTCCAGTGTCGCCATTTTGAGAGCAAACTACCACTTATGATATATTACCGAAAATGGAATTTAAAAAGGTATCTAATGGTATAAAAAAATTGGTAGGTTGCCATTTAAAATAAAAAACTTAAACTCACCTCCGGAGAAACCACAATCAATATTCAATTGTTTTTTTATGGCAAAAAATGTGATTTTGTCAACTAAAGCTTCAACCCAAAAATGAAATTTGTATTTTTAATATGAACAAAATTAGGGTATGTAAAATGTATGTCAAATGATGAACACATTAGTGTCATGTAAAAAAAGTTTATTATAAAACAATAGAAATACATGCATGCGCACTCTCCTTCATCCGAAAGTCGCGTCACACACAGCTGCTATGCTGTGTCCTCCTCTATCGCACCGAATAGTACGCGCAATGCTTCCCTGTCTCGCATCGCTTGCTCCAATTTTTAAATTTCAAAGCCTGGCAACCGTGATTCATGACCGATTTTTCGCAAGGGTGTTCGCAATAAAATTATCTTTATTTTAATATATGTTTCAATGAGAAAGCAGATGAGTACAAATTACTAAAATCGACTCACCTGTTTATACCTGATGGCAACCCGGTATAGGGACCGAAAAAAAGTAGGCAACCTAACTTTTGCATGTTCCTTATGCTTTATACTTTCGATTAGTACCTATTAAGCTCGTTTGGTAAGCAAGTGAGTGAAATATAAAAAAAATTAATTACAGTATTTTTAATTAAGGATAGCCATGACCATATTTCATTAGGCAACCCATTCGCGATATATTTGTTAACATATTATGTTTGATAAAAAAGACTTTTTATCCTGTACTATGATTAAATAAAATAATATAAACCAAGCGCCAATTGAACTGTTAAATATAACATTTTGATCCATTTTTGACACCCCGTACATCTGAAATGACTTGATAGATTTTAAAAAACGAGGTAGATTTGTTCTCTTTGGCACAAGAAGCATACATCAAAAGTGCGTAATTTGTGAAAGGAATTGATTTCTAATGAATCGCTCTCTCAGAATTTTTCTCGGTTTTAAAATCAATTAAGCTGTTTTAGATTTATGGGATGTTCAAAATGGGGTAATATGTTACGTTGACGCTCTATTGACCGTGAACTTCGGATATAGCAAACTCCGCTTATTACGTAGGTTAGGTTGAATTCAAAATTATTTCTAAACACCAAAACCTTTAAATCAGGGTAAATTAATTATTACAGTTTCTGTTAAAAACTGGAGAATATTCTTTTTCTAGAATATTCTTTTTTTAGATAAAACGTGATGAATCCTTTTGGCAAAATAAAATGTTGCCGAAATTAAGATTTTTTATGACAATTTTATGTTTCCTGAACTGGTTGATCCGCTTTTGCCAAAAACCCTACCCATTGGAGATAACATATGTGAAGGAAAAGTATCTTATATTATTCCATAAATTTGTTTGCTGTTATGTCATTAGGTAGTATTATTTTATAATATTACACATTTATTAATGCACTTTTTCTTATAGATACGTACAAAAAAGAAAGAAAAATGGCTGCCAGTCTACCTACCTATCTGTTTATGTATTTCTGTCTATATCTATTTTTTTACAACTTTTATTTTTTCCAAATAAATAACGAATTCTTGAAAATTTGTCTTTAATTTTTAACGATTCCCATATGATAGACAAAAAGATTAAATAAACAAATAATATAATGAATAAAAAGAAATCAAGATCAATAATTATTATCAAAGAATGTCCTATGCCCAACATTTAATAGTTTGCGATTATTTACAGTGAAAAGTGAAATAATTTGAAATCCTAAATACATAATATAAACTTGCTCAAAAATAATCAATTATTCTTCAAGAAATCAAGTCCTGTCCTAATACAACTCACGACGGCGAGGTCGCGTCGCGTCTCCGAATGGCCATGTTGCCAGATTGCTCATTAACATTGATTTACGCTCTTCAGTGGCGAAATCCCGAATCGGAGCACGCGGTCCACTGATGTAGGCTCTTAAGTATAGATTCATATCCTGCAAGCAATTTTTAGTGAATTATTTAAAGTTGAATATGAAATTTTCGCAAACCTTGCACTTCGTAAATTAAGACCCACACACCATGGACATAATGGAAATTTGGGATGAAATTAAGCATCAAAGTTTTCAAAACTATTTACTCGACGCGAGGTTGGCGATGCCATGGTCTTTTGGCTACAGGTATTAATTGGTATAAACTACACAAACCCATAAGTTGCACAAAAATATCAAACAAGGTCAAGCAAACGATTGTGAAAATAATTAAACAAAATTGTGATTTAATAAATGTCACTTACCTAAATAATGTATGACTATATATAAACAAACTAAAAGAAATACTTTAATAATGACTAGTAAATTTGTGCCCAATATGGCTCCTGCAATGTAAAAAGCCATAAAAGGTGTTCCAACCATACCCCACCATCGTATTCGCTAAAAAATAAAGTTTACTATTAGAAAAATGTTTGCTAATTACTTTTAAATTTAAACATATTAAAATAGAATATAGATCCACTTGTATACCAGTCGCGGCCTGTGGGTTTTTTTACAGGTGGGTCAAAATTGTGTGGGCAACTAGTGATATCAACGCAACAAGCAAGATACACTTTTTTAATTAAGGAAGGTTTTTTAATAATGTGCCTAGTTTTGCCAACAAATAAACACCGCAAAAATCATAAAATAGGTACTGTAGTATATTGAACATTGCTACTCTAGATGTTTATGACGTCTAGTTTTATTTTTCTAAGTGTTTTAGTCTAAGATTGTTGGCGGCTTCCCGTTTTGATACGTCTGCGTCTCGTCAGTAGGGGTCGCACCTTGTACTAAAAGTATGATTATTCGTAAAATAAAATAAGGAAAGCTGCCGAAACTCCGTTTTCTTTTATAAATACAATACTGGCGGCTAGATATACGATCTTTGACTACGCACGCGCAGGCTGCCAGCTGTAGTAGATATGAGATTACAAATAATTTTTAAAATATTTTATCGAGGAACAAGTGCTAAACTTGTTGCCAATACACCTTTTAGAGCCGAACTAATTTTTTAAATAACAAAAATTTTAAAAAAAGTCTACCCGAGCAGACTCGAACCCACGACCTCTTGGTCCACTCCCTGAAACTCTACCTCTGGACCACGCTGCTAATGTGAGAAAACCCGTGCCGATGCTGTTATATTTGATGACTAACATCGGCGTTGCTGAGCGATCGTATTTCTATGTTCAGCCGATAATTAATAATACATTAATACAATGGAAATACAATGCGCATATTAGGTACTTAATTAGTTTTTTTTGTCCAACCCAAATGTTTTGAAAGAGTATATTTCACGGATCGGTACAAATAATATTGAAACAGTACACTTACCTTATCTCTTGCGAATTTACTAAAAAAACCTTTGGAAGAATACGCTTGTGCATGCTCTTTAATGAGTTCAGAAACTTTCGGACTTATCCAAATAGAACCCACTTGTGACTGTATCATTTGTAGAGGGGATTCTCCTTTATTATTTGGTATATTTATGTTCGCATGTCCCTAAAATTATGATGTAATTCTTTTATGTATTATAAAACATTGAAACTACATCACAACTTAGACAGGAATATTTCAATATTTCAGCTTAATAAAACAGACTTATAAATAATTTAAAATATTATTGGAAAACAACCTGTAATTTTTGTCAAGAATCATCAATCTTGTTTTTAATTTTGCCGTTTACTTAACCTAGTTATATTAATTCAATTATGTGTTACCTGCAAAATAAGGGTTGATATTGCTGTTGTGTTTCTCGCCAAAATAGCCCAATGCAGTGCTGTGTTGCCCTGAGTAAAATCAGTTAAGTTTGGATTTGCACCTAAGGTAAGTAATAATCTGGTCGGATCAAGGCTGCAAATTTTCCATACAGCCCACATTAAAGGCGTCATACCCGTTCTATCTGTCAAATCTGGACTGACACCTCTGGCAACAAAATAGGCTACCTAGATATAATAAATTTGCTGTAGGGAATGAGTGAACATTTTTCTTGTGTCATTTGATACTGGTTGAAAAGTTGGCACCATTACTGAGAGCATCTTGCAGCTTAGTCAAGCAGCTACTAGAGGGCGATTTTTCCATTTATTACTAAGTAAAATAAGAGTAAAAATTTTTCAACCGCTATCAAATGATGTAAAAAAAATATAGACAAGCATAAGCAAAACATTTTAAAATGCATTAGTTACCAATGCTGTATGTCCAAACTGAGCAGCCAAGTGGATGCATGAGCATCCTTCCGCATCTCTTAGGGTAGGATCAGCGCCGACATTCATCAAAATAACACATGCTTCTAAATGTCCTTGCCTAGTTGCCCAATGTAATGGAGTTGCATTTAACTCTCCACCAATAGCATCTACTGTAGCGCCTTTGTCTAGAAATGAATATTTTTTATGTTCATGCGCTGATACATATCCACAAAACAATCTTACATCAAATATAAACATCTGTTCTTTTGCAAAAAAGACTGTTGACTGTTTCATATAAAACTTAAGAAAAAGTAAAAGCAACATATACTATTCTGTACAGGGATATCCAAATAAAAGTGAACAGGCCTTCTAATTTTTTATTTTTAAAGATGGGAAAAAATATTAAATTGGATCATTATATCTTATCAGCAAAACAATTGAGTATCGAATACAAAAATAAAACATCGATTTTCTCGCTTATTTTAAATTGGATGGTATGATTTTTATCATATTTTTGCCCGTATAAAATGTATATAGCAATCATAATGAAAATATTGAAGAAATTCAAAGGAAGGTGAGAAATGAAGTAAGAAATCTGTACGAAAATGATGCTGAAAGTATTATAAACACACTTCACAGGCAGAGAAGAATGTATGAAAAGTGCGAACAATTAAATGGCGGACATGTTGAAAATTTCTTTTGATAATTATTCGCCAATGTTAACATTGATCTGTTTATGTTATAATTCATTTGTTATTGTTTATAATCACTGGTTATTGCTTTCAAATATTAATAACTAATAAAAATCAACATTTATTGTTTAATAGAATAACCCATTTTGCATAACAATAAAATTATAAATTCACGGTGACTAAAGTATTATTGTCAACCTTGGGCCTTGACATTAACTTTGACTTGCCTACGAAGAAAATTTAAAAAGGTAGCAGGTATTTCGTTCGCAACCGGGACAGTTATGTTTAAAGTATATTTATGCGAAATAATTTTTAATTTGAAATATTTCAAAAACGATTGAAAAACCGCATAGGGTATGTTATACAAAATATGTCTACAACTTCTCCTAGAATCCAAAATTATGATAGCTTTGTTTCGGTTGAAATTTGGAACTGTTCTAGAACGGTTCGTGACTGCGTTATCGAATTTTTCATGTTTTATTTTAACCAGAACTGATGCAAAAATTACATTGAAATATACACGGTGTCCCATATAAGAATGCACACTACAGGGATCTCGTAAACCAGAAGAGATACAAAGATGATTAAATTAGAGAAAAGTTGCGCTTTGCTGAACCTTTCAAAGTCACGATACGAAATCTAAAAAAATCCGATTACTTCCGAAGATATTTAAGAAAAACCGAATTTTCCCGATTTCGTTTTTATTTTTTTCTGACTCTATTTAAAAAGATATGACAAAATAAATTTCACATTCTCATTGCCACTTTTTCTGCTCTACAAGCCGACGTTCTTAGATTTTCAATACGACGTTTCGTTTCTTCGCAACCATCATCAACTTAATTTTTTTAAATAGTCGAAAAATTTTGTTTTATTCCTAAAACATTCTAATTTTAATTCTAAATCCCACGACATATCGCTTCTTACATTTATCCGACGTTTCGGACGAAAAAATCATCATCAATATTATTTGATGATTATTACGAAGGAACGAAACGTCGGATCAAAAATCGAATTACGTTATCATGTAGAGGAGAAAAAATTACATGGGAATGTGGATTTTATTTTGACCTGTCTTCTTTTGCGAAATCAGAAAAAAATTAATTGCCAAAATTTATGTGTAAAATTTCAAGAATTCGTAGATTTTTTTCTGATTCTACTGTAAGAGATAGATTAAAATAAATTTTACATTTTTATTGCCGTTTTTCTCCTCTACAACATGACGTCATTCAATTTTTGATTCTACGTTTTGGCTTCTCTCGACCATTATCAATTTTTTTTTAAATAATCCGAAAATTTTATTTTAGCACAGTTAAATTGCCCTTGTTATTCTGAATTCAACGACTTATCACATACGTGCAAGTAAGCAAGATGTTATTATCAAAAAACAAAATATTTTATTTTTAAGCTACAAAAAGTTCATTGAAACAATCTTATTTAATCATATGTTCAGAATAACAAGGGCAATTTAACTGTGCTAAAATAAAATTTTCGGATTATTTAAAAAAAGTTGATAGTGGTCGAGAAAAGCCAAAACATAGAATCGAAGCCAAGAACGCCAGAAAAGCCAAAACGACAATAAAAATGTAAAATTTATTTTAATCTATCTCTTTCAGTAGAATCAGAAAAAATCTACGAATTCTTGAAATTTTAAACAAAAATTTTGGCAATTAATTTTTTTCTGATTTCACAAAAGAAGACAGGTCAAAATAAAATCCACATTCCCATGTAATTTTCTCTCCTCTACATGATAACGTAATTCGATTTTTGATCCGACGTTTCGTTCCTTCGTAATAATCATCAAATAATATTGATGATGATTTTTTCGTCCGAAACGTCGGATAAATGTAAGAAGCGATATGTCGTGGGATTTAGAATTAAAATTAGAATTTTTTAGGAATAAAACAAAATTTTTCGACTATTTAAAAAAATGAAGTTGATGATGGTTGCGAAGAAACGAAACGTCGTATTGAAAATCTAAGAACGTCGGCTTGTAGAGCAGAAAAAGTGGCAATGAGAATGTGAAATTTATTTTGTCATATCTTTTTAAATAGAAAAAAATAAAAACGAAATCGGGAAAATTCGGTTTTTCCCAAATATCTTCGGAAGTAATCGGATTTTTTTAGATTTCGTATCGTGACTTTGAAAGGTTCAGCAAAGCGCAACTTTTCTCTAATTTAATCATCTTTGTATCTCTTCTGGTTTACGAGATCCCTGTAGTGTGCATTCTTATATGGGACACCGTGTATTTTTTAAAATTATGATGCATTTTATTCTAACTAAATAATATAGGTTTTATTTCCAAGTTGATCCGAATCAAAATTAAGTGGCAAAAATTCAAAAACGCAGTTACAAATCATTCTAGAACAGTTCTAAATTTGAACTAAAACAGAGCTGATAAAAATCATACCATCCAATTTAAAATAAGCAAGAAAATCAATGTTTTCTACTATATTTTTTTTATTCGATGCTCAATTGTTTTGCTAATAAGATATATGAATGATCCATAAAAATCCCCAAAACTTTCATATTTAACATTTTTTCCCATCTTTAAAAATAAAAAAGTTATAAGACCTGTTCAGTTTTATTTGGATATCCCTGTACCTACATAAGCCCACCTTAAAATGAACATGACTCAAAATACATACCAATAAGGAAGCGCATAATTTCCTTGCGGTTATTAATGGCAGCCCAATGTAGTAAGGTGACAGTTTCACTGTCTTTTTGGTTGACATCATAACCGGCTTCTACTAGTTCTTTCACTCTAGAAAAAGCTCCATACTGTAAAGATAAAATTCATAATATTTTTGAGTGAGTTCTCTATAGTTTCTGGCTATACTACTGGATCAATAAAATTACTTTTATATTTCTGCATCAGACAATGTATGGTTGTTTTCTTAAATAATACAACAATTTAATAAAAAAGAGATACTCAAGCCACTTAAACAATCTGAATGAGTATTAATTCTAATTCATATGCCTAGTCCTAACAATTGTTGTAACATTTGTCATGTCTGACATACAAAATTCAAAACTAAAAGACCTGTTGCTAAGGAGAAAAAGTGTGGTCAGTTAAGTAGAGAGCAAAATGTGGTAAAGAATTGGACTGAGTAAAAATAGGGACATTCCTGACTGCTTTTTAATAACAAAAAAAATTGTCCAACAAGAATATGAGTTTATCAAATTTTAGGGCAAAATCATTTTATGGAGTTTAAAAATTTCACAAAAATAAAAATAAATAAAATATGTATTTAAATCTAAGCCAAAACAAAATCTAAAATTAGGATGAAATATATCTTGAAATTTAAAAGTCAAATTATAACACATACAATTAAAATATTAGTCATAAAAAAGAATAGTACGTATTAACAGAAAACAAGATATTTTTAAAAATAAAATATTAAATCTCAAAATTGTGCTTTGCGTTTATACGAAACAAGACTAAGTACTACCATCCTGACCTAAAATGTGTTAACTTGTAGATAAATCAAATCAAAAATTTGCTTTATTGTCCAAAAATAAATTTCTATTGGCAAAGCATACCTCAAATAAAAACATTAACACAAAATACCAAGTAATATAATATAAATAAAACCAAACGAAGTAAATAAATATCTTAATGAAAAGTCAGTCAATGAGTTGTTTAATAACAATCTTTAATTCTGCCTAAATATATATGGCTGATTTCTAAGTTGATACTTTTCTTTAATATATGGTTCCTTGGGTAAGTACTTAGGTAGTAGAAAATAAAGTTTTGTGTTAAAAAAATTAAAAATAAGAAACTCAATTTTTCTGCATTAGCAAGAGCATGTCGTCCCTGTTTTGTAAGAAGGGGCTATCTACAATACAAAAAGATAGCAGATGACCCCTTCTTACAAAACAGGGACGATGTATCTGTTGTTGGTTTAGTACCAATAATATAAATACCTACTAGAAATAAATAAATAAAGAATGTGATTGAAGTTTCATAAATTCTTTAGCAGTTTGAAAAGTTTTTACTTTTCCTTTTGGTTTAAATAATAAATAATTTTGCATGGGGTCAGACATCAAATATTAAAAATCTTTTAAAGTCGGTATCCCTTTTATTTCTGAGGGATTAAAAAAATATCTTTATTTTAACAGTTTCTTTAGATGGTTAAAAAAAGTATCAACTTAGGAATAACCCTGTATATTACAGCTAGCTAGAGTGAGTGGGGTATAAATTCAGGTTTAATATAAATTAGATGTGTATAAACAATATGCATACATAGGTAGGGTTAGCATTTGTCCTGTTTTTATCAGACATGTCCTCTTTTTAAGATCCAATTTTTATCTACACCTTTCGTTGTTTCCTAGCAAATGTCCCCTCTTGTAATCTACACATGTCATATAATCCTCTACCCTTTTGGCTTTGTATCAGAAAGACTTCCACAGTTTAGTTCCGAGAGAATTTGCAAAAAGGTCCAATAGTTTAATTCTGAATAGCATTTCAAAAAAAGGTAGACAGTTGGAGGATACAAGAGTTGGCGCCGCCTTGTGTCCTCTTTCTTTATAAGCTGAATATGGTAACTCTACACATAGGTATTAATATTGCAAGTCATATTAATTAAAACTTCTTATCTAGGTATATAACTAGGTACTGTAATTAAAGGATACCCAGAACTAATCAATATTTAGTTCCTTGAACTTTGGTGATGTCATAATCCTGGTACAAGGTAATTTTTCGCTAATAAACCCTTAAATTACTAATATACCTACAAAATGTAAAAAATAAAAACCTACCTGTGTAGCTTTAACAATATCAAAACCACTGTAATCATGTTCAATCGCGGGTACTTGGGGTTCTTTGGAAATTAAGCTATGACATTCTTTATCAGTTTCTACACAACCCCCGGCGCTTGCTGCAGCAGCTCCGCAGGTATTTTGATACATCTTTGACCTATTTGGGTCCTGCTTTTTGTTTACAATTTTTTGTTACTTAATTTTTGACATCTACAAGAAAGGTTAGAAATGTCAAACGACCTTGGCAGCTCTTCTTTTGTCAACCAGTGGGCATTTGAGATTTGAGCCGCGAGCTGACATTTTCACCGAAATAGCGTTCGTTCATATCCTCGCGAAATCACCAATCTGCGTTATGCTTCGAACGTGACTTCTGCGCAAGGGTACTAAATTTAGTACCCTTGACTTCTGCGCACTTCTGCCTTTATATCGAAAGTAGATGGGTTTGAATTTTCGCTATTCGATGAAAGAGCAATAAAAGCGCAAGCTTAAGCCGGCGCTACACGATGCGTTGAATGCTAACTCCAGACTGGACAGAACGTTTGGAGTTAATTAAGTTCGAGAGGGCGCATTCAGAATCGACGCCCGGGTGTTCCCGGGTAAACAACCGACCGTTCAGAATCAGGCGGCCAGCCGTTGGTTCTTATGGCCGTGACGTCATTGACAAGTTAATTTTTACCCACTTTTACCCACGGGGCGTCGATTCTGAATGCGCCCCGTCGACAGTTGGTGTGGAAAATGTTTCCGCTACACGATGTGGCGAATGTTTGATCCGATACATCTGAAAAGAGTTTGGTACAAACGTTTGTCTAGCAGTGATTCAAAAATGGAGGACAATGATGTTGCAATTGCTGCCGTAACGGTTGTAGTATTATCTGTCTTGTTTTTTCTCTGGTATTATCCTGATCAAAGTTATTACTTGAAAAAAGAAACGTACAGCCGTACTGGAAGGTGGTGGATGTTATCACTAAATAAAAGTATATTATATTTCGGCGCTTCGTTCTCGAGATCACTTATGTAGAAAACTATGTAGTACGGCTTCAGTACACTAATTGGCCACAAGTGTTTAAAGTCCAAAAGAAAGCGGCTATGTAGTTCCCGCCCAACTCCTGTTTATGCCATGCCAACATAGCTAACTTCATAAAAAGCTTTTGTGCGCGAAAGGTCACAAGTTTCATTTTTTGTTCTTATAAATTAACTCCTTCACAGGAGTGTAAATTGTTAGGCTTTATTTTTAACAGTTCCGAAATGACATTGAGCCTTCCTTTTGAGAAGCGACAAAAGATAAACAAAACAAAAAAGGAAAAAGTGTTGGTAGTTCAATATTTGAGAACTTTTGTTTTAGAATCAGATTTTTAGTTAACTGTGTTTGTATTTTTTAGTAGGTTCTTAAGAATCATTTTGTAATGTGATATCACGTGAATACTGTTATAAATAAATGCCAAGTTTTCAAAGTTTGCATTTTACGAACCATACTTTAAACATCTACATAGTTTTCTACATAAGTGATCTCGAGAACGAAGCGCCGAAATATAATTACTAGATCAAACGAACTTACCTGTGTGAAGTTCGATCGTAATTATATGAGGCGCTTCGTTCGAAGAGATCACTCCCACCACACCCTGCTAAATAATAATAATAATAGTAATAATAATAATAATAATAGCATAATGTTCCCCCCGTAAAATTGCAACTTTAAAAATTGCCCTCGTATCTTGAGGTGCTTTAAAAGTTATGAAGTTAGCTATGTTGGCATGGCATAAACAGGAGTTGGGCGGGAACTACATAGCCGCTTTCTTTTGGACTTTAAACACTTGTGGCCAATTAGTGTACTGAAGCCGTACTACATAGTTTTCTACATAAGTGATCTCTTCGAACGAAGCGCCTCATATAATTACGATCGAACTTCACACAGGTAAGTTCGTTTGATCTAGTAATTGTTAACAAACAATCTAGAGAGATAAACTACTGTATTCGAACAAATCGTGTAGCCGTGCACTAAAACAACGAATGATTTTCTTCGAAGTCTTCGACCGAACGAATTAATTTCTTTGACTCGGGTTAAGAATTCAGAAAATGGCCATAATGTGTCCAAGCACGAATGTTCGACATTGGCAGACTCGATGAACTCAATAAAGAAGTAGGTCGATTTAACTAGGTAAAAAATAGGTTCGAGCGCCGACCACACCATGCGAAACCATCAAGCGACGAACGTTGGAAGGTGTTCGTAGCATGGTGTAGCATCGGCTTTAAACCTGAGCAAATCCTACAAACGTATTTTTAAGTAATACTCTATTGGTCCAATTTTAGTAGTTTCAGACACCACATTATTAAAAATATTCCGGGAGTTCTCACTACCTCTAATAGATGGCGGCTATTAGGAGAGATGTCGGTTTTTTTGTTTGCCGCCCGCTAAATCTTCACTCAATCCCAATCAAAACCTTTTTATTTTCTTTGTCTTCACTTACGATCAAAAATGCATAACATTGAGTTTCAAAGTCCTGTGCAGCTTTTTTTGCTGATGTATCTTACATAAACGTTAAGCGTAAGTTGCTTTAATGTGTTTTCTATTAAGCATTCAATATCGGTTTCCATTTTAAAATGGATTGCAGAACTTGCAAGTTCGAAATTACAAAATCATTAATATAAGCTCGCTTTACGGTTCTAGGCCATCAACTATCAGTACCACTAAAGGATATCGATTTTTGCACTCAACAACGTTCCTGGCTTGTGGTAAGTAAATATATTTTTTTAATAATTATGTATTAGAGTTTATAGTGGTCAATAACAGGCTACAATATTATAATCTATGTCCGTAAGTGTATACTCCAAAGCAAAGCTGTATTGTCACAAAATACCAATTTTACAACAGAGCCAAAAGAAGTTTGTTTTGTATTAATAGGCACAGCTTGTCCATGAGGTCTTTTGGTAAATGGCCCACCTAATGATTTATTTGTTCTACGATCGTTTTAAAAACTAACTTTTTTTTACGCCTACAAGTGCATAAAACGCATTTTTTTAACAAGATATAAAAGTAGCTCAGAGTTAAAAAAGTCCCGGAACGGTTAATTTTTTCACCCTTATTTAATAAGTCCAATAAAACCAAGTCGCCTGTGACAAACAATTAAACAAGGCTGATCTGATTTTTCATTTAGAAACATCAAAAAATGCAGGATTTTAAGAATCATGACAGTTGTGTCATTGCAAGAAGGTTGTGTAATTTTTCACTTTTAGTAGCGAAAATTTATAGTAAAAAGTAATATTGGGCCAATTACAGCTAATTTTTCGCGATCGTGAAAAAAAATTGTACGAAACACATGCATAAAGTGCCTTTTTACTTATGGGGTTGCTAGGGTAAAATTTCCGATGCGTAAAAAAAGTAAAACTTTATCCACTTGTTGCATAAATAACTATTTTGAAACCCAATATTAAGTATTATCCTTTCTTTCAAAAAAGTTCAAGTTCCATGCGAAAACTCCACAATAAAGAATCAAGCCAAGCAAAGCGAAGCATTGATTCCTGTGGTACCTACTTGCTCCGGGCCCGACCGTATTTTAAATTGACCTCATTGGTTTATATGGAAATATAAAACTATATAAATGCATTGAAACTAAGAGAGAAACAAACATATGCGCTTTAGACAGTTAAAGGCATAAATATGACGAAATTGTCGACGGCCCACCAATAATGTCGCTTTAGGCGCACGGGCGGATTTTGAAATTTTAAAGTTGTATATCTCTGTTGCTACTAACGGGACCCATGCCAAATTCAGGGATTTTAATAGTGAGCCTACTAGGAAATTTGACAAATTTACATTTTTTGACTTTGAAGGATTTCAAGGTGATTTTACCTTTATTACCTAGTGTATGTTTCAAACAGGTTGAAGTTAAATTATACTGGATAAAACATTAAAATTTAATAAAAATAGCTGTCACAATATTAAATATTTTAATCAGAACGGACATAAAAAAAATCACTCGTTCCGAAAATCGTATAAAAAAAGCTATGTTCCATTTAAAAAACACCTTATCCATAGCGTAACTCTTTTGTTTCTGGTTCAAATAAATTTCTGGTTTCATTTTTGAATTCTGCAGGAAAAAGTACATCGATTGGCTATTTTAGATTTTTCTTTAAATACAAGGAAGCTCAAAAATGAGCCCCTGTTCAGTCCTCGTTGGAAGACCCTGTACCTTAAAATATACAAAAATTCCAAGAAAAATTTTCTCTCTGAGCAAGCATTTGCCCTTTTGTTTAAGTTAATATTTGTAAAGCAGACCAGTATTTTTCTAATTTCGATGTGGAAGTTACTTGTCGAAACTGACTAATTATGAAATATTTTACTTTTTTCTAGTTTATGAATGAAACTATTTTGCTGGCTCGTTCGCTACTGTTTGGAAAAATTACATTCTTTCATCACCAGTTCTATCTAAAACCTTAAACTTACTGATTCTCAAAAATTGTTATCACTTATTGTAATAAAGCCGTTTTAATTTCTTACCTTAATAAGAGAAAATATTATATGAAACACATGGGAAATATGATTTGTCATTTGAATAAGGAGGTACTGATTTACTAATACCAATTTTTTTAGGATGAATAGCAGATCTGACACTTTGTGGATAATTAAAATAAAACTTATTTATCTTAATAATATAAATTTATTTTAAATATATTGTTCTTTCCCACTCTTATATAAAATCAAGCACATAAACTTATTGGTTAAATATTTTAGCAAAAAACGTCTTTTCTTTAGTCAGATAATTTTGTTTCCTGCTTTTTGCAACTTCAAACATATTCCTGATGTGTTTATCATTAGGATATAACCTATAAGCTATTTTAAAATCATTTAAAGCATCATCATAATCTTTGAGAGCCAATTTAGCTCGAGCTCTTCTGTAAAAAGCTTTTCCATTATCAGGATATGCTTTAATAATCTGAAAGCACAAGATATATAATTTTAAAATAATGAGAAACAACAAGCAGTTATATACAGCGTGTCCCACTTAACCTGAAAGCACCTAAATATCTCTTTATCAATGGTGTTCCTAAAGCCTCCGCAATGCAGGGAAGCCCTATGATAGCTAAGGGCCCTGCATTTTTTTTGGTAGACTCACACGCAGTTTCAAAAATTGGCGGAGGCTTCGACGTTTCTATGAACGCCCGTTATATATAATTTATCCAAAGTCAGTCTGATGACATAAAAAAGCTTTTAACGGGCTTCAAAGAGACCAACCTCATAACCAGGGTTGTCACATCTTTTTTTTAAATTCTTTAAGTTTTTTTTATTAAAAATGCTCTTTTTATATCAGTATTCAATTGTTAGTCAGTAACTCTCTTTGACAGCTAGTTTGCAAATGTACTTTGAATCAAGAAGTTTTGAGTGTCAAAGAAAAAAAATAACAAGTCATTCATTAATATAATAATTTTTTTAGTTCTTAAAAAATATTTATAAAAAAATAACTGAAATCAAAATAAAAAGGGTTTTTGCTGTTGTCCAAAAAAACTAATTAACAAACCCTTGTGTTTCTCCTAGACTTACGAAAATTTTGCAGAACTGGCAACACTCTAGAGACAGCCGCATGGGTCGAGCCATGCTATCTCGAAAATACAAAGGCAACTGCAAGTTTATATGGTCTAGAAAAGAACAGCGGAATATTTTGTGCCTATGAAAATACTTCTATCCACCTGCTCAATTAATAGTTTTTTAAGTGAATAGAACAGTGGAGTGCGTGGTTTAAACGATTTTCTCTAATCCACGTATTTAATTTTGTTTTATAACTGTGGTTTTGTACAGGTAAGATTTTCCTTGGTATATTTTATTATCAGCATGGCTTTTTGGCGACCATTTGAAACAGCAGATCAAGGTGAATTATCGCAGAAATATAATGAATCGGTGCCAGAGTGCCCGGTGGAGTCGGCCATCGAAAGCGAAACAAGTACGGAATTGAGAAACAAAGATTTACATGTCCAATGTCAACGCATTATTTTAAATATGTACGCGTTTAAATAAAGAAAATCCCGAAAAAACTGACAATACGCTTGTTACAAGAATTAATGAATTAACAAAATTTGGGTTTACGAGAATTTATAACGTAATTAAATTGGGGGCTGTAACCGATCATTCTATAAAGAGAAAACGAATAAATCAAAAACTCAAGACGGTTGACAATGCTGATAAGGATTTTATTTGGCGAATTGTTTACAATTTTTACAAGGATAACATAAAACTTTAGAACTGGTTCGTGATAAATTGCGAGGTTACCCTAATTATAATTACAAATCTTTAGAAACACTGCGTGGTGTCTTGTTGAGCTGTGGCTTTAAACATAAAAAATTAGATGATCGAATGGTTATAATGGAATCTCGGCGTATCGTTGAACTACGGCAGGAGTATTTGCGCAAAAAAAGGAGTACCGTGAATCAGATAGAAGTATAATGTATTTATTGCATTTTAAATCAATAATGTTGGTTTAAAACGTATCTTAAAAAAGTGTTTACCTATGTCTACCTAGCACCTGATTTTAACATTTAAAACATAGATTGTAACGTTTTTAACAATTAATTTAGCTAGGTATACATATTATTTTGATTGTATGGGATTGGAAAGGGTGAAGGGGAGTTTTGGCGCCCGTTTTAAAATTTATACTTGCGTTCGAATAAAATACTGAAAATGTAGGAAGGTAGGGAGCATTTTTTGCGCTCATTATGTTTTACTTTTGCGCCCGACTAAAACACTTATTAGAGCGTGGGAATGGAAAGGGTATAGGGGAGTAGGGAGCCCTTTTTTACGTTCGTTTTAAAATTTATACTTGCGTTCAAATAAAATACTTAAAGTGTAGGAAGTTAGGGAGCAAAACAGTGTAGTAAAGTGTAGGAAGGTAGGGACTAAAACAGTTATTAGAGCACGAGTGTGGAAAGGGTGTCGGGGAATAGGGAGCCTTCTTTCTTTTGTTTTTTTTTTGTGATTTTAGAAAGCATTTTACAAAACGTTTACTCTGTGATTCTCCTGCGATCAATTTGTTGTCAAAATGTATACAATGCATTCTAACTACTAACTGTATATTCCAACTAACATACCTGACTCTATCATTTCATGGCAAGGAAAATTCATGCCTCCTCGCGGTCCTTGCTGGGCAAAGACAATTTTAAAAAAATTGTTTTTGGTAAAATGAGCATTCTTTACCAAAAGACCATTTTAAAAATATTAAGTACCTGTGTTCTATGTAGGAAAAGTTACGGGTAAAAACCTCTTATCAATGTAAACTATAATAAACACGCTGTAATATATATTATTTAATCATATTAAAAATTGCAAACAATACGCATTTTAATTATTTGGTAGATGCGACGCTTATGGTCAGGAGTTTATTGCTTTTTTAGGTCATCAAATTAAACTGAGCAAAACTAAAACTATACCATAGATGTGCTTCGTGAAGGGGAGCATAGGGGTCGATTTTATATAAAACAGGACATTGGACGCAAATTTTTGTTAAAAAATAACGGTAAAAAGAATTTTATCTTCGACAAAATTTCTGCAAAAGCTTTTATGAAAATGTCATTATTGATGTTTTAGATATTATTACACTAGCGCAGCGTTAGATAAAAATGTTGACTTCAGGAAAAAACTTACTCTGTATTTATATCGATTAGAATTAAAGGTACTACGTACCTACCTAAAATATGAACATGAAAAAACAAATAATGTGATTTAGACAAGTTTATCACAGAAAAATGTACATACAGTATCAAAAAATTAATTAAAACGTTGAAACAATAAAAGAGATATTTATGTGTTTTTATATTCGTTGTGGCATACTCTATACACTTTCATTTATTTATTCTAAATGGCATTAGTTACCTCGTTGCAGTGATCGACAGCTTCTTTGTTTTTATTGATTTTCAGCCTAACAGCACTGAGATTTAATAAGGCATTGTATTTTAACTTTAATACATCCTCAGTTTTGCTCTTATTTCTTTGCAAATACTCGTCGATGTACCTAAAAACAAAAAATATTTGAAATACTTAATTATTATGTTTTGCAAAGGTATGTTATATTAACTTGTTCATTATGCCCTACCACGTCCCTTTTAAAAGATATGTCCTCAAAACGGACGAAACCCGCGTTTTTCTGTTTTTTTTTTTTCAAATTTGGTAAGGGTTTAAATGTCTTGGATATAACACTAAAATATTATTTAGAGCACCGAACAAAATTTGTTTAGTCCCAAAAAATCGACAAATATACATTTTCCATGAAATAAAACCATGTAACATCAAAGCAATTTCGAAAAATCCATAATGTAATGTCCCCATATTTCGAATATCTAGTAATAAATTAATAGATTCAGTTTAGTAAAACAGCTCATGTTAAGATTAACTCACCTTAAAATTTTCCTGTATTTTCTCTCGGCAACAAAAAAGTTTTGATTATAATAATGCATTTTTCCAGAATCACTGATTATATTAATTATATTCATAATATTGCCATCATCCAAGGGTTCATCCCAGTCGCTGGGCCACGGTGGATAAACATCCATTGTCGCATCATTTTCTTCCAAATTCCATGGTTCATCAGCTTCAATTTCACCACAATTTGATATTATAATGTCCTATAAAGTGGGCAAATTAAGATCACTGAGAAATTAAAAAATGGGCAAATTAAAATCACTGAGAAATTAAAAAAATAAAATCATGTTTTTTTTTTAAATATTGTGTAAATTTTAAGTTCTAAATCTGAAAAATTCCGAAGGCGTACAGCGGCGTTACCGTGTCATTTACAGTTTCTCAGGGTTGAAAATAAAATTCATATATGTTTAAGAACTTACATATCTCTGCATATACTTGCATTATTAACAACCCTCATATTTTAAAACTATTATTCAGTATTCGCTGTACGCTGTACTAGGCCGTCCATCACGTAGACACATAAATTGAAACGCCACATTGAGTACACCACTTGGTCGACAAACCATTCATCGAGCGATGAACAATATGTAATGAAATTCGCTGTTAAAAGCCGCGCCGGAACGCTGTCGCCCGGATTCGCCGCTGCGCTGCTAACCTGACTCATTCATCCAGCTTTAATAATTACACATCTAAACAAAAATTACAAATCTGTACCCACATAAAAACTTTAGAAAAACAAACAGTGCCATTTTTAAACGACGCGGTGATATTAATTAAACATTGAATTTTACATAGTGGTAAGAAGAACTGATGACATTTAGTTTTGAGTAGTACTGTTACTACCTTTTATTTTCTTATTACAAAACCGTAAGATACTCAAGATTAAGATTAATATAAAGGGCCAATCTAAATCTTAGCTTATTATTTATGTACACAAGAAAATCTTACCTGCTGAGGTATATCATTTACTCTAGGAATTTCAGACATTTCTTTGACAACATCTAGCCCTTTAACCACTGTACCAAATGCTACATTATTATTGTCTAAATGTGTGCATGGAACTGTAGTAATATAAAACTGGGACGAATTCTTGTTTCTGCCATTATTTGACATTCCCACCACTCCTGGTTCTGCATGCTGTAAATAAGTAAAATAACTGCTGATGTTTAATAATCCGAATGAAAAAAAAAACAGAAGTAATTTATATCATTATACAATGACTTTACTTCGGCCTTATGTCACCTATAGTTAAAATATTGACTGGTAATAAATGGCAAATATTTTTAACATGCTTTTATTAGCTTGACCTGTAACTTTGTAACATTGTAATGGGATCTTACAACTCACTTTTCACCCACTTCTAATTGTCGTATCGATTTGAAACTCTGCAAACTTATGCAATTCTGGTGACAACACAATAATGTTTTTTTTAATTTAAAAAAAATATGCAGCGTCGAAAGTTCTTACCATATGGAAAATTTTTATTATTGATTTTACGAAAAAAAGTGTCTTTATAAAAGAGTTCTGCATCGTGAGAAAATAGCATTGCCATTCAAGGTTGGCTCAAAAATGTAAAAGTTCTAATCCACGTGAAGCTAAAAAGACATAAAATCGTTATCTAAAGTTAAACTGCCACTGCAAATGTATAAAGTTATTTTTTTATGTTAGTGAATTAGGTTTGAAACTAGGGGTATCAATCCAGACTGGTTTTCTTGATCCCGGGATTTTCGAGCTGTTGTTGTCTAATACCGGGATCCCGGGATTACTCCCGGAAAAAATTTAAATCCAAATTTTACGTTCCATAAATAGCACTTTAGGGTAACGAAGTACTGAATAATATTTTTAATAAGTAAACATTTGTTAAGTCTGTAATCTCTATAGCACATTACATAAATCGTATTACCTGCAAATTAAAGTTTTCATCCGGAAAATACTCCCCATATATACTTTCTCCACCTGTTCCATCTCCACTGATTATATCCCCACCTTGCACCATAAACTGTGGGATAACTAAAACATTCAAAACAATGCTCGTCACTCAATATATTGTATTTTCTTTATGAAGAACATTATTTCAAAGTAAAAATACAATCCTGATAATAGTTGTAGTCTCTTGCGCAACTTAATTTCGAACATTCGATTAAAAAAGTTTAAACTTCAACCCTCGAAATCACTAAAAACGTTTAAACACAGTCATGCAAGTGTTAAAACTTACCCGAACAGGCCTAGGCTTGCACACGACGCTGTGTGCGATGCGCACTTGCCTGTTCATATGTCTCAACACTTGCATGACTGTGTGTATGGGAGTTAAGACTTAGTACTAATTTAAATTTCCATTGACAAGTTTTTGTCTTCTCATTGTTAATAGGTCATTAAAAACTTGGTTAATCTGATATTTCTGCGATTTGCTGGGTTCTCAAATTATGTTTACCTTGGAACTAGTTTTTGAAACAGATTAGTTTTATTATTGTGAAAAATACATAATTAAATTGTCCTTTTCTTTTTAAATTTTCGAAAAAAACTCAGAAATAAGCCAATAGTACAAAACTTTGATGTTTTATTCTTACACTTTTTTAAATCCTTGAAATAAGACTGGTTTAGCGATCGCTCTGCCGTGGCGGTTATAGAGGGTATAAACACTGAGTTTTGAAAAAAACTGTGATTTAAAAAAAATCGGTCAAATGCAAGCTATACTTGCGCAATTAGCGTTCCGTGCTATCAGCCCCCCACTTAACCCGAGCAAGCCTCGGCCGCCCGATCTCCGCCCATCTCCCGCAAATCCCGTCGCCAACGGCACCAATGCCGTATCAAATCGCGTATGCGCGGAGCTGAGTGGGGGGGGGGCGGTTCGAATGAGCCCGATTAAACATTTTGAAAAACGTGTAAGGACAAAAGTTGTTACTTACATCGTGAGAAATATTTTTTGTCGAAAAATGTTTTGGGTAAAACCAATGGTTCAGCAGTTATAACGAAATTAACAATTAAATTATTTATAACAATTGATCGCGCTAGAATTTTATAATCCTGATAATTTTGGCTGAATCCACACCTAATTCTCAATGTTCATGATTTTATTCTTATTTTTCTGAGCAATCCTTTTGCTGATAAGGGTGGGGGACAGTAATTTTTAAGCGTTTTTCCCGAAAAATGTTTTAAAAAATGCCTAAAAAATATATCAATTTCAATTTATTCATCACAAAAATTTACAATACAATTATAAATTCATAAGACTACTCAGACAAAATTACAATTACAAATTAAGTGACTTACGTGGCTAGTACATGGTTGTAATCCAAAAACTCCTGACCCGAATAAAATTTCTGAGATTTTCTTATAAATATTTTTATGTTATTTTCATTTACTATGCTTTTCATTTTGTTCAGACATTTCACACCCATATATACGATGGTGAATTCTGACCATATCATAATATATATTGTCGAACTTGTGCTTCAATAAGCTTTCATTTGACAGCCTATACGTTGCCCTTGAAATTTTGTTTCCATTTATTTATTTAAATTAACCCCCAGAATCAAAATTCAACTTTTTATACTTCACGTCTATAATTGGGCCACCGCTCTCTGTTCTAAATTTCAAATTTTTACGTCGAATAGTTTCAGAGAAAATCGCCTGTGACACACGGACGAACGGGAGGACACCGAAGCGATTCGATAAGTGTTCTGTTTTGCTTATTTTAGCACTGAACACTAAAAATATGAAAAATTTCTTAGTACACCTTCATTTCTACTGTAGTACAAGTATATTCGAGATTGTCAAGCGCAATGTTTAGACACTCTAATGATTCTAATTATTTCCGTTAGGGGTCAAATCAGTCGTTTCGTGAATAGTGAATCTGACCGCTTTATGGGGGTAGAGGGGGTAAATTCCACCCCCCCCCCCCCCCCCAGAATGGTACGAAAAGCAAACTCAGAACGGTACGAAAAAATTGCGAGATTATAGATATAGATGTAAAATATGTAATTATATCCTCCTAGTGCAATTTATAGTTAATTATTGCATGCAAGTTTTTCTGAAGAATATTCGCATGTTTATTTTTGTTTTGACTTGCTTGAAATAATCTATTATTATGTAGAAATCGTTTCAAAGAATATCTTTAGCTTAAGGAGTCCTTTATGGGCCTTCTTCAACATATTATACAGAGACACCTAATTTTAGATGTATCTTATTGGTTAATAAATCTACTTTTTTAACTAATTTAACTTTTTCAATCAGTTCAGGTCAGAAATTTTAAAAGCAACCCTATGCCGTATGGTACCTCATTTTAAAGGTCATTAAAAAAGAAACATTTTACCGCAAACCCGAGGCCCGTATCTTAATTCGTTTTTAAATGGCAAGCCTATAAACATTAAAAATCGTGGAAAAAAAAAATAAAAATTTAAATACCTTTATTTCTCTTATTACTTTAAATGTTGTTCAAAAAGTAATAAAGTGGACTTTGGAGCTCACTCCTCACATTTTCGAGAATGGCAGGTGGTATTTCTGGCACAGTTCCAAAATCGACTTTATTACTGCCAAGAACTTCATGGTGGTTATTTTGAACAACTTTTAAAGTAATGAGAGAAATCAGGGTATTTAAATTTTTATTTTTTTCACGATTTTTGATTTTTAAATGCTTGTCATTTAAAAATGAATTAAGATACGCTCGGATTTGCGATAAAATGTTTCTTTTTGAAGACCTTTAAAATGAGGTACTACACGGCATAGGGTTTCTTTTAAAATTGTTGGCCTCAACTTCCTAGCGTCACTCCTCAATAGGGTTGAAAAAGCTAAATTACATAAAAAAGTTTATTTATCAACCAATAAGATACACTTAAAATTTGGTGCCTCTATCATTACTAATAGTAAGGATTTTTGCCTATACGAGACTTTTCGGACACCCTATATATCTCTATCTTTCCTTGGTTTGTTTAAGTTAGGTGGCCAATACACTAGCTTGTAAAGCCAGCACAAAATTTATATATATAAAATTTGTTTGTTATATGAAAAATATGTAGCTTTTTATTATGTGTTTTGTTGTTTGTTTTAATTCTAGTTTGTGAGACTTTATTTTACTTTTATGGTTGATCTCAAATAAAACAATTTATAAAGGGTGGTTAAAATTTTCTTGGTGCTACCCCCGGACCTTCCCCAGAAAAAAATTATCTACGCCCTTGCTTTATTTCGTTTATTATGAACCCTTCTATAACGATTCAAGAACAATATTATCGGTCTTAAAAACATAAACAGAATTAAAATAACCACGAACATATTATCATCTTAAAACTATAAGGAGTATTTCTGAATCTATTTGGAGTTGATCCTCGCTTGCTCTAATTCCAATTTTTTAATAATGAGAAAAGCTTTCTATTTTTTTAGTGGTTTTAAACGACATTGATTAATGCAAATGGGTATTTTTAAGCTCCTGTATAAGAATGACGGATTGTTCATCTGTCAAGTCGACATTTCCTTCATAGCTCACAAAATTCTAGTATAAAAAAATGTCCTGTGAATGTAATGAATCTGCCTTTAATAAACTTCGTGAATGTTGGTCACGTCATCACAACCAAGATATGCAAGAATGTAAGTGTTGTTGTTCTGGCTTGAAGCCGAAATCGAAAGTTAAAGGAAAATTTGGAATCGCATACGTAATCGATACTCCAAATAGAAAATGCAAACCTTGCGGCTGGGAAGTCGAATTTAATGATACGCTATCAGAAGTTGAAAGCAACTGCAAGAAAATGATGAATTGGGTGACCTGCCCGCCTTTAGGAGGGTGTCAGAACAATAAAACTAATATGTGTTGTTGTTCTGAAGATGCTAAAAAACTCTTAAACAATATACAGCCGCCATGCTGCCAGTTTAAAAGAGATGATGACTCTTGCCGATGCTGCAAAGAAAAAAAGACCTGTGGAGATGGTTGTTGCAAAAAGGGACGGCAACCTATATGTTGCTGCGAGAGACCAGTTAAGAAAAACCAGTGTTGTTGTAACGTAGGCAGTAATAAAAATGCTGTGCAATGTTGCCCAAAGTCTAAGCCAAAGTGCAGCTGCTGTATAGCCCAAGATGAACAAGGGAGATGTTTTGAATCACAAAAAAGATGCACTGAATGTTGTTGTGCAATTTCTAGCAAAGAAAAAAATAAGCAGTGTTTTTGTAACCACCAGGAATGTGACAGTGATGAAGAATGTTGCTGTACAAAAACTAAAAAGAAACCAAAATGCTGCTGTCAGGATAGTGACTCACAATCGTCACTTGATTCTTGCGGATGCAAATCCAACAGAAAAGACTTATGTTGCAGCTGCAACTGCAAACGCATAGGTGAAACCAAACGTGATAAAAGAAAAAAACAAAAACAAGTAGAGAGTAAAAGAGACGGCAGAAAAGGAAAGTCGAAAGAGACTACAGGTTCTAAAGACAAGTCATACACCAAACCCAAGCCGTCAAAAAACTTGCAGAGCCCCCACCCTAAAAGAGAGAGATATAAAGGTAACGAAAAAACACCCTTTACTATGACAGCACATAATGTTCCAGAAGAGAATTCAGACACAGGTCAAGAACAATTACTAAAAGATTTTTACGCTGAACTTAACGAAAAAATACAAAATATGGAAAAGCCACAAGAAAATGTAGGGGATACTAAAGAGTCTGCAGATAATTTAGAAGTAATCGTTGATAGAGGAGACTCAGAACCTGACTACGATAGTCCGAAAACAAGTGTAGAAAACACCCCGAAAAAAACAGAAGAGTTACATCAATTCGAATTAGGAACAAAACCTGAAAATGTTTCAAAAGATGACGATAATAAAGGTAGTTAAAAGTAATCCAATTGTGTTTTAATTAATACTAAGTATCACCTATTCGTAATATCTTTAAATATTGCAATATTTTAAGTCATACAAGTTCAGTACAAGATGAAAGTGTAAGTAACAAATTTATTACAAGAATTTCTAAAATTTTATAGCCGGTTAACGCCTTTTAAAGCTTTTATAATTATAATGTATGAGCTAACAAAAATTTCGTGTTTTCGAATTACAAACGATTTTTCATTTTTTGGAAAAAGCTGTCATGATTAGTCATACTTTGAAATAAATAAATAAAAAAATAAACTGGGTTTAAATTTTCAATTATTTTATAGCAACACTATTACAGATGAATGATCCCCGCTAGACCTAGTGCTTAAATTCTTTTTCAATACTTCCTTAAAATTTGATGGGCAGAATCTATGGATTCCTTCACCCCCCAAATACATGAAAGTAATTTGGGGGAGGAAGTAAAGTGAAGCCAAGATAAGAATGCAACAGCATGTGTTCAAGGTGCATTTTTAATTAAATATATATATATATATATATATATATATATATATATATATATATATATATATATATATATATATATATATATATATATATATATATATATATATATATACTTATTTATATTATGTACAGATTTTTATTTTTCATTACTGCATGCGCAGAGGAAGGAACAATAGTGGATTTTTTCGCACCAATCCCTCTTCGCCTGCGAGGAAAGAGACTGGTCAGGGCCCCTAACCAGGTGCTAACCCTGTTCCGACCTTAGGGTGCCCCCCGATCCACCGTTCGCTAGATTTTCTGGACAACAAACAAAACATAATTTTTAGGTTAAGGTAACCTCAATAAAATCCTCATCTTAACTGAAGCAAATCGATAGTTTGCATACTAACCAGCTAGTTTATAAACCATCTGCTATTTTGTGGGAAATGGCTGATTCCTTCAAAATAACAGTGTCTTTAGTTAGTTTGCAAACTAGCTGGTTAGTTTGTAAACTAGCGAAGTATCCAAATTAACCGTAACATATATAAGAAAAAACTGAAGAGAATGCAAAGAATCATTTATTTGCTAGTAAAATACAAGGCAATCAACTCAAGGAAAAAGGACTATTTCGGACCCGGACCACAATCAGAAATAGTACTTTTCTCTTGAGTTATTTGCGGTCTTATATTGCACTAGAAAAGACATTATTCCTTGCATTCTCTTCAAAACAATTTATTGTTTGTACATACCTTTATCATGCTCTTGCAATACTACCCTGGTGAATGACTTGGTTAGACATCACAACTGATGCTGAATAAAAGAGTTAAAGACGCTAACACGACACTTGTGCCGCGCCATTCTTATTTTGGCCGACTCTATTGCTAAAAATGGGACACCTTGATTTATTAGCTAGCGGCTGTGTCAATTTTGCTTAAAACAAGATGCCATTATTAGTTATTAGCTCACCAATAGAAAAAAGAGAAAATATCGACTATCTCGAAAACGGCTCCAACGATTTTGTTCAAATTATGCAATTTTGTACGTTAGTACTATTGTTATCACACCCAGATGCCATTGTTGAATTTTACTGAGACAAAATTAACTTTCTTACAAAATACATTGTTGTAATGATTTTGTTAGATTTTTATATACCTACAGTGATCGCCAGAATTCGCGCTCCATAATAATATGGTAAGTTTTTTGTCATTAATTTCTCAGAAAATGTCCTTGAAAAAAGTTGCTGCATGTCCTTACTAGTTGAGTTCGGTTATTCCTCCGCGACCGTCTAGATGACATTGATGACAGATATTGGCGTTCGGTAATGGATTTGGAGGCTTCAGACGAAAACGATTGATCGTTCGGTTATTCAAATTCCGAGGTCTTGGAGGGCCATCTTTTTCCTCGGCGCATTTAGACGGACGAGATGGAGGGAAAGTTCGCACATGCGCAACATTCTTGTTTTGAAATGTTGTGTTCGCCTCCCTTGTTGTTTTTGTTTTCTTTAAACTATGTTTTTTTATGTTTATTTTACAATGGATTGTAATATGGTTGGATACACGTTGGGGCCATAAACTTTGTTAGCATATGACGATAAAGAATTTTTTGACAGATAGTAAGCACATCCGTTCGGAAATTTCCTCATGCTCTATTCGCTCGAAAGTCGCGTGACTACAAATCACATTCCTCTGTGTCGTCTACTCCGTTTCGTCTGCGAGGAATTACCGAACTTAGCTATTAAAAGGCCGCCGACCAAAACCCCAAAACAATTAGGATATACGAGGGAGATGCAAATTTTTAAAATTAGCGCAAGAGTAAAGTGCCTCAATTTTTCAATTTAGTTAATATATTTATTTATAAACCTTTTTTAGAATTAAAAATTATGTCCGAATATGAAGTCATGGCCTTCTATTCAAAAAACAAAAATTAAACTTATACTTTTATCTTACCCTATATAGAGACTGAATACAGGAAAGTAAATTCTTTTTTCTACTAGCGTGCGCAATTCACCGTTTTCCCGCACTCATTTTGTCTCTGAAAGACTAAGTTTCCCGCACCGTGCGGGAAAATTTTTCCCGCACCGTGCGGGAAAATTTTTCCCGCACTGAGTGCGGGAAAATATTTTTTAATGTTTTATATTGAAATAAAATTTTGGTGATGTATGAATAATATTATTATGAAGTCTTAGAGGAGTCCATCAAACAGAAAAAAGATATGTCCAACAAAATTCTCAATATCAGTCAAGCTATTCCAACGACTTCCAGTTGCATCTTAGAAACATCCACGTCCCTAGATATTGCACCGGGTCCCAGTAGCGTCCATGAAAGTTCAACACCTCTGTCTCTTCAAACTTCCACTATGCAGAATCAGTCAACTTCAACCTCTCTAGCTTCAGCAATTAATTTACACAGTGCATCCAATTGTACTTTTACGATAAATATATATAATAAGTAATAAGTAATCATTATATACCTGTTATTTTTTGTTTATTAAAAAATAATAAACTTTGTAAAAATGATGTTGGTTTTTTTAACGCTAGTAGAAAAAAATTTGATCCTAACTCATGCGGAAAGGCACTTTCCCGCACTCGACTGCTTACCCGAACTCCGCTTCGCGTCGTTCGGGTAACGGCAGTCGCGTGCGGGAAAGTGACTCTTTCCGCACTTGTTAGGATAATAACTATTAAAGGTTTCTTTGGACGTTTACTTTTGAAAAATGGCTCAAATATTAAGTTTCCAGACGTTTTTAAATTTGTTTAAACCACTCAAGGAAAATAACATAAAATATTGTCTTTTTTTGGAGTAATTAGGCTAAAACTGAAATTATTTTTAGACAATATGTTCAATGTTGCTTTAGTTAACTTGAAAATTGTCGGGTTTATTTATTTATTAAAAATAATTTGATTTCATGAATTCCATCTTTATACAGGATTAGATAAAAATATGTTTTATTTTCGTTTTTGAATAGAAGGCCGTGCCTTTATATAGAAACATAACTTTTAATTCTAAACAAGTTTTAGAAATAAATATTTGAAATAAATTGAAAAATTAAGGCACTTTAGTCTTGCGCTAATTTTAAAAATTTGCATCTCCCTCGTATACCCTAATTCTTTTCCAACTTTTAGTAGGCGGTCTTTTAGTTTAAGGACATGCAGCAACTTTTATCAACTGAAAAACATTTTCTGAAAAATTAATAGGTAATAAAAAAAATTCCATATGAAGTGCGAATTCTGCCTGTCACTGTACAATTTACTAACCTAATAAGTCTATTTCTCCAAAAACAGATGATTATAAATTAGGTACAATGTTATTTGACGCGTTAGATTGCTTTGCCCATAATCAACATTCATGGACTAATTTTTAGACAATGAAAAAAACAAACTAAAGAAACAAGGAAGCAGAAAGCGTAAAAAAGAATTATTGCGACGAATAAAACAAGAACGCAAAAAAGAAATGGAAGCCATTCATCCTAAGAAGGAACTCAAAGCCGTTGTTGAAGAACAGCGCGTGATAGATAATACCCCAAAAGAAAGGAAAATAAAGCGCCTCAAGGGCCCAGCATTATTAAAAATGATAAGAAAAGAACGAAAAAAAGAACTGGAAGCAATTCATCCTGAAAAACATAAACAGACAAAGTTTATAGAAAATACAGAAAAAGCTGAACCAATTATGGCATAACCACCAGAAAACTGAAATGAAGATCAAATCTTGACAGAAAGCAGAAAAGATGAAATAGTTGCACCACAATATTAAGAACATATTGGAATTTAAATGGACCATAATAGACATACAAGTACAGATACCCACTACTTACCAAATGATAGCATTATGGAGTGAATGAGCCAACTATATGTATAAAGAGAATAGAAAAAATTTAACAGGAAATGTAATTTCTATAATTTTTTTTTAATGTGACAAAAATTTGGGACATGTAAATTCCTACCTGTCCTAATTAAAATTCATTATCAATAAATACTCTTATTGAAAGTTCCACAGTATTTAGAGATTAATCTCTTTAAAATTTTCAGGAAATTACTAAGTAAACGGTTTTGAAAAATTTTTGGTGTTGTTTCACTAGTAAGTTTAATGTATTAAAATAACAAATCTGATCTTCAAGAGCCAAAACGCTGAATTCAATTTTTGACTTAAAATTATGACAGCACAGGTAAATTCAATAATTTATCAATTACATACTCGGCGGGAAAATGATTTCAACAAATGTTGGAATTGACCTACACTAATGTCCTCAATACCTGAGACGATCTTCGAATTCCTCACAGAACATTTCGAACTACTTGAGGTTCTATTAATCTAATTTCTTGCCTTATTTGGATTTTCAGGTCATCAATATTATTTGGTCTATTGACGTACACTTTGGATTTGAGGTAGCACCACAGAAAATTGTTTACACATATTAAAAGAATAGAACGCGTACAATCGAAGTTTGTCAGGTTCTTATCTATGAAACTAAATGTGGACAGTTCTATATTAACGTACCATGAGCGGGTCAATATATTAGGCCTGGACACTCTGGGAACACGCAAAATACAACTGACCTTGGTCTTTTCCTACAAGCTGCTGGATAATGGGGTAGACTGCGCGGAGCTCTTGGCCTTGATAAGTTTTAGAGTGCTATATGGCCATACGAGGCAACTAGAACTATTTTATATAAACCCTAGTCGCACGGATATTGGAAAAAACATCACAATTAACCGAATAATGTCGTACTTAAACATGTTACCATATAATCTGAATCTGAACTGTTCTGCAGTAACTTTTAAAAATAAAATTAGAAGTATTATTGACAATCTTACTATATAATTATATAAATTCTTATCCCTGTTGTGGAATGGGGTAACAAACAGTGGAAATATATTAATGATTACTTTTTGATGTGTTGTATTGTTGGACCGGATAAGCTTGTTTTACCGCATTTGTACTTTTTTACATTGTTTTCTTCTCCTTTTTTGTTTTCATTCTTGTGTATGGGTTGTAAAAAAAAATCTAGCAGGGTTAAATCGGGCGATGTCCGAAATTATTTTTATCGGATCGCTTCCCCTTTTATAATTGTCATCGTATGCTACTGATTCCCACAAATATGTAGACTTTTATCTATTAAATAATAACAATTTAGGCATAATTAAATATATTGGTTTATAATAGTACCTACATACCTCGATGAATCTTTGTTCCTTTAAAATGTAGAGGTTTGCCTTGGATTCCAGTTCCCCTCTCTCCTGTGCAAAGAGCCCGAAAATTTTCTACTGTTTGTGGCACTACATCTTTAAATAGTTTAATGATGACCCTCCCAACTGTAAAGTATGAAGTTGTTACAAATACTTTTTTTTATTTTTAAAATTTTAATCTTTTAAATTTTTTATGTTGTATGGGTGCCCTTTTGAACAACTAGGTAAATTTAAAACATAGCTGTGATATACACATGATGCGAAATGTAACATAAAATTTAAGTGATTTCCAAAGTTAAATTTTATTGTTATATAGGTAGGTAGTAGATACAAAAATAACAACGTATCTATTTTAGGTGGAGCCAAACTTTGGTGAGTGATATTAAAATCATAGGAGTTGTCTTTGCTGCTATGTATCTAATGTTGAAAAGTTAAAAAAATTACGCAGTGCTTACCTTTTACGTTGCTAAAAGTGAAGTCCAAAAATACATAATCGTTTTTATTTTCCATTGAAAATTAAGAATTATAATTAAAATGGTCAGACTTTCTTTAACAGAAAACAATAATTAATGATGAAATTTTAGATTTTCTCCTAAAAATAACAAATTGTTTACAAATACGCATAGAGCAAAGAACAGCTGATTTTGACGTCACTGTAGATTGTAGGTGATTTCTGGCGAAGTTAGTAGTTCTTACCAGTTAGCAAAAAGTAAGTTCAAAAGTTACGACTGACGTCATAGTAATTACCTCATATGAAATTCAGAGTATTTAACGCCAGAAATTGAAAAGTTACTGGATGTCACTGATAAACATAACTTTATTTACAAATTTTAATTTTGTGTTTTTTTCCAAAACGAGAAAATGAATTCACCAGCGACAAAAACAATTATTTTTGAAGAGTTTAGCAATCATAACATGCAACCTATGCCATTAAATTTTATAAACATATTTACCAACAAAAATTTTCAAATTTCACTTTTTTTATGAGGTATGGATTGAAAAATATGCAGATTATGATTGATTTTTTTATACATTCTCGCATGAACAAAACCACCATTAAAAAATTTTGCTAAAGAATTAACAGCATTGTCAGAGCTCATTTTTAATAACAAAATACACATAACCGCTAAGAAAACGTGATCACATGGTCGATATACCGAATGTAACGTAAAGCGTGAGGTCGGTAAGCTTCAGTTACATTTTTTAGGTTACCGAAACAAACTTAGGTATGCTGTGACGTCATGAGTAACGTCACCAGAAAACCTAAAGAAGGTTACCCGTTGAACACGGATTTCCATAAAGTTGAACTTACTTTAACATAAGACTTTTTTTGGCAATTCAAAACCATCCAAACCAAACCCGAGGGTTTACCATTGTTGTCTTTATTTACATTTGACTGCATTGTACAAATAAGGATAACAATATGGTTTTGATTTTTGAGGCACTATCTTTGTTTGTTTACGTTTAATTACGTTGGATAAACAAGGAGAGCACATGGTTTTTGTTTTGATGGTTCTGAAGCGCCAAAAAACGCCTATACTTAGCTTGGCTCGTCAGCAGAAATCACTTTCGCGCTCATCTTAAGCCCTAGCTGAGCAAGTAAACTATACGCTGAGCCCAAGAAAATAAGTAAAGAAGAGAGAGGTTATTTTGTGAAAAGGCGCGAAATCTGACAATTTTATAATGGTTTTTCTTGGATATTGTATGGGTACGTTTAATTTTTCGCCGAGACTAAAAGTTTTGTGGGATTGTTATAGTGTTTTAGTGTTTATTTTATCACATTCCTGTACAGTTTATGTAAAATGTCTTGGTAAGCATTAAGTTTATCGCATCCTTGGGAGAGTTTTGTTTTAATTATTATTTCGTGTGTACACAATTAGATGGTTATAGGTCGTTATAGGGTAAACTCTCTTTCTGCTTTATTTAAGATTTATAAAAAAACGTGATAATAATATACACCAACACAGAGAACAGTTCCGAATACTAATAGAAGTAGTACTAAATAAATTCACCAAGTTCTCTAAAATTAATTTATGTATAATCTCTTATTAATCCATATTAAATTGTTATTACTCCAGTGAAACCAAAAAAAGTGACGCAGCTAGAATTTGAATATAGCTATCTCTGCAGCCGACTTAAAACTAAAAATTTTCAAAAATAATTTATTTTTAGTAATTTACCAGTTCAAAATTACAAGCAGGAAAAAGAAAACCTTACCAATGGTGTTGGTGAAAAACTAGAGAAGCAGAAGTCATCACCAACACTACATGAGGAGTTTCAGTATTTGAATCTTATTAAAGAAATTTTAGAGAACGGAAATAAACGAGATGATCGAACAGCTGTTGGTACTTATGCAATATTTGGAGCTCAAATGCGATATTCTTTAAGAGATAATAATTTCCCCCTTCTTACAACAAAAAGAGTGTTCTGGAGGGGTGTAGCAGAAGAACTTCTATGGTTTATCAAAGGAAGTACCAATGCCTTTGAATTACGAGAGAAAAATGTTCACATTTGGGATGCAAACAGTACTCGAGAATTTTTAGACTCTGTCGGGCTTAAAGATAGGGAAGAGGGTGATCTAGGTCCCATTTATGGATTCCAGTGGAGACATTATGGAGCAGAGTATAAAGGAATGCATACAGATTACAACAATAAGGGTATAGATCAACTCACTCATGTTATTAATACTATCAGAACAAAGCCATATGATAGAAGAATAATCATGAGTGCTTGGAACCCCATTGATATTCCAGAAATGGCTCTACCTCCTTGTCATTGCCTTGTACAGTTTTTTGTGGCGAATGGCGAATTGTCTTGTCAACTATATCAGAGGTCAGCAGATATGGGGCTTGGAGTACCATTTAATATTGCCAGTTATGCTTTATTAACATGTATGATTGCTCATATTACTGATCTTAAGGTAAGGAATTTTATCCCTTAAATATACCACAATAAAGGGTAGATTTGGTAAAAATTAAGTTATACAGGATGTATCGTTTCAGAGTTATTAAATGTCAAAGTCGAAATTTCCGCGATTTCCGTTGAAATCGGGTACAGGTTACAAAAATAATTAAATTTTCGGAGGTTGTAGAGGACCCGGAGCTTCAGAACTCTATTGAAACTGATGAGGACCGTAAAAATTTTTTTGTCGGAAAATGCCATTTGCAGAAGACCCCTCTTTGGTACCTAATAACATGAGAACGAAACGTCACACACTGGTCATTTTGTTCAAAGTATTCTCGAGTTTATGCAAAAACCAAGCATCCAATATCCAACCCAAATATAGTTAAAGAGATAATACTCCAACTAGTATATAATATTTTAAATGAAGAGTTATTAACTTATCGTAACTTGCGAACCATGCCAATACATACAGAGTTCCTATCAGTTGTTTATTATTATTATTATTATTATTAACAAACAATAGAAAGCGGTGAAACCGATGAGTCCATTGTATTGAGTCTACTGGATATAATTGCTAGTCACATGCGCATTCAATTATTAAATATTAAATTACTAAATATTAAACTGTTTAAAGGGTTTATTAACTATGTGGTCAGGGTCCTGTTTTGCCATGTCCATAGCACATGTCAGGACATAAATATGTCACGAATTATCACAGTTGAGTAAGTGGCCTAGGTAACAGGTAGCACCGGTCAGTCAGAGGGTATAATGGACAAAGGAGTTGTTCCAGTCCGCCATGTCGCGATCCAAACTGTTCTTGAACTGGTTGATTGAGTTTGAATTTACTGTCTCATCACTGAGGCGGTTCCAGTTGTAGACAACACGGTTAGCAATGAAATTCCTGCGCAGCAACTTAGTACATCTCTCCTTTGAAAGCTTTTTGTTGTGTCCCCTAAGATGCTGATTTTTATTTATTTATTTATTTATTTATTATTTCATGATACAGTACATATAGCTTTCACACGTCAACAAATACATATAAAGTAGTAATAACAGTAGTCACTAATTTAAAATTTAAAATGCAAGTAAATAAAATTTCACATACACAAACATTTCATCTGAAATTTGTTTAAAACAAAAAACTTAAAAATTCATCAAATGAATAAAATACATTTTTCAATAAAACATTCTTTACTTCCCTATGAAAAGATTCCAAGGGCAGGTCTTTTATTCTTTGTGGCAGAACATTAAAAAATTTTATTGCCCAATAACCAGCACCGTCTTGACACCTTTCCAGTCGCCAGTAGAGAGGCACCAAGTTGCTTTTCCCGCGGGTGTTGTGATCGTGAATGTCTTTATGTGTCCGAAAGCTAGTATTTCTCTTAATGAACAGCAAGCTCTCCAATATATACAGCGATGGCACAGTAAGGATACCAAGGGAAGCAAATGACTCCCTGCAATCATCCCTATACCCCAGACCCGCCATCACTCTCACTGCTCTCCTCTGTATGGCAAACAGCCCAGGTGCCCCCGACGAGTGTCCCCACGCCAATATTGCATATGCGACATTCGACTGAAAGATGGCAAAGTATGCTGTTCTCAAGATAGGTTGAGAGACACAAGTCGAGAGGTTTCTGATAACATATAAGCCCCTGGCCAGCTTCCTGGCAACCCCATTAATGTGAGGGTCCCACTGCAACCTCGTGTCCAAGGTAACACCCAAGAACCCCGCTTCCTGCACACAGTCATCATCATCACCTATGCTACGCATTGCAAAATCCATTCTTTTGGTTTTGTCCCTATTAAGAAGGAGCTTGTTCGAGCAAAACCACTGCTCGGCCTCAGCCTGCGCCGCCACGGACCCAGCACGCGCGCTCTCCAAAGTCTCACCAACAGAGCAGAGCGTGGTGTCATCAGCGAAAAGGGTAAACCGCGCGGCCACGCTCCCCATAGGCAGATCATTAATATAGATCAGGAACAAGATAGGCCCCAAAATTGAACCCTGCGGGACGCCAACGCTAATCCCCCTCTCCGCCGATGACACCCCCCCCCCCCACATCTCACTATTTGACACCTGTCGTCAAGATAGGATTTCAATAACTTGATACTATTTGAGCTGAAATTATATGCCTGCAGCTTTTGCAGGAGGATACCGTGGTCAACGCAGTCAAAGGCCTTGCTGAGGTCGCAGAGAAGGACCGTGCTGTACTGCTTATTGTGAAAAGCCTCAATAATATGTGAAACCAGATCTAGAATTTTCAGAAAACTGAAACACATCCATGTCACATTTGTAGTATCCACTCGTTATGTCTCACTCGTTCACTCGTGTATGTGATTTCGTGAGTGAAAGAAGGGGCGGATTTAGAATTTCATCTGGGGGGGGGGGGGGGTTGTGATAGCGCAACGCCACCTCAAGCTACACAAAAGTACAGACAAAAAAAACGGGCAAGCTCGAGTGCGATATTACTTTTTTATTGTTTAGGGTTCTAAGAAATACTTTTTTGCACTCGACATCGGACCTTTAAATCACTCCGTATTTTTTCCTATCTAATTTGTTTCCAATTTTTCAATGCTATCTTATAGAGGGATAATCAGACTTTAAAATTAACACAGAAAGGGTTATCCAGGAGCGTATTTAAGGGATAAAAATGGAATTTTCTTGATTTTTTCTAACAAATCCTATTTTTAACTGATATTCTATACTATTTTTATTATTAGTGATTCTTTTTGGGTTTCTTTTATCCGTTAATTATCTAAGAATACCTCCCACTAATTTAAGTTGCTTATTTTTTCGTTTGAGTTATAAATAAATAGGTTTATTTTCATCGGGGACATGCAAAATTTGAAACTTAAATTTTCGAATTTTCAACCATTGCCATGAAAACAAAGAATTGCAGTTTATTTACGTCGAAATTATTAAAATATGGTTTGTCAAAATTTCGCAAAAATGCCAGTTTTCGTTGCAAGATTGGAAGGTTCCTGGACCGATTTCGACTTGAAATATACATTAATAAGATTTTAGGAAACCTACTTTAAGTGCAGGGATATTTCATTGGAGGAGTTACGCATTAAATGCCATTGATTTTTCGGTGACCCTACAAAACTGGAATTCGCCATGTACTTATTATAACACTTTTGACGTCACAGCCAATGGGATCACGTTTTACAAATTTCAAAATGCGCGCGAAGTTTTTGTTAAAGACCAAAATAAATTTATAACAAAATCACCACAAACATTTAATTTATGCAGGGAATGTAAAAAAAAAATTTTAGATTTATTTTGGTTATATGCAATTCCCTATTGTAGCTTTAAGCAGAGCGGAAAATGCGATGTATGCAAGTAACTCTAAGTATCCAATATTCTAATTATGTAATTCTATTTTACTTTTTTAGCCAGGTGAATTTATTCACACACTAGGTGATAGCCATGTATACCTAAACCATGTGGATGCTTTAAAAGAACAACTCACCAGGAAACCTAGACCTTTTCCTAAGCTTCAAATAAAAAGGAAAATTGCGAATATAGAAGATTTTACAATTGATGATTTTGAGCTAATTGGATATGACCCCCATCCGAAGTTGAGTATGCCTATGGCAGTTTAATGGGTGAGCCCTTCACAGAAAAATATTTAATGGTAAATTTAAAAGTGATTTTTTTTTGTTTGTTTTGCTTTAAACTTTATTTTACTAAATACTTTCTCTCCAGTATTTTCGCAAGTAACTTTTTGGTTACCTACTGGTTTTATATGTAGATACATATGTCGCCGGTTCAAATTTTGGTTTGGTATTTTTCTAAATAAACTGCTGGCCAAGTCAAGCGGGACAAACTAAATTTTTGATAAAATTTAGAGTGGAATATTTTCGAAACGAAAAAAGATTTTGATTTAACTTTTTCAGTATGTAATTGAATAGTTCTTCTAGTTTTTATACTTCAAGGCACTATTGCTAGCAGTCGCTGCAACTCTATTTTACAGGGTGTTAAGTGAAACCCTGACTTTTTTGGAAAAGTTTTCCAGTTCCGAGAATCTAGGAAGAATTTTTTTTGAATTTTCTTTTCATACTAAAATGATCCATGGTCAAATACAAAAAAACAATTTCTCCGGATTTTCTCTATTTTCATTTGTTTTCCGTATACAGGGGTTAGTCGAAATTATCGACTTCTTCTTACAAAGGAACCCCTAATTTGGCCGTTTATTCACAAAAAGCGAAAGACCAAGTAAATTTGTAGTTTGAAGTAGTCCAGCTAACAAAATTAATACAAATTTTTGTACAGGGTGTAGCAAGTTTGGATCACGGGCTAGTAAATTATTATTTTTTAATTTCTACTACTTTTTCCTAAGTTAACTATTAATTATCACGTGCTACGTTAAAGGGTTAAAATTTGTTAGGTCCGATAACAGTACTGGTTAGAAAGATCCTTTTTGCCCAAACGGGTTTTTCATTTTTTGTCTAGTCCCATTTTTAGTGATTAAACGGCTCGCATTTTGAACCTAACTTTTTGCAATTGCATCCATGAACGATTGAAGTGAGAGTGCTTTTTTGGTGGTACATAATGAATGTTTTATCCAACCAAAAAACATGTAGTGGCCAAACAGCTAATGATGCTTATTCGAAGAATTTTTTAGCATTATACAGGGTTGCAAAAAATATACCACCTATACTTTATATGGAAGTCATGTGATTTTCAAATTAATTGAATATAGTCCCAATTTTCTTGGAACTTTTTGCCGAAACTGTTTTTGAATTTTTTTGTCTGGTCCCATTTTTAGTGATACAAATGGCTTGCGTTTAAAACTTAACTTTTTGCGATTGCATTCATGAACTATTGAAGTGGACATCGTTTATTGGTTTAACCAACCAATAAAAAAGTGTCGTGGCCATAGAGCTAAAGATGCTTATTCGCTGCTTTTGTCCGCGTTTGCCCAAAACATATCACCTACATTTTATATGAAAATCATGTGATTTTAGAGTCCTTTAGGTATTCATAAAGTTCCTTTTTGCTATATTAATAATTATTAAAGAAAATGTCCTACTTATTATTAATAAAATCTAGTAACGATACAGATAAAAAGAATAATATTCATTCGGAACTTTTTCACATTATACAGGATTGTGCAGAAGTTACTACTTATAATAGAAGCCACGTGTTTCTCGATATCTTTGGATTTTCGTAAACTTCGATTATTCATTATAAAAGAAAAATATTTTACCACTGCTCTAAAAAGTCAGTACATGGCATTGAGAAATTTTAATTAATAAGAAGTGTCTTAAATTAATAGTCACGGAGTACATTTTTCTCGTCAAAAATTGGAGATGGATAGTGAATTCAACTGAACAAGTTATAAAATTCTGTATAGCGTAGTTTTTAGAAGGTATAGAAATTTCAGAAGATTTAATTACTTTTGAAAGTACTCGAAAAGATACGTAATTTTCAAATTTAGTAGTTATTTTTCCCGGCATTACTTTAGGAGATCCAAAATGTAAATTTTGGTTGTTACTTTTATAGGTAAACAGAAAACGTTTTAAATTATAGAACATTTTTTTTACTTGAAGGTATTATAAAAACTTGCAACTAACGAAAACAAAACAAATCTTAATACCTAGTAGGACCTCCCCTTACATTTATTATCTCTTGGCATCTTCGAGGCATGCTTATTACCAAATTATTGACAAATTCTTGCTGAATATTTTCCCACTCCTGAACAATGGCGTCTGCAAGTTGTTCTAGAGTCTGAGGAGGATCTTCCCTAGAACTTACCAATAATTTCAATTTAGACCAGACGTGTTCGATAATATTCATGTCTGGTGATTTTGCAGGCCAGACCATCCTGGTAATATTATTAGCTTCCAAAAACTCTTGCACAATGCGTGCTCTATGAGGTCTGGCGTTATCGTCAATTAGCACAAAATCGTTCCCAAAATTGTTTGCAAATGGTAGAACGATATTGCTTAAAATTTCGTCCCTATATACCTGACCGTTAATGGGCTCCAATGTTAAAAAAAGTTCCGTTTTGCCATTAAACATTACACCACCCCAAACAGTAACGCCTCCACCACCAAAAGGTTCCTGAGGAGCCATATTCTCCTCCATATACCGTTCGCCACGTTCACGCCAAACTAATATTCTGCCGTCCGAGTGAATTAAATTAAATCTTGACTCGTCTACAAACATGCAGTTTTCCCAGTTATCTAATGGCCAATTGCGATGTTCATATGCCCACTGGAGACGTCTTCGCCTATGCTGTGGTAGAAGTCGCACACATTTAGCACGTCGCCGAGCTCTAAAATTAAAATTTTGGCTTAAAAATCTGTAGTATAGGTGTAGGGAATGAACCAATAAATAAGCCAACAGTAGCTTTTATTATACTAAAATGCAAAATTAGGTCAATTTTCATAACGTTAGTTCTAGGGAAGAACTAAGGAACATTACGCTGCAAGCACAAATAATGTGTTTAGGGTCGCCTATCAAAACTTTAATTTATGAACAACTTAGTTCAAGTTTACATTTATAATATCGGTGCGCAAAATCCAAGATTCACGCCTCAGCTGACGTCGATATTATAATAGCCGACTTACTAAAATGAAACACTAAAAATATTGGTACAAAAAATAAGATCTCATTTGAAGTAACTCACCTTAAGTTATTATTGTTTAAAGTTCTTCTAATGGTCCTATTGCTCACACGAATGTGTGTTCTTGCTCTGAACTCCTGGTTAATTTTCTCTGATGAAATTTTTCGCCTTCGACGAGCCTCTCTAACCAACCATCTTTCATCTGCAATGCCGACTTTCTTTTGGCGACCTCCCCCATAACGATAGTTTGCAGTCGAGATATTGTACTTCGCCCAACCCCGTACATATCCGCAATAATACTAATTTTTACCCCATCTTGTAGTAAACGCAAACAATTAGCTTGTTCTTTTGCACTTAATCGAGCCATTATAAAGGATAATAACGCACCAATTCAAAGAAGAATACTTTGTTGCCTTGGTAACTGTCAATAGCAAAGAAAATGTTTTATTTTTTGGCCTACTAGATCTTTTGACTAAGAAATAGAAACGCCGCTAAATTAACAGAAATCCACCTGCAAAGTATAGGTGGTATATTTTTTGCAACCCTGTATAATGCTAAAAAATTCTTCGAATAAGCATCATTAGCTGTTTGGCCACTACATGTTTTTTGGTTGGATAAAACATTCATTATGTACCACCAAAAAAGCACTCTCACTTCAATCGTTCATGGATGCAATTGCAAAAAGTTAGGTTCAAAATGCGAGCCGTTTAATCACTAAAAATGGGACTAGACAAAAAATGAAAAACCCGTTTGGGCAAAAAGGATCTTTCTATCCAGTACTGTTATCGGACCTAACAAATTTTAACCCTTTAACGTAGCACGTGATAATTAATAGTTAACTTAGGAAAAAGTAGTAGAAATTAAAAAATAATAATTTACTAGCCCGTGATCCAAACTTGCTACACCCTGTACAAAAATTTGTATTAATTTTGTTAGCTGGACTACTTCAAACTACAAATTTACTTGGTCTTTCGCTTTTTGTGAATAAACGGCCAAATTAGGGGTTCCTTTGTAAGAAGAAGTCGATAATTTCGACTAACCCCTGTATACGGAAAACAAATGAAAATAGAGAAAATCCGGAGAAATTGTTTTTTTGTATTTGACCATGGATCATTTTAGTATGAAAAGAAAATTCAAAAAAAATTCTTCCTAGATTCTCGGAACTGGAAAACTTTTCCAAAAAAGTCAGGGTTTCACTTAACACCCTGTAAAATAGAGTTGCAGCGACTGCTAGCAATAGTGCCTTGAAGTATAAAAACTAGAAGAACTATTCAATTACATACTGAAAAAGTTAAATCAAAATCTTTTTTCGTTTCGAAAATATTCCACTCTAAATTTTATCAAAAATTTAGTTTGTCCCGCTTGAATTGGCCAGCAGTTTAGTTTAATTATTTAACAAACGTGAATGCTACTTTTAAAAACTATAAAATTGATGGCATGAGTTGTTCAGAATAGTAACAAAAACTAGAAGAAAAAAATCTGAAATGATTTCAAACTAGGTTTTTTAAGTTTAAAAAATGAGAAAATTTCCTTTCTATAACCTTTTTTCTTATATAATTTTGCGTTGGCCTTACACTGGCCGCTATGTACGAGTATAACTTTTAAATTATGAAAAATAGAGAGAGAACAACCCGCTAGTGTATCTATATATATATATGAACGAGTTTAAATTGTGCAAATTCTTAAATTGTTGGAATTGTGTTCTGTCATAATCATTTTGAATATTTTGGAAAGAGACAGAACTAAATGTTGGTACTAATTAGTATTAAAACTGGCCCACATAATAATATAGTGACGCACACGTTTTTATTAAACATATTTAAATACTAAGATAAAATGTTACAATATATCTCAAAGAAAGTATTACTAGGTAGTTTAAGTGTTAAGTTTATTATAAATAAAATCCTATATTACTATCAGATTTATATTTGTTTTAATTTGCACTATCAGCTAAAGAACTTGGTCTTGAATTTTGAGCAGTACGAAAGTACCGTTTTTATTTATTTATTTATTTAACGGATAAATCATTTTACAATATAATTTAGTTTACAATAAAATGTTAAAACACAGAAAAAAGCCTTCATTTAAAAGAATTTATAATACACCTTTTCTAAGAAATTGCTACACCATTGGCGATTCAAATTAAAATCCCTCATTGGCCGATCTGCTACCTACTGTTTTTGTTTCATCTTTGTCTTCATTATTGTGTTGTTTGGCATCTTTATTATAATTTATCAATTTTGTCGCTTAGCGAGCCATTTTTCCCACTAAAAATCAGGTGTTTGCAGGTATGACAGCGCTATTTGGCTTAATTTGAATCGCCAATAACTGAAAAAACAAATAGATCTAAAACTGGAGTAAAAACTTTATTTTAAAAAAGAGACACATACAATTTCTACATAGGTACTTACAGCATCAAACTTGCAAGTTTATATACTGAGTCGCATCGCATCGTCCACGAGGGCAAGTAAGGCGATGCCCGACAGTCCCACTGGGGGCGTCGAAAGCTGCCAGCCTAGAACTACTGAAAATTTGCCCCAACGCGCATCAAGAGCTTGTTTATATACATAATGCGAATAAAGGGTCACCTTATAATAAGAGAAAAAAGTTATAATTAAGAAAAGATATTTAGTGGCTATACAATAACTGTTATATATATTTCTGTGAATATAAACAGTACATAATACAGGGCATTGTAAAACTCTACAAAAATGTTTTACAGGTTAGTCTTTGGCCAAAAACAAAAAGATAAAAGTTCCTATTAGCTTAGGTATGCAAACGCTTCGTCTCAGAAATAGAGGGTGATAAAATTTCAATTCTGTTTTTGATACATATTCCAGAATATGCTTTTACATATATTATTTTTGTATTAGTACTTGTCAGTGTTCCGATTCAGATATCAAATTTAGTATAACTTGGATATGGTAATTTTGATTGTTATTGATTTTACCCGTTTTTAAAGATGGTGCATTTAAATTTCATACATACATAGTGGTATTTTTTACGGGGCCACGATCCTTTTGAACCTCCACCGTGGAATTTTTTTGTGCGACCGACAACGATTCCGGTTTATTCTTTACCATTTTGGTATGCATTTTTTTGATATAAGTATTGTACTGTTTGGATAATGTTTGGCAAAATACGAGTATGACCGAAACCATTGAATTTGGAATTTGGAATAAGGTAAAGAACGCTCAATAAGGAAGCAAAATTGACAACCCCGCTTGGAGTTGATTTCGCCGCCATTAGGAGACGAACGTAAATCTACATATTCTTATGGATGTTTCCCATTTCAGAGGTCGCTGTAACTGCCTGACAGTGTTGCCGCAGCTTTTACTTAGTCATTATTTCCATGAAAAAATGCTGTACTATTGTTTTTTTTTAGATTTTTTAAAGAGACTAAAACAAGTTGTTGTACTTTCGATTTCACAATAAGGATAAGAGAAACCATAATTGAATTTACTTATACCTAAAGTTAGTTTGATTAAAATTTATTTTTTTGTAGCGTGTATACCTACAGGGCGATTCATATGGAGAAATGAAATATGGGCAGTGGCGGCTTTTGAGGGTAGGCAGGGTAGGCAGGGCCTACTCAATAATTTTGGGAACACAAAATCGCGCAATTTTATTGAAAAATGATGTCAATGAATTTAAATATCTTCTAAATCATTCAATATGAAATCTAACAATGTCCCCAAAGATGACTTTGTAATAAATTTTCACAGAAAGCAACGAGTCGTCTTACCGAGTTTTAAAAATCACTTAATTAGGCCCGAATTTAACCGGCCAACCCCGCTTACATAAGAGCGCCATAGAAACAGCGCGTGCCGTTCGTCAGCCGGCCGAGCGTATGATTTATATTAGCGATGCACTGTGGGCTGTTAGGCCCACGTCGCACTGGCCGACCCGGCTATTGTTTTATTTTTATAGTAACTTTTTCTTAGTTCTCCCAATATGGTGGCCAAGTGAACAGGGTGGCCAACCGCAAATAAAACAGAGGCGATTTTAGGCAGTGTTCATTTTTTCAAAAAATCGTCGTACTAGGGGCGTATTATCATCCAAATTTAATGCCCAAATCCAGGCTAAAATTTTAAATATGGTCTATTGGCGTGTTAGTCCCAGTGAATAAAGTTTCATATCTGGACTCTGAGCTTTTTTCCAATGGTTATAAAGTTATTCCATAGGTACTCCAGAGAGTGTTGTATGTACAAAATTCGAATCAATTATCTTTGAAAATCTGTTGGTAAAATAAATCTAAAATGTTATCATTTTGTATCTCGGACTCAAAGCGTTTAGGGATCTATGTTCATGGGAACTTTTTCCTTGTTTTAGGCCAAAGAATCACCCGTAAAATATTGTCGATAAAGTTCTGCAACATAAAACATAAATATTCTTTTATCTATTATATTTACGGAAGTAGCTAATAAATTTCTTTTTTTTTTTTCGAGACTATTAATTCCTTTAAAATATCCGTTCAAGTGAGATTGCTTAGGAAATAATACAAACGTACAGTTCATTAATCTCGTTTCCCACATAACAGCCGATGGATATTCTTATTCACATTGTATGGACATGCATGCGATGTCTAAAAGTATGTTCATTTGGATACATTTACTGTATATTCATTAAATAAACATATTTGTAATAACAAAAGGTGTGTATTTGGTTTTAGAGTTTTTGCAGTGGCAAAATTAGAGGGGAGCTAGACTACCCCCTACAGAACACATGCTTTTTACAGATATTAAGTTTTTACTATTCCCTTCCTTGCTATACATTTTTTATTGACCATGAAAATATATATACATCACATTCATAGAATATTCTCGAATATATCTCTTAAATGAACAAACTGAACAAATCTAAATTTTAATTTATACATGAAGATACGGTGCAGAAAATCGTTTACGTCTTTACCGGGAAAATTTTAATATCGTTCATAATCGAAATGTATTATGCACATGACTAACACATTATTCTGGATATCATATGGATGTAATACGAATGTACATTTTACCAAAATTTGTAAGGAACCTATGTACTTCGAATATTATCCTTATGTGTAATGTATATTTAATGTATAACTCAGCTGACTATGAATATACTATAAGGAATAAATATTGAATATTAAGGTCATATTAGTTTATACCCACACTGCTCGTTCCCTTCACATCTCTGATACGTCCTGTGTATCTTTATATTTAAAACAAAACTTTAAATTCCGAAGATGTATTATGTACATTCATGGGGTATACTGAAGGATATTCGTGAATTTAATATGAACCTACATAGTCGACAAACTGGCAAACATTACACGTTATTTTTATATTTCCTGTAATTTAATGGATATTCAATACCGTTAGTGAATATATGCATATAGACTAAAAAGGAAAATAATGGCTATTCGGACTGAAAGACAGTAAGTTATGTTTTTGCATCGAAGTACGGAGAGTCCAAGATCTAATGGACAACCCCGGGCTGGCAGACAGTAAGCTTTCACCCTTGTTGGGGATCATCAGACTGACGTAGCCTTTAGGCAGCATCCCCAATAGCCACTTCGCCTATTCAAGTATATCGGTTTGAACAACGACGGTACAGAACACACGAGAGCGCCATCTATAGGAAACCACTTCAATACAAGAACAGATCTCGCTCGAGTAAAGCTGCTACCGATGTATAGGTAGCTAGTAAAAACACTGCGGGAGCATGACACCCGATATCGGAATAGATTTTTGAGCATCACTCCAGGTCTCCACAGTTTTGTGGATTACACTAGGGATCGCACACACAAATAGGTGTCTTCCTTTCACCCCAAGGGGAGCTCCCGTACAGCTCCAGAGCAGCACACAGTTGTTCCATTCAACTGGGGCATCAAGCACCTGAACCGTTCGAGTCCTATCCCCCCTGCCCTCTCGTGCATCACTTATGACTTGAGCTTAATGTCAATTGTTCCTTTCGGAACGGTGTCGAGTTACACCGGGGCGAGTCGCTCCGGGGCGTCAGACATCTGAAAGGAATATTACTATTCTCAGCGGGAAGCCGTCCAACCTCGCCTGTAAAAGCCAAACACTATAGAAAATATAAGAAGGTTTCAACGTCCGTCGCAACTGGCGTAAAGTAAAGCGGCTACCGATATATAAGTAGCTAGTAAAAACACTGCGGGAGCATGACACCCGATATCGGAATCGATTTTTGAGCACCACTCCAGGTGTTTTTACTAGCTACCTTAGTAGCAGCTTTATTCGAGTGAGATTGTTCTTGCATTGAAGTGGTTTCCTATAGATGGCGCTCTCGTGTGTTCTGTACCGTCGTTGAACAAAACGATATACTTGAATAGGCGAAGTGGCTATTGGGGAAGCTGCCTGTGAAGGCTACGTCAGTCTGATGATCCCCAACAAGGGTGAAAGCTCACTGTCTGCCAGCCCAGGGTTGTCCATTAGATCTTGGACTCCCCTTACTTTGATGCAAAAACATAACTTACTGTCTTTCAGTCCGAATACTCCGAATAGTCATTATTTTTCTTTTTAGTTTATTACTGCGACGAACGTTGAAACCTTATATTTTTATATTATATATATATATATATATATATATATATATATATATATATATATATATATATATATATATATATATATATATATACACTTGTCAATATATTATGTATAGTCAATTAATGTTATTTTGTTATGTGGGTTAGGAGTTAATCGCGTTTAAAAAAAATCCTCCTAGCGGGACAACACGTTTAAAATTTAAAAAAGTCGTTTAAACTTTTAATAAACTCAAATGCTACACGCAGGATTGACATTGCCACTTGTTTCAATGTTGTTATTAGATTTTCTTAATTTATTTGCGGTATCTATGTTTGTAAGGTTAATGTTTCCTAGCGTATTCAAAATACTTTTGGATTTACGATTTTCGATGTCTGGTATGTTCCGTTTGTAGATATTTCTAGCCAAACATCCCAGTACAACCATTTCCATAATCATAAGTATATTGTGGATCACTAAAAAATACAAAATAAAATGTTAGCATCATCAGGAGATAATCAACACTAATTATATTATTTCCTGATGATAGCGGTATAACTAGCAAAACGCGTCTCAGGTGAAAAAAGCTTATTTTAGTGTGTAGCATGTAGCATACATATTTACTGGGTAATAAGTGCGACGAATGTTTTTAACTAGGTCTAGTACGAGCTACAATAAGTATTTATTGGTTGTGGTGGAAAGAAAGATGCACCATTACCATTACTTCTTACCCGATTACGCAAGAAGGTATTGTGGTTAGGTGGTATGCTTGTTCGCATACTTCAGTTTCGGTTTTCATTTTCTTGACTTACCATTAAAGCTAAAGTAAAATGAAGAACACATTTTTATTGGTGGTACCTTGGTGTTTTATTTTTATTTTAATTCGATGTTTCGTCGTCGAGAGGCCATCATTAACCAAATTGTTTTTTAAATCGTCGCTGGGTTTTTTATATCACTTTTAAAGCTCATTGAGTCCTAAATACCGCCATATATAACAATTAATGTTTTAATAAAGAATCCAACTTTCCATAATATATAATTAGAATTAGAAGTTGTATCACAGAACAGTCAGTCGCCAAATACCTAAGTACAATACAAATTAAAATAGGTACCTACGTCAGAAACTTGATACACCTAAGATTTTTCACGTTCCAATTATAAATTGGATTAGGCTTAGTATGTAATGATGCTATTGGATAATTATTTGATGAATAGGTTTGACAGACATTTTCTAGTATATAAATACAACCACGAATATAAATCCCATGTACAGACACGTAACATGTTTCTTACTTAAGTTGCTCTTTTGCGTATTCGTTTTTTATTTTTTTTTGTATTGTAGCTTAACCAGCTACATAAATATTTCCTCTTATAAAACTATGTTACCCTACTGACTTACATGTAGCGTATACTTGCGGTGTAATTGGTGAATTGCAAGGCAAAACATCAAACCATACCAGCGCTCTAGTTGTAATACCTTGAAATTTGGCTAACAGTAAGACCATCTGTAGGACAAGAAATTTCTGAAGAAGAAGAAATTGTGAATTTAAGGTTTCTTTTAATATCTTGATGGTCATTAAGATACCCCAAATGCCAAATAAGATGGAGATGATTATAATTGGTTGCAGGTACAGGTAGTTTATTTGGTACAGGCTCTGAAAAAAAAAAAACGTACAAATATGTTTCGGTGTATTGTGTTCATGACAAGTTTTTTCGTATTTGCTTTATTGACTTGCAGCTATTTATAGTTCTTACCTCTGCTTCTGCCCACATAACTAAAAGAATAAAATACACTAATCCCTGGACTAGAGGAAGTTGTAGAACTAAGAGTTTCAGGTATTTGACAGTCTTTCTAAAACAAATTTTAGTTACATATACTAAGTGTATGTGGATAGGATATTTACGTGAAAAGGGCTTCGAACTTCCAATTAAGTAAAAAAGAATTGATTATCGTAAATTATGAAAAACAAAATCTTGGTTAATTTGGCTCGTTTTTTCTGATAACTTCCTCAGATTAATTAAGCTGTAGTACCATAAAAAGTGAGGCACGCCTGGTTATTACATTTTTACTTTATACATTTGCAATACGGATAATTCCTGCAACTATTCATGTGACTATGCACGCTACGCAACGAAAAATCAAATGGGCAAATTATTTTAATGGTAGTTTCTATGGGGTTACAAAAGAGTATGATTTGCATTGCAGCTAGTGTGCAAATAAAATCATTATGCATTTTCATGCAATATAGGTACGCAATTAGTACATTCCAGTATCTAACTATTTTAATTGTATTGAACTTACGCATTGGCAAGATGCAATACTTTTGTGGGATATATACAGTACTCAATCTAAATTGTGACAATTAATTTTGGTAACTTTATTTAGTCGTAAAAATGTTTTTATAAAATAAAAATAATAGGAAAAGTTCAACACAATTATACACGCAGGAAACTCTTTTGTTTTATTGGGGCTGAAATTAGGACAGACTATATGATACAATAATGCAACGACGGCTAGACAATATTAATAGGAATAGGAATAGCGATAGGGCCAACCAGCCGCACCGATAAACTTTAAAGCGGCGGAAATTCCTAACATTCCAGTATTTTATTACTAGGTAATATTTGTGCATACTTCTTTATAATAACGGACAATTTTTTTAATTCTATAAACTTTGCAATAAGGAATATGCACATATTTTTTTATTGCATAAATCGTTTAAGGAAGTCATTACAAACCCAAAAAAAAAATATTTTGAAGAAAACTACTAGGATAATTTAGCTACAAAAAATGTTTACTTTTCGGTATAATTATTAATATTAAGTTCAACTAGCTAGTAAGAAATTCAGTTATACAGGATGTTTCGTTTCGGAGCTATTAAACGTCAAACTCGAAATTTCCGCGATTTCCGTTGAAATCGGGTACAGGTCGCAAATGTGAATTAAATCGATGTAAATTTTCGGAGATTGTAGGGAACCCGGAGCTTCAGAACTCCACTGAAACTGGTGAGGATCAGAAAATGGCAAGTAATTCTCGAAAACAAAACGTCGGATCGAAAAACGGATTCATAAGTGAAACTTTAAAACCTCAAATACTTTTTACAATACATTTACCTAAACCTGAAATCACTGGAAAATGTAAATATTTCGGAAAAACTGGAAATTTAGATTTTTGACCCAAATATTTCACAGTTTTTAATTTTTTGTGGGGTCAAAATGGTTCAAATTAAAATCGTCAAATTAATACGTCATTGGAAAGAGCTCGTCGAAGTACTTCTTATCCAAATTTTTTAGTTTCTTCAGTTTTCTATAGGAAGAGAGCAATCGCCGATTAAATTTCGATTTTTTTACTGGTTTTGCCCTCGACATCTGTACATTTGAATAACTGTATTTTTTCCTATCTAATTTTTCCCCAATTTTTCAACACTATCTTATAAATGGATAATCACACTTTAAAATTAATACTGAATGGGTCATCTAGGAGCGTATTTAAGGGGTAAAAACCGGATTTTATTGTTTTTTTTTCCGACAAATCTTATTTTTAATTAACATTATTCCACACTATTTTCCTTATTTAGTGATTCTTTTTTTTATCCGTTAATTATTATCTAAGAAGACCTCTCACTAATTTAAATCGCTTATTTTTTCGTTAAAGTTATAAATAAATAGATTTATTTGCATCGGGGACAGGCAAAATTTGAAAATTTTTTAATTTTCGAGGATTGCCATGAGAGCAGAGAAGTGCAGTTTATTTACTCGAAATTATTAAGATATGATATGTCAAAATTTCGCAGAAATGCCAGTTTTTGTTGCAAAATTGAAAGGTTCCTAGATCGATTTCGGCTTGAAATATACATGAATAGGATTTTAGGAACCTTCTATTTTAAGTGCAGGGATATTTCATCGGATGAGTTACGCATTAAATGCAATTTTTATTGATTCTTCGATTACTTCGATGACCCTACAACACTGGAATTCGCCATGCACTTATGACGAGTCATAAGTTCACTTTTGACGACACAGCCAATGGGATCACGTTTTACAAGTTTCGAAATTCGCGCGAAAATTTGTAGTATAAAATCCTTTTTTTTTGTTAATAAAGACCAAAATAAATGGATAACAGCAACCGCGATAAACATTTAATTTATGTAGAGAATATAAAAAAAATATTTCAGATTTATTTGGGTTATATGCATATTCCCTATTCTTTAAAATAAGTTTTCTTTGTCTATCTTGATCAATAAGGGTACTTTATTCTTGGGTATATTTTACGTTTTTGTCGCTATCCTGTATACTATGTGTCTTTTTAGTTTTTTCCATAGGGATTCTTAGTTTATTAATATGCAGAACTTTTCTACGTTAAAGTGTTTTTTTTTTAAGTTTTAGTAAAAAATTTCCCATATGGCGAGAACTTCGCTGTATGTTTCGTTGACTCTCCACTTTCTCTTGTAACATATTAAAGCTTGCTAAAAAAAGTTGGAAAGCTCTGTTAGTAACGTCCCTTTAATCTTATAGGTAGGTAAAATACGATGCTTTTTTGTTGATATGCCTACTCGATACTTACTCGCTAACTTCAAAATTTTGCAGTAACGAACAACAGGGCCAACAGCAACACGGGCCCACTTGTAAGCTTAACTTATTAGGTTGAATGATTTTGACTAATTCGGCCTCACCGCCGCAATACGAGACAAATAGGCAAAATAGCTGGTACATTCCTGACATAACCATTCCTTGAGTTAACGCTTCTGACAGCAAATGGGCCCTGGGTACCAAAATTGCGCAGTAGCTTAATACGCATGCGACCTAAAACATCATTGACTTCTTTTAGTATCAGAATACTAATACTAAAAACCTAGAAAAATTAATGTATTACGTTCTAGCGGACCACTTTGTGTAAAGAAAACTGAGGCCGGTTAATAAAAAAGGAAAGAAAGCAATATATTTTCAATACTTCTATATTTTGGAACCTTGTTTATAGCCAGAGTGTCAAGTAAAGATGCAGGTTATAGCCCAATATTATGGAATATAGAGGAAATACTAAGCCAGGTGAGGGAAAACCTGAAAGCAGGGATGATGAATTCACGATACTAACTGAAGAAATATAAATAATTAGATTTGCAGATGGCTATACTTAAGAAAATATAAACACCAGGGATGCTGGAGTACAGGATCAAAATAAAGTTAATGAAATGTGTCAAAGCAAGCAAGAAGAATTAATACAAGAAACCCAGAAAGAAAACAAGAAAGGAATGAGTTCTAGTTGGATAGTGTGATAAGAGAGGGCAATTAAAGCAAGCAGATGTGAAAAACAGCACAAAAAAGTACTTGGACTATAGGTAAGGAAGAACCAAGCATTTTTAACGTGCCATTTCAGAAGAGTAGTAAAGCTAACTTCAGTAGACAGGGTCACCAACGGAGAGCTACTTCATCATATTCAAGCAGAGAAGACCATTGGACATTATAAAGAAGAGAGAAAACAGGACCCGCTGATCTAAAAGGTCTAGAAAGAACCAGAAGTATGCCAGCTTGAAGTAGAAGATACATTGTATTTAACAAAATGGAATAGACTTCATATGAACATAGACTATATTTTATAACTCCGCTATTATACATTTCTGAAACAACTTAATATCTAAAACCAAATCACTAGTATTGATCTAATTTTATTGAAACTTTTGAACGTGGGCTCTACTTACTTGAAAATGCCGTACACGTACATGGTATATGCAAAAGAGAGCAAATAATAATATATTATTGGACACCTGCAAACACGGTTAAGAAAAACCAGTTCTCAGGTCAAAATTATTGTTATTACCATTTCAGAAGATATTTACCACAGCTTTTTTATGCACTCGACTTCCTCATCTGTGTACAATGGGTCAGTATTATATAGTGGTGAACATGAATTATAACATAACTTGGATTTTCAATAAATTGTTCTATTGAGAATTGCTTGCAAGTTCCGCGGTCTCGCCTTTGGAAAAAGTGTACGGGGTTGCAGAGATAGTAATTGGAAATATGAAACTTAAATAATCATTTCGTAGACCTTATTTTATTTGTTTAATTTACCGGGTACACTGCTATGAGGAAGATTGTACATGATTTTACTGTCGAAGAGGAGCTGTTCATCACATGCCTAAGAGTATCAATGAATATAAATGTTACCAACAATAATGCTACTGCTCCAATGCAGAGTAATGTTATTCCATATACATTAGTAGCTAAAATAAAAAAATAAATAAATAGTACAATATACAAGGTGTTTTATAAAAGAATGGAACATTGCTCTCCCATATACGAAAAAATTCGGGGAAAATGCTAATTGATTAAATTTTGTTCACGTGTTTTAACAGTGCTTTTGGTCTTATAAATTTACCTTATGAGAGGCAGCGCCAACTGGTAACTTTTTAAAATAGCAATCCACCACCCTTTTCAATGAGCACCTAGCTCATTGAAAAGGGCAGGAAAAACTTTATTCGACAGTATCATTTTTAAACGTCATAATCTATTATAAAATAGAAGTAGAAATAATCCACTTACTTAAAATGTATGTACTTTAAATCTGGTAAAAATATTAGATTTAATAATTAGGAATGTGGAAAATTTAACACTACCTGGTGCATTATAACGTTGCGATGGTATTCTAACACACAGTGTTTGTTTATGTTTTCCATTTTCGATTACATAAATGATATTTTCGCAGCTATGTAGATCGGACGAGGAGGTCCATAATATATTCAGTGGCCTCCGAAGTTCCCAGATTTGACTAAACTAGACTTTTTTATGGGGCTACTTGAAGGTAAGGGTTTATCAAAATCGACCGGACAATATTGTTGTTTTGACGGAACGCATGAAGCGGGGAAAGAAAGAAGAAGAATCAAAGGAAGTAATTCATAATTCAGAAATTTGTCATGATGTCAAATTGTCAGTGGAGATCATTCTGAAAACCTGCTAAAATCAAATGCAATTTTTGACTAACTATAATACTAACATAAAACACACTGAAAAAAAAAGTTAGTTATTTTACTCCTTGTATAATATTACATGGCATTACTAACATGTCCAGTGGATGGAGTTTTTCTGTTCTTTCCAATAAACACCCACCAACGGTAGGTTTCTATTAAAAAAACAAAACAGACGGCACTGCCTGTCAAATGATAAACTTATCAAACCAAAAGACACCTTCAACAAATGGGGAAAAGTTTAAATCAGTTACAATGTTCAGGCGTTTGTCCTAAAATTTAGTTATTTGGGAGTTATTAGCAATGTTCCTTTCTTTTGAATGACCCTGTATAAGTTAACTACAGATTTTAAAATGTTTGTTGACGTTGACATTTGACGTGAGTTCCTTGACGATAAATTATCTTTCAACAAAGAACTGCGGAAAGCGAGACCTTTAAATTGTAGCATCGTGTAAGCTAGGTCGTAGCTAAACCTATATATTGCTGATGACCTAGGTATCAGTTGCTATATCTTAAAAATGCTTGATTTGTAGCAGTGGTGGTTAAAATAGAGTTCTAATTTTAAGGCTTTTTCTCATAGGAGGATCTGTCTAACAGAGGATCTGTGGTAATTTTAATATAGGTAGTCTATATTAAATACTACAGAATAGAGCCATGAGAATAATACTGGGGTGTGATAAATACACTAAAATAACCGATATGTTAACAAGTTTAAAATGGATGAATATAGAAAACTTTTTACTGTACCGCACTCTTATTTTTATTCAAGGGGAAGAAAAAATTTAATTTTGGAACATAGGAATTTAAAGCAAACACAAAATTCAATTTTTTTTAAAGGTATTTTAGAGTATAATAAATTAAGTAATTCAATTAAAGAGAGGTTTAAAATCATTTATTAAAAAATTAAAAACGAGAATTTGAAGCAATTTGAACCTTATTCGATAAAATTCAAAATGGATTAAAATTACCCATCTGCAAAACAAAAGAAAGAAAGAAGAGATATAGAATAAATTGCATGTTATATTTTTAAATTATATTGAATAGCTTTGAAGCTAATAAACTTTGTTATTATTATTATATTTTGCTTTACAAATAATGTTTTAACAATATTCTATCATTGTTAAGGGTTTAAACTCAATCGAGAATTATGGGCCACCCTATGCATGTGTTGCATAATGCTTTATGTAACGGTGCGACCATCGGTTTAACCAGCCAGCGTTTTACTATATACCGGCATTACCTTAAACCAGTATCTTCATTTTAAAACTTTCACTCTTATTCATTAAGTTGCGTGTGTATGTAAACATGGTTATTTTATTAGTCGAGACATATTTTATTTAGTGACATACTAGTTTCATTTTGTAAAATTGCCAAATGCATATTTACTTAAAATAATTAAAACGATATAAGTAGAGATACATTTATCTTGCTACAAAGGATTTTTTGTTGATAAATTTCATCTTATTTTTGAAATTATCTGCATCGCTTTGAAATAACAGGATTATGACACATTAGAAATGCTATTTTTATATGTATGAACCTGTAAAGAAATATTTCATCTGAGGTATGAGCAATCATATTGATCTATTGTTTATTAATCTGATTCGATATATTAAATATGTAATTTAGATTAAAACTGATCTAAAAAATTCGTGGACTAGCAAAAACAGCCACCAAATTTGCAATTGGTAGTCGTATGTACAAAACAAAATTTAAAGTAACTTAATATCTGTAAATTTTTTGGAATGTATTACTGTAAGTAATTTTTTTTTCTTAATATTGACCTGCGACTTCAAGATGTCAAAAATTAATAAAATAACTTTAAAATAACGAATAAAGATGCCTGTATCTCGGCTGATAAAATTTCAAAGATGAAGAAATGTTATGTTATGCTACTTAGCGCTTAAATTCTATTAATATTAAAATTGAATTTAAAAAGTAGTAAAACTAACGTAAAAACTAACCTTAAAAAGTAATAAAAAAAATTAAAGGTGGAATAAATAGTAGCCCGATTTGCAAAAAAAAGAAAGTATAGGCGAGACAGGTGATCAGGCGTAGAAGTATAACCGGTGGTATAACCGTTGTTTGTATCATCTCATAACAGCTCATCCACATGAAAAATGGAGTGCTGTTAAGTCATGAATTGACAAAGCTGCGTGAGATGTAGTTGGAAAGGAAGAACAGAAAATTCAACAGTCATGGATCACAGGAATATAAAAACTAATAGAAGAAAGAATAAAACTCAAGAATTCGAGGAAGGAAGACGATCAAATTAAATATAGAGTGTTGATAAATCTAGTAAACAGAATGTACAAAATGTTAAGAAAGAATACGTAAAGTAACACTGTGAAAATATTAAAGCAATCAAAAAAGTTTGAGGATGAACAACACATGAATTGATTTTGTGGACCTGAGAAAAGCACTCGACCATGTATGTACATAGGTAAACAAAATGTTTTACAAATTAACAGAAGCAGTCAAATATTTAAGCATAGGAAATAGGAGGGTAATTTCAACTTGTATAAAAAACCGAAGACGGTAGTCACGAAAGATATTGGAAGAAAATGAGTCGAACTCACAAAGACAGTGATGCAGTGTATCCCATAATATTCTTTTTAAACCTACACATAGAAGAGGCAATAGTTATAATATCTGAGCAAGCCTCATTGCAACAAAGGTAATTCTTTATAAAAGTTTTTGCTTGCTTTAAAAATAAGATCCACTATGCCAAAAATTTGTTTTTTTTGTACAGGGTATACAAAAAATTTAACAACGTATTTGTTTATGAGTAAAATTGCCTTTCTTTAAATTTTAATGAAAACGTTAAATAAAAAAGTTGTGTTAAATTTTAAAAGAATTCTTATTCCAGATTTTCAAGTAGAAATTTCTAAATTACCCTTTTAAAATCAAAATTTTTGTGTCACATTATCACTTTTTACAACCTTTTATTTAACTTCACCTGTTAGTTTGCTTGTATGTATGTATTTATGTATGTATGTATGTTAGTATGTTTAGGACAAATATTGCAATCAAAATTTCGACTAGTTCTAATTAAGCTAGAGCTTTGAAATTTTGCATACGTGTACAAGTCCGGTAACAATGCAATATAGTATATTTATTATTGTTCTAAATCCAATATGGCGGACGCCCCATGATGGCGGATTACCTTTTTCTTTACAATACCCTTGGCATGGATATCAAATAAAAGGACTTTACGAGTAGAATACGATAAGCTATGTGACGTCATTCTTAACCCAACATGGCGGACGCCACAAGATGGCGGATTACATTTTTCTTCACAACCCCCTTGATATGGGCATCAAGTGGAAAGGGTTTGACGAGTAGAATACGATAATCTATGTGACGTCATTCTAAACCCAATATGGCGGACGCCACAAGATGGCGGATTACCTTTTTCTTCACAACTCCCTTGACATTTGTATCAAATGAAAGGGTTTGGCGAGTAGAATACGATAAGCTATGACGTCATTCTGAACCCAATATGGCGGACGCCACAAGATGGCGGATTCCCGTTTTCTTCACAATCCCCTTGATATGGGTATCAAATGAAAGGGTTTGACGAATAGAATACGATAACAGGTAAAATGTCTTATAATAATGATGCATTATCAAAAATGCATCGGTTAAGACGTAACTAAAAATCTTAGGACAGATGAGTCAACCTTCCGTACAAACGGCTCTGTAACTTTTCAGCATGTGAGATACTGGGGCAGGGAAAATCCAGAGTTTAGAATTGCGAACTGCGGCAGTATTTTAAACAAGTAAATGTTGATGTTGTTTCCTATTATGGGATTATACCTAATATATTTTTTTAATAATACATGTAACAGACATTCTTATTTACATAATAATATGCTGGAGTCATTTTTGTCAGGCAAGTTAGAAGAATTGTCTCTTTAATATCTCCGAAATATGTATTTTCGGGATGTCCTGTGCATTATGTTGCAGAAGAAAGGGTTTGGCTCAGTCGCAAATTTGGAAATCGATGGATGGGCCGAAATGATCCAATTTTGTGGCCCTCTAGGGATCCAGATTTGACAGTTTGTGATCAATTTCTCTGGGGTCGCATTGAAAGACCCATTAAAAATGACGAAAAAGTTTTAAAGCAGAGAATTTTAAGATCAATAGAATCAATTTCACTGGAAAGAATAAGAATATTTAGCCATTTTTGATGTCAGTTAGAAAAATGCTTAGAACATAGAGAAGTTTTTGAAAAATAAATTTGATGTGCCCTTAATTTTTTTAAAGTTGAATAAAATAAGTATTCCCGGAATATTACAATTATTATTTAATATTCTATTAGTAATTTTCCTTAACCTGGATGAGCCTGTAATTTTGGATAATAGTAATTTTGGATATAAATATTTTGCTCTAAAGACATATTTATTATTTTAACAAATACGTCCGTCCCAGTTATCGATGGTGTAATCAAATAAAAAAAGTGACAGAAAAATTTTGGTTTTAAAGGATACTTTAGAAATTTCAAATTTTTTACTTAAATCTGGAACAAGAATTCTGATAGAATTTGGCATCGTGTGGATCTTATTTTTAAATCAAGCAAAAAACTTTTGTAAAGACTGATCTTTTTTCGTATCTTTTACTTTTTGGTCCATTTGTCCTCTTGTCTACCTCATCCGTGGAATTACTGTATATGAAACCTGGATTATAAGGTAAAGAAAGACAGCCACATATAAACCAGGATGAAGACCTCTGTCAAATCAATCTTAGGACAGTAAATGCTAACAGCGACATTGCTGCAATAACGTCTATAAAATGTCATTTAAATATTTTTGAAATTTATTTTAAGAAAAATTAATTTTTTCTTCAAATCTCTGTATCTCGAGACACGGTGTGCCTCGACTAAGCTTAACCCATAGGTCTTCCCAGTGGCGGCTGGTGAAATTTCGAAGTTGTATATCTCTGTTCCTACTTACAGGACCCGAACCAAATTTAAGGGTTTTAATAGTGAGCCCACTGGGAATGTTTAGGTAAAGAAAAAAATCATTTTGTAATTTGCGAAAAAAAGTTAAATTTTTGGTATGCCCCTCCTAGGAAAAAAATGAAAGCGTCTAGGTATTTTATTTATTCTTTTTTCTAAACAAAGTTTACATCATTCTGTCGACAGTTTTTAAATTTTGAGAGAAAAAAAGGTGTTAGTAGAAAGTTATAGTCATTTGAATTTTTTTAAGCCTAAAATAAAATTTAAGAAAAAATTCAAATGACTATAACTTTCTACTAACACCTTTTTTTCTCTTAAAATTTAAAAACTGTCGACAGAATGATGTAAAATTTGTTTAGAAAAAAGAATGAATAAAATACCTAGACGCTTTAATTTTTTTCCTAGGAGGGGCACACCAAAAATTTAACTTTTTTTCGCAAATTACAAACTGCTTTTTTTCTTTACCAAAACATTCCCAGTGGGCTCACTATTAAAACCCGTAAATTTGGTTCGGGTCCTGTAAGTAGGAACCGAGATATACAACGTTGAAATTTCACCAGCCGCCACTGGCGTCTTCCCACTTTTTTTTTCAGATTGTGTAAAAGTGGTGTGGCCTAAGCAATTTATAAGCCCAAAATGAATATCCTATATCAATAGTTTGAAAAAAAAACTTAATTTTACCAATTTTTTTAGGTTAAGTGGCTTTGTTTTATGAAAAAGAGTAGTATCGAAATGCGAAAGGCGTGTAATCTTCTTTCAGGTCCAGGAAACAATATCTTTTTAGTGAACATATTTAATATTTTTAAATCGCTTTGATACATATTCCTAAAAAAAGATGAAAAATGAGTTTTTCATCACTTTTTAGTACCTATCTCTTAAATAGGACGTTCAAATACGATGGTTTATGATTTCATTTTAAAGATAATGCAATTATCTATAAATTAAAAAAATGCCTCTCTATCTACATCTGTTCAAAATAGAAGTATAGGTAATAGAAGGTTGGAAAACTCGAACAAATAAATTATGAAATCAGAATGTTGTGATATATCTCAATAACAATAAGTTATTGTTAAAACTGTTTCATCATTCTATATAAAAGGAAAAATGATACACTAAAAATAATTCATTTAAAGGAAATTTAATTAAAAGAAACTAATTTGAAATTTTCACTAAGTAAGTAAAACTCGAAAAAAACTTAATAATACAGCCATTACATGCATTTCGTCAGCGCTGTACGCGGTTGGCACGGCGCGGACATACAGTTTCCGATGATCCTATCTTTGGTTTTTTTGTCAGATAAAAGATGATTTTTTTTCCATTTTGCTTGATATTGAGTCAAATTTTTGAAAATGATGAACAGTTGTAACCATAACTTATAATTATTGAGATATATCACAACATTCTGATTCCATAATTTTTTTGTTCGAATTTTTCAACCTTCTATTACCTACATATGCCTTTTGAACAGTGTAGGTAGAGAGGCAAACCTTTTTTGATTTGTAGATAATTGCATTATGTTTAACATAACATAACATCGTACTTAAACGTACCATTTAAGAGATAGGTACCAAGAAGTGACGAAAAACTAATTTTTTTTTTATCTTTTTTTGGATTATCAAAGCCATTTAAAAATAATTAATATTTTCACTAAGAAGATATTATTGTTACCAGGACTTGAAAGAAGATTATATGCCTTAAAAAATTTTGATACTACCCTTTTTCATAAAATAAAGCCGCTTAAACTAAAAAAAAATTGGTAAAATCAAGTTTTGTTTTCAAACTATTGATCTAGGATTTTCATTTTGGGCTTAAATTACTTAGGCCGCACCACATTAACACAATCTGAAAAAAAAATGGAAGTGGGAAGACCTTTGAGTTAAACTTAGTCGAGACACACCGTAGAGAATCAAGTGTGGATCTTTATTGATTTTTTCTTATTTTTATGCTAGAAATGTCTGCATTACATATTAACTAACATCATGTATACTTAGTATTTTAGTTAAGAATATGAAATTTCTGACATTTTAAAAGGTTTTAAAATATACCTCTGTAGGTTTGTTTATTTCAGCAACTTGGTGCGTGATAAAGACCTTTTATTTGATAGCCTAGTTCCATACAGCAAGTTTAAAATTTACACATTTTGTGATTAATACGGAAATAAGTTTAAATGCTAACCCTTTAGTAGTTTTATAAAACAACAACTCGAAATTTGTAGAGTTGGTAATATCAACTCTACAAATTTCGAGTTTCTTGTTTGTTTGTTTTTGGAAATTTCGAGTTGCTGGTTTATAAATCTAGTAAAGGATTAGAATTTAAACTTTCACATTTCCGTATTAATCACAAAATGTGCAAATTTAGACTTGTTGCTGTATGCTTTTAAAGTAAAAGGCGCATTTACACATGCATGGATTTAGTGGCGCCAATAAAAACTGGCGCGCCAGTAAATAAAATTAGCAAGTGTAAACATCGACTTGCATAAAAATTTATTTTTGCATGCATAGATCAAAAAAGTCTGCATCCTTCTGAAATCACTGGCGCCAGTGGTGACAAAGTCGTACGGAAAATCAAAACTTGCAAGTGTAGACAAGTGCTTGCACGTCGGCGTCCGCTCGCCAGTTGTTGATTGTAGTTTATATAGTTTATTATTGCTAAAAAAAAGTGGTCAGCAGAACTGACAATCAAATTTAAAATGAAACTGCCGTTCCACTTATTTTAATTTTCTCAACAAAGTGTAAACCTTTACTGGCGTGCAAATAGAACTGGCGCGACCACTGGCGCCACTAAATCCATGCATGTGTAAATGCACCTTAAAGCTATATTTATTTATAAAAACGATTTTTTTATTTACTCGGCAAACGAACAAACCCTGTAATTCAGAAATGAATAGGACCTTGCTATTAATCAAGGACTCTTTGAAATGGTAACATTATGATCCTATTTGTTTTTACTAAACAGTTGTATTAGTGTTAAATCACCAAATAATGCAAAAAGATAAGAAAATCCTCTAGGTAAATAGTGATGTTTGCAAAAACGAAACCTGGCAAAAAAATTACCTTTTAAATATTCAGAGATTGAAGGAATATCATAAGAATCACACTTCGGAAGGTTTGAAGCATTTGTAGTTACCGGTTCAAAATACGTCATTATGAAAAACTATTATGACGATGATATTCACACACAAAATATATACAGTGTAAACATTTTATCACAATTTTTATCACATCACATTTTCGGAATTTGCTACTAGCTGCTCAAGACCGTATTGTCGGAATGAAAGTCGGCTAAGTATGGTAAAACCTGAAAACGCACATACTATCTTAATGTACAGAAACACGTTGCTTAGGCAACAATAGGTAAACAATGAATACGCGTGTATGGGGGGAAATGAGATAATATTATTTATTCTTTATTTCAACGATATATAAATTTATCTTTATGGATTTTTGGTGCTCTGATATCATGTGAATCAGAATTTTTTTTCGGAAAATTATAAACACGTATAGGGTATCCCAAGATGATTTATTTATATACATATATACATTAGAGATGAAATTAAGCTCCCATTCCCATTAGTACTATTCTGGTCTCTCAAAATTGTTGTGGTTCAGTTATTTTCTGTAATCAGTAATCACTGTTGTACTAAAATAATAAATAAGTTCTGAGTAGATCTTCGGTATGGTTTTATCTTTTTTTAGTTTTCTGCACATTAGCATCTCAAGGTTTCAAATTTGCTCTTAATTTTTGCTGTTAATACACAATTTTGAATCACCACTTTATCGTTATATTTTTTTGTGCCTCTGTATGTTGTTTCGTGTCATTGTTACATGGTTTTTATTTTTAGTTTATCAACGAAAATATAACAATATTCCGCGATTGCTTGTATAATTTTTATTCCTGACTAAGCCTTTTTGTTATTTATTTTTCAAGTATGGCCAGTTGTTAGAAATATGAAACATTGAAAATTTAATAATGATTATGAAAGTTTTCCATTTTTGTGGATGGTTAAAAGAATATTGAAAATGATGAGTCTGATTTTGCAACCGTCTCCAGGGCCTGGAACATGGTGAAATCCTGAAAAAATAATTATTTTTATATCTTTGCGGACAAAATTGCTAAAGTTCTGCGACGTTGAAAAAACTTTGATTAATAATTTTGCACAGTCTTTAGATTTGCAACCGACTGGAAGATGGATTTTTTAAAACAATTATTATTAACGCTTTTGTTTATATCTTCGCAGACAAAATATGGAAAGTTTTGAAAAATTTGCAACCTGTTTATTTACTGGGAAGTTTATTTTATTTGAAGAAGTAGTATTTTTAAACGTAACTTCGCTAGCAAAGTTTCGAAAGCTTTTAAAAAGGGTTGCACATCTAGATTAAAGTGTATTTTATTTTGTATTAAGTTTGCAACCCCCTACGAGGTCTAGAATCAAGTCAAATTGACAATATTAAAATGCTACAATTTTCTGGTTCTGAAAAAAGTTGCGAAAATTTTGTTGTAAGTTGTGTAGAACAGTTGAAATAGCTCATTTTGTATTAATTTAAATTTGCAACCCCTTTCGAGGCAGGAAAGTAATTTTTTAAACATATTTTATAGTACATATCGTCGCTGATCTTACCAAGAGGCGAAAACGACACTTTCTTCGATTTTGAGTTAGGTGCATGATGTGATTACATTTAAAGGTATCTATGATCTGACAAACTGGCGAACCTCCAGCTCGAGTAGTTTTCAGTATACAGCAAATCGTCTATAGGCATAAGCGACACTAAACTAAACACATTATTAGGATCAGACGAAGAGGCGAACATCCACACAATGGAGTTTTGCCTAACTATTAGATCCCACAATAGCAATTTTAGGTGTTACGCCTAACCGCTAAAGGCTTTTAATATAGATTCGAAAATTACTATTTAAGTGAAAAACTAATAAAATAAATGAATTTTTACTTTTAGTAGCCATAGAGATGGAACATTCTCGAGAATTTATTTTTCTCGGTAATTTACCGTTCTCCGAAAATATTCCCCTGAGAACATTCTCATGGCACATCTCTAAGTACCTACTATTAAAATTTGTGTGCTTGCACACGTTGAAAAAAATATGTTTTTTCTTTAATTTATAGAAGTTTTTTCTTTGTATTTTTTTAATATTACTAAAACTAGTTGTTGTTTCCGTTATTAAAAACATAAGAGCTTTCTTAGTTTATACTTATTTAATACTTATTACTATTAATACTTGTGTTATAATTTAGCATTAATAACACAAATATTTGTGATTTTTGAGCAAAACGAGTTTCTTTTTTATGTTTATGTTTAAATAAATATTACTAAAAATATACTTTTGATGGTGTTTGACAATAAGTTTTTGTTTCTCGACCGTTTATTACAAATAAAATGCCTAAAAGGCCACTTACGCTTTTTGTTTAATTCACACGTTAATAGGCAAAAGCAGGCGAATATCCCATATATTATTCAAAAGAATCTGACGAATGGGCGAACCTCCATTTAGTACCTATTTAGGGGTGATCGGGCATGACTTTTCAAATTCTATACATGTCTTTCGCAAGCATGTATCTTGACCTACCTTATACCATAATAGAGTAAAATAATAATAAACTACTTAAAGAAAGAGCGTGCTCCAAATAGGACCTATTTTCTTTAAACTGCTCTCCTGTAAAATTAGCAAATTGTCGCTTTCGCCCCTTGGTAAGATCAGCGACGATATGTTACCGGCAAGCCGATCAATTTACCAGGCATTATGTAAACTAGTGTTGTAAATATCCGTATTCATTAGATATCCGAATCATACGGAATCGGAATCAGCTAATATCCGTATGCATTATCCGAATACGAATCCATTTCTTGACCCGCGCGAAAGCGGTTACAGATCATGTATACGTATGCATGCAACAGACTAAAACATTTTCTATCCGGATACACGGCTATACTCGATTTGAAATTGGTTGATAGTAATAAATCATTTTTAGCAGCCGATTCCATAGGCGCACCTACCTGACGTGCCGGTTTGAACCCTATTTACTTATCCGAATAATTTAGTAATCATTATTGTCATAACAGGTAAAAATAATTATGCCGAGAATTCCGGGAACAATTAATACACAATGTTACTTTTCAGGTAGTTACGAAAAATTAGGTACCTCTACTTATTGGTATAAAACTGTGAGTCATTTTAAGAGCGAACAAACCTAATGCGAGTATTCTAGGACACACATTTGGGTAATTTTTGAAAATGGAGAGTCTTTCAGGATTTATTCCAGTTAAGCGAGCTGCGAAATCAGCGCTAAGCATTAGTGAAAAGATTATTGTGCTTAATGTATTTAATGCACTTAGATATCAAAAAAGTGCAATAAGTATCGATTCTGCAGTGGAACTTTGTTCAAAGATGACAGGTATTGGAAAAGCAACCATCTACAGGCTGATGCGGGAAGAAAAGACAGGAACCGTGACGCCACCAAAACCATCTCCAGGAAGGCGAACAATACCGATCGATGAGGACGAAAAGGCCATCATAAGACGAAAGGTGCATTCATTCTATTTCAATAAGGAGATCCCTACTTTGGATAGAGTTTTAGGGGCAGTAAAAGAAGACTTTCCTGCAATCAAGAGAGATAAACTATGGAAAGTTCTAAGAGAAATGAATTTTAGATGGGAAAAACATAGTCGGAAGTCTCATTTGCTCGAAAAAGATGAAATAGTATGTTGGAGACGTAATTATTTGAGAAAAATAAGAAAATTTCGCAATGAAAACAAAACAATTTTCTATTTGGACGAAACATGGCTGAACGAAGGCTACACAGTTGGAAAAATATGGACAGACAAAAATGTGACTTCTCACCGGCAAGCATTTTTAGACGGTCTATCAACAGGAATAAATCCGCCCTCTGGAAAAGGAAAACGATTAATTATAACTCACATCGGTAGCTCCAATGGATTTTTAGAAGGTGGACTATTATCATTCCAATCAGTTCGTACAGGCGATTACCACGAGGATATGAATGCTGATGTTTTTGAGGAGTATTTCGAACAAATGATAGAGCTGATTCCACCTGGCTCCGTCATTGTGTTAGATAACGCTCCGTATCACTCCAGAAGATTGGAGAAGATGCCTACAACTGCTTGGCGAAAAGCAAAAATTATCGAGTGGCTTGTGGAGAAACAAATACAATTTGAGGACAATATGGTTAAAAAGGAGTTGCTATCAATTGTAAACACCCATAAACATCGGTTTCAAAAATATGTTGTTGACGAAATGGCCAAAAAACAAAATATAATAGTGCTTCGGCTCCCCCCCTACCATTGCGAATTAAATCCGATCGAACTGGTATGGGCTCATGTGAAAGGTTATGTGGCTAGACAAAATACCACTTATAAAATGAGTGATGTTCAAAAACTCTTTGAAGAAGCGCTTCAAGAAGTCAACGCGGGAAGTGGCAAAGATGTATAGAGCATGTACTAAAGGAGGAGGAAAAAATGTGGCAATTGGATAGTTTACTGGAGAAAACGGTCGAACCACTTATTATCAATTTAGGGGAAGAAGACAGTCCCTCAGATATTTCATTTTCTGATGATGATTAATTTAAAGCGAAGAACTGTAATGACTTACTATAAATTTTATAGAATTTCAAATAGAAACATTTTTCCAAATTTACTTGTTTATTAGTTGCTTTATTGTTATTAGTATTATATTTATTCAAATACAAGGGTAACAAATTATGCCACACATCCGAATGTTCACTAAATTATATAATTATTGTGTTTAATATAAACTTAAACCCACCCGAAAGCACGTGCATGAGTGCAAAACATCACAGGTAGAATACTACCGCTTATTGTTCGAGCCTCGGGTTAAGCTTTGTATTCGACGCCCTTATCAGATCTATAGGAATGGAAAGTTTAATAAATGCAAAAGGGTCTAGACTTTCAATGTATATACTATTTAAAACTTGGCAATTTAGGTGGACCACTCTGTGTACGTGTTTGACGGATTTTAATGCTTTATTACTATCAACCAATTTCAAATCGAGTATAGGTAGGTCGATGCGGTATCGGTATCATACCATTCGAAGTCGAAGTTTAGGGATAAGAAGGCACCGCGTCGCGCCGTTCTCGTTTGAATTCGGTTCGGGTGAGGCGGGACTAGTTTAACCAATGGGTCTCATCTCATATGATACCCGTTACCCCGATAACTATGCCATCTTTTTTTAGGAAATGTCATTAGAAAGAGAAAGCACAATATCAAATATGCCAAATCGCAGACCGTGTTGTTCGCTTACACTCGATTCCGATTCCGTTTTCTCTTTGCACTTTGCGTTAGTAACCACCCGATGCGAATTTATTTTGATTCCGAATCCGTATTCAAGTTCTCGGCCGGTTCCGGATAATCCGGATTCTTTTAATATTCGGATCCAACGGATTTTTGGATACGTATCCTTACATCACTAATGTAAACTGACGAGATCTTCAGATAATTTGAAAAATGACTAAAACACTTTAGGCAATCTGTAAAATGCCTGCTACAATCGTCAATATGCTTAACAGATATTAATATCTTAGATACATTGAGTAGGCATTATGCAAACCGTTGGCTGACTGGAACCAACTCTCATTATGTGGGAGTATTGTGAAATATATTTCACAAACCTGAGTAAACCTAAAACCTGTAATATTTGTTTTTGTTTGTTTTTGTTAATTTGTCTTCTCGTTCAGCAAATGTCACTAAAGTTGTTATAATTCTTTTTACTGCACAATTTACTTAACTTCTCGAGAAATAACTCTTTTTTCCCACCCTCCATGGTCTAGTTCGTTGCTACGATGGCACAGCAATTATTGTTTGCAAAACTCCTAGCCACACTGTGTGATATTCAGAGTACAATTCGGCAGATTGACGATTTTAGCAGGCATTTTACAGATTGCGTGAAGTGTTTTAGTCATTTTTCAAATTATTTCCCAGATTGTCGGATTTCGCAGGTTGCCGGCAACATATACATAGACAAATTCCAAGCGCATTTTTTTTGTCCAAAGACAAAACTTCGGAAGTGATGGAAACTTTGTGGAATGCTTAAAACTATTATTTATTAACAGTTTTTTTATTTGCAATTCTCTTCGACTTGGGAAAATTTCCCCGGGCTAATTTATTTTTTTTTTAATTGCCACTCGCCATTTAACAAGCTATAATTTTATCTCGCCGAGATGGAAACACACCCCGGTTGGTACAATATAATACAATAGCATTAAATTTGGATAGTATATGGTATAGTAAAGTAGCTTATTTAGTAATTAATTCAATTAGAGTGCAGTATAGTAGGCCTGGGACGACGTTAACATTACTATTGCATTTGGAATATCCAAATTTAATGGCATTACTGTGTTGGCGACTCAAATTAAAGAAGCCAGCGGCAATCAGTTGATTTTTAACGGAGAACAAGGGCTTATGTGACGAAATTGACAAAGATGCCAAATAAAACTATAATGAAGACAAAGGCGAAACGAAAACATTCCCTGTTATAGTAGTTAGCAGATCGTCTGAAGAGGACGCCACTTTCTTAATTTAAGTCGCCAGTAGTTTGTCGAATGTGGTCGAATTTTAAACATTAATATTGTCAATTTGACTTGATTCCCAACCACGTAGGGGTTTGTAAACATCTACCCAAACTAGAAAACTTTCGGTATTATTATACAGGGTGAGTTTTTTAAAGTGTTACAAGGCGATATCCCGAAAACGGTTTAAAATATTTTCATGAAATTTTGATGAGCTAATGGGGAAATGGAATCGGTGGACATATTTGAACATATTTTTGACATTTAAACCCTCTCTTTTTTGAGGGGTGGGGGTTAACTGTTAACTTTGGAATTTTAAATGAGATGATGTAGCTACTTTTGTTTATAAAATTCGAATCTACGTAAAAAACTAGGTATTTGTACTTTTTTTTTTTTATTTGCTTTTTCGGTTAGCGAATTATGATTTATTTGATTATAAAATAAAAAAAAATATTTACCATTTAATTTCGACTTATTTATCGTCTGTCATACTTCGGAAGTTGTTCGAAATGTCCTCCTTTAACTTCCAATCAGTCTCCCACTCTCAATGAATTTAATACCCGCTGCACATTTAGGTGTCACTAATAAGCACGCAAAGTGGATTCGGTCTTTCATATCATCTAAAGTTGTAGGTACACCACTTTGTCCTTTATAAAACCCCACAAGAAGAAGTCCCTGGGGGTTAAATCCGGGGACCTAGCCTTTTAAATGCCATGTGAGACTTCGGGATATTAGGAAATCTCTTCGCCCACACTAGTGCAGTTTCTCCGTAGTTTATTCTGCACTCCCCTAAAATTAACAACATATCAACTTGCACATTAAAATTCGCTTTCATGTTTAATTGAGCAATAAATAAGAAATAATCGTTAAACGTCAAAATTCTCAACTGACTATATTGGAATTTTATTAACAAAAGTGCACCATCCCATTTAAAATTCCAAAGTTACCGCCACCCCTCAAAATAGAGAGGAGGTAAATGTCAAAAATATGTTTAAATATCTCCCCCATCTCCCTATTAAGTCACCAATGTTTCCTGAAAAATTTTTAAACCGTTTTTGAGATATCGCCTTTTAACACTTTAAAAACTCACCCTGTAGATCCATTGGCTCAATGACTGGCCTGCTTGTCAAATTCAAGTGTCGAAAGGTCGAGCCGCTATTAAAATAAGTTTCTCCACAACCATTAAAGAATATAGAAATTCCGAAATCATTTTTAATAATAGAACATATACATTCTTACTCTTGAGTTAGAATATTTATTCTGAAACACTTACTTCTTATGTGTTTCGCATGTATTTTCATTCCATAACAAGGTACGGTATGAATATTCTGTAATCGAACCAAACGACATAGATTGCCGTGGATTTCAAAATTGTCAGTGACAGATGCAAATGGTGGCGGCGTCATAATTTTTGTCAGAAAAGCTTCAATTCAAATGAAATAATGAGTGAAAAATCGAATGAATCAGATATAGAATTTGACATTCATTCATTTGATTCATACTTTCTGGTCGTGGAGAAAATATAGTCTGTTACTCAGTTAGAATGAAAAAACTCAATACTCGTGGTTCCTCACGCTCGCTGGCGCTCGCGTTCGGAATTTTCCACTCGTATCGAGTTTTTCATTCTAACCACGATACACTTACAACGGTATGCTACGCTATGACGCCACTTCGAGGGAAAATCCTAAATTGACTAGACGCTTGCACCCCTTGTACATAAGAACAGGTCAGTTTATTGTTGGGTAGTGTGTTGAGTTTGACGTTTATTAAAATATCATTGTCATATTTCATTTGCTCAGGTAAGCGCCTAGTCAATTTAAGATTTTTTCTCGAACTGACGTCACAACGTAGCATACCGTTGTAAGTGTATCGTGATTCTAACCTTGTTACAGAATATACTATTCTACATACATTAATATACAGGGACGGAGAATGCAGGTGGCAGAAACACTATTCTCCTAGTACTTTATTATAGCATATACTGTTCTACCATGCGTTATGAGATAAACATTAGGTATGCAATCATGGATTTATTAAATAAAAGGTTACGGGATGATGTAACATTCTTTGAAGCCAAAACAAACCATTCTAAGCGACACTGTAAACACAATTTGTAAACATTGGCCACATCTTATTTTACCTTGTATTTGTGTAGAAAACATACGTTAGAAGCATTACAAGATTTGCTAAAAGTAATAAAAGCCCTAAATTACTTTATTTTCTGCTAAATAATAATAAATTTAAGTTAAAAAGGTTTTATTATTTATAGGTTATGTTATTTCTAAAGGTGTTGCTTTAAAGTCGCTCCGAGTCATTTATAAATCTATACGTCGCACTTTGTCTTTTCTAGTTCATTAGACAAAGACGTACGTGTAACCGAGTGTTCAGACGGAGGTTCAGCCGTTTTCCTAAACAACCAGCACAGACAGCAACACTTCTGAGCTCCAACACTCCAATGCTATTTTATCTCATTCTACTACCATTCTTGATTCAATTACGTCGTAATTCGTAGTCTTGTCTATGTTCGTAGTTCGTAAACTGCTCCCCCACGAGAATAACAAACAACAAAATATAAGGCTTCACGTTCGATACGCTCACAGTATACGGATATCGAATCCTTTTATTTAATGAATCCATGTATGCAATACATGTAAAAGGTCTCAATACCTAATTGATACGTCATTTAGTAAAGCATTTGAGCTAATTATAAAGTCACACGTCCTCAGTCCGATAAAGTTTTACAGTTATACATATTATTGAAGAACCCAAATTATAACTTTTTTTTTAAATTACATATTTTTAACACAGTGGTAATGAGTTCTCGCCTTCGCTAAAAAAGGTTTTGATGTTCAAAATCATCTCGCTCATTGAGAAGAATTTATTGCCATATCTGATTTTCTCTGTCCTTAGTGGAAATTCATAATCAAAACCTCTAGGATATGTATACTTCCAAAGAATGTTACTATTTTTCGCTAATACAGGATACGTGAAGAAGTTAACGTATCAAAAAAATATATTTTAAACGTTTTAATATTTTCTTGAATTTGTTTTCCTCCTTATTATTTATTTAATTACTCAAAAATATACAAGAAACTTGTAGCATGTTTTAAGTAGTTATATCACTACCTGAAATAAAGTTACTAAAGTAAGTTTGTAACTAATATTGCAGGTTGCAGGACCTTGCTTTTAATTGTATTCTTCTGATTATATATTTTCATATTTGTACTAGCACATTTCCAGATTCACCTTCTGCTTAAAATATTTTGTAAGGAAACTAAACTGCACTTGCAATAACTTGAGCTAGACTCTATTTGATTCACCACAATAGCGCTGTAGCTCTACGAAATAAAGCTGTACTCTTCGTGTCGACTTATGTTGACGACGTTCATTACTGTCCGTTAGTTAAAAAAATATGTGTGCCTCAGAGAACATCAGATTTATTTATTTTATGTTGTTTTTTATCTGAGACCGTCTCTGTAGGCTGCAAGGCCAAGTATAGAAGGTTTACTTTTTTAAATGATGACAGACAGACAAGGTAATTTGATAAGGTCGCAAATAAACTGGGAATAACAGTTTGTTTTATGTTTATCTAACTATATTCTGATTTTGTTGTTTGTATTTTTATATTTTATAACATCATTTTTGAGCATTTTAATCTTGAGCTTTGATACAGGAAAATATTTGACATTTCCGCCAACCTCAATAAGTTAAATAAACCAAAGCTAGACAGGTAATGGTATCGTGTTGATCTTGTAAAGTCATTCAAAAGTGAATTTTACTAATATACCATGAGTGTCTGGAGAGATGAATTGATATTAAAAAACGAACCGCTTTAGGGGAGACACTAAGCATCAAGGAGCTAAAAATGAGATTGTTTGAGTTTCTGTAGCTGGAAAGTAAATAATATAACGTAGGTATATAATATATGACGCAATGCTTGTTGCTCTGTTGTAGATAGCCAGTGAATAAATAATACAGACTAGTTCTTTTAAGCATAAGCCGTAAAATTATCTGTAGAAGAAAGACAGATAACCCACCACATGTTGGTGGGCGAGGAATTATTGTTTCGTTGACACTGTTGAACTGGGATATTAATTAGTCGCATACCTCCATTATCAATGGAATCAGTGTCGAAAATAATGCCGGTCCCCAAATATGGAAACGATATCTCCTTGGTTAGATGTTATTTACAAGCTATATTAGGAGTATAATAATAGATCGGTAGAGGGGAAGTATTATAATAGGGAGGCCAAATGCATTTAAAATTATTTTCGTGGGACTGGGTAGGTTTATACCGACAAGTGGTATCGTCGTAATCAGCGTGGTTTCCTGAGCAGCAAAAAGCCTGTTGTCGCTTTCTAAACTTGTGGAGTAAGTTTCTAGGACGCCACAAAGATGGCGGCCCTTGGTATCATATTTTGTCGATTATCTCAATAACTACTTAACCGATTTATACCAGTAATATATCATATGACAGGTATTTATATGCTTAATAAAAAGTGTCTAGCAATCTTACATGTAGGTTTTATTTTTAAAAAGATATTTACAGAAACTAACGACATTCATGGATTTTTTTTTAAATAATAAAATAAATAACTATCATCTAGAAAATACTATAGTATTAAAAATATTACTGCTTTCTCAGCTACATATATTACAAAACCTAAATTTTTAGATTCGGATGAAAAATGACAAAAGTTGTGGCAAATTAACTGAGATGAGCCGCGCGACCTAGCAAAAGCAGGTATGATTTTACCTCAACAAGAAAATAAACCGATTTAGTAAGCTGTCCTTATAGCTATAAACTGAAATGAAACCAAAAATCTTCTAGTTAAGCTTCGTTATAAAGTAAATAAGTATTAGAAGAACAAATTTTTCAGAAAAAAAAACATTACATTTTCACAGCAAATCAGCATCAGCTTGACTTTCATAAATTATACTGATTAAAACACTTTTCACCGACATGAGAAACTTCTTCCATGTATTTCTGTTTTCTGTCAGCACAACCACAACGGGGTGTCCTATACCATGTCTTGCAATTACAACAGATTAACCCCAAGTTTTTGAGCGATATTGGTTCATTCAGTGATGCTATGGGACATAGTTGTCCATCTTCCAACCGATGTCGACAGGTAAAAGAAGTGTTCCAGCAAAATGTCTGATAGTTTGTCCGTCGAAGGTGGTGGCTGAGAACATGTCTTGATGGTGGTAGTTTGTCAAGTTCTTTACCATGTTAAATTATGGCTGCCTTCAAGTTGTCGATGTTATAAATGTCTTTAAATGCCGTTTTTTTTTAAATTAGTACAGTTGAATGACGAATGCGAATGGTTGGCAAGTAAAGTATTCCTCATATTAGGATCAATTTTCTTGCAACGTCATAAACTGGTATAAATTTGGGTTTTTTAGATGTTCCAAATTTTAACCACACAGTCAGGGTGACCAGATATACTCTTTTTACAAACCAGAATACTCTATACTCTAACTTTTCGCATTATTTTGCTCATATATATTTTTTCTTTCTCAGCATAAAATCGTTTCAAAAAAAATTCCTTAAATATTACCAAATTGGTCTCGCTCAATTTACCTATAAAAACAAAATTGTAACTTTGGTCTTTCGGCAGCAAAGCGTCTTTTAAAAGTCTTTTAAAACCAGCAACTGGTGCACAATTATTTTGGGGGTTTTTACTTGAACACTCGTCACGTTAGGTTATCCCTGATTACTATGTATATTGTACCGAATTGAAAAGAGAGAAAGCAAGGGTAAACCAGCTCATCTTGTTCAGTTTAAGCAGTTGGTCATCCGTTTTCACTATTTTTGTTATTTTGTAAAAAGTTTTTTGCTAGTTAAAAAACACGTAGTGTCCCATTTCGTGTGGTAGTTAAATACAAGCGAAAATAAGAACCGATAATTCATGTCATTTTGTACAGTGCAAGACGCAAAATGGTATCGCGACACTGAACCATTCGAAGAAATCTACAATTGCTCGGCTGTGGCGTAACTAGTGGGAGGGATTGCCAGGCGTTCCTTTTTCCCCTCCCCATTATTAATTTTAAGCGACCGGGGTCAGACTAGTCAAATAAAAATGAAGACACTGCGTAACCCAAAAATCCCCTCAGCTCCTCGGATTCAGATCCAAGAACCCATAAATTGCATCAACGCACCCCCATTCAGCAATTTCCTGTGGACAGGGTTCAGCCCCGTCCGAGCTAAAATTATGGTTGCGCAACTGTTGCTCGGTATGTCGGTTATGTCGGTCTATTTTAGACATATCCTGTCTTTTGTCAAAAAAATCTGGTCACCCTAAACGGTAGATGGTAGTTTTTCATAAAAGTGGATCATCAATTAACAGCACGTCCGTGTCACGACTCTGTATTATTAGTATCTCGAATCCAGTCAAGCTTCAATCTATTCCATGGAGGACAAAACGAGTATCGCCCTCCTCGTGATTTGATTGCAAGTGGTCAACGTTTAGGGGAATATTAGGGCTTACTGTTTCAGGATCAGGAAAACCACCAGAGATCAAAAGTTCTTGCTTGGAATCGAGCTTTGATGCTTGTTCAACAATTTCCTCGGACAGAAATTCGGCCAAGCTTGCCTTATTTTCAATTGAATGTATGAAGCGGTCCCACTTTCTGGGAAGGATTGTCTCACGATTTGATAGTTGCCTTGTTATGAACACAAGTGTCCATTTAACACGACATGATGAGAACCTGGCTTTGGCCTGGCCAACGAACCTACTTGGGCGCACCGGCGAGAGCGGCAGGCACGCCGCGCGCCGCGCGGTGTGCCTGCTAAAATCGACATAATTTAGTCATTTCTCATGCACTTTCCCTCTCATTTCTCATGCAAATTTTATAATATAGCTAAGAAACGCAGCAAAGCTTTTTGATAATAAAGTATTTTTCAGATGATTGCTATTTATTGCGTTATTAAAAAAAAAATAATTAAATCCTTGAAAATAATTACTTTTCGTAAATATCCTTTTAAATATAACACCTGCATATAACTTTTTGTTAAGCATTCCAACACCTATTATATGACACATTAGTGGTATAAAATAATAATTTCATCTTAGGGTATAAATTGGTAAAGAAAGTATTGAAATAATCGACAAAATATAACACCACTAGCCGCCATCTTTGTGACGTCATAGCTACTCAGTCCACAAGCTGAGAAAGCGACAACAGGCTTTTTGCTGCTCAGGAGGCCATGCTGATTACGAAAATACCAAATGTCGGTATAAATCTGTTCAGTCCCACGAAAATCGTTATTTGCAGAGTAAATTCTATTTGGCCTCCCTACTATTATGAGATTGTGTTCGATGCTAACAGTCAAATAATTCTGCTGGCTATCATAGAAAAATATTTTAAAGCAGGCTATTTATGGGGATAAGATTAGTATTGTTGGATTATTGTGTAATAGGGAATATGACTGAGTTTTAGAAGTGTTAACCAGGACAACCAAATGGCAACCCAATATAAATTCAATTGGATATCCGTGCGAAAGAAAGATATGTACCCAGGTCAAGCTGATTTGAGAAAAGGGATGTTGGAATGGAGAGTACTATCGCGGTAGAATTATTAGACGGTAGCGACACTCGCCACTTATTCCTGTTTTTGCCGACTCTTCGCTAAACTAGTTTTATCCGGTTGCTGGCAACTCGTGGCGTCTTTACGGAGACAGTCAGAAAATTAGTCTGATTGAATACAGTCGAGATCGCGATGGTGTGTTATTGCCACGTAGAAAATTGTATGAATAAAGAAGGCGAGGGAGTGTCCTTTTTTAGATGTCCCAAAGACCCTGTCAGGTAAGATTGATTTTATATTTGTTCAGTGTTCTGTATATTACATAAGAGTTTTCATTTTCATTTACTTATTATATTTTATATTACTTAAGCTAAGAAGGCGACTTGTCAACTGTAAATGTATTTTTTTTTCTTAGCTGATTGCCCATACCTCGGGATTAAATAAATTTTGAAAATATATACAGATTGATACATAGAATTAAAATTTAAAGTAGGTATTTCAGTCGTGTCTCGTCGATTTTTAGTATATATGAGCACAATGGCAGTATCTTAAAACTATTTGTGCTAAAGAAACGAAATTTAGAGAATGGGATTTATAGAAATAATGTATAAGAATACGTATTTGATATACATATTCTGCTTACAACAAGGCGAAAACGGAGGTATTAAAATAACTGGATAGAGATATTTGCTATTTTATTTCTACAACACCTTAAAATAAGCGTCAGTGTGTGTATATATTTATATTTTCATTTTGGTTTCACCAAAATCTGGCAAGATTTTATTTTGATATCCTTGTATGTCCCTGTGTATTTTCCCTCAATAAATAAATAATAATAAATAAAGGATTGTGGTAAAGGGGGCTACACTTATTCAGTCTTTGTACTCTTTAAGTTGATAGGAATAAGTGTCTAATAAAGCCATTAATACTAATGAATCGAAATACTAAAGAGTTACGTACCGCCTTTTAAATTTGTATGTATCAAATAACCGACCAAATATTTTTTCGCCTAATACTTATCGAACGTCCCCGTAATACGCTGCCCCGAGAACGCAGTGTGCATCGGCGTTTTGCTTTGATGCAGAAACTTCAAACGATTTTTGCTGAGTGTCGCTACTCCCCCATTTCTCTACTCTGGTACTATCGTCAGCATGACTACGGATGGATAGAAAAGGAGACTATGGAACGTGAGCTAACCTTATATGCTTTGCTACTAAGTACTAGTTGTAAGTTTTGGGGTTTCCTCAGCACTATGTTATGTGATAGGTATTCTTTAGGTTGGATCAGCTATCATCGAGTTTCGAAAGAAAGTTCGATTTTTTGTAGTGGACAATGAGTTACCTCCTCACAAATCTCGGAAAAATGATTTTTCCTCGATATTTAATAAAGTGTTAAAAGATGCACGCTGATAAATCTTTACTTTAAATAATATTGTTTTATTACGACGATGAAAATATTCAACCTCGGTAGTACTGATAGGCTAAAATAAGCGGTACTTACGAAAGATTTGGCGTACTTGTATCAATAAAAATAAAATATCATTTTAAATTGTTATACTAGGTAAATAGTATTGATAAAATATTTTTTGATAAGATAATCTACAAACAATTTGATGTCATTCTTTGCAAATTATTGTGACTCCTACAGGCTATCGGGAATAAATATACGGTAAGTGTAGATTTGTATTCATTTCTAGTTGAGGTTTAAGTAGGAATACAAACGATATAAAATTAAAAATCGACTTTGTTTATTTTATTTTACATTAACCACATAAATGAAGGGCAGGCTATGATGAAATTTTATTTAATGTTACTTGTCTGGAGTTAGAGCTACTAGTTGTTTATTTAAAACTTAATTTTTCTGTGTTTTTAAACTAGATTTTGTAATTTACATTTTCGTTTGCTTATGTTTCTGTATATTTTTCTTATTACAGTCACATTTTCATTGTTTTATATCATTGGCATTTAATGGTTTAGTTTTTAGTTCATTATAAGCATAACAATCTTTAGTATACAGTTGCAAAAGCTAGAACTTTGAACACTAGCTGAAATTTTCAAAAATTTCTACTTTCTACGAAAAATGTTTAAAAATATATGTAGTTAAAATTGATAAAACACGTGTGTTTTATCAAACAAATATACACAGCTCTTTAAAAATCGAAGAACTATGTTGTTATTTGTAGACACAACACTCATAAAACTGCGGTTGAAGTATTTTATATTATTAAAACTCATTACAAAGTAATCATGAATAAAGTTTTCCATTTTCACTTGTGTAGAGTTACGAGTAGGTGTTAGGTGAAAATTTCATTTTCGATTATTTAGAGCTAGAGTTGTTGGGTATGGAAATGGAACTTATTTTATCTTTGTTTTTTTTAAACTAGATTTTAGTATCTATATTTTTTTTGTACCTTTACTCTGAAGGCGTACAAATTTATTATTTATACTGAGATAAAATTTTCAAAATCGGCTGCCATCAGTTTACGAAACTCTACATACAAAATTTATTTGTTTTTTTAACAGCAGTAGAAATATTTTGAGAATTTTAAATCTTTTCTAAGGTTCCAAAATTTTTCCTCTGTTTCTAAGGGACAGTTTTAAAATCAGGTTTTAGAGATGTGGAACGGGAATGTCGAAATATTGATGATAGTATCACAAGTGGAAAAACCAATAATATTTCATAGATCAATGATCAAGTTTATTTATTGAACTTTCGAATATTGATCTATGAAATATTATTGGTTTTTCCACTTGTGAAAATAGTGGATGTCTTAATTTTATTCTTTTAAAAAAATATAAATAAAAATACATTCTTTTGCGTCAAGGGCATAGATAACCAGTGTATCCAGAAACCATCTTAACAGATCGGAAACTTTTTTATTTTTAACTTTACGGAAAAAAGTTATTCCTCGATTCCTGGATTAGATGAAGGTCGTAATTTGCTTGGCCACCAAGGTCCTCAGATATAACTCCCCTGGATTTTTTCTTATGGGGATTCTTAAAAGAAATGTCGGTACCCATAGACCTTTCGAAAACATAGACTATTTAGAGAGAATTATCAGAGAATGTGTCCAAGAAACTTCCCCTCAGATGGTTAGACATGCAGTTTCGGAATTTTCACGACGTACAATAGTTTGTATGGTGGTCATGTTGAAGCTTAGTGTAGTATTTCATAAACGGGAATTGTTGTTTATTTTCGTAATATGTTATTTAAAAAGCATGTATTTCAAAACACTTTAAGAAAAAACCAAAGGTAAATACATGAATGTTATTTTGCCAAATTTCTTATTCGATCACTTTTCAGTTCTGGACGACACATTCTTACGATATTGTACTTTGCATTTGCAATTAAAATTAAAGATAGTCTTCCTACTACGGCATTTATCGTTTTACTTTTTTTGGCACCCCGTATATGCTGGGTCAAAATTTTTGATTTGAGTGTTATTTTCTCAACAAGCAGAACTTTTTATGAATAACAGCTTTTATTCGTAAAGCCAAAAATTAAAAGTTTCCCGTTTGTTAAGATAGTTTCTGTACACGCCGTAGAGCTTTTTTTTTTATATAAATCAAGCACACGTTTGTTTTATAAAAGATAAAGACCGCTTGTAAATTCTAGGACATATTTTGTTTTTTGTTGCTTCAGTTCTCAACAAACTGCGTCGTAAATATTTTTGATGTTAAAAAACACACAAAAGTTTCGGTGGATTTGGGAGAATGTCTGTATATATGACGTCGCTTAACATAGCGCCGCAACCAATTTAACTATCTTGTTAAAATTTGATATCTAAGGCCCTCTTACAAATATCTCGAACCTTCTTTTTGATATTTTCTCTACGCTTCCTAATAAGGGTTACTAATGATAAAATGTTCTTACTGCTTTTTCCTGCTGTTCCGTGCTAAAATTAGCAAAACGGAACACTTAGGTATCCGTCCGTCCGTCTGTCACAGACGATTTTCTCTGAACCTATTCGACGTAAAAATTTGAAATTTAGCACATAATTAGAGTGTGGTTGGCCGATTATAGACGTGAAGTATAAAAAGTGGAATTTTCATCCTGGGAGTTAATTTCCGGGGGTAAATTGGGAAATGGAAAAATTTTTAAGGACATCGTGTAGAGTGTCAAATGAAAGCTTATTGAAGCACGAATGCAACAATATACAGGGTGATCAAAAAAGTTTACGCCAAATGGAATTTTTTTTATTTGACATTTCTCAGAAAATTGTATTCTTGAGAAAAGTTGGTGCTTGTTCCGAAACCTCTAAATACGATGACAGTTTTTGTAACATTTGCGTACTAAGGTCATAAATCGAAAAAAGGTCAAATCGCTGAAGAATAAACTACCTCTATTTTTGAAAATGATGAAAACGTTATAAAGGAAAATTGCTTAGAATCTCATCAAAATCCAAAATACAATTTGAGGTTAAACTTCCAAAGATTTTTGTTGCACACTGTTCCAGAAAACTCGCAGTGAAACAAAAAAACAAGTAGAATTTCATGAAAAAAAAAATAAATCATTAAAACTAGCCAGCAAAACTTAACAAAAAGTGTCCTTTTAGCATTTTACCGTCGCATGGATAAGAGTTCCGCATTTAAAAAATAAAACGAGTCAGGGCCGTACTCGGGCGATGTAAAATTTTGAAAAGATGTCAAACTTTTTTCTTTACAATTTTAACTTTAAATTTTGTAGAACTTTAATGAGATTCTAAGGAACTTTTCACAATAAAATTTTCGTCAAATTTTCATCAATAGAGGTAGTTTATTCTTCAGCGATTTTCACATTTTTGTAATTTATGACCTTCGTACGCAAATGTTAGAAAAACTGTTATCTTATTTAGAGGTTCTGGAACAAGCACCAACTTTTTTCAAGAATAACATTTTTTGAGAAACGTCAAATAAAAAAGTTTTCCATTTGGTTCAAACTTTTTTGACCACCCTGTATATGATGTATTTTTTTATGCGTTGGTGCCGTCGGTGGCGGGTAGCGTGGCAGATGGGCTGACATCGGGCTGCAGATGGGCGGAGATTGGGCGGCCGAGGTTTGCTCAGGTTAAGTGGGGGGCTGATGGCACGGAACACTAATTGTGCAAGTATAGCTTGCCCTTGACCGAATTTTGTGAGGACTGTTTGGGCATTCAAGAAAATCGAGGCTCACAACTAAATTGTAGGAACTTATGATCTTTTTGTCGGTTATAAAGTTTGTAGATATTGTTGTTGTTAAAAAAAATTAATATTTACGTAGGTACATAAATAGCAGATCAATTGAAAAGTTTACAGTACACATTTAACTCGGAGTTTTGTAAAAAGGTCTCTTAAACACAATCAGCACAATGTCTGGCTTGATTTTTATTATTTAATTAAATAGTCTTTAATTCTGGTCTCTTAACTCATATGTAGTATGTGGTCTAGAAAATAAAAGAAATAAAGGAAAGTAACCTGGCTGATTAAAACTTGAAATTTAAATTACGTCAATACTAATCTGGATGTTTATTAACTTTCATTTTTAAATTTTTGCTTATTTTAGATCCCACTAAAAATGAAAAAGTTACCGTTACTAATATTTCTTCTATGGATTACCAGAGGATATACGGAGTGTCCTGTCGGTTGCAACTGCACTCCAAGGTCAGTCTTATGCATGAACAAAGGGTTGGAAACAGTTCCAGTTTTAGATAACCTGGAAACAAGTCCAGCAACATTGGATTTTTCAGGTAACAATTTATTGTATGTATCTCAAGAAAACTTTCTATTTATAAAAAGTGACGAAGTCAATGAAGTCTTCTTAAACAACTCCGGAATTGCTGAAATTGGACCTTCCGCGTTTGACAAGTTGGAAAATTTACAAGAACTTTATCTGGCACAGAACTACTTAGGTGCCATATCAGAGACTGTAATTGAGGAACTAGGCAGCATGGTTTTATTGGATTTATCAAATAACTACTTTAATGGAGATATGCCGACTATTCGATCAAAGAGCCTTGAACTGTTAGTACTGGCGAATTCTAAGATATCAACCATACCTCAGAAGTCGTTGAGACATTTGCCAAATTTAAAATTTCTTCTGTTACAACAGAACAACATACAAACGTTGACCACCGATATATTCGATAAGTATGGATCAAATTCCCTTTTTATTAAACTTTCTTTTAATTCATGGCAGTGCAACTGTGATAATATTAAAACATTTGATGTTCTAGATCAAAGGAACATTATTGACCGTTTAGAGCCATATCAATGTATTCTTGAAAGTAATGAAATTATTAATATTTTTGGCGCCAATGGGGCAATAGAAAACATGTCACAGCAGTGCTATGATAACAGTGATAACAGTCTGAGCAATGAAGTAGTAGATAGTTTCCCAAAATTTCATATAGGTCTTGCCATGACAAATGAAAAAATAAAACTTAAAACTTTACTCTCGAAAGAAGAAAACCTTTCTACTACTGAGGCAGTGAATGATATAGAAGATGACGAAGATTATGAAGAACTTGACATAAAAGAAATGAACGATGAAGATCTAGAAAATGCTTTGCCGGGCTCATGCTGGGAACGTTTCACAAATGCTTACGCAAATGATAGTTTATTTATGACAATATTAATAGCAACAATTACAAGCTTCTTCTTGGGTTTCGCAAGTGGTTTGGTATTTTGTAAAATATTGTATATTTCAAGATATACAAAATTAGAACAGAGTTCGGACAGTCAAGTTCAATTACTTCGACCATAAAAAAGACACTATCAGGTTAGTCATTAATTAGTAATCGCTAGGTTTTATAAAGAATGTTTGAAGCTATTCCTTTCTCGTGAATATTAGTTGTCAGATGCAATCTGCAACATTGTTGGATGTCCCTAATTTGAATGATTATCATGCGGCAGAATTAAAAAAAAACATTTAACTAACGTTTAGACTATACAGGGTGTCTAAAATAGGTGATACCACTATTGCTATCTCCGAAACGGTAAAAGATACGAGGTCGGCTAAATTAGAGAAAATGTGCCATTTTTAGGCCCTACTTATATTTCATTTACGAAGTTGCCAAATCCTCTATAGTTTCTTATCTACAGGGGATTTTTTAAAAATAGTCAGAAATGTAATTCTTAAATATCTCGAAAACTGTTATAGTCAGAAAAAAATTGTTTTAACAAAAATCACACGATTTTTTACCTTCTATAAAGCAACGTTATTGTTTATTTGTTTATACCATTTGTTTTTACTGAGTTACTGATACTAACTTGTTTTTTTCAAATACGGACCTGGACTTTTTGCTCCATTTTTTGAAAGAATACTCTATACCCTTTACAACTGTGTATAACTTGAAAATATTTTCCGACGTTGTGATCAAGAATAGCAACATCATCAGGATTTTCTAACAATACGGACCTGGGATCTTCCATGTTAAGGCACAATTCACAACCTATCGCTATGGTTTGTGGGTTTTGTGGTTGTAAAATGGCGCATTTACTTGAAAAATGCCAGGTCCGTACTGGTAGAATATCCTGATGATGCTATTCTTCATCAAAACGTCGAAAAATATAATCAAGTGACACACAGATGTAAGGGGTATGAAATATTCTTTCAAAAGATGCAGCAAAAAGTCCAGATCCGTATTTGAAAAAAACAAGTTGGTATCAGTAACTTAATAAAAACAAATGATATAAACAAAATAATAAAGCTACTTTAGAGAAAGTAAAAAATCGTGTTATTTGTAATAAAACAATTTTTTTCTAACTATAATAGCTTTCGAGATATTTAAGAATTACATTTTTGACTATTTTTAAAAAGGACGGACCTGGTATTTTTCAAGTAAATGCGCCATTTTACAACCACAAAAACCACAAACCATAGCGATAGGTTGTGAATTGTGCCTTAACATGGAAGATCCCAGGTCCGTATTGTTAGAAAATCCTGATGATGTTGCTATTCTTGATCAAAACGTCGGAAAATATATTCAAGTTATACCCAGTTGTAAAGGGTATAAAGTATTCTTTCAAAAAAGGAGCAAAAAGTCCAGGTCCGTATTTGAAAAAAACAAGTTAGTATCAGTAACTCAATAAAAGCAAATGGTATAAACAAAACAATAACGTTGCTTTACAGAAGGTAAAAAATCGTGTGATTTTTGTTAAAACATCACAAAAAATGGCATATTTTCTCTAATTTAACCGACCTCGTATCTTTTACCGTTTCGGAGATAGCAATAGTGGTATCACCTATTTTAGACACCCTGTATAGTCTAAACGTTAGTTTGATCATATGATCAAGATAATATATTATATTAAATTTGTTTTATTTTAATATAAATTTTGCACTGGCCCTACAAGCTGGTGTATTGACCACGAACATTTACTTAATTTGCTAATATATTATATATAAAAAGTGGTTCATAGAGTATGTACTACAAAGACTTAAATTACAACGAACAGGTAACTTATTTGCATATAAGGACAACCTAATTATTGTAATTGTCGACAATACTTAACACATAAGGGTAGGTTGGGATGTTGCACAGGGCAAGATATTTGTTTTGTTTTAAGATCTTTAAAATATGAGCTAGTTAGACATAAATGGTCAAACGTAAACAGTTTTACACGTAAATTAATGCAAGAAAAGTTTTATGTAAAATAAAATTTACGTTTTACATGTAAAGCAATAATGAATTTTACACAAGTGCAAAGAAATAAATTCTTCGCTAGTGCAATAAATAATCGTCAAAAAAATTTCAAGACAATACTAAAAACAAAATCAGACCCTTTACATCCATCAGTGACTAGTTGGCACATGCCATTACCCCCCTCTCGCCCCCATAGAAAACTTATTGATGGATGTGCAGGGTCTGATTTTGGTAAACCGTGGTCTGTTGTTCAGACACCCTGGATGTAAGCCTGCCTGATGGAAGGTAGGGGCCCAGAAATGGCGACAGCAGGAGGGTACCTGGATCAGAATCAAAAATAGTCTCTCTCTTGAAATTTTCTTGACGGTCTTTTATTGCATTAGCGAAGAATTTGAATCTTTGCATTTTTACTACAAAGTTTACGGTGTTTTGTAAAAAATTATAATTACCCTTCCCAGTTTAAAAGCGTTGCAAGTCAAAATGTTTATTTAGGTTTTGAGAGGCTAAATATACGCCATGCGCATCATATATCACTCTTGTATTTTAATGTATTGTCTATTAAACTCATACATGAGGGTTTTAGATTCAATTTATAAAAGTGACAAATTCGACCTTGTGCTTTTGAATTTTTACAGTGAACTGAAGGGTCGGTATTCTCCTAGGACAGCGCTCCCAAACTTGTTAAAAAAAAATAGTGCACTCCCCAATACTATCAGAGGTAGGTGGGGTCAAACCCGGGGCTTCGTATGGTCGCTACCAAAGACATAGTTTCTTTTCGTCAGCATACGCCGATCGATACCACTAATATATTTTGTAAAGTCGTAAATAAATCATGGAATTTTAAAAACATTTGACTCTGTTTGTCTTTACAGTAACCTGTCCTCGACTGATTTTATCGGTCAAAGTTAGAGAAACAATTGACATTTGTTTGAAAAAATATTTACATAAATAAATATAAATCGATATGATAACTTTATTTATTGTGTAGTAGTTAGCTTTTATAATTATAAAGTATTTATAAAGTAAATTAATAAATGTAACAGGGAACAAAATGGAGAAACAACTGATTTACTATTCAATTATTTAAAAAATATATGTTGTATTTAAGTAGGTCCTAATAAATGTATGAAATAGCCCTTCTTCCGAATAACCCATGATACAATAAAAGCAAGATATGATACTAGACCGTGTCAAATTCGTCCGGGTTCACGCATGACGTCACTCTGTGAGTTATTTTTGAAATGTACGTATAACGCGCAATATAGAGTTTACGTTAGTTAAAGACGATTTTATATAAATTCTATTGGCCTCCTGCTTGTAATACAAATTTTAAAGTATATGGTTTAAAATAATCATGTAAATAAAGGGATAAATTAATTTAAAATAATATATATTGGTAAATTGCCTGCCAATTGCGTTCTATGTATTTATTTACGTGAAAAGAAAAGGTAAATAATTTTATAAAATAAAACTATGCCTAATAATTAAGATAATAATTTTTATTTAGAGGCATATTCTTATTAAAATATATACCTACAGAGTCTTCCGAAAATATATTATAAATAAGAATTTTGTTTGTTCCTATAATTTGTCAAATATTTTTTGCGGGGAATACCTAACATCTGTATGTTTGCTTGGGTTTATTGTATTTTTGTATTCTTTGATTTTTCAAGTTTAAAAAAAATCTTAAAATGCCAAAAATTATTCTAAACAAGACAAAAATATCTAAATTTATGAAGTTAGGTAAAACGAGAATTTTTTTTTTAAATAGCCTTTTTTTCGATCGCTTTGTTTGTCGTATTTTCTCGATTAAAGTCTGGTGATTCGTTACCGTGGAGATTTTTAGCAATTGTTTGTCACAGTCGACTTTTTTTATCGAAGCGAGTTTGTAAAAACAGTAAACACATTTGACATTCATGACATGACACAATTCATGGCTTAAATTACCTTCATAATCACTTTCGTTAAAATGTCTAGAACAGATTCTAGTATTTCTCACATTAAACTTATCTTCCCGTTTGCACAGACGCTTCCAAACACTTTGTTTCTTTATCTTTGCATTGATTGTCCACATCACAACCATACACAACACACCTCATTTTCACTTTTAAACTCTTAAAAGTGATATAAAAACACCAAGAAATAACTTTAAAACACAATGCAATCTTAACAAAGACGTCTCTCGTTTACAAAATATGACGGAATTACTCACAGCGTGATGTACATGGCCATGCCTACCTGCGCGGTGTCATATCTTCTTTTATTGGGATCATGCGTATAACCTCATCTCATCGGCTTTGCACACTGCTATTTTTTTTTCAAATTCGATTTATTTGTATACATTTTGCGCTGGTCTTACAACTTACAAGCTATAAAAATTTGACATTGAATAACTACATAATATAATAGGTCTTGCAATTCTAAATAAAAACTTTGATGGCGTTTTAAAATTAAAGTGTAGTAATGCCACATGTAAAGCAACAATCGATAGCTTAGGTTTTAAAAATATACGTTCAGTTTCACTAAAAAGGTTTAAGATTTAGAACTGTTTTTTTTAGTAACAAACTGTTCGTCCACAGTGTTAGTGTCTATATGTCCATTTTAAATCTTAACTAGGACGATGCATTCCCTAAAATATTTTCGTTCACAGCACTTTATTCTAAAGGTCACAAGAATGACCGAAACGTAAATAAAAACAAATATAAAAAATAGTAATTATTGCCCCCAAGAAAATATTTATATATATATATATATATATATATATATATATATATATATATATATATATATATATATATATATATATATATATATATATTTATTACAAGTGATTTTTGGAAAATCTTCGCCGTCCGGAATTTTATGTAGCCTTATCCTAGTTTTTAAATTTTAGAGATGGCAACCCTAAATTTAAAGATAAATCGTTATCAAAGGCACGTAGCGAATGGATAGTCAGATAAATTTTCTACAATTTGCTTAAATATAACTTAAGTACGATTTATCTCAACGATTTTTCTATAACGAATATTTGGTACAATTTATCGCTGCCAATAAATCTCTACGTGTGCATATTGTAAGTAATATTTTTGAGAAAAAGTGCGTGGTGACTAATGTGCAAGAATATCAAAAAACTGTACCTACTTTGAAAGACGAATCCCTACGATAAAACTTGCCGTATAACTCGGGGATAAAATGCCATTTGCTTCCTGAAACTGGAACTAATCTTGGGCAGAAAATGGCGCGCTTAACTACCTTATTAAACAAATAACAGTTTCTTGCCGTTTACAAGAACATATTTTTAAAATTTGTGGCTTGTTACACTTTTAAAATGTGGATTGTGATTTGCGGTCCAGTTGGAACATCCTGAAAAGAAGTCCTAAACAAAATTAGTTCTTCTATATTTATTTTCGATATATTTTTCTGCGTTTGAAGCGGAGATCGTTGGTATTTTCTTGTCCTTTTAAAGTCAAATAATATAGTCTTAATTATAGGTTAAACTATTTTTATTCCTTTTGTATAACAAAAGTTTTATATACATACATACATAAAGGTATATTTTGTAATAAATAAAATTAAACACTTACAAAGTATTTTTCTTTCTGCACGGCGTAATTACATTATTTTATAAAAGCGTTAAAATAGACCAATGAAATATACAGCCAAAAACAAACATACAAAAAAATACGTTAGCACTCTTTGTACACATTTGATTACTTTTATAACTGCATAAGATAAAAATATATCCCTTAAAATTACACCATAAAAAAATTTACAAAATATCCTTACTTATTAGGTTACCCCACAAAAATGCATTGTGTTTAGAAAACTGATCTCTCAAAATAAACACAAAATCCTAATCAGGCAATGTGTGAGGATACAAAAGTATTTTAATTCAGTTTTCCCATCTGATATATTTGCTTTTTTGATATTTTCCACATTTCAGAGAAATATTCAGTTTTGGTTTCTTAATATTGTTGCTTAAGTTTGTTGTGTGTTGCTGTAGAAAAATTCAAGACTTTCCTCCAGTGCAGAAATATTGTGTAGTTTTTCTTTAAAACCGAGTCACGCAAAAATTCGATATATTTGTCGAATTCTTGCCGGCGCGCCGTTCTAAAGGAAAAGTACAAAATAGAACTGTGACCTCTTTAATGTCATTTTGTGTCTACATCGGAGTCATTGTGATAACCATGTTAAAAAATCAAAATATAAACGCTGAATACTGCTCCTAAATATCTCTAAATCTAAATAACACCTGAAAATGTCTTGACAATGAAATAACGAACCTGTGAACAAGTTTTAGACCAATAACAATATCTTTATTAACTAAATTTTAATATTTTTCATTATTTATTATGACCATCTGGTATTTAATGTAGTGTTATACAGGGTGAGTTTTTTAAAGTGTTACAAGGCAATACCTCGAAAACGGTTTAAAATATTTTTATAAAATTTTGGTGAGTTAATAGGAAGATGGGGGACATATTTAAACATATTCTTGTATTTTATCGTGCTTTTGTTGATATAAATCGAATCTACATAAAAAACTACGTACGTATGTGTCGAAAATTTTTCTTATTTTGCTCTTTCGGTTACAGGATTATGGTTAACTAAATTTTTATTGAATTTAAGGGGGCAGACCTAGTTAGAATTTTGAAAAAATCGATTTAGGTTTTTTTGCATTTTCTAAAAGTAGAATATTTCGAAAGTATTCTCTGAAAATTTCAGACAAATCGGACTATTATTTATAGAGATAAATAATTTTGAATGGAGCCGACTCTAATGCCTCATGTCAAATTTGACAGCAGACGTATCGCTTGACCCTTGCTCGACGACAGCTAAAAAATCACTGCTGATGCAGCTACTAAAGCATTATATGGTCCTGGAATAGACGATTCAGTGTTCAAAATAAATTCAGTTCTAAAATAAATTTTTTATCTGCATGCAAATCGTACTCAAAACTTTAAACGCGTTTTTCTCGAAACCATGTTTTCGAAGTCGGTGATCACTGTAACTTGAGAACGGCTTTCACGATTAGTTTGAAATTTTTCTCACTTATTCGATATATAATTGTCCTCCGGATGGACGAAGGATTTGTTTTTGGATGATTATATTTTTTTTTATAGCCGAAAATGTGAGTGAAATTTTGGTCGAATAAACAACTTTGAATTTCAACAAACGCCATTTTTCGAAAAATCAAAATTTTTCAAATCCCTTCGTCCATCCGGAGCACTATGTCATTAACAAATGACCCCTTTTTGTTTTTTTGCTTTAAGATGATCCACTGACGAGCTGCAGTGATCACGGCAAAACCCTTTTTTTTTGGACCCCTCGCAAATTTGCTGCATCCCACGTATTTCTCCATATTTAGTCTTGAATAATTTATAATATTTTCTTCAAATACATATCTTCCATGTGGAAAAACATTTGTCATTAATTATTTTAAGGTGCGGCCAAAAAAAATCCTACATAAAGAGCTTTTTTGGACGTCCCAACTAGGTCTGCCCCCTTAAGAAATAAATAAATTTTAGCAATAAATAAAGTTCACTTATTTCAGAATCATTACTTGTTTCCATGGAAATGCCTTATTTTTACTGAACTCAATTGACAATTTTGACGTTTTAACGATTTCTCAGTTTATTTCTAGGTCCCCGGACTTTTTCTTGTGGGGTTTTATATAGGACAAAGTCATGGCGACTTCACCTACAATTTTAGATGGTATGAAAGACCGAATCCGCTTTGCCTGCTTATTAGTGACACCTGAAATCTTACAGCGGGGACGAAATTCATTTATGATAAATTATAGTTTAAAAAACTATAATTTATTGGGTAGCGCACTGAAAAGTTAAAAATAATTATTTTCCCTTTATAGTTAAGTGTGCAGTGCGCGCATCGTTCGGAAAGTAAAGCAACTAACAAACTGCGCCTTCCTTTACTCCGCACACATGCATACCCCGGTTTTTTGTTAACTTGTACAGCTATAAAACATTTGGTCTTTAAATAGGTAATTAAATTTAAAAGAGGCGCACTTTCATACATAGCGATCTAGGTATCCATTACATTTTGTTTATTATGGCTAGGCCGCTATATAACTGCTTTACTTTCCGCACGATGCGCGCACTGCATTCCCCGGTTTTCTGCTAACTATAAAAGGAAATGATTATTTTTAACTTTTTAGTGCGCTACTTATAAAATCCTGTTTTTTAGTGAATTAGGCTTGGAACATACAGGAGGTCCCAATAATAAAATTAATTTTTCATTATCGCCTTTACAAAAAAGTACCTATATCTTCATACAAATTGCTACAACCTAATTCACTAACATAAAAAAATTAACTCTGGTACATTTGCAGTGGTAGTTTACCTTTAAATATCGATTTTATGTCTTTAGCTTTACGTGGATTAGGACTTTTACATTTTTGAGCCACCCTGTATGTACTAGATCTAATTTTTAAACGGCAATGCTATTTTCTCATGATGCAGAACTTTTTATAAAGAGAAACTTTTTTCGTAACATCAATAATAAAAAAATTTCCATATGGTAAGAACTTTCGAAGACACACTGTATATTTTTTTAATAAAAAAAAACATGTTATTGTATTGTTACCGGAATTGCATAAGTTTGCAAAGTTTCAATCCGATACTACAATTAGAAGTGGGTGAAACGTGAGTTGTAAGATTCATTACAATGTTAAGAAGTTACAGGCCAAGTTAATAAAAGCGTGTTAAAAAGAGTACGAAAGTGTTTGGAAGTTGAAGGGGTATATTTCGAACAACTTCTCAATCAAGACAGACGATAAATAAGTTAAAATTAAATGGTAAATATCCTTTTTACTTTATACCCTAATAAATCATAATTCCGTAACCCAAAGAACAAATAATAAAAAAAATAGTACTCATTACTAAAGTTTGACAAATGGGGGTAATTCCAGAGACGGCTTCTAACCTAGTTGGAAATAAAATTAGGAGTCGATTTGAAAATAAAATACAAATATTTATTTACCCACATTGTGTTATTTGAAAGTGCGAGATACGAAAATATCATACAGGGTGTCTGAAAAGTCTTAGCATGGGCAAATATCTTTACTATTAATAAAGATAGCGACACCAAATTTTAGTTGTACCTTATTGGTTGATAAATCTACGTTTTTATGTAATTTGACTTTTTCAACCCCCTTGGGGGGTTACGCTAGGGAGTTGAGGTCGAAAATTTTGAATGCAAACCTATGCCGTGTGGCCTCTTCGTTTAAAAATCTTCAAAAAAGAAACATTGTTTTAGTATTTTAGTATTTATTTATTATTGTAATTCATTTTTAAATGGCAAGCCTATAAAACTTATAACTCGTAAATCGTATAATCGGTCGGGGCAAAAGTCGACCATTAGTCGACCTCTTGTGCCATACAGCACAAGTCGGCGCTGCTATTTTTTGTTTTGTGGGGCACTTTTTTCTAACTTTTCTCCAACTTTACTTCTTCATTTGTCGTTGTTATATGTTTTGTTTTTTGACATCTGCGCAGTAGACCAAAATGCGTACCACGCGCAAACCGAGCGTGCTAGACATGCGTACGCAAGTTCAGGAGATGTACTTGGGTGTCTACATTCGAACCTATTCACTTGTAAGAATATATCCCCAATAGTTAAGGTACCACTACGTAGTTAACTGTATAACTTTTTCCCAAGGTTTTTTCGACTTTATTTTTCGTTTTTTGCCATGTGCGCAGTAGACCAAAATACGTACCACGCGCAAACCGAGCGTGCTGGACATGCGCACGGACTTTTAGGAGATGGACTTTGGTGTCTACATTTGAACCCATTCACTTTTAAGAATCTATCTCCAGTAGTTAAGGTACCACTGCGTATTTAACTTTATAACGTTTTTCCCAAGTTTTTTCGATTTTATTTTTCTTTTTTTGCTACCTGCGCGGTGGCAAATAACGAAAAATACAGTCGAAAAAAACTTGGGGAAAAAGTTTTACCATTGATCAAAATGCGTACCACGCGCAAACCAAGAGGGCTAGACAGTCGCACGAAATTTCAGGGGATGTACTTTGTTGTCTAAATTCGCAGTGGTACCTTAACTACTGGAGATATATTCTTAAAAGTGAATGGGTTCAAATGTAGACACCAAAGTCCATCTCCTGAAATTCCGTGCGCATGTCTAGCACGCTCGGTTTGCGCGTGGTACGCATTTTGGTCTACTGCGCACATGGCAAAAACTGAAAAATAAAGTCGAAAAAAACTTGGGAACAAAGTTATAAAGTTAAATACGTAGTGGTACCTTAACTACTGGAGATATATTCTGAAAAATGAATGGGTTCAAATGTAGACACCAAAGTCCAACTCCTGAAATTCCGTGCGCATGTCTAGCACGCTCGGTTTGCGCGTGGTACGCATTTTGGTCTACTGCGCAGATGTCAAAAACAAAACATATAAAAACGACAAATGAAGAAGTAAAGTTGGAAAAAAGTTAGAAAAAAGTGCCCTACACAACAAAACATAGCAGCGCCGACTTGTACTGTTTGGCACAAGTGGCCGACTAATGGTCGACTTGTGCCCCGCCCGATTATACGATTTACGAGTTATAATTTTTATAGGCTTGCCATTTAAAAATGAATTACAATAATAAATAAATACTAAAACAATGTTTCTTTTTTGAAGACTTTTAAACGAAGAGGCCACACGGCATAGGTTTGCATCCAAAATTTTGGACCTCAACTCGCTAGCGTAACCCCCCAAGGGGGTTGAAAGAGTCAAATTACGTAAAAAAGTAGATTTACTAACCAATAAGGTACAACTAAAATTTGGTGTTGCTATCTTTATTAATAGTAAAGATATTTGCCCATGCTAAGACTTTTCAGACACCCTGTATGATATTTTCGTATCTCGCACTTTCAAATAATACAATGTGGGTAAATAAATATTTGTATTTTATTTTCAAATCGAATCCTAATTTTATTTCCAACTAGGTTAGAAGCCGTCTCTGGAATTACCCCCATTTGTTAAACTCTACTCATTACATACGTAGTTTTTTACGTAGATTCGAATTTTATGAACACAAGTACATCATTCCATTTGAAATTCCAAGGATATCCCCACCCCTCAAAATAGAGAAAGGGGGTAAATGTCAAAAATATGTGTATGTCCCTCCATCTCCCTATTAACTCACCAAAATTTCATGAAAATATTTTAAACTGTTTTCGAGATATCGCCTTGAAACCCTTTAAAAAACTTACCCTGTATATTGCAAATATGCATTTTCCCTAAACCTCTTTTTAAAAATACTTTTTACTTTTAGCAGTTAAAATGACGTTTTGTCCTTTTTATTTCGATTTTGGTAGGAAATTCTCGTAGTATTAACTGACTAAAATTCTTTAATATGAGCCACACGTGTTATCTAAACTTGTTATTAATTTAGAATTCTAGTATTCTAGTAAAAAGTATTCGAAAACTATTTTATAATAGCAGAAATTGTTAAAGAATCAGGTTAGATTAATACAGTCATGCATCTACAAAAGTTATCACTATCGCATAAAATATTTGTTCAATATAACCTCGAAACTAAGACCAAATACAATAATTATTAATATGAGTAGTACAATTTCGTTGTCGAAAATGTTGATATGATTACCGTGATTTTACTATTATAGACCTTTAAATATTCAGAATAGCATACGATATTCTTCTTCCTCATGTGCCGTACTCGTTACTGAGCGTTGGCGACCTCTCTCAGATGCCATGTGCTGCGCACCCATATTTTCAGTTTTTACACGGGCATCTGGGACATTTATAGTTTTTAAAGTGGGCTCCGAACCACTGCTACGAGAGGGTATACTAGGCAAGTTACTCTCGTGGTTTGCCATTGCCTTCCGAGTAATACTTTTATACGATAGATATTTACCGCTTCCACTTATTCACTGGAAAAAATCACACGACTGAGCGAGTATGAGCTACCATAAAATAAATAAAATACAGGGTGTCCGAAAAGTAAAAATTTAATTAACTTTTTCAACCTCCTTGAGGGGTGACGCTAGGGAGCTGAGGTCAAAAATTTTAAATGCAACCTTATGCCGTGTGGTGCCTCATTTGAAAGGGCTTCGAAAAGAAAAATTTTACCGGAAACCCGAGTCCGTATCTTAATTTATTTTTAAATGGCGAGTCAATAAAAATTAAAAATCGCGAAAAAAAAATGTAAGTATCTTTATTTCTCTTATTACTTTAAAAGTTGTTGAAAATGACCACTATGAACTTCTTGGCGATAATAAAGTCGATTTTTTAACTTTGCCAAGAAGTAACATTTGGAAAATGTGAGAAGTGCCTTCCAAGACAAATAAAATAGCTGACTTGTCAGCACAGAAGATAAACTTAATAGATGGAATGAGTACGACAGAACTTTTTAATAATGAGAAAGAGATAGAACTGCCAGAATTTACAAATTGGGAATGGTCCAGAAATAACGAAGAACGAGGTCACGGCAGCCATAAAACGTCTAAACCACGGAAAGTCTCCCGGACATGATGAGATACATGGCGAAGTGTTGAAGTTGTTGGGAAATAGTTAAATTAGTATTTTAACGCAATTTTTTAATACCATCTATAGTACAGGCATTCTACCCAAAGATTGGCTTACCTCAGTATTCGTTCCTCTCCCAAAAAAAATAATGCTCAGAAATGCGAAGAACACAGAACTATCAGTCTAAGATACGTGCTCAAAATACTTTTAAATATATGTAGTTCATGCACGAATTTATAAAAAGCTTGAAGAAGGTATCTCCAAATTTCAGTTTGGATTCAGAAATGGTTTTGGCATTAGGGAAGCGCATTTCAGTATCCAGGTCTTGATACAGAGAGCACGAGATATTAACTCAGATGTTTTCGTATGTTCCATAGACATGACAAGGCGCTTGATAAAGTACTACATAACAGACTCAAGATCGAGCGTCGACGACAGTCATTAGATTGATAGCAAATCTCTATAGGCAGCACGATTTTTAATTTTTAAAGGCTTGTCATTTAAAAACGAATTAAGATACGGACCTTGGGTTTGCGGTAAAATGTTTCTTTATTGAAGACCTTTAAAATGAGGTAGCACACAGCATAGGTTTTCATTTAAAATTTTTGACCTTAACTTCCTAGCGTCACCCCTCAAGGGGGTTGAGAAAGTTAAATTACATAAAAAAGCTGATTTATTAACCAACAAGATACACTTAAAATTTGGCGTCTCTATCTTAACTAATAGCAAAGATATTTGCCTATACTAAAACTTTTCGGACCCCTTATATAATTAATAATATATAAATTTATATATTTTAAGAATAATACTCAGAGATCACGACTACTGTTTTCGATTTTTGCCATTGTTATTGATCAGTTATTGCTCATAAAAAAACAGTGCCTCCCACTGTAGACACAAAAAATATATAATTCATTGAACAAATCAAAATTTTATCTTGCAATTTCTACCCCCATACTTTAATTGATTTATTAGACATTTACTGCCTATACTTTAATGAGATTCATTAAGGTACAGATTTTTCATTAAGATACAAGTTTATAATAAATAGAAATCTAACACCACAGCAATATTCGGTCAATATCAAAGATTGCCATGACAAAGAGTCTAGCTGCTTAACTATATGAAAAGTGCCCCAACGTCGTTTCCATGTTCTTACCTCGTGAATTATTGTTCTTTGACAGAAACATTTTTACACCAAATTTCAAACCCCTCCTCTCAGTAATGAGGGAGATATGGGGGTGGCAACCCTTAACTTAAAAATGCATCATCTTTAAAACTATTGGAAATATCTCAATGAAATTTTAACTGTGCATAGTTATTTATAAGGTTTATATAATATAATTTTTTCAGATTTTTATCTCATTAATAAATGGTAAAAAACAAGATGCTTAATTTTTAGGGGTGGTTTATCATACTTACCCCCGGAGTGACACCAACTAAAAAAAATTAGTATAATCGTCTATTCTCTAGTAATAACATAAAAAAATTACACAAAGCTCGAATAGGTGGAACATTGTTAAAAAAAATAAAAATCAATGTGACATATAAAAGGAAGCATATATTTTGACGATTTAATGTAAGTATAAGTCGTACAAATGAAGGAATCGGGAATAGCACATTGATTATTTTTTTTTAATAATGTTCCACCTATTCGAGCTTTGTATAATTTTTTTATGTTATTACTAGAGAATATACGATTATACTAATTTTTTTAGTTGGTGTCACTCCGGGGGCAAGTATGATAAACCACCCCTAAATATTAAACATCTTGTTTGTTACCATTTATTAATGAGATAAAAATCTGAAAAAATTATATTATATAAACCTTATAGATAACTATTCACAGTTAAAATTGCATTGAGATATCTCAAATAGTTTAAAGATAATGAATTTTTAAGTTAAGGGTTGCCACCCCCATATCTCCCTCATTACTGAGAGGAGGGGTTTGAAATTTGGTGTAAAAATGTTTCTGTCAATGAACAATAATTTACGAGGTAAGAACATGGAAACGACGTTGGGGCACTTTTCATATGGTTAACCGGCTAGACCCTTTACAAATAATCAATGTTGACAGTTCATAGTTGATGTTTACTTGGTAAATTCGTAATATTTGTGCTTTTTGCAAATAAAATCGGTGAAAATGTCCGACAGTGGGAGTGAAGTTGAGAATTTAACGCCACCATAAATTGTGGAACAGGCCACAAGAGCCACAAAAAATCAGCAAAAACATGCGGAAAAATAAGTTTAATAAATTTTAAAAACTGAATTATAAGAGACTTTTATTCATTACGACGGGAAGTAATTCTCATACTCATGTCTTATTAGCTAGCAATATACTACTATAGACAGTTATAAATAATATTTTATCCAACATCGGACCTATCAGTCCGATCCTAAAATTTTGCTCATCTGAAATTCATTGATTTAACCGATCATGTCAATGACATAATGCGAACAAATTAATAGATGTTTTCCAACAATAATTTAAAACCTCGCCAAATCACAGAGCAACAGCAATGTTAAAAGAACCAAAATAGCAATGAGCACTGAATACTCTTAATAGATTTTAGCTCTTTCAAATACAAAGAGGCATTAAAATGATAAGTGCAGATCTCTATCTGGGAAGGTATTTTTTATCTGATTCTTTTTGCATCGGAAAAGTTTTTCAATAGAATTTTTGTCAGGTTAATTTTTGCTAGCGATTCGCTTAAGCCTCCGTCGCTCGCTTGAAAAAACTGATCACATTCTAAAGCACTGCTCTGAATTTATAATAATAATTCTTTTGTCCACTTGTTATTTTACATTACCATTCGTTGGAATAGTATAGTCAGCCACATGGTAAGTTGTACGCGACGAAAGGGTGAGTAAACGATAGAAAATTAGGTGGGCGGAGCTTACATACAAATCACCACTCACTATGCAGCTGATTTCTAGCTATTCGCTATTATTATTGTAGACGCCAGCCGATTAACCTATCAAATCGCTCGCCTCGAGGAGCGATGCCACCTGTTAAAAACGTTGCCTATTTTCCAAAGATTCGCATTATTTTAATCTTGATGAAGTTTCCAACTTGTGACTTCCGATGTTAAAAAAGAATATTAGAATACCTACACTACTTTGTTATCTATAATAAATATAATTATGGAGTTTATTATTATTTTATATATTAAACCATATCGCTCAACATTATTGGGAAAAATAATTTTAAGTAAGTTATTTACTATAGTTTTGTTGGTAAGTTTGGCTACATACAAATTTTTTGCTGCATTCTTTTGGTGGTCGAATTTTTGTGTGTTGAACTTTCCATACTAAAGGACATATTTTCCATTACTGAAAAGTTTTTCTTATTAGAATAACTGAACTAACGGAGTAGCGGTAAGATAGACGTTAAAAAAACTACAAAGCATTTCATTCATAAAATAGTCAATCATCAGTTTAAAAATGCAATGGATGCGACTAAAGGGCTTTTGTGTTGCACGAAACTGCTCTAACCCACACTTTTTTTTAATTGTAGAAAACACCTACTAGAAAAAAATCAGTGCAAGTTAGTGCAGTTTCGTGCAACACAAAAGCACAAACCTTAAGAGGTGCGGAAAAATGGCAACACTGTCCAACATTCCTGACGGCTGCCTCTTCTAGCACCAGTGGCATGCTTTTTGTATTAAATTTTTGTTATCCTAATATTACCTTATATGTAGGTATATTATGTAAAACTACACCAATGGATTCGATACAAGTGAATATAACCTCACTTACTTGTGAAAAGAAACTGGGTTTAAATTTTTTTTCGCAAAATAATGTCAGCTTTTTTAAAAAACACTTAAACGCTTCTTGCAAACACAAAAAGCACAATTCCAATCTTGAACAACGTCGCAATCGTCAGCGAATTATATGAAGGGCCGCTTGCGTCACTTCTCAATTCTAGTAAAACTGGTAGTAAACGGTAAAACAGTGTTGCCACTTTTACTTAATAAATTTATCACAGTGAGAAGGGAATAAAAGTTTATTTGGCTATGATGCATAAAATAGAACAAAATGTATTACTTTTTTTATTACTTAATAATACTTAGATATAGTCAAATAAACGTCGTGTATTGCTTGGATGACATCAATCAGCACATTTTGCACACTTTGACAACCATCTGCAGTTGACCGGTCAATGCAATCGACCAGTTTTTAGTGTAAGTTGAATGATTGATTGCTCTGAACAGTAAATAACTGTCTTAAGTTTTTTTAAAGTCTATGAGTGGTAACTAAAGAATACACAAATATTCTTTTATACTCGTAGTTCATACTGCGTCGCCAGTATATGACGCTCGAGTTCTTAATATTGGTAACATATTTTTTAACGTCGGTCATTATCTCGACAGTTTTGGCATATTTCTAATATTATACAAGTTATTGTTATTGCACATTATACATAATAAATTATAGCTTTTTAGCTTATACTACATACATGTAACTTTTTTGAGCTTAAAAAGTTATCAAATAAAATGTGCGTTTGGACCGTCTAAAAATTAATCCTGTATCCACATATGAGATTCTGTTAAGCGTATGAATTGTTCTTAAAGATTGATTAAACTATTACTAAGAGAAATTAACTAAAATACAATTAGTTGCTTCCTAAAAAATAAAACGGTAAAATATAAAATGTGTTTTTCGAAGCGGTAGTCATTAACTTCTTACAAATAACAATGCAAGTCTATTTCTTTGAGTCAAAATTAGGAATATGGAACACACCTAAAAGGAAAAACGCACGATTCGAGCGAAATAAAAAGAAATGCAAATGCAATGGAGAAGGGTTATACTAATAAATTTTTAACCAATCACTGTATAGAAGCAAACATGTTTGGTTTATTTTCAATATTTTTTGCCAGCCATTACTTTGAAATATTAAACATAAAATCAGGTATGGGTATTCGATTTCTATCTGCATTTTTAAACTAACTCGCTCATCTTTTTTTCATTTTTGACGTTCCGAACACAGCCTACATCTACGGCTGTGTACGGAAAGTAATTCTTTTTGTACAGAGTTTCGACTTCCGGGGTTTGACTTATATTTACGTTTTAAGGCGTTCAGAAGCCGTTTTGAATATTTTAAGACTGATATACAGGGTGTCCGAAAAGTCTTAGTATGGGAAAATATATTTGCTATTAGTAAAGATAGAGGCACCAAATTAGGTGTATCTTATTGGTTAATAAATCTACTTTTTTATGTAATTTAATTTTTAACCCTATGCAATGTGTTATCTCATTTTAAAGGTCTTCAAAAAAGAAACATTTTACCGCAAACCCGAGATCCGTATCTTAATTCGTCTTTAAATGGCAAGCTAATAACAACCGTGAAAAAAATTAAAAATTTTGAGTGGGTACCGTTATTTCTCTTATTACTTTAAAAGTTGTTCAAAATGACCACCACGAACTTCTTGGCAGTAATAAAGTCGATTTTGGCACTCTGCCAAAAAGTAACAACTGCCATTCTCGAAAATGTGAGAAGTTCCAAAATCGACCTGGTGGTCATTTTGAACAACTTTTAAAGTAATAAGAGAAATAAAGACACTTACATTTTTATTTTTTTTGCACGAATTTTAATTCTTATAGGCTTGCCATTTAACAACGAATTAAGATACGGACCTCGGGTTTGCGGTAGAATGCTTCTTTTTTGAAGACCTATAAAATGAGGCACAACACGGTATATGGTTTGCTAGTTAAATTACATAAAAAAGTAATTTATTAACCAATAAGATACACCTAAAATTTGGTGCCTCTATCTGTAAAAATAGCAAATATATTTGCCCATACTAAGACTTTTCGGACACCCTGTATAAAAGGCTTACTATGACGAAAAAAAAATGTTACTCAGTTTACTGGAATCATATTAGAATTGTTTTTTTTTGTCCCAAATAAGATATAGATTCTGTAGAACTTAAAAAGGAAAGATCAAGATGCATTTATACATAAAAAACTGAAGGCTGAAACCACAGATCCATATAGCTACGCAACAGATACATATTGTAAATGGAGCAATGTGTCTTCCGTCGATCGCCGACCTAGAGGGCAGGCCGTTCGCAAATTGTCTATATTTTAATATTCAGACCGCCCCGTGTTGCCAAACGGCAATGTATTTCTTGAGCGGGCCGATAAGTTAGCTTGTCCTTCGAGGAACAAGAGCTCGCCGCCAAGTCGGGTGGTTACAAGCGTTCTCCAGCAAATTCAAAAAACCGACTGCTCGCTCGTCGTAATCGTCGTATCGTGTATTATATTATATTGCCTAATGAAATGATTTACTTTTCCACTTTACGTTTAACTGGAATTATTTTCTTTCGTAGTTGCGCAGAAGCTAAAAAAGTTTTATATTTTAAACTTTTCTTACATGCTTGCGGTCTCACAGTTTTAGTTATTTTACATATTATCATAATATCCATAATTTAGTATGGATGTTTCACTTAAAAAAAATGTCGTCTGAAATAGTGTAATTAATACCTATTGTTTTATAATGTTATAAACTGCGTCTCAAAAAAAAAGACTACTGCACCCATTCCTACATGTTTGCTGTTCGGAAACAAATTTATCAATTGAATGGTTTTTTGGAAGAAAGCCTCTTTCTTTTACATTCATTAGAGGCGAATATCTTTGACTCAAGAATGTATTTAAGTAAATGATATACAGAGTGGGAAAGCAACAACCACAAACCGAGTCCTAAGTGACGCCATTTAATTAACCATTAAATATTTTAAATTAAATAAGCTGTTAAAAATAGTCAATTAATGTGTAGAAAAAAGCATTTTTGTATTTTAACAAAAAATAGACATTTTATATATAGAAAATACATTAAGCAAAATCCTAAAAAAACCTTTGACATTTTTAAATCGCTTTTTAATATCCGAAGTAAATTTACTACCACAGATTCATATAAGTAGCTACGCGTAGCTATATGGATCTGTGATACTAGGTACAACATATGTACAGGGTGGTCCACATAAGATGACCCACTATCTGATCTCAGAATCTGTAAGAGCTACAAAAGAAAGTTAAAGACAAAAGTTTCTTGTCTTGACTTTAATTTTTTAGGTATTTAGTTTTTACGTATACAGCGTGTTTAGTTTTTTCTGGGCAAGTACCAACTTTCTTATTTTAAATAGAACACCCTATATATTTTTACATATTCGGATTTTACGATTGATAGTAAATTGATGAGTAAATTTTAGTATAACATGTTTATTGAAATTGTCAGTAGTTTTCGAGATATTTTAATTTTTAAAATTTTTACGGCGAAATCAGTCATTTGAAAAATATCATGTATTTATGTTTAATATTAATTTAATTAATTTAATACTATTTATTCTTGATATCTACCACCTATATAGAACACAGTTAAAAATAAGTTATAATAGATAAGCACAAGACTTCTTGTTCGTGCACAATACTTTTTAAATATAATATGTAGGCTCTTAATTTATAATAATGTTAAAGAAATCCAGACTATAACTATTTTAATATTAGATTTATTTTTAGAATAAAAAGGGTAATTTTTCTTGGATGATGATTACGTTTATTATTAATTAAATACCATACGGTAACACATCATGTTTTTAAATAGAAAAATAATTTTTATTATTACAGCTGTGTCACAACGACCTGTTTTCACGGAAGTGTATTATTTCAAAAACAAAGAAATTGCTAAAAAAAAAATAGGAAACCATTAGAGAAAGAGAAATCTAATAAGTTAGAGAAAATTTTATTTGGCATTTGAATACGTTATTATACAGGGTGTTACAAAAAGATGTTTAGAAATTAAAAGGGCAGATTCTACATCTAGATATATGAAAATAAGTTTATATAAACATAGGTTCTCAAACGCTTCTTTTTCGGGATACAGGGTGTTTAATATTTTCTTTTTTAAATGTTCCTTTTTAATTTCTCGAAAATGCGTTAAGATATTGACATGAATTTTGGTACACGCCAGTATGTAATTAAAGGGCACCTTTAAGTGTAAAAATTTATTTTCTAAAGTACTTGCATCAGTGGCGTTCGTGAGGGGAAATTCTTTATTTTTAGCGAAAAATGGCACGCCACTGATTTTTTGAAAAAATTGGTATTTATTTTTTGAAGTTCAATCAATTCTGCGTGAAAACTGTCTCTTAAGCTTTTTTGTTCTGACACACCGTTTTCGAAATAAAAAGTAATTTATTTCTTACAATAAAAACAAATAATTTTTTTTTAATATTTTTTGTTCAGAAAACTGTGCATTTTGATTTTAGTTTATGGTAGATGCTGGAAATGACTTCTCCGTGCTTAATACATGCTCTAAATCGTCTTCGCATATTTGTCCTATAGAGCTCTTCGGAATACTTGAGGTGTGAAAATATTAAATAATAATAATAAACTTCTTTATTTCAAGGCTTGATCACAAAACAGGGAATACAAAAAGAAATGACGTCAAAAAAAGAAATACATAAAGCTCAATTAACAAAATCGCTTAGACTACAGGGTTCTAAATTAATTAACAGTTTCCCAATTTTAACTTTAAAATGTTTTTGTGAGTTTATTTGTTTAATTTCATTTGGCAGTGTGTTAAATAATTTTAAGCACATATAATGAGGACATTTTTCTGTAAGTGCTAGTCTATGTATTGGATATAAAACATTTAAAGATCGTGTTCTATATATTCATGATAACTATTAGATTAAACATATAACATATCTCTATGCGTAAAGAAAAACGCCAAACATTCATAGATATAAACGGCATAAACAGTAAGTATTCCCAAGTCTTTAAACTCACCCCTACAACTTTCTCTATACTTCATTTTTCTGATAACCCTTATCACATGTTTTTGGACTACAAGAATATTTTGGATTGAGTTGTGCCTTCCCCAAAAAAACAATTCTGTATCTCAAAACAGACTCAAAATTTGAATAATACAGCATTCTGAGTCTTTTCTCCCATATATATACCTACCCATGATTCGGATGCCATGACAAACAGAGCCCAGTTTTTTTTCTAAATTATTTAAATGATATGACCAGTCGATATGCCCATTGATAGAGGCCCTAAAAATTTTGCTTCTCTTGAAAATGGGAGTTCTTTACTATCAACTACTAAATTTAATGGTTTTTCTACGGTTGACTGTTTTGTTCTAAATAAAATAATATTAGTTTTATCTTTGTTACAAATTAATCTATTTTTTGTAAATCATTCATTGGCAAGATTAAAAAAATATTTCGCTTTAGTGAGTTCGTCTATATTTTCACCACCTACAATTAAATTAGTGTCATCAGCATATTTGACAATATATGTTGATAGTGTTTGACCGTTATGTAAGCCAAATCGTTGATAAATATAATAAGAAGAATCTGTCCCAAAACACTTCCCTGTGTTATGCCTATATTATTGGTTTCTATTTCTGATTTGCTTGTTTTTCCATTCTTTGTAATTGATACAGTTTGCTTTCTGTCACCCAGATAAGACCCAAGCCATTTTTTGGCATTTCCCCTGACACCATATAAGTACTTATGTCGAGTTTTTTAAGCAATAACTCCCTATCCAGACAGTCGTAGGCCTTTGAAAGATCTAAGAAGATTGCCGCACAGAAACCCCCTATATCTCGAAAAAGAAGCGTTTAAGGATCCATGTCTATGTAAACTTATTTTCATATTTAGATGTAGGATCTGCCTTTAAAATTTCTTAACATCTTTTTGTAACACCCTGTATACAGAAGGTGGCATTTAAAATAAGGAAGTTATTGGTCACCTTGGTATAAATGCAGAATATTGTAATATTTTCAACATCCCGTATAACTTTTTGATGAAAACACTACTTTGTCTTAAAAGTCCAACCTCAACTGATGAAAACGGAAAAACGCGGCGGGTGACCCCAACAGACTGCGATCTTTTTTTTCCATTCGCATCGGTGATTTGAACCGTCGGATGTGCTGTGGCGTCGTGTTGAAATTCAATCTTCGACAGATATTAGAACGGACGGTTCGGTACGACCGTTTTCGGCCATAGACTATCAGTTTGGCACGCCGATTCGAATCGCAGCGATACGAATTTTAAAATATTCCAAAAACTAAGACTTGGTGCGTCAATTTACCCTATTTTGGTCTCTAGAAATCGAAAATGTTATAAAAAACAGGACATTCGAAAAAAAACTTAAAATTGTATCAGATCTTTCCTTTGGGACACCGTGTATGTGTGTAAATAATTTTAAATTGTTCCCCTAATGCCCCCGTGTCGGAAATGGTGGGCCCCCTTGTATAGTTGCTAAAATATTTTAAAATACTATCTTCGAACCATGAAAAATTTATGATTTTATTTTTAACGAAACATTGAACATAACATTGCAAACAGAATACATAATATACTATATAACAATTTGTTTTATAAAATCACAAAAAAAGAAATTTGATGGGAAATCTAAACAATCTCACTGTATAATTTCTTCTTGAATTTCCACAGTTAAAATAACCTCACTTAGCACCTCCCGGACGCATCGCATGTTGCTATTCACGGCGTCGATCTTTGCGCAGCGAAGGCTTTGAGAGAAATGAATTGCCGTCGATCCCAGTCGCTTGAACGCGTTTAGATTTAATCACAACTTGGCAATGCGGCACACGTAAATGCATCGGTCATTGAACTGGTTCACCCGCTTTTCGAAGCCGGTGAACATTTCATACCTCGCGCGTAGACCATTGGAGTATTTATCTGTTGCGTAGCTATATGGATCTGTGCTGAAACTAACCAGCGTTGCTAGGTTTACAAATAATTCATCTTAGTGTGAATGAAAAACACGACAAGCTAAACGTCAAAATTAAGTAGGATATAATTTAACGAAATCGATAATGGACAAGAATATAGGAAAATATCGTCCATATCCATCAAATTACAAGAGGATGAGATGCTGCGATGTTGCCGAATCCTTGAGTCGTCAATACTGTAAATTACATGAAACAAAAACTACATTATGAGCAACCAAAATTGATTGAAATGCACGAATCCCCCTGATTTGTTTTTGTTTTGACTAGGACAATGACTTTCTCAGTTTTTGGTTGTCACAGTTTCAAAGTTGTCATATTCATTATTGCTTTTTTGAATTTAGTAACATCACGCCATTCAATAAATAAATTTCTGCTTGTCTCATAAACATTAAAAAGTAGTTATTATTTTTATTATATGAAGTACTCAACTTTATATTTTTGCTTGGAGAATATCTTTAGAACATAATATCATCAGTGCATGGCCAAAATGGAAAAATCTAAAACAAGACAATTAAAGCCTTTAAAATCGCTGGACATCATTAATAAATATTACAACTTTAAAGAAAAGCTGACAAACTTAAACATTACTTATTTTATAAATTATTTTGGAATATGGAGAGTTTCTCATTCATTTACTGAAGCAATATTTTCAGATATTTTCTTTCATTTTAATACAAAGGTTCTCATAAAAATATGTACAGTTAACAATGGGTCAGAGCCGTAGCTAGAGGCTCTGGGGCCTCGGGGCAGCAAGTGATCGAGGAGCCCTTTATCTCCTCACTTCGGAGGCCCCCTATACTCGGGTTTGCTCAGGGGCCCCGGCGGTAGCTACGGCCCTGAAACCGGTCTTACGAAAAATTCCATAACGTTTTCCCTGTGCGATCCAAAAATTAAAAAATCTACAGATGTGCACAATGACAGACCCCGAACAGCCCTAATGGCCCAAAGTAAATATAGAGACATGTCCTGATATTAGGCCTCTTCATTTCCTTTTATCTTCGTCTTTGTGCTTCTTTTTATACAGTTCTGAGTAGGTTGGAAATTTGGCCGTTTCGATTTTGTCTTTGACCTTAAAACCTGGATAGAGACCTATTTGGTTTGTTCTGAGATTTCTACCCTTGCTAAGGCCATTCCAGTGGTTCCCAGCCACTCCTAGAAGTAATTATTAAGTAACAAAAAATACTATAATATTCAGGACCTTAGATATTATTAAGGTGGTGGTTCGGAGAAAAGATATAGACAATTTTCCTTGCGGAGCAAAATTTAAAAAAGTTTACTGGGATATGAACGTGTTGATTCTAAATTAATGTACTGGGACCACACCTGCACCTAATGTGACGCTTAAAGGGGGTGTGACCAAAAAATGAAAGTTTTACTACAAAAAATTCTAAGAACACATTTTCAAATCGCACTTCGCTACGATAAACCGTTACCGAGACACAACAATCTTAAATTGCGAACGCCTAGGTTGTGACGTCATACCGGCTTGTTACTAGCCAACGCAGTTTTTTGTTGTAAGCGTTTGCAAGCTGCTTGTTACAAGCAGCTTGTATGACTAATTTTTTGCATGTTTTAAACCATTTAAAACATTTTATTCATAATTTCCGTCTGCAGTATTTGGTGGTCAGTCGAGCCAAAGCGAATCCATTTAATTTCTTGAGCTTCTTCGTTCAATATTGATCGGCGTTCACAGCTTTTTTTCTCCCCATTTTCATCTGTCTACTCGTGTATACCTTCTAATTGCTTTCTGAACACAAACACAATAAAAAAACATTGACGTAATTACTGTGAAGAGCTACAACACAACACGATAGAATGACTGCATAAAACGTCAACTTGCACACCGTCTGCCCGATTAGCCGTTGTGACGTCACAGGTCGAACCACACTATTTTTACCAGGCGTTATCTCCGTTATTATTTTGAGTAGAAAAGTGCGGTTTTCACGAGAGTTCTTAGATTTTTTCGTTGATTTGAAAAAAGGGGTTTGATTGGGTTTTTAAATATTTATTTTAATTTTAGAAATAAGAAACTTCTACAGAAATTAAAAAGAGAAAAATATAATTACCGATTAAATCGCCAACAGCCACCTGCATTTCGCCGTGCTTTTTAGGTTCATGTGGCAACACTGCTATCATATTGTGCGGATTCTGTCCGCCATAATAATAGATGTCGTCTAAGGATATATATCGTGCAGAGGCATCAGGATAATAATTTTGCATTATTTCGTACGCAACTCTACACACCTACAATCAAATAAATTATTTTCATATTTTTAAAACACTAAAATTATTTTACATATAAAAGTAAGCAATGAACTTCTTCATTAAACTTGAATTTCATAGTTTTAATACCAAGCGACGTTTAACTTCGTTGGTCGGACTCATTCACGGACACTCAATCACTGAGGTTAAACGACGCCCGGCACGGTTAGAACTTGCACGGGTGACCGCTTGGGAACGCCGTGTTTCACCGGTTTAAACAAGGAAGGTAGTGGAGGAGTTCTTCGGTTCTTCCTCGGCCGAGGTGGTACCACCCCGCACATCCGCTTAAAGGGCTAGTGAAATCCTTACGGATATTTCCAGCTCTGGACGTGCGAGTCGGCCTTACCCAGTACACCCACGGTAGATGGTACTTAGACTTCGGTCTTCGTGGGCTGTCAGAAAGTAAAAAAAAACATCTTAAATTAGGGTATTTTCTGTGCTTTACGATAATAAAAAAATCCGGAGGTGTTCCATAATTTTTTAATCCAGAAATAGACACACAAAAGGTATCCTCAAAATCCTAGACCCGAAAATCGTCAAAATTTCATCGAGGCAAGAAATCAATACAATCAAACTATTCTAGAGTCCAAAAATGCTTTTAACAACCGCATAAAAGATAAAGTGTTTTCCTTTTCCAATGTCAGCAAATCTTTCTGGTCACTTGCCAAAAACATTAGTCAGTCCTGTAGAAGCACTTTTCCTCCCCTAACCTCTGACAACGAAATTATCGCCACCCCTAAAGGAAAAGCTGAACTATTTGCAAAACAATTTGCTGCCAATTCCACCATTATTCCTCCTGCCAATTTCGCTCTTCCAACCGCTACGTCTGTAACCCACAAAATGTCCGACATAATACTTAAGGTCAAACAAGTTAAAAAAATTCTTGTATCCCTTGACAACAAAAAGTCCTTCGGTCTGGATGGCATACCAGCAGTTTTGTTCTAAAAAAAAAATGCGCTCCAGAACCTGCACCCATCTTATCTCGTCTTTTCCAGATCTCCTATGACAAGGATATCTTCCCAGATAGCTCATGTGCAGCTGTCCCGAAGAAAGGTTCCAAGTCCTTTCCATCCTATCCCTGTCTATTCCTATCTCTGTTGTCAACAAAGTTATGGAGAAAGTGATCAACTTTCAAATTCTAAAATATCTAGAAAAACACAAAATCATCCATGACAGTACGGATTTCATCAGCAAAGATCCACAGCTGATCTTACCTTAGTAACACATAACTCGAACAAGTCTTTCGAATTTCATGGCAGATCCCAAATTGTTGCTCATGATATTTCCAAGGCCTTTGACAAAGTATGGCATGATGTACTACTCAATAAACTACCTTCTTACGGTCTTCCTCCCAGACTATGTACTTTGATTGGTAGCTTTCTCTCTAATCGGCGCGTATCTGTCGTGGTGGACGGTCATCCATCTAACTTCCATTCTATCAATGCTGGCGTACCCCAACGTTCAGTCCTGGCACCAACCCTATTTCTTCTTCACATTAATGACCTGCTCTCCAACTACCAATCCCATCCACAGTTATGCTGACGATAGTACTCTTCGCTCCAACATTGATTTTCCAGACAAGTCTCGAATCAAGAGCTGGATAATGGATACAGATCTATGCACCTATCTCTTTTCTATGATCTTCAATTAATCTTAGACTGGGGTGCCAAGAACTAGTGATGTAAGGATACATATCCAAAAATCCGTTGGATCCGAATATTAAAAGAATCCGGATTATCCGTAACCGTCCGAGAACTTGATTCGGAATCAAAATAAATTCGCATCGGGTGGTTACTAATGCAAAGTGCAAATAGAAAACGGAATCGGAATCGAGTGTAAGCAAACAACACGGTCTGCGATTTGGCATATTTGATCTTATGCTTTCTCTTTCTAATGACATTTCCTAAAAGTAGTGTAAGAAGAGGGACTGTGCCCCCACCGTCCGCCGGCGGGATCTTATCTTGTGATCTATGACGTCATATCTCGGCCACCTTTGCGCATGTGCAAATTTCAAGTACGTCATCGAAGTCTACGTCACTGGATCTTACGTCAGCAAACCCAACCTGCGCGCGCAGCTGTCAAATGTCACCTGTCAACTGTCACCTGTCACTTGTCAAATGTCAAAATTAAAATTTGACATACGTCACGTATGAAGGATGACGTCATAAGACATGTGTAAAAGCATGTCAGCTGTCACCTGTCATTTAAGATCTGTCAACTGTCACCTGTCACTTATGAAACGTTAAAATAAAAAACTGACATACGTCACGTGTTCAAAATGGCGTCATAAGACATGTGTAAAAGTATGTCAGCTGTCACCTGCCATTTAAGATCTGTCAACTGTCACCTGTCACTTATGAAACGCCAAAATTAAAATTTAACGTAGGTTACGTGTTCAAAATGGCGTCAGAAGACATGCGTAAAAATATGTCAGCTGACACCTGTCATTTAAGACATGTCAACTGTCACCAGTCACGTGTTAAACGTCAAAAATATATGTCACGTGTTCAGGGCGGTGTCCGAAAGCGTTTAAAAAAAGAATGGCGTCGATCGGCCTTTTGGTTCCGGAGATATAGTTTTTTGCTATTAGCGCTCTAATGGCTCAGGTTGGAGAGTTGAAATTTGGATGTAGGATAGTAGATGATGAGATCATTCGATTAGTGAAATTATTTTTCAAAAATCTCGACTTTGAGGAAAAAATTAGATTTCAAATTTTTACATCACCCTGTATAGCAAATTTTGGATTAATTATATAAGTTATGAATATTAGGGGGATTTAGTAATAGAAAAATATGTATCAGGTCATTGGAACTAGTAAAAAATAGATCTCAAAATTTTTACATCACCCTGTAGAGTTAATTTTCGATGAAAGATATAATTTAGGAATTTTATTTAAGTTAATAACAACTAAACAATCCACGTTAAAATCGCCAATGTTTAAACTGAGTTGTTGAAACACCCCTGTTTAAACAGCTCTGTTTAAACAGCCCGGTTTCAACTACCCTGTTTAAAAACACCTCTGTTTAAACAGGGCTGTATAAACAGGGGTGTTAGAAATTATTAACTTTATTTTATTGTTAAAATATTATCTGCCGGATGATTATATCAAGTTAAAAGAGCCTAAAACAATAGTACATAAGAGAAAGATTGCATCATTAGTGGAAAATTCCCAACTCAAGCGAGCTAAAATGACTCAGCACGAGGTAAGGTTAATTTAGACGTGTTTTTCGAGGTACGAATATGTAAGAAAACTAGCAATTAGAAAAATTGGTGATTTAACCACAAGACATCGAGATTGAGCAAATTTATATACAAAATTAGCGAATAATAGGAAACAAGTTAGGACTAGGAATACAAGTAAACTAGAAATACGATTCAGAGTTTCGGATAAAGATGGGGTTAGGGTAGAATGAGTACGAGGAAAAGATGTTGCGACGGACGGAAAAACTTTACGAAATTCTCGACGAAGATCATCGATGCAGGTCTTAAATGCTAAATACTTCTTTCTTATTGTTCGTGCAGCTTGGATAATCCTACGTTTAACGTCTTTATCGAGCTGGCTCTTGGGGGTAGACATACTAAAAAAGACAGACCCTGTTCTGGAAAAACAGCTAAAAAACAGGCCCTATTCTGGAAAAAACAGCTAAGAAACAGACCCTGTTCTGGAAAAACAGCTCAAAAACAGATCCTGTTCTGGAAAAAACAGCGAAAAAACAGACCCTGTTCTAGAAAAACAGCTAAAAAACAGACCCTGTTCTGGAAAAACAGCTAAAAACAGACCCTGTTCGGGAAAAAACAGCTAAAAAACAGACCCTGTTCTGGAAAAAAACAGCTAAAAACAGACTCTGTTTCTAGAAAAACAGCTAAAAAAAAACAGACCCTGTTCGGGAAGAACAGCAAAAAAAAACAGACCCTGTTTCAGGAACCCACTGAAACGTCGAACTACCCAACCACTCAACAGCGAAACAACATACTCTGTTTCGAAAAACAACTCCGGAGCAGCTATGAAACAACTAAGAAAAATGCCTTTGCTTCGGGAAACAGTAATTCGTATTCATACTTGCTCATATATAAACAACATACAGACGATTTTCTTCAAAAATAGAAGGGTACTAATGCTGCTACGAATAATCAAACAGTTATCTGTTAAAAAAAAAAACATCCAGTCCATCCTCCTTTTCGAACGGAATTTAAAATAAAAATTTCGTTCAAAGATCTTTAAGAACTGCATACGTAGATACAGGCTATTTTCTTTTAACAGAAAGCTGCCAATAGAACTAGAAAGACTTAGGTACACAACAAGTTTGATACTCAGATCATACCCGAAATCAATATCCGAAAATTGTTCTAGAAGACATATCGAAATATTGGAGAGACAGCTGATAGTGATCTCACACAGGGTCTTAAGCACGATATCGAAACTGATACATGGAAACGGGGAGAGTTACGGGTTGATTTTTTGAAAAATAGTGATATTCAAGTGGGCGATATTGAATACCGAAGAACTGATGGGCTCTACGATCGTCTGTTTTTTTCTAAACCTATTTATCAGAGAAAAGAAGATGAGGAACAATACAAAGATAGGGAGTGATGTATACGAAATTTGTAATCTAAGTGGAATAGCTGATAAGAAATGGTTAGTATACCGTTGATCGGCAGACAATTAACATGGCGGAAATATTAAAAACTATTCTTGCCAACATTGAAGAAGTATTCAGTCGGAAACCAGTATTATGGGTCCTGTTTACCGGCAACTTTAATGGCTTGGGAACTTGCTAAAAAATATAATGTACATGTAGAGCCAAAATGTGGAAAGATTTTCTATGAGGAAATAGAAGGTAACATTCATTTTTGGAACGTATTTGAAGGAGAAATTTACGATCCTACCGTGAAAGTTATTAAACATATGATGCCATCTGCAGACCTTACGAAGTTTGTGTACAAAGAAGACCCTAGTATAAACACAGATATGGAGGCAGCACTAATGCTAGATATTTTTAATCAGTTCCAGAGAACAAACACAACACACCAATACTTTTCCAACGCTCCAGATAAACTTAAAACTCTGAGAAAAATTATCCATAGAAATGTAGCTAGATGTATTAAATAAAAGAATTAAACCAAGTCCTTAGATGTTTTACTACCTGAAACAATCAAACCTAACCTCAACAAATATTCTAGTGCAGGTGGTACAAAATTCTTCGAAACTTAAACGATTCTCAGCCTCAAGCTATTTAATAGAACAGGTTCTGTTTCCAAGGGATTCAAGCTTTTCTCAGGGCGTTTGTCTTTGCATTGTGTGTGACGCCCCGTTAACGCCCTGTGAACCACCCTATTGTTGTCCGGTTACTGCCCGGTTGTTGTCCTATTAACGTCCGGTTGCTGTCCGGATAACGTCAGGACGTTGTCCTGTATGTGTTATAACGAGGTTTTGATGGATAAAAGGACATGTTCAGATTAAGGGCTTTAGTTGAGAACTGGATGTTATAGTAATAAGATGTATACCAACAAAATAAAGTATCAGCTTCTTGAAACACCAGCTGTTAAATATGGTGTAAGGACAGAGGGGTCTAAGTTCTTTTAAACACCCTGTAAAACCGTAGATATATTAAAAAGAAATTATGCCTGAAAATTATGTAACCGGCTAAGGGCCTTATATCTAAATATAGCCACCGTTAATACAAAAGGTTCTATTCTAAACCTTGTAAAACTAAAACAAAATCCCATTCAAAACTCCTTAAAATAATAACGCTTATTTTCTTATGCTAGGTCTTATATTTTCGAAAAACTGGGTAGTCGGAAGAGAGTCCTTTTTTTTTCTTATTCTAAGTCTTAGATTTTCGAAAAACTGCATGGTTGAGATTCTTTCCGGCATCACCATGTTGGTGGTATTTGTAAAACGTGTTTTTCAAAAATACCGCAAAGAAAAGTGCAAACCCAAGCAAACGCTCTCCTTATTGGTAGAGAAATCTACATATTTCGAAAAAATTTACTACTAATTTGTATTTAAGTCGACATTATTTGATTCGACAGTATAAAAAGAATAAAAAGGGTCCCCAAAAGACGCAGGAAGATATGCTTCACAGCTCAAATTGCCCCTTTTGTAGGGAGGTCTTACAAATCAAGCTCCACTATCTTGGTCCTCAGTGAGGATGTCTAAAGGGCCATAATAGATTCTTAGTATACAGATATGACAATAAATCACTAAATGGTTCACAGAAAAATTTCTCGCACCATTTGAGGATATTATTGCATAATATGAAAGACATATTTTAAACAGCAACGTTAGTCGAGATTTTCGAAAAATTTTTGTCAGTCGAAAGGTCTTTTTGACCTTACCCAATATCCGCCAAAGATTCTCCGTCCCTTTCTTACTGTTAGGGCACGAATAGGAAAGATATAATATGTTAAACAGTCTAGTCTCTAGTAACGTAATTAGTCAAAATTAGCTCCTTTATAGAGTCAAAACAAGCGAACATATAACAGAGCAAACGCAAAGCGTTATTGTAAGTTGAAACATGGCCGATGGATGGTTCTTTAATAGCCAACAGGCGACAATTAACCCTAATCATGTCCATAAGACATATGGAAAACACTGTATATACCAAACTCCTTTAAGGTGCCAACCCCCTTTGTACAGAGGAATTACCGAACACCGGAGTCAGTACGTCTCCCCTCGGAAGGGTACCTGGCGTGTTTCCATGCGGAAAAAAGTCGACCATCCCTTTATACCCCTTAAGGAGCCAGCTCATTAGCAATAATAGGGAACATACCGAAATCACTTTGAATATATTTTTTCTAATTTTCAAACCAGTATACGCTGGAAGTTGTACATGAACATGCAAACATTTTCTGTAAAAATAAAAGATTTTAACTGACGAAATTCTTCAGACTATACGACACACATTTTTTGATTCATTTTTCTCCCCCAAAAGTTACAGTTTTTAGCGCAATTGAAAAGCAAAACTACAGTTAGTTTTATCTAGGACATCTCACGTAGGCTTCAAGCCTAAGTACTAACGAACCGAGGGCGTCTGAAGAGAAGGGATCTAATCTATTGCCACGAGATTTAAAGGATTGGACGTGGGAACAGACAGGGAAAACATCTGCAGGCAATTTTTTCAGAATTCAGGTACTAATATGAGTTCAAAGAACTAACTATTTCTATGTTGTTACTGAAACAGAAATTTAAAATGATACTCGTAAATTTCCGCTTTAAAGATTTTTTTATATAAGTCATCCCACGTAGACGTCAAGCCTAAGTACTAACGAACCGTGGGCGTCTGAAGAGAAGGGAAATGTAAGCTATTGACATGAGAGTTAAAGGAGTGGGTGTTGGGACAGACAGGGAAAACATCTGCAGGCAATTTTTCCCATAATTCTGGTATGAAGGAGAGAAGTTCGAGGTTTTTATCCCCAGATCCAAGTGCTAATATTAGTTCAAAGAACTAACTATTTCTATGTTGTTACTTAAACATAAATTTAAAATGATACTCATAAATTTCGGCTTTAAAGATTTTTTTATATAAGTCATCCCACGTAAACGTCAAGCCTAAGTACTAACGAACCGTGGACGTCTGAAGAGAAGGGAAATTTAATCTATTAACATGACATTTAAATGAGTGGGTGTTGGGACAGACAGGGAAAACATCTGCAGGCAATTTTTCCATAATTCTGGTATGAAGGAGAGAAGTTCGAGGTTTTTATCCCTAGATCCCAGTGCTAATATTAGTACAAAGAACTAAATATTTCTATGTGTTACATAAACGTAAATTTAAAATAATATCCATAAATTTCGGTTTTAAAGATTTTTTATCTAAGACATCTCATGTGGACTTCGAGCCTAAGTACTAACAAACCGTGGGCGTCTGAAGAGAAGGGAAATGTAAGCTATCGACATGAGATTCAAAGGAGTGGGTGTCGGTTGGGACAGACAGGGAAAACCTCTGCAGGCAATTTTTTTCATAATTCCAGTACTAATATTAGTGTAAATAACTAAAGATTTATATGTTGATACTTAAACAACAAATTGAAAATAACGTTCCATAAATTTCGGCTTTAAAGATTTTTTTTTGAGTCATCCCACGTAGACATCAAGCCTAAGTATTAACGAACCATGGGCGTCTGAAGAGAAGGGAAATATAAGCTATTGACATGAGATTTAAAGGAGTGGGTGTTGGGACAGATAGGGAAAACATCTGCAGGCAATTTTTTCCATAATTCTGGTATGAATGAGCGAGAGAAGTTCGAGTTTTTTTATTCCTAGATCCCAGTGCTAATATTAGTTCAAAGAACTAACTATTTCTATGTTGTTACTTAAACATAAATTTAAAATGATACTCGTAAATTTCGGCTTTAAAGATTTTTTTATATAAGTCATCCCACGTAAACGTCAAGCCTAAGTACTAACGAACCGTGAACGTCTGAAGAGAAGGGAAATTTAATCTATTGCCATGAGATTTAAGAGATTGGACGACGGGACAGAAAGGGAAAACCTCTGCAGGTAATTTTTTTTCATAATTCAGGTAGAAATGAAGGAGAGAAGTTAGAGGTTTTTTATCCCTAGATCCAGGTGTTAATACTAGTACAAAAGAACTAAATATTTCCATGCTGTTACTCAAACGCAAATTTCAAATAATACCCCTAAATTTCCTCCTTCAAGATTTTTTATCTAAGACATCCCACGTAGACGTCAAACCTAAGTACTAACAAACCGTGGACGTCTGAAGAGAAGGGAAATGTAATATATTGACACTGGATTTAAAGGAGTGAACGTTGAGGGCAGACAGAGAAAAACATCTGCAGGCAATTTTTTTCATAATTCCAGCACTACTAGTAGTGCAAATAACTAAAGATTTATATGTTGTTACTTAAACGCAAATTTAAAATAGCGCCCCATAAATTTCAGCTTTAAAGATTTTTTATATGAGTCATCCCACGTAGACATCAAGCCTAAGTACTAACGAATCGTGGGCGTCTGAAGAGAAGGGAAATGTAAGCTATTGACATGAGATTTAAAGGAGAGGGTGTTTAGGGACAGACAGGAAAAACATCTGCAGGTAATTTTTTTCATAATTCAGGTACTAATATTAGCGCAAATAACTAAAGATTTATATGTTGTTACTTACCCGCAAATTTAAAATACAACCCTCTAAATTTCAGCTTTCGAGATTTTTTTTTTAATCTAAGACACCCCAGCCTAAGCCATCAAGCCTAAGTATTAACGACCCGTGGGCGTCTGAAGAGAAGGGAAATGTAATATATTGACATGGGATTTAAAGGAGTGAATATTGGGAGCACACAGGGAAAACATCTGCAGGCAAGTTTTTCTAGTGTAAATAACTAAAGATTTCTATGCTGGTACTTAAACGCAAATTTAAAAAATATTGTCCCTAAATTTCGACTTTTCAGTTTTTATCTAAGACACTCCACGTAGACTTCAAGCCTAAGTACTAACGAACCGTGGGCGTCTGAAGAGAAGGGAAATGTAAGCGCGACCTGAGCTAACCTTAAACGCGCAAACCAAAGCAAAGCCAAATAAACCTGAAGAAACCGGAGCAAACCCACTGAAACAAACCTGAGCAGACCTGAACAAACCTCAGCAAACCCAACGAGACAAACCTGAGCAAACTCAGCCAAACAGTCACTTGTCAAACGTAGAAATAAAAATTTAACTTAGGTCACGTGTTAAGGATGTCTCTTGTTATCTTCGGTGTGTCAACTGTCACCTGTCACTTGTGAAACTTCAAAAATAAAAATTTTACATGTGTCACGTGTTATGGATGATATCGTGAGACATATGTAAAAGTACATCAGTGGCCACTTATCATCTTCGATGTGTTACCAGTCACTTGTCAAACGATAACATAGAAATTTAACGTAGGTCACATGATGTGGATGATGTCAGAAGATGTTGAAAAAAGAAAAGCCGTCCAGCGGGGTTCAGGGTCCGAGTTTTTTACAGTTAGTACCCTAACGGCCTAAAACAGAGGGTGGGGATTTGGGTGTTTGGTACGGTATGAAAAATTGCTCTCAAAACAGATTAGTTAACGTTTACAAGTTGCTATCACGAGTATGTAACGGGAGGTTGTATTTTGTTTTACAAATATCCTTTTAACTACTTCTCATAAAGATGACGCAACCCTGCTACGCATTTTTTGCTAAAAAATCATGTCCATCGTATATAGTTGTAGAAATTTAAACCCTCTCCCCCCTGAAGATATGGCGTCGAAAAAGGGCTCTAATATGATAAACGGCGTGTTGGGTATCAAATGAAAGAGAAAAATTTAAGTAAATTCATGATACTAGTATAGTTTCTTAATTCAGAGATGGAAAGGCATTAGCAATTATAGAAATTTGATGTTTTATTTTAAATAATTTTATAAAGAAATCAAATACAGTTCTAAACATATTTGCGAGCCTTTTTCTGATAATATAAGTGTACATTTATTGGTAACAGGGAGATTTGTGGTTTTGACACATCCGGTCTGGATATCTTAGAATCTTAATTAGTAACTACATACAAGAGATTCGCCAGTACGAGTTTAGGTAGTAACAAATCTTTACGCGTGATCGGTTGGTTCAATCAGGGCAAAATACGGGTTCGAGTTTTTTGTTAGCAGGCTGAACTGGTAGTCATTTAGATTTTTTACTGTGAATTAGTTTGTGTGTTGTGCCCTAAGTATTATAAAACGTAAGTACTCTAGTGTTTTATTTAATCGTGTTAATATTATTACTATTGTTATTTGAGGTTTAAAAATTAATAGTTGGTATATTTAAGAGTTTGTGTGGGGACTAGAAAGTCGAAATTTATGGGTAGTATTTTAAATTTGCGTTTAAGTAGCAACATGGAAATATTTAGTTATTTGCGCTAATATTAGTATGGGAATCTAGGGATAAAAAAAGCCTCGAACTTCTTTCGCTCATTTCTACCTGAATTATGAAAAAAATTACCTGCAGATGTTTTCCCTGTCTGTCCCTAACACCCCCTCCTTTAAATCTCATGTCAATAGATTACATTTCCCTTCTCTTCAGACGCCCACGGGTCGTTAGTACTTAGGCTTGGTGACTTAGACTGGGATGTCTGAGATAAAAAAATCTGAAAAAGCCGGAATTTATGGGTAGTATTTTATAATACAATAGCTTACATTTCCCTTCTCTTCAGACGCCCACGGTTCGTTAGTACTTAGGCTTGAAGTCTACGTGGAGTGTCTTAGATAAAAACTGAAAAGTCGAAATTTAGGGACAATATTTTTTAAATTTGCGTTTAAGTACCAGCATAGAAATCTTTAGTTATTTACACTAGAAAAACTTGCCTGCAGATGTTTTCCCTGTGTGCTCCCAATATTCACTCCTTTAAATCCCATGTCAATATATTACATTTCCCTTCTCTTCAGACGCCCACGGGTCGTTAATACTTAGGCTTGATGGCTTAGGCTGGGGTGTCTTAGATTAAAAAAAAAATCTCGAAAGCTGAAATTTAGAGGGTTGTATTTTAAATTTGCGGGTAAGTAACAACATATAAATCTTTAGTTATTTGCGCTAATATTAGTACCTGAATTATGAAAAAAATTACCTGCAGATGTTTTTCCTGTCTGTCCCTAACACCCTCTCCTTTAAATCTCATGTCAATAGCTTACATTTCCCTTCTCTTCAGACGCCCACGATTCGTTAGTACTTAGGCTTGATGTCTACGTGGGATGACTTATATAAAAAATCTTTAAAGCTGAAATTTATGGGGCGCTATTTTAAATTTGCGTTTAAGTAACAACATATAAATCTTTAGTTATTTGCACTACTAGTAGTGCTGGAATTATGAAAAAAATTGCCTGCAGATGTTTTTCCCTGTCTGCCCTCAACGTTCACTCCTTTAAATCCAGTGTCAATATATTACATTTCCCTTCTCTTCAGACGTCCACGGTTTGTTAGTACTTAGGTTTGACGTCTACGTGGGATGTCTTAGATAAAAAATCTTGAAGGAGGAAATTTAGGGGTATTATTTGAAATTTGCGTTTGAGTAACAGCATGGAAATATTTAGTTCTTTTGTACTAGTATTAACACCTGGATCTAGGGATAAAAATCCTCTAACTTCTCTCCTTCATTTCTACCTGAATTATGAAAAAAAATTACCTGCAGAGGTTTTCCCTTTCTGTCCCGTCGTCCAATCTCTTAAATCTCATGGCAATAGATTAAATTTCCCTTCTCTTCAGACGTTCACGGTTCGTTAGTACTTAGGCTTGACGTTTACGTGGGATGACTTATATAAAAAAATCTTTAAAGCCGAAATTTACGAGTATCATTTTAAATTTATGTTTAAGTAACAACATAGAAATAGTTAGTTCTTTGAACTAATATTAGCACTGGGATCTAGGAATAAAAAAACTCGAACTTCTCTCGCTCATTCATACCAGAATTATGGAAAAAATTGCCTGCAGATGTTTTCCCTATCTGTCCCAACACCCACTCCTTTAAATCTCATGTCAATAGCTTATATTTCCCTTCTCTTCAGACGCCCATGGTTCGTTAATACTTAGGCTTGATGTCTACGTGGGATGACTCAAAAAAAAATCTTTAAAGCCGAAATTTATGGAACGTTATTTTCAATTTGTTGTTTAAGTATCAACATATAAATCTTTAGTTATTTACACTAATATTAGTACTGGAATTATGAAAAAAATTGCCTGCAGAGGTTTTCCCTGTCTGTCCCAACCGACACCCACTCCTTTGAATCTCATGTCGATAGCTTACATTTCCCTTCTCTTCAGACGCCCACGGTTTGTTAGTACTTAGGCTCGAAGTCCACATGAGATGTCTTAGATAAAAAATCTTTAAAACCGAAATTTATGGATATTATTTTAAATTTACGTTTATGTAACAACATAGAAATATTTAGTTCTTTGTACTAATATTAGCACTGGGATCTAGGGATAAAAACCTCGAACTTCTCTCCTTCATACCAGAATTATGGAAAAATTGCCTGCAGATGTTTTCCCTGTCTGTCCCAACACCCACTCATTTAAATGTCATGTTAATAGATTAAATTTCCCTTCTCTTCAGACGTCCACGGTTCGTTAGTACTTAGGCTTGACGTTTACGTGGGATGACTTATATAAAAAAATCTTTAAAGCCGAAATTTACGAGTATCATTTTAAATTTATGTTTAAGTAACAACATAGAAATAGTTAGTTCTTTGAACTAATATTAGCACTTGGATCTGGGGATAAAAACCTCGAACTTCTCTCCTTCATACCAGAATTATGGGAAAAATTGCCTGCAGATGTTTTCCCTGTCTGTCCCAACACCCACTCCTTTAACTCTCATGTCAATAGCTTACATTTCCCTTCTCTTCAGACGCCCACGGTTCGTTAGTACTTAGGCTTGACGTCTACGTGGGATGACTTATATAAAAAAATCTTTAAAGCGGAAATTTACGAGTATCATTTTAAATTTCTGTTTCAGTAACAACATAGAAATAGTTAGTTCTTTGAACTCATATTAGTACCTGAATTCTGAAAAAATTGCCTGCAGATGTTTTCCCTGTCTGTTCCCACGTCCAATCCTTTAAATCTCGTGGCAATAGATTAGATCCCTTCTCTTCAGACGCCCTCGGTTCGTTAGTACTTAGGCTTGAAGCCTACGTGAGATGTCCTAGATAAAACTAACTGTAGTTTTGCTTTTCAATTGCGCTAAAAACTGTAACTTTTGGGGGAGAAAAATGAATCAAAAAATGTGTGTCGTATAGTCTGAAGAATTTCGTCAGTTAAAATCTTTTATTTTTACAGAAAATGTTTGCATGTTCATGTACAACTTCCAGCGTATACTGGTTTGAAAATTAGAAAAAATATATTCAAAGTGATTTCGGTATGTTCCCTATTATTGCTAATGAGCTGGCTCCTTAAGGGGTATAAAGGGATGGTCGACTTTTTTCCGCATGGAAACACGCCAGGTACCCTTCCGAGGGGAGACGTACTGACTCCGGTGTTCGGTAATTCCTCTGTACAAAGGGGGTTGGCACCTTAAAGGAGTTTGGTATATACAGTGTTTTCCATATGTCTTATGGACATGATTAGGGTTAATTGTCGCCTGTTGGCTATTAAAGAACCATCCATCGGCCATGTTTCAACTTACAATAACGCTTTGCGTTTGCTCTGTTATATGTTCGCTTGTTTTGACTCTATAAAGGAGCTAATTTTGACTAATTACGTTACTAGAGACTAGACTGTTTAACATATTATATCTTTCCTATTCGTGCCCTAACAGTAAGAAAGGGACGGAGAATCTTTGGCGGATATTGGGTAAGGTCAAAAAGACCTTTCGACTGACAAAAATTTTTCGAAAATCTCGACTAACGTTGCTAGTGGTTGTACTGTTTAAAATATGTCTTTCATATTATGCAATAATATCCTCAAATGGTGCGAGAAATTTTTCTGTGAACCATTTAGTGATTTATTGTCATATCTGTATACTAAGAATCTATTATGGCCCTTTAGACATCCTCACTGAGGACCAAGATAGTGGAGCTTGATTTGTAAGACCTCCCTACAAAAGGGGCAATTTGAGCTGTGAAGCATATCTTCCTGCGTCTTTTGGGGACCCTTTTTATTCTTTTTATACTGTCGAATCAAATAATGTCGACTTAAATACAAATTAGTAGTAAATTTTTTCGAAATATGTAGATTTCTCTACCAATAAGGAGAGCGTTTGCTTGGGTTTGCACTTTTCTTTGCGGTATTTTTGAAAAACACGTTTTACAAATACCACCAACATGGTGATGCCGGAAAGAATCTCAACCATGCAGTTTTTCGAAAATCTAAGACTTAGAATAAGAAAAAAAAAGGACTCTCTTCCGACTACCCAGTTTTTCGAAAATATAAGACCTAGCATAAGAAAATAAGCGTTATTATTTTAAGGAGTTTTGAATGGGATTTTGTTTTAGTTTTACAAGGTTTAGAATAGAACCTTTTGTATTAACGGTGGCTATATTTAGATATAAGGCCCTTAGCCGGTTACATAATTTTCAGGCATAATTTCTTTTTAATATATCTACGGTTTTACAGGGTGTTTAAAAGAACTTAGACCCCTCTGTCCTTACACCATATTTAACAGCTGGTGTTTCAAGAAGCTGATACTTTATTTTGTTGGTATACATCTTATTACTATAACATCCAGTTCTCAACTAAAGCCCTTAATCTGAACATGTCCTTTTATCCATCAAAACCTCGTTATAACACATACAGGACAACGTCCTGACGTTATCCGGACAGCAACCGGACGTTAATAGGACAACAACCGGGCAGTAACCGGACAACAATAGGGTGGTTCACAGGGCGTTAACGGGGCGTCACACACAATGCAAAGACAAACGCCCTGAGAAAAGCTTGAATCCCTTGGAAACAGAACCTGTTCTATTAAATAGCTTGAGGCTGAGAATCGTTTAAGTTTCGAAGAATTTTGTACCACCTGCACTAGAATATTTGTTGAGGTTAGGTTTGATTGTTTCAGGTAGTAAAACATCTAAGGACTTGGTTTAATTCTTTTATTTAATACATCTAGCTACATTTCTATGGATAATTTTTCTCAGAGTTTTAAGTTTATCTGGAGCGTTGGAAAAGTATTGGTGTGTTGTGTTTGTTCTCTGGAACTGATTAAAAATATCTAGCATTAGTGCTGCCTCCATATCTGTGTTTATACTAGGGTCTTCTTTGTACACAAACTTCGTAAGGTCTGCAGATGGCATCATATGTTTAATAACTTTCACGGTAGGATCGTAAATTTCTCCTTCAAATACGTTCCAAAAATGAATGTTACCTTCTATTTCCTCATAGAAAATCTTTCCACATTTTGGCTCTACATGTACATTATATTTTTTAGCAAGTTCCCAAACCATTAAAGTTGCCGGTAAACAGGACCCATAATACTGGTTTCCGACTGAATACTTCTTCAATGTTGGCAAGAATAGTTTTTAATATTTCCGCCATGTTAATTGTCTGCCGATCAACGGTATACTAACCATTTCTTATCAGCTATTCCACTTAGATTACAAATTTCGTATACATCACTCCCTATCTTTGTATTGTTCCTCATCTTCTTTTCTCTGATAAATAGGTTTAGAAAAAAACAGACGATCGTTTAGAAATCGTTTTTAGAAAAAAACAGACGATCAGTTCTTCGGTATTCAATATCGCCCACTTGAATATCACTATTTTTCAAAAAATCAACCCGTAACTCTCCCCTTTTCCATGTATCAGTTTCGATATCGTGCTTAAGACCCTGTGTGAGATCACTATCAGCTGTCTCTCCAATATTTCGATATGTCTTCTAGAACAATTTTCGGATATTGATTTCGGGTATGATCTGAGTATCAAACTTGTTGTGTACCTAAGTCTTTCTAGTTCTATTGGCAGCTTTCTGTTAAAAGAAAATAGCCTGTATCTACGTATGCAGTTCTTAAAGATCTTTGAACGAAATTTTTATTTTAAATTCCGTTCGAAAAGGAGGATGGACTGGATGCTTTTTTTTTTAACAGATAACTGTTTGATTATTCGTAGCAGCATTAGTACCCTTCTATTTTTGAAGAAAATCGTCTGTATGTTGTTTATATATGAGCAAGTATGAATACGAATTACTGTTTCCCGAAGCAAAGGCATTTTTCTTAGTTGTTTCATAGCTGCTCCGGAGTTGTTTTTCGAAACAGAGTATGTTGTTTCGCTGTTGAGTGGTTGGGTAGTTCGACGTTTCAGTGGGTTCCTGAAACAGGGTCTGTTTTTTTTTTGCTGTTCTTCCCGAACAGGGTCTGTTTTTTTTTAGCTGTTTTTCTAGAAACAGAGTCTGTTTTTAGCTGTTTTTTTCCAGAACAGGGTCTGTTTTTTAGCTGTTTTTTCCCGAACAGGGTCTGTTTTTAGCTGTTTTTCCAGAACAGGGTCTGTTTTTTAGCTGTTTTTCTAGAACAGGGTCTGTTTTTTCGCTGTTTTTTCCAGAACAGGATCTGTTTTTGAGCTGTTTTTCCAGAACAGGGTCTGTTTCTTAGCTGTTTTTTCCAGAATAGGGCCTGTTTTTTAGCTGTTTTTCCAGAACAGGGTCTGTCTTTTTTAGTATGTCTACCCCCAAGAGCCAGCTCGATAAAGACGTTAAACGTAGGATTATCCAAGCTGCACGAACAATAAGAAAGAAGTATTTAGCATTTAAGACCTGCATCGATGATCTTCGTCGAGAATTTCGTAAAGTTTTTCCGTCCGTCGCAACATCTTTTCCTCGTACTCATTCTACCCTAACCCCATCTTTATCCGAAACTCTGAATCGTATTTCTAGTTTACTTGTATTCCTAGTCCTAACTTGTTTCCTATTATTCGCTAATTTTGTATATAAATTTGCTCAATCTCGATGTCTTGTGGTTAAATCACCAATTTTTCTAATTGCTAGTTTTCTTACATATTCGTACCTCGAAAAACACGTCTAAATTAACCTTACCTCGTGCTGAGTCATTTTAGCTCGCTTGAGTTGGAAATTTTCCACTAATGATGCAATCTTTCTCTTATGTACTATTGTTTTAGGCTCTTTTAACTTGATATAATCATCCGGCAGATAATATTTTAACAATAAAATAAAGTTAATAATTTCTAACACCCCTGTTTATACAGCCCTGTTTAAACAGAGGTGTTTTTAAACAGGGTAGTTGAAACCGGGCTGTTTAAACAGAGCTGTTTAAACAGGGGTGTTTCAACAACTCAGTTTAAACATTGGCGATTTTAACGTGGATTGTTTAGTTGTTATTAACTTAAATAAAATTCCTAAATTATATCTTTCATCGAAAATTAACTCTACAGGGTGATGTAAAAATTTTGAGATCTATTTTTTACTAGTTCCAATGACCTGATACATATTTTTCTATTACTAAATCCCCCTAATATTCATAACTTATATAATTAATCCAAAATTTGCTATACAGGGTGATGTAAAAATTTGAAATCTAATTTTTTCCTCAAAGTCGAGATTTTTGAAAAATAATTTCACTAATCGAATGATCTCATCATCTACTATCCTACATCCAAATTTCAACTCTCCAACCTGAGCCATTAGAGCGCTAATAGCAAAAAACTATATCTCCGGAACCAAAAGGCCGATCGACGCCATTCTTTTTTTAAACGCTTTCGGACACCAGAACACGTGACATATGTTGAATTTTTTTTTTGACGTTTAACACGTGACTGGTGACAGTTGACATGTCTTAAATGACAGGTGTCAGCTGACATATTTTTACGCATGTCTTCTGACGCCATTTTGAACACGTAACCTACGTTAAATTTTAATTTTGGCGTTTCATAAGTGACAGGTGACAGTTGACAGATCTTAAATGGCAGGTGACAGCTGACATACTTTTACACATGTCTTATGACGCCATTTTGAACACGTGACGTATGTCAGTTTTTTATTTTAACGTTTCATAAGTGACAGGTGACAGTTGACAGATCTTAAATGACAGGTGACAGCTGACATGCTTTTACACATGTCTTATGACGTCATCCTTCATACGTGACGTATGTCAAATTTTAATTTTGACATTTGACAAGTGACAGGTGACAGTTGACAGGTGACATTTGACAGCTGCGCGCGCAGGTTGGGTTTGCTGACGTAAGATCCAGTGACGTAGACTTCGATGACGTACTTGAAATTTGCACATGCGCAAAGGTGGCCGAGATATGACGTCATAGATCACAAGATAAGATCCCGCCGGCGGACGGTGGGGGCACAGTCCCTCTTCTTACACTACTCCTAAAAAAAGATAGCATAGTTATCGGGGTAACGGGTATCATATGGGATGAGACCCACTGGTTAAACTTGGCCACTGCCCTCGTGAAGGAGACTCACGAGGGCATTGACTTGGCCCGCCTCACCCGAACCGAATTCAAGCGAGAACGAACGACGGCGCCTTCTTATCCCTAACCTTCGACTTCGTATGATATGATACCGCATCGACCAACCTAGCCGTATCCGGATAGAATACGGATATTAGCTGATTCCGATTCCGTATTATTCGGATATCTAAAGAATACGGATATTTACAACACTACCAAGAACCTTGTTCAGTTCAACGCCCCCAAAACCTAGTCTTGCTCCCTGTCACGTAAAAAATCCATCAACACTTACCTCATCCATATTAATGGCCAAGCGCTACAGAACAATAAAACGTAGATCTTGTTGGCATCGCTTTCGAACATGATCTCAGCTGGCACAAACACATTCTTCAATAGCCACATCAGCAGCTAAAAAGCTTGGTTTTTCTCTTTCGAGCCAGAAAATACTTCTCCCCTTCCAACTTACACTCTCTATGCTTTCCAAATAAGACCTAACCTAGAGTACTGTTCCCACATCTTTAGAACGGCACCACCTTAGACACTTAACATCCTTGATTCTATCCAAAAGAGAGCCAGGCTCATCAATGACCCAGTCCTCACAAGAAAACTCCCTTCTCTCGCTCATCGCCGCGCTATTGGGGATTAATCCCTTTTCTACCGCTACTTCCACGGATTTTGCTCTGAAGAACTAGCCGCTATAATTCCCCCTTTGGCAGTTCCTAACAAACAACAAGAGGCGCGTTACGTATGCATCTCTTTACTGTCCAGCTACAAAAGCCTAGAAAATCCCACTTCTCTCGCTCATTCATACCTAGGGTCTCCAGATTATGGAACGAATTGCCTGCAGATGTTTTCCCCTTCCCCTCCCAATCCTTTAAATCCCGTGCCAATTGATTACATTTTCCTTCTCTTCAGACGCCCACGGTCCGTTAGTACCTAGGCTTGAAATCTACGCGGGCTGTCTCAGATAAAAAAAAAAGGCAACGGAAATTCAGTTGAATTTGAAGTCTCTAAAAAATGACATGGGATTCTCAATGTCAATGAGCAACGCGACGGCTTGGGTCGAGGACAGCCGATCGGCTAGCGCATTCGTGTGCGATCCGCACTTTGCGCCACATTCTGTTCTATTACCGTCAGCTGTTGATGGTTTTGTTCAAATTAATAAGTGGTCGATTTCCAAATACCTTATGGTAGGGAGAAATCTATAGTAGATTTTTAGTAGGTTAAGGTTGTGGGGGATATTATTCTAAAAATACTTAAAAATATCAATGAATAAGAACGTCGAAAATTATACTTTTTCTTGCGCTACTCTATACAATGGCACAAAATCAAAGTTTAATGAAAGAATCAATTTTAAAGATAGTTGTATGTAAATATACAGGGTGAGTTTTCTAAAGTGTTACAAGGTGATATCTCGAAAACGGTTTAAAATGTTTTCATGAAATTTTGGTGAGTTGAACAAGACTTTGAAAATCGCGTTACAGCTTGCAATAACAAAATTAAATATGCACATATTTTTTTATTGCATAAATCGTTTCAGAAAGTCATTACAAACCCAAAAAAATATTTTGAAGAAAATTACTAGGATAACTTAGCTACAAAAAATGTTTATTTTCGATATAATTTACTACAATTTAAAAAGCAGCCATTTGTCCTGAGTGGATAATGACGTCAGATCAGCAAAAATAAGTGTCAATCTACATGTTAACGTAAAGCTTAACCTAAAGTTGAACAGATTTATTTTTCTCGGAAACAGTCAGAGGGGGAGCAATCGAATTTTTTGGGTTAATAGAGGAATAGTGCAACTAGCTTCGGTAAAAAATTAATTATACAGGATTTTTCGTTTCTGAGCTATTAAACGTCAAAGTGGAAATTTCCGCGTGTTCCGTTGAAATCGGGTACAGGTCGCAAAAGTTAATTAAATCGACGTAAATTTTCGGAGGTTGTAGAGGACCTGGAGCCTCATAGCTCTATTAAAACTGGTGACTATCGGAAAATGGCAAGTAATTCTTTTGAATTTATTTAGGTTAAAAAATGTCATTTGCAGACCCCTCTTTGATACCTAATAACTCGAAAATAAAACGTCGGATCGAAAAACGGATTCATAAGTGGAACTTTAAAATCTCAAATACTTTCTTTTTGCAATACATTTACCTAAACCTAAAATCACTGGAAAATGAATATAAACTGCTGGCCAATTCAAGCGGGACAAACTAAATTTTTGATAAAATTTAGAGTGGAATATTTTCGAAACGAAAAAAGATTTTGATTTAACTTTTTCAGTATGTAATTGAATAGTTCTTCTAGTTTTTATACTTCAAGGCACTATTGCTAGCAGTCGCTGCAACTCTATTTTACAGGGTGTTAAGTGAAACCCTGACTTTTTTGGAAAAGTTTTCCAGTTCCGAGAATCTAGGAAGAATTTTTCTTGAATTTTCTTTTCATACTAAAATGATCCATGGTCAAATACAAAAAAACAATTTCTCCGGATTTTCTCTATTTTCATTTGTTTTCCGTATACAGGAGTTAGTCGAAATTATCGACTTCTTCTTACAAAGGAACCCCTAATTTGGCCGTTTATTCACAAAAAGCGAAAGACCAAGTAAATTTGTAGTTTGAAGTAGTCCAGCTAACAAAATTAATACAAATTTTTGTACAGGGTGTAGCAAGTTTGGATCACGGGCTAGTAAATTATTATTTTTTAATTTCTACTACTTTTTCCTAAGTTAACTATTAATTATCACGTGCTACGTTAAAGGGTTAAAATTTGTTAGGTCCGATAACAGTACTGGTTAGAAAGATCCTTTTTGCCCAAACGGGTTTTTCATTTTTTGTCTAGTCCCATTTTTAGTGATTAAACGGCTCGCATTTTGAACCTAACTTTTTGCAATTGCATCCATGAACGATTGAAGTGAGAGTGCTTTTTTGGTGGTACATAATGAATGTTTTATCCAACCAAAAAACATGTAGTGGCCAAACAGCTAATGATGCTTATTCGAAGAATTTTTTAGCATTATACAGGGTTGCAAAAAATATACCACCTATACTTTATATGGAAGTCATGTGATTTTCAAATTAATTGAATATAGTCCCAATTTTCTTGGAACTTTTTGCCGAAACTGTTTTTGAATTTTTTTGTCTGGTCCCATTTTTAGTGATACAAATGGCTTGCGTTTAAAACTTAACTTTTTGCGATTGCATTCATGAACTATTGAAGTGGACATCGTTTATTGGTTTAACCAACCAATAAAAAAGTGTCGTGGCCATAGAGCTAAAGATGCTTATTCGCTGCTTTTGTCCGCGTTTGCCCAAAACATATCACCTACATTTTATATGAAAATCATGTGATTTTAGAGTCCTTTAGGTATTCATAAAGTTCCTTTTTGCTATATTAATAATTATTAAAGAAAATGTCCTACTTATTATTAATAAAATCTAGTAACGATACAGATAAAAAGAATAATATTCATTCGGAACTTTTTCACATTATACAGGATTGTGCAGAAGTTACTACTTATAATAGAAGCCACGTGTTTCTCGATATCTTTGGATTTTCGTAAACTTCGATTATTCATTATAAAAGAAAAATATTTTACCACTGCTCTAAAAAGTCAGTACATGGCATTGAGAAATTTTAATTAATAAGAAGTGTCTTAAATTAATAGTCACGGAGTACATTTTTCTCGTCAAAAATTGGAGATGGATAGTGAATTCAACTGAACAAGTTATAAAATTCTGTATAGCGTAGTTTTTAGAAGGTATAGAAATTTCAGAAGATTTAATTACTTTTGAAAGTACTCGAAAAGATACGTAATTTTCAAATTTAGTAGTTATTTTTCCCGGCATTACTTTAGGAGATCCAAAATGTAAATTTTGGTTGTTACTTTTATAGGTAAACAGAAAACGTTTTAAATTATAGAACATTTTTTTTACTTGAAGGTATTATAAAAACTTGCAACTAACGAAAACAAAACAAATCTTAATACCTAGTAGGACCTCCCCTTACATTTATTATCTCTTGGCATCTTCGAGGCATGCTTATTACCAAATTATTGACAAATTCTTGCTGAATATTTTCCCACTCCTGAACAATGGCGTCTGCAAGTTGTTCTAGAGTCTGAGGAGGATCTTCCCTAGAACTTACCAATAATTTCAATTTAGACCAGACGTGTTCGATAATATTCATGTCTGGTGATTTTGCAGGCCAGACCATCCTGGTAATATTATTAGCTTCCAAAAACTCTTACACAATGCGTGCTCTATGAGGTCTGGCGTTATCGTCAATTAGCACAAAATCGTTCCCAAAATTGTTTGCAAATGGTAGAACGATATTGCTTAAAATTTCGTCCCTATATACCTGACCGTTAATGGGCTCCAATGTTAAAAAAAGTTCCGTTTTGCCATTAAACATTACACCACCCCAAACAGTAACGCCTCCACCACCAAAAGGTTCCTGAGGAGCCATATTCTCCTCCATATACCGTTCGCCACGTTCACGCCAAACTAATATTCTGCCGTCCGAGTGAATTAAATTAAATCTTGACTCGTCTACAAACATGCAGTTTTCCCAGTTATCTAATGGCCAATTGCGATGTTCATATGCCCACTGGAGACGTCTTCGCCTATGCTGTGGTAGAAGTCGCACACATTTAGCACGTCGCCGAGCTCTAAAATTAAAATTTTGGCTTAAAAATCTGTAGTATAGGTGTAGGGAATGAACCAATAAATAAGCCAACAGTAGCTTTTATTATACTAAAATGCAAAATTAGGTCAATTTTCATAACGTTAGTTCTAGGGAAGAACTAAGGAACATTACGCTGCAAGCACAAATAATGTGTTTAGGGTCGCCTATCAAAACTTTAATTTATGAACAACTTAGTTCAAGTTTACATTTATAATATCGGTGCGCAAAATCCAAGATTCACGCCTCAGCTGACGTCGATATTATAATAGCCGACTTACTAAAATGAAACACTAAAAATATTGGTACAAAAAATAAGATCTCATTTGAAGTAACTCACCTTAAGTTATTATTGTTTAAAGTTCTTCTAATGGTCCTATTGCTCACACGAATGTGTGTTCTTGCTCTGAACTCCTGGTTAATTTTCTCTGATGGAATTTTTCGCCTTCGACGAGCCTCTCTAACCAACCATCTTTCATCTGCAATGCCGACTTTCTTTTGGCGACCTCCCCCATAACGATAGTTTGCACTTCCCGTTTCGTGGAAGCGTTGACGCAGTCGAGATATTGTACTTCGCCCAACCCCGTACATATCCGCAATAATACTAATTTTTACCCCATCTTGTAGTAAACGCAAACAATTAGCTTGTTCTTTTGCACTTAATCGAGCCATTATAAAGGATAATAACGCACCAATTCAAAGAAGAATACTTTGTTGCCTTGGTAACTGTCAATAGCAAAGAAAATGTTTTATTTTTTGGCCTACTAGATCTTTTGACTAAGAAATAGAAACGCCGCTAAATTAACAGAAATCCACCTGCAAAGTATAGGTGGTATATTTTTTGCAACCCTGTATAATGCTAAAAAATTCTTCGAATAAGCATCATTAGCTGTTTGGCCACTACATGTTTTTTGGTTGGATAAAACATTCATTATGTACCACCAAAAAAGCACTCTCACTTCAATCGTTCATGGATGCAATTGCAAAAAGTTAGGTTCAAAATGCGAGCCGTTTAATCACTAAAAATGGGACTAGACAAAAAATGAAAAACCCGTTTGGGCAAAAAGGATCTTTCTATCCAGTACTGTTATCGGACCTAACAAATTTTAACCCTTTAACGTAGCACGTGATAATTAATAGTTAACTTAGGAAAAAGTAGTAGAAATTAAAAAATAATAATTTACTAGCCCGTGATCCAAACTTGCTACACCCTGTACAAAAATTTGTATTAATTTTGTTAGCTGGACTACTTCAAACTACAAATTTACTTGGTCTTTCGCTTTTTGTGAATAAACGGCCAAATTAGGGGTTCCTTTGTAAGAAGAAGTCGATAATTTCGACTAACCCCTGTATACGGAAAACAAATGAAAATAGAGAAAATCCGGAGAAATTGTTTTTTTGTATTTGACCATGGATCATTTTAGTATGAAAAGAAAATTCAAAAAAAATTCTTCCTAGATTCTCGGAACTGGAAAACTTTTCCAAAAAAGTCAGGGTTTCACTTAACACCCTGTAAAATAGAGTTGCAGCGACTGCTAGCAATAGTGCCTTAAAGTATAAAAACTAGAAGAACTATTCAATTACATACTGAAAAAGTTAAATCAAAATTTTTTTTCGTTTCGAAAATATTCCACTCTAAATTTTATCAAAAATTTAGTTTGTCCCGCTTGAATTGGCCAGCAGTTTATTTGAGAAAAACTGGAAATTTCGATTTCTGACCCGTATATTCCACGGTTTTTAATTTTTTGTGGTGTCAAAATGGTTCAAATCAAAATCCCATATATGTACGTCATCGGAAAGAGCTCGTCGAAATACACGATATCCATATTTTTTAGTTTCTTCATACTTTATAGGAAGGGAGCAATCGCCGATTAAATTTAGATTTTTTTGACTGTTTTTGCCCTCGATATCGGTACATTTGAATCACTGTTTTTTCCTATCTAATTTTTTCCCAATTTTCTAACACATAAAGGGATAATCACACTTTAAAACGAATACCGAATGGGTCATCCAGGAGCATGTTTAAGGGGTTATAACCGAATTTTCTTGATTTTTTCCGACAAATCCTATTTTTAACCGACATTATCCCACACTATTTTCCTTATTTAGTGATTCTTTTTGGGTTAGTCATCTAAGAATAGCTCACACTAATTTAAATCGCTTATTTTTTCGTTAAAGTTGTAAATAAATAGGTTTATTTGCATAGGGGACTTGCAAAATTAGAAAATTGAAAACAAAGATTTGTAATTTATTTACTCGAAATTATTAAGATATTATGATGTATCACAATTTCGCAAAAATGCCAGTTTTTGTTGCAAAATTGAAAGGTTCCTGGACCGATTTCGGCTTGAAATATACATGAATAAGATTTTATGAATCTTCTACTTTTAAGTGCAGGGATATTTGATTGGATAAGTTACGCATTAAATGCCATTTTTATGGATTTTTCAATGACCCTACAACACTGGAATTCGCCATGTACTCATTATGAGTCATAAAAACACTTTTGACGACACAGCCAATGGAATCACGTTTTATAAGTTTTTTAAAAAACCAATAATCCCAATAATTAAACCAAAACATAAATCCTGACATGTGGTTTCAACAGGACGGAGCTCCGCCCCATTACACAATACAGGCCCGTAATCATTAGAATGAAATATTTGAAAACAGGTGGATTGTACGAGCTGGTCCGGCCAACTGGCCTGCTAAGTCCCCGGATTTGACGCCCCTTAACTTTTTTCCGTGGAGTTTTTTTATAGAAAGTGATGGCGACTACACCTACAACTTTAGAAGATATGAAAGACCGAATCCGCTTTGCCTGCTTATAGTGACACCTGAAATGTTACAGCGGGTACGAAATTCATTTAGAAAAAGTTAGAAAGTGTTTGTAAGTTAAAGGGGGACATTTCGAACAACTTCTTAAGCATGACAGACGATAAATAAGTTGAAATTAAATGGTGAATAATTCTTTTTATTTTATAACCTAATAAATCATAATTCCGAAACCGAAAGAGCAAATCCAAAAATGTTTGTACACATACGTAGTTTTTATGTAGATTCGAATTTTATAAACACAAGTACATCATCCCACTTAAAATTCCACAGTTACCCCCCACCCATCAAATCAGAGAGAGGGGTAAATGTCAAAAATATGTCCCCCATTTCCGTATTAACCAAAATTTCATGAAAATATTTTAAATCGTTTACGAGATATCGCCTTGTAACACTTTAAAACACTCACCCTGTGGACACTGCTTTACACACACACTCAAAATATGATTATATCTTACTTGTGAGGAAAATGTACAGACCAACACATCACTCAGTGAAAGCATGTGGATATCAAAAATAATTCCGAACAATGAGGTATCTGAATATCTCGAAGATACCGAGGCAGTTTTTGATATTTGCGGATCACAAATAATTTCGTATTCCGGATATTTTGACTTCGCTTCATTTAACACTTTCGGGTCATCCGATGCTAAATAAATGCGTTTTTTATCTACTTTCTGCTTAAGTGAAAGCTGTTTATAATATTCGTCTACATGCAACATATATTCTTCCAGTTTATGAAAAGCTGCTTCTGTGCCAACTTTGTCCGTGCGTCTCACGTGAACTCTATAAAAAATAGGAAAAAGCATATCATTTAAATTAGAATTTTCTTTAATTTCCATAATGGTAAAAGCTTACAAGACAACTTCTCTATTACTTACTATTTACGATGTATTTACTGCTATTACTTGGCTTTATTATTGAACATGTTTTAATTATTGATTTTCAACTTTTTTTAACTTGGATATTTTGCTCAATCAAACAAAATCAAATCTAAAATTATTGTAAAATATCTTACCCCACAATAGGTCTCTTAAAACCCATTTTAGTAACGGTTTCTTGAATCATACCAGCAGTCTTTTGCTGAGGCCTTAAAATATATTTTAACATCTGCCCTACCCACCAGACAATAGGGTCTCCATGCAGTCTAGTTAACCTGGAGAAAAAAGTATATTGTTACGGACGTCGCCGAAGACTTTTTAGCTTTATGTTCGTGTGTTCTCAGATTTTAGGTTTATTTTATATTAGTTTCTAATTTAATACCCTGGTTAATTTTCACATATTACGCCTAGGAAGATCTGTATCTTTGCAGAATATTCGATTCTGTTATTTCCTTCATGGAACGCCCATGACAGAACGCACAGAATTTACCACAGTCTCCTATTTTCTTCTTTTCCTTGTATCTCCGAAACGAAGGGCGCTATGAAAATTCTGTTTGTAGCATCATACATTTCACAAAAAAGTAGCACAGTATTGCGAAAACCGCAGCTCTCTATCTTTAAATATAACCGAGATACCCTACAAAAGTCTCGAAAATTGGACACCATGTACAGGGTCTTCCAACGAGGACTGAACAGGGGCTCATTTTTGAGCTTCCTTGTATATAAAGAAAAATCTAAAATAGCCAATCGATGTACTTTTTCCTGCAGAATTCAAAAATGAAACCAAAAATTTATTTGAACCAGAAACAAAAGAGTTACACTATGGATAAGGTGTTTTTTAAATGGAACATAGCTTTTCTTATACGATTTTCGGAACGAGTGATTTTTTTATGTCCGTTCTGATTAAAATATTTAATATTGTGACAGCTATTTTTATTAAATTTTAATGTTTTATCCAGTATAATTTAACTTCAACCTGTTTGAAACATACACTAGGTAATAAAGGTAAAATCACCTTGAAATCCTTCAAAGTCAAAAAATTTGACAAATTTACTATAATGTCATGTAATGTTTTATTTTCCTCAAATAGGTTCTTTATCCTTAGAATAGTATTGACGGATATATTTCTGTGAAAATTTGCAATAAATCTTCTCCTTGCTTCTCTTGCATTTTCTTGGCATTTGTAGAACAAGATAACAATCTGCAATCTCTCATCTAATGAATATTTCATTTCGGCAATATTATAGTAAATTTGTCAAATTTTTTGACTTTGAAGGATTTCAAGGTGATTTTACCTTTATTACCTAGTGTATGTTTCAAACAGGTTGAAGTTAAATTATACTGGATAAAACATTAAAATTTAATAAAAATAGCTGTCACAATATTAAATATTTTAATCAGAACGGACATAAAAAAACTCACTCGTTCCGAAAATCGTATAAAAAAAGCTATGTTCCATTTAAAAAACACCTTATCCATAGCGTAACTCTTTTGTTTCTGGTGCAAATAAATTTTTGGTTTCATTTTTGAATTCTGCAGGAAAAAGTACATCAATTGGCTATTTTAGATTTTTCTTTAAATACAAGGAAGCTCAAAAATGAGCCCCTGTTCAGTCCTCGTTGGAAGACCCTGTACATAAAGCTAATTTTTTATTACCAAAACTGTTGTTTGGCCTTGGAAACAGCAAAGTTAATCAAAAACTCTCAGGCTTTTTTTTACAAAAAAAAAAACATTTTTGTAAAAAACGAGGACGTGCTAAATAAAGAAAACCATACTTGTAAAAAGGGGGATGTGTTATAAGGTCATGTAAATAATATATTCCCTGTATATTACTTGAATAACAAGGACCAGTTTGTACAGGTACCTGGATAGAGGACCACAAGCAAGGGAAAATAATTTTGTCAAGTTAACTTGACAGCTTGTTAAGTCGTGCTCGGGTTTGCTTATACTAAAGAGTATATAACAGTAAAGTCACCATTAAATTAGCGCAGTGCTTGTAGTCAAATTTTAAACAAAAATGTCCTATTAGGGGTTGTGCCACAAATTTATTTTGATATTTTCAAAAAAAAACTTACCTTGGGGCCAAATCTTCCGGAATTGCTAAAGGCAAGAATGGTGGTCTAGGCGACAAACTGTCAATAATGGGAAGATTAATTACTTGAGTTTCAGTATGTCCAGGCCAGTTTGCCACACTCTCTCCATTTGGGGAGGTGCATGTGTCACTAATGGGAATAAAAATTTCATCCCAACCTCCTTTGTGGTACCGCCAACCTTTTGATTTAAGGATCAAGGTTCTTTTTGTGCCATAGGCTACCATAAAGCAATACACAGCATGGTGTAGTTGGCAGCCATAACCACAACCCTAAAATTATTAAAAATCATTTCTTCTAGATTTTTAATAACAATATCGATCTCCATCAAAAACTTTTCTAATAATATTTGCAAAAAATTAATGAGCTTTAGTTACATAGCTACAAATGCCAAACATTATTAATAGAGTTTACCTTATTTAAACTACAAACTAATTTTCTTGCACTGTCACAGTCTTCTGGATTTTGTAAATATTGAAATCTATCTTGTACTAGCTTGCTTAGTTCATGAGATTCCTTTTCCCTCCATTCTTCATAGCCATCGACTTCAGCTAATTCTTCAATGTCATGTAATAAAGATCTAAAAAAGAATTTCAATGAATCTGTAATAAAACCGTAGCCTGCTTATTCTAAAAACTTAAACAGTCTGATAAATAATATTGCAAATTAAAAAAATTTGTATAAAATACAGAAACATCGGTAAATTAACATTTATTTTGTGTTGCGTTTCATAAGGGCTGATTATTTAATAATAATATTCCTAGATTATGTAGTGAAGAACAGATGAAACTATTCATTCATAAATGAATCTATCGCTACGCGCCAACATTTAACGCAGAGACCGGGCCAAAGAAGGCCCACGAGGGGTTTCTTTGGCGCTTGTTGGTGTGGTGCGGACGGTATAGCGAACGCCAACGAAACCAACCGCAATCCGTATCGTGGCGGTAACATCAAAGGAATCGAACAAGTTAAGCGAACGAGGAGTGGACGGGCGCCGAAGGCCAACGAACGAACGTTCAGTTGGAGCGTGTAAGGCCATCATTTTACTTCCACTACATAATTTTCGGCTTTTAAATAAAGTAGTTATCCACCACCTCCGCTTTCGTTTTGTTTTTCTTTCTATTTCGTTCGCTCGCAAACTTTCTTCGTTAACGTCTATTATGTAACAAAAAAGGATACAAATGAACTGGATACACGCTCCGGTTGGGTTGGGGTCCCTGGTTTATATATAGGCGACTAGGTCACTCGGTTGGATTTGGGAAATCCGTAACTAACAGCGCGGCCATGAGCGAGAGAAGGGAGTTTTCTGTGAGGACTGGATCATTGATGAGTCGAATGGCTCTCTTTCGGATAGAATCAAGGATGTTGTGTCGAGGTGATGCCGCTCCACACATGTGGGAGCAGTACTCTAGGTTAGGTCTTATTTTGGAAAGCATAGAGAGTGTATAAGTTGGAAGGGGCGGAGAAGTATTTTCTGTCTCGAAAGAGAAAACCAAGCTTTTTTGCTGCCGATGTGGCAACTGAAGTTGTGTTTGTGCCAGCTGAGATCATGTTCGAAAGCGACGCCAACAAGATTGAACGTTTCACTGTTCTGTAGAGCTTGGCCTGAGGCTTGGCCATTCATGTGGTAAGCGTTTCCAGACTTTTTGTGTGACAAGGAGCAAGGCTGGGTTTTGGAGGCGTTGAAATGAACAAGGTTGTCTCTAAGATTAATTGAAGATCTTGGGATCCAGGTACATAGTTGGGTAGGAAGACCGTAAGAAGGTAGTTTGATCAGGAGTGCTGCATGCCACACTTGGTCAACGGCCTTGGAAATATCTAGAGCAACAATCTGAGATTCGCCATGAAATTCGAGAGACCTTTTCCAGTTATGTGTGACAAAGCTAAGGAGATTAGCTGTGGATCTTTGGTGACGAAATCCGTACTGTCTGTCATGGATGATTTTGTGTTTTTCTAGATATTTTAGAATCTGCAAGTTGACCGCTTTCTCCATAACTTTGCTGACAACAGAGAGGTAGGTCTATAATTGGATGGAAGTAACTTGGAACCCTTCTTCGGGACACGCTGCAGACGCGCAGTCTTCCAGCTATCTGGGAAGATACCCTTGTCATAAGAGATCTGGAAAAGACGAGTTAAGATGGGTGCAAGTTCTGGAGCGTATTTTTTTAGAACTGCTGGTATGCCATCCAGACCGGAGGACTTTTTGCTGTCAAGGGATAGAAGAATTTTTTGAACTTGTTTGACCTTAAGTATTATGTCAGGCATTTTGTGGTGTTTAGACGTAGCGGTTGGAAGAGCGAAATTGGGGGGAGGGATTAGGGTGGAAGTGGCAGCGAATTGTTTGGCAAATAGCTTTCCCTTTAGAGGTGGAGATAATTTCGTTGCCAGAGGTCAGGGAAGGAAAAGTGCTCTTCTACAGAAGTTTTCACTAATGCTTTTGGCAAGTCACCAGAAAGATTTGCTGCCGTTGGGACAGGAAAGCACTTTATCTTTTATGCAGTTCTTAAAAGCATTTTTGGACTCTAAGATAGTTTGGTTGTATTGATTTCTTGCCTCAGTGAAAATTTGATGATTTTCGGGTGTAGGATTTTGAAGATACCTTTTGTGAGCTTGGACTTTTTTGAGCCTGGCTTTATCATAGGCCTTGGAGAACCATGGCTTTTGATGGTGGAGTTTAGGTTTCTTGCGGGTATGTGGAATGAAACCTTCAATACCAGCTTGAATGTTGTCTGTGATATGAGAGCAAATTTTGAAGGTATAGGGACTGGAAAAACAGACTGCCTGGGAAAGCGGAGAAGAAGTTTCGAAGACCATCCCAGTCGGCAGAATTGTAGTGCCTGATCGTGCATTCTGGCATGATTTCAAAGAACTTGGGATGTATGAGACAAGAGACGGTAATGAGGCCGTGATCTGAATGACCAAGGGGAGCACATACAGATGTTAAGTATGACTCAGGATGGGTGGTAAGAAAAAGATCTAGTGGATTTGGATTATGGGTACAAACGCGGGCTAAGTATGTTGGCTCTCTGATTAAATTGGTGAGCGAGTTGCTGATTGTGAAGTTTTCTGCTGCTTTGCCTTCTGGATCAGTTTTTGTGGATCCTAGCCATTTCTTGCTATGGACTTTGAAGTCGCCTAGGAAGATAACTTCAGCGGAGGGAAATTCAGAGATAAGATGGTCAATTTTTGCCGAGAGAAAGTCAAAGAACTCATTGTAGGAGTTGTCTGATGGGGAGCGGCAGATGCAACAGATTACATGCAAAGAGTATAAAAATATAATGCTTGAATCTTAGAAATATTTTCTGTATAACTCAGGTATACAAATAATAATTCTTAGTTAGTAATGTTTTTATAAATGGATTTTAAATTTGTTACCTACAATTTTTTGTACACAGTTTTTGCTAAAATAATAAATAACAGTAATTACAGTTTTTGCAGTGCTATATTTCTTTAAACCCCTTTCATAGTTTTTGCCTAAAGTACAGATAAATAGCTAATAGACAAACTTCTGAAGACAAAGCTTGGTGAACGAAGACATGAACTTACAAGTGATCATCTTAAATAATTGCCAGATAGATAGATTGGAATTTGTTTTAAATTAAGTATCCTTACATAAGTAATACATTACAAATAATTTAATTATATGTAATGCATACAAAAAGCTTGCAAATGCTATAGGGAGAAGGCAAAACTTTAAATAGATTAGCTGTGAGAAAAATATCAAGCTGAAATTAGCTATTTTTAATTCCTGTTTGCAGTATTTTCTTCTTAGTAGAGCACTTGTGATTTTGCATATTTTTATGTACTTATAATCGAAAAGTCTTACTTACCTAATAAAAAATAATCAAGTCACCTATTGAATGGCTATCTGTAACAAACCACTATACTATTAACTTGAAGAGTAAACTTACCTTTTATGTTCTGCTCCCAAGTTTAGAACCTGACCGATAGTATCTGCAATATCAGGAGCAATGTCACTGGCTCGTTTTTGAATATCTAATAAGCTTGAGTGAATATAATTCCAAAATTCCTTTGTATTTGAGTATATTCTTCTTCTTAACAATTCATATTCTATATTTGGTTCCTCTTTAGGATTTATGTGGCCGAAACTGCTCTTTTTATATGAACGTTCAGCTTTTGTTAATCTTGTTTGAAAATTTTCTATTGCTTCTTTTTGATCATCATTTAAATTGCTAAAAGGTATTGAAAAAATTAGCAAATACGTTGCATATAATTTAGGTTTAATTGAATATATTTTATTCTAGACACGGTTAAAACTCATGGGCAGAAAAATTTAATGAATATCCACACCCACCAAGGACAAGTTTACAAACGAATTAAAATTATTTTTTTCCTTACATAGTATATCTTTGGAACTTCTTAAACAAGCTTTCTATCTTTCATAAACTATTTATAATAATAATACTATTAATTTTATTGCCAACTAAATGATTTATAGGTATAGGTATATCACAGAGCAACCTCACAAACAGGTGGTATAATATCCTTTAAAAACAAGTTAAAATTGGGTATACACATAGTCATAACTCATAAGTAATTACTCATAACAATACAATTTAAATTGAAACTGGTAATAATAGTCTATCTAGAAAACATGTTTATCCCATTAAATAAAAAATGCTCTGATGTTTTTGTAATATATCTATGCTACTCCCCAAATATTATATAAGCTAAGGTAAAATGAAGGTTTTTTTTTACAAATAATTGAGGATTCTTCCCAAGGCCGTGCCCAAGAGAGAGGGCTTGACTCCTGCCTTTAGGAAGTATTTTTTTCGAAATATAACAATGTATATAGCAATACAAAAAAAAATGGGCAACCCCTTTTCAAAAACCTAGGCTTGGTTATTCCTACAATTTTCTAATAAACAAAAGGATTTGCTTTAAGCAACATATTTTAGGTGTATTTTCCGACTACTCACTTCACACTAATTTCTCTAAAGATTTCTTGCAGTTCATCATTCTGTTTTCTAAGTGCTTCTAGATCTGTAAGAGCCCTAATAAGCCTTTCCCTTGACTTGGAATCCAGAGTATTATTTGAATTTAAACCAGGATAGGCGGAGAGTAATAATACGACTAACCACAGGGCCAGAAAAAGAACTAATATTCGATGCCACCCTACAGATGAAATCTGGCGTAAAACAGCACTCATTTTAACACTGAAAAAAACTATTTTAACTCTAATACCTATTTACATTTATTTAAAAACATACCTGTTTGTGGGTATTTCCTAAAACTGGGGGATTAAAAAAGTTACAATGTGGCGAGGTTTATTCTTCATTCTTTAACTCTATTATATCAGTTACCGCAATACCACAAATAAATTTAAATTAAATAATTGTTGAATAAATAATGATCTAGGTATACTACACGCGAGAAAAACACCCACAAGAGGGGACCACCAGCCAGCCACTTGACAACTCCACACAAACTCCACAACTCCAGTCTCCAGCTGATTGTCAAATTTGTCAGTAGTGGATAAAGATTCATCTCTTGGATAAAATATATATTCGGAAAATAGGGGCGTTTATAAACCCGCGGAAATAACATATGACCTATGCCTGGTTGTACAAGCTTAAGCCACAATTAAGCCACAGAATGTAGATAAGGTATTCTGGGGTTAAGCTTAGTTTAACTAAAATTCGGTTCAGACATAAACCTTCCCATACAAATTACATTGCTGTCAAAAATACATTCAATTTAACAGTAATGCACTTGTTATGGGAAGGTTTAAGTCTGAACTGAGTTTTAGTTGCACTAAGCTTAAGCTACTATTGTACAACCAGGCAGGAATCCTTTTTTAGTTTTCTGTTTTCTTCCTTTGCATTTATTCACAGGAACTGTGTATTGAGTTTTTGTGACGATTATTGGCGCCAGCGCAACATTACAACTTTCAACAATTACCTTGGGCTTTGTTTTTACCATTTATTCTAACAAACGCCTCGTTTTTTATGATTTATCCGCGGAAAGGTACATTTTTATTACAAAGCATCCCTTTGTTTTGTGATTTTTACAGCCGATTCACTGGTGGAAGCGTGATGCCATCAGATTTCAACCAAGTCGTTCTTTTATTTCTGGTGGAAAACCGGTGCCTCGCCATAATTTGGGGAAAACCTAACCTAAGAAATCTCAAGATTATAAGTAAAAAAGTGAAAACAGATTAGAAAACTCTGAATCGTTTAAAATAGGAATTGAAATCGCTGAGACTATATTTGAAAACTGTGTTTCTGACATAATAATCAGTTCAGGTTTAGTATAATAAGGTTATGATAACCATAAATATTTAAAAGGTTTTCAAGCATATTAGTGAACACAACAAAGCATCCCGACGTAAAACATTATGGTTCAGACATATTTCATCAGTTGAATTTGTGGTTAAATCAACCAATAAAAATAAAATATTGAATAAAGAACACGCCCTTTCACTCCTAATCAAGAAGCTGGGTACTACATTCACACTAATCTGGAACTTCCCTTAACTGCTTTGGCCACCTGTCGAACTTTTAGATACTTCGTTAAATATCCGATCATCGAGTGAGGAGTGAGACTCATTTATATAAACAAAAACCTAACCCTAAAGTAGTGTTTTGTTTTTCTGCAAATTCCGTGATAGATTTTCATTAAGTTGTTTAAAAGTATTTTGCTGCCATTATTATTAGTATTACAAACCGATTAAATAATGAGTTCCCAAAATGCTATGACAATTTCGGCCGGTTCGGACTCCGTATTGGTAAATGCATTAAATCTTTCTACTGGAATAATCCATAAAAGCCGAAATCTTCTAAGAAACGTAAGATGCTGGCACAAATTTATAGTAAGTTTTCCGCTACTAGGATTCACTATGCTCTTATAAAGATATTTACCCAAGTTTCGAAATCTCATAATGGCATTATTTTAATGTTCTTTCTTTTTTCTCCGTCAACATATTTTTTAAACATTGACTATTACTTAACATAAATATACCTACCTACTTAACATGTTGGGACAATTAAAAAGGTAGTCCTATTATTAGTATTTTTATACAAGTGCATTTGGCAGACCAGTGAAGAATTTTCTTCTTGCCTCTTAAGACTGTTTCCATATAGTATTTGCCTATTTCACTGAAAATGGCAATTGTTCTACTATTTATGGGCAGTTAATATCATTGTTTAAAACTTTGTACAAGGTAACAAAGGTTATTATTATTCCCCTATTTTCAAGTGATAACCTTTTAAATTATTTAACAATAGCAAGTGATCATAACCTCTTTAAGGATAAAAACCAATATATTTTTATGGAAGAAATTTTCTGTGCACTTTTGTACAGCTTTACACCATACTACATGCGGGAGCGACCATATGATACTACGATACTCAAACTTGATCAAAATTAATGTGTCAAACAATTTCAAACATACATTGACATCAAACAACTTTGAAGACCCTGTTACAGAACCCATTAACTTATGAGCCTCTGTAATTTTACTATACATGCACTCTGTAAAATCATGACTGGCATCAAATAGCAGACGTAGGTCTTTTAGAGTATTTTATTTAACACTTTGCTTTTAATCTTATAGCTGTAGTTAATGGATCCTTTTTTCATGTAAACGTCATATTGGAGCACTAATTAATACTTAAACTAAAACTACTTTCTTCGCACAAAACACATGCCCTTTCTAAGTCATTCTGTAAACTTTCACAATTATTCTCACCTCAAACACTTGAAAAAATCTTAAAATTGTCCGCGAATAATAAAGAATTCGAGTTTGTAACTACTGCACATATTCCATTCATAACAGTCAGAGAGAGACGAGGTATCAAGTTTGAGTGCTGTGGTACCCCAGATGTGCTTATATATAGATTAGATTTTGCCGAGGGGTGTCTCACCCTTGGTAATCAGTGTACATACTGTAAGGAAATCACTGGTAATCATTGGAAATCAAAACCATTGGAAATCATTGGTAATAATGGGAAATCGTCGGTAATCAACTGGTAATCACCAGTTATCACCAATTATCACTGGTAATCACTGTGTTATTTATGGAAATAAACGAAAATCGTTAGTAATCCGCCACCATCAAGGTTATCACACGGCGGCGACGCGTTAAAAACTAAAATCACCGACAAAATTATTAAAAATTTAAACTTGAAGTAGCTACAGCAGAAACCATACTAATATTCAAAACATATCAATATAAAATTCCCCCAGAAGTATATACATAGCTCATGCAGTGGCGTCTGGTGAAATTTTAAAGTGTATATCTCTGTTGCTACTTATGGGACCCATGCCAAATTCAGGTTTTTTAATAGTGAGCCTACTAGGAATGTTTTGGTAAAGAAAAAATATATTTTGTAATTTGCGAAAAAAAGTTGAATTTTTAGGTAAGTATCTTATTTATTATTTTTCCAAACAAATTTTACATCATTCTGTTAAAAAAATTTAAATTTGAACAGAAAAATGTGCTAGTAGCAAACGGTCGACTGGCCAGTCAATAGCGTTAGTCGGTCACGTGGACACCTCTAGTTTTCCACTGCACGGTGTCCTGCTGTCATGTTTGAATTAGAATTAGAAATCGTTAGAAATCATATAAATTACCCTAGTTTGGTAATCAGTGTACAAATTTTCGATAGGTGAGACACCCCTCGGATTTTGCCCCCTTTACGTCAGTCATTCTATCATGAAAATAGTCAATAAATCAACAGAGGATTAATATTCAATTTGTCAAGTGACTTTAATGCTAGGCTATGTTTTACCTAGTCAGAAGCCTTCTTTGTATGTATTGTATAAACAATATCAAGTTTTTTTTGTTGACTTTTTTGGAAAGAACCCATATTGTTTATTTTGATTTCGCCTATTTTCAAGTGATAATCTTTTCAATTTATTAAGGCAAGCAACACAGATTATTGATAGACGAAGTTCTAGAAACAGCGCCCTCTATGCATTACACAAAAATAATCACAGGTTCTTTTTGGGCTATCCCAAGAACTCCCGTATGATAAGTTTAGATAAACACGCTTAAACCTCAAGCAAAACCACTTAGAAAGCACAAAATTTGAAACAAAATCATAAGGCCTATAACTGTTTCAGAAAGCAAAATTGTACCAGGACTCTCAAAAGCTACTAACAAAATATTGTCCATTTGTTTCTGGAAAACTGTACATTCAAAGTTTGATTCTCAAAGGGTATCTTAATTTTAGGTAAGCAATACAGATGGATTATCAAGAGACGAAGTTCTAAAAACAATATTGGATCATGTTCACCCTTTAGATTTGATTCCAGTTTTTTATGCAAAGGACCCTATCAACTCAAATTCTTATTTCTTGGCTAGAAATTGTGAAGCAGCCATTGAAAAGTTGTGTAAAGATAATTTGATTGTTGATCATCCTTATAACAAGAATACAAATAATAGAAATTTTCCACCAGTAAGTGGGCGTGAATTTTTTTTTTTACATTATTTTTTAGGTAATTTAGTGTGTAGTAAGTAATTGGTGTAGTATTAAGTATGTTGTGAGAATGAAAATATGTATAATAGGCACTTACATATATGTAGGTATATAGACAGTTAATATGTTATATATGGAAAATATACTTGTATAATTTTCCAAAAAAGATAAGTCAAAATGTGATAAACAGTGATAAAGAATAAAACTAAACTATGATCAAGTATACCTACCTCCAAAAGTTATACTTTCGAGTTTACATTATCCTTCTATACATACAGCTTAACTAGACCATTTCTAGCTGCTGTAAAAATGACGCATCATTATCTTTTTTTTCTTTTTAGATGTATTGGAAAAAAGTTTTGTTTGGGTTTCTTGTAAAGTTAGGACTTGTGAGATATGCTTTTTCGTGTGATGGTCGACAATAAAGATAATCTAAATGACCATTACCTGATGTCCTTTTGCCTTAGGGGTCATCCATAAATTAAGTAAGTCACGAAAATTCCTCGTCCTAATCACATTCGTGTACCCCCCCCCCCCCCTGTTGTGACGTCACTCATTTTGCAATTTGACATTTAGAACTTGATTAAAACAGCACTTCCAATATTATTTTTTAATGTTTTCAAAGAAAGTAACAATTTGTACGTTTTCAAAGAATAGATAGGTACTCAACATCAATAAAAAAAATATTCTTACATTGTTTTTGACTGAAAAAAAAATTAATCATCCTGTGCCCATGGACCAGAAGAACCTGAGATCATCTGAACTCTCAGTTTTAACAACCTATAATACCGGGCGTAAATGGATAATATCAGTGATGAAGTAAGATAATGACATATATATTTTCAGATTAAAAATTACTGTAGCATCAGGTTCGAAAACGGCAGGGCAGTAGGTCGAGGCCGAAAACGGTAGATCTACCGTTTAAACGGTAGACCTGGCCACATTGCAAAGACATAATAAAAGAATGAATCCCGTTACATCGGCTTTTTTCAAAGGCGGTATCGGTCTTTCGGTGTATGTTATCAAAGGCAAACAATTTTAAACTTCAAAATAAGATACTTACATCACAGATTACAATGGTTTGTTATTGTATAAGCCGTGCTTATATAACGTTGATTTCGCCCGTGGCCCTATTACCTATTTAATTGTTTTAATATTTTAGATTAGATGTGACGCCACGAACCATGACTCCTCCCCCCCCTGTCATGTCTTGTTGCACTTTATGAACCCCATCCCTCCCCCTTTGCGTGTGACGTAATTAACGGATGACCCCTTAGAACCAGAGCTGGGCAAACTAGTTGAAAAGAGTAGTGGAGTATAACTACTAACTACTTTATCAAAAAAGTAGTTTAACTACTTGGTAGTTAAACTACTTCTTCAAAAAATCAGTTAGACTACTAAGTAGTTAGTAGTTAATTATTTGACTACTTTTTTAACTACAAACCAGCAAACATGTACCATTGTATCTCAAACAACCAGTGCCATAGCTATACTTATAAAAATGATTAAAAAAGGAACTTGAACTTATAACATCAAATAAAAAAATTCAAAATAAAATAAAATAAATTTTTATTATTTAAACTTTATTTTAAGGTTAATTGATTGACTTAAATTTAAACAAATTATTAACACAGTTCCTTTTTTTTTCTAACGGACTTTACGAGGAGGTCATCAATTCGACCCGTATGTGTCATTTTTTGGTACTAAAATATCAAACTAAAACATGTTTCAAACCTGCTCCTATCTAAGCTTCGGGCTTCAGGCTTTAATGATAGGGCTGTTTGTTGGTTCAACCTGCTCCTATCAACCATTCGTTGGTTAAACCTGCTCCTATCTAAGCTTCGGGATACAGGCTTTCATGATTGAGCTGTTCGTTGGTTCGCGAGCGTCCTCAAGAGGCGTACACAGAGTGTGAGGATTAATAATTACATTTCCGATCCATTTTTCGTCTACTAGGGGGTTCCGCAGGGGTCCCAATGTTCTCCTCTGTTGTTCAATATCTTTACAAATGATATTCTGAATGTATTATGCATACTAATGTTAGCTTCTGTGCAGACGATTTAAAGTTGTACAAGAGGGTAGAATCAGTTCAGGACAGCATGGAGCTGCAAAGAGATATAGACGCCCTTTGGGAGTGGTCCCAAGTGAACCAGCTTGACATTAATATAGCCAAATGTTTCTTTATAAGTTTTAATAGGAAAGTAACAAGAATACCAACAGCCTATAACATCAATAACGTCAAACTGGTTCATAAATCATTGGTGAAGTATCTGGTAGTGCATTTTGATGAGCGTTTAACCGTTGTTTGAGGCTTTCCTCAAACAACGGTTTAACCTTTAATGATCATGCCGTGCGAGTTTCGCAGAAGTGTTTTGTTTGTCGAAGTTGTCAAGAGTTATCTCTGGATGTGTTTAAAACTCTCTATGTGAGCTTGGTTCGGTCTAATCTAGAATATGCGAGCATGATCTGGTCTTATTACCAAGCCTACATTGACATTGTGGAGCGAGTCCAGAATACGTTTTTGACTTTCAGGACTATCATAGGGCTGATGTTCTGCAAAGAATTGATTTGATGAAATTGGAGCGAAGTAGACAGTTCTTCAATGTCTGTTTTGTGTTTAAAATACCGATTGGTTTGAATGATTGTCGGGAGTTGTTGTCTAGAATTGGATTAAATGTTCCGAGTAGGAGTTTAAGGAATTGAAACCTTTTTTATGAGAACTTCCACAGGACTGATTACGGTACGAACTCACCGCTATATAGAATTCTTCATACACTTACTGATATCAGCAGATCATTGGACATTTTTAATCTGTCGCTGGGTGTTTCCAAGTGTAAAAGTTTAAGATATTTTAAGGAATTGTGAACACTTTATACTTTGTATCTGATTTGGGGCCGTACTTTAGTTTGTGTTTTTCTTTTTTTTTTGCTTATGGCTCTTATGTAGTTAAGATGAAATGTTTGAAAATTGTGTTAAATCCTTAGGTATTTTTGTTATTGTAAAAATGGGGTTTCCCGTATATTTTATAAATAAATAAATATCTATCTATTAGGTAATAGGAGTAGGAGGTATTTCAAAAAAAAATAATACATTTTTATTTTTTGAAAACTTTCAAAACCTGCAAATTCTCTATAAGATTTGCTTATGGTTTACTGGACTGAGAGCGCCACACGAGAAATTTCCGAAAAGTTGTTCTAATGAGATTTTTGGCACTCGTCGACGTACACGTCATGTAATGACGTAATATAGGGAAGTAGTTAAATACTTTTAAAAGTAGTTAAATTATACAAAAATAGTTAAAATACCTGAAGTAGTTGCACTGAGTAGTTAACTACTTTTTTAATTACTTTTTGCGAATATTTTATGCAGACTTAAAATAATCGAGTATAACTACTATAGAAGAAAAAAAGTAGTAAGAATACAACTAGTTGTACAGAAAAGTAGTTAACTACTTTTGAGTTAACTGCTGTCCAGCTGTGCTTAGTTTTAAGTCTGAAGGGCATTAGGCTCAACGACGTTTCAGCGATGTTGAACTTCGCTGGTCGGGCTATATTCCGCTCCCCTCTCAAGATCGGTGACACTCCGATACGTTTGGCAAAAAAGCTATCTATAGTATCTAGGAGTCAGGCGCGGGCCGTGAGTTTTTTTACAGGTGGGTCAAAATTTTATGGGCAACTAGTGATATCAACGCAACAAGCAAAATACACTTTTTTAATTAAGGGAGGTTTTCTAATAATGTGCCTAGTTTTGCCAAGAAATTATTTACCTACAAATAAACACCGCCAAAATCATAGAATAGGTACTGCAGAATATTGAACATTACTACTCTTGATGTTTATGACTTTCAGTATCACTCTTCTGTTTATGGCTTTTTTCTATGTGTTTTAATACTCTAAGTTAGTAGATTTTAGCGGTTTTCGTTGTGATAAGTTTAGCTTCTCCTCAATAGGTGTCGCGTCTTGTACTAAAAGCCCAGAATATAAACAGAAAAAAATTCTGAGCTAAAAGTATGACTATTCGTAAAATAAAATTAGGAACGCTGCCGAAACTCCGTTTTCTTTAATACATACAATGCTGGCGACTAGACATAGTAATACGATATTTGTCTACGCACGTGCAGGATGTAAGCTGTAGTAAATATGAGATTGCCAACAATTTTAAAAATATTTTATCGAGGAAGAACTTGTTGCCAATACACCTTTTAGAGCCGATCTAATTTTTTAAATAACAAAAAATTAAAAAAAAAGTTCTTGCCCCAACACAGGTGCGAACCCGCGAGCGTCGGTTTACCTCGCTGCGGTTATATCCCTTGAGCCCTGCTTGAGCCACGCTAGCTATGTAAGAAAATCGGTCCGATACCGGTAAATTCGATGGCTAGCGCTGGCCTGACCGAAATCGTATTTATAATTTTTTATGTTTAACCACTAATTAAAATTGTTGTTACAATGCGCATATTAGGTACCTAATTAGTTTTTCTTTTTCCGAACCAAATGTTTTGAAATAATATATTTTAGAGTATTGAGTTTGAGAGTATTTCCATAGTGGGAGTGGCCAGATATTATTGGTGGGCCGTCGACCAATTGTGTCTCTTTTTAACTTCCTAAAGCGCGTATGTCTGTTTCTCTCTTGCTTTTAATGAATTTATATCGTCCAAATAAACCTATAAGATCAATTTACAATATGACCCAGCCCGGAACAAGCTTGGATATCCTTTGACGATGGCTGGCTTGACTTTATTCATTCTTGGGGAGTTTTAGCATGGAACTTTGAAACAAAAGATTCTTTTTTGGTTTTAAAAAATTAAAAAATAAATTATTAGGTAGATCACTGAAAATTTTAGGTGGGTCATTGACCAAATGACCTTATGGACGGGCCGCGCCTGCTAGGAGTAGTCATCGATCAATGGCATGTATATAAGTTGGAAAAACTACATTCCGCGATCACTAATTTTAAGCTTTAGCATAAGTAAATTTTCAACAACGCTCTTCAAGCCTCACTGCAAAAAGCTCTTACAGACTCTGCAAGCTCCCGCGGAAAGAGTCGCCCTCCTCATTTGCACGTCGTTGGGCAACCAAGGGTTAACACCAACCTCGGCCGCACCCTGGCTGTGTTGTCGCATTGGACTTGCCTGCATAGGGGTCGTAATGTGGATTTCTGTAAATGTGCACGTATTAGATACGTGCACATTAGTTAAGTTTCGTTGCCAGGTGACGTTATACATTATTATTAAGTAATAAATATATTTCAAAGTAAAGTACATTCCGCTCGATCACTAAAGTTAAACGACGCCCGGCACGGTTATTACTTGGTGGGCTGGTGAAATCCCTACAGATGTTTCCAGCTCTGGGTGTGTGAGTCAACAAATCCATGTATGAGTCGGACTTCCCCGTACACCCTCGGTACTTCGTGGGCTGTCAGAAGATAAAAAAAATTTAAATATTTTATTTTTTATTATTGTAGTTTAAACTGGCCATAATATTGAATTTATCCAATACAAATGAAGTAAAGATTGATGTACAAAAGAATGTTTTGCAAGTTTTAAGTAAACGCTTTAGTGTGGGTGCAAAAACCCTTAATTTGGATAAGTTTTTTGAAGATCCAGGTGAGTTTGTATTAGAACTAATCAGTTATTGATTTTGAAATTATTTCGTTGACATTTTATTTAAGTTAATTTAAACAGTTTGATACTATTCTTAGGGTAAAACTAAAGTCAAGTTGTAACATTTTAGATTAAAGCTTTAGAGATTTAAATTTACTTGCTGTTTTTTTTAGTTTTGTAACATAAGTTAATTTTCAAATTTAACTACTAAATAAAGTAAGGCTGGAATTACCCAATGTCTTAATTTTAATTCTTATTTCTTAAGTCATAATTTTAATTCATAGTCGTAATTTTAGTCTTTAATGTGGTTAGCCAATATTTTAATTCCTAATTTTTAATGCTTAAAAATGACAATTTTGACAGTAGAGCTAGTATTGACAGTTTGAAGAATTTGGCGTTTTAAAAAAAACTGGAAATATTTTCTTCAAAAATAATGAAAATTACTAAGAGAAATCTATTGGGTATAACGTAACTAAAAAACAATAATAATTACACATTTTTATCAACATCAGCACAAAGCAAAAACATACCACTAATTTCCATTATTGTGGCAATGGAAGACCATGCATTTTCTGTAGCTATCTTATCCTTAAATTTTGCCTCCTTTTTGTCCCAGAGGAAGCTGTATTTTTCTATCAAATCGATAAATACGCTTATATCTACGTTTTCAACACTCATTTTTATACAGAAAAACTCAAACAGCAGAAAGTTTCAGGTTATGTTTCAATTTCAAACAAAACTGATGTTTCGCGCCACAGCCCTTCCCAAACGGTTGGTGCACATGCGCAGATGGGATTTGGTCTTAATTTCTATGTCCTAATGCTTAAAAGATAAAAATTGGCAACTTTCAAGGTCAACAATTAAGCAATAAAATTGTGATTAAGAAATAAGACATTGTTAAAACCATCACGTTCAAAAACATGTGTTTTATCTTTAAGATTATGCACTAAAATTAAGATTACAACTACAAATTACGATTAAGACATTGGGTAATTCCAGCCTAAGACACAAGAGGTCATTTTTACTGTCATGCATTTACAGACGATTGCATTGGCCACATCCAAAGGCTTGTTTAACTGTTTAAATAATTATATAAATATCCCGTTTTGATCATCTGATACTTGTCTTTATCAGTATCACTTGTAGCGTAGTACCGCACAGGTAACTAAGAAATACTCTACCTCTTCCTAAAATCCCAAACAAAGATAAGACCAACGCAATCCTATTTGGGACAAAACAATCAACGGTGGAAAGACCGCCCACAATAAATGTTGGCAATAAAGAGTTGGAAATTTCCAAAGACATAAAAATTTTGGGCGTCTATGTAAATGAATGGTGTGACTGGTCAGAGCATTTCAATAATTATAATCCAAAAAAGAGACTGAACTCTGTTTGTTACGGGATTCGGGTCGTTAATAGGTATATGAATGAAAAAACTAGCAAAATTATGTATCATGCTAACTTCGAGTCACTGTTAAAATATGGGATCATCTTTTGGGAAAGTCACAGCTCAGTACAAGACATTTTTGTAACGCAAAAAAGGGTAATAAGAATTGTAAGAAAATTCGAATACAATCAAAGTTGTAAAGACGTTTTTAAAAACATGGAAATAATGACAGTTTATGCTATTTATATTTATGAATGTTTAATGTTTTTCTTCAAACATGGAGACTTTTTTAACTCTGATCTACCACAATTATCAAACAAGAACGACGGACGTAAACTATCCAATACACTAACTGACACAGATCGATCCCCGCATTATTAAGTCTTTAAAATTATTTAATGTGTTACCAGATAGTGTTAAAAAGTTAAGTTCAAAAAAATTGATTAAAATGGAAATCAAAAACAAGGCTCATCAAGTTAGAACCATATAGTTTAAGTGATTATTGTACTTAGTAGGTATTTAAGAATTTGTATTACTATCTATTATGACTCCATTTCATTTTGTGTTCCCATGATTTTAAATAAAGAGGTTTATTATTACTATTAAAAATCAATCTAGCAAATCAAAATGTCGTTTAATAGTACGCAAAGTGGCTAAATTTTTATAAAACAATAGTATATTGTAAAACGAGCATGGAATGACATGCATTTCCTACGAGTATGACGTTTGCAGCACGATGCCGCAGGCGAGTGCTGCAAATCATACGAGTAGGAAATGGTCATTCCATGCGAGTTTTACACTATACTTTTTCTACGAATGTTACTGTTAATAAAATGGGATTAGTAATATTTTTCTTTTTAAGATGTCAAAAAATGTCAATGAAATTATAAAGATTTTGACGCGGCACCGGTCAACGCCACCTTTGTAAAAATATACTCGCGCACAAAGTGAACTTTGTAGTTCAATCACCATGGTGATTGAAGCACAATGAAAATGTGTATAAAACAATGGACTATCTTCCGCAATTACTATTGAACATACAAAAAAGGTTTTTATTGACATGAGTAGAAAAAATATGTTTTCCTTTGATTACATAAAAATAGATAATGTAAAACTACTTAAAGAATAAATTTCTAACGGTGATTCTATAGAAATTAATGCTAGGCTGGCCTAATTTGACAACCAAGATTTTTAAACTGACAAGTGTAAAAGTCAGACAACTAAGTTTTATACTATTAATTTGTTTCTGAGTTTTTTCGCAAATTTATAAAGAAAGACAATTTTAGTACATACTTTTCACATAATAGAACTAAATTGATTTTAGCAATATGTTCCAAGATGAAAATCATTTGAAAATCGAGCAAATCGCTGAAATATAACACAAGTTTTTAATGAGGAGTTATTATCAATGACAGGACAAATACCTGTCAAAACCTAACTAATCAGCTAGATGATCTTAATTTAAACCAGTCCTAAATTTTAGACCTTTTTAGTGAATCTGAACGTAAATGTTTAATATATTTTTTTTAGAATTAAGTGAATTTTGTCCACTTTCTCAGCCAAAGATTATGTATTTCGTACTTCATATTTCAAAAAGTCTGTCACCTGAAGAAATTATATTATCAAATAATGGCATCAGACTTCTAAATCCACTAGACGTTTTAATTGGATTAAAGTTGCGAGCTCTTGATCTACGTAATAATGAGGTACGCCAGTTAAGTTAGAATTTTTAATTTTTCTTAAAATTTTTAGTTTAATCCAGTTTCATAAGTTTTTTTACATGCAAAAAGAGACGTCTTATGTTAAAGATAGTTATAAATTTAAGCTGTGCATTAAAGTGAGAAACTCATGTCTTTGACAGTATTTCCTCCAAATAAGAGAACTGTATATTTAAAATACAACCCTTTAAATTCTTTATTTCAATTTATTCTTCATATAAGTAAACTGGACATAACCTTAAAGAGAAATAACCATTTAAATAAAAATATCTTTTCGCCTCTAGAGGAAAACGGCCTTGAAAAACTTTTATGACACTCGGGCATTTCCCACTTCCTTAAAAAACTCCTGTAGGTTCATTATACTACATACTGATTTAGTGACTGGATCAATAACAAGCACAAAGGAACGGCGTTGGTGGAACTAAGAAGGCTGTAGTAAACGCACGCGACACGACAACGAAACGGGCAGACAAATAATAATAGCAATAGGACCGACCATATACAATTTTATTTATTAGAACAGCTTCATTTTTTTTATTATAGCAAAGCGTATGCTCAAATTGATTACACTTTTTCAATTTTAACGTTTCATACAATAGATTAAATTGATAAAATCATAGACAAGATATATTTAGACCATCACAACGTATTCGCGACACCAGCTGAATCCGTCCAATGTATGGGCGAAAAAGTGCGTTTGTACGCATTGGGCGCCAGTCAGATTTTTAAACGACGGTCCTCCCGAGGCATGCGCACTCGGGACGTCTCGTAAAAGTGGTTGTTGAACTCAATGACGCAACGCGGCGATCAGAACCGGGCCGAAAAAATCTCAGTCATTTGTATGTTATAGTATTTTTGGTTGGGGTGGCGAATATAGCGAACCTCTGAAGCTTGTTATTTCGATACAAAAATAGTCTTTACAAAGTGTTACAGATATTTCATATGTTTCGCCAATTATGTATCCAACTTTTAAATATAAGGAATTATTTCGTAGTCTATTTCTTACAAGTAGTGCATAAATACAAATAGTTTAATTCCAAATTTAAATTATATCAATATGTGAAAGAATAGGAGGTAAAAAATATAATTTATCTTCAATGCACTCCGGTGTTGAAGTGAATACACACATGGAGAAGTAGAAATATTTATCAGTGACGTATATTGAGTGGGGTCAAGGTGTCAGAAAGGCACTGATGGGGTGTGTGTGTATTAGGGGCATTGTATAAGGGGTAAGATGGTGTAAGAAGGTCATATATAGTGTCAATGCCTCCTTCCCCTATATTGCATAAGGGTGAGTGTGACCAAAAGGTATATTTGCGCTTTCGCCAAAGGGGCACTAAAAATACTAGTGGATTAGGGTAGAGGGGAGTATTTTAAAAGGGATGGCGAAAGAAAAAAGTGCTTTCGCCAAAGGATCGCTAAGATATCAGTGGATTAGAAGGGTGTGTCCAAAAGGCATATTTACGCTTTCGCCAAAGGGGCACTAAAAATACTAGTGGATTGGGGAAGAGGGGAGTATTTTAAAAGGGATGGCGAAAGAAAAAAGCGCTTTCGCCAAAGGATCGCTAAGATATCGGTGGATTAGATTGACATGGGGCCGTAAGTAGTAGCGCTTTCAGCAAAGTATCAAGTGCACACACTGTAAATAGGTGTAAAAATATTTACATCTTACCCTAGAACTTGGTTTGTTCAATAATTATACAGGATGGGATGCCAATCCAATAAAATATACACATGTAATTTTTTTGATTTACTATTTTACTTCTTAAAACAGTTGCATATTTTATTTCTATTGTTTAGAATACTATGTTAATATTTTATTTCAACTTTCAATTTTGTAAATGTAACGTTTAAAAAATTAAGAGGGGGGGGGGACATTAAAGAGACGCACTGTATATATATAAACTGAGCTATTTTCTAGGAATTATGGACAGTTTTGTATAGCAAGAAAACTAAGATTTAAGTCAACAAACTATACACTTTTTGTTAAAATCTCACTAATGGTTACATTTTTATCATTAATAAAAAGAATAATTACAAGTAATATATTTAGCATTTATTACTCGATAAAAGATTCACGTCATGTGAAATAAATTTTGAAGTACGGTCCTGTCTATCACAAGGCAAACGTTCGACAATGCGCAAGCCCGCAGAGGACCGGCTTTGTTTACGGATTCAGCTCGGTAAATTTGCCGCATTCGTAATTGACATTATTTCTCTACTATATATTTTCTCTATAGATAAAATAGATTTCTTGTGTTAAAGTTGGAGACCCAGATAAGCCACACCAGATGAGAACATTTAACACGTTAACTCGAATTTATTTAAAGCTCCGCCCCCTTCTGATGGCCAGACACCAGAGAATATAGTCGTTCAGTTGTATTTTAGATTCGAGTGGTGTGGTGTCGATCTATGTAATTTGGTGCGGGCCATCCACAACTCTCGCGTCAAGGACAAAGTAAGCGTGCGAGCACTTTCTCATCTGGTGTGGCTTTATCTGGGTTGGAGATCTAAAAGTGAAGTTATACTCTTATTTGGATTTCATGTTACTTCAGACCTGATGCAAATTTTTGAGAGAATTTTCAAGCTTAATTTAAGAGTTTTTTGTGTGTAATTTTTGAATAGACATATTGTTCAGAATTTATCGAAAAATCATGTTTGTGTCATACAATAATTGTTGATTAATGATTTCAGTTATCATCTTTGAATGATCTGAGCGCCTTAAAGCACTTTCATCTAAAAGCACTTAATTTAGATGGTAATGAACTTTGTGACTGTGATGAAGATGACTATGTATGTAAAGTACGACAGTTGTGTCCTACAGTAGAAATATTAGTAAGTATAATATTGCATTTTTATTACAGACATATTGAATTTTTGTAGGGTGCAGTTTTAAAGGAAAAATACAACTTTTTCATTTCTTGGATAAGCCTTTTTATGTGTTTACACCAGAATTGGTTGCTTCTAGGGCTCCCCAGTTTTCCTTACGTCCAGCGGCGTCGTTTACATATTTATATCAGATATTGGCAATAATGGGTAAATACATTTTTAACCGCATTTCGGCTTTACAAGCATAAAGGCTTTTCTTTCACAAGGAATTTTATTTAGTCAGAAGCGTGGTATGTTTTAAAATAAAATTTTTGTGGTAGATATGTCTAATAATTAAAGAATTGCAAATGGGGGTAATTCCAGAGACGGCTCTAACCTAGTTGGAAATAAAATTAGGATTCGATGTGAAAATAAAATACAAATATTTATTTACCCACATTGTGTTATTTGAAAGTGCGAAATACGACAATACCATACAGGGTGTCTGAAAAGTCTTAGCATGGGCAAATATCTTTACTATTAATAAAGCTAAAGACACCAAATTTTAGTTTTATCTTATTGGTTAATAAATCTACTTTTTTATGTAATTTGACTTTTTCAATCCCCTTGGGGGGTTACGCTAGGGAGTTGAGGTCAAAAATTTTAAATGCAACCCTATGCCGTGTAGTACCTCATTTTACAGGTCTTTTCTCAGATGTGACTTCTTGGTAGAGTCCCAAAACGGACTTTATTACTGCCAAGAAGTTCATGGTGGCCATTCTAAACAACTTGTAACGTAATAAGTAAGGCAGGCACTGTTGGTCTGTTACCAGAGGCGTCGATGCCGAAAATAAATACATACGGTATTTGACAGAAATAATTTAATTGATGGGCGTCACCGTGGCAAGTTCGACTCGCGCTTAGAGGGTTCCGTGAGATATACACTGAAAAAAATCTGTCCTAGAGTCAAGAGTAATAGTCTTCAGTGAAGGATAGCTTAGTCTTGTATATCCGCAAGACCAAGTATAGTCCTTCCAAAAGGCATGTTATTCTTAAAACAATACGCACATCTATACTTCCTTCAATACTAAATACGAGTAAACTAAGTATTGTAATGTTTGAAACACGAACTTTCTTAGCTTGAGAGAAAAGCAAATAAACTTGAAATAAGTATAGCAATTCTTAAACGAACTGCAATACGGTCGTAATGTAAAAGTAGGTAACCCCAACCCAAGTATAGTAATCCTTATTTCAACTTTTTCTTAACTTAACTCCGGTGTTGAAGTGAATACACACACGGAGAAGTAGAACTATTTATCAGTGACGTATATTGAGTGTGGTCAAGGTGTCAGAAAGGCACTGATGGGGTGTGTGTGTATTAGGGGAATTGTGTAAGGTGGTGTAAGAAGGTCATATATAGTGCCAATGCCTCCTTCCCCTATATTGCATAAGGGTGAGTGAGTGTCCAAAAGGCATATTTGCGCTTTCGCCAAAGGGACACTAAAAATACTAGTGGATTATGGTAGAGGGGAGTATTTTAAAAGGGATGGCGAAAGAAAAAAGCGCTCGTCAAAGGATCGCTAAGATATCAGTGGATTACGTATTTAAACGAAGACTAACTTCTTTTGCTAGAAAAGTGTATCTCTGTGTTCAAGAGTAAGCAATATTTATGTCAATGTATATAAACTGTTTGCCATAATTTTAGTTATTCTTGAGACAATGTAAATTACCAATTAAAATAACTATACTCCTATTCTTCATCTTCAACTAACCCTTCTTCTTGACTGAACAGTAGCAGTCCTTAAACCAATATTACTATTGTCTTGGATGCCAAGAATAGAACGTTTGTAGATTCAAGATTAGCCTTTACTTGCACTAAGAATTTTCGCTTGACACAAGAATAGTAGCGCTTCATGTAAGGCTAATTTTCCAAGAATACTCTATGTTTCAAATTAGATCAAGATTTTTTCAGTGTACAATATTGTGAATTTCTCACAGGACGCAAAAGTCTCAATAACTATGGTAAGGCTAATGCTTGAGTAAATAAGAAGAGGCGGCCATGCCGGAAATAAGTCAGTGCGTAATATAACTGATTATAGTAATAAGGCTGGCACGGTTGGTCACAATGTCTCATGGTTAAGAATGTTCAAAAAAAGTAAGACGTCATAAAATCGTAATAATATGTTAAATAAGTAGTTGTAGTTTTACTATTGGGAATATATTCTTGCAAGTGAATGGGTTCGAATGTAGACACCCAAGCACATCTCCTGAAATTGCGTACGCATGTCTAGCACGCTCGGTTTGCGCGAGGTACGCATTTTGGTCTATAGCGCAGATGGCAAATAACGAAAAATAAAGTCGAAAAAAACTTGGGGAAAAAGTTATAAAGGTAAATACGTGGTGGTACCTTTACTATTGGGGATATATTCTTCAAAGTAAATGGTTTCGAATGTAGACACCCAAGTACATCTCCTGAAAGTGCGTACGCATGTGTAGCACGCTCGGCTTGCGCGAGGTACGCATTTTGGTCTACTGCGCAGATGGCAAATAACGAAAAATAAAGTCGAAAAAACTTGGGGAAAAAGTTATAAAGTTAACTACGTAGTGGTACCTTGACTATTGGGGATATATTCTTACAAGTGAATGGGTTCGAATGTAGATACCCAAGTACATCTCCTGAAATTGCGTACGCATGTCTAGCATGCTCGGTTTCCGCGTGGTAAGCATTGTGGTCTACTGCGCAGATGTCAAAAAACAAAAAATATAAAAACGACAAATGAAGAAGTAAAGTTGGAACAAAGTTAGAAAAAAAGTGCCCCACAAAACAAAAAATAGCAGCGCAGATTGGTACTGTATGGCACAAGAGGTCGACTAATGGTCGACTTGTGCCCCGCCCGATTATATGATTTACGATTTATAATTTTTATAGGCTTGCCATTTAAAAATGAATTAAAATACGGGAGCGGCGGTAAAATGTTTCTTTTTTGAAGACTTTGAAAAGAAGAGGCCACCCGGCATACGTTTGCATTCAAAATTTTTGACCTCAACTCCCTAGCGTAACCCCCCAAGGGGGTTGAAAAAGTCAAATTACATAAAAAAGTAGATTTATTAACCAGTAAGATACAACTAAAATTTGGTGGCTCTATCTTTTTTAATAGTAAAGATATTTGCCCATGCTAAGACTTTTCAGACACCCTGTATGGTATTTTCGTATCTCGCACTTTCAAATAACACAATGTGGGTAAATAAATATTTGTATTTTATTTGCAAATCGAATCGTAATTTTATTTCCAACTAGGTTAGAGCCGTCTCTGGAATTACCCCCATTTGCAATTCTTTACTAATAATAAGTGGCAAAATGGCTTTGTGAATTTAAAAATCCTGCTTTAACTACTCTTGTATCTGTAAAAAGTAAGTAAACCTTTGAATGCAACCATATATTACTTGTACAAAATATACTTTTACCTTGAACATAGCATCTCGCATATATTTTTTATTATTCCGACTAAACACTTTTTGTATTTGGTAAGTTTCCACGGTTTGCTTGGGTCATTCCGGCTAAACACTTTTTGCATTTGGTAAGCTTCCACGGTTTTCTCCTTCAGTGAAGTTCACAATGGCGGATAGATGTTTTTATATAAAGTAAACGACCGTTCTGCATCTATTGCTGTAAGGTTAACAAACAGGAATCTTTTCTGCCAATCGTTTAAGGCTTCTTTTTTCTGATACTGTATGTGAATGTCCTGTAATATCGGTAAATTGGTATTTCTTCAAAAATGTGTGTAAACCTTTCACAAATTTTTATGTCAGTTAGCGCTTTTAGCCTAGAATGTACCATATTCACAATATTTAGAGCTTCGGCTAAAGTGTGTTGAGTGCTTCTACTATGACCGCGTAATTTGTGTTAATAATACTTAAATCAGGGTATACTTGAATATTGTTAAACTGAGCCTGACTCGCGGAAATAGCTTGAGGGTATTTAGGATTAAACTTTAATTATTTGCTTAAAATGTATATAATAATACATTGCCCCCTCAAGCCATGTTGTTTCCCATCATATTAAAATAGGCTTTGGTGGTTCTGCAAGGTCAGGACAACTTCTCCGGAATACATACATTTACGGCGTTGCGACGCCGATATTTCGACATACCGTTGCTCGGTGTTTCGCCAGCCCCACGTGTTGCCCTCAGTGACGGCAGGAAATTTGGGGAGCTCTACTTATAGCAGATATGTAACTGAACAACAATGACGTTAAACAAAACAAAATACTAGGAATAGGAGCTGATTACTCCTCTCAACATCTTCTTTATATATTTGAGAAAAATAACTTAAATGCACATATAGCTAAAAAAATATACTTTAGCATAGGCAAACTATAATCTGTGCAAATTGGGTGAGTTTTTTAAATTTTTGATGGAAAACATTAGTTAATTTATTGGCATTATGCCATTGATGTACCTAATTAGTTAAGTCAGTGGTTTTCAGATGAGCAAGAATTTAAGACGGTGCGATGTTGGATAAAATATAATTTTCTTAAACTAGATTGTTTATACTTCCATTTACTTGTTAAACGGACCAGGACGTAATTATAATATTTTTTCTGTTATAATCATCCTTGAAATCAAATAATTTAAAAGTTTGCTTATGTTAATAACCTTACACTCTGACAGCTGACATTTACCACCATGCATCCATGGGAAACATTGGTCTTTAAGTGTGATGAATCTGATGAGCAATCTGATAAAAATACTATGAATTTAAAACGTTAAAATTAATTTCAGCAAACTTTCAGTCATGATTTAAAAACGATTTGGTGGAAATTTGATTAATGCGCTTTAAACATCGATGAATTTAAAAACTCGCTTAATATATCTGGCACAGAAAAAATGCGGCAATTATTATAATTAGTATCGTAATACAATCGACTAATTATAACTATCTCTAAGATATGTACATAGGTACAGTGAATGAGGTTTTTCGTGATTTATTCTGTGCCAGACCTTTTTGTAGAGACTTTAAATTAGTATAAGTAGTTTTAAGTAAGGACATCTTCCATGCTTCTGAATTTTCTTATTTATAAAAAAAATGTTTAAAAAATGTTGTGTGTGTAAAAAATGAAATGGTCATTACACTTATTGTGACACTATCAGCGTTACAATGTATTTTTACTGTGTTCAACTAATTGAACAATTGTTTAAGGATGGCGTTCCTCTGAGCATAGACAAATTTCCTGTAGTCAGACGGAATTTCGTTTGCGATAACACGGGCTTTGATTTGGTAAATCAGTTCTTGGAATATTTTTTCACGCTTTATGATTCCCAAGATAGAAAGGCCTTATCTGGACTCTATCATTCTGGAGCCATGTTTTCTTTGACTTGTGTATATTTGTCTCATCAGTTGTCATCATCTACAGCGTTGTAAGTACCTATTTGATTGCATTTGTTTTTGTTAACGCGTAGATGTTGAGTATAGATCCCTAAAGTTTTAAACATTATTTCAGTTTTGATTTGATTTTGATATAATTTTTTGTGATAGTATAGATTTTAAAGATTAATAAAAACAAAATAATACAAAGCAATATAATTCCAAAAAAGTTACTAATTGTTAAGATACTAATAATACATAATGTAGCGGACATACTTTTCAATAGACAACATTTGGACTATGTATTAATATCTTAACAACTATTAAGATTTAATACGGTTAGTTTTGGTCATTCGGGATTATATTATTTTTATTACCTTGGAATAAGTGGTGCTACCTTTGGTTCCCATGACCAAGTGCAACTTATTGACTTTCTTTAGAAGTAGTGTTATCTGTAGTTTAAAAAGCGAATAGCCTGTTGAGTTGGCGTGATCTCTCAGAGAGATCGCATGATAGTTCTGGTGAACGGGTAGGGATATGCAACCCGCACTTTTAGCGGTGTATATATACCTGTTAGTATCGATAATTTTACTTTAAAATTTGGATGTATCATTTTTACATAACAGACAACATGGTATAAACTTATAAGCGAAACAAGGCATAATATGTTTTTTGCATCTAGTTTTGATACCCGAATATCTGGTGCTCTTAAAGGTTGGTATCCGGTGCTGTTGATACTTGAAGGTATTGAGTGCAAAGTATCGAATAGATACTATCCTGCACATCGTTATAACGGGAACATAAAAATGAACATCGGGTTCGTCGTAGCTGTGTTGTCACAATGGTCCATTTTGCGTATAGCTAAAGACAGTGAATGGGTGGTCATTCCTTAAGACCTTTGAGGGTACTTTGTGGATCTGGGGTGCCACCCCAAATATTTCTTCCGGGATATTTTGTGTACCTTACGTTTGGATAGTTATTTGCTTGGCTGTGGATGCCGTTACGCTTGGAAGAATAATAACAGAATAAATGGATTAAAAGCTGTAATGGCTGACACGCACACTTCAGACCCGCCCAATAACCTTTAGGGTCTCATCTTTAATCTTTATCTCATCCGTATCTTTTTTGCGGAGAGAATATTCTCTTTGCTTCTCATCTCTTTTTTTCCTATCATCATATCTTTCCTTTCCAACATCACTGTTATGCTTAAACACGTCTTTTGCTGGACAGGAAACTGACCTTGTTGCTTGGGCCGGAAGTTTAGGTCTTTGTCAGGAGCCAGCAGCTCACTGGAGAGTCCTCTGCGATGGTGATTGACACGCCCGGGCCGTCATGGCATTGGGCCTGGACACCTTCATCGAAGGACAACAGCACCCCTTGAGGCAACCTCTTTCTTTAATATAATTTATTTTATACAAAATTTTTCCCGATTTAGTTGAGTGATTGCTCTTAGTAACTAGATATCTTATCATTATTTTTCTTGTTCTCCATTGTGGAGCAGTTTATTTAACCTATGTAACCTTTGGGACGGGATCAGGTAGCTATATGTTAGTACATTTCGTTCCTTTTTTCTGCATATAGCTTTTAAAGTAAATATCCGACGTTATATTGCATCGGAAGAAAAATGGGCCTATCAGTTGGTTAACTAAAATACCGCACCACACATTTGTCTTAAAATAATACTGATAACAAATCCCGGATTAGCTGTTCTCTACCAACGACAATTTTGGGAGCTAACTACTCCATTTGATGTAAAACATGCTTTATCAGAAAATATGATTTTTTTTTTGCAAAAATACTTCATGCATACCTTCATACCAAGCCGAAAAATCAAACCGAATATTAAAGCCTCCAGGTTTCAACGTGTGGACAAAGGTAGGTTTGTATAGATGAAAATGAGTCTATCATTTCTAGGAAGTACTTTTTCCAAATTTCTTAACGAAGTCTTGGGATTTTAAACAACGGCTTGGATAATTTGTAGGTGAATATCCTCATCATCTTCGGCCCGAATTTGGTTCTTATTGAAGCGGCTTTCCAGACTTCCACTACTTTTAAATTTTGCCATTACGTGTCCAACAGTTTGATGGAATACAAATATCTCAGGGTGCCTTTTATGGAAAATCCCAGCGGCTTCCCTATAACTTTTGTAGTTGTCACCAACAATAAAACAGTTTTAATTTTTTGTTCCGTGGTTAATTTTGGGGGCATAATTAAGGAAAATTATAAATTGATGAGATGATGATGATTGAGAGAAAATGATTCAAAATAATTCTTTAAAATAACTTTTCTTTGTATCTTATATATTACTATGCACAACTTTTCTACACCAAACTAATTTTTTTTTCAACTTTCAGTAAAATTTTTCCCATAATATGGCAAGAACTCCGGGTGATACGCTGTATGTACATATGTCTATGAACAGCACTCATGAAATTACAATATACTTAACTGACATTGTGCAGTCCATTGGACAGTCAATGTCGAAAATATATATATATATATATATATATATATATATATATATATATATATATATATATATATATATATATATATTTTCCGTTTGATTTTCTCTATCGAGCCCTGCCGCTTAGTACCTTCCTGTGGAGAGAAGATGTGCGTTGTGCTAGTGCAGCATCACTCTTTTTCAAATAAAAACGTTAAAAGAAGTCCGCGGGCATTCATGGCATAGTTTATCTAACGTTGCATTTTAGCATGTCATTTAAGGATTAAAGAAACTTAATTATATTGGTTTTATTACGTATCTTGTTATTGTGTTATAGCATCTAATTAAAATCTTTATATGTCCATAATATTCAAAATCAATCAACAACGACGAGGTAATGGAAATACAAGTTATTTTTCATTTCGTTTATTTTACAGCCTTAAATTATACAGTACATTTTCAAGAAACCTAAAAAGAGCAGCCGATTTATCTAGAACAGAAGCATGTTTATTTAAAGGAAGAGACAATATTATTAACGCATTCGTGACTAAACTACCCTTAACTGAGCATGATCCATATTCTATGAGTACAGACCTAATATATAAAACTGTAAGTACGGTTGATTATGAAATTGCATTTTATTAATTTATTTTTCCTTACAGATCCCAACTCTTACTCTTACAAGCGTTATTAACTTTATTGTTATATGATCTTTTATATTTTTAGGAAAAATGTGCTGTTATCGCAGTAGCAGGTGTTTTCCGCGAAGTGCCAAATTCCTTACTGGACAAAGAGCGAACCTTGGGTTTTACAAGAACATTTGCTCTTGAAATACTTGACAAAGATAAACAGTATGTTATCGTTAATGAGCAACTGCACGTGTATAATGCATTAACCTGTCAAGAAAGGAATTCTTTTGGGGAGATTATAACACATAACAAACTGGCTCCAAGGGATTTTCTACCAAAACCTCAGGCCAAAACTGATTACACTGATTTGGTCACTACTTTGGTACAGATTACAAATCTACAAGAGGATTGGGCTAAAAAGTAAGTGTTTTTGGCTGTTCTTTTCACTAAAGAACATTCATTTGATGTAAAATTCTAGATTCTGTTCTTTTTGAATAACACATCTCTCCTATGAAACACTGAGAGTTACCCTTAACTGTATTTGGATAAAGAATGTAATAAAAAAATTTTTTCGTGCGATATATTTTTGAAAATTCAAATTATTATGTAGATAAACATTCTATTCGCAAATTAAGTTTTCTAAAACTTCGTTTTTCGAGAATTTAGTTGTTTATTTTTTAGAAAATTTTATTAAGAAATGTTGATTGGTATAGATGTATCCTCTTTATCCAGCATATCTTTTGGTTTCTTTCTGATGAACATAGTTACATCCTTTTTAAACAAGAAGCCGTGAAGCACAAATGGCAACGTCGCAAATGGGCTGGGCTGATTTTATTTCGTTAATAATATGTATTATATAATATGGAATACCGCATAGGGGAAATAATGAATATAAATTATATAAAAACAAAATAACCCCTGTTTCGGAACCTTTTTTAATTCTATAAATAATACCCAAATAATTTATAAAATGCAAGAAACAACAATATACAAGAATACTTTAGATGCTTTGAACTGTAAAATCTAATAAAATTGTGAACATATTATGTTCTTCTTATTTAAACTAAGAAATAAATAATTTAAAAGTGGCAACAAATTTTAAATAGGTAATATAAAAGTTTTACTAAACTTATACATATTGGTTTATATCGGTAAGTTGGATGAAGATTGTCTTGCACTTTTCTTGAACTTTTACACAGTAATTTAAGTTCTTGTTACAAAATTACACTTTTAAATTAAATGTTACAGCTAATTAGGGTTTTCGAAAAGGTAACATGCCATAGGTGGTACAATTCTGAGTTGGTTTTTTGGTTCAGTTAATTAAGGTAGAAAGTTTTTTTTAACATCTTTTTTGACATTTCTGAAGATGTTTTAAAGGACATGGCATTATTTTTATTAGTATAGATATTTGGAACTATATTAGTCAAAATTACTGCAGCTTTTCAATATATTTTTTTTTAATTCTACACCACATTCACATTTACTATCAAACGTGATAAAAAGGGCCACTTTGAAGACTAGAATAGTAAGAGAAGCCAATAAGTTTTGATGGTTTCTTTGTTGTTGTAAAATCTTTGCTTTCGGTTCCTTGTTACTAAGGATGTATTGAACTATAGCACAAAGATGGAAAATTCTGAATTTCTTCTTTGGCAATGCGCAAACACACAGGTTTGATAACCTTCTGTTTTAATAACACGATCATAATTTGTTTTATAGCCAGGCATAACATTTTCGCAGAATATTAAAAATCAATGTAAGTACACCATTTTAATCCAAGAGAAAATAATCCGTAGCCACAAAAGTCTAAATTATAAACTGCGCAGACATACATTTATTTTATATTTATTTAACGTTAAGCACTTTAAAACAGTTTAAAATCTGTCACTCGTACGCCATCTTAGTAAAAGGCACATCAAACAAACACTTTTAACATTTCATTTCAATCCAACTTTTTAGTGTTCCGTGCTAAAATTAGCAAAACGAAACAGTTATGGAATCACTTTGGTGTTCGTATGTCCGTGCGTCTGTCACAGGCGATTTTCTCTGAAACTATTCGCCGTAAAAATTACAGCACCTGTAAAAAGCAATTTTGGCATGCAGTCTTTATTTCATAATGGCATAAAAATTTACAATGACCTTCCAAAAAACAAGGAAAATCCAGAAATTACAGTTATTTAAAATACATTTGAAGAAGCATTATTTAAAAATTTGAATATCTTTAACACTTTTTTAAAGGACTTTTAAAATACACTTTTAATAGTTTTTCTGTAGAATTTTATTAGTTTTTCTTAATACTGTTATATTTTTTAATGTTATATATTTTAATGTTATGTTATATATTCCCTGTAATAAGCTTTAAGTTTGTAGGGAAGTGTGGAGTGTGGTGGTCCAACTATAGACATGAAGTATAAAAAGTTGAATTTTGATTCCGGGGGTTAATTTCAGGGGGTAAAATGGGAAATAAAAAAAATTCAAGGGTATCGTGTAGGGTGTCAAATAAAAGCTTCTTGAAGCACGAACTCAATAATATACATAAATGATGTATTTTGTATGCATTTTTTAAAACATTTTTCGGCAAAAACCCTTTAAAATTGCTGTGCCCCACCCGCATCACCAAAAGGATCGCTCAGAAAAATCATGAACGTTGAGAATTAGGTGTAGACTGAGTCAAAATTATCAGCAATGAATAATTCTAGCGCGGATAATTGCTATGAACAATTTAATTGTTTATTTCCTCATAACTGCTGAGCCATTGGTTTTAGAGAAAAAGTTTTTCGACGAAAAATATTTCTCACGATGCCGATGCAAGGAACAACTTTTGTCCATACACGTTTCTCAATGCTCCGCGCATACGCGATGTGATACGGCGTTAGTGCCGTCGGCGGCGGGTAGCGCGGTAGATGGACGGAGATCGGGCGGCCCAGGTTTACTCAGGTTAAATGGGAGGTTGATGGCACGGAACATTAATTGTGCAATAGGGTGGGTCGATTTTTAAAGGTTTTAGAATTTCGATTTGAAATACTTAATACAAAAAGTTTCCTTTTATAAAAAAAAATGTTTATGTAAATAATTTTAATTAATTTACTTCCACCCTCTACATGTAGCTAAAACTGGTTGGCGGTCGATTTTTACATTTTCTTGAAAATTTTGAAATTTTGATTTGGAATATCGATAAATACTTACTCATATACAAAAACTTCTAATTGCATTCAACAAAAAAATATTTCTTCCACCCTCTACCAGCCTTTAAACCTTAGAGCTGTACCGTCCTTGGCATGCCTTGTTGGCACCGTCCGACTGGCGGCTCTCCGTCGGGTGTTTTCGGTTTTTTGTTTATGTTTAATATTAGTAAATATTAGTATTACCTAGGCTCTCTTCGCAATTGCTTTGTTAAAGTTGTGGTTTGTTGTGCTTTTAGTTTTATTGTCAGTGTAAAAAATAATAAAGACTTGAGTTTTTCAGACATTTTCTACCAGACACGCCCTTAAATGCTATTTGGTAGGTTCTCCTGCTGATTTTAAAGACAATATCCTTTCAAGTGGAGGACTTTTAAAAATGTTCCTTATGGATCAGATTTAATTTAGAAATATCGAACATGGTTCCAGAAAAATTTTTGATTTATGGAAAAAATTTGGAATTTCCGCAGTTACACGCAAACATGTTTAAGGCACATTATGAAAAATATTTAAAGCTTGTGAGGTGTTTACACTGAGAATAAAACTAAAGGCACAACAAACCATGACTTTAACGCAGCAATTGCGACAAGGCATGCCAGAGGCGCGTAACTCTAATGTTAAGGGTTGGTAGAGGGTGGAAGAAATAATTTTTGTGTTGAATGTAATAAGAAGTTTTTGTATATGAGTAAAATTTTATCGATATTTCATATTAAAATTTCGAGATTTTCATGAAAATGCAAGACTTGACCGACAACCAGCTTTAGCTGCAGGTAGAGGGTGGAAGATGTAAATTAATTAAAATTATTTATATAAACTTTTTATTATTATTATAACAGGAAACATTCGAACTTCGAAATTCTAAAACTTTTAAAAATCGACGCACCCTATTGTGCAAGTGGTATAGCTTGCACTTGACCAAATTTTTTATTGTTTTTAGATGCTTGGAAGAATGCCAGTATGACCTTAAGAAGGCCTTAGAACTGTTCGTAGATTTATATAAAGGAGATAGAATTCCTAAGAATGCATTTCTAGAGTAAGTTTAGGAAACAAATTATATGTTTGTGTGTGTTTAATTATTGTATTCGCAATTGAAATAAAGCAACGTCTTGTATGAAATATTAATTTTTGTTTTAGTCTAAGCCCAAAGGTTAATTTTTGAGTTAAAATTTTTATTTTCTGATTTCTTTTTATTTTCTTCTAGAATAAGTTCCGAAAATAGTAGTCTTGGAAAATCCAAATTTGACTCTTCTAAAGCCAGTCCCAAGGCAAAGGGTAAGATATTTTTGTTTTAATTTCGATTTTATTGACGCGAGAATTTTTAGATAGCGATCTGAACGCTAACGATATTGATTTAAACAAAAATCAGTCTGCTGAAGTCAGAAAAGATGAACTCCCTAAGGAAACTTTGCTTAAAACTAATAATACGTTAAAATATTCGCCCAGTCTTTTGCCAGATTTTCAAAATAACGTGACAAATGTCCCAAGCAAACCCAAACGAACCTCAGGACAAGCAATAAAATCACCTGGTTATAAAAGGATAGTTACTGATCAAAATGGGTTAGAAATATACATAAGGACTAATAATAAACATGATTCTGTACAGAAAAAAACCCGTGGCCCTAGTACTTATACTGTGTTAAAATGACTAATTAATTAAGAAAGTGGTGTCAACGCAGTTGCAGAGTTCAAATATTTTTAACATTTTTTTGAAAACATATTTGATGAAATAAAAGTTAATTCAGTCTTAATTTGGATATCGACATTTCGTCAATGTTGTCAAATGAATATAAATTAAATATATTCATTTGATTCATACTGTCAGGGATGACAAGTTTTCGTTCTGTATGAACGTATACCTGACAAGACGGAGATATATTTTGCGCCCATGATAGGTACTCAGTGGCGGCTGGTACATAAGGACTGCAGAACCACCAAAATTTCAAGCCACTTGACTATTTTTTTCATACTTTGCAGTAAATAAATAAATAATGATTAATAAATAATTAATTCCTTAAAATAAAAATAAGTAAAATTAAAACACCGAATTTTCGGCCGAGATTGCTAGTAGTATAATAGGCCAGCGCTAGTCAACACGCGCCGCGCGGCCCGGCACCGACGTACAGGGTGTCCAATTTTCGACACTTGCAGGTATCTGGGTTATCTTTAAAGATAGAGAGCTGCGGTTTTCGCAATACTGTGATCCTTTTTCGTGAAACGATGTTACAAACAGAACTTTCATAGCACCCTTCGTTTCTGAGGTACAGGGCGATTTTAAAAATGTGTCTGTTGCCTTTTAACTTATCGGTAAGGTAAAACTGATTGCTATATAGTGTTTTGCGTTGAATCCAGTGGCGTAGTCAATTTTTTCCCAAAAGAAGCGAATTTGAAGATAAAACCAAAGTTGCATTTTTTTAAATGGGACACCCTGTATATTTTGTTTTCATTCGATTGCTTTTTTATATAGGCTTTTCAAAATATATAATTGTTGGTATATATCTTTTTAAATATTTTCCGAATTTTACAATTAAAAAAAAGGGAATAATATTTCATAGTACTCATAGTAGGCCGTGATAATTATTTGACACCAATAAATAGATACATTTAACTGACATTAAGGTTTATTTTTAAAATTTTAAATCCCAATAACATATCTAAATCAAACACTGAATAAAAAAATTCACTCTTCCAAACAAATTTAGATAAAACAGGAAACAATGTTTTTTTTTTAGTAAATTTAAAATGTAAATGTAAAAAATCTTTGTTTATATTTTATAAATCACAAAAGTTGCTCAAAATTTTTACCGTTTTCTCTAACACAAAAACTCGCACATTTTACTTATTCGTCGTATGCCATTTAAAAGTATGATCGATCGTCCCTGCAAATTTTGAAATTGGAGTGTAGTGGATTCACGCAGTTCTTCTATAGTGCGAGGTTGAGGCTTGCAAACTTTATTTTGTAAGTAACCCTACAAAAAAAGTCAAGGACGGAAAGATCGAGTGATCGTGGTGGCCATCTTACAGGTCCGTTGGTTCCTATCCATTTCTCAGGAAATATATATTGTTTAAGTAAGCCAAGGGAACACCATCTAGCAATTCAGGTACAACATCTTGCAATATACGAAGGTAACGATTTGCTGAAAGCCTTCTCTCATAAATTCTATAAGTTAGTTGCCTTCCCAAAATAAATCAAGCAACGCTGAAACCGAATCTTCCCTGCTGTCCCCGCTTAAAGTAAGGATGATGGTTTTCTTGATATCAATGTCTGGTATTGTGTTTATATAAAATACTAGAGCCTGTGAAATACGCCTCATCGGCATCATATCACAAATCTTCCAAAATTCACATTGGCTTGAGTTTGCTGCAAAAACCAATTGCAAAAAATGAGACGACGTTCAGCATCCCCAGGATGTAAATGCTGAATAATTTTGACTATGTGGTCTAAACTTATATTTGTGTAATATAGTTTGTGCTCGAGCCTTGTTCACTCCAACTTCTTTCCCAATAGCCCTACACGAAGTAGAAGGAGTTGCTTCTACAGAGCCTAAAAGGTGAACCTCGTCGATTTCTCGATTTTCTTTATTATAGGATTTTGGTCTTGGCTGCGTAAACGCACCATAATTAACTAATTTTTTTTAATTCCAGAAAATATATCGGGAAAAAGTTACCATCTGTTTGGATATCTAGAATGAATATAGAAAAAAGCTAAAGATAAATTTATAATGGATATAAAATCTTACTACCTGTTAAAATATAGATAGGCGGCATCATGCAAATTTTCATTCGATTCAATATAGCAAACTAACATATCATAGGTACTTTTAAAAGTTCTGATAAACTTTCATGTCAGCCATTTTTTTAAACGAAACACACAGTGATAAATAAGAAGTATGGGTTTTGAAAACAATACTTTGTTTAAATGATTTCTTACAAATTTTGACAAGCGGTCTGACTAGCAACCATGAAATATTATATCCTTTTATTTTAATTGTAAAATTCGGAAGTTATTCCAAAAGATATATACCAACAATTAAATATTTTTGAAAAGCTTATGAAAAAAGCAAATCGAATGAAAACAAAATATACAGGGTGCCTCATGTAAAAGAATGCAACTTTGGTTTTTATCTTCAAATTCGTTCCTTCTAGAAAAAATTGACTACGCCACTGGATTCTACGTTCTACAAAAAAACTATATAATCAATTTTTACCTTATCGCTAAGTTAAAATTTAACTGAGATACGAGGGGTGCTTAAAAATGACACATTTTCAAAATCGCCCCGTATCTCCGAAACGAAGGGGGCTATGAAAATTCTGTTTGTAGCATCATACGTTTCACGAAAAAGTAGCTAGTGTTGCGAAAACCACAGCTCTCTATCTTTAAAGATAACCGAGATGCCCTGCAAAAGTATCGAAAACTGGACACCCTGTACAGTTGACCAAATAAAGTTAATATAATTTTCTTGCGACGTAACTCGAGTGCCGAGCTAAACTGCTTTTATTCGTGCACAGCGCTTTTTAACCTAATCAATATAGGGCAGAAATCGGTTTCACCGTCGGCTGTTTATAAAATTAATATAGGAAATTCTGCTAGTCAGCTGCATGTGTGACCCTCCTTACTGGTAAATTCGCGCGCATTTTATATCATCAGGAAAGACAACATTTTGCCCATAATTTTACTCAATTTCCTGATGAACAATTAAATTCTACTTGCTTAGCTTATCCGGCGATTGGTTAAAACTGAACTATCCGTTATTTATTCAAGGGAAGGCGGCAGAGGAAGAATTAAACGGTAGCTTGCCACTTCTGAAATTTTTAATACAAAATAATTTACAAAACACGTTAAAAGAAAAAAAAATATATTACACATTTTAATAACAACTCTCGTGTCAATGTCAGTCGCTGAAAGATGTTTTTCTACCCTTAAACGGATCAAGAACTTTCCCCAAAATTCAATGACTCGAGATCGTTTAACAGCTTTAGGAATGCTTTCCATTTTAAAAAAAAGTTCATATCAAAAATTACCGACTTTAATGAAAGAATTATTGACAAATTTGCTTCAAAGAAGGATCGTATAATCGCCCTGATATTTAAAAAATAAGGTAAAATTCAAATAATAATTTTATAGACACATATCTTAATCTCGTCAGTATTTTTTAAAAATTAGGTATGGTCTATTATTGATGAAATACGCCCAAAAAAATTGCATGCTATTTATTTAGGTAATTTAATTTTATGGCAGAACACCTATAATGGCTTTCCACGAGCCGCCACTGAATACAAGTTAGTGTCAACGTTAGTCGCTGAAAGATGTTTTTCTACCCTTAAACGGACCAAGAACTTTCCCCAAAATTCAATGACTCGAGATCGTTTAACAGCTTTAGGAATGCTTTCCATTTTAAAAAAAAGTTCATATCAAAAATTACCGACTAATGAAAGAATTATTGACAAATTTGCTTCAAAGAAGGATCGTATAATCGTCCTGATATTTATAAAATAAGGTAAAATTCAAATAATAATTTTATAGGCACATATCTTAATCTCGTCAGTATTTTTTAAAAATTAGGTATGGTCTATTATTGATGAAATACGCCCAAAAAAATTGCACGCTATTTATTTAGGTAATTTAATTTTATGGCAGAACACCTATAATGGCTTTCCACGAGCCGCCACTGAATACAAGTTAGTATTAAGTACCGTGGGCGCCGCCAGGGAGGGCAACCGGGCAGTCGCTCCGCCCCCTTGGCTACTGACATCTTATCTTTGGCTTAAATAGGTAGACACATTTTTAAGAAAGTGGTTAATTAGTTCTAATTTGGCTGTATTAATATTCGTTACTAGCTTGCGCCCGCGACTTCCATTACAAACTTTAAATCCCCATTTTACCCCCTTAGGGATTGATTTATTAAAAACTTTAAAACACGTGTTTAAACATTATTTTTTTAGAGTACTTCCATGAAGTTTCGAGTTAATAGGACCATTAATTGATTTTCTCCATACAAAGTTTGAACCCCTGTTTCGCCCCCTTAGGGGTTGAATTTTGAAAAATCCCTCTTTAGCGAGTCTTTACATTATAAAATAAATCTACTGACCAAATTTCATATTTATAGCTTCAGCGGTTTCGGGGCTCGGCGTCAGGACATGCGATTTTATATAATATAGATTAGCACATTAATAGAAGCTAACGGGCTTAACAAAAAATAATAATTAATTTATTTTGAATTAATCTGTTTTATTCATTTTTTATTTATTTTCAGCGGATCTACGACATATCGAAAACCGATTTTTAGAAAACACTTTTCGAAAACACATTATTCGAAAGTGCAATTTTTAGAAAATATCCTTTTTCGGAAACAATTTTTAAAATTGTTTTTTCACAACAATTTTGTGAAAAACATACTTTTTGAAAATACATTTATCGCAAAACATATTTTGAAAAGTACGTTTATTTGAAAAACAATTCTGCGAAAATTTAACAGATAATAACAGTTTTAGGCATTTTAAAAATATTTTTCTAAAGAAATTTATTAAGTGGGCTTCTCCCAAAAAAAATCAGAAAATTTGTCAGATAAGCTTTATACTACAAAATAAATACAATACAATATAGGCATTTCACTCGTTCACCATAATTTTATGGTATTTTCAGTAATCTTGTGCTTTCATAACTAGGTACTGAATATGTATTACAGTGAGTTACCTAATCTAATTTCCTCACTTCCTTGTTAAGGTGAAATTTGTCACTTCCTATTATGAATAAATTAATTTAAAAATACAAATACAAGTAAACTCTTCTTTTGAGTTTATATTACAGATTTTTTTCTGTGACGGAAAAAAATTGACTTTTTCCCCTCTTGACAGGTGCAAAGATGTAACATTTGTTACCCTAGGAACAATTTTTTTCCCTAGGAAAGATTTTTCCCTTGCGGAAAAAAGGATATCAACGCCTAATTTTACAAACATTAATAAACCTGAGAAAGAACTGCACCTTTTATCTGCTTGCCATTTTATAAACTTTGAATACGGATTTTCACCAACTCTTCTAGATTTGCTTGGCAACATTTTCAATGAAGCTTCCTTTGCTGCTTCTTCTAACTCTGGTGGAGTGTACGAAAACTCAAAATCGCTCTCGCTTATATAATAAATAACTATATTTATGTACTACCTAGTTTGGTATAGAATGCAATTAGTAGCTTTTATAATTGTATTTTCCGTAATTTTCATTTCCTAAACCGGTTTGAAAATAACATAGAAGCATGACAGTCTCATTAAAAATATACTTTAAGATATGATAGTAACAGGTAACTTTCAGTGGCGGCTCGCCATATGAATCAAGTTCAGTGAACAGGTTCACCTAAAGTTTCGGTTAAATAATTCAGTCAGTGCCTAATGCATCATTCTCTAAAAAATTTGGAGTCTCCGGTGGCCGAGTTGGTACCAGTGGTAAGCTCTAGTCTTAGATGTTGGCCAGAAGTATGATTCCAAATGTTATTACATTTTAAAAAGACTTACATTTCTTCTTAGCAGACATGACTGTTATTTATAAAAAACAATGCTTTTATGAAAAAACCTGAAGGTACGGGGTAAGTTCATTTCGCGAATTCACTGAAAGCTGCATTCAACATAAAGTTGAAATAAAAATAAAACTGAATACCAATTTTATTTATATTTTTTCACCATATCATGAAACGTATAAACAATAATTTTACTGTTAACATATAAACAAGTGATTTATTTTTACTAATAAAGGATTATTTTGTATAAAACATTCCATGTAATTTTATAGTAAAGTAAATTCGAAATACCGACTTATTCATCTAGAACATGTCAAGATTTCAAATTAAGTAATGAAAAAAATAACTTGCGAAGCTTGGCGAACCTTTGCTATTAAAAGAAATATATCATATAGCTTATATAGTCTTGAATAAAACCAATCCCAGGTGCCAAATTCTGCCTATCCGTCGGTTTTTCTTTATTTAAGTAGGCCACGCTCGTCAAAAAAAAAGAAGTGTTTAAGCTGAGCCGAATTATTTTATATTAATGTTAAATGTCAAAGTATTTATCTGCGTTATATTATTGTGGAAAATGTTGAAAATCAGTAGAAAATATCTTTCAGACAGTATTATCCTTCTAAATGGCAATGAAGAAAGGTTTTTTTGTAATTTAAAAGAGAAGTTTAAGATTTCTGACGAGGATTTTAAAACCGTAAAACGCTGTTTACAAAAAACTTTTTTATCACAGTTTAAGCAGAAGTGGAAGCAAGTTAATAGAACTAAAATTCAGTTTAACAAAAAGTATAAACAGTGGCTGGAAGGTGATTTCATTATTAAAGAAATAAAAAACATTTCGACTGAGTCGGCTACAGTGGGAAGACCGACGAAGAAAATAGAAGAGTTCGGAACGAAGTAAGCGAAGAAAGCTGTCAGAATTGAAAAAAACAAATAATATGTCTGCAGCAGAACTTCAGGGACTGTTAGAAAAAAAATTAAGAGAAGATGGTAGAAAAGAGGAAGCAGCACTTATTAGGGAAATACTCTCTATTGGAGCTTATAGTTTTAAACAGAAATTTAATCGGAAGTCGGTTATGAGCTTCTCGCGAGATGAATCACTGGCATTAATAACGGATATGAAACTGTCCAAATATCAATACAATCATTTAAGAGATCAATGCTCATTAAAAAAGGCTGACTTATTTCCGAGTTATAATCAAATTCTACAAGCAAAAACTGACTGCTATCCATTGTTTACAGAAATTACCGAGAAAGGAGCTTCAATCAAATTACAACAGCTTTTGGATCACACCATGAAACGACTCTTTCTGATACCTGAGGTACAAAAAAAGGCAATAGAAGCATGTACTCAGAATCTTTTGTTGGTTAGCAAGTGGGGCTGTGACGGATCCTCAGGAAACAGTAACTATAAACAAAACTTTAGCAACCCGAACATTTCAGATGAGTCAGTTTTTATGGCGTCTTTAGTTCCTCTGCAACTGACTGCTGCAAATAATATTATACTTTGGAAAAACCCACATCCCTCATCGTCCAACTACTGTAGGCCGATATTTTTTGAATTTTTAAAGGAAACCCCAGAAAATGTTAGACAAACAGTTAGTATATATCAAAACCAAATCGAAAATTTGGAGGAAACTACAGTGTCTCTGACAAAATTCCAAAAGGATTTTAGAGTCTGTCATAATTTATCCCTTACAATGATAGATGGCAAAGTTTGTCAAATTTTAACAGAAACCTCCTCTGCTGCATGCTGTCCAATATGTAAAGCAAAACCGAAAGAAATGAACGACTTGGTCAAAATTCGTAATAAAACTGTAAATATTGATGCTTATAAATATGGACTTTCAAGCTTACACGCCTTAATACGTTTTATGGAATGTATTTTAAATATTTCATATCGCTTAGAATTCAGAAAGTGGTGTGCTAGAACAAACGGAGAAAAGGAATCTTTGAAAACTAAAAAAAAAATTGTTCAAACCGGACTGAAGCAGAGACTTGGAATTAGTGTTGATGTTCCACGACAAGGAAGTGGAAGCTCAAACGATGGTAACACTGCTAGGAAATTTTTCAAAAATACCCATATAACATCAGAAGTAACAGGAGTTGATGAAAATCTTATCACTAGATTTTCTGTAATACTTCAGGTTTTGACAAGTGGAAGAGCAATAGACGAAATAAAATTCGATCATTACGCTCAAAATACAGCAGAGCTTTTTGTAGAGAAGTATAAATGGTACCATATGCCTTCGTCAGTACATAAAATCCTTCTACATGGAAGTGGAATAATAGGCACAGCATGTCTTCCCATTGGACAGCTTAGCGAGGAAGCAGCCGAAAAAAGAAACAAAGACTTCAAGAGGTTTCGTCTACAAGGGTCTCGAAAATGTTCCCGGGTGGCAACTAACGAAGACATTTTACATTCTTTGCTCGTATCTTCAGATCCTTATTTAACCAGTTTGAGGCAAGGCTGGAAGAAAACAATTAGTCTAGAAATGGACCACGAAGCCAAACAACTTTTAGTTTCGTAAACATATTTTTTTTCGTATATATATAATATATATATATATATATATATATATATATATATATATATATATATATATATATATATATATATATATATGTGTGTGTGCATTTTCATTAGTATTTAAAATGTTGATTTTTTGGTTTCGCAGTAAATTAATATATTTTAAAAAGAAATGTTTGTATACCCGCTTAATTTATAATAAAAAAAAATTTGTATTTAAAAACTACGGTAGTACTAAATTATTATATATTCGCTGACATTAAACTAATTATATTTTTATTAATCCCGTTGATTAGTGAAATGCTGACTTGATTTCTCTTTATGGCTTGCAATTTGTCACATTTGTTCACTAGAATATAATAACTTATAATATTGTGCTTGTTTGAAATTTTGGCCGCGTGCTCTCATAAGAGGCTACCACTGTGCGGCGCCAGCTTTGCAACCGAGAGGTCGCGGGTCGGAATCCCGCTTCGACCATGGATATTTTGTGATTGTTAATTATTGGAAGGTAGTAGAGGAATTATTCCTCGACCGCGGTGGTACCACCCCACACATCCTCTTAAAGGGCTAGTGAAATCCCTACGGATGTTTCCAGCTCTGGATGTGTTAGTCGGATTTCCCCATTTCACCCACGGTACATAGTACTTAGACTTCGATCTTCGTGGGCTATCAGAAGATAAAAAAAAATAGTTAGATTTAATATAAATCTAACATTAATAACGTCTAATTTCCACCTGCAACGTAAATGTATCAAATCTAAATTAATAACATTTCATTTATTTAACCACTGCTGATCCCAGCCTAAACAAACAGCATTAAATAATACACCGCGGCCCGCGCTACGCGTATAATACCGATAAAAACTAGAATCACAAGCTGCCATCCTGAGTTGTGTTTCAATCAGGCGCTTTGTTTACTGTGATTGTCATGGTAAAAATCTTGCTGCATCGCGACAGTCCCCGGCAAGTGTATCGATGGTGCATCGCATTATTAGCGTGATTCTTCCGTCTCCTCGGGTAGGATTTACGTATTAACTCCGCGGTTTCGGATAATTTAAAATGGCATCGCTTCCAGTTTATGATCCTGTGTGTGTTTTGTTGGAAAAATCTTTTTCCAGGTGGAATAATATGGATCAAAAAGACTTTTCAAATTCTGAAAAACCTAAGTCAAAATTGGACGTGAATAAAGAAGTTAAATGGAAGGGTAGAACGTGTGTTAGAAAATTTCAAGTACCTTAGTCTCTCAGTTTCAGTGGCTGGGTAGCAGTTACTACCTTAAAATTTCTTTTACTTTTTAAGTATTATTCTCAGCATATTAAGAAAATACCATTTAAGTATTTTTTGTGAGGCGGAATACAAGTATAATTCACTTATTTCGGAGGTCACGAGCCGTCACTGGTAACTTTTAGTACTGCTGTGGAATTTACTAAACTAGCAAACCATTCGGGGCTTTGCCCACGTGGCGTTTTCAAGGCAAATTTGATGAGTAGAGTTTCTATGCTGAATTTGGTACCTCATATATTTCAGTGATTTGTGACATTTTTTTTTCAAGAAACCCCCCCATTCACCCTTGAGGGGATGAATTCCGCCAAACCGCCGAATCCGTTTCCTTATTTTTTACCAGCTACAGCCAAAAATCAAACGAAGAAATTAATTACTTATGCTGTTTTACAACAAAATCAACCAAAAACACAACTACTGCCAAGAAAACTGCCAAGTAAACCATTTCGTAGCGCTGCTTAAAGCATTAAAGTCCGTTGGGATCGTCGGTAATACTTTAGAAATGCGGTAAACACGCCGGCGCCGCGTAATGACTGCGATGATGTTCTTACGATATCTTCTAAACTATTGCATTTTCTCCCTACATCAGATACTCGAATTGAAAAAAAATGATTTATTTTGATAGTGATCTAATAATTATAAAATCCAGCCATAAAACACAAATTTTCCATTTTAAGCTGCAACATAAAAAGCCTTCTTGCGAGCTACCTGTCAAAGATAGACATATGCTGTCGCGGACTTTTTTGTAGAATGTATGATGCCTAACGAATTTTCCATACCCGCAGGGTTTGGCCTGTCAAAGTGGTAACCCAGAAAAAGCTGGGTTTAAGCCGCGGAATCCCCAAGTTGCCTGCCTCCTCGCATTGCGAAGGTTGTGGGAGCCTTAGGGTCTCCAGTGGATATTAGATAAGCAATAGTTGATCAGCCCAAGCCAAAAACAGTAATACGATTTTTAATTTTTACAGGTTTATCAAATTTTCAAATCAGATCAAATTCAGTCAAATCCTCCGGTCTTGATGGCATACCAGCAATCGTTTTAAAAAATGCGCTCCAGAACTTGCACTCATCTTAACTCGTCTCTTCCAGATCTCCTATGACAAGGCTATCTTCCCAGACAGCTGGAAGACTGCTCATCTGGAAGACTGCTCATCTGGAAGACTGCTCGTGTGCAGCCTATCCCGAAGATAGGTTCCAAGTCCCTTCCATCCAATTATAGACCTATCTCTCTTATCATCTCTGTTATCGGCAAAGTTATGGAGAAAGTGATCGACTTGCAAATTCTAAAATATCTAGAAAGACACAAAATCATCCATGACAGACAGTACGGATTTCGTCACCAAAGATCCACAGCTGATCTCCTTACCATTGCCACACATCACTGGAACAAGTCTCTCGAATTTCATGGCAAATCCCAGATTGTTGCTCTTGATATTTTCAAAGCCTTTAACCTATTATGGCATGCCACCACTCCTCAACAAACTGTCTTCTTACGGTCTTCCTCCCAAACTAAGTAACTGGATCAGTAGCTTCCTCTCTAATCGGCGCATATCTGTCGTCGATAGTCACTCATCTAACCTCCATCCTATCAATGCTGGCGTACCCCAAGGTTCAGTCCTGGCACCAATCCTATTTCTCATTCACATTAATGACCTGCTCTCTTCATCCACTAACCCCATCCACAGTTATGCTGACGATAGTACTCGTCACTCCAACATTAATTTTTTCAGACAAGTCTCGAATCAAGAGCTGGATAATAGAGGCAAATATATGCACCTATCCCTCTCCCAAGATCTTCACTTCTTTAGACTGGGGTGCCAAGAACCTTGTTCAGTTCAGCTCCTCCAAAACCCAGTCTTGCTCCCTGTCACGCAAAAAAATCTGGCAACACTTCATCCACATGAATGGCCAAGCCCTACAGAACAATGAAACGTTCGATCTTGTCGGCGTCGCGGCGCTTTCGAACATGATCTCAGCTGACACAAACACATTACTTCAATAGCCATATCAGCAGCTAAAAAGCTTTGTTTTCTCGTTCGAGTCAGAAAATACTTCTGCGCTTCCAACTTACACACTATCTGTTTTCCAAATAAGACCTAACCTAGAGTATTGTTCTCACATCTAGGGATCGGCATCACCTTCGACATTAAACATCGTTCATTCTATCCAAAAGAGAGCCATTCGACTTATCAATGACCCAGTCCTCACAAGAAAACTCCCTTCTCTCGCTCATCGCCGCACTATTGGAGATTTGTTCCTTTTCTACCGATATCTCCACGGATTTTGCTTTGAAGAATTAGCCGCTGTAATTCCCCCTTGACTGTTCCCAACAGAACAACAAGCGGGTTACGTATGCATCCCTTTACCTTCCAGCTACGAAAGACTAGAACATCCCACTTCTCTCGCTCATTCAAACCTAGGGTCTCCAGATTATGGAACAAATTGCTTGTAGATGTTTTCCCTTCCAACCTTTAATCCTTTGTATCCCGCGTCAATAGATTACATTTTCCTTCACTTCAGACTCCCACAGTACTTTAGTACTTGGATTTAAAAATTTAAAGTGTACGTGGGCTCTCTCAGATAAAAAAATTATTAAAATGAACTAAATCTTAACGTGGGTCCAAAAAGTAGTGTTTCTTTTTTGTTTTTATTAGTTTTTATCAGTAGGTCCATATATTTTGCATTAAAACCCAAAAGTACTACGATAAACAAATATTTATTATAAATTTTGCATAAAAAGTGAAAGTAACTAGTCGTATTACAGCATCTTAGAACACTTATTGGTTTCTTATCCTTTTCTAAAGGACAGCCACCAGTGAAAGTAAACAAAGCTACATTTCGTATACGAGTAATTCTTAAGTAATCGACCTGTAAAGTTCGCGATACCTACACGCACTGTTCATTCGATATGACTCTTGCAATACGAAGTATTTAGTAAGGGTCATTAGAAAATTAATTTTAATATTTTGTTAATTAGCAGTATGTGTTGACAAATTCCGAGTTATGATAAAGTGTTTAACCGTTTGCAGTTGAATTTTTGTGCATTTGAAAGTTACACTCTATAAGGTAAGTAGTTAATAATAATAAGTAGGTTTAGAATTTTTTATGTTGAATATGAAAACCAATCTTTTGACTTCTGAAAAGATGAAATGGTGGATTACAGCATTTTGTGGCTATTTTGATCATTTTTCATTTTTGGTCATTTACAATAATTTTTTTAAGTTTATACATGCTGAAAGGGGTATGAGTGCAATCATTTTGAGGGGTGACAGCAGTGGCATACTGGAACAAAAAAGTGTTATGTACAGGGGACAAAAACCAACTAGTTGCCTATCAACTATAATTAAAATCCTAATTTTCTTTGAAGCTTTTAGCGAAAATGTAGGGAAAATAATAACTTATATATTATTATATTTTTAGACAATATGGCCATGAGGTTCCTTTTCGGAGTTATTACTGCACTACTTGTTGGTGAAATTATGAGTTACCCTTATCCAGATGATTTGCCTTATCCCTTACCCAGTGGATATGGAAGCGCACCTGGAATCGAGATAAATATAGAACCCGATATTCCAAATCATTATTTACCGTCGTTGGTTAATATCGGTGGTACCGTGGATGCTGAATTTAATAGTCCTGGATACAAACCAAGCTCCAATGCCGATAATTCAAACCAGATTTTGACGCCACTTGCAAATCTGGGCGATGTTGTCAATTCCAAAATTAAACAAGCTGTAAACTCCAAGGTATTCTTATATCAAATTGCTCATAATGATGATTAACTACAATCCTAATTGACTAAAAGGTAGACAAAGACGACAATACAAACCTACATAATTTTTTCATTAACATTTTGAGTATCTTTGTGTTGTAAAATCGATTTCAGCCACTAATATCAAAGTCTGGCTGGCAAGCGCTATCGCGCGTCTACAGGGTGGTCCAAGCAGTTTGCAACAAATGTGCAATAATTATTTTATTGATGAGTTAATAGAAATATAAGTATGTATTACGAAACGTTGATGCATACCAAAAAATAAAATTAACCTTTATTAGAATCGCGAAAAGCCAAGTAGCATACAGGGAAAAGATATTAAAAATCGTTTAACTCTCTTAAATTTTTGAGCTAGGTTATTCATATTCGAGCAAAATTCTTAAATCTACAAGTATGTCCGCGAGTGGGATTTAGAAGATGACAAATGGACCAAATTTGGCAAGATACCTAAAAATGTCACTCTTAATAAAAGTGTTTGCTTGTAAAATAACTAAAAGTCACGTTATGAAAAATTAATTTTTTATACACGGAGCATAACAAATACAGAAACGTTATTTTGTGTAAGAGTAAACATGTCTTGTTTATCATTTTCTACCAAAAGAACAAATATGAAATATGTTTTAAATTAAACATAGGTATATTTACTCTTACGCAAAAGATCATTTTCGTTAGTTTTGTGCTCCCTGCATAAAACATTAAATTTTTCATAACGTGAATCTTATTTATTTTACTACAAGCCAAAACTTTCATTAGGAGTGGCATTTTTACGTATCTTGTAAAATTTGATCCATCTGTCCTCTTCTAAACCGCATCCGCGTACATACTGTATACAACTTTTTGCTATATTTTTAAAAATAAGGTCATTTTACTCTCAAGCGATTTTGCAAATTTCTGTTTCTCTTACATTTAGATAAACTCATAAATAAAATAAATTCACATGTATTTAAAACTTCTTGGTCTACCCTGTAAAAGCGCAACTGGGTCGACAGCCATACTCTGATATTACTGACAGAGACGGGCTTTACAAAACAGAGTGATTTAAGATTTTCATAAAGAAATTATGTAAATTTTGACGTCGATGTTCTTAATGCATAATGCGCAGCTGTAAATGTCGATATTTTTTTTATTTTGTTTATAAACCCTATATCAGCGCTGTATCCTACCAAATTCATCTGTATCACTCCAGTAAACTTTGCGTTTTTCTACTTCTCCATTTTGAACTTTGAACAAAATGTACGTAGTAATTGTTCATCAGCTAAGAAACCCAAAAAAAAAATTTTTTCTCTCCGAGGTGTCACTTTGTGGACACGCTGCATATTTGAGTCATTCAAAATTTCTATCAATAGGACAGTGTCTATTTTGTGAACAGTATAATAAAACTATCCACTGTTTAATGTACTAAAGTCCTCTTATATTTTAGTAACCAGTAGTGTGAAAAAGTTAAGCTTGCAATAAGAAATTTTTAGTGAATATTGCTTACATATAAACTGATCGAAATAAATTAAGGATATTGTGGTTTCTCTGAGAAAAAAGTTCTGGAAAAAATTTGACATCAGTCCATGTTCCCTTAGAATTTCTAGAAATAAAACACATTTATTCAACTTAAAAATGTTTAGTTTCAGAATTTAACAATATGTTTTCTAATATTTAACAAAACAGAACATATTTTTGAAAATTATTTAATAGCGAGTAATTCCACCTCTGTTGTCTATAACCGCTTGGACTCGTCGAGGCATACTTGAAATTAAGTAATTTAACTTATCTTAGTCCAAGGCATCCTATAAATCCGTAAGAACTTGCCTTAGGGTCCTTACGTTATGAAGAGGCGGTTGACGATCAATTACTGCTTTTCCAAGCATGTCCCAGACATGTTCAATACAGTTTAGATTTGGAGAGAGTGGAGGTAACCGTAAATGATCGATTTTATCCAATGCTAGCTGTTCTAAAACTACCCTGGCTCTATGTTGGCGAATGTTATCATCTAGGAATCTGTTCAGCGGTACCTAATCATTTACCATGTTGCTAACGATGTCTCGAGCTACATTTCACCTGTCATTGTACGTTTACAAACAAGCAACTCCGTTCGGCCTTCGTAAAAATTCCTCCCCATACCATAGCACCGCCACCTCCGAACGGATGTACTTCTTGGACGACTCGGTCATTAACTCGTGAATTGGGCGGTCTCCAGACACGAACTGTACGTCTGTCATCACGAAGACAAAAGCGGCTCTCATCTGTAAACATCACGGTCTTCCACTCATCATGCCAGTTTACTCGTTCATTGCACCAAAGCAAACGTTGAGCTTTGTGATCTGCAGTCAAAGGAGGACGTCTTATCCTAAAGCAATGTAGACCTGCCTCATTAAAACGATTCAACACAGTTCGCGGGGTTATACCAGCTCTGCTGGCAGCGAACAGGTCCTGACTCAAAATCGTACAGTTTCTTGAAGGCTACATCCTCCATTAATCTGTCTTTCCTGTCATTCGTTGACCTTGGGCTGTCTTCTCTTGGCCTTTCCCTGACAGTTCCAGTCTCATTGAATCGGTTGTTCAAACGGAAAAGGAACTCGATACCCAGGAAAAGACCTCCATTAGACAACTAATAATGGATTACCTAACTTTACCCCGATGCTTAGGCATGAGTACACCAGGGATCACAACAATCCTTTTTGGCTTCAAAGTACATATAAGTCTTAACCTATTGTACCTTCCAATCAGTCAATGTTGTTGCATGGCATTAGTTAATTTTTATTGTCATGTATATACGAGAACTGACGTCGGATGGACTTCTCAATTAATAATAAAATAATCTTGGTCCGTTGGAAGCAACACAACTTTATTCAGAATTTTCAGTCATTCTTAACATTATTATCCAGAATATTTTTTACTCATTCTTTTAGAGATTAGAGGTTACAACCCGCTTCCCAGATTCCGGTAGAAAATATGCAATATTGGAATCTTCAGCCAGAGAATCAATACCAATTCAAGCCGATATAAAATACGCCAATCTCCAACAGTTTGCATCAAATATTTATAATCCAAAGCCTTTAATAGATACCATACAGGAACATGAAAAGTACGGTAATGATGGGGGGCAAGGAAGGGCGATTAGTACCCTCGTGGTTAGCGCTTTTGAAGGGCTGTCAAACGCTCTGAATGCAGCTGCAGATGTAAGTACTGATTACTGAATAAAAATATTACAATGATTATTAATATTTTCACGATTATATATTATATCACATATTTATTAAACATGTTTAATCTTAGAATGGATCTACAATGGGTATGGGTAGAACGTATTACTACTCCCAACACCAAACAGTTTACATGTTGGTATACGAATGGGTGTGTTTCACAATTTTTTTTTTATTTTCCGGCAGTTTCATTAATTGCTATCACAAGGCGACTGAAATGCAATTTTTTTATTCATGTTAGTTTATGATGTACTTACACAAGTCGGATAATACGTTATATCAAAGCACTAAAACAGAAAATTATATAATAAGTAAAGAATTAAAATTTAATAAAGATTTAAACACAGGAACAATTACTTGTGTTATAAAAATTGTCTAGGAAATATTCGTCTTTGTAGGCCATTTTGATAAAATGTATCCTGAATGATGCTTCTTGAATTAATGTTGTGATACATTTTGGGCACTAATATCCTGGCCCGTCTCGTGTTCGGGAAAGTCGAAAATCCACTCTAAACTTGTTCCTACCCCTGATTGCATGATTGTGTATGCCATAATTTCCAAGTTAAAAAGATGATCTCTAAATTTGATGTATACAGGGTGATCCAAAAAGAAAATATGTCAGACTTAATTTTTTAAATAGAGACGTCTTTTTTTATTTCATTTTTGAATTCTGCGTAAAGTTTCATTTATATTTCATGTATACCTATATCTAAATCGAACCGTTTTTGAAAAAAAGACAATTTACCTTTAAAAATAATAAATGACAAACTTGTGGAAAAACTGTTTCAAGAAATGTTGAAATTGACCTCCACCATCGTCCTGGCAATACCCGAAACGATCTTCGAATTCTTGCAGAACATATTGAACTACTGGAGGTTCTATTAATCTAATTTCTTGCCTTTTCTGACCGGTTTTTCAGGTTGTCAATATTATTTGGTCTATTGACGTACACTTTGATTTGAGGTAGCTTCACAGAAGATAATCTAGCGGGGTTAAATCGGGGGATCTGACTGGCCATTCTATTGGACCCCGTCGACCAATCCATCGCCCAGGAAAAACTGTGTTTAGATATTCACGCATCGGGCGAGAAACTGTCTTTTTTTCAAAAACGGTTCAATTTAGATAAGTATAGGGTATAGTATAGGGTATTTAAGTATATTTTACGCAGAATTCAAAACGATTCTATTTAAAAAAATTAGGTGTGACATTATGTCTTCATTTTGGGTCACCCTGTATACTTCAAATTTAGTTTAAACAATGCGCACCTAAAATCAAAACTTGACGAGTCGGAGCTTTTTCTAAGAAAAAAATGCCTGAATTTTAAACGAATTTATTCCAACCTTTACGTTCTCACTGTATATCAAGAAAAGGATCGGTTCTCAGGCGGAAACCTGAGGTACTCCATGGTGGATTTGAGTTCCCTGTAGTATTTTTTACATGCTTTTTAAAATCAGTTTTAAGATTTTCGTTCAGATTCCCTAAGAAGGTTTAAGAATTAGTACTGGTTTAAATTAAGATCTTCTAGTTGATCAGTTATGTTTTGAAAAGAATTTGTCCTATCATTGTTTCCAAATGATTTTCATCTTGGAACGGGTTGTTAGAATGAATTTAGTCCTATTATTGTCGAAAGAACGTACTAAAATTGCCCTTTTCCTTATACATTTGCGAAAAAACTCCGAAACACCTGCATAGTATAAAACTTTAGTTGTTTTATTCTTACACTTGTCAGTTTAAAATTTTGGTTGTCAGATTAGACTGGACTAGCGCTGGAGAATCTAGCAGTTTAAGTTTAAATTTAAAATTAATAGAATTTATTTTATTTACCTGTTCTTGATTAGGCTGATACAACACAATTGGATTCAAAGAATAAATGACGTTTTGGTGAAATACCTTGTCGTCCATCTATTTTATCTTGCCTTGCGGCTTACAAGTGTCATTATTTGGATGAATACGGTGCGATTCGTATCAATTATTAGATAGACCGGCTTGTTAAAAGTATATTTTGTTGAAGTTAAAGAAAGTGATAGAAATATTCTCGGATTTAGCCTTTCATCTAAATTATAGGTTAAACTGTTACAGGTAAAAACAGTGAGAGATGGTGAATAATATAAATACATTAACAGCGGGTTGCACAAAACTTTTAATCAAGTAGTAAATTTAATTGACATTTAGAGTCATATTTGGCAATGAAGTTAGTATAAGTGCTGTCACATTACAAGTGTCTTATTAGTTTAATTCGTGATTAAATTGTTTGTGCAACCCGACGTAAGAGTGTTAAATAAAATATTCTAATTCAATTTAGCGAAACAGGCTCATTCAAATTCTAAACATGAAACTGACTAAAGTTCGCGCAGCTGTAATCCTGATATAGGACATAAAAGACAACAAATTAAATTAACATTTTCTAACAAGTTATAGAGATTCTTTTTTTATAATTTCTAAAAAGTTCTAGACTTTTCTTCTTTTTGTTTTGTCTCTCTTCATAAATAACCCAGACTTTATTTTGTATGTTTGATATGTTCTATCTATCTTAAATTAAATATTTTAGGCTCCATTTCAAGTCGCAAAAGCAATTGGGCGAAAAATTACGGATACTTTAAATCCAGTTGGAGCAAAGTTGGTAGGACTTGCCTAGACGTGCTTGTTCCAATGTAAGTAATACTAGTAGTACAAAAAATAGTGTGAGATTATCTTCAGTTTGTAAATATTTTTTTTTATTTTTGTAAATAAAGAACTAGATTCGTTACCTAGAAGTTTTAAGAAATACCTTGTCAGGGATCATATTTCCTCTCCAAGAGCGAATCCTATCCATATATTTTTAATTATTATAGTCAAGTCGGACTGCTAAAAGCTCTAGAAAACCCGGTACAAGGTGGTTATTGGCAACGAATAGATTGAACAAAATTTAGGAATGTTATACCATACCATTTACTTTAAAACTTAAGGCGACATTTTCCACGTGACGTCCACGTCCAACATGGACGCCACATGGCAGGGCCGGATCCAGGCGCCAACATTTAGGGGCGCCAAAACCACTCAAAAATAAAGTACCTAAAAAAATCAAAAATGATGCCATGTAAAGGGCGGCATAGCGCAGTATTATTAGGTATTAAAATTAAGGATTTATCAATCAATTATTTATCAAGAAAGGTCAGGTTTTTTTAATAGCCCTATAACAAGAATAGACAAGTATCTGGACATTTTTGTTTTAAGACTCGCGCGGAGCAAGATCTAACAAGCTTTTTTCACCCCAATATAAAATGGAGTCGGGCTTAAAATTAAAACAATGCATTATTTGCAATTGCAACGTATCGCCGGCAGCATACTAAGAAGAATAGTGATTGTTAGGTCAAAAATTGACCTCAGTGTTTAATATTTTTGAAGTTAACTGTATTTTTTTAGTAGGGTTACTTATTGTTTTTTTTTCTAATAAGTTTAAACTGAAATCTTTACGCAAATAAAGTAAATGGGTACCATACGTACTCCAAATTACATAATCTATATTGCTAACAAATGTTTTACTGACTTGTACGCATACCAATAATAATAGTAGTTTATACAATATATTTAAAACGCCATTTTTAAAAAGATACAAACCCATGATACAAATTAAAGAATATATGACACCGCGCAGGTAGGCGTGGCCATGAACGTCACGCTGTGAGTAATTCCGCCATATTTTCTTTTCGTCTTTGTTAAGATCGCCTTGTTTTAAAGATATTTTTTTGTGTTTTTATATCACTTTTAACAGTTTAAAAGTGAAAATGAGGTGTGTTGTGCATGGCTGTGATGTGGACAATCAACGCAAGGACTTATGCCCGATATTAAAGTTTTTAGCTTCTCCAAAGACAAAGAAACACAAAGTGTTTGGAAGCGTCTGTGCAAATGAAGAAATTTAATGTGAAAAATGCTAGAATCTGTTCTAGACATTTCAACGAAAGTGATTATGAAGGTAATTTAATGCATGAATTGTGTCATGATTGTCAAATGTGTTTAATGCATTTACAAACCCGCTTCAATAAAAAAGTTTACTGTGACAGACAATAAAATCGCTAAAAATCTCCACGGTAACGAATCAGACTTTAATCGAGAAAATACGACAGAGACTGGAAAAGGCTATTTTCTTAAAAAATAATTCTTTAACCTAACTTCATAAATTTTGATATTTTTGTCTTGTTTAGAATAATTTTTGGCATTTTAAGATTTTTTAAATTTGAAAAATCAAAGAATGCAAAAATACAATAATTTTTAATAATTTACTATTTAAAGTGTAAACAAAACAAAAAAAAAACTACACTAAAAACATGTTTCCGTCACAAACATCCAGATCTTATTCACCGCAAAAAATATTTGAGAAATTATAGGAACAAACAAAATTCTTATTTATAACATATTTGCGGAATACTCTGTAGGTAAGTATATATATATATATATATATATATATATATATATATATATATATATATATATATATATATATATATATATATATATATATATATATATATATATAATATATTTTAATAAGAATATGCCTCTAAATAAAAATTATTATCTCAATTATTAGGCATAGTTTTATTTTATAAAATTATTATTTACATTTTCTTTTTACGTAAATAAATACATAGAACGCAATTGGCAGGCAATTTACCAATATCTATAATTTTAAATTAATTTATCTCTTTATTTACATGATTATTTTACGTCATATACTTTAAAATTTGTATTATGAGCAGGAGGCAAAGTATATTGCCAATAGAATTTATATACAGTGACCGGCAAAAAGTTCGCAACATATGGGAAAAATTTTTATTAGGAGAGTATCGGAAAAACTTTCCCAGGGGATCGGTTCTGCATGTCCGATAACCTAAAAATCGATTTTGACATACGTCACGTGACCACTGGTATAGCGTCAAATTAAAAAAAAATTGTTAATTTACAAAAAGTGAGGTTAGTTGACGAGATATCAAAAAAAGTTATTTGAAAAAATTGCTTAGAATTAAATTCTAGGTCCTTGTGCAAAATTTTAAGATTTTATTTAAAAAAATTGGAAAACTCAATTTTTTTTAAATATTTTTTTATCGATTTACAAATTTCCAGTTTTTTTCGTTTAGATAGCTTGGCTAATGTAAAGCCCATGTATCTGGATGAAAATAAACGAATGTAGTAGTTTTTTCTACAATTGACAGGACAAAATTAAAAAAAACAGGGTTTCGCCGGACGCTAGCTGTTGCAATGATTTGTATCTAGCAGCAGTGTCAAAATTTTAGAGACATTTCAATGAGATTACATTGAGAAAACCTTAATCGTCTTAAATATATCTGAAGTTCGACTTTTTGTAAAGTTAAGGGGATTAAAATAGATAATAAACAAAAAATTACCTGTTTATTTAATCGAAATTTTATAAACGAAAACCATTGTAAGAAAAACTTAAAAGTAGTCAAATTCTGTACTAACAACACAAAAAATCATTGTTTTTCCTTGGGTGCACAAAATTTAAAACTCAGTATGACCACCATTTCTCTCCATACATACTGTTGTTCTCGAGCGCAACTCTCGATTAACATTTCGGAGCATTTTACGATTTATTTGCAATACACAATTTATAATGACATTCTCTAAATTTTGTATATTCCTAAAGGGTCGATGTTTGTACACAGGGTTCTTTAGGTATCCCCACATAAAAAAATCTAACGGAGTCAGATCTACAATTCTACAATTGACAGGACAAAATCGAAAAAATAGGTGTTCGCCGGACGCTCGCTGTTGCAATGGTTTGAATCTAATGAAATGACTGTATCAAGATTTTATTAAGATTTTTCGCACATAAATTTAACAACCAGGTCTATTTAGTTGTACTTAAAACTACCAAAGCAGGCTCTGAAATTAAAACAACCAAATAATCTAGTAGGTTAAAAGCAACAGAAAAATGTCAAACAAATTATAATTTGTTTGATTTCAACCTATGTCATTGGTTTATGTCTCGCATCTTACTAAGTTTGATATTTTACATAAGTTTATTAATATTTTATTCCTTAAAATGGCACCCACACTACTTCTTCAGGAAAAGATAGAAATTATTTTAATTTCTGGAGATAATTACAAAAGCCATAGAGAAACAGCAGCAATTTTTAATGAGAGGCACCCCGATAAATCCCTCCATTGTCTCTAAAATTTTGACACTGCTGCTAGATACAAATCATTGCAACAGCTAGCGTCCGGCGAAACCCTGTTTTTTTTAAATTTTGTCCTGTCAATTGTAGAAAAAACTACTACATTCGTTTATTTTCATCCAGATACATGGGCTTTACATTAGCCAAGCTATCTAAACGAAAAAAACTGGAAATTTGTAAATCAATAAAAAAATATTTAAAAAAAATTGAGTTTTCCAAATTTTTTAAATAAAATCTTAAAATTTTGCACAAGGACCTAGAATTTAATTCTAAGCAATTTTTTCAAATAACTTTTTTTGATATCTCGTCAACTAACCTCACTTTTTGTAAATTAACAATCTTTTTTTTAATTTGACGCTATACCAGTGGTCACGTGACGTATGTCAAAATCGATTTTTAGGTTATCGGACATGCAGAACCGATCCCCTGGGAAAGTTTTTCCGATACTCTCCTAATAAAAATTTTCCCCATATGTTGCGAACTTTTTGCCGGTCACTGTAGAATCGCCTGTAGCTAACTTAAACGCTTTATTGCGCGTTATAAATTTCAAAAATAACTCACAGCGTGACGTCATGCGCGAACCCGGACGAATTTGACACGGTTTGGTATCATATCTTCCTTTTATTGTATCATGATACGAATCCATTTGAAATATTTGTGACGTTTACAAAAAATAACATGACCCAGTGACAGCTGTAAAATGAAAGAAGCAAAACTGACACTTAAAACAAACGATGAAAAGTGGCTTCAGATTTACTTTTTCTAACAGTTATTAGGTACCTTTGTGATTTTTTTCTCACTTGCATAAAATGACAATTTTTTGGTTGTTGGAAACTGTACTGTAGGTAAAATTGTTTTAGGTACCCACTTACTTAAATGATTTTATTAATACTTTTTTTCTTAGTACATAGTACTTTCGCATTGTCCTAAGGTGTTGTTTTAAACTTTTATATTTTTTATGTAGTGTATTATTGTTTTTTGCAGTAGTTAATACTTGTTAAACTATTGAAATGTAAGTTTGTATGTTTTAAATTTAATTGAATTTTTTAGTGAACTTTTTTTTCTTTATAATTTTTGCTTCTGTAAAAATTAAATAAATTGCACAAAATAAAGAAGATTGACACTTTTGTTTATAATGCTCGAAATTAAACAAAAAGATTATATTTCAATATTGTTTGATTAATATGGCTCTTTTTGTATAGGTATGTATATATATATATATATATATATATATATATATATATATATATATATATATATATATATATATATATATATATATATATACATATATAATTTTTTTTTAATATGGGGGGCGCTAAATTTGAGTTTTGCCTGGGGCGGAAAAACACTAGGTCCGGCCCTGCACATGGCAAATGCCGCCTTAAAGCAGTTTGTTCTTGCTACTTACATTTATTTATTTAGAGTCACTTTGGATTTGTTTATAAAATTTATTTTTGGACGGACCAAAGTTCGTAATTTTCATAAGGTTTAGGATGTGTAAATTAAAATTATCCCGATTTAAATTTTTGAGTTTATGCTTTTCTTATTAATTTATCAGGGTTTTATGATTCAAAGTTTCAATTTAAAATTGGCATTTTAATATTTCTAATTAAAAGTAATTTATCAAAAATATTAGTGCTTATTAAATCAATTATTTAAAATTAATTAAAGATGACGATGACTAACTAAATAATCCATCCTAAAATTCAAGGTGTTTTAAAATTAATTGCCCTTTTTGGAATTAATCTAATTTACGTGTGAAATTTAATTTTGTGACAATAGCAACACACATTAAATGTGCGTTTTCAAGGATAAGAAAACCAAAACAAATTAATAGATCACATGTTTAAAAAATAGAATAACAATCAAAAAGAGTTGTTAGAACTTATTTTCATGGGCAATTTATTTCTATAAAAAAAATTAGGGAGGCCTCAATAAGCTTTACAATAGAAAATAGTTAAATGACTTTTTGCATATTATAATTTTATTGAAAATGGTTTTTATTGGATCTGTATCTGACTTGTTTATTAATATAGGAATATTTCCTGTTTTCTTTTTGTTAAAGGACATGTTTAGAATATTAACTCAAGAATTAACAAAATAATTTATTAAAGTCAAACAGTACATTTTCACCTCTTAGTATAAAATCTACAAACTTTAACACAATATATTAAGTAGACCTATAAATCAGTATTCATCACCTATTTTAAAACCTGAACATTTATTACATCTACTTTTTAACACTAAAATACTGTGTAGTGTGTTTACTTACTTAATTCATACAATTTATACAGTAATTTTCCATTACCGTAGTGGTTTACAAATTAATTAACAAAAACTTTTGTGAGCAAGACTAAAGTACAAAGTACGAAATTTTTGAATTAGAATTTTCATCCTAGAGTTCGTTAAAAATGATTAAAAACAATTTCTTCTACACAATTGTCGCAAGATTTTTTTGATAGCTAAGGACAGAGAAAACAAGATTTATTTGCTGCAACATATCACTGAACTTTCTACATTTTATATATTAATATAGTGTGTTTGAAATATGCAGGATTAAATAAGATTTTTCAGTTTTGATTAAAAATCATGTTAATAGTTTTAGTCAAAATCTTCAGTTTCTACCAAAAGATGGCACTACATCTACCACAAATCCTCGTATTCGAGAAATAATTCTTATCAACAAACTAAATGCAATGTCGATCCTTTACTGATACGACTTATATGTTCTTGATCTTCGGCGGTGTTTCATTGTACAGAATAACAGCATCGATGATATTAATCCAAATAGCTGAAATAAAAATTAGAATTAAAGTTATACGCTAAGAACAAATATTAGGATGAATTTAAACATATGTTAGTTGGTACTATTAAGAATAAAAAAAATATTGGTTCATTTGAAATCAAAATAGATCAACAGCTAATTGGGGAAACCAACTGTGTTAAAAATTTGGGCCTTTATATGGATGTTCAATTAAAATAACAGCCATGTCAATCAAATCTGCAAACATCTATCTTGGTATTAGAAAACTGTTTCCATTTAAAAGGTTGCTGGACATAAACCTAAATAAAACTTTAGCTGTGTCCCTTGTCTTGTCCAACTCCGTCTATATGGCTATTGTATATGGCCCGTGCTTAACCGTCGAAAATAAGAATCGCCTTCAAAAAATGCAAAATCAAGCTGTCCGTTTTATGGTGGACGTTCCTCGCTTCTCACATATCACTCCCTTCATCCGTTATCTAAATATACTGAAGCTCATAGAAAGTAGATTTATATGCTTTGTATGTTTTATTAAACAAATTCTCGTTAACAAGTCACCTACATATCTACACAAAGCCCTACAACTTTTATCTGAAACATATTTCGCTAACTTGTCTAGTTTTCAAAATCATCAGCCGGTCTGGGCCTTGTATAATGTATTGTATTGTCAATTTTGCGCGAAAATATATCGGTTATATACACTTAAGTACGTTCTAAATTTGCCAAAAATATATGTTACCTGTACAAATGCCACCGTTAATCCAACTAATCCTACAACCAACAACCTTTCTTTGAACCATTTGTATATTACTTCGTAACAACCCGTCTTGTATATTGAATCTCCCACCCTTTGTCCGCATCCTAAACTGTACTCAGCAGGAAGGCAGCAGGTGTCAGGTACCCATCTTTGCTTAGGCCACGCGCCTATCATGTGCCAGTCCATATAATTTAAAACCCCACAGCATTTAAACTAAAAAAAAAGTCGTAAGCACAAGTACTTTTCAATTAAACTACATTTGGAACAAGCATTTTTTTAATATACATATGGGAGAGTGCTTGTAGAGTTCAAGTATTACTATGTTAGTCCGAGAGCCGACCGTCATGTTTCCTATATATCAAACACACAAAGAACTTTGTATGTATGTGTGGGTTAGCATTGACATAGACAAACAGGAAGTTTCCGTTATTATGATGCTAATTTGGCCGGAATATACACTGCTCAAAAAATTAGGGAAACGCTTTTTGGTAACCTTGTAACTTTTTAGCTCGTTTACTATAAATGGGTGCAAATGATATTTTCATAATTGATGCCCATTTTATTTTAGTGATTTGATGAAAAGAAATGGGTCTATGCTAATTGTCTAAGATAAGTTTAAGATTCCAGAGCTAGTATAAAAAATAAAGTGATTATGAAAATACCCACATTTAGATTTTATATTGCAGTAGGCATAATAGCTTCACTGGGTAGCGGCATAGCATAACAGCTTATTGTTGTTGAATTCATTCAAGAAATTTCAATCGCAGCCCGTCAGTCCTCAAGCGTGTGTGTCGCTATAGGCAGACTGGAGATATAAACGACGAGCCGGACAAAGTCGAATGCTAAAAACCACACGAATCCAGGACCGAAATTTAGTAGTTTCTTCTTTGCGTAGACGAACATCCACAGCAAAATACCTTAAAATGCACTTAGGACGGCTCATCAGGTATCCATTTCTAACCAGACAGAAATAGGTTACGAGAAGCCGATTTAAAGCCGACATGACCGGCACGAAAACCTGTTTTAAAAAGTCATAAAACTCCGCGATTAAACTTTGATCGTGATCATTTGGGATGGCAACTTTCACATTGGAGACCTGTACCTTTCACGGACAAATCGAGATTTAGGCTAAGGGTGCTTTTATGCTGGCAGTGGTGGATACAGAAATTTTAAAGTTGTTTATCTCTTTTGCTACTTACGGGACCCATGCCAAGTTCAGGGGTTTTAATAGCAAGCCTACTAGGAATAGTTGTACTGTAGTTGTACAGTAGAGAATGCAACGAATGCGCTCCTTGTGCTTTCTTTTGGGAATTGTAGAATATAGAGGCTAGTTTTTCTGAGCAGAACATGTTGAATCAAGGAGCGAGAGGATGTCTTTCTTTTGAACCGCTGCTCAGATGTAAGAGCAAAATTTTAGATGGATTTTATTTGAGAGACATATAGAGGATATTATACAAATTGCACATTTATTTTCGATTTAAAAAGAATTCAGCTCATGTTATTCTTGAGGTTGAGATGAGCATCGATGGATGTTTTATGGTTTGAGGAAATAGATATTGAGGTGGAAAGTTCTGTCGTCACCATAATTATGGGTAAGATTAGTAGGAAAAGGAAGTATTAATAAAAAATAAATAGTGTTGGTACTAGACTTTGAGTACACCAGTATAGTTAGATAGAAATTAGATGAGTGACCATCTATGATAACAGATATGCATCGGCTGGAAAGAAAGCTGTTGATCCAGGCGCAGAGTTGGAAGGAAGTAAAATAAGTTTGTTCAAGTTTCGCATGTTCCAGTGCTGCATGGTCAAAGGACTTGAATATGTTATGGATAACAATTGAGGATCTCCTAATATTGCTTAAGTAGACTTTGTGAAAGAAGTGATCATTGTCCATCAGGTTTTATTATAACGGGAATTTGAAACATTAATTGCTAAGTAAAGACATTCTTGTGTTGTGCTAATAATAACTGATTGGTCTGATATTCTACCTGAAGACATATATTATTATAGGTATTTTAAAAACGTGCCGCGAGCCTGATGTTATATTAGGGTTTTGCTTTAGATGAGCTATCAGACTAACTACATTCGACTATGTGGAGGTGTATCAACTTACTGTCAACTGTATTTCATCCCATATGTCAACCAAGCTATTTGGACTCTGAGTCATGTTGTAATGATAAGTAAGTCCATCTTGCAACTTTTCGGTAAACGTGTGCTTAATGTTGTCTTTATATACAAAAGCAAATGACCCTAGCAGAAATTCTGCTACGAACATTATCACTACCAAGCTGAAATACTAAAAAAGGCATCTTTAAACTACTTGTTTACATTTAAAATTGTTAAGTTGTGGTGTGTTTTAGTTGTAAGTGGTGTTATATTTGTTTAGATATAGTCTTTTTTATATATAACCAATTAGGAAATGCCTTATTTTGTATAACATTCATTGTATTTTTGTGGATTTGATAAAAATTTAAAAAAATACAATTAATAAAATTGTATGTTCATGAAAACTGGTGTCGAAATAATTCTCTAATTGGGAAATACAATCATTTCCTAACTCGTTACGAAAAATAAGACGGTCCATAACTTCTATCTAGAAAATGCAAGTCCTGTCTGACGAATGAAACAAACGTATAAATCACTTATTATAAGTTTGGTCACAGGTCTCGCACAATATGCACTAACAATGTCATATGTGTCATGAAAAACTAAAACATTCATATTATATTGTTTTAGTTTTAAGCGTTTCAAAATAATATTATTTAATGGCAACTGAAACCTGAGTTTTATATTTTTGTTTGCTTCCATTATTTCGTGCTGAGAAGAAATTATATGTATTTTTGTCTTTTGTTTACGCAATAGCCTTTATGTAAGGTTAAACACACGCTTTCCAGTGTACACAAAAAACCCTGACTGGTCCATTAAAACTGAACGTTTGTATATTTACTGGTTTTTCCAATACAAGTTAATGTATCCGAAGTGCGAATGATTAACATATATTCGGTATCGAATGCTTATTAATAGCAACGTTGAAAGTTTAAAAAATTTGAGTATATTGACCCTATGGATAGTTTTAGGTAATTTTATTGTAAAATTGCAAGTTAAAAAATATAAATAAATGTAATATTTACTTACATATATGTGAAAACGGTCCATATTATTATAAAAGCCGCAAAGATATTCTCACAGCGAAAATTAATAAAATGAACATTATTTCAACCACAATAATAAATAATAGCCAGAGAGATACCTCTCCTTAGGCGTTTTTTGGCGCTTCAAAACCTTCAAAACCAAAACCATGTGCTCTCTTTGTTTATCCAACGTAATTAAACGTAAACAAACAAAGACAGTGTCACAAAAATCAAAACCATATTGTTATCCTTACTTGTACAATTCAGTCAAATGTAAATAAATAAAGACAACAATGGTAAACCCTCGAGTTTGGTTTGGATGGTTTTGAATCGCCAAAAAACGTCTCTTGTTGTCAAGCGCGATGACCGGTGACCTCCAAACCATTAATACCCTGAAATGTACCCTACGTACGTGGTGCGGTAGCAATCTTCGGTGTGCTAGGTACTGTTGTAAATACACATATGATAATATATGTATCCACTATTTGATTACATTATTTTTGTCTTTTATACAATTGTCTAGTTTCAAACATCTAATTATTTTAAAATTCAAAAAGAATCTTTTATTATTTACCTTATTACATTATCATAAAACCCCGAAATAACGAACAATATTTAAATTTCATTATCCTTACAATACGGCCTAAATATTTCAACCATTGATTACCTACTTAATTTCTAGTACTACTTTAAAAATCCTACATAACAATTCAAAAGAACATTTAAAAAATCATTTTGTGTTAGAATTCTCAGTTCTGGTAATGAAAATTGTGAAACTGATGCGGATAACGTTCTATTAAAAGTATCAGATCTACTAAAAATTGATGATTTTCCTGTTTTGGCATCAGTTTCATCACCACAAGATGCCACACCTAAATTTCAGGCTGATTTTCCAAAGAATAGCTCATTAGAAACAAATTTTTTGAGGTACTTTGTGCGCTTCATACTTATTAAAAATGGTATATTCATAAATGTCCATGATATGTCCAGAGTATTCGAAAGCTCACCAAAACTTGGATGAAATCTCGTTATTTTGTTATTACAGAGCCTATCAAAATTTAGATACATTTGATAACTTTGACAATTTATTAACATTATACAATTACCAGTACCTATTTTTTGTTATAGGTGGCCCTAGGCCTTTTACGCAATCCGGGGCCCCTCATTACTTCAAAAAGTGTTTTCCTTAATAAGTTACGCAACACTAATTTATTATGTTTTAATGATATCATAAAGAAAATAATTAGCTACTACAAAACAAAAGTTTAGCATCTCAGTTTTGCAAATAAAGTATGTACGGGGTCCCTCTGAAAGGGGGCCCCAGGCCTATTGAGAAAATAGGCCCTGACAATTACAGTGAACTTCAAATAAAGACAGCTATCAAGAACAAAGAAACAGCAGTATAATGTTGTCGTTAGCAAGTAAATTTAGGAAAACATATATATTCCTTCAATAAATAAACCATTTTGTACTTTAGATAAACAAATTTTCCCATCATTTATTGTATCATAACTTGTATATTACATAACGCTCTATCTAGATTAAAGTTTATTTTTCTAAACTGTCGTCAAAATATTAATATGCCGCAATGTACACACAAAAATATGTTTAAAGTTGTTCGCTCCAAATTTTTACGGAACTGCCGTTTTTTATCACGAGTGTATAGTGTGTATCTGGCACTAACTTAATGGTCGCACTTTGATAAACTTATAACTTTATTAAGTGGTTATAAATAATTTTAATGCCTATTTTCTTACTTACTGTTATTAGCATGCATCTGCTTTGCAGCCATGATCCACAACATGCAAAAAAGGATAGAATTATTGTAATTATCCCGATAACTATTGATATGGCATCTGCCTTGAGTAGCGCGTACTGTGGTAGTAATGTTGCATATCCTTCAAAACTAACACTGAGCCAGACTCCTATGCCAAGAAGGGTACATCCAGTTAACTAAAAAAATTAAGTGTAAGTAAACTTTCAACTTCTGAATTGTGGTGGAATGGTGATTTTTTTTCAGATGAAATCTCTGCATATTTACTGTCTATTTCTGGTCACCAGACCCAAACATGTATACAGGGTGAGTTTTTGAAGTGGAATAATTTTCGATAACAAAGAATCCATCCATTCCTTGAAAATATCCAATATCCACCATTTTGTTTGATTCAACAGTTTTTTTTTACATTTCCGCGAATTTTACCTTTCATCTAGGGATGGAAACTAACCCAACTTTTTTTTTCAAATGCAAATTAATGTATTGTGATAGATCGCGGAAAAGGGCATAAAAAATGAATATATCCCACTTTTTACTTTTGAATTTCTGTTACCTGATAAGCGAGAAAAAAAAAGCGATTTTTTAAATAATTTTTTTATTGTAAATATTGTTGGGAATGTTCACCCAAGCAAAAAATGTTAAAACCGTTAAAAAAACGAAATTTTCGATTCCGGAAAACTCGAAAGTAAAAACAAATAAAACTAAGAATTGCTACTATCCAAAAACCACAAATAACAAAAACTTTAGAGGGCATCAGGAGAATTACCGGAAAAATAAGGTCTTAATTTTCACCCTGTATACTTCTTCAGTTCAATCCCATAGAGTTTAGGTGACCAGAAATAGAAAAAAATAAAAATAAAGGGGCTTTCATCTGAAAAAAGAGTTTTACATTCGGACGATAATTTGGCGATTCGCAATTAAATGAGAAAATCACTATCCCTTTCAAATGTTGAAAAGTTTATATTCAACATATGGAATTAACCCGATTAACAAAAAGCAAAAAAATTATCTAAATTTAAATTAACTGCAATAATTTCTCTTTGGCACTGACACACTAAAAAGTTAGAAATTATTCTTCGATACATTTTATGTTCATTGGCAGGGCAATAACAAACAAATTTTGTGTACCGAAAGAACATACAGTGAGAACGTAAAGTTTGGAATAAATTCGTTTAAAATTCAGGTGTATTTTTCTTAGAAAAACGCTTTTACACGTCAAGTTTTGATTTTAAGTGCGCATTATTTAAACTAAATTTGATGCATACAGGGAAGAAGAAGAAAATATGTCACACTTAATTTTTTATTTCATTTTTGAATTCTGCGTAAAATTTCAATCATATTTCATGTATCTATATATCTAAATTGAACTGTTTTGGAAAAAAGACAGTTTACCTTTAAAAATAATAAAAACAATTATTGGCAAACTTGTGGAAAATTATTCCAACAAATGTTGGAACTGACCTTCACCAACGTCCTGACAATACCCGAGATGATCTTCGAATTCTTGCAGAACATTTTGAACTACTTGGGGTTCTATTATAATCCAGTCAGTAGGGATTCTTGCCCTAAAAAAGGTGGTGTACAGACGATTTTGATATATGTTGCTTAGGTCTAGACCCTAACAAAAAATCAAAATTTTCGACCTTGGGGTGGAGGGGGAGGCGCGAAGCGCTATCTTGAATTTAAAGTGCTAAACAATTTTTTAAATATATTTCTAACGGTTGATCCTACGACAAACATGTTTATATACAAACTTAAAGATAACAAAATTCCTAACATTTTTTTCTAAATATTTTTTTTATTAGTCTACTATGTATTGAGTTATAGCGGCGGAAATCTGAACAATTTTTCAAAAAAATCGGCAACACCCGTTTTTATTGGCAAATTGCGTATGAACAAATTACACTGTATTTTTGACTATTTTCACATCACAGTAATATTATTGAGCAAAATTTATTTCAAAATACAGTAATTTTTCTTGTTACATGCAAACCGCAGTGCGATGACGTAAAGTAGTACCGAATAACCGAATACTATTAATATTAGTTATAAGGTTTATTCTATGTTTTTTGTTGCAGATGTTTCTTAGAGCAGGTATAGATCGTTCCTCGTATTCCTTTGTTTCTTTTATAGTGATCGAAACGGGCGTCCCTTACTCCCCCTCTATAGCTCGACAGGTTCAGTGACTCGGTGAGCTCGTAACTTTCAGCTTGTTCGCTGGTTCAAAAAAACAAAAAACTAAATAGTACAACAGACAATCATCAGAAGTCCAAACCAGAAGATATCGCAAACGCTGAAACACGGTTTCTCGTGGCTGTGTATGGTGGCAACATGGAAGAGTAAACCTTGGAAGAAGTCCGATACCAACCTTTCGCAGAATCGACAATAAAAAGGAAATTCAATCTTGCTTCTTTGCCACCAAGCCACCAACAAAGGACGCTGCACATTATCATGCGTTTATGATGTACCACCAAGTCCAAAAATGGTATGGAGTCCAAAAAAATTAAGAAGACTGAGACTGGAAATTTGACACCAATGGGCTAGCTCCAATAATAATGATAGAAAAACCTGCAACCGAGACCTTATTAACTTTTATTTCATGCAAATGAAAGAAAGGATGTGGCGGAGTGGCTGCAGAAAAGCTGGGTTGAAGTGCTCCATTGTGTGTGCATTCTGTAGTGGCCAATTATGCGAAAACGCACCACAGGTTCGTATCGAGAACGAGGACGAAGAGAAGGAGGACATCAATGGAAACCTAGATTCTTAGAAGCACAAGTGAGTTAGAAGATGATATTGATGACGAAGTCCACAATGAAGACGTCAACATTAACCAACCCGGACCGTCAAAAAGGACCCGCACCGCCTAAAGCCCTCCGCGCGGCTCAAGATCCATGTAAGATTACGAAACTGACATCGTGGATTAGGCCTACTGAGGAATCCCTCAGTGAGGATACCACAATCTCTACCTCGTGGTGGTGTGGGAATGAGTTTATTTTTAGTTTACAAAATTATTATAATTATGTATGTATATACTAAATAGTCTGAAATATATTTTTTTTAATAAAAAATGGCGACTTTTATGATATTTTGGAAAAATGTTCATGTTTCCGCCGCTGTAGCTCGTTACATATTAGTCCTAGAAAAACAAGGTTAATACAAAGAATTGTAAGGCATTTTGTCTTCTGTAAGTTTGTACATAGACATTTTTTTCGTAGGATCAACCGTTGCGGAATTATTTACAAAAACACAATTCTTAGCACCTTTAATTCAAGATGGCGATTCGCGCCTCCCCTCCCGGTCGAAATTTTTTTACCAAGCTCCCGACCTAGGCGGCATATATCAAAATCATTTCTAGCCCACCTTTTGTAAGGCAATGGCCTTGTTTTGTACCCACTGACTGGCCTATTAATCTAATTTATTGCCTTATTCGATTTTTCAGATCGTCAATATTATTTGGTTTATTGACGTACACCTTGGATTTGAGGTAGCCCCACAGAAAATAATCTAGCGGGGTTAAATCGGGGATCTGGCCGGCCATTCTATTGGACCCCGTCGACCAATTCATCGCCCAGGAAAAACTGTATTTAGATATTCACGAACTGGGCGTTTTTTTCAGAAACGGTTCAATTTAGATATAGGGTATGATACATGAAATATGATTGAAATTTAACGCATTATTCAAAAGTGCAAAAAATTAAGTGTGACATGATATCTTTTTTCGGATCACCCTGTATACATAAAATTTAGTTTAAATAATGCGCACCTAAAATCAAAACTCGACGTGTCCGAGCATTTTTCTGAGAAAAAAATGCCTGAATTTTAAACGGATTTATTTCAACCTTCACGTTCGCATTGTATATTTTTCCATGTTAGATATAATATAATTTTGATTGGGTTTATTTTACAACAAATTTAAGTTGTTCCTTCAAACTGATTTTTAAAATTGATATTTCGCAGAAAAAATTAACTTATTTTGGATGCGGTGTTAATTGTCCCGAGACTGGAGACAACGATTTTTATTTTGGATTTTTAACCTCTGCAGCTTTAAAAAATATTACGGAATTTGTCAAGGTCAATACCTACCTAGTCACATATTCAAGATTAACATCTAGTTCACATAACTATGTAAAAACTTTATACCAGTCGCGATATTCTACTAAAAAATCATCGACTTTCATGTAGCGTGGTTATTTATGTGCATGTGTGTAAAAGATATTTGCAAATCATATTTTTTCCTCGCACGAATTTCATAATTATTATTATTTATTATTGTATGCGGGCACAATGTTATTAAATAAACAATACTAATATTTAATGAGCAAGTGTTATAACGCTCAATTAGTTTCGGTCATATGATCAATCTCCCATTGTTTTCAATTGCAACTGGTTAGATACGGTAATTCGAAGCATAAAAGCAAAAATTGCGTCGGTAAAACTTTCCTCGTTTTGTTTTTATCAGTTCCCATTCATATCTACATGTTACTTTGTTAATTTAAATGGTTAAATAATAACTTTATACATATTTAGACCAATTATTTATATTGCCACTGCAAACTACAACCATGGGCAATGCTACAACCAAACTTCTTTCGGCAACGGTATATGCAGGAGCGTATCGAAATTTTTTTTTTGGTAAGGGGGAGTGGCGAAAAAATATCCAACTATACGAAGATAAAAATCCAAAATTGTCCACCTTTTTTTTGCAACTCCGAACAAAACTATAGACGTTTTTTTATAACTGGTCGGACTTGTTTTAAGTTTTCTGGAATTAAACTCTTGAAAAATTTTCCAATCACTTACTTATCCTAATAGCCAACTCATACTCTAATTAGCCAACGCGAGCGTCTACAGGTGGAGGACGCTCCCTCTTTTGATGGAGGAACCTCCTCCCGAAGTATCAAAAGTGTATTAAAACCCATTATAACTTAAAAGTTTAACCACTACTAATAAATAAGACTAAAGAAGTGGTGTGTCATTTGGCGGGGATGGCGATATGTGAATGATATTGCAACTTCAAAGATTGAAAATAAAAATAACACAACTTATAGTCCAATGTACTATAAACTTGCCGCTTTTCACATGTAATTCAACTCCAAAAATATCTTATTACAGTAAAAATCCTTATGCATAGCAAATAAATGCTTTTCGATGTTTTTATAGAGTTCCATGACGCCATTTTTAACAACAAAAGTGTCAGTGAAAACCATTAGAATCTGTTGCCAAAGAGTAACCAGTTTACCAGTTAATAAAAGGCGAAAGGTGTGTCGGTTCTTTTGAAGTTTTATGTACCTAAATCCTCTTTGTTTCGCCCGAGTAAAGCTTTTAGAAATAAATTTATTTGCACATAAAATTACCGTGTTAAGTAAAAATTATTATGCTTTTGTGCTTTTTTTCAAATATACAGTTCATGTAAAGCTCTATATAGGTGGTGTTCTATTTTTAACAATAAACTTGTTGGACGAAACTAAATAGAAACACTGACCCTGTACATAAATACATTCTCTGAAGATGAATTTTTTTATTTGTATTCATCTCGTCCATGAGTTAATATAGGATAGGTAATAATTACGTTATCGACAGTATGTACAGGGATATCCAAATAAAACTGAATAGGCCTTATAACTTTTTTATTTTTAAAGATGGGAAAAAATGTTAAATATGAAACTTTTGGGGATTTTTATGGATCATTCATAAATCTTATCAGCAAAACAATTAAGCATCGAATAAAAAAATATAGTATAAAAAATCGATTTTCTCGTTTATTTTAAATTTGATGGTATGGTTTTTATCATATTTCTGGATTCTAGCAGAATTCTAGACATATTTTGTATAACATACCCTATGCGGCTTTCAATCGTTTTTGAAATATTTCAAATTAAAAATTATTTCGCATAAATATACTTTAAACGTAACTATCTAGGTTGCGAACGAAATACCTGCTCCATTTTTAAATTTTATTCGTAGGTAAGTCAAAGTCAAGGTTGACAATAATACTTTAGCCATCATGAATTTATAATTTTATTTTTATGCAGAATGAGTTATCCTATTAATGAGAGAGATACAAAATGTTATTATATTTAAAAAATATCAATAATGTTACAGCGTCTCAAAGACAATATGAAGAAAGTATTGAAGAGGGACTAAGAACTCCTTCATTAAACACCATAATACAAACAAATAGAAGACTAGAAGAAAGAGGAATTCTGAGGGACCTAAAGATTTTATTATATTTTCAAGAGAATACAAAAAAATCCCCTATTCCCGATTGTGTGCGGTATCTCATATATTTATGGAAGAAGAGATAAAATGTCGACTTATGAATGAAACAGTTCAAAGAACGTTAAAGTATTTTAAGTATAGACCATATAAAATTATGCCAGTTCACAAGCTTAGTGCCGATCAAAAAGAAAGGATATATATTTTTGCCACAAATATTAACGAAAGAATGCGGCAAGATCCTAATTTATTTCATACAATCGTTTGGACAGACAAAGCAACTTTCTCAGCTGCGGGAATGTTTAATAGACGAAATGTTCATGTTTAGTGGGATGCAAATCCCTTTACCGTCCAAGATATTGCTTTTCAGGGGCGTAATTCAATCAACGTTTGGTGTGGGATATTACAAAATAAAATTGTAGGACCATTGGCCAGCGCTATCTTAATTTTTTAGAAAATGAAATCGAAAATATTCTCGACGAATTGCTACTTGAAGAACGTCGACGTATTATATGGCAACAGGACAAAGCGCCTCCCCATAATTGAGGTTCGCAATTTTTTAAATCATCGGTAGGTATAACAATTTATCGGTAGATATGGAACGTTACATTGGCCTACAAATAGCCCAGATCCCGCACCTTTAGATACATTTCTTTGGGGTCATTTGAAAAATGTCGTTTACAGCAATCATATTGAAAATATTGAAAAAATTCAAAGGAAGGTGAGAAATGAAGTAAGACATCTGAACGAAAATGATGCTGAAAGTATTATAAACATACTTCAGAGGCAGAGAAGAATGTATGAAAAGTGCGAAGAATTAAATGGCGGAAACATTGAAAATTTCTTTTGATATTTATTCGCCAACGTTAACATTTATCTGTTTATGTTATAATTTATTTGTTATTATTTAATTTTATAGTCACTGGTTATTGCTTTCAAATATTAATAACTAATAAAAATCAACATATATTGTTTAATAGAATAACACATTTTGCATAAAAATAAAATTATAAATTCAGGGTGACTAAAGTATTATTACGGCGTTGATTAGTGTAAACCTTGACATTAACTTTGACTTCAAAAACGATTGAAAATCCGCATAGGATATGTTATACAAAATATGTCTAGAACTTCTCCTAGCATCCAAAAATATAATAAAAATCATACCATCCAATTGAAAATAAGCGAGAAAACGAGATGTTTTATACTAAATTTTCTTTATTCGATGCTCAGTTGTTTTGCTGATAAGATATATGAATGATCCATAAAATCCCAAAAACTTTCATATTTAACATTTTTCCCATCTCTTAAAACTAAAATGTTACACGGAATGTCCACTTTTATTTGGATATCCCTGTACAATCCTAAAATTAACAGAAAGAAACATTGCTATCTCCCAAATAACTAAATATTCGTGTTGCTTGTCAAATAGTGGACTAATCAAATCAAAAGATTCTGTCCAACACATGGGAAAAAATTTTAACAAATCTCCGTATTCACGCATTTTTCCGAAAATTTAGTTATTTAGGAGATTTTAGTAATGTTCCATTCTTTTAAAAACCCTGTATATAGATTTAATTCAAAATTATTTGTATCATATATTATAGTTTGGAGTTACACCATTGTGCATTGTCAAGTAGAGTTTGATCAGTTAGAACGTTATGTTATAACGTCTACAACACGTGCTTTTAATAATACCATGCTGTAAATTATAGTTATCTGAAATAGGTATTTTTCTAATACTAATAAGCATTTATCAGTATAGTGCAATAGGCTAAAGTAAATAATAGTTTATATTTACTTACCCAAAATAACACATTTACGAAGCAAAATACTGTCCTTATGCATGTATACCCACTACTGGACATTTTACATTAGGGCCTAAAAAAGAGTAGTTAAGTAAATTTTATATGCACAGTGCCGTGGAGCTAATAGCAAACTACAGTATAATTTAACATTTGGTAAAAGTTAACGAAAAATATAAATAACCTTTTAACCCTCATCGTAAACATGTTGCAGAATGAAAAATAATAAATATTTGTACATATATTCGTGGAATTAAGTTAGTAGTATTTTTTTAATAGTTGATATGAGGATCGTTTATTACGCTATAAAATTAGCTCAATATCATATGAATGTGTTGGTAGCTTTGGTTGCTTTTTTTTTTTAGTTTTTGAAGTTTTTACTGTTCATTACTGATTTTTTTTATAGACTTGTTACTTAAATTCAATTAGCTATCTCTTAGTCTATAAGGATATCGTTACACTGATACATTGCATCGAACCACCGCCTAACTGTTAAGTTTATTTCGTTATAAAAGTTGTTTCAGAAAAGAATAATAAAACATTGTCAAATGGCTTAGTGTCGTACTGTATAAATTATAAAATTTTATTCATTAGGCACAAACAATATTAAAAATCCATTAAGACAATTCAAGAAAACAGTTATTCGACAGCTGACTAATTTGCGCACAGAAACCTACTTTTAAAAAGAAGAATTTATCGTTGTAGCACAAGTTGTGGTCATTTCTTTTGCGACCTATTCTCTAAATCGGTCATTTCCAGTCCAGTTATGTTATAGGCTAGGTTTAGAATACATTATCAGAATTTGTAAACAATCGTCTACATCTATTGGATTGTACAACGGAATTGGAAGAACGTGTCTCATGCCAATTATTATTATGTATTTTTTAACATTGTTTTTTCTGAGGTACTTGCTATAAGAACCAATGACCAATGAACATAAAATTTTGATTTCTTTGGTGAATTAATATTTATTTTTGTGCATCTACACCAGTGAGGCATTGGTTGCCCCCACTGAAGCATTTAGAGGTCTTAATGATCTCCTCTTTATCAACCTGCTGGACGCTGGACATAGAAAGACTGTATTATTTAATTTGCCTAGGACAACTAATGGTAAAAGATAAAGACAATACAAGGAGTTATAACGGCGCGCGGCAAGAAACTGTCCGTTCTGTCTGTGGTTGTTAGATAGTTCTACAACAGCGAAAATGGCAAAGACAAATTGCTGTTCCTAGAAATGAATCCTAGTAGAATCCGGATGTCTCTAGAAAAGATGGGAAAACTAGTAAGTTCCGCTTCTGTACGAGAACTGGTGTCAATGAGTTCTACTTTTTTGGGCTAATTCTACAGACCTCTGGTTGGCTAACGTCAGAAGAGTCTGAACTATTAACATGTGTCTGGAAAGCACAGAGCCATTGCTGGCATTAAAATTAAATGTTGCCGTTTCTAGGATTGTGTTCCAGTACAGCGATTTTCTTGAGAATTTAACAAAGGAAAGCGCTGCCGATGTACTTGTATGGGTTGCAGGACACTCAAAGCAACGATGAGTTACACAATAAAAGGTCTTACCCCTTTCCTCGCAACACCACCACTGAAGGCGGCTATGACCAGGTTTAGCTGGGACGTCTTTGCAGACGCCCGACCCCGACTCTCGCGTGTATCCTACCCCGAAAGATAGGACACGGACGCACCTGGTTTATAAGGGAACTAGCTCACTGGCACAGAAAACCCAAACTTCGTTTTGATTCAAACCCAATCAAAACGAAGATTCGGTTTTCTGTGCTCACTGGCTTAACTGCGATCCTACACGGCGTGTCGTCAACGGCTGTGGGGTCAAGTGATTTCATGGGCCTTAGCCTACACCCACCATCGCTGCTTCAAGATCAGTTGGGAACTAAGGCAAAGGGTAAATAAAGTTTAACTTAGGATATTAGAAATAAGGATTAGGTACATCGTGGAGTCCAACGGACATTCCACAAACGAAGAAAAGCTCTTCGAAATATAGTTGGTCTACTGACAGGTTACAACCATCGTAAACAGCACCTGACGGGCGATTGCCCCAAAAGTGAGTCAACCACAATATAAGCAAAACTTTTACCGTGCTAGTTTGGATACTAAAATATGCGTGGTGTACAGGGTGTCCAGTTTTCGACACTTTAGCAGGGTATCTCGGTTATCTGCTAAAGATAGAGAGAGAGCTGCGGTTTTCGCAACACTATGCTACTTTTTCGTGAAACCTTTCCTGCTATAAACAGAATTTTTATAGCCCCCTTCGTTTCGGAGATACAGGGCGATTTTGAAAATGTGTCAATTTAAAACACCCCTCGTATCTCAGTTGCCTTTTAACTTATCGGCAGGGTAAAAACTGATTATTATATAGTTTTTGCGTAGAATCCAGTGGGGTAGTCATCTTTTTTCTAGAAGGAACGAAGAACCGAAGTAGCATTTTTTTAAAAGGGACACCCTGTATATTTTGGTTTCATTCGATTGCTTTTTCATAAGCTTTTCAAAAATATATAATTGTTGGGATATATCGTTTGGAATAACTTCCCAATTTTACAATAATTAAAAAAAGAATATAATATTTTATAGTAGGCCGTGATATAATGATTTGAAACAAATGAATACAGACATTTAACTAACATTAAGGTCATTTTTAAAATTTTTAATCCCAATACATAACTGAATCAAATTCATTGATGAATCTGAAGTGATTAAAAGGCGTAATTTTGCATGTGTACGTTCCAGGCGGGTCGAAATATACGTGTGTAGTGAAATCTTAAGTGGTTTTTGTTTTTTTTTTCCCGAGAAGGACCTTGAGAAATGATGGGTCATTGCCAAGTGTGTGTAAATTGTTTTTAAGAGATTTGCTGGGTGAAATTCAGAATACTTCATAGCCATTACTGTTGGGCGCGGAGTCGGAATTATAGCGGTCGTTCTTTGTCACACGCACCATGAGTGTCGGCTATAAAACAATGTATGAAATTAATTGTGTGCAACTAGTGTCTGTATAATTTGTATTTTTTATAAGTCGTATGCATCTAAATGTTAAAAAATTTATATAATTCATTAAATAAGTTGTATTTAAATGGTTCCAAAATGATCATACAACTGAGTCACTGAGTTTAATAAATGCAATATTTTCTATTTTCACCCCTCTCTATACCGAACAAAAAAAGCGCCACCTGCGGGGCAATTACCCACCTTTACATTTTTCATAATTTGCATATTTCCCATTTATTTCAAACATCTTTTTCGTGCCATAAATTCGAAATTTCAGTTAATCTTGTGATTGGCACTACTACATCTGATAAAGTATTTAGCAAGGGTGTAGTGCTCTATAAGTAAAGTTTTTATTTATATGACTTTGAACTTAAATATTTTGGCACTTGACTCAGGAACTGTGTAAATATACAATGCGGGGGATATTATTAATGTTATGCAACGTTTTTGTAAATTCAAGAATTATAAGATATATTAGACTAAATAAACTGAATCTTCCCTTGTTAATCACATGTTTATTTAAAGATGAAGATTAATCATTTTGAAATGTTGTAAGATGGTAAGGATATCAAGGTTGAATGAACCGAATAAAAAAAAGGGTTCTTGAAAATGGATATATTAAGAGACGTAATGAGCTACTACGTGTGTAGTGAAATTGTAAGTGTTTTTTGGTTTTGGTGCGTCAATCCCAAGTGAGTGGAAAAATGGATTCGTTTCGCCCGGAAATGTCTTTTCACAGGTTTGCTCGGTGGACGACAGACGGCCCGGAAAGCCATAACGGTAGCGCGCGGAGACGGAGTTATAGCTATCTTTCTTTGTTCTGCACACGCACAATTTATGAAATAAACAAAAGGCTAGCTATAAATAAATGGTTCCGTGTCCCCTTGCTGAAGGTCAATGTTGTATAGTATGAAGGAGTGGAACGCAATGAAACTGCTGACCAAATAGCGAAACTGCGGGCACATGCGCCATTCTAGGAGCCTGACTCCTTTAGCGATGCTAGTATAGGTCACCCCTTACAAGACCTCAGAGATAGGCAAAGAAATTAATTACCCACTTGCCCGAGTATACTAAGCAGCTTCTAGAACTTCAAAAGAACAAACTTTGGCTGGTTACTTGCACTTTATATCTCACGGCCCTTGAATGTATCACTGCAAAAAAGTAGAAAAAACTGACGATGAACACTGCATATTCTGTCACCAGGTTGGTCAAACTGCCGAACACCTGCTCCGCGAATGCCACGAGTTATGACTGGTGAAAAGGTTGCAATATCTTGGGGGAATTTGTTGAATGCCCAACGATGTAATAAAGTGCGCCCCCAGAAAAATTGAAAACGTCGCTAGAAGTCTAGAAATTGATTGGTAAATGATCGAAGTGTAGGTATTGAGCTAATTCGAGCCTAACGACCCCCGTTTACTAGGTACACTACAGTATATTGTGTAGGTAGTTACATTTCTTTCAAACACAGAATTTCGTTCGATCTAGTACTGTTTTTTCTTATTCGGAGAATCATCCTGTAGATATACACATTACAAATATTACATAAATTGGAAGTTTATTTTCTTGACATTTACATTATGTTTTCCCATCAGAAGTGAGCTGTTGTAAAGGGTAAATTGTCGCATAATTTGACATTTATTCACACTCCGCTGGAGCTTAAAACAAGGTGAATAACTCGCCAGTAATGAATAGTGAGTAGTAGAACACATCAACAATGCTAAATAATATTTACCTCTTGATTTTTCTATCAGTCAACCTTTGTAATTTGTATGTTATAGATAAAAACCCGTGACAGATGGTTCCTTGATAAAATTCTTTAAGAAACGTTTAGAACTGAACTGACGTAGACATTTGGTCAATAGAACCGCGATTGTATTGATTACGACTGTACCTTATTTCCCCATCACAACTAGGCTTGCTAGACGTACCCCTTTAGGGGGTACAATACCTCGTTTTGTAGATAGATTTTAAATGTACCTCTTTTTTACAGACCTATATACCCAAAATACCCCTCTTGGAGATTTACTTATTGTGTAGTTTTAATCCCACACAGTGAAGATGTCTCAATAAACTAAAGCGAGATGTCGGGATCATTTTCATTTTTAGTACTATGGTGACATAAGCATAAAGTTAACTGGCATACATTTATGTACTATATAAGTCTTCAGTATGGAATTGGAAATGGAAAAATACAGGCTGTCTAAAATAGGTGATACCACAATTGCTATTTCCGAAACAGTAAACGATACGACGTCGGTTAAATTTGAGAAAATGCGCCATTTTTAGTCCCTATTCATATTCCGTGTATGGAATTGCCAAATTCTCTATAGTTTCTTATCTACAGGGGATTTTTTAAAAATAGTCAAAAATTTAATTCTTAAATAAATATCTCGAAAATTCTTATAGTTAGAAAAAATTGTTTTAACAAAAATCACACGATCTTTGACCTTCTCTAAAGTAATGATATTGTTTTGTTTAAACCATTTGTTTTTATTGAGTTACTAGGGCACATCAAACAAACACCCTTTACATAGCGTATTAATCACTTTAAAGTAAAAATGTTTATTATTATTACTCGATTATAGAAAACAATATATTTAATTTAAGCAACTGCGGCGTTTAACTTTAGGAAACAGGTATTTTTACACGGCTATCAGCTGTTCACTATTTCCAGCCTCCCGTGTTGTGTTGCCAGATCACCTGCTTCATGGCTCCCTTGTTAAAGAAGGTTGTTGTAGAAGGCCGTGCTACAACAAATTACGAGAGCATGCTATTTTTTCATGCATTTTTTCTCGCTGTTTGTTACACGTTGCAATAATTTGGTGTAAAACTAGTTGAAAAAAGCAAAATTTCTGTACAGTATTGCATCGTGTCTAATGAAAAAAAATTGCTGGCGACATTTTTGACATTATGATGTATTTCACGCAATTAGTTAATGCCTTTGTATCACACGTGATTAAAAAGCGACTACACCAGCAAGCATCAACGGAATACCGCCACTGGATATTTTAAGAGCAATGACATCTTATATTTTTCTGTATCACTAGCCTAACAAACCTTTTCAAAAAGTCCATATTTTGCCCCGGGCATCATTGTAGTAACAATTAAACAGAAAATAAATCAAATAGAGTTGTTAAAGGAACAGGTTTAACTTTAAATGATGTGGACTATTTTATGTCAAAAATTAAATTTAAATTAAAATTCGTTGTTTTAAATTAGATGATATTAATTTTTTTTGCCGCCGATATTATGTTAATTTTAGATGATCGGTTACATCAACATACCAAAGTTCGTTCGAGAAATCAATTTTAATTAGGTAACTAAAAAATAGAAAAAAATGTTCTGGTCCCCTGTTGCCTAATTATTATCTTGTAGGTGTTTTTGTATTTAAAATAATTAAGTCTATACCTACATAGAATTTAAATAAAACATAATCGTATACGATTTAGAAATGATGAAATTGTGATTTTAAATGTAATAAAAATCTTATTTATGTATTGGAATAAAATTAGTAACAGATAGACTGGGGCCATACCCAAGACGGAATTTATATTTTAGAAATTAATTGTTATTTTTGAAAAACTTTGTATGAAAAAACATGGAGGAATTTTGCCGCACATTTTACCGTTTCTTCTTAAATAGAATAGATATATTTCGGTTGTAGGTAGTTTATAGATATTATCTCTTACATCTGTGTACAATTGTTTGTTGACAATTGATTATGTATATGTATGTCATTTGGCACTTGCCTAAGCAGGCAATCCTCGTTCTATCCTTTTTTAGCCCCTTTATCTAAACAGGGATAACGTTTTCTACTTTTTCGGCCTTCGTGGCGATTATCTAAGCACTCGCATTATTATGTTCGTACGCGTATACAGAGTGTTTGGTAAGCAATGGGCCATACCTTAGCAGTGGCTTCTCTGGTTCAATTTAGGTCGATTTAATCAAACTTCCTTCCGTTCTCAAATTTGCTGCATTTTGTAGGGGTGCCACTTACGGCAGCACATGTCATTTTAAAACGTCACAACTTTTTTGTGCTTCAGTGTACACGATTTCTGAACAGAAAAATAGTCGTTACAAAGGGGGTGTATTAAATAGATACTTAATAGCAGTATGAGTATGGCCAAAATTTAACCAGCATGTTTTCATTTAATAAGGTCTCATCATAACTTTTTCTAACGTTGACATTTGGCATTTGGCCCCACCTCGCATGCTGTTGTACGAGATGTGCGCCATGCGAACGATGATAGTAACACTAGTCATCCCCACCATATCATCATAGCTTTTGCTTCCATACGCGTAATTTTCTTACATGTTGGTGATAAAATGATTTACAATTGAATCTGCTCATTTCTACATAATCTAAGAGTATAACTTTATTATTCGGCTTCGTCCGAGGTTCAAAAATTTTATTTGGTTTAGAATGGTTGAATCCAAAATCCAAGTATGTTTTTACACTTATTTAATATTTATTGGTCTGTCATATATTATAAATTAAAATTTTATTTTTAGTCATTATAAATTATCAAGAACGTTGCAAATTTTCGTATCATAAAATTGGGTGCATGTGTTTATACTTCATAAAAACTAATTACCATATCACAATATGATTTATCATCCATCAGCATTACCACAAGTCGGTAAAATTACCGATATTTTTATTATACATGTTGCAAAAATAAACAATTTAATTGGCCGTGTGGGTTTTGTTTTACTAACCGCATTGGCAATATTGGCATATTAATCTTGATTTATTCAATATTTCTTAACATTTATGGAAATGTTTTTTTTAATTGCATGGTAGATTTTGGAAATAAGAGTTTAAAAACAAAATAGATAATAATAAGATTAATAATAATAATAAAATAACTAAAAAACAAAGATATTACTTCATTATTTAAGAGTACCTACCATTCTTAGATTATGTAGCATAACAGATAAAACTATTCATTCATAAATCATTCTATCGCCATGCGCCAACACCTAAAGGGAACGAGACCACAGACGAGACAAAGAAAGATCATATGGTAGGGATGACAAGTGTTACTCCATGGGCGCCCGCAGGGGGGTGCCAGAGGGGGCCGTATATATCTATTTAATACACCCCACTCCTTACAAATACTGTAAGGTATTATTGGCGGCAAAATAGATGTAAACAAAATATGTATCTGTCCTTTCCTACATATTCTAAGGGAGCATTAGTCACAAACCAGAGCAAAATTTTCCATGTATTGTCATAGACTCATAGAGGAATATATTCCACTGCATGCCTTGAAGTAAATATAATAATTATAAAATAATATAAAATTTAGAACATAAATGTTCAGATTCAATAAAAATGTTTAAGATTTAGTACAGCTTTAAATTAAGATCTTCTAGGTGCTCAGTTAGGTTTTGACAGGGTTTTGTCCTCTCATTGTTAATAAGTCCTCCAACCTCCAATCCTTCAAATTCCGTGTCGATAGACTACATTTCCCTTCTCTTCAGACGCCCACGGTACGTTAGTACTTAGGCTTGGAGTCTACGTGGGATGTCATTAAAAACTTATGTTACTCTAATATTTCAGCGATTGCTTGGTTCCTAAATGATTTTCATCGTGGAACGTGTTGCTAGAATAAATTTTGTTTTATTATTGTGGAAAGTATGTGCTAAAATTGTCCTTTTCTTTTTAAATATGCAGAAACACTAAGAAAAAAAATCATAGTATAAAATTTAGTTCTTCTTATTCTCACACTTGTCAGTTTAAAACTTTTGGTTTGACTAGACCGATCAAGCGTTGGAGAATATGGCCGAAAAGATGCAGGGAAACCTATAATACCAAACAGGTTTTACTCAAAAATTAATTAAACGTTAGTAATCAAAATTTAAGTAATATATTTTATAAAATTTATACAAACATCTCTTGCCGTATTTTTTTATGTTAGTTGTAGGCCACCAGAATTGACTCCATAATGTGATGCTTGCGGTATTTCTACCGGTTTAGCGAGTCAGCTACCGTTCTACAGTGTTAGCATCGCTTTTTCGATTGTACGCAAATTTGCTAGAGCCATCTCTTGGTGCTAATGTTGAGAGTTTTTCAACTATAAATTTGTTAAAAACTAATCAACTAAACCGTTTAAGTACTGACACCAGAGAAAATCTGTCTTGTTTTTCTCTGCTGATATAATGGAAATAGTACACTGCAAGGGGCTTATTATTGCAAGTTCTTGTTTTAATTTTAAGGGAAGCAATGAATTAAAATGGCTAATGACCAAAGATATTTAGAAAAGTTAAAATATTTTAATGTAAGATAAAATTATTAAAAAAATTTGGTTGTTACCAAATTTATTATGACATTTTTTAAATATATGGATATTAAAATATAAAAGAATAATATCCGTGTTAAAAATCTTGTTCATGTTTAATATAATATATTAAATTATAAGTGGACACAATTACACCTAAGCAAGAAATCGTTTAAGTACTTTCTATACCTGTATTTTTTTTTAAAGTATAGTTAATAAAAGTATAATTTTAATTAATTTAAAAATTCATTGTGCAGTGAATATATTTATAGGTACATTCGTGTTCTCTATTTCTGTAAAAAGAAACAAGATAGAATGATAGGAATATAATATTCAGTTCACACTATCACACTAGACTTGCCACCAGAGGGAGCTGCGATCAAACCATTTTCTCAATCTACCTTTTTCTACCGCAATTTTGGGGCAAGTGTTACTGCTTCTTGAAAATTTCATCTGGCAACACTGGTGTGAAGGCAAAAGGAGGACTTTTTGAGTAGGTTTATGTTTTTTGTATTCTTGCATGCCTTATATATTAAATAACTCGTAATATAGAACTAAGTTTTTATTTCGTTATTTTGTGGGAACAATTTTAGTAGGGACAAAACCTATGGCAGGACTACAAATAATATGTTAAAAAAAACCTTTGCTTATTAAAAGTTACCTTTTAAATCAATATTAATATGTTAGCACCATTTAGCAAATGTTGATTTACCAATATCACCTTAAATAAATATTTGCTTGTGTAGGTTTACATCTCAGTTTACATATTGTATAGGTATATATTTTTCGGGCCTTTGTGGGAAAAGTGGGTGCAGCGTTCTAAAATTATAAATTGTCTTTGCTTTAAAGTATAATTATTACTAATCAGCGTACATGGAGATTTCAGAACAAAGGAAGAAACCATTAATAACTTTCTATTTAAAGAATTATTATTTGACCATTATTATTTCAACATTTAAGAAAAAGTCAGTAAATTGGTAATTCTTTTTAAATGTACTTATAAAATGATTTTGTTATGGACTTAGTGATTATAACGGGCAATATACATAACATCCAGATACTATAAATAATGCTAAACAGGAATGGGCAGTTTAAAAAATTCCATATTGTGTATTTATTTATAATTTTTTATATTGACTGGTCATTATAAATACTGCTTTGATCTGACCGGGCAAAGTAATAATTTTATTAATGAAGATAAAACCTGAGCAAACCTAAACAAACCAGTGGTGGATACAGAAATTTTAAAGTTGTATATCTTTGTTGCTACTTACGGGATCCATGCCAAGTTCAGGGGTTTTAATAGTATACCTACTAGGAATGTTTTGGTAAAGAAAACAATATTTTGTAATTTGCGAGAAAAAGTTGAAGTTTTGGTGCACCTCCCTAGGAAAAAATGAACACGTTTAGTTATTTTATTTATTATTTTTCCTAAAGAAATTTTACATAATTTGTCGAGAATTTTTAAGTTTTAAGGGAAAAAGTGTGTTAGTAGAAAGTTATAGTTATTTGATTTTTTTAAATTATATTTTCGGTTTAAAAAAATTATTGAAAATTAATTTTCGGAAAATTGAATTTTCAGTAAATTTATTTTAAAGAAATTGTATTTTAGAAAATTCATGCTTCGAAAGAGTATTTTCGAAAATATGATTTTTAGAAAATTGAATTTCGAACTGGTCCAAAATATATTAATAAAAAAAATGAAATAGATTCTAAGCAAAGCTAAACAAAGCTGATGAGTAAACCTTCTGAGTTTGATTAGTTTTGTTGGCTCAGGCTTTTTTTGGTTTAATTATATTATTATTATAACTCAAAATTATTTCTCGGAAAACTGAATTTTCCATAAATGTATTTTAAAGAAATTGTATCTTTAAAAATTCATGTTTGGCAAAATTATTTTCGGAAATACAATTTTTGGAAAATTGATAAAAACAAATAGAAACCGATTCTAAGCAAAGCTTAATTAACTTATTACTGTGTCCGTCCAGATCCATGCAAGATTAATGACCAATAATAATTAATATGATAAATTAAATCGGCAGTTAATACAACATGGTGTTTGTAAAGCTGTCCGTTCCTGTTTAGCATTATTCATAATGACCGAGAAATATGTACATTGCACGTTCTAAATATAATCACTTTATCCATAACATAAATATGTATGTATATTTTAGCTTGTCAAGATGCTTGAAACCCTGCTTGTTTAATTAAATTGTTTTGAGGACATCCTTTCTTAAATCTTAGTAAGGGTTGATTTTTCGTGGCTAAGAGCTAACATCCTTTACATGCACATTATATACTACAAATTTTGGCTTAATCTAAAGCGACCATCTGTCCGCTTTTAAATGGTCAGTCCCGATTTTACAGCAGTCCCGCTTTTTTTTATCTAATACATCCCACGTAGACTTCAAGCCTAAGTACTAACGTACTGTGGGCCTCTGGAGAGAAGGGAACTGTAGTCTATTGACGCTTTTGTTTAAATAAAAAAATCTAGCATTATTTTGCCGCAAGTGGCAACACCGGAAGTGTCAAGTGCCACAATCACGCAACAATGCCCTTTGACTTTTTATCATTAAATTTTTGCGTTTGTTTTTTTAAAAAAAATCGCACCTTTGTGCCAGGAGACCCTTCGTCTTTCTGTTTTGTCTTGCGTTGAGGACAATTTTCTTCCCCGCATGTGACGCCCCTGAATAAAATTTTAAAGTTTCGAATTTAGAATCTTATTTACCATCAAATGTTTATACTGTACACCAATTTTCAAAATTTAATTGTAAAGGGTTTTAAAGTTATAGAGAAAAAATCGTCTTTAAGGTGTCCTATTCAAAGGGGCGTAGCTCCCTTAGGAAGCATTTTCGGACCCATATTAATAGAAACTTTTTGCCTTATTTTAATGCAAGGATTACGCCCCTGAAAGGATGCCGCTTACTTTTGAATCACCCTGTATAGTTTTAATTTGTTTTTTAAAGGATCCGTGTAGGTAAAATTCAGAGGCGTACCGCTGGGGGGTTTTGGGGTTAACCCCCCCCCCCCCATTGATCTCTTATTGTAGTTGTTATAAACATTATACAGCACGGTAGTATATACATATTTATATAAAAACAAGGGTTTTGTCTACCAAACACCCCCCCCCCCAACCAAAAGTGACCTACAAACCTCCCCCCCCCCAAACCAAAAGTCACGGTCCGCCTCTGGTAAAATTTAACAACGCACATAATATATTTAATTAAAATTTTTTACTTGTAAATTATGTAGATCAGAAGAAATAATTATGTTAAATTTTAATAAAATAAAATGCACCTGTTTGTTATTGCTTACCATATAAGAGAACAATAAATCCAATTTTTTTACCGTATCACCGGTACGCCGCCACACATGCTTGGAAAACTATTTGTTTCGCGGTGAAAATTCACTGATTTAAAGGTTTGTTTGGATTTGTTTTTACCTTGCTGAATAAATAAACATTTCGCGTATTGAACTGATCGTTAAAAATAGTTGGAAGATCGTAAAATGTACGCTTTTAGAAGGTCAGGTACGGACTACAGAGCGTTTGCCGCCGATTTGAATAAACCTCCTCCATGTTAGAGATGTCCCACTCATTGTTGCTTTTGGGTCGGACGGGTTCGGAAAGGTATTTCCTATAGTCAGTGGGCAAATGTGGGTGAGTCATACAGTATGTGCATTGTCACTTTTGGATGGTTGAAACCAATTGGATACTATGGATACAGCTCGGTCTATACTTGAAAATCGCGATATGTACGGCTCCGATTGAAATTATGATCGGATACACTATGCAGCATTTCAACTCAGTCCTTTTTTTATCTGGGACAGCACACGTAGATTTCAAGAAGGGAAATGTAACCTATTTATACGGTATTTAAAGGATTGAAGGTTGAGAGGGAAGGAAAAACCTCTGCAGGCAATTTTTTCCATTTTCCGGAGACTGGTGTGAATGAGCGAGAGAAGTGGGATATTGTAGCTGTGACGTAATGTTCAAAAGCGATGCCAACAAGATCAACGTTTCTTTGTTCTGTTAGCGTAACTATGGATGAAATTGGTAGCCGAAGACAGCAGGTTTGTTATGTAAAGAAGAAATAGGGTTGGTGCCAGGCCAGGACATAACCTTGGGGCACGCTAGCATTGACACGATGTAAGTTAGATAAAAGTGACCGTCCAGCACGTCGATTAGAAAGTTCTAGGTACATAACTTGAGAGGAAGACAGTAAGAAGGTAATTTGCTGAGGAGTCATGCAATACTTGGTCAAAGGTCCTAGAAACGTCAAGGGCAACAATCTGGGTTTCGCCATGACTAAAAACAGCAAATAGTAGGATGATGTTCATTTTTTTAGGTTACACAGTTAGAAATTTTAGTAGAAATAAATTTATTGAGCAGTTTTTGAGTGTGCATTATGTTAAACATACAAATTTGAACAATAAATTTATTCAAATGTGCAATAACATTTTTTAAGTTTTATGCATTATATAAAATATAAATTATGAGCTTTAAAATTACTGCGTTGTGCAAAAATATTTGCGTTTGGTGTATTTGTATGTACCTGTACTAAAATACACAATATAAGATTAGCAGTAATATACAGTGTGTCCCCCTATGGAGTTGACAAGAGCAAAAATTCTTTATTATTGTCTTTTTACGAGGAAAAGTCATTCTTTATAAAAAAATTCTGCTTGTTGAAAAAATGAGTTTACCATATAAAAACTTTAGCTCCAGGAGGCTTGGGTTCGACTCCCGGTACCGGAACCAGGGGAGGTCGTCTGCTTCTGTGGAGATGTCGGAAAAAACTCCTGTAACTGTAACGTTACCTAATTAATGAAAAAAAAGCTGATAAAAAGGAAATGCATGCCTTTCTATGAAAAAATAAGTTCATTCGCAGCAGTCAACATTAACGGAATCCTCACGTTGTGTACGAGGTATTCTTTCACCTCTTTTTAGAAATTTTAGTTTGTGTCATTAGCTTAGAACCTTTAGGGCAAGAGCCTCGTCAAATACTGACCAAAATTAAGAGAAAAACCTCAATAATATTATCTTAGTTAAATAACAATAAACAATAACCCATCGACTTCGTGTTAAGTTACATTTACACTCACACTAATGGTAAATTATTTACCTGTAATTTGGGATTGCGTCGTGGTTCTTTGCTATAACGGTGAGAAGAATGATGATCTCGGTGTACCCAGCACCCATTCGTGACTTGCTGCCTACTACCGACTACCGGTCATTTGTGATCCGGACGTCTATTGTACCTATATTGAATTTTTGTGCGTGGATCATTTTTCATGGAAGTGAATACCATCAGTGGTGGCGTCATTACAACGTCGTCTCGTCGTCAAATGTTAAAGTCCAAAATATAAGGTTCAATAAAAGGTGTTTAAAAACAACATTGGGAAGTCTCTTAATTTTATTGATTTAGATTTGGGCCTGCAATATTTATTATTTACACTAATAAACATTTATTAACAATTAAATTTAGAGCATAATAAATGTGCAGTTAATTTTTTTTAACGCGGGCCATAGGATTTTACATGGTAAAACTTCGAACCTATGTTAACCCTATTTATATTACAGCTATAAAGTTAAAACTTGAAATAGATCAAATCTAAAGTCCTGAAAACAAGTCAAGTTAATTTAAAAAATGAATTCTTGTTTTTGATAAAAAGCCCTTTTTAACCTGCCGTATTTCCTTATTTTTACCTGTGTTTAACAGGTAAACGTGACACTTAGACACAGGCGCGACCCGTGAAATTTTAAAGTTTTATATCTCTGTTGCTACCTGTTGGACCCATGCCAAGTTCAGGTTTTTTAATAAGAAAAAAAATTTTTGTAATTTGCGAAAAAAAGTTGGATTTTTGAATTGTCCCACCTGGGAAAAAATTAATACGCTTAGGTATTTTATTTATTATTTTTTCTAAACAAATTTTACATCATTTTGTCAACAATTATTAAATTGTAAAAGAAAAAAATGTGTTTGTAGGAAGTTATGGTCATTTGAATTTTTTTTAAATTATATTTTAGGTTTAAAAAAATTCAAATGACTATAACTTCCTACAAACACATTTTTTTCTTTTACAATTTAATTTTAAGAATTGTCGACAAAATGATGTAAAATTTGTTTAGAAAAAATTATAAATAAAATACGTAAGCGTCTTAATTTTCTCTCAGGTGGGTCAATTCAAAAATTCAACTTTCGTTCGTTTCGGACGTTTTTTATATTAAAATTGGATTATAAAACTTACAAACATATAGTATAGGATGGGGTTCTCAAACTTCATACATTAATATGCGCTCGTTGATTACTAATCTCAGATTTGTTTAAAAATATGGATATAACTTAATTACGCATGAACTTTTGTAAAAAATCAATAAATTCTTTTTTTTAATAGTCCGTAATACTTCCGTTTCCGCGTCTTGTTATGTGATATTTAAAATATCCGTTTCCGTTACAACCCTTCTGTTACCTCGCTATAGTCCAAGCGCGCACTGTGATTTCTAGTTGCGCGATTGGTGCGATTTACATACACACAAAACAATTCTAAAGACCTATAAGTAATGGTATTAGAAAAACTGTTTTGGGTGCGCTAGATAGTCAATATGTTTAAAAAAACGTTCTGCACCTTTGCATTATTCGGAAATCGGGTTCGGGAAATGTTTGAGTTATAATTTTATCATAATTTAATTTAAAATAAAAAGTGTAGTCATACCGATCTATACCTACATAATTGCATGACCATAATGTACTCATTTTGACCTGACCTGCATCATCGATTATACATAGAATAAGAGTGCTATTTTAAGAAACTTATTTAATAATAAATGATTTATCGTAGCACAATTACCTTGACATATTGTTTATAAAAATCAAGTAAAAATTAATACTATACAGGGTGTTTCACTTAAAACTTGCAAGGCTTATATTTTTAAACGAACTGGGTTAATTAATTTCTATAAAAAGGTTTCGGTAGGTGTGTCGGTCTCTATAAATTAGAGAAAAAAGTAGACCGACGGCGACGTCAGTAATAGCCCAGGCGTCGCGACGCCACAAATATATTAATCGATGGCGGGTAAATATCAAATTTCAAAAGTTCATTAGATTCTAAGAGATTTTTGTTCTTTAATCCAAATCGATACCTGCGCTCGTTTTTGAGATATAATCGGTCGAACAGCCAATTAATTTTAATTTCTTATGATCCTATTTATGGAAATATCGTAAAATAAATAGAACTTTATTAATGAAACTTTTAATGATCTGTCACAAGTCACTTTTAAAATTTCAGTTAGACGTTTCGCCTTAAGAGATCATCATCAGGTCAATTTTTTTTTAAATACGGGCATATACCTTTTATCGTTTATTTTTAAAGCTTTTTTTGTCCTGTTTACAAACATTAATTACACTTAGCAATTTAAGTTGGAAATGGATATCTATAATTCCTTGTTGTATGTATAGTTCGACACACGAAAACTCAACCACCAGAAGAATGCAGCAAAAAATTAGTATGTTGCCAAACTTACAAACAAAACTATAGTAAATAAGTTACTGAAAATTATTTTTCGCAATAATGTTGAGCGATATGGTTTAATATATAAAATAATAATATAAACCATAATTATATATATAATTATATGTATAAAAAATTATTATGGGTACCCTAATATTGTTCTAACAACGGAAGTCGCCAGTCGGAAATCGTCAAGATTAAAATAATGCGAACCTTTGGAAAATAGGCAACGTTATTAATAGGTGGCGTGGTTCCTCGGATTGATAGGTTAATCGGCTGGTACCTGCAATAATAATGGCGTATCTAGCTATTTACTGAGTGGTGATTTGTATTTAAGCTCCGCCCACCTATTTTTTTTATCGTTTTCTCACCCTTGAGTCCGTACAACTTACCATGTGTCGGACTATAGGTCGATGTATGTTGCCTTAAACGGGAAATATTTAAATTTTTTAATTTCTGTTGTAAGAAAATATGTATTATTCAAGTCGTGTTATGGTATTCTTTGTCAAAACATAATTTGAATAATACATATTTTTTACAGCAACAATTACAAAATTTAAAAATTGCTCATTTAACAAGCAACGACAACATACATAACGACCTACATACAACAAAAATTTATTTTCATGTCTTACGGATTTATCTTAAGCTATAGCCTCCAATATTTTGTTAAATTGCTAAGTATAATAAATGTTTGTAATCAGGGCAAAAAATCTTTAAAAATCAGCGATAAAAAGCACAAGTCCGCATTTAAAAAAATTGACCTGATGATGATCTCTTAGAGACGAAACGTCTAATTAAAGTTTTAAAAGTGAATTATGATAGACCATTAAAAGTTTCCTACATAAAGTTTCATTTATTTTTGATATTTCCCTAAATAGTATCATAAAAAAATAAAATAAATTAGCTATTCGACCGATTATATCTCAAAAACGAGTGGAAATATCAAATTTGAGTAAAGAACAAAAATCTCTTAGAATTTAACGAGCTTTTGAAATATGATATTTTTAAAACACCTGCTATCGATTGATATATTTAAGGCGTCGCGACGCCTGAGCTATCACTGGCGTCGGTCTAATTTTTACTTTAATTTATAAATCGAAGTCTCGGTTTCTATAGAGACCGCCTACACCTACCGAGATCTTTTTATAGAAATTAACTATCCCAGTTCGTTATAAGCACTGCAAGTTTTAAGTGAAACACCCTGTATATTACTACTGACTACTATAAAAACTGGTAATTTTGTAAAAATTCTTATAAGGGGAATGTTAAGAGTATAGCAAGGCTTACACCACCACTGTCCATGGGTTTGATAGATAATTAATTTTTGTGTGTCTAGGATCTTCGTCGGGGGGGGGGGGGGGGGTGTGGCGGCGGATGTACTGTGCAGAAAATTTTGCAAAGAAATTTCTTAGCACCTCAAATAGGATTTAGACTACTTTATATCCCCTTAAGTATCATACAGGGCGTGTTGCACAGACTAACGTATTTGGCTACAATCATGCGTAGGTGTTTGTTCTAAGATCTAGGGAAGGACCTACTATTCTTTAAAAAATTAAATAAAAATGCAGAACTACTTCTGCCGCTTTTTTTGGCACATTTGTGAATGTATTTTTATAATTGCTAATATGCTTTTTCAGATACTATATTCCTCTCTGACCGGTCAAACCAGTGCCGTAGCTAGGTGTAGGCAGAGTTGGCCCTTACCTAGGAGCGCCGGTGGCAATGGGTGGAAAAATATAGTCTATAAGGTAATTAAGTCTTGTTATAGGGGACAGGGGCGCAAAAATTCTGGCTTGCCTTCAGTCAAATTTAGCCAGCTACGGCACTGAGTCAAACCTAAGAATGTTTATGTATTGGACTGCAAGTTCAGGAAAAACAAAGAAACAACACCCGAAATTATAATGTATTTCAACACTAAGATATTTGAACAAACTACAAATCCTGTCAGCTTAATAAATATATACTGCATCGCGTATTTATCCATTATGCTTAAAAATGATACAAGTATGAAGCTTCGGTACTGCTAAAGCTATTAAAGTTTTAACAACAAAATATATCTTTACGATCCAAAAATATTTCATGTTATTCCATACCTGGGTAAACTAAATATATACGTGCTTTCAGACAATTAGAAAACGTAGGAAGTAAAAAAATTATTACACCGTTAAATTTTGACATGACATGAGCAAACTCTTTGACATTCATACTAAATTATGTACTTTTGTCCTGCTTCACAAACATCGAATTGAGAAAGTGATCAATGACTTACGAAACTCTTATGTCCAATTTCACATTGACAGTAGGTCTGGTTTTATCTGGGGTAGAGTATACATGTTTGGTTAGTGATCGTGATAAGTCTTATAGGAATAAGGTGACTAAGTTTTAAACGTTAACAGTCTGCTGGTGAAAATTTTTAAATAAATAAATTTAATTGACGTTTGGAGTCATTTTTGGCAATGACATTAATATGAGTGCCGTTACATTACAAGTGTCCAACTAACCATGAAAACTAATTCAAGTCTGTCTTGAATCGAAGATATTTTTTACATTAATACTTTTTAAATTTTTCAATAAGTAGGTACTTAAATTTATTTTTTTGATTTAATATTGTCTATGAATGTTTCGTGTTTCCTTATATTTAGACTCATTCTGTAGGATTTTATTCGTGCTGCAAAAGTATTTTATTAAAAAAAAAGAGTTAACTGTCGAAAAATGTTTTTATCGACCCTGCATTCATTGTTGCAAATGAAAGTTCCTGTGTATATTTTTTCAAATCTAGGTAGAGCGAAATTTTCTCTCTATATAGGTAACAGTGCCGGTTTATGAACTTGTGCGTCCCTAGGCACTATGTTTTTTGGCGCCCCCATATCTACCATCCATAGCAACCTCTATTTGTTTAAAAGTACAGATAAAATACTCATTTTTGTTCGGCTCCTAAAGGGCCTAATGGGTAGACCGGCACTGATTTGTAATACAGTGTACTCCCGATTATCCGAAATGTGCGGTACCGAACCCATTTCGGATAATCGAAGTTTCGGATAATACGGAGGTGAAAAGAATTTTTCGTATGTATATGTATGTATGTTCATTTAGATATGTAGGCACTTTCTATTACACAATTTTTTTAGAACTTTACAAAGTAGTTATGTACCTATCTATTATAAACATTTATTTATTACATATTAAAAATTTAATTATAATTTACAAAAGAATCCGCAGCCGCGTGCATTCGCAAGGTCTGTCTTTGAAAGAAGCGCACCAGCGCCATTTCGGATAATGTGGTAATCGGGAGCGTCCCAGACCGGTATTTCGGTTAAAGCGGTGGTTAAAATTTTATATTTGATTTCGGATAACGCGGATTTTCGGATAACCCGATTTCGGGAGTCTACTGTACACCTATATTTGTTCAATCAGTTTCCGAGATATTTGGCATTAATTTTTAATAATACTGACCACCGAATTTATCAAGCTCCATTAGCTATGGGAAAAGTGAAACAAAATTTGAAGTGGACGATTAACGGGCAATAATACTTAAAAATGGCATACAAATCGAAGAAGGTGATCCGGGCAGATATCTCAAAAACGTCTTAAACAAATATAATCATTTCTGAAAAGGGAAAATTAAGTTTTAACCAGATAAGTAAACGAGCTGGATGTGAGTACACAACATTTCCCATAGTCCTTTGATTTTTTTAATGACGTATTTTAAATAAAACTGTAACACTTTTACATATTATGGTGCTTATAAAAATTGTACAGAACTAGTTCAATTAAAGAAAAAGACCATATACATTCATTTCTGGTCATTCCTTAGTTGAAACAATTTATGCATTCTAGTCAACTGACATTACAACTTATGCTGAGAAAATTTTAATCTTAGACACTACTCTTACAAAATTAAAACACATACATTAAGCAAATTCCCCATGTTAACTAAATGCTTTGCTTCATTAAAATCTTCGATTTTGTTCTGAATAACAATTTAATCTTTCTTTCGCAATCTAGAGCTGGATTTTTCCATCGATTGTAACCAATCTTCTAGTTCCGGCGGTGGTGTTGGACGGTACGAGACATCCTTTCCAGTTAACTTTGCCATTATTTCAGGCACATTTAATCCAATTGTACCTTGCTTGCTTAGTACAACTGCTCTGATAAACCCATCGTTCAAGGTAATAAACTGTTGTTCAATGTACAAAGTTTTTTCATCCCAATCTACTATCTAAAAGCATAAAAACGTATACGTATACTCGTAACTAAAAAGCTACTGTAGATTTCCTCACTACCAAAAATTACTTAATTATGACGAGTAAGTTTAAAACACCACCATACAGCTTTAACAACTGAGGCTGACACAACAGCAGAGTTATGAAATTCAGGTTTAGTACCTAAAAGAGTCCAACATGTTTCAATAAACATTCAAGAACAAAAAAAAAATATTAGTATACAGGCAAAACTAGGAACGATTTTTAAAACAATTATTTTAATACTGAACGGATTGTTTTTTTAGCTTTGTAGGAACTGTGCAGGTCAAACCCAGAAATTATAGAAATGTGATGGACAACATGGAAAACACAAGGGTTCATATTGAAGACTTGAATGATTTATCGACTAGACACCATTGCTCGTCTAATCATCAGTGCAGTCAGCAGATTTTTTTACCTTCTTACAATTAGAAGGTAAGGCTTTAATCATCTGTTTAATTTTACCCCAATATAAGTTTTTATGGCAGTGGTGCATATGCTTTTTTCGTAAAATCGAAAATGTGATGGAAGATGGACCGATCTGCCTTTTTGACCAGGTTTTTGGTAATTTTACATTTTTACAAGATATTAAATCTTTCTCATTGTGACATGGGTTAAGAAGTGGCCTAGTAAATTCACTTCCTTTAATAAGTGAAACATGAACCAGAAAAATTAGACGCTTCTAATAAAAATATATGTAGGTACTTATTCCTAAATGTGAAAAACTGAGCAGTGATGTCAGTAGTGTAGCAATATTTTTGTCCTATAGCGCAGAACTTAACATTGACAAAAATTCACATACATACATTTTTTTACGTTATATACCTGTCAAGCGTCAAAATATGACCGAAAACTTACTCAAACAAACCAAAATTTAATATTAAATTAAGGAAGGAAAAAGTTGATCATCTTTTTAATTGAGTTTAATTTAATTGAAGTCTTAATTAATGTGTGTGCATAACTGCTTAATTCGACACATTCTAATTTAATTTGTCTGCAGAATTCCACCTTTGCTAGAGCTATTGTCATTTGTCGTCTGACGTTAGACAGATACTTTGTAGTACTTTTTTATTCGTAGATATTCCATTTTATTATTAAAATTTACAATTCTACGATCTTTATATAAACCCGCGTGTGTATACACTGAAATATTTTTACTTATAACCAAGTTTATTACAAATTGTATGTACATAGTTCTGGGTTCGGGCTCTGCCTGTTGTTTATTATAAACACAACTGCCCGTCTAAGCTTCATGTTGGGAGCAAAACGCAACACGTTTTTACCTTTAAAGAAAGAAATCCCACTAATTCGTCCAAAATTCTCAGTTTCAAAAACTTAAAGTTCTATAACACAAATAAAACAATCCAGAGAACAGCTGTTCAAACCAAAACACAAAACTTTAACACCCAGAAATGATGTGTTTTACTAACTTATAATGCGAAACATTAAGCGCGTACGGCATTTTGTTAATACTAATAGAAATAGAACTAATAAAGGCTGAAAACTATTTTCTTTTACTAATTAATGAACAGAAAGCAAAAATTCACACGGCATTATTTATCTCGTCAATACTCATTCGTCATTGTTACTAACTTCAAACTTCCATTGTCTGGACAGACAACTGCTTGGAGAGCAGCACCTGTGCGGACCTCTGGCGACCAATCAGGTGAAGGCAAATTTAAACTTCAAGAGCTTTTCATTTTTATTATCATTTGCCATTTTGTCAAGAAACAAGATATGATATGTTTTTCTCAACAAACAAAATAAAAACACGTGTATCATATCTAGTTAAATCGATATTTAGTAATAACAACGCTTTTTAGATATTTATTTAAAATATTATTACGTAGAACACGTCTGACGACGATTGTTAGTCGTTCGTCTTCGTCAAAGTTCGAGAATTAGCTTCAGGTGTCTGTTTTGGGCATTCTTGCACACATTTTGTATTTAACAGAATTTTTTTGACAGAATTTCCTGCTGTAATTAAAGAGTATTGGTTATAATTTTATAATACTGTGTCATTGTGCACAATTATGACTTTGGTGCGACCACCTCACTGGATATGTTAATAAATTAAAGACCGAGATGGATGTTTGCGTTTTGGTTTCTATCCTTTTTTTAAAGGCAGCAAATTTAAGCTAGTAGGAACAATTCTTAATAACGTAATAGGTAAGTGATAATTCTTCATGTTAACGGTATAACTGGCCTGTTTCGTTCTGTCAACCTAATTTCACGAGTGTATGGTCCATATTTTCCCATATTCAGTAAAGAAATTGTTATTAAATTAAGATACATTTTTAGTGAAATGCGTTTTTCTAATTAAAAATACTTTGGATTATTTTCGGTTTTCGCTAAAACTGCTAAAAAATGAGATGTCGGTAATATTAAAGTTATCCCATGACGTCATGCCTTTCAGAAGCGTCGGGTATGGGGGTGGTTTAGAGCATTTTTTAACTTAAAAAAGTGCGATTTGAGGGAAAAAATATTGGGTATGTCTGTAGACTACCAAAGAAGTCATCCACTCCAATATATGCAGTGAATTTCATAACACCCTGTATAAACATTACCCGATTCCCTGCTTACCTTTGTAGTGATTTTATAAGCTTGTAGCAACGGTATTGTTCTTCTATACCTAATATTTGATGCTGTTTGCAACACATGTCCTTTGGCTTTAGTAATTTCTTCATATAATCCTGTCCTATCGTAAAAATGGAATCTGGCAAAGTCAAGATCTCTCACGTATCTGGCATTGTTCATGTGTTTGAAAAATATGTCCAAGTCCTGGGTGGTGCAAAGACCTAAAAACAATTGAGTTTGATTGGGTACTTTGTGGATTAAAACTTAAGATGAAATAAGAGTTACTCGTAGCAAAACTTTTTCTCACAATGCAACGGGTTCTTTTACTAAACCTGATTTCATAATTTTGACACTAAGATTTTAAACCAGGGTCTGTACTTTACGATAAGAAAAATAATACTAAATTATTATATAATTTTTTAATCGCAAAATAAAAATCTATTAAATTCAATTGATTTCAAGCATATAGAAAATTACGTCGGGTATTTGTTACTAATCAGCGACGGGTTGCGTTTGGATAGCACCTTCGTGTGTGTGTGGGGCCAGGGACCCGATTCTTGAGGACAATAGAATGGATACTTAGGTCACTTTCTATCTATAGAAAGAAATCAGCCAATATCAGACCATAATACTCGTCATTTTCTTTCGGGAATTAATTCCATCGTTTCAAGGATGCGGTCAGTGACGCTAACAGTGTTGTCCATTGGAACAACTTGTGCGGTGTGAGTGTATATCTATCTTATTTTTTCATATTGTTAACAAATGATAGAAATACATTCAGTGTGCTCTAACTTAACCCATGGAAAAAGCAGTAAGAGAACAGAAATTGTGACCGTATCCTTATAACATGGGAATAATTCCCAAGAGAAAATGTCACGATGACGTGTATTATCGTCTATTATTGACTGACTTCTTTCTATAGAGAGAAAGTGACGTAATTTCGTATTCCATTCTCGTCAAGAGTCGGATCCAAGTTGTTGATGGTTTTGTTCAGACTGCTCCTCAGTGATAGTACTTCTTGGTACGGGAAAATCCATAGTATATTTAGTATTTTAGTATTATATGATTGTGGGACCTATATTTCGACAAAAATGTTTTATATTTACGTAGTAAATTGCGCCCAGAGTAGAAAAAACAGTACTGTGACACCACCATAAGCGTTTATTTAAGCAGTGTAAACAAACGAAGGAAAGTAAATTATAAAAATATTTAAAAAGGAATTATATTTATAGATGCGAAAAGGAATTCTCAAAATAATTTTGAAACACACGCAAGACGCAAGGAAATAACCAAAAATAAAGTACGTTTATGTTCAAAGAATTTTTATATGATTTACTGAAGGAAAAAATAATAAAATAGTTTGTTTAAATTTTATTGGAGAACTTGAAACAAAAGGAAAAATGTTAAACTTTTATTGAAAATAATTCATGTAAAAATATAACACCTAAGTGGCCAGATAATTGATTATTAAAAAGGATTTAAATAATTATACAAGTTAACTCAGATAATTAGAAAAATTAATTCTTTATTCCAAAAACAAGTTTAACTTGAGTATTCACTTAATCCGCGAAAACTTTTCTCCGTAACGGACTAAATAACAACTGACTACCGCTTTCGAATTTCGACCGAACATTTCAAGAAAGAACCAGGAGCAAACTAACCTTTGGCACTGTTCGAAAAGAAATTCCCTAATTACCTTGTTATAATAGTAAAATTACGTTCTATCTTATCTGATTGGCCCAACAGAAGAACCTACCCTGGTATGGTAAACAAGTATTACTACATATAGCGCTATCGTAAAACCTAAATTGATTGTCTTTTATGTACCTTGTATAAGGCACACGCTAATAAGAGTCTCTAGAAAATGCAGGGAGCAATAAAAAAGCTACCCACTTGACAAGTAAAGTCATTAATGTCCAATAAATACAGTCTTTTTCCTTCATTTGCCTGCTAAAACACCCACTCTTAGAATTCGCGGAAAACCCGATGGAGAAACAGAATTTAGTGGGGTTGTAAATACCATGTTGTCACATTAATTTCTTGGAGTGGTTCTTACCAAAGGAAATTAATGGGAATTTTCTCTTATATAAGCGAGAACACTTCTGCTAGAGGAGTAGTTGCAAGATACTCACCGATGTAAGGTGCTACGCTGCCCGATCACGAACTTTATTATATAACTAGCCGTAAGGAAGTATTGTAAATATTAATTATGAAATAAAGTACTTTGAAATAAAAATTAAATGATATTCTGTCTACGGAAAAGTCCAAAAGTCTGGATTAAATAAGTACGGTGTATAGTCGGAAGTTTTGGAGCTCGTCGCAATTTCTTCACAAATTGCGTGAAAAATAAGTGAGAAAGTAAGTGCGTTAGAAAACCATGAAATTCTTTAGGGTTACTATAAAATTTGTAAAAAATTAAGAATTGTGAAAAAGTGTGGTTTGGGTGGTTCTCATACGTAATCTGTGGAAATAAAGTGTAGCTGATCAACAAATTTGTGTTTTTCTGTTAGAGAACAGAGGAACAGAAAAAATAATTTGAATATATAAATATTAGTCAGAAATTCATAGAAAATTGGAGTTGGTGCCTAACCTCGGCAGTAAGTGTTAGGAAGTCAATTGCATAGGATAGAGAAGGTGTTAGGTAAAGTGGTGGTATTCCTAGTTTACCGTTATGGCCATATAGAAAAGGTAAAGAAAGATAAATAAATCAGTTGTGGTTGTACAGTACCACAAAAATTTAAAAATCACTAATATAAAAATATTAAATTAGGACCAAACTTTTTGTTCTGGTACTTAGGATAACTTCACTTCGTAAGATACTTTTGGAGTTGAATAAAAAGTAAATATATCGTTCCTGTCCAACAAAGTATCGTGCGCCATTTATAAAATTTTACAGTAGATGCGAAAAACTGATTTTTCTACCAGTCACTATAAGTTTTATTCATTTTATGTTAGGTAAAGCACTATTACCTAGTTCCAACTTTAATTGTGTAATATTTTTCGATATTAGTCGAAATAAACGCTTGCGATATCTTCAGATAGTCTTTTAAGGTTCCTTTGGAGGTTGCGATATTTTTGCTATCGCTTACGATATTTATAATTATCTGCAATGACTTTTGTAGGCTTAGATATGACAAGAAACGTAAGCGACAGCCGTGTACGGTGTTTTAATACAACACTGAAGCAGTTACGAATGTTACGATAATTCAAATTAACGAAGCGCACTCTTCAAGTTTCGATTGATTGAAGATAAATTGTCGGAGCATACGATGCAATTTTGCATGCTGTGCACTAGCGGGGAGCGGAAACGCAAGTATTACTGCAGCGATCAGGCAGAGCTCGATAGTTTTTGGCCGTTATAGAAGTTAATACGAGAATACGACCATAGATAAATTCGTTTTAAAGATTCCTATGTTCGTAGTTGGGTGATCTTTACTGTATATTGTGACGTAGGATAAACATTTGCAACTGTTCATAAAAAACTTATTTGGTTTTTTATTTAGGTATTCAAAAAATACTTAACAACATCCAAGAGTAGAAACGTGGAGAATCCAATTTTTCTTGGCTTAACTATACGATTAAAGAAAAATGAACATCTAGTGCAAGAGCCTATTGAAGCTCCAGACTTCTGAGACGCTCGGGGGTGTACTTACCCCACTAAATCCAAGTACTACAATTGTGCGATATTCGTTTAAATTATGTATAATTTTTTTAAACAAAATTCTGTAAAGCTATTTTAACGGACCTATAAATAGCTGCCTACCCATTGTTATAAATTTTAATTATTCACATACCAAGTAACAATAAATACGTAGGCACAAAAACTGAACAAGCACATAAGCTTTGTTAAATGAAAATGGAAATTACAATAAATTTTATTTGGTTCTATAAAATACCCCCTTACAGTATGCCGTTAACACGTAAAATAAGGCACAGATAAAAGTATGTCACCATTATCCAGATCGTTATTAAATAGCCAAAAAATTAGAAAAAGCATAGATTTAAAAAATTTTCAAACAGTTACTAATATAAAAAAATAACTTTTATCAGTTATCATACAAACACTAAAACAATCCTCAAAACTCATTTAGTTGGACAATCTTCATTTTTTTTTAATTTGCAATCAAGATTTATAAATTCAAAATCAATATCTTTGTACCTATATTATTTGGCCATACCTACTAAGTGCAAATTTTTTAATTCGTTTCTTTTAAATTATTATGCAGTTTCCAAATCTTTATGATCACAAGGTGCTTATATCTTTAAAACCACTTACCATAAACTTCTGTATATTCATCAATTTTCTTCTTTTCATCAAATATCCTACCCCATAAAATGGTAAAAATTATCCTCAAGAAGTAATTGACATCAAAAAAGACGTAAAGTAAAAATAACACCGTTATTATTATAGCATAAAGGGCAAGATAGTCGTCCATATTTCCGGAATAACCTTTGTTCTTGTGTATTAAATTTATTTATTGACGTAATACAACAATTTTTATTTAAAATAATGGACAACACCAATAAAATGTCTAGCGATTAATTATGTTGGTTAACCGGTAAACTCAAGTACACCTTGATGTACACGCATGTAAGAAGGTATAACGGTAGAAGGGGAACATACACACGCCAAAAGCTTGCAGCAAGTAGCGGAATTTTATTACCTTGAACTTGGCCTATCACTTAAGGCCAGAGTCTCAGAGTGTTCAAACTTTTTGGTGGTATTTCTTTTAATTTAGATAATTAACATTTCTGACTTAATTTTAGGGCAAAAGGGTATGTGTGTGTAAATAACTTTATAGCGGAAATTTTTTCTGAAATTTTTAAAAACGCCAAGGTGTTTCACTTAAAAATCTCAACGGTAGTTTGTTAAAAATCGGCTGAAATTCATTTAAATTATATTTAACAATATATATAAAGGAAAGTAACTAGATTTTTTCTAGAAAAATTAGGTACTGGATAAATTATGTTTTGTGTGCGCGCGTAGCCCGTCCCCATGCATATCCATTAAAGACTGGTTCTTAGTAATATAGGGGAAACTGGCCTAAAACGGCATACTAGGCTAAAACGGCATACTGACAGTTTTGAGCTTACCGATCAATGTAAGAACCGACAATGTCAGCCTAATTTCTGCAAAAGAACATTAACAAAAATCCACAAGCTTGGTAACGTCGCAAATATATTAGTTCCGCTGTAATTGTCGATTGCCCGGCCTGACAATGGTGCTAGTTTTTATTTACCTTAGAGTAATTTATGAACGTATATTTTGTGAATAGTTTTTCGTAAAGATTAATAGGTAAGTCATTAAATACAAACTCCTATAATCATGTTTTGATATACATAACAATTAAAAACATTGTTTAAAGCTATCCATCAGCTGGATTTGTTCTAATATGTCTATCGGTGTAAAATGGCATACACGAGTCTGGGGTAAAATGGCATAGTATACCGATTTAGACGTTATCAGTATATTTAAACTTTTTTAAGAGCAAACTGTTTTAATAGTCAGTAAAAAACTCCTAAGACAAAAACTTACATTTGCTATGCTTGTGATTAAACATACCTATTGAAGAAGTTTTTATTTTTTTTTATTTTATGTATACCATTTTGCCCTGTTTGTATTCAGGATGACATTCTTTTTAATTATAAGAATGCTTTCTTAAGATTTTTTAAAATTATTAGTTAGTTTTAGGGGCTTTTTTGGTTGTTAGCAAAAAAAAACAATTTAAATTAAAATTCTTCAATTTACATATGTTTTTATATAGGTATGCCATTTTGCCCGTAGTAGTAAGGGTAAAATGGTTAATGTTACTTTTTACTAATTTCGTATTTGTGAAAAAAATTTTGTTTAAATTAAAATTCTTTTTTTACCGGTTAAAAGTATTATCATTGTAAATTCTAAAGCTCTTTTAGTCGTCGATTAAAAGTTTTAAATAAAATATATATGACGCCTACAAAAAGTAGTATGCCGTTTTAGGCCAGTCTCCCCTAGTAAGTTTACAAAGCATTATAATAGTTATTTAGCCCAAACCAAAAAACCATGTTTTACTTGATTTGCTATAGCAATGCTAGGATGATTATATCAGGTCAAGATGCCTTATCTTAGACGTAGGTATTCGTTTGGCTCTGCGATCATGGTTCTGGTAGACAATGAACTAAACTTCATTTGTCAACGAATTGGTTTGCAAATCAAGTTTCATTTACTGTCAACCACAACCATGACCAAGGCCAAATGTCTCTTGTATGGTTCAAAAGAGTTAATCGGTCATCAACTTTGTCATGGGTTACAAACTTTTCTTGTTGTTAACCAGTCTCTTTCATTTCCCCTATCATCGCCACACCATATGTTTAAAGAGATCTGGAGTTTTACCTTCAAATTTAACTGTTCTCGAACCTGGCAGATGTATCTTAAACAGTCTTTCGAGTGTTTCCTTTCGAGATTTTGTAGATTTGCCATCCGGTTTTTTGATGGTCCCAATTGGGTCTCTTGGTGAACATTTTCCAGAGTCGAGATGCTTCAGTGGTATTGTCACCTTAACAGAATTTCGTCCTCGGGCTTCTTTTGGCCTTTCGGTTTTTTTGCTGTCGGTATTTGGCTTACATGCACTCGTATACCTCCCTTTTATCGGCACCTTTTTATTTACTATAATAAAAAGTTTGCAATTTTTTTTCTCACTTGCTTCTTTCTTGGTCAAAAGGCAGTTCTATATCAGTGTTGTGCCCTACATCATTCTTGATATTTCTGGTTATTTGTAAGATTCTCTCTGTATTTCTAGTTCAGGCTCTTTATGTAGTCCGCAGCTGGTCTCCCAATCTGTATTCTCCCGTTTCTGGGTTTTGGTTGGCCTGAAGGTGATTTAATTTAGGCCTTGTCAAACGTTTTATAGCCGTTTATGGTCAAATCCATCTAGTTGAGCCAAACGTTAACTCCATAGCAAGCCAAAAAAATCCAATTTTTCTTGATAAAAAGGAAATCTGGAACTGCTCTGTAAAAGGGATCGCAGATTAGTTACCACCACGGCAGGATGTTGTTCGTGACCTGCGCGAATGAATTCTCCAGTGACTGGGTGCTATCAAAGCTACCCGAACTAAAACCCTGGGAGGAGGTAGCCCTTTTAGAGTCGGCAGCGCTAAGGACGTCGTCAAAACTGTTAAGCTAGTTGCTTGGGTTTCTATTGATGACCTTCAAATTAAGGAATCCAAGCAAATAGTCCAGCTTTTGAAGAATAAATATATTAAAACACGGTTGGAGGATTCTCAACAGGCATCACTCTGATTCTCGCCATAAAGAGGGATTTTTTATCTTGTAACACCCACCACTGATTCCTTTCTCTCTTTTTCTTATTTGGTTGGCGGGCGAGCGGTAACCCAGGAATACAGCTGGCGGTGACAAGAAAAATTTTTGCGTGGAGTCCGGAAGAGCCCCGTGTCAACTGCTGTTAAACCACCTATTAATTTAATCCCTTATCTAGCCTTGCAATAGACTTCTTAATAATTTATTACTTACTGCAGAGGTTCTTGCACTAAACCCGATTTTTAATGAAATTTTGACTTTTATGTATATATATTCTAACTAATTTATATATTTTCCTGTTCCCTAACAGTAAAACGCAAAATTCTGGATCAATTTACACTTTTATTACCACAAATTACGGTTGGGAGCCACCCAAATTTACACTTTTCACAGTTTTCTCAAAATTCACAATAATTTTCCATCAATTCTAGACAATATATTTGATTTTCAAGCGCCCTTACTTTTTCACTTATATTTCCGCGCTTTTGTCAATAAAATTCGACGAGCTCCAAAACTTCCGACTAACACCGTATTTTATTGTATCCAGACTTTTGTACTTTCCCGTGGAAGAACTTCCCGCTATAAAAACCGGCAGGGATTTCCCCTTACATCACGAAAATTCTAACTGTACTGACTGTCCAAACGGGCGTCTTCCCGCTTAAATAGATAATTCTCCCATAAATCTCCCCATTTACGACCCCTTTCGCAGAATCGAGGCCAAACCAACAAGTTTTACGACCGGCTTCCTCGGTAAAGTTGACACGTGGGTAGCCTTGTTTTTCAACCAAACGAAGGAATCTGCGTGAATCAGCACGCTTTTATTACTTTTTTATTGCAAAGGGGGCTGTTTTTCCTCCCTTCTCTGACATTTATGGCTTGCAGGTGTTCCTAGCATGTTCACAACAAAGCTATAAAAATTATCTAGGCCATAATATTGTGCAATCTTTCGCAAGACGCAGCTGGGTCGATATTGCTGTAGTACGTCATAAGGGCGGTCCTTTTCGCCGGCCAATCCGAGAAGACAAGCACCGATTTCTTTGTCTTCTAAGGGTAATTAAAAAGAATTTCTTTGTTAAGAGGGGGAAAATTTCACCATGGTGAATAGCACAACAAAGGGTAGTTTTTATTACTCTTTTTAGAATGTCCGCGCAATTAGAAAAGTTTTTAAACTTCTTGGTGAAATTAAATGAATTTAATTCATTGTTCTCAATTGAATTTGAATCAAAATGTTGGTTCCCTCATTCACGTAAGTTAATTTGAATAATTATTTAATAATTTGTTTAAAGTATTTCATACGATCAAGTATTCGGCCACGTAGTTATTTAAATAATTTTAAATCAATTATTTCTTGATAAATCTTCTACGTTTCTTTGTGTGAACGCTTCTCTACTAATTTTATTTATTAAATTTTCCTTAACTTGCGATTGATTAATTTATTTTAAACATTTCCCGTCGCGTCGTATCGCAAAATTTATTTCTTTACAACTCCTCCGATTATTTTTATAAATAAAGTCCCGTTTAAATATTTTACTTTTGCTTTCCTTCCTTTATTTGATATGCGCTATCCCTTTTAAATCAATGCTTACATGCCGTGTCATCTAAATCTTCTGACAGCCCACGAAGACCGAAGTCTAAGTACTATGTACCGTGGGTGTACTGGGGAATCGACTCACACATCCAGAGCTAGAAACATTCGTAGGGATTTCACCAGCCCTTTAAGAGGATGTGTGGGGTGGTACCACCTCGACCGAGGTGGTACCACCCCAACAGCGAGGGAAGTTACAAGATCAACAATCTGAATGAGGCGCAAAATTATGGGCTGGCTTAGGGCGCCAGTTTGGCTTAATAAGCCTGTGGTATGGTCCACTGGCCATGTATCATAAGTTATATGGTCATTCCCAATCCGCCACCAGGGGATGCGGACTTTACACAAGTTACATGCTTGAGGACACTTTGTCTCTTTAGTTCGACTATTATTAGAATCTAACTCACTAATTTGACTGCCCCCCGTCTGTAGAAAAAATAACGATAGCATTGAGCATGTGCAGAAAAAATTCCTCAGGTATGCGGCCTTTAAAAAAGGTATGATTTTGGATAATCTTTTTTCTTATTACATTGGCCAGATAATATTAATTACAATGTTTTGGAGAGCGAGCTTGGTATTCAGAATCTTTGTACACGGCGCGGCGGAGCAATTTTGACATGTTTATCCATAAAGTAATACATGGTCTTATTGACTGCCCTGCCATTTTATCTAAATTTCAATTTTATTTATCTCCGAGAAACCTGAGAGGCCAGAAAACCTTTCAATTGCAATACGATAGATACCTCATAGTCAGGGGTCTTCAGTGATAAGAGCCATATATCATGTTAACTCTTTGTTTGTCTTGTGATATTTAATGTTTCAAACAGTTCCTTGAAAACTTTACTGAAACGCTTGCGATGATCTTTATACTGATGTATTTTTGTGTTGTAAGTTAGTCTAACATTTTTTTTATTACATATTTATAGTTAAGACTTAAATAAAGTGTTTCATTCGCTATTTTATATTTTATGATATTTGCTGTTTGTAACCTTGTTGATTGGGCAAATTCCGTAATAAATAAATAAATTTAGTAATTTGCAAATATTGAAAGCTTGACTCTTATACTCAAGATATTAATTAATTGTTACCGAAGAATAAAACAAAGCTACAAAAGTACCTTAAAATATATTATGTCTTTAGCAAAATAACTATACAATACAGTGAAGTGGGTAAAATTTAAACTAATAGCAAAAATCTTAGTGTTTCCTTGCAACTTAATTATATGAAATAAATCAAATCAGAAGTTCACATAAAATAAAATCTGGTTTAGGTCCGATAAGTTATATTTTCAACACCCTCTTTTCCCTTAATTTGCAAAACCTATATTTTAAAATCACATGTATATAAACTTTCATTTAAATAATCCTTACAAAAATTAAATAACTTTGTACAGTACCTACCCAGAAAAAAGGACATTTTTAGAAATGTTTTTTACTAGACTTGGTACAATTAAATTAGAAACGTAACAATTCTTTTATTATATCGAGTAGTATTAATAGAAATTGTAAAATAATTATTATTTCTTTACCAACATTACAGCATGTTTTTAAATACTGGCTATTGTTGTAAAACATATAAAGGATCACATAGCATACACAACCTTGGGAAGTTATGTTCTTAAATCTTGTAGGTATAAAAAATAATTTGGAGTAGAAAGTGAGTAAGATTTTCCTATTTTAGTACATACGTTTTATGGCATATTTTAAATTAGAATTAGGTTTTATTTCTGTTCTCTTTTTACCGCCTGAAAACTGACTTTTTTGCTCCAAGTAGGAAATGTCACAAAGTTCTTGTACAGTTCACACTATATAATACTTAAGCTGACGCCTTTCTTTCTGTTTTTCATATGGGCTTCAATAATTTTTGCAAATTCTTCTCTTCCAATGAGCCTGTAATTTATAGCCAATACTCCAGCAGCAGTTTGATTTAAGCTTTCAACACCATGGGCCAAAATATTAAGCCCAAGCTCAATTCCAGTGCCAAAATCACACTCATCTGTAGCTATATTGACATTGGTTAAAACATTTTGTAAGTCAGATAAAAAATGTTGTCTTTGTTCTGGTGATGCATTTTTAATATTATTTAATAGTTTCAGTAATGCTTTATTGGTAATGGATAAGTCTCTATAGCCTAATTTGGTCCTAAAAGAAAAAACTCATTGTTAAAGTTTAGTGAGGAAAACAAAATTTGAAAAAGTATTCTTTGACACCTACTCTTTAAATTCTGTTTCATATTAAAGTATGCTGGTTATAATTAAAAAAACAATTAATATCAATGATAGAATAAACAAGCATTTCATGACTGTGTTTAATTTAAAACTATTCCGAAGGTATTCCAGGTGGATGTCTGGAATAAATTTCCAGACATCCATTTCAAGTGGGTCTAGTTACTAAAAGATTGTTCTAATACAGTGGTTCTCAACCTTTTTTGGACCAGGGACCACTATGATGTTTTTTGTTCTCAGCAGCAGGGACCACAAGGTTCAAGAATAGTAAATTGTGTTAATCTTAAAATAAACTTTAATCAAAACTTTCAACATATTCGTAAACTTAATAGTAATATGCACAGAATGTACTATTGTTTATAATTATGATATAAAAAAGAATATTTTCACCAGAAAATTAATTTTGACAAATCATCAATGTGATTTTTGAGTTTGCATCTCCTTTCCAAGCTGTGTAATCCTGGGACTAATATTATTGCACAAAGCTACACTCATATCATCACTTACTTTCAATCGATTCCAGGACTTATTTTTAATTACAAGGAAAGCAGAAAAACCTTGTTCACATAAATAAGTCGTGGAGAACAACATAAGATAGCGCAAGGCAATTTTCCGAATTTCACTATATGAAATTGCTTTTTTACACCAAAACTCCTTAAGGGAAACAGATTCAAATGCGACCTCACAGTTTATATCATTTTGTAATTCAATAAGCTCTTCCTGGACTTCTTCAACAATAATACCAAAAGGGTTACGAATCAGGATACCTTTCAATTGAATCTCCAGTAAAATCATAGGCGTTTCTAGGTGGGGGCTTGGGGGGGCTAAGCCCCCCCCCCCAAATCTCGGATTAGCCCCCCCAAATCCAACTGAGTGGCCTAGCCACCTATATATAAACCAGGGACTTAAGCCCCCCCCCCCCCCAAATATGTAAACCGGGGTCTTAAGCCCCCCCAAAAATAGAGGTCTAGAAACGCCTATGAGTAAAATGAATAATGTTTAAATGTTTCGCGGACCATATTTTAGTTCTCGCGGATCACCTGTTGTCCGCGGACCACCGGTTAAGAATCACTGTTCTAATATAACTACACATATGTGTAAGAACATTGTTTCAAAATAGTAAATGAAATACGATATATCAGTTTTTTATAAATAATCTAAGAAATACTTTAATGATTCTTAACAAGTATTAAACTTACTTCCTGTCATAAGGTATAACAATTCCCATTTTACTAAAGCTACGTGTAACAATCTTTTTGTCTCTGTCTTTAATTTTTTCACTTCTCTCTTGCAAATTTAGGTTCAGTTCTTCAGCTTTTTTCTTCACAGCACTTTGAATCTTTCCTATATGCATTTTTTTAAAAGGGTCACCAGTCTTTCTGAGGTCTTCCAAATACAAACTAAAAAAGTTAACTATTCAAAGTTAGACAATAACTATCTTACAGTTATTATTACTTTTTTAAAACCCATTCTAAAATGCCCCCTCTGGTATGTTAAAATATGTTTAATAATAAAAATGCTTTATTATCTTATATGTCTCACAGTTAGTGCCATTTCTCCTTAAAGTTTAGTATATTGTGGTTCAAGTATAAAATGACTAGTGTTTCAGTGACGAAATTATTAATTAACATTTGACATTTGCAAAGGAGGTCCTGTGATATACCACATCATTTATCAAAAATCATGTGGCATCATAAACTGACAATTGTTAGTCAATAATTTCATGACTGAAACATGGCTTAAATCAACTGACACTGTTTGTTCCCATGACTGATCAAAAATTTTCTTTCTGCTTAGAAATTATTCTTACTAGACAGCTGCAAAAATATTATCTCCCATATAGTTAAAAGTTCCATCAGTGATTGCATGATTACTAGCAAGATACGCAGGCATTTCTTTGGGAGAGTCTCTAAAATAACCAATGTGAAATCCTGTTTTGTTGTATCCTTTTAATACTGTCTGAAACTCTGGAGGATCATGAAAGAATCGCCAATGAATCAAATAATTTTCATTAGGCTGTTCTGGTACATCATAAAATTTTCCAGCTAAAACATCATAAGGCCCTACCAAAGCAAGACCGACATCTTTAAGTGCTTCTTGTGGACATTTTTCTTTTAATCCTTTACAGAAATCCCAAAAGTTGTAAAAATCTTCTGGCATATCAACTAAAAACTTTTCCTTTATGAAATTTTTAAGGTCAAAATCTTTTGGGGTTCGTCCAAGATCTGGCAGCTCAGAATTCTTTTCTTGTGCCATTTCATCATTTTCATTTATTTTCTGCGGTTCTGGTTCAGAGGAATCTTCTATTTTATTTTTATTTTTTTCAACTAAATCTTCAAACCTTGTTTTTTCCTCAGTATCATCTGATGTATTAGTGTACATTTTAAATTTTTTTCTAGGCTGTGCTTCATTTATAATTTTCTGAAAAATGACATTTTTTGTAATTCCAGTACAATAAAATATTAATGCAGTCTTGTTATTATGTTGCAGTGTTGCAGTAGGTACCAAAATGTATAAGAGGATTTTATTTTGTAATAATCTTCCAGAAACAATTAAAAATATAAAAAAATTAACAATTTTTAAAAGAAAGTGAAAAAATTCCTTCCTTAAAAATATGTATCTACTTTATTTTATGACTAATATTTAAAAACATTTTAGTTAATTGATTATAAATTTTTTTAAAATCTTATATAGGTACCTATTTAATTTGTCATACTTATTCCACGTGATAAACTATGTATGTTGGTTTGGAATAAAGACGTCTTGGGCGAGTTTTTAAATTCTTCATGAAACACATCAATGAATATCAGATGAGTGAAATTTTAAAAATGATGATGGATTGTCTGATGTTTGATAAAATACTATTTCCTAAAACTAGATTATGTATAGTTTTATTTATTTGTTAAAAGTACAGGGACACAATGGTAATCCTTTTTCAGTTATAAATCATATTGAAAACCCAAAATTTTAAAAATTTGCTTAATGCTATATTTTGATGGCTGATGTCCCCACAATGCATCTATCAGAAACATCAGTCTTCAAGTGTACAAGGGTAATTCTTACGAAATGTGCTTAAACCAGGCTAGGTTTTATGTCAAAATTTTTTATGAGATATTGCGTTTCTGTTTGTGGTTTTAGTAGAAGACTGACCTTAGTTATTCAGTCATCTGACTGGTCACTCACTTCATTAAGCATTTGTGAAAAAACTTGACATTTTAGAATTGAATGTATAACGGAGATGAGAGGGCGTGCACGGATATGAGAATATATTTTTCAGGGACGATGAATTTCTATAATTTGCATTTATTTAAATTAGTTGTTAGCGGATACTTACATAAATGATATATTTTTAAATGAATAACGGAGTAGTAACTTTTCAAACATTTTATTCAAAGTTGAAAAATGATATAAAAGGTAAACGAAGATGCCAACGATAAAAACAAACCAGTAAGTAAACGTCAACTTAAAGAAATTAACTTAAATTCTTAAAGACAGTTAAATCAAAACAAAATATGAATTGCTCCCTATTATTTATGGTGGGAGTGGGAAGTACAGCTACTACATTCATATTAGTGTGCATTTGACACAGGCATGTATCCCTTTCATTATTTTGGGGTGAACTACCCAAAACGGTTTCAACTTGCAAAAAGTTGCGTAGCTAATTAAAACATTTTCAGAGGTTATAAATTTTAAGTGCAAATGCTGGAGAGTATCGTTTAGAAATCTTTTTTGTTTTTTTGATATCACCCTTTTTACAAAATCTTTTTTCCGGGGCAGAGCCTGCTGCATTCATCGCTTTCCAAAAATTGTGTTATCTGATTTTTTAACATATTACAAGCAATTTTTCTTTTGTTTCTATTTTTAATTCTACCTTTTAAAAATGCTGATGTAACCTTGTGTAAGTATGATTTCTTTTTATAATCTTTTACTACTTTTCCTGACACAAATTTCCAAAATTTTCTTTTATCACCGGATTTTTTTACTTTTTTATAATTTTCAGACAACTGTTTTATCATTACTTCGGAAAATATCAATTTTTCCTTTATTTCCTGAGAGACATTTTGCCCTTCAATAAGTCGTTCTACTTTGTCGTTTGCAGAATTGTCACTTTTGTTCTTATAAAGTTTTGCCTTCAACCGTTTAAGACGCATTTTGTATTTCTGTTTCAAGTTTTTCTATTTGTGAAGGTAGTATTCTAGCTTTCGAATTTTTTCCTTAAGAGCCCTGGTATGTCTTCTTGTGCGTGCTTTTCCATGCCTTATTCTTCCATGCCACTTGTCATTTTGATGGTGCTGGCTTTCATCCTGGAAATTTTCAAGGGCTGGAGTTGTCGGGCGGGGGGGGGGGGTATTTTCCCTTAACCTTCCCTCTAAAGCTGGAGCTTCTTTTTTACGATCATAATAAGTTTTGCTGCTATTTCTCCATGTCTTTCTTTTTGTTCTTTGTTCCCTTTCGGTCACCTGAGCAATTGTTTTTATTTTTCCCGCTCTCTTTCGAGCATGATATCTTTCCCTTTCCTTTCTTTTTTCTTCCTCGTATTTTTTTTTTACTGATAAAGCCTGCGGCGTTTACTATTATTAAAACTGGTCTGCAAGACCAACCATTAATTTTTCTCTAAATTCTTAAAAACTAAAATCCCGAGGGGTCATCCACTAGTCGCATTACTGGTACAAATTGGCCCGCATTATTTTGCATTATCGTGAATTACGTTGCATTACTCTGCATTAACCCGCATTACTCTGTATTACCCTGCATTACTCTGCATTATTCTGAATTACTCTGCATTACTTCGAATTACCCTAGATTACGCTCGCATTACTCTATTATGACTGACAAAAGTAACTTTTCCAATAGTTTGTATGGTAGGGGAACAAAATAATTTTTAAATGCACCACGCAAGTAAAATTTTTAATATCTTAAAATATATAGGAAATACAAGTGGATAACAAAATTCGGTTAAAATGAATATGATGACCAATTTGTCAACGTCGCAAAATCGTTGGCTATCGCGGCTTATGTTTTAACTTCTTTGCAGTTTGCATAGGCTGTGATTCCCATTTGTGTGTGAATTGTTTATTTATGATAACTAAGGATATTTCTAATATACAAGGTAAGTTTTTATAAATATGGAGTAAATATTATGCTAGATGTAATAAGCAAGTATTGAGGCAAGCATCTTCAAATTTAAAATAAAAGACAAAAAGAAATCCTGGGTTATTTGGAGGGTTATTCATTTGAAAGTTTATTTTGGCAGTAGCCGTAAATATTTCACTTACTATTAAGAACATAACGATTAACATAACTTTAAAATTTTTCATCAACTGTATGGTTAACTTAAAGATAAATAGGGAGAAGAGCATGTAGGTACACTGAAAAAAAATATTTCATACACCGAAAAAATCTTGGAAAAAATATTCCGTGGATTTAATCATAATCGGACATGCTATAATAAATTATTTCATTAAATGAGTTAAAAGATAAGGTTTAAGTACACAGATAAATAAAAAAAATATATTTTTGCATTTTTTCGATCATTCTCTATTTACATCAAGCTTAAATAATAGATACTATTTAAAGTAAACGTAAAAACCTAATGTTAAATATATATGTAAAACTCGATTTAAAATAATTAAAATATACTAAAAATAAGAAAAATACATCAAAAATAATGACGTATTTAGGTATCCCAAGCGTTTTAAAAAAATATAATCACATATTTTAAGAGTTTAGGAAAACGATGATGGGGTTCTCGTGGGTATACTTTTTCTTGAGTTCAAATTATAAATTTAAATGTGATATATAAATTTGGCTTGTTTTTATCAAAAGAAACCAAACTCATTAACACTGACCATCAATAACTTACGGAACTGAAGACCAAAAACAAACTCTTTAAACAAGTATTTAAGTACGTTTAATTTTCTTCTTTGTAGGTTTTAAGCTCGGTTTTTACCGTTTAAAGCAATGGAGTGCAATAACTGTCCAATCGATGAAATTATCCACAAGTTAAATTTAAATAATTTTTCCCTTCCTCCTTACTTAAAAAAAATATTAGTTTATTCAGGGTTTGATAACCCTCGTTCCTTGGCCAGTCTTGATACAGATAAAGACGTTGCCACCATCGAGAAAGGAAGACTTATCAGAAATCCTGGAAGATGATGAAAAACAAAATGTTTTTGGAATATTTGCGAAAAAGATTTCGTCATTTAAGATCTTAAGTGGCCACTTAAAACTTTTAGAATTTTTTTGTAGATAAATGCAAAACATATATAAGTACAGACGAATGAAACTAAAAATAAAGTATTAGAAAAAAAACGCACTTTATTATCCATTGTTACTCCCCAAAACAAGAAAAGGGCCAGAAGTGCAGATGAAGTCAACTATACATCACAAAATTCTCTTGACAGTACAGATTTAAACTCGGGTTTAAATATTAATAATAACGAAGACGATTCGCAGGCTATAAAGCACATACAAGGTAATATTATAAAATATGTCAAACCTTTGATGAATAGCATAAACGACAATGAAGAAAAAAATTATTTATTGGTATTGCCCTAATAGCATGCCCTGGATGTAGTTTTGTCTCGAAAACTTATACTCGGACTGAAAACAAAAATAAAACATGGGTGCTGTCGAATTTTAATAAGCATTTTAGAGCTAAACATCTCAAAATAATATCCCAAAAAAGTAATATATCCGAGGAAAAAATAAAGACACAGAAAAAAACAAAAAATGCCAGTATTTTATCATTTATTGAAGTGCAAAAAAATCCCAATTCAGCTTTATGTCAAACACAGCTAAGCCAAAATAGTAGCTCATCTTCATTTGCAGCCCTTTTAGGAGAATCGTCGAATAAAAACATTTCTAAGCTTGCAGAAGCTGATCAAGAGAACTAAATTACCGTGGATATTTCTTGCATTGAGTCTTGCATCAACTCAAACCCTCTAAAGAACCTTGTCCAAGACGTGAATATTGAAGAAGGGTGTCAAATTCAGGGTTACCCTAAAGTTTTTTGCCAAGAAAATGGCATGATATCCGATGCGGGTGAACCTTTTATTGGTGAAAATCCCCGTGAAACCCTTTCTCTTGCAACGTTGCATCGCATATGGTGCAGGTGTCCTAAGCGAAGTGGTTTGTACACAAAAAACAAGTACCTATTTGTTTTTTTTTTCCTATTCAAAGTGTACCCTTTTGCATTAAACGAAATACGCTGCATTACTCTGCATTACCCTGCATTACTCCGCATTACGCTGAATTACGCTGCATTATTCCGCATTACTCTGCATTACTCCGCATTACTCTGCATTATGCAAAATTTAGAGAAAATCTGCATTACTGGTACACATTTTCGAATAGTGGATGACCCCTCGTAAAATCCTTATATACTAAAGTTCACCCAATGGAGTCCTAAAGGTTTATCTGTTGGGACTCGTATATTTGAGGATTATTTTTTCTCCTTGCTTCACGCAGTTTTCTCATAGCTTCTCGTTGTTTTTGCTTTTGACTTTCATGCTCACGTTTTCTTTTTCTTTTGGCTCGTGGTGGGCGGCCTGCCATATCTAAAAAATATTTACTTATGTCCTTTATATTGAAAAAAAAAGAAACTACCCTAACTTCGTAAAATAACCTCAACTCCAAAAATCAGCCTCAGCTCCGTGAATAGCTGGGTTCACGGAATTGAGGTTCACGGAGATTAGGATTTTATATGTTTTTGGTAAATATATCCTTTGTAAATAAAATATTACGAGATCTTTCTAAACCAGTAACTAAAACTTTGTAAAATACTCACCTGAACAAAAAACAAGAATAAACAAATAGTTACTTACCTTAGAACTAAATTTCACGGAGCTGATATTTTGAAATTACCACACTATAAGGAACAACTTGAATACGCGCTAAAAACCAACCTGCTTCCCCCAAAGCAAGTCAATAACTGAGTTCTAGAGTTTACCTGCATTTTCCTTATTAAGGGCTGGGGTTTCCCCAACCGGACTGGCTATTCAGAGCCATTTTTTACCTAGAAACTAAACCTTCGCTATGCTTCACGGAACTGAAGATAGTTTTTGGGAACAGCTCTTTAAATGCAGGTAAACTTGGGAAATTATAGTATTTTTATTCTGTAATTTACTTGAATTTCTTTAGCAGAGAGTTCTTTTTTGTTATACAACAGAGTTTAAGTAAAATTTTTTGAATTTGGCTAATACTAAGAACAAAAGGAAGAGCATATAGAACGGGGAACAGTCACGGAGGTGAGAATTTTCAACTTTGTCAATTTTTTGAAAACATGTGTTGCACTTTAGAATATCATTTATTGCATTGAAGAAAACTACCCTATTTTTAAAATCAAATGCGAACAATTTTTAAATATTATTTAATTTTTTTTTATGAGAGGTGTGAACAGCAGAAAAGCACTTTTCGTAAGAACAACCCACAAGTGTGATAATTTAAAAACAGTTTGATGGAAGAGGGATTAATGTGCTTTAGGCATTAATGAATTTAAAAACTTGCCCTTTAAAGTTAAAATATTGTACAAAAGTACTTAATATTTATTTGTTTTCTTTGTAAGCGCTGATAACAATTTTTTTATCTGTAATGATAATTTTAATTATAACATGCAAAACCAAGTGCAAAACTTTATAATGTGTATTATATGCTTCGATTAAAGTTTTGAATATACATATAGGACAGAGATCGTAAGAACTTGTTGATCTCCTTTGAACAGCATGTCACTTAAATATGTCAATGTAGATATCACATGACTTGACGGGATCTCGCGAGAATATCCTAATACAGGAGAGCCTTAATAGTCTGGGTAGTCATTTATCAGTCGGTCATCCAAATACTCTGAGATTATCGCGATCAGTGGCTTATTGGAGGTCCGGACAATGAAGGCTCTACTATATATACACTCCAGAAACTCGTACCTTTGCTGGTGCAGGAGGGTGTTTATATTTTTGTTGATGGTTATCATTTTTTTGGTAGCACTTTGTGCCATATCTACAGGCTATTCTTGGATCATTAATATACTTCTCTCGCTCGCTATCTGGTTCTTTTTTGTCTGCCATGAGTCTTTAAAACGTGTAGATTTAAGAATAAAATTGTTAAATATGGTATATTACACTTAAATTTTTGTTTAACACAAAAATAAAAGATTTGGTACCTTTCTAGGTTAGGTCACAGAAAACATAGGATAGCTACGCAACAGAATTCTGATGAGCATTAAAATAAACACGAACGAACGAAAACTCTCTTTTGCTACTTGCAAAATTCTCCGGAGTGCGCCACCAGTGTTAAATTTCTAATATTTCATATATTCTTGAAAATCGCAGCGGAACATGCTGAACAACGTTGTCATATTTGTAAATACTCGATTCACAAGATAAGACGCGAACTCCGAATTAGCAGATATTTGGAGCTCCAGATTTTATATTCCAGTTTTTTAATGCATTTCTATTATAATTATCGTTTTAACTACTTTAAAATAGGCGCCCCGCCACAAAGATTTTATTTTTCACCATCTCTGTAAATAAAGCTAGGAAAAAATAAAAACAGAAACGAGGATTTTCTTTTTTTTCGAATATCATCGGAAATACTCAGAATTTTCCAAATTTTTTGACGGCTTGTTAGTCGTCTGTAAATTGCGCAACTTTAGTATCTTTTAATCTGTTGATTTAAATATTTTCTCGTATTTGCTGATTACATCCATTCCATTCGATCGCCTTGGATCGAGAAAAACTTTCGGAATTTACATGAAGGCGATGACCTTGGTATCAAAGGAATTAAATTCCAAAATTCTGTGAACCCATGGTTCCCAATTAACATTTACGACGAGATTACGGTTTGACGAAATGAAAAAGTATGCTGATATTTTGACGGCGTATTATACAGCTTTTTTGTTTATTTTAGTACCTATTTTTTGACAATTTCGAGTTCTGTCGACCGGTTCGTTCTTGTGTGTACCCAAAACGGGGGTCATCATTTCCTTGCATCTAACCTCCGATTCTCGTCCGAACCAAGCCGATTAGAAATAATGTTGTTTGATTAACATTAATTGATTGTATTATCTATTACACAGTATGCACCACGAAAATATAAACTCGACCTTAGTTCATGTTAAAACAATTTTATATACTTAAGTTAATGCACTCTTTAAAATCAGCCCTTTAAATATTCTACATTTCGTATCCAAACCTTTAACATAATATAGGTACTTCAGTTTTATTAAAGTACATACTTATTTTAACCTACACTACTTTTCTTCACATTTACATACACAACGGTACGTTTGGCAACGCGGGACTAGCACGCCCGACATCTCTTAAGCCATTTTTAAATCAGTGACTAAATCATGACCTAGTCAGACCATTGGGCAACACTGTCTCACTTAATCTTAATACTTTGATTTTTTAGGTTAAACACTGAGTATTCGGAGCAACGTTGCCAAATATGTTGACGTAGTCATGACTAGGTCACTGATTTAAAATCGCCATTAGGAAATCATCGCATAGAAGCAATAACTACTTGAATAGTAGTTATTGATAGAAGCCGTTCTGTGATAGAAGCCACCCGAATCGCATAAGGGACGCCGGCTGACATAATTTACCGAACGACGGGGGCAAAAAACTGCTGTGTAGTGTACACAAGGTATTTCAAAATGATTTTTGAGTTTTACTATTGTTTCTGTTGTACTTCGTAGTCATACTTATATATACTTGAGCACTCCGAAAAGAACTTTTTAAATAATACTAAATTCGACGTTTCAAAAATGCTACAAAAGTTATATAAAACGTAAACATTCCCCGTTATACTAGTACCAAAACGGCCGCTAGTTGGCCAGAACGGTGTTGCCGTCTCCCTAATTGCAGTTATTGGAGTCGCCACGTAGACGCTTGTGTTCTTTCCATGTGCTTTCTGCGTAAAATTCAATCTGTCTGTTTGCTGTCTGTGTTACGGGGGGTGTCAGCTTAATTGAGCCAATCGCAGCACCAAATTTGTCTCTACAGTTCGTCGGGTTGGTTGGGGCAGGGGGGTTTGATTAGGAGCTAACTTCACTGACATGGGTTTGACATAACTAGGGACTGTTATTTTTATTTTTCAAATTTCAGTTATATGAATAATCTTTTTTTGTTATAACATATTTTCAAAGTATTACTATTTTAAACATATAATATTTGTATCTTAATGAAATTCTGCCTCATAAAATTTGGTAATTTTCTTTAACTTCTTACAAAAAAATTAAATAGTGTATGTTGGTGTTGGCTACACTGTTTTTTACCGCCGGACAGACATCTTGCTTGACAGCGACAGCAGAGCCGATTGTTCGTAAGTGCTTTGTTTTATATTTTTTATTTAAATCCTTTAATTTAAACGTAGTTTTTAGCGTTATTATGGTGTTTTTGCCATGAGTAGTGTAATTACCATTTAATAAATAGATTTATTCGCAGTAAAAGACATTTTTCGCTTTATTATAGATGAAAGTTGTCTACCTGACCACGCGGTGATTTTGTGAGTTGTTCTTCAAACAGGTATTGTAAGTATGCACATAAATTTATCATTTTATCTTAAAAATCTTTAATAAAATGTGCTTGCTGTAAATATAATATTGTTACATACAAGCTAATTATATAGGCTATAAAACTGATTTTCCATTTGTGCATGTTTAGCATCTTATTTTTTTATTTTAAATCGTAAGATAATCTGAATAAATTTAGCCTTTGATAAAATAATAGCTTTGATATTTTTGCTAGATGTTATATCATATTGGTACAAAAGTATTATAATCATTAGAAAATGGCAATTTTTTGTTATACTTGGTACAGAGTTATCTGCTACATAAATTGGGATGCTTGACCACTGCCCTCGTGAAGGAGACCACGAGGGCAGTGGCTTGACCCATTGTTGTTTTAGAAATAGGGGATTAAGTAATAATAATCTTCAGGCTGTGATACAATTTACTAACATTTATTTAATTCCTGTATTCGTAAGCTTTATATGTTTAAACCTAAGATGAAATTATTGTTTAAACAGTTTATGCTATGAAATTAATATCAAAATTAAGATTTCTATTATACAACTTTTTTCTTGTTTGTACCTTAATGGAAATTTTATTATTCTTAACATATTTATTTTCATAATAATTAAGACTTCCATGATATCGACACACTTTTTGAGTTTAAAAATAAAATCAATAATGTGTGACATTTGCCCAATAAGTCTGTGTTTTGCAATGTAATTTTTTTGAATCATGGAATTGCTGATAGATGTGAAAGATATAGGCATGGATGAATGGAAAAAACATATTACACTTATGTGTGTGGAAATTGACCCACCACACACTGCTTTTTTTAGTAACTAGTGATCAGTTTAAATAGAAAAGGCCATCTTGAAACTCGAGGACATGAATATCATTTAGAACACAAAATAAAATCTTGCTACAAATCAGTTTTTTAATCGTTTATATTTTGTAAAGATCATGTTGAAGTTTATGATGAACTAATTAATAAATGCATTAAGTTATCTATTTTCAAATACTGTAACGATAAGAAAAATCCTCCAGATTTTTCTAAAGGTCATTTTAAAAAACGAATCGATTCAAGAAGCAAAAATTATGTCACAATAATAATTTAACCATTGACAATGTATATACGTCACCTATTTGTAAGACACCTGATTGTGAGATAATAACCGATGTTGACATACCACCCGATACTGACTCAATTCCCAATTGTGACGACATAACCGATTTTGACAAACTTACCACTTGTACCGGAGTGCAAAAAAATTTGGAAGAGCTACTCACAATGGAACAGACTTTTGAAAGCGATGATTCAGTGCCTTGAAAATGACATTATATTGTATGATACTCAGTAGTTGTTAAGAATGCATGTATGTGTATAATATATTTGTATGTTCCAAACATTTCTGTTCTGTGATAGGTGTATAGAATTTCTTCGTCTTTCTATGTAGGTACGTTTTGTAAATATTGCCGCCTGGAAGCTATACCTGGGGAACTATTTAGAATGTTTTTAAAATGTAAAGTTGAAGTTGTTAACTGTGTGTTGTACATACACATACTTAATTATCATTGTAAATATGCTTATCTAAATCATGGCTCTAAAAAACTAAAATCAAATATGTTTCTGATTATATCATACTTTTTTTGTACATATTATTATGTATTACTATTCATTTTTTATACTACTAAATTCTTTATTTATTGTTATAATAAATTCACCCTTTTAAGTTTCAGCTCTAGCGTCGATATGAATTAATGACCTTATTGGTTGCTAACATTTTTACTTAGTGTTATTGCAGATGAATTGTGGCCTACAGAAAAGTCCTGTAAAATTAATTCTAATTATTATTGATTTAATTTGCAATGATAATAGATTTACAGGCGACAATTTATTTATTTTCTTTTTATGAGCAAACGATACTGCTTTTTTCTTTTTTTACAGTGTACCACAAGGAGGCCCCATTGCTGATACGAGAAGTCAAGATCAAGAAATCAGAATTTTTTAATGTCTCTGTGTATTACAATTGATTTTGCTATTGATTTCTATATAATGGTTTTTGGCCAGTAAATGTTTTTTTAACAAAAATTTTTGTTTTATTAAAACATTTGTTAATATTTTATTATTATCTGAAGATGACATTGTTGGTAATAAAAAAACTACTGTTGATCAACTTTAAGCTTTTGTTTGTAGCATTGCATTAAATGTATTTTATAAAATGTACTTTTTTTAGTAACAATACTCAAGAATGGGCCACATTGACTTTTAAAAACAAAATATACTTTAATATGAAGTTATTTTACGTTTAATATTGTATATAATGTTGCCATTTCAGTATAAAGTTATTAAAAAAAGTAAATTTTATAATTTATATTTATTGTAATGTTCCAAACAAAACTTATTTTGATTTGAAATTTTCCCGCACTACCAGTCGATATAGTAGGGAATTTGTGGGTTACCGACCGGTGATGTCACTGTTCAGTCGGTAAAGAAGAAATCCATTTTAGCAACAGAGTTACCATGCAGGTGGCTCATAGATGGCTCGTGTTTCGCACTGAATACACGCAACCGGCATTTCTCAAACCCTTTTTATCTATGAAAATAAAAAAGTGTTATGTTATCACAAAACATACGTGTTATTTCTGCTATTGTTCAGAAACCCTTCTTTATTTTCTTTGTTGTTCAGTTATGTTGAAGTTAATTCTGTTATTCTTGTTAATTCAAGGTATTGTTTTTTCTGATAAATGTAAATTATGAAAAAGTTAGATTCTGATAAAGTACCTATAGTTCTGCTAATGTTATTCTGCATTTTGTTCTTTTTGGTGTTTGTTCTTGCTGTAATAGTATGCCCTCCCATTTTGTGGCCCCCAAAGACGGTCGATATGTTTCTATGGGGCTATATTTAAAACAAATCGTTTATGGCACTCCAATACCAAGAATTACCCAGGCTGTTTGTTCAATATCCCAGGGAGAAATCGGAAATTCCTTCAGATATCTAAGGAAACAATTAGAAAAATGTGTTGAATATGGAGGTGGAGTTTTTGAATTTTGATATCTTTATTGTATTGCTTAGTTTATATCATATTCTTTCGAGTTTAATTATATGTTCGTATTATTTAAAAATTACACTTGATAATGAGTATTTTGAATTAAATGATTGCTTCATTTAATAAAGAAATTGACAAACATGTCCATGTCCAACTAGTACTCTGGTTAAAGGTGTGAGAGAGAATAGTTGGGACTTTAAAAAACCATGTGATAAAACTCATTACTTTTAATATTTAAATTTTTTAATGAAATCTTGTACTTCGCCTCGGGGTTTAATTTAAAACATACCTTTTCATATTTCTTCTTTTGGTACAAAATGATAAACAAGGTATGTTTACTCTTATGTAAAATAACGTTTTTGTATTTTTAATGCTTCCTGGATAAAAAATTAAATTTTTCATAACGTAAATCTCTTGAGATTTACGATTTTACACGCAAAATCTTTAATTAGGAGTGACATTTTTGCAAAATTTGGTCCATTTGTCCTCTTCTAAACCCGCAGACATACATCACGTGTACGAAATATGAAATGAAAATTAGGGCGATTTGAAACACAACAACGGATCAAAGATTGACTAGATGTTGCCGACTTAAATTAGATTTAATTTTCTTTACACATCCACAGGATGTCCTCAAAAGTGTGGGCAATATTTCGAGTATTTGTAGGCGGGGGTAGATCATATAATTTTTTCCACCGTCCAGCGTCCCTTTCTTCCGAATATTCTTTCATACAAACAAAGCGGTTTTAGGTATTTTGATTTTTTTTAAAATAGTCCCATCAAGATCTAATTTAAGAAGAGCCTACTGGACAAAAATATTAGCCTTACTCATATCTGGGCGATTTCTCACATCAGCCTGTTAGTAATATGCAGGGACATCCTGCATGTTACTAACACTCAAATATATCAAGATCTTTTTACTTGGACCTATAAAATCCCTAAAAATCATTAGATTAGACAAAATCAATGTCTATATGTATATTTTTTAGCCGAATGTGCTGTAACAGAGTACACGACTTGGAGTGAAAGTTCAGTGACATGTGGTAAAGGATTAAGAACGAGGACCAGAGAATGCAGAATGCCTCAACAGGCTCAAATATTCCAGTGTAACAGACAACGTGTTTCTAAAGAAATGTGTGTCGCTGCGGTGGCAGAATGTGAAGGGTAGGATGATAGTACTAATATTGATACTCGAGAATTTATTTTACATTACATTAATTATATTCTTTTAACAAGGGGCCAAAATAACGAAAATGAATCTGTAGAGGAAGAAATAACCATCGATGGATTAGATACTGGAGCTGCTGGTGTTTGTTCAACCAGTCCATGGGGGCAGTGGTCGTCGTGCTCGGAGACTTGTGGAGTTGGTTTTAAAATGAGGATGAGGTTCTTTGTGCACAACATGGGTAGAAAGAAATGTCCCCATATTAGTACTGGTAAAAAAATAACATAAATACTAAAATATTACCTCAGTAACGATTTTCAATTACAATGGCTTAAATGATATTAAATAATAATTGTTAAATATACATTTTTTAGTTGAAAAAGAGATATGTATGGGTCCGCCATGTGGCACTCAACAACCAGAAACTAAGGATCCATGTCCCACTACAGAATGGGGTGACTGGTGCCAGTGTAGTGCCTCTTGTGGAAAAGGTGTTAAATTCCGCCAGAGGTTTCTGTTGGTAGTACCAGAATTGAAGCAAAAATGTCAGAGCAGAGTTCAATTGATTCAAAAGGCACCTTGTACTGAGACACCAGACTGTACTTTTGATATGGCCACATAGGCCAATGCACTTACGACTTGACCCGGAACAAATTAATATAAAGATGACACTAGTGGCAAGTGGTAGTGTTTTATGCCCTGATTAACATACTAAAAGTCCCCATCCCTCCGTTTTGCATAACACCCTCAAATTAAGGTCGCCATCTTGATTTTTGGTACTTTTTCAATAAAAACCTCAATATCTCAAAAACCATTCCACATTTTAAAAAAACGCAAGAGGAAAAATAAAGATAACAAAAAATCACATGAGATAAAGTTACTTTTAGATCCCCGAATATTTATTTTTACTACTTATTGGCCGATGAAAAAAAAATTAAGTAAAAAAATAAAATAAATTTGTATTTAAGCTTACATAGGCACAGATACTATGTTTACTATATAAATCAAAGAAAAATGGCAATGTACATAGATATTGATATAAAACATTAAAATTTACATAGTTTATAGATACAATTTCTTCCATACAGGGTGTATTTATGAAAGTGTTTATTCTGACAATATTGTTAAGACAAAAAGGTTAATTATGACAAACTAAAAACTAATAATAAAATATGGCTCTAAAAATAATCCCAACTATTTAAGCTTCTTCATCACTTTCTAGATCATTTTCGTTAAAATGAGGAATATTGTTACAAGCATTACCGTTACAAGTACTGCAGAGATTGGAACAATAAAAGTTCGATTTTCTGCACGAGCAATAATTTCTACAATCACACTTACAGTTGCAGTAAATTAATTTTAAAATAAAACTAGGAGCGATCGGATCTGTTGTTGTTTGAGGAAAAAGAATATTATTTTTTGCAACCCACCCCCACTCTTTTGGATCTAGTTTGTTGCCCAACCATTCTTGTACTTGTAAGTATACCCTAAGAAAATGATACTTAGATGAATTCGAAGTAGGGGGAAGTATTGCAACTTCAAAGTTATTACAAAGATTTTGATGTGCTCTTAGAGTATTATATTTATAAAATCGCATATCGTTTAACGACTTAGCACACTTGCTTTTCCCATACAATGTCATTAAAAATGATTCTCCATTCTTTACAATATCGAATCTATTAGCTGAAGGATCTTTAAAAACTCCAACCAACCTAGCCACCCCTTCGTTTTGAATAACTCTAAGAGCCTTAAGCTTCCCTTGTTTGTAAAGGCAAGAGGTTGTATCAGTGCCTGTTGCCGCATGTAAGAATAGTATATGATCTTTTATGTTTTCGCCTAATTTATTTTTTAATTTGTCTGGTCTGGTTTCGATTGTCTACCGGGTCGCATCATAAAAATTCCCCAATTTTTGACAAAATGAATTAAAAGAACGAGTAAGTCTGTGTCTTCTCCAACCAATGGTTACAGAACTACTATTTTCCTTTAAGGCTATCGTTGTCTCTACAATTTTTGTATCAGCATCACCTTCAGCTTGAATTGTGGATATTTGAGCAATCTGAAGTTTTGATATTAGGGCACGTATAAAATTTTGTTTATTGCGAGGGTTACTTAAAAACTTCTCTTGAGAAGTGGTTAAAACCGTAGAATTGGCACTGGATATATCGGCACAGGTTGTTGAATGACGACGTAATTGCGCTTGGTTTTTAGTGGTCACTGTTTCATAGCCATCAAAAACAATTGTACAATTTGTGCCGCAATGATACTGGACATATTTAAGGTACTGAGCAAAGACGCTGCCATATGTAGAAGGAAATTGCCAGGCAACTTTGTGTAATAGATGTCCGCCGTCTATAACAAAAGTAGTGTTTTCTGGAATCGTATCTGTGGGAGGAGATTGTTTGTCCATAAAGGCAAAGAGAGCCGCTTTATTTGTTTTTCTTAACGAGGCATTTTCAAAAAGTGAAGGAGGGTATGGCGACAGTTCATGATTAAAGCACTCTTTTAAATTTTTTTCAGATTTGCAGACGCATATAATTCTGTTAAAAAGTTGGTTTGGGTTTACAGGAGACGGTTGATTGTAAACTTTAACTTTTTTATCACAATAGGCAAGGTTTTATTATCATCTAAGTATTTTATTAGTTTTTGAAAAGCCTCAGTTGTATTTTTATTTTCGGGGCGACCCGGTGTGGTGTTGATTTTTAAAGAAGTAAATTTTGCGTAACAACTAGGATGATACCTACCCTCAGCAGCAACTAAATCTATTTGTGAATTTATTCGAAGTTGTACAAGATTTGCTAATTCGTCATTTCGTTTAAGGCAATACTTTAGAATTGTGTTTTTATTTCTATAGTTCGAATAATAGCGGGTTTATTTTTAGAGCCTCGATTATAACATATTTTACTACTAAACAAACAGTGTAATTTAAAATCAAATTCTCCATCTACTGTTTCGCGAAGAGTAACACTTGTTTGGTTACTTGAACTAGCTATTATGTTTGCATGTGCTTTAATGCTATTTACTCTGGTGTAATCCCGCCGACATTTAACATACGGTAACATTCTTTTCTAGTTTTAGCAAATTCATTTTGCCATCATTTCGAGTATTGCTCGAGTTGATAAGTGTCACAAGACCCTTTTTTCCCACAGTTACCACTGGCGACTGTTCTAGAGAAAGGTTACAAAGAATATACATAGACATCTTTCTAAAAAAAAATGGAAATAATATACCAGAAACATAAAATTTTACGGATTTTTCTATGTATAGTGGGCCCGCGCGCGAAAAGTAATACCAGTGAGTAATACAGAGAATTTTGCTTGGCTTGCTATTTCTCGCGAGAGAGAGAGATGGATATACCTAGCTAACTCTACATACATACAAACTACCCGCCTTACTTAAATTACCCTTTTAAACTTCCAAATGGGTTTTATTATCAGAGTATTTAAACAGGACTTCCCTACATAAATATTTAAATATTCTAGGTTAGATATATGCCGTTAAACTTTATTGCCATTATACTTAATTAATAATAATAATACTTACAATCAAATGAAGTTTTAAAGCACCAAGAATGAATGGTTCGGTGTTCGGTGTATTTGTTAAAAAAGTTTAAATCAATCAAAACCGCTAAAAACAAACTAACAAGCACTGCATGCGTAGGCGTAATGTTTTTGTTTCAGAGACAGAGACACTACAGACACAAGAGCCACCGCGCTTTTGGCGGCCTACTATACCGACAAAGTATCAAGATACATATATTATTTTGGAAAAATTTCCAAAAATTGTATTAAAAATAGGAAAAAATGCGGCAGGTTAATTATTGTTGCGCCTACATAATATAAATTTACAATATAGTAATAAAAACGAGAAAAATAATTGAAATTTTTCGGTACGATTTTACTTGAAATAGCTGTATCTCTGTTATCGCATAACCTAAAATAATAAGTTTGGTAGTAGAACATGCACAATTTAATTTTAAACAAAATTGTTATCTTATCACTTTCCGAAATTCGGCATGGTTTTAAGGTTATAGTCAAAAATTAAAAAAAAATGCTAAATTCAAGATGGCTGCCTAAAATTAAGGCTGTTATGCAAAGTGGAGGTATGGGGACTTTTAGTATGTTAATCAGTGTTCAAAACACTACCGTTTGCCACCAGTCTAATCTTTATATTAATTTGTTCCGGGTCAACCATATAAAAATTTATAAGTGCTCTGGCCTAACAGATGCACAAAATTCAGAATACATCGATACATCAAAAATCGATACATCGAATTTCGATCCATCGATATAGCAAAAATATCGACCTTAATTCATCGATGTTGAAAAAACATCGACTGAAAAGCATCGATGTATGTATGTCGATGTATCGAATTTATTACCTAGTTAATTTTTGTGTTGCAAATACAACATGTCATGTTTAAATAATCCATCTTTATTAACAAAATATGATTTTTTAGTTGTAATAACCTGTGTGTTTAATGTTTGTTTTATTTTGCTTTTCTTTAAGATTGGCTAATTATTTTTTATAATGTTTTGTGTTATGTTTTGTATTTAAATAAATTTTTTTATTACGAGAAATGTTTTTAGTTATAATAAAGATATTTTTCTACAATTGCAATAGAAAGGAGGCTTTTTCGCTGAAATGACCGATATTTTGCGCTTAGAGCAAGAAATTTTGATTTTGCAAAACAAACAAACGATCCATCACATGGCCACTGTCATTAGTGTAAAAATCGAATAGAATTCTATGCATCGTGATCCAGCACCAGATGTGTTTGACTTTAGATAGCATAACCTCAAATATTTAAAGATCTCTAAAAAAAATAAACTGTTTTAAAACTAAAAATCTAATTTGACTAGTTAATTAACTTTCAAACAATGTTCATCGATGTATTTTCAAAAATATCGATATTTCGATATATCGGTCTAGCCTTCTGATCTGCCTTCTGGTGATTTAAATAATGTCAACTACACACTCTTCGCAGATGACACAACTCTCTCTTTCTCAGCGGAAACGATGGGTGAAGCTCTGATAGAGGATTGGGGGTTGCACAGTTGGAGGCAAAGGACTGGTTTGACGCAAATAGCCTACTTCTAAATCAAGATAAAACGAAGCAAGTTATATATTCTTTACGTAATATAGTCAACATGGAAGAGCAGACTGCTACTGTGAAGTTTCTGGGGATCGATGTTGACCCCGAGCTAAGATGGTTAGATCACATTGAACAAACTGCAAAAAAACTTAGGAGTGGTCTATTTGCGTTGAGACGTCTGTCTGATAATGTAACTCTCTCTGTTATGAGGATAGCGTATTTTTCCCTTTTTCATTCCATAATGTCCTATGCTCTACTGGTCTGGGGACATGCGCCCCGTACTAGCCGAATTTTCGGATTGCAGCGGAAAGCTGTGCGTATTGTTTTTGACATGGGTTTTAGAGAGGACTGTCGAGAGGCCTTTAGGGAACTTGCAATACTAACGTTGCCATCTCAATATATCTTTGACTGCTTAATTTATATAAAAACCAACAAAAATGATTACAGAGTGCATGGTGAGGTCCACAGCCATAATACTAGGCATAAAAATAACTTAGTCCCCGCATACTGTCGGGTGGGAAGGTGTCAGGATGGTCCTAGATACTGGGGCATCAAATTTTTTAATCATTTACCCATTGCTTTAAGGGAATTACCTGAAAAGATCTTTAGGGATAAAGTAAAACAAATTTTAACTCGTAATGTGTTTTATTCGTCAATGGAATTTTTAAACTATAAATTTTAACATGTATTGTCCATCCTTGAAATATTGTTTTAACATTATTTTGGATTCCGGATAAATTTTAATATGTTATGTTTGAGTTTAAACGTTATTGTATTTTAACTTGTAACTACTGACTTAATGTTGGGTGTAAAATTGTTATTTTATTTTTTTTTTAGTGTTATTTGTTATTATTATATATCTTTCTTACTGACGTGTGTAAATACTGCTTTGTATATTGACATGAATAAAATTGATTTTAATTGATTTTGATTTTGATTTTGAGCCTACCATAGATGTCATAAAGCATCGAGTCAGAATCCATCGATGTTTTGGTCAAAGAAAATAAAAGGGTTTGATTGGGTTTTGGTCCGATGTATCGATGTTTTCCATGTATCGAGAAACATGGACATTAAATATCAGACAGTGATCTCAAGTATGCGCATGCGTTACCCATTTTGCAACGTTGCCATATTTTGTTCTTTGCTAGAACGCGCGGGAAATATAAATTTAATAAATCCAAAGTTAAAAGTTACTACTTATTAGTATTTTTAGTCGTAGAGGGTACATATTATTCTCTTACTAAGTTACTAGCATAAAGTTAACATCAGAATTGTAAAAGTAGAGCACTTAGCCAAGTTACACTATTTTAAAATGTTTATATTATGCTAGTAACACAATATTGCATACTCTGTAGTGTACTAAAAATACCAATTCAAACTAGCCTGAACTGAAAGTATCTTACTTTATATAGAAGCGACCATCGTCATTTTCTAACAAACTCAAAAAACTGTTTTTGTTGATAAAAAAAACAATGCAATTATTACTTGTACAGTTTTTATTAAATACCTAAACAATTTGACAAACAGTAATATTATTGCACTTTAACAAGGAAACAATAATTTCTTAGGCATAATTGGGCCCTGTTATGCAAAAGGCAACCAACCCACAAAATATAGATTAGGAGATAATTGCGTTTAATTATTTTCTTAAATATTTAATTCTGGGTACTTCTTTTCAAAACTAAATCGTAACTTCTGAATAGTTAACTTATAATGTAGTTTTATTATCTTAAAACCAAAGTAATTATATATTATTATTATTAAATCCTTTATTTTAGCATATTGCTAGTCATTCTTACATAATAAAAAATACATATACATATAATCGTACAAATTACAAAACCAAGAAAAAAGAAACATGACCCTGGCAATGTTGAAACTAAATATTTAAAAACAGGCTAAAATCGAGGCCAAAATTGAGCAAAAAAATTTAAAAAAATGAACACCAGTGGTTTTACACATCCACAAAACAACAAAGCAATACAAAAGCAAACACCGAGACACATAGCACCTCAGACCAATATACAACCGAGACATCACACCTGCCACTACTCAGCAATAATATTAGCTGAGATCAACATATATATTCTCAATTGTCTTTTGAAGGTGTTCACAGAGTGCAAAGATTTAATGTATTCGGGCAGCTGATTAAATTCAGCTAACCCCCTGTGAAATACAGAATTTGTTCCTATCCTTTTATTTTTTGGTGGAATAAAAAAATCATTTCCTTGTCGAGTACTGTAGTGATGCACATCGCTATTATATATCAACTTACTCTGTAAATATTTTGGGGCAGCACCGATCTTCACTTTAAATATAAACACCAAGAGGCGCGGCCCGTGAAATTTCAAAGTTGCATATCTCTGTTGCTACTTATGGGACCCATACCAAATTCAGGTTTTTTAATAGTGAGCCTACTAGGAATGTTTTGGTACAGAAAAAAAATATTTTGCAATTTGCGAAAAAAAGTTGATTTTTTGAATTGACCCAACTGGGTAAAAAATTAACACGCTTCGATATTTTATTTATTATTTTTTCTAAACAAATTTTACATCATTTTGTCGACAATTCTTAAATTTTAAGAGAACAAAATGTGTTAGTAGAAAGTTATAGTCATTTGAATTTTTTCAACCGAAAAATAATTTCAATTTTCGGTTGCAAAAAATTCAAATGACTATAACTTTCTACTAACACATTTTTTTCTCTTAAAATTTAAGAATTGTCGACAAAATGATGTAAAATTTATTTAGAAAAAATAATAAATAAAATATCTAAGCGTGTTAATTTTTTACCCAGGTGGGTCAATTCAAAAAATCAACTTTTTTTCGCAAATTGCAAAATATTTTTTTTCTTTACCAAAACATTCTTAGTAGGCTCACTATTAAAAAACCTGAATTTGGTATGGGTCCCATAAGTAGCAACAGAGATATGCAACTTTGAAATTTCACGGGCCGCGCCTGCAAGACACTAAACTTAATATACTCGCGAGCAGGAAGCCATTGCAGTGTTTGAAGCATTAGCTTAATTGGCGTGTATCCACTACAAGATAAAATCACACGCATAGCTCTGTTTTGCAGCTTTTGCAATCTGTCAACCTCGTTCTGGCCAAACAAATACATTATGGTGGCACAATAATTAAAATGTGGCAGAACTATTGTATTATATATTAACTTTTTTGACCAAAATGATAAATAACTTGAACTGCGAGACAGATAATTTATGCTATAACTAATTTTTGAAACAATATAATTAAAATGATCCTTGAAATTCAATCTATTATCAATCTGTACACCCAAGTATTTAATTTTCCTAACTTCCTCAATCCTGGTTCCACCTATCTGTAAAGAACAGTCATTTGATGCAAACTCCCTCGTCGCCGTTTCAGAAGCAATTAACATAAACTTTGTTTTACTCGAGTTTATTTTTAATAAATTTTGTGTGGTGTACTGATCTATTCTTGTTAGAACATTGTTCATATTTTCTACCGCATCCCTAAGATTTTTTGATGATACATATAGGTAGTAGTGTATCATCTGCAAAAAGATGTATATCTACACAATCAACTACATTAACAATATCATTGATGTATATAACAAACAGCAAGGGCCCCAGAATACTTCCCTGTGGTACTCCATGCTTATTTATTAATTTTCCCGATAATTTACCATTCAACTTTACCCTTTGTACTCTATCATGTAAGTAGCTACGAAACCAATCCAAAACCCTGCCACCAATTCCCATCTCAGAAAGCTTAGTCAACAAGAGGCCCCTATCTATAGTCTCAAACGCCCTCTGCAAATCCAGAAAAACCGCAACAACACTGTATCCACCGAGGTATCCACCATCCATCCAATTCTTCCAATCATCCACTACACACTGGAGAGCTGTTTCGCAACTATGGTTCTTTCGGAAACCAGACTGCTTAGTTGTTAATAAATTATTTGCATTTACATATTCCAGAAGCTGCTCATAAACGACACTTTCGAAAACCTTTTCTATTGAATATAAAATATTTAGGGGGCGAAAATTTGATGCATCAGTAGAATTATCTTTTTTTTATATAGGAATTATCGTTGATAACTTAAGCCCCTCTGGAAATATAGCCTGCTCCAAAGACGAGTTTATTAAATTCAATAAGGGATCCTGTATAGAATCAAAAACATTTTTCAAAAGTTCTACGTCAATGCCATCCGGGCTAGTTTTATTTTTCAAAGAGAATACACTGTCTTTCAACGAGATTCTATCAATTAGTTCAAAATCCTGAAATACAGAACCATTTATCAGAGAACCCTCAACAGGGAAACTGGAATTAATAATGATGGTATCTAATATGTTTTCAATACTTTCAATGTAATACTGGTTTAACTTATTTGGTAATATTTCTATGTCGTCAACAAGCTGATCATCAAACTTTATTTCATGAATATCTGAACTTTTTGCTTTTGGTAAAATTTGCTTTATAACAGTCCACATGTGTGATGGATCATTCCTACACCGTTCAATATTGTGGTCAAAATATTTTTGTTTTTCTTCTCTTATTATTTTAACAACACTATTTCTAGCTTGCCTGTAATAAACCAAGTTTATTTCACACTTTTTAGTTTTATGTTTTTTATAACTTTCACCCACAAAATATAGATTAGGAGATAATTGCGTTTAATTATTTTCTTAAATATTTAATTCTGGGTACTTCTTTTCAAAACTAAATCGTAACTTCTGAATAGTTAACTTATAATGTAGTTTTATTATCTTAAAACCAAAGTAATTATATATATTTTCACTAGAAAAATTTAGATACATTGAGGGTTGGTTTCTTTTTGCTTTTTAAAAAAACACGCTAATTTGTATGAATTTGTTTATTATATTTTATATACATATTATATAAGCTCAAACTTTTACTATTAAATTGAAGATGATCAAATTTTAATAATCTTCTTCAACTTCAAAATCAAGATTTTCTGTGTTAAAACCATGTAAGTACATCCTCGATGATCCGTTAGCTGCCTTTTAGATTGTTGTAAAACTGCAAGGCATCAGATGGAATTAGGTGAATCATTTCATTGAGATTCTGTAACTGGGTATGGCTATTGGCTTGCCTTGGGGCCATAGGGGTACCCAAGCTTTATAAGGTGTTCCAGTAGCAAATGGTCTACCCCGAACATTCTTTTTAATGTTGACCTTTTGGAACGGATTTGTAAATTTATTTTGTTTTATAAAAAGGTAATCAGGTTCGTCTTTATCTAACTTAATGCTTCTTATGTGCAGCCAGTTTATTTTTTCCTTGTTTTCTGTCGCCTTTCTGTTTACTATATGTTTTTCTATTTGTTCAACACCAAAAAAATCCACAGACTCCATTTTTGTAACGATAAACGGTTTTTTCTTACGACAAGTTCTCATAATATTTATATAGTTATCTGGTGTATAAAGCCGTTGGTGTCATTTTAGTTCAGACTCGATGTCGCTGAAATCTGAGTCATTAGGAAGAAAACTATGACCCGATATTAAAAAATTCATAATAATAGTTCGAAGGTTTGGAGTGGTGTGCAAAATAGATTTAAGTAAAAGGGTAATTTTTATATTCCTATTTTGTCCTCCACATGCATCACTCCAAAGGATTATATGTTTTACTGTTGGCGGTAGGTTACACTTTATGTGTTTAAGTAAGCATGATCCTACTTCTTGGGAGACGCGTCCAGCCGTGCCTTCAACCCATACGTATCAGTATCCACGATCTTCCTTGCCGCTATGCACCCCAGCATTATATACCCAAAGCTGACGTTTGTAGAATACTATATTTGTGGGAATGTGGGGTTATGGTAGAGTTTTTTCCAAATCAAATGTTAAGCATTCCAGTTCATCATTTTCTTTGGCTCGTTGAAAATCTTGTCTACGAAGATCTTGAGCTTCTTTGGCTTCCAGTAGGTGGGTATCATGTTTATTTTTAAGTTCTTCCTTCGTATCTATATTTTTCTCATTGTCGATTGCAGTTTTAAGTTTGTCACAACTGTTATATGTGTCTTCCTTTATTGGTTTTATTCGCAAATTAAACTTGCTGTAGAAAATTCCTTTGTAAGTAGAAATGCTAACTGGTGCAGTTTCTTCAGAGCAATATAATTATACATTTTTTGTAGTCATATCTGGTGGCAAAAAAATTGCTTCAGTTGTAGACCGACAGTAATGCGACATATACCGCGGTATTCTGTGTATTTGGTCTACTACTTTTTGTACCTTTATATCCGGTAGTTTATTTTTGCCCCCTGTAATTCCTCTCTGATCAGTTAAAGCAGACCGCCCATGGAACGTTTTCAAAGCTGTGTTGACCCTGAACGTTGATACTCCCAATGTCTTTGCAAAGGTATTGCGACAAACTATTTCTTCACCCAGCGTATATTTTCTAGAACTTGTCCTGTCCTGAATTTTCCGTTGGTTGTAAGTCTCCTTTAGGATATAAAATATTGGGAGCTATATCAGAATGTTGTATTTGTGTTTCCGGTAAGACATCTATACATTCTTCTGAAAGTTGTTGATCTATATGTAAGATATTCTGGTGAGTATCTGTCACTGTAAGATCATTTGCAGATATAACTTCAGAAGAACATCTTTCCATTTCTAGTATATCAGTACTGGTGGCTTCTTGACCTAAAAATTAGAGAAATGCGATCTGCAAAAACCAACCAACCAACAATAGGTATATATTTTTGAGCCAAATAAAATCGATTTAAAATTATTACAACTAGAACATTGAATTTACATGGTTAATCATATCAGTTGAACTACCACGAAGTATTAATATATAGTTTGTAGTAAGAAAAACATTAAAATATATAGAAATTAAACATAACCTCATTACTGAATCTTACCATTTTTAGCTTTTTTAGCGCCTCTCGCAATATTTTTGCTGTTCTTGAGGGATACATATCGTCCTGTTAAATTTCACACTTTATGTCCAAAATAAACACTATAAATGTAGACCAAACCAAAGAGCATACGAAAAAAACACTATGTTTCGCTGACCGTAACAAAATGATGCAATGCAAACTTAAAGAATCGTACCTATTCAGCATAACAATACCAAGCCACTTGGTCGTTAAACAACACAAGTAATTTATAAAACTTTATTCAGCACAATACTATCAACCCACTTGGTTGGTAATATTTGAGTGTAAAATAACAAAATGTAAATCACACACCAATCCAAGTGGAATGGTTGTTTTTTGCAAAATCCGAAATGATTCATTAATGCACAATAGATAAGATGGAACGCATTTTTCAAGGTTATTATATTTAGGACAGCTTGGTAGCTTCTTGCAGAATGTAGTATGGATAATTTTTGATCAGAAAATGATATTATCTCGTTTTTTATAAATTGTGGGTTGGTTGCTTTTTGCATAACACGGCCCAATTATGTTTCTCACAACTATTGTTTAAAACAAATTCCTCACGTAGTAAATCAGATTTTACTAGGAAGCATTGATCACTTCCCAGATAACACACTTGGTTTTCAATCTGCCGATATTGCGTCGGCCGGCATTCGAAAACGAAGTAGGTACTTATTTCGAAGTGCTTAAAAACCACGTATTATTCGCTAATTTTGTCCAGCTTCGATGAACAACTGCTTAAAAAGTTACGGCCGTCATTCGTAGAATAAGCACTTGCTACAGTATGCATAAGAAGTGATTTTTTTACATTTCCTTAAACCTGACTGTTAAAATCAGCGCATGAGGTGCACGTCGAATAATTACATTTTGTGCGATTCAAACCAAGCGCTTCAAAAACGTTGTAATTCCGAATGTAGGCAATTGTTCAACGGAAAGCGCCTTAAAAGCGAAAAATGTGCATAGAGCACAGCGACACAAAGAAAATAAAAGGGTTTGGCAGCGACATACATACTTGGACTGCTGATGCTGCTGATATATATTGCATAAAATACTAAAAATACATAGGTTGCGCAGAACTCCACTATGGGCGAAATCTCTGCCACAGGAACGCATGCGCAGTATACGAATAGTCTTTTTCCCGAATTCATCAACGACAAACCGATTCCAGTCGGTCAGCGCGCTCTCCTTGTTTAGATAACGTAGTTAAAAAAGGATAGTATTCTTAACCACGAGACGGGTTCGTCCGCCGGTAAATTCAAATCAACACAGCTTTATCTATGCAACGAACAAATCTAGATTCAGGAGCGGAGCAGCAGCCGAAGTCCGTTCTCGGTCTGCTGCGGTTAGCTTCGTACGGGTTGCTTGCGTGGGCCAGTGTTGCCAGATTTCGGATATTTCTCCCGATCCCATGAATCAAGTACCAAATCTCACGATTTTTACCTTTATAGAAATATCAATCAGCGAATCTCACGACATTGATCTTTGCAAATTGCAATTTGATTGCAATTGAGGTTTGAAACTCTGTTTCTATTTTCACATTGCACTTTCTCAATATACGTAGTTCAAATAGTTCCAATATAATCCAAATGAAATCCAAAATCTGAATAACGAATGGCGAATATCAAGATCCCACTAAACAATTTTGATAACGATACGTTGTTGTTTTGGAAAAAAATTCATTAGTAAAAATAGCAGATGACTCTCCAAAATTTGCGGGTCTTTAGATTTGTTTTTCAGATTTTTTGCTTACCACACTCGAAAGCAGCAGTAGAGAGAACATTTTTTCAAATTTGTTTAATAAAAACTCAACTACGCAACAAACCTAACGTGAAAACAATAGAAGGCATGTTATATACCAAAAGTTTGTCAAGAGACAAAAATTGCTACGATTTTTGTATCACAAATAATACGATTAAAGAGTTAGGTTGTGGTCACGTATTTTATTCAGATAAAAATAAGATAGAAACTCCAGTGATACAGATGAATAACTTCTTTCTTTTTGTCTGTTTTGTGTTAGTTTTACACTTTTATTTATAAAAAAAATATGGCGTTTTTATAGCATAAAGTGATAGATATTTGTTTAAGCTTGTAAATTTGTTTTAATAGTATTGTGCCATTCTGGAGTTAGTAAAGGGTGCATCGAAGGAATGTCTCAATTTGGCGTCACGAAAAAACCGTGTCGCCGTATTTCCACGTAAACATAATATTTACTTTGTTGAATCTAGGCTGTAAAAGAGTTCTTCGCGGTGTGTCGGCCTTTTCGCTGATGGAAATCTGCTAGCAACCTTTATTTCGCTTTGCGATTGCCGGATCCATACAGCTGGCTTTCATAGTTTTAATTTACGCGGGTAACATCCATATCTTTATGAAAAATATTTTTTAAGTTTTCAACCTATTACCATAAGTATAAGTATTTCTACATGGACATCGGCGTATTAAACTAAAAATTTACTAAATCTTTCATAAATATGTGTTCTATGTGAACTGATACCTACCACCATACACAAATATTAAGACCCGTCCTGTAACCTTTTAACTGCGCATGCGTTCCTGTGGCACTGCGCGCGGTCCATAAAAGGAGGCATTCTTGGTTCAAGCAATATTAGTCCATTTTAATCTGTATGTCGCTGGATTTATCACGAATTTCGGCGATTAATTCTCACGTTCTTTTTTAATGACTTCTGGCAACACTGCAGGTACCGTCAGCGCGTTTCCCTAAAGCAGTGTTGCCACGACACGGCAATTGCCGTGTTTTTACGGCTTTTCAAACCGAAGGTACGGCCACGGCTTTACTGTAGGTACTTCCGCGCATATAGAAACACGACTTTTTCGTTTAAAAACTCCAAACGCATACTTGGCCATTTAAGCACGAAAAAGGCTAAATATGAAGGTAAAAAAATGAGTATGTATCATTTTAAAAAATGGAGGGATTTGTTCATTCAGAATTGTTAATATATTTTAATTTTAAGGAAAGCTGTCAACAGTTTCATGAATATGCTAAAAATGACAAAGGTGTTTTAACTGCCGCTGAGTCGAACAAAAATACGTGTTTAAATTTAATCCGTGAATAAAAAAATCTCTTCCTTGGCTTTTATTTCCTGTCGGTTGGCAACACTGCGCTAAATGCTATGGCGGAGGGCGTGGCTCGTGCTCGTGTCGTTTTTAGCAAACCCTTTTTATTTTCTTTGGTTTTTAGCTTTTTAGTATCATTCACAGAAAACCGAAATTTTCTGTGGTATCATTCTGGAGTTAAGCTAAGTTCTGACAGACGCGGACTGCGGAATCCGGAGAAATGTCAAGTGGCAATTTCGGATTATTTTACAGTATACGTTCTGACAGATGCGAAATTTCGCAATTTTTGACGTTTGGTAAATGTCAAAAATTGATAAATTCTCAATCCTCATTTGCTTTTGTTATTGTTGATTGTTGTTGAAAAGTAGGTTGCAATGCAAAGAAACAAGACAATTTTATTAATTGCGTTATATTTTTATCTTCGTCATCGGGGCACTGTAAAAAAGAAAAAAAAATGCTCGCCCAAAACGATGTTGGGTAAGAGATATTTTTTTGGCTAGGGAAAAACAAGGAGCCTTTCATTCCCTGATTCAAGAAATGAGGCTGACTGACGGAATTTTATGCATAAAAGGACCATTCATAGTCCTGTCGGAAAGGAATTACTTACTGGTAATTTTAAATAGATGGTCACTTCCGTCGATGGGCTCGTCCAAAGCCACTCTTTCATCATTTATTAAAAACTCAATCTGCAAAAATTCAGTCATTTTTAAAAATTTGTGTTGATTTTTAGCACATACACTTTAATTCCAACGAAAGTTGCTTGTTTTAGATTAGATCCAAAATATAACCTCAAAAAAGGTCGATAACAGGCAGAGAAGAATATATGTTTTGTCTTTCTCTACGAGGAAAAATCCGTAAAAAAGTTAAAAATATTCCAACTTTTATCTGTCATCGCAAAAAGTTAAAAATTTCCGCAATTTTTTCCCGCCATGAAATCTTGCTTCAAATATGACCAATCAGGAGAGATTCGCAAAAAAATATCCGCATTCCGCGTCTGTCAGAACTAGGCTTTAGTAAAGGGTGCATCGAAGGCATGTCTCAATTTGGCGTCACGAAAAAACCGTGTCGCCGGATTTCCACGTAAACATAATATTATTATTTACTTTGTTGAATCTAGGCTGTAAAACAGTTCTTGGCGGTGTGTCGGCCTTTTCGCTGATGGAAATCTGCTAGCAACCTTTATTTCGCTTTGCGATTGCCGGATCCATACAGCAGGCTTTCATAGTTTTAATTTACGCGGGTAACATCCATATCTTTATGAAAAATATTTTTTAAGTTTTCAACCTATTACCATAAGTATAAGTATTTCTACATGGACATCGGCGTATTAAACTAAAAATTTACTAAATCTTTCATAAATATGTGTTCTATGTGAACTGATATACCTACCACCATACACAAATATTAAGACCCGTCCTGTAACCTTTTAACTGCGCATGCGTTCCTGTGGCACTGCGCGCGGTCCGTAAAGGAGGCATTCTTGGTTCAAGCAATATTAGTCCATTTTAATCTGTATTATTCTGTATGTCGCTGTTTTTTACGTGGAGAGCGGAAAGTTTTCGGCGGTCCGACTTTTACCACTTTTCTGTGATACTACTAGAAAACGAACTTACCGTGAAGTTCATTCGTAAGTAATTGAATTGCAAAATAGCTCTAAAAAGTAACCAAACATTTGGAGTTAATTTACATTATAAAATATTAACATTCATATACTTTATCATTTGGCTTTCAGGTTGGGCGAGCACAAAAAATTTTTTTTTTTTTACGAGACCGCCAAAGACTTCGGATTCATGTTCTACGCCCCAAAATTAGGGTCTATGTAAAATTTCATGAAAAAATTCGCTGTTTACGTTAATCTAAATAATTACCAATTCTAGTACTGCACCCACGGATTTCGTAAAATAAATTTATTTTAAGACGTTTATGACTGCACCCAATAAAAAGTAAATACTCCGTATGGCCGTCCATGCCTGGGCCATTTCTGAAACGTAGTCGGTATTCTACTTTTTTTTTAGAGGCGTGTGGTCTTTGCTCAGTTTTTCTGTAAAAAAATCTCGGTATTGGTTGTCATTTAATTAGCACCTACTCAACCATCAGAAATGGAAATTAAATTAAATTTGGATAAATATGTATGACGAGCATTCATGAGAGTCCGAAACGCGGTATCAGGGGCGTATTCATAGGAAGGATGGGGGAGGCCCCTTCTCGTGGATGCTCGAGTTAGCTATTAGGACCTCTTACCAAAAGAACGTCAACAGTTGCGTTGTGGGAAAAATTAGCAAAAAGGTCAACAGTTTAAATTATTAGTCAACGAAAAAAGGTCGACAAGCTATAAAAAAACCGACAATTTCGCCGGAGTGAATTTGCAGAAAAAATCCGACAATTTTGGATTTTTATTTTAGTATATTATCCCCCCCCCCCCCCCCCCCCAACCTTAGTGCTTTAGAGGCGTCCCTGCGCGCTACGTATACTTAAAAAAGTTTTAACTTTTCCTTTTTCTCTAGGTCCATATTTACGACTCCCAGGAAGCAAGGAATCAAAAACCAAGGAGCAGAAATAATTCTTTTCAACCAAAAGGGCGACCAGAAAACCAAAGGCTTCTTGGCTAGAAGTCTTAAAAAGGTTCAGAAAGGTTACTCTACGTTTTATTTATTTACCCAAGTCATTTGATAATTTCTACAAGAGAGTTAAGATTTTAAAGTACCTACTTAAGTTTAAATCAAGTATAATTTATACGTATTGTAATATTATTTAACTATTTTTTTTAATAAAAATAATATAAAAGCAAACTATCTTGTTTTATTGTTTCGTACTATGACTTTGTCAGATTGAATAAAATTTCCGGTATTTGTGGGGTTTTTTTAAATTAGGATCACAAATTTGAGAGGGAATTTCCCTAAAAACTAGGAAATGTTGAACAATCTGGCAACGCCGTACCAGGAGTATAAAATACTTCTTCGCGTTTCTGCTACCCTAATAAAAATCAAAAACTTTGATTTTTGTCAGGATCACACAAAGGCGAGGAGGTATTTTCTGCTGGTAACAAGCGACGTTGCCAGATTGAGTACAACTTCCTATTTTTCGGGCTGTCTTTTTATTTCTAAATTTGAGGTAATTTTCTTAAAAACTAGTAAATTTGGAACAATCTGGCAACGTTGTATACTAGGAGCAGAAAGTACTTCCTCGCGTTTCTGCTACCCTGATGAAAATGTTAAAAATCTAAAATTTTGATATTTAAACCAGGATCACAGAACCGCGAGGAGGTATTTTCTGTTCCTGATAAACGACGTTGCCAAATTGAGCAAAATTCCCTTATTTTTGGGGATTTTAAAAATTATTACCACAAATTTGAGGGAATTTCCCTAAAAATTAGGGAATGTTAAGCGATCTGAAAATGTTGCATACAGGACCGAAAATACCTCCCCGCGTTTCTGCTACCCTAATGAAAATGTGAAAATCTAAAATTCGAAATTTGTATCAGGATCACAGAAACGAAAGGAGGTATTTTCTGGTTCTGATAAGCGACGTTGCCAGATTGAGTAACATTTACTTATTTATAGGGATTTTTTATTAGGACCACAATTTGAGGTACTTTCCTTAAAACTAGTAAATTTTGAACAATCTGGCAACGTTGTATACTAGGAGCAGAAAGTACCTCCTCGCGTTTCTGCTACCCTGATGAAATTGTTAAAATCAAAAATTTTGATATTTAAACCTGGATCACAGAAACGCGAGGAGGTATTTTCTGTTCCTGATAAACGACGTTGCCAAATTGAGCAAAATTTCCTTATTTTTGGGGATTTTAAAAATTAGGACCACAAATTTGAGGGAATTTCCCTAAAAATTAGGGAATGTTCAGCGATCTGAAAATGTTGCATACAGGACCGAAAATACCTCCCCGCGTTTCTGCTACCCTAATGAAAATGTGAAAATCTAAAATTCGAAATTTGTATCAGGATTACAGAAACGCAAGGAGGTATTTTCTGGTTCGGATAAGCAACGTTGCCAGATTGAGTAACATTTACTTATTTAAAGGGATTTTTTATTAGGACCACATCAATTTGAGGTAATTTCTCTAAAAACTAGTAAATTTTGAACAATCTGGCAACGTTGTATACTAGGAGCAGAAAATACCTCCTCGCGTTTCTGCTACCCTGATGAAAATGTTAAAAATCTAAAATTTTGATATTTAAACCAGGATCACAGAAACGCGAGGAGGTATTTTCTGTTCCTGATAAACGACGTTGCTAAATTGAGCAAAATTTCCTTATTTTTGGGGATTTTAAAAATTAGGACCACAAATTTGAGGGAATTTCCCTAAAAATTAGGGAATGTTCAGCGATCTGAAAATGTTGCATACCAGGACCGAAAATACCTCCCCGCGTTTCTGCTACCCTAATGAAAATGTGAAAATTTAAAATTCGAAATTTGTATCAGGATCACAGAAACGCAAGGAGGTATTTTCTGGTTCGGATAAGCGACGTTGCCAGATTGAGTAACATTTACTTATTTAAAGGAATTTTTTATTAGGACCACATCAATTTGAGGTGATTTCTTTAAAAACTAGTAAATTTTGAACAATCTGGCAACGTTGTATACTAGGAGCAGAAAATACCTCCTCGCGTTTCTGCTACCCTGATGAAAATGTTAAAAATCTAAAATTTTGATATTTAAACCAGGATCACAGAAACGCGAGGAGGTATTTTCTATCCCTGATAAACAACGTTGCCAAATTGAGCAAAATTTCTTTATTTTTAGGGATTTTTAAAATTAGGACCACACATTTGAGGGAATTTCCCTAAAAATTAGGGAATGTTAAACGATCTGACAATGTTGCATACCAGGACCAGAAAATACCTCCCCGCGTTTCTGCTACCCAAATGAAAATGTGAAAATCTAAAATTTGATATTTGTATCAGGATCACAGAAACGCAAGGAGGTATTTTCTGGTTCTGATAAGCGACGTTGCCACATTGACCAATATTTCCTTTTTGGGATTCTTTTATTAGGGTCACATAAATTTCAGGCAATTTGCCTAAAAACTAAAAACCGCTACCATTTTGTGTTTTCAAATCAGAGATTTCTTTATTTTCAAGGATTAATTGATTCATACCAAAAATAAAACAAATTAGGAATTGTATATAATCTGTTTATTCAAAAATAACTAAAATACAATGAAACCACTAAGATCTAATAATCTTAACATTATAATCTTAACATCTTAAAAACATAAACAGAAACTAATGTGAATGAGTCTGCAATGTTTTTAAGACATCTTTGACTGGTCAATACACTGTAGGTTGTAAGCAAGCCAAAATAAAAAGCCGTATTTAGAACGATTTTCTTGCATTCCTGCACTAGTATATTTCAATAAGCCGTTAGACCGCTCCTGATTTAGGCTTAGAGAAAATCGCAACGAAAAAGTTGTAACGTTGATTGAAATCAAGCAAATCAGTTTTTTTCCATGTCCGAAATGCAAAATTAGAGATTTAAATTAGGATCACAGAAATACGACAAGGTATACTGACTAATAAAAAAATCATGTACTGTACACCTACTCGTGTTTTTGCACTCTCAGTAAGGAACTCTATTTGACAACATTTTTTTCAAATTTCTAGGCAAATTGGAGGATTGCATTAGGGTCACATAAATGTGAGTAAATTTTGATAAGAAAAGCATATTATACACCTCCTCATGTTTCTGCAGTCTTAATAAGAAATTTAATTGGAAGAACATCTTTCCACGCCTAAAACGCAAAACATGATGAGCATCTGAGACACAAAATTTTTCTACTACAAAATTAAATTAAATATAAATTCTTTGTCTAAAATTCAAGATTTGCATCAGGTTTACAAAAATGCGTGGAGGGGTGGAGGTAAATTATTTCTGGTAAGTCACCTCACTTACTTCACCATCTTACTGTACTCCTAATACAAAATTGCTTCCTTCAAAATGCAAAATTTGAAATTTGCATTGGGGTTACGGAAACGCGAGGAAAATTGTTTCTGGCAAGAAAGGCAAATCACCTCACTTACCTACCTGTCTTACTGCACTCCTAATTAATACAAAATTCCAAATTTTCTACGTTTAAAATGCACAGTTTGAGATTTGCATTAGGGTTACAGAAATGCGAGGAGGCAAACTGTTCTTAGCAAGAAAGGCAAGTCACTTACCGCACTCCTTATACAAAATTCCAAATTTTTTACGTTTACCATGCACAATTTCCAATTTGCATCAGGGTTACAGAAATGCGAGGAGGCAAATTGTTTCTGGCAAGAAAGGCAAGTCACCTCACTTACCTCCCCGGCATACCAAACTCTTTATACAAAATTCCACGTTTAAAATGCAAAATTCAAGATCTTCATTAGGGTTGCGTAAATTGCTTACGGCAAGCAAGACAGTTACCTCCCCGTCTTACTGCACTCCTATTACAAAATTAACGAAATCTATGGACTTGATTGATAAGATGATAAGTTTTATCATCGCATCCAAATGAAATAAAAAAGCATTGCAACACTTAAAACAATTTACCAATTATTTACAAATTATTACCAATCGTTTTTATAAACCATCTAATATTGATATTCTGTTGCGTTGGTGAAAAAGAAAATATTAAGTTTTTTAAGGCAAAATGTATGTAAACCTTTAAGGTCATTGGGGAAAGGTGAGTTTTCAGAAGTAAGGTATTTTTCCGTTACACGAATCTAGGCTAAAGGTCGATACATATTTTACAAGAAACAACTACTGTTTCAAAAATGGTGCCAGCGATCATTCTTTTAAATAATGCATATTGCCATACGTTATAATATTGTGGTACTATTATAAACAAAATATTACAGTTGGGTAGTATTTATTTGTTTTTCAGATTTCCCACAGTACAAGAATAAAATGTTTGATTTTGTTTGCGGCTGAGTCCTTGTGTATCGTCGGTTTTATGTTATATCTTTTAGAATAATAATAATATGCTCTTTCTGTTATGCTGTAGATCTCAATAACGTCCTTATCAGAAGTTATGAACCATAACTTCCTCTCATAGCTAGTCGAAGGGTGTCTGAACTTTGACCCCCTGTAATTTCACACTAGCAAATGGGAGGAAATTGTGGTTTAAAATTTTTGTTGATTGATTGACTACTTGAAAGTACAAGTTGAGGTTTGTCCATTCTCTTCACCGCATCAGCCAATAAAAGGTTTATTGTCACTCCTGGGCCTAGCTAAAAAAGTTTGCCACCCTTATTAGGTTAAGTAATCCTTTCACCAGCGGTCTCATAGATGTATCTCCCTGGGTATCGAGTTCTTTAGGTAGCTTGTTAGTCCCTAGAGTTAGTGCGACGCATTCATGTATGATAGGAAAAGCGGCCCCCGCCTCTTCAGTACAATACTGATGAATAATCTGAAAAGAAGTTTATCTTAATTCAAGCAAGTATACAGAGGTTTCCTGAAGTTGCAGTGACCCGTTATTAGGCCAGTCACAAACCTGTGATTCCTGTTGAGTTGAAAAGGCATGGGCAGTTCAGCGTCAGCTGTTCGACTTTGGCAAGCTACTTGCTATTGTGGAAAAAGGTTTGCGCGATTTTTGTTGCAATGTTTCTGAAATTTTATTGAATATTTAGTTGACCTTTGCAGTGCCAACAGCTACATTTATTAGGTCAAGTTACTAGTAGGTACAGAACTTAAATAAGGTTAGCTTTTTTTTTCTGAAAGTCCATTTTTCGCACAATTTACAAAAAGAAAACATGTTACCAAAAAAATACTTCTCTTTTTGATACCTGCAAGTTTGGGGAATCTGCAAGGCTACAATAAAATTGCATGAATGTACAATCTTGCTAGACAACTTGCAGGCAAGGGCTTGCAATAGCAAGGGTCTTGCATCAACTTGCTCACAGATATTACTTAAGTCAAATTAAAACAGATATTAGGCAAAATCATGTGATGTTTTTAGGGTTAAAGTGACAATTAAAAATGGCAAATCCAGCATTCTGGTTGGCTGTAGAATTTCACTTGAAGATAATGTTTACCTAAGGGAAATTTGTGTAAGTCATCGCTAAATATTTATTTGGCATTAAAATTAGCAGCGATTACCTTTCACTGCTACTTTTTGCTCAGGTTTGGTTGTTAAGTTATAATAAAAATAAGAAAAATCTATATTGCCAAAAATTATTGCAATTTTGTGGACTTTGAAAAACACCCTGTATAATACAAAGGAAAGTTATGTAATAAGGTTAAGGTTAGCATTATACCATTACATTTCTTTGTCTAGGTCAATTATTTAAGTAATTATCGAGATTACTATACATACGTTATACGTTGTACTTATCAGTAAATACCACTGAATTCTTAATGATACTTTCTTTTCGTAATGCGCGTTAAAAATAGCTTATTTTAGTTTTTGGTATTCGTTTAATAGGTATTAAATATAAAATTGTATAGGTAAAATACTTATACTACATACCTTAACAGATTATGTCTAGTGAAAGAAATAGAAGAAAATGGGAATATTACATATCTCAAAATTGACTGTAAGAGGGATAAAGATATCTATTATTTTAAACATTTGAGTTTAGGGATAATGTGCCATACATATCTACTACCTATTGATTCTGATAGCTATCCTACGAGCAAAAGAGAAAAATTTTAAAATCATTGTCATTTTTCACAAATTAAAAAAAATGTACAGGGTGTCCGAAAGTCTTAGGATGGGCAAATATCTTTGTTATAAGTAAAGATAGAGACACCAAATTTTAGGTACATATCTCTAATTGGCTAATAAACCTACTTTTTCATGTAATTTAACTTTTTCAACTCTCTTGATGGGCGACGCTAGGGAGTTGATTTCCAAAATTTTAGATGCAACCCTATGCCGTGTGGTATCTCATTTTAAAGATCTTTAAAAAAGAAACCTTTTAACGCACACCTTAGGTCCGCATCTTAATTCGTTTTCAAATGAGCGGAAAATCGTGAAAAAGTAAAAATTTATACAGGGTGTTCATAAATAGCATCAAGAAAATTTAGGGGTGTATGTATTGTCCCAAAATAAGAAAAAAATGTCATATGAACATGGGTCCGCAAATGCTTCCTACGGGAGCTAGATGCCTTTGAAGATGATGTCCAGGAAATGGGTGGTATTAAAGTTCCCTTAAGAATACAGCAATGAGCTTTGGGGATTAAGTTATTACTAATAAGTGCTTTAATTTGAATGTAACAAGTAGCTCGACCCTATGGTCCCAGTAGTAAATGGTCAAAGCGATGCTCCAGGTTAAAAACAACATAAACGTTGGTAAATCGCAGATACTAATAATCACCAATAATAATTATTCGTTATACCTAGGCTAAGAACAGAGGTATATAGCTACCACTTTCTCCGACCTAGATAATTTTGACATTTTAAATAGGTCAGTTGTCAGTGTTTTAACATAATATATAATATAATATTTGGCATTTTAATTGTTACTTACTACAGAGATTAAAAATACGTTTTAATAGGATTTAAAGCATTTTTAATCCCTCAAGGATTAAAAGTGGCACATTAGTAGTCCCTAAAAATAGGGACTAATAGCCTTTTTTAGCTACGGTATAAGGTGAAAATGAATGTAGCTCAGATAGCAATTCTAAAGCGATACCGATTTAGATTAATGTATATAAAATATTACTTATATTGTAAAAAAAAATTATTGTATACGTCAATGAAATATGGAATTTGTACCTAATAATGATATTAATTATTGTAAATTTAATGAAAATGCTACATTACCTATTAGAAAATGCATAAATCAAGATGTATAGTTACTTCATTTTTTCTTTCTCCCTATAACAGCAATCACTGCAAACAAAAGTTATTCATTTTTGGTATTTATTGTTAGAAAAAATTAACGTTGACAAATTGTTTAAACTCCCAAAATATTGTCTCCTATAATATTCTCAAATATTTTACAGAGCTAAAAATTAAGGAATTTTCTCTGTAATACTTATGAGGTAAGTCTTTGGCACGCAACATGAAAAACCACGTTTTTTTGAAAAAAAGAAATTTATGAAAATATATGCAAAAAATCATATCTATGGTCAAATATCACAGAAGACATATTATCAAGATATTTATCAAGTTTCAGATGATTTTTTTATTATCTTTTTAAACAATAATTTCTTTATATATTTTCATCTTTTTCGAGATAACTTCAACTTTATGCCAATCAAATTCACTGAAAATTTAAAGTTTTTGTAAAACCAATCACACCATCAGAAAGTACATGTTTTACCTCACTAATATCAACTGCATTATTTTTAAAATTACAAAAATAATGATTGGTTTTCCTAAGCGGCGAACACGCGAAAAAGCATTTTTCGTAAAACAGACAACTGAAAATTTGTGGTAAACAAATAAAAAGTCAGAATTAGTAGATAGTAGTCTTAAGAAGAGATTACAATACTTACTTATTAATTTTTTAAAATTTGTTTAAAAATATAGAGCTTGGATCAGCAAAGTGGAAAATTTCACACTTAAACAAGGATATCGGAAATTCAAACATTCGAAATACATACTTTCAAAATATGATTATCTTGGCGATTATATACATATACGTGCAATTTTGTTTTATCCAAATATCTATAATTAATCAAAAGTTATATGAGCATTTGTTTATAGCGCGTGATGCTTATATGAGTATATACCGCTGCATTAAACACTGACGAATCTATTGGTCGTACAAAAAGTGATCAGTAGCAAAACTGTGTAAAATTTTCTCACCTTTCCGATGGCGCCAACGGTTTCGCCATTTTAATAAATACCTAATAAGATATGACGGAAAAACCGAAAAAAAAAAATGAAAAAAATACGCCTTATTTTGCAATAAATTGTTAATAAAAAAGCAACAAGATACTTCTATGAAGAGTTTCATACGTTCATCTAGACACCTTTAAGGACCCAATCCAATTTATTGGTTTGATCCGTTGCCGTTGCACAATTTTTTTGCTTATTTCGACCCTCCAGATCTAACGTAGCTCCTCTATATCGGTTGTAAACTTTTGGTTGTCATATTGGACCGATCGCGATCCAGCGATAGTAAATATGGTCCTAAGATTTATTTTCAGAGCTTCTGCCTTCTAGACCACGAGAGGTTCTTAAAATTTAATTTTATGAACTAAATGTCACTTAAGAAAAAAAAAACGAGAATTGATGTAGGTATGGCCTAAAATAAAATTATGATAATTTTAAATTAGGAAACACAGTATCGAAAAGTGATTTAAAAGAGGAAGGTTACTCCTGCAATTCCGTACTGCACCCAAAGGCCACGCAGTCAGCAAATTCCACTAGACTAAACGCGACGCGCGATCGGTCGATAACCATGAAAGTCACTCGAGTTACATTGAGCAACCCGTCAAGTATCGAGCTAAATTAAAAAAATGCTGCACAAAGGTTTTCCTTATTTAAAGGAAAATAAATGAACTGATTCTATCGAAGAAAACAAAAATAATGTTGGGTAAACGGTACAAAACGTGAAAATGTTAGACGTTTGTTTTTTTATTTTGGGTGTCACGGGGGTGGTTCTATTTTTTTATTTCTTATTGGAATTACATTATTTTTTTCGAACGTTGTTGTGCGTTGTAATAGCAAGATTTTTTAAAAAGAAAAAACACATTTTGGATGAAACCACTGTAACAGGTTTGTATTTTTTATTTTTATTTTACATCTATAAAAGACTAAACAGGATGGAATCCAACATTTACCGTTTTTCTTTGTTATCCAGGCCTATGCTGTCTCGATTAAAAATAAGATCAAAACAACCAAAAGTTTTTTAATTTAAAACCGGATTTTTTAGACCTAAAAAGGGCGCCGAAAACCCGACAAATTTTTTGGAAGCTTTTAATAATTCTGATCATCTTTCAATGATTTATTTAAAAAAATGTTTGTATTTCAGTCGCAGGTTCGGACATTTTTAAAACTATAATATTGAATTTATTATTTCATGTAGTCATATTTTGTCCATAATATTAAATCAAATTATGAAATGTAATTTTCAATTAGTATCATAGTTTCTGCGTTTCTCATAAAAATTAAAGCCGGCATTAACTACAAAGGTTTAAGACCTAGTACTTACTGGTTAAAATTTAGATCTTCTAGTTGATCAGTAAGTTAAAAAGTTTTTATTCCGTCACTGTTAATAAGTCGCCATCAAAAACTTATAAGCTATTTTAATATTTCTACGTTTTTCTTTGTGTCCGAAAATGTTGTAAAATGAATTTAGTTCTATTAGTGTGGAACATACATAAATACCTATAGTGCCCCTATCTTTATAAATTTGCAGAAATGAGTACAAAACTTAGTTGTCTGATTCTTACACGCGCTAGTGAATCTTGCTGTAACTATTTTCGAGTTATTTACGTTTGATAGATTTTACTGGGACATTTTGTGTATTAGGTTGGGATTCTAGAACATTTGGCGTATTAACACCATCTATACAGTTCTTTCCGATAGATAAAAACAATGCAGCGCGTTTCGCTAACAAAGAATTTTTTTCGCAAATTTATAAAGAAAAGAACAATTTACACGGTGTCCCTCGACTAAGTTTAACCCAAAAGTCTTCCTACTTCCATTTTTTTCAGGTTTTGTTAAAGTTTTGGGCCTTAGTAATTTAAGCCCAAAATGAAAATCCTAGATCAATAGAATGAAAAGAAAATTTGATTTTACTAATTTTTTTTAGGTTAAGCGGCTTTATTTTATGAATAAGAGTAGAATTAAAATTTTTTAAGGCGTATAATCTTCTTTCAAGTCCTGAAAACGATATATTCTTAGTGGAAATATTTAATATTTTTAAATAGCTGTGATAATCCTGAAAACAGATGAAAAAGGGACCCGATTATCGCACATTTTTTTTAATTGCATTATTTTAGATATTTTTGAAAATTAATATTCGTAAGGGTATAATTTCTTAACGTTTTTGTTTAAAAGGTTTACAGTTATATACACACACGTTTGTTTAAATGATTTTCCAAAATTGTTACCTACAATAACTGTTTGAAAAAAGAAGGGGTTCTAATATCGCACATCATATCGGTACCTAATATCGCATAGGCGATATTAGGCACTTACCATGGCGTTCTTGCACCATCCTTTCCTTTTCTTCTTATCTGACATCTCTAAAAGAGAATACCACATTTTACTTAAACCAAGCTTAAGTAGAACTAAAAAGAAGCTAAAAAAATGACTGATATTTACCAGTACCCCAATATCGCATACGCGATATTGAGGTACAGGGACAAGCTATATGCGATATTAGGAGAATCTTACCTAATATAAAATTTGCATTAAAGCTTTTTTCAATTAACTCATTTTAAAGTATTTACCATGTTAATATCTGCTACAAACCTTTTATAACAAGATCTGGGGTAAAGAAATATTCAAAAGTATTTAAATCGAACGAGAACATATTGGCACGTCGCGTTAAAAACCAGCGACATGTCGCTGTTAAAAACTCGTTGGGGTTAAAGTTTTAAGTCACCTTGCACCTCACTACAACGTCGTTTCCAAACTGAGGTACGTTACTAATACATAATAAGTAACAATAAAACTATTTCATGCGTTAGAATCGACAGTTTCCAAACTTTGTTGATATATCGCAGCACTTACATCTTTAAAAATTAAGCTGGACCATATTAATGCACCGTGCGATATTCGGGTACTTTCCTCTAAGCTTTTCGGCAGTTTTTAGTACTTATCTCTTAAATGGTACGTTCAAATACAATGATTTATGAATTAATTTTAAAGATAATACAATTATCTACAAATAAAAAAAATACCGCTCTATCTACATCTGTTCAAAAGATATAAATAAGAAGGTTTGAACAATAAATTTATGGAATCAGAATGTTGTGATATATCTGAAAAAAAAAAAACAAAGATAGGATCGTCGGAAACTGTATGTCCCTGCCGACGCGACGGTGTTGACCTCGGTGTTGACAATGCCATAGTGCCAACCGCGTAGTGCGCTATAACGAAATGCATTTAATAGCTGTATTATTGAGTTCTTTTTTGAGTTTTACTTAGGGGTACCAACTTAGTGAAAATATAAAATTACTTTTAATTTAATTTTCTTTAAATCAATTATTTTCAATGTATCATTTGGTCCGTTTATATGTATAGAATGATACATTGACAATAATTCATTTAAAATGTTAAATTACATAAAAAAGTAGATTTATTAACCAATAGGATACACCTAAAATTTGGTGTCGTAATCTTTACTAATAGCAAAGATATTTGCCCATAATAAGACTTTTTGGACACCCTGTATAATTTCATATAATATGAGCCTTGTGAGCTATGGTTTCTTGAGGTAAAAATTGCGTTTTCTGCAATATATCTCTTTTTAAATACAATTATTTATAAGGTTAGGAGCCATCGTGTATTATTACTGTTTTCGTTTTTACGTAATAATATTGGTTTGCCATAGGTACCTACTCGTATGTATATTGACAATCAAAACCCAAACAGCAACTATTAATATTAATTACGGGGTCTTTGCTTCTTTTGAATACTATATAATTATTGATACCTATTTTAAAAAAGGTCGCTTTTTGGCAAACAGTATTGGGTAACAACATTTGGTACTAGTATTGTGCATTGAAACACCAACCTCATTTTTACAAACAGGTGTTACAATGTCTTTGTTACAATAAATAAAAAATTGCAAAAGAAGCTTGCTTCAGAAGCAATAAAAAAGCTCATTACCATGTTTGATGAGAGTTTCACGGCTTCTATACAATTCAAATTATTTTCAGTACGAATTTTTCGACATTCTTAACCTTTACAGGTAATCAATACAATCGATCATGTCAGTGATCGAATAATAAATAATTTACTGATAAATATTTTTGCAACAGTCAATCTAAGAATACCAGGATCGACTTTAACTTGTATAGTTTTTAAGTTTTAAGAATAGCAGTCAAAAATGTCATTTTTTAAATGATGATTTTTAAATATTGAATATCCTAAACTGTACCTACCCCTACCTAATACACCAGAGAATTTGTTTAACTTTTCATTTTATCTAAATTTAGTAAATTACATACTATGAAAAATTATTTTTGAACTACTTGTTTGCGTTCTTCTTAGTCTTGTTTGGGCAAATACCTTTGCTATTAGTAAAGATAGGGACAACCAATTTTAGGTGTACCTTATTGGTTAATAAATCTACTTTTTTATGTAATTGAACTTTTTCAACCCCCTTGATGGGTGACGCTAGGGAGTTGTAAAAAATTTTAAATGCAGCCCTATGAAAAGAAACATTTTACCGGAAACCCGATTCCGTATCTTAATTCGTTTTTCAATTAAAAATCGTGAAAAAAATTAAAAATTTAAATACGACCTTTATTTCTTTTATTATTTTAAAAGTTGCTTAAAATAACTTCCATGAACTTCTTGGCAGTAATAAAGTCGATTCTGGAACTAATTTCTCACATTTTTGCGAATGGCAGGTGTTACTTCTTGGCAGAGTTCCAAAATCGATTTTATTACTGCCAAGAAGTTCGTGGTGGTCACTTTAAACAACTTTTAAAGTAATAAGGAAAATAAAGGGACTTACATTTTTACGGCTAGATTCTCCAACGCTAGTCCGGTCTAATTTGACAACCAAAAGTTTTTAACTGACAAGTGAAGAATAAGACAACTAAGCTTTATACTATGAATTTACTTCTTAGTTTTTTTTGCAAATTTATAACGAAAAGGGCAATTTTAGTACGTACTTTCGACAATAATAGAACTAAATTCATTCTAGCAACCTGTTCCAAGATGAAAATCATTTGGAAACCAAGCAAATCGCTGGAATATCAGAATAATTCATAAGTTTTTAATGACGACTTATTAACAATGACATTACAAAAACCTGTCAAAACATAACTGATCAACTAGAAGATCTTAATTTAAACCAGTACTAAATCTTAAACCTTTTTAGTGAATCTGAACTTTAGAATTAATAGATTCCTAAGCCAACTCTGTCGTTTCCCGGGAATACTAGCATTCCTGATCTCTAAGATTTCATGATCTTACATTGCAGAAACAACATACATTGTTTCGTCGATCTCTCGTTCGATCTACACGTTCATTTCGGTGCGTGGAATTTCCTAATTTTTATCGGGATAAAAATATTATTCAGTCCTGAAATTTATACCACCAGATACCTGAAAAATCTGGCTTTTATGCTGTGACTTTGAGAGTGATTTTTGTTTTAAATTGTGGCTTCATTTCGCAAATAAGTGTTTTAAACCAGAACTTGTGGAATCTTTATTGTAAACAAAGAGTTTTTGTAACATTTGGTGATAACAATAGGTACGTGCTTAAATGAACAGGCCCGGACTTAGTTGATTTCTGCTTGTCCGAGTCAATTCTTAAAATGAATTGCAAAATATGTAAAGTAGATGAAAATAAACAGCAGATATGGCCGTGTGATTTGTGTGGCAGCAAATACTGTACCTCTTGTGCAAGATTGTGTCCGTCTGAGATAAGATGCATGGAATTAAAAAAATCGCGTATACTCTGTTTCCACTGTGATGATTGTCAAAAAAGGATCAAGGTGAATATGAAAACAGACATTGGAAAACTTTTGGATAATATGAAGCAGGAACTCATTGAAGAAATAAAAACCGTTACACTCTCTGAAGCTATTGAAGCACAAGGATCAAAGTTCGACGCTTTGGCGACTGAAATCATGCACCTTAATGATAGAGTGCATAGCCTGTGCAAAACCCAAGACGATATGTTTAAAAAGATACAACCCAAATTGGACCAAATCGAAAACAGAATCGAAAAAGAGGGAAAACTGGATACAAATAAATCAGAGTCGTTTGCCAGTGTTGTTTCAAATAAAAATCCAGTAGTGGTTAAGCCAAAAAATGTCACCCAGAGCTTAGACGCAACAAAGTGTGACTTGCTGCAAAATGTGAATCCCTGTGATGAAGGTATCGTCGTGCAATGCATTAAGGGCACTAGCAAGGGTGGTATAGTTCTCAACTGCTCAACTAGAGAAGATGTTGAAAAATTTAAACAAGTTATATCCGAGAAACTGCCGGAAAAGTATGAGGTCAGTAGTCTGAGTAATTTTCGGCATCGTATCAGAATCTCTGGATTCACAGAGAGGCATGATGAGCAGATGTTGATAAAGTTGCTTAAGCAACAAAATCAAACCCTATTTCATCAGGACGAAGACTTAAGAGTGTTAAGTGTTAAGCCGCTGAAAAATAAACCAGATATATTTCAGAGTGTAATACAGGTTGGCCCTGTTGCCTATAGGAGAGTCATGGACAGTGGTTCTGTGTTTATTGCTTATGACCACTGTAGAGTGTTTGATGGACTTGAAATCAGGAGATGCTTTAAATGCTGTGGTTATCATCATGTAGCCAATAAATGTGAAAATGATATGATTTGTCCGAGATGTGCAAAGAGTCATGAAGTGAGTAACTGCAAGGAAGAATCCTTAAAATGTGCAAACTGTGAAAGGTTCAACTTGAGGAGTAACAAAAAAGTAAACTCAGATCATGCTGCCTGGGACTATCGGTGTCATGTATATAAGCAAAAACTTGAGGAATTTAAGGAACAAATGCTCAAATAGCAATCACAGAATGGGGATCCGCCCGGAAAGTTTTCCGTTGCACATGTGAATATAAGATCTATTGTCCCGTCATTTCCGGATTTCAAGGACATGCTGTTGCAGGAACAGTTCCACGTTTTGGCTGTTACGGAGACTTGGCTATCTTCAGAATACCCCGACGCCCTGATACATGTTCCTGGCTACCAGCTCTATCGTTCCGATAGACCTACCAGGGGTGGTGGTGTCTGTGTATATGTGTCCTCTGGTTTTAGGTGCGAAGTTATAGATGTATCGGCAATCCATGGTAACGAAAGCCTGGTGGAACAATTATGGGTTGCAGTCGTGTATAAGAACAAGAACATATTAATTGGCGTATTGTATAGACCTCCTCTGATTAGTTATAGATAGCTAAGTTGTATTGAAAGTGTGCTGTCCTCTCTGTGTGTTTCCTATGATTATACAGTGATTATGGGCGACTTAAATATAGACTGGTCTGTTAATAACCTTGAAAAAAAATACTTGGAATCAATATTTAACATGTTTAACTTAGATCAGGTAATAACTGATCCGACGAGATTGACCCGAAATAGTTGCAGTTTAATTGATATTATTGGGGTTGAAAACAAACTAAACGTTATAAATAGTGGCACTATTGAGATGTTCAATCTTACGGATCATAGACTGGTTTATTCTGTGCTAAATGTGGTATCGCCAAAAGTTGCTTCTAAAGTAATAACCTATAGAGACTTTAAGAATTTTAACAAAGACTTGTTTGATCAGGAAATGCAGGGGCTTGACTTTGGGGATGTTTTGCGCCAGCAGACTATGGATGCTAAGCTTGATGTTTTTAACCGGCGGCAAACTGAAGTGTATGATAGGCACGCTCCATTAAAGACTTCTAAAATTGAACGCAAATTTAGGCCCTACATTACAGATACAATAAAAGAAATTATAAAGTTGAAAAAGAAAGCATTTAATAAATATAAAAGAACTAGTAACATTGTACACAAAAATTACTATCTTGATATTAAAAACTACTTATCTTTTGCAATTCGCAGTGAAAAAAAAGCATATATGTCATTTAAATTAAATAGAGTACAAAAAGATTCCAAAAAACTGTGGTCCAATATTAATAATTGGAATATACACTCCAAAAGTAATGATGAAATCCCTAATCACCTAAAAGATGCAAACAAGATAAGCGACCACTTTGCGAATGTCAGTCAGTTGGCCGTCCCGGTTGATAATGCAACGCTTGAGTATCTAAAAAATAACAAAATGAATGGACTGGGTGATAATCGTTTTAATTTCAAAAATGTTTCAGAATATGATGTATACAGGGTGTTTGCACGAATTAAGTCAAAGAGTATGGGTGTAGATGGTGTGAGTCATAATATGCTGTTGTTTAGCATTGACCATGTCTTAACGGTTGTCACTAAACTATTTAATTTGTGCTTACAAGATGGAGAGTTTCCAACATTATGGAAGACATCCATTGTCAAGCCTCTGCCAAAATCCCCTAAAATAGAAACAGTAACTGAGTTGAGACCAATTTGCCTTCTGCCAATTCTAGCCAAAATGTTTGAATTACTTGTGTGTGACATGATCAATGAATTCATTTCTGAAAATGATATATTACCGGATATACAGTCGGGTTTTAGGAGGAACCGTAGTACAGCGACTGCACTCAGTAAAGTAACAACGGACATCGCGAAAAATATGGATGCTTCCAGGGCGTCTTGCTTGGTTCTCCTTGACTATAGCAAGGCATTCGATCTTATTAATCATGAAATGCTGATTGCCAAGGCCGGGTACTGCGGCTTCTCCAGGCAGGTGTGTGTGTGGCTATCGGGTTACCTGCTCTCGCGTGCACAAATAGTGGAGCTGGACGGAGCGAGATCGGAATCAGTGTTTGTAGAGTATGGTGTTCCACAGGGAAGCATTCTTGGCCCATTATTATTTAACTTATACACTGCTGACCTGCCCAGACAGGTAAAATTCTGCTCAGTCCATCTCTACGCAGATGATACACAGTTGCTGGCTGGTTTTGCGCCTGAGGATGCTTCCTGGGCTATCCAGGAGATTAACAATGATCTAAACGAAATTTTCAAATGGTCTTGTAACCATGGGCTCAGACTCAATGCAATAAAAAGCAACTATATGATAGTTGGTTCTGATATGGTACGAAACAGATTTAATCTATATAATTTCAATACCCTGCATATTGATGGATGCCTGCTGCCATCTGTTGGACAGGCTAGAAGCCTGGGTGTCATGTTTGATGAGCATTTGAACTTTGAGCCTCATGTTAAAAGAAAGCTGTAAGTATCTTTTGCCTGAAAAGCTTAAACTCATGCTGATTGAGTCCCTCATCTATCCTCAGTTAGATTATTGTAATGTAGTATACTACAAATATTTAACCGTTGAGTTGCAAAACAAGATTCAGCTCGCACAAAATGCATGTATCCGTTTTGTGTACTGCATTGATAAATTTGATCATGTTACTCCGGTTTATGTTGAAAACAACCTTCTTAAATATAAATTTCGCGCGATGCTCCATTTTGGTGTATTTCTTTACAAGATCTACAAACTTAGATGCCCGAGTTACCTTCGGGAATATATAGTACCAAGACAAGACGTTCACAATTTAAATCTCAGGAATATGATTAGATTTGATATACCTCAGCACCGTACATCGGGGTTTAGATGTTCATTTGCCTTTCAGGCAGTAGAACTTCTCAACTCGGATGCGTACAGATTCATTGAAAATAACTCTCTTGTCAATTTTAAACGTAAATATAAATCTTACTTGTATCAAAGCATGTTATAGTTGAGGGTAACTATGTACTATTGTACTTTTTTCCCCTCGGTTCTATTTTTATGATCTTGATTACTGGTGTTACTATGTACTTAGGTTAGTGATTATAGCTATTGTGTAGGGTAGCATGGAAGAACTCCCTGAGAATGCTACCTTTTATGTAATGATGTAACTGTTATTGCATAATAAATATTATTCTATTCTATTCTATTCTATACACATTGAAATTATTGATATGTAAGTACTCATGAGAGCCCTAAGCAATAAACGTCGAATACTACAGCTTGTTTCGCCATTTTCAAAACTTGCTTTTATTTATCACGATATCATTCAAATTGGAGCAACATAAAATTCAATGTCAGCTTCGCTATGGTTGGTAATATATCGTTTTTTTGACGTTTTACACGAAATTTAAGCCAATAGCATCATTTCTCTAAGAGTTGCATCTTAAAATTGAGATATGTCCTGGTAACTCGGGATGGAAACTTTATTCTTGCGTCTACAAATTTATTTTTTAAGGAAATCATCCGAAAAACTGACCAACAAAACAAAAAAATTATGAATTCAATAGAGAGATAAAGCCAAATCCAAGAACGATTAGGGTTTTAATGAACTTATTAGCAAGATATTAATGATGTTAGGTGGCCTAAAAAATAATAAATCGTGCGACTCAAAAAAAGTTATAAAACCTGCTAAATTTTTCCATTGTTAACAAATAATTATAACTACGATAATGACTTATTTAAGTATATAAAGGGTGTCCCAATAATAACTAGAAATTTGTTTTTAGATAAAATTAATTTTTTAGAAAGTAACCACTTTATTCACCTTAAATTGAAAGAAACGTGGGAGTTATGTTTTAAATAAAATATTCACCAAATGTCCTTTTCGACTGCTTCTGTAAATGGTCATTCTTTTTGCAAATTACTTTTAGGCACATTTGGTGGCCAATGTTATTGATGGTTTGGCAAATGTTATCGTTCAGCTCCTTCATCGTCCGCGGGTTATTCGCGTAGACCGCGTGTCCTTAAGACAGTTTCAAAGAAAAAAATTTAGGGGCGATAAATCGCATGGTCTTGCCGCCCGGTTGATGTCACATTTCGAGAAATGACCACAGAAAAATAAAGGGTTTGTTAGAAATAACTCGGCTAGGGTAATGTATAATAATTATAAATAGAGTTGCCATATTTAGCTTACAAAAAAAGAGGACACAGGGCGGCTTCAACTATTGTATCCTACAACTGTCGACATTTTAGCAAATTTTCCCTAAACTAAATTATAGAAGTTTTTTTGATACAAAGTCCAGAGAGCGGAGGACACGTGTGGACGAAAAAGAGGGATTTCTCAGAAAACAAGAAAAAGCCTAGAGGACAAAACTGGACCTTTAGAAAGAGGACAGATGGTATCCCAGATCCGAATCCTTAAATTGGGGCCACAAAAAGTCTCTTAGCATGATGCAATAGTATTAGTCTGCTTTTTTACTCGGGCGACATATATTGGTATGTTTACATTAGTAACTGAACTGGAATTCTCAAATTTGTTGATTAGAATGCGAACTGCGTTTTGACTTGGCAAATGATCACGTTCAAAACTGGGACAAAGTTTGCGGATTGTCTTAAAAACAGAACGCGATTTTCTTAAAATACTTGCACAAGTTTAACACGTTCTTCCGTTGTGACACTCTTCATGATGAAATGCCAACCTTTTAAATGAAATTTTTGAAATATAAAAATTTAAAATTAAATTGTTCGAAAATGGCGCTTAATTAAAATCCTCAAGTTCTTATTGGGACACCTACTGTATTTAATAGATTATTTTCCTGAATAATTAGTCAAGTTTGTTGTTACGAAAATTAATCCCCGTAAGACTACCGAAACTATAGTCTAAATTAAAGCCTGTTGTTTGACATAATGGCTCTTAAATAAAAAGTTTACATATGTAAAAACAACTGTAAATTAATTTTAAAGGTTTTTATTTACCTAATTTGCAAAAATTATTTGTTGTTCGCTTTGTTAGAAAAAAAAATACACTATGTGTAATAAAGATTGCCTAGAAATAATGCACTTCTTTTACATAGAATAACTAAGGATACCAGCAGTTCTATTCTAGAGTTTAAGAGAACATTCCCTCGGTGATATTGATAAGGTATTAAGACTACGATTGGCTGTTAAATTTACCCTAGGAACATAACCAGCGAATGCGTTTCTCGGTTTCGAGAATATGGGCCCAGCCATTCACATATATAGCGGTCTAGGCATACATTACATTCTGTCTATTATGCCTAGACCGCTATATAACTGCGCCCACGCTTTTAAATTTAATTACCTATTTAAAGACCAAATATTTTATAGCTGTACCAGTTAACAGAAAACCGGGATATGCATGTGTGCGAAGTAAAGGGAGGCGCAGTTTGCAAGTTGCTTTACTTTCCGCACGATGCGCACACTGCACACCCCGGTTTTCTGTTAACTATAAAAGGAAAATATTTGTTTTTAACTTTTTAGTGCGCTTCTCATAAAAGCGTGTTTTGTAGTTTTTTAGACTATAATTTATTTTTAACTTTTTAGTAGGCCACTCATAAAAGCGTGTTTTTTAGTGAATTAGGTTTGGAACATACACGAGGTACTAAAAATAAAATTATTTTTTTATTATCGACTTTACAATAAAACTATGTACATAACAAATCTTTATAAAAAGTTATACATGGTAAAAAAGCATGGCTATTCAAAAACTTGATGAGAACAATACAGGGTGCCTAAAAAAGCTGAAAGTCACAATTTCAATTTAAATTTTGTAGCCATCCTGTATGCCCTAGATAAAATTTTTGAATAACTATGCTCTATTTTCACACTGTAGAACTTGTTATGTAGATATATTTTTTTTTGTAAAGGCGACATTAAAAAATTAATTTCATTTTTGGTACCTCCTATATCTTCCAAACCTAATTCACGAACATAAAAAAAAATTACTCTAGTAGTACATTTGCAGTGGCAGTTTACCTTTAAATAACGATTCTATCTTTTAAGCATCACGTGGATTAGGACTTTTAATTTTTGAGCCACCCTGTATGTACTAGATCAAATTTTTGAATGGCACTGCTAATTTCTCACGATGCAGAACTTTTTATAGACACTTTCTTCATAAAATCAATAATACAAATTTTTTCATTTCGAAGACATGCTGTATATTTTTTTTTAATGAAAAAAACATACAGCAGTTGAACATCGAAAAACAGAATTCCTTAAGTACTCATGTTTACTTAAGAATCGCAACTTTTTTAGTTCCTTTGGTTAATTATAATTACAATAAGGTACCATGATTACTGAAAGTAATCATGATATGATTACTTTTTCTGTAGTAATTTTGATACACGATCGATAACTTGTAATCGATTACGGACTGATAACTAATTAACTTAAAAAAAAGTAATCAGCCGCGATTCCTAATTGCAAGCAATGTAATTAATTACAGTAATCGATTACAAAATTAATAAAGTACAAATAATAATACGTAAGTAATACAAATAATCGATTACTTCACAGATCTGTTTGCAACCAAAGAGATTTGTAAAGGTTACAAAATATCTTACTTTCAGCTATCTACAATAACTTTTTCTTTATAATGGAAACAACCGCTCGTAGTTAATTATTCTCCATTTTACAGGAATATGTCTTTCTAATGATGTTGATTACCTGTTAGACCACATGAACAACGCAAGGTATCTACGAGAACTCGACTTTGCTAAGATTGATTTTTACGAACGCACACGATTGTACAACACAATTATCTCAAAAGGAGGATCTATATTCGCTGGTGCTACCACAATTAGATATAGGAGATTTATTAAAGTATTTAGCAAGTATCAAATAAGTACAAAGGTAAGTTGAGTAAATAAGGTTATTAATAGAATAACGATACAAGCCAATCACGAAAATATATATGATGATTTGTCCATATTATTTTGAAAATTTTCAAGATATGATCCTGGCTCATTTTTCTGGTCCTCGCATTTTTATGTGATTATTATACAGTGCTTTCATTTCAAAACTCTCTCAATAACACTTGATTTGAGCTAAATTCGGCTTGAGCAAAAAAACATGACAATTTAGACATCGAAGGGGAATTTTACGTCTCACACGTAGCAACCCCTAATGTGAAATTTCCTAAGTCACCTGAGAAAATTTCAAATAACACTCCCCCTACCTTGTGTTATGTAATTTTAAAGGCCGTAAAAATCCTGATCCAACCCCGTTCCAACGCTCAATTGTACCATTGTATGAAAGTTAATACCACATTGGAAAAACTGATGAAAAAAAACTTTAAAAATCTAGTACTTAATGTATTTGGTTGTGTTCATTGCACTTAAGATCTCAAATATCCCTATAAAAAGATATCTACATGAGTTGGGTCGAGGGTCTGGTGGGCCATTCTGTAGCCCTTTTGCTGCCAACCCAGCGACCGGATAACCATAACTCTAAAAATTATCAAAAAAGGTTGAACACGGACTACTGAGATAGGGTATGTGGACTCACAACACCGTTTTTCCTTCAAAATTATTTAATTTAGACCTACCTAAAAACCAGTGGGGTTAATAAACTTAATTAAATGATTTTAGAGTTTTTTCGATTTCGTTAAAAATAAAATAAATAAAAGTTTTTAATTAAAAAAACTGAATTGTATTTTCTAAAGAAAACATGCACATTATTTCATAAAATGAAATATGGTTGAATAGAACATTGAGACATTGAGGGATTACTCGAGACCCCTTCTCATTTGAAATTTCTGATGTGGAGTTTGGTGGGGATAAAGAGTAACAGCAAAAGTGCCAAATTTTTCATCAAAATCCCACTAGCAATCAAAAGTGACGTGTTTCACGATTTTGTAAATTTATAATTATATCTAAATAATTGCCTGTTTTTTAACAAATCGAATTTACTTCAATTCAGGTGTTATTGAGGATGGTCATACTGGCTAGTTTTAAAATCAAAGCATTGCATTTACTTTATGATTATTATATTGTTTTAGATAATTTACTGGGACAATCAAAATATCTACATAGAGCATAAATTTGTTAGCGAAAATTTTATTAATGCCATAGCCCTTTGTCGGCTAAGGTTAGTAAAATTAGATGTCGAAGAGTTAATGAAGGAGCTTATTCACAATCATCCGAAAAATGTGGCGGATATAGAAGCTTCAAAAAAGCAGAAGCCAGAAATGCCGGAAGAGTTGGAGAAATGGATCGAGAGTAACAAAATTTCTAGTCAAAAATTACGAGAAACCCACAAAATGGAAAAAATAGTAATTGAGAGAGTATAGACATTATAAAATTTTAAAAATGGTAGGTTAGTGAAGGCATGTTTATTTGTCACGTTTTCAGTAAAAAATAAGGAAACGCAGAATTCATCGCAAATTTTTGTTATATTTTTCTTGTTTAAAATTATTGTTTGAGATCTTTGTCTATCTTCCTCCAGTAAGCTATTTTATTCGCTCAAAAATGTACCACTTACCTTGCTTACAGATATTACTGGAAAAGTCGCATTTAACTTATTTTTTCATGTGTATTAAGTTTAAATCGCTGCAAGTGACATTGGTAACTTTTTTGGGCGAAGGCAACAATTTATCACATGCGTTTTCTTAATTTTAACCAACAAAATTGTGTATGAATTAAGCTTTATAATCATCTCAAATTTTGTGTCACCTATTGTACGTCTGATCTTATCAGGGCATTAAGCATTTTTTTTGAATAAGACTCTAACTCAACCTGGATTCAAATTTATGCTATCTTGGGGTTACTTGTTACTTTAATGTTACAAATTATTATTTCACAATGTAACAGTGGCCGTACCGTGGGTTACTTGCATACACTGGGTGTAAAAAGCACTGGGCTACCGATTATTTTAAAAACTAGTCAAGTTAGCTTAAAATGTTCCAAATAAAAGTCGAAGGGCTTTTAAAAATCCACTATTTGAAAATAATTTAGAATATACAGGGTTGCTTAAAAAGTTCTGACTGATTAATAGATCAGGATATTCAATATTACATGATGGAAAATCTGGGTCGGACTCAGGTAGCTGATAGAAACGCTAACCGAAATGAAATTAATACTAGATGTTGCCAGGTTGTATTTATGGACTATTGCTTCTAAAATAAATTAAGAACAAAATGTTTTAAGTGCGCCGGCCGCCGCGTTTACGTAATAAACATTACTTTGAAAATAATTTTAGTTAACCAATGTGATGAATGATCGAAACCTGGTACAACTAATTAATTATTATAAAAATACTATACTTTAATATAAATACTATTGCTTAAAAGTCAAAATGGCGCGGCGGTCGGCGTGCCGTAATTTTGAATATTTTTTTTCTATGGAGTAGTCTTGTACATAAAAAAGATCAAAATGGCACATACTTTTACCGCACATTCAAAAGTGATGACCAAAAAAAATCCCAACTACGTATTTGACATATTTCTACGATTTTTGTGATGTCTTATTTTTTCCAACATTCTTAACTATGTGACATTTTAACACCGCACAAAAAGAATATGGGTTGAAACGTTATCAAATATCAAATTTATTAGAAAAATATAAAACTATATTATTTAACAACCATTTTTTTACTCATTGCTTCTCAAAGTTAATTTCCGCCATTGATTTTCGTTGAAAAAATATCCAAAACAGTGTAACTCTTGTAACAATTATTATGTTTATAACAAAACATTATTTTGTTATAATGATTAAAGTAAGCAGTTTCATTTGGGGGAAACATTAAACATCCGCATAAAAAATCTGCGTGCCTGTATTCTGCAGGTTTCGCATGACGGCACATTGTTTAATAGAAATTAAAGAGCAGTACTTTTGAGTCACCTTAGCTCCGTATGCGAACCTAAGGGGGTGCCTTAAGGGGCTTAGCCTTAAAACTAAAGTTAGCCATCCAAAAATGTATTACCACTAACCTTGTACCTACTATATCTTATACTAATCCACAAGGCCACATGGTTCACTTTTTGTGCGGTGTTAAAATGCTACATGCTGGAAAAGGTTAGACATCACAAAAATCGTAGAAATATGTTAGATATGTAGTTGTTTTTTTTGGTCGTCACTTTTGAATGAACGGTAAAATGTGTACCATTTTGACCTCCATTTTCTAGTTTTTCTTTAAAAAAAACTTGCCAATCCAGTAACCCCGGAATTGCCCGCTAAAAAATCAAAGCTAGTTACGTTTGTACTTAGCACTTTGAATGTTCAATACCTATTTGTTTCTGATTTCTAAAAACAAAAACAATCACCTTTGATTTAAAAGATAGGTAATACATAATATATGGTTAACCAAAGAAAATGTATCGTTCCTACCTTACTTTAGTTTAAAATATGATGGCAAGGTTATTACTAGTCTTGTCAAAAATATTTTTATTTTATTATATCTGTCTACATTTTCTTTCCAACGGAGTCCGTTCCTGGAATATACTATTCGAATCTGGTCTCTACTGATCAAAGTTATATTTTCTTGAATAGAATACCCTATTTTTGCTTTAATTTTTGATTCTACTTAAAATTACAGGCAACGTTTATGTAAAACTCCCTATACCCAAACTTAATAGTTCCAGAGATATTACTATATAAAATTAAATAAGTATTATTTCACAAACAGTACCTACCTGTTACAGAAAAAAAATTGTAGAAAAAAGCAAAAGAAAATTCAATTAAATTTCGAATATACAGGGTCGGCCTAAGAGTTATGTCTATTTATTTTACGAAGAACACACCTGTTTGTTACAGTTTATTGTTTAGTAGAGAACTGACTACTCTCGTACGACCTAATTACTTTATGCTGGTGCCCAAATTGGCTTTTCACATTTTCATTATTAAAACTAACCGACCTGAATACGTTCAGGCACTTGAAGAATCTGAACGTACAACGTAAGATATGTGGCACAATGCAATCGAGAAATTTTATTACATCTTTGGGAACTGTTAGGCTGATAAAGCTAAGCATTTTCAATATTTAATTAATTATTCTATCCAAAAGAGAGCCATTCGACTCATCAATGACCCACTGCTTACAATAAATCTCCCTTCTCTCGCTCATTGCCGCTGGGGATTTATTCCTTTTCTATCGATTCTTTCACGGATTTTGCTCTGAAGAACTAGCCGCTATAATGCTCCCCTTGATTAATAGAACAAGGGGCGCGTTACGAATGCATTCCTTTACTGTCAAGCTACAAAAGCCTAGAACATCCCACTTCTCTCGCTCATTCATACCTAGGGTCTCCAGATTATGGAACAAATTGCCTGCAGATGTTGTCCCTTTCCCTCCCAACCTCCAATTCTTTAAATCCCGTGTCAATAGATTACATTTTCCTTCTCTTCAGACGCCCAAGGTACGTTAGTACTTAGGCTTGAAGTCTACGTGGACTGTCTCGGATAAAAATAACTAAATATAAATTGTTATTTACGTTTATTAACTGAACCAATTTTAATTTTTCTCAATTTTTTACAAACTTCGCAATATCTTTGGAACTATTAGATTTGGGTGTTTAATAATAAACTTAGTCAATAATTTTAAGCAGAATCAGAAATTAAAACAAAAAAAAATAGGGTACTCCATTTAAGAAAACATAACTTTGATCCGTTACAACTTTGTGATCAACCCTGTGTAGTGTGCATTACAACTAATTTTTAAAATACAGATTTATCAAAGTCCGAGAAACATTGTTCATTAACTTAAAATAATCAGCAGACAGTATAAATGGAGGTATACACTTTACATACTGCTAGAGTACGGTGCCAGTAGTAAATCAATATTATTTTGACCCAATTACCCATAATTAAAGCCAAAAAGTTTATATAATAAGCTGTATTTGCACGAATTATAAAATTAGCCTTCTCGTTAACAGTTACTTCCACAAATATTAGATGTTACATAAAAAATACGAAGAAATAACTTTAATAGTTTGGTATTTAAAAATTGTGAAATGAAATTTTTCTGCGAATATTTATGATTAAGTCGATATAATATGTATACCGAATATGTGTCAATCATGTTTAGTTAGAACAACTTTTTATTGAAGAAAAATACTATCGTGTGACGTAAGTAATGTCCGTCGCCTAAGGGTAGCTTCAGCTAAACTGGGTATTGCTTGCCGTGTTCGTGAAGAAATATATATCACCCGGGAGCTGTAAGCCTTATATCTGGGATATAAGAAAAATTTTAAAAACCATTTTTCGAAAATTGAACTGTAATAGTTTTGAAAATCTAAAAAATCTGAGGTGGTCACCACACAACTTTGGCAATACTCAGCCAAATTGTTACTTAACAACAAAAGCAGGACAAGTGAATATCTTACATGATTCAATAACCTGCGTGGCTAATAGCCAAAAGTCCTTTTAGATATTCATGCTTTCTGTCTCACTAAATAATAAAAATGCTGCTTGATTGATTTTACCACATAATATAGTGGCAACTTCAAAATTGCCGCCACTTTGAAAGGGGTCAAGTAAAACTTTCTTGAAATTTCAGATATGAACAAAGAATTAAAAGATCTTTTTTATCTTTGACAACCCACGAAGGCCGAAGTCTAAGTAATATGTACTATGGTTAGTGGGAAAGTCAGACTTATCCAGACTTAACCGAAGAGCAAAATCTTTCAGATTTACTTGCTTTTTCATGTAGCGTAGTTCCCCGTTCCATTTTAAGAAAAAAAAGTAACTTCTGAACTAATTCTTGAAGTAATATAGGATTCTGCATTACTGAACTAAGTATTTCAATAGTTGTTGTTAAATTCAACACCATATTTGCAAATGTTGTTAGGTAATGTGTTATCTTTTAAAAAAGCCATTTTTATTTTATTCCAACACGTATAAATCTACTTTCTATGAGCTTTAACATATTTGGATCACTGATGAAAGGAGTGATATTTGAGAAGCGAGGAGAAACCACGATAAAACGGACAGCTTGGTTTTGCATTTTTTAAAGGCGATTCTTATTTTTGACAGTTAAGCATGGGCCATCTGCGACATCCATATAGTTAAAGTGGTACAAGAGTTTGACTTTGGCTTCCGTTGCGTTAACATCTCTCGGTCGACTACATAGTTAGATTTCGGGTTAGATCACCTAGAAGCGGTGAGTAGAGTGTTTTGTGACGGAATACGAAGGGAAGCTCCACGGCCTGTTGAGGGGAGTCTTTACCAAATCCAAGGGGGGTGAGCGATGAGGCCTAAAATCCCTGTTCGTGCTGCGTTTTTTCATCCACACAAGGTGGACATGTGACGGCCATGTCTTGTTGTGGGAGGAGCGTAGGGCGGAAGTGTGGCTTAAAGAAAAGGTCATGCGCAATAGACTCTACCAGAGGCGGGAAACTCCATAACCTCAACTGTGCCAAACCGAAAACATTGACGTTTTGTCATTTTTTATCATTGTTATTGTTTGATTGGGTACCCGACAAATCGGAGATTCTAAGGGAATTACCACCCAAACTGGGTAACGTGTAAGCCATCCCTAAGGGTAGCTAGGGCTCTGGTTAAGCGCCGGACCGGGTGGAGAGCTGGCCAACCTGTCTCATGGACGAGGGCCAATAACAGGTGAAGAAAGAAGAAAGAAAGTGGTACAAGACAAGGGATACAGCTAAAGTTTTCCTTATGTTTATGTCTAGCAACTTTTTAAATGGAAAAAGTTTTTTAAGACTAAGATAGATCTTTTTGCAGGTTTGATTGACATAGATGTTAAATTTTAATAGATCATGTAAAGGCCCAAATTTTTAACACAGTTCGTTTCCACAATTAGCTGCTGATCTATTTTAATTTCAAATGAACCAATATTTTTTTTATTCTTAATAGTAGCAATTAACATGCTCACATTTTGAAGGATTCAAAAGAAGACTATTTTTATCTGCCCCGTGCCCCGTCATAATTTATTCTAGATCACTATTAATATTGTTGCACGCGTCCTGCTTATCACCCATATCAAACTCCAGTACAAAATATTAAAAAAAAAACTAGCAAACCTAAACAAGTTATCAAAAAGTTAAAGGGTAGGACAGGAATGTTGTGTTTTACAAAAGGATAGTCGGAGTTGTCGCAAAAAGACATCGGTGGGGAGGAGGGGGAGGGGAGATAAAGTATCCTGACCCCTGAAAAATACCAATCTGTAGATTACTTCAGATGGTAATAAGGATAATCCACAGGCACTCCACAAAGGTATTATTTTTAAAAATGAATGAACCAAACGAAAATCAAAATGTCAGCACCCTGTATCAGGGAAAAGAACTGTTTTTTATTTTTAGCCAAAGAATCAGCTGCAAAATTTTGTAGGTAACACCCTGTATACGAAGGCATGCTAAAATAGCAGATGTTAAACATTAATTTACAAAAAATATAAACAAAGCCATGATTCAGCGACGACATTATGTAAAATTTGCAAATAAAGTCACGTGATAATAATGTGTCCAATCAGCTGACGTATAAAATCAGGTGAATTTTTAATAATAATAATAATAATATCATTTATTTCTCCAATTGAAATGCAATAAATCACAGTAATTGGACAAAACGTCATAGTACGACTATTCACAAAAAAAAATTCTTTCAAATTACAAAGATTAGTTATGGCTTCAGAGAACCCTTTGCGAGGCACATTATTCTGCTATCTAATGGTGCCAATTTTATTATTTAACAGCAATGTTCTACACTTTACATACACTACGCACTAATACATGTATATACATATTTCGGAAACCCAAGTCAATAGAATCCAATGGCGCCAGTGCAAACCTAAAGTAGTCAATTTTCAAATTTCTATAAATCAAATAATGTTGATGTATAAGTATGATCCAATCAATGTATGCGATAAATCTATTTTAAATAAAAGTCTTGCTTATAAAATATATCTTTTTAAATAATGTGTAAATCACGGAACTGACGGTAAAATACGTAAATAATAAAAACAATCAACTAATTACACCACGGATAATCATCCTTCTTATAAGGTGTTACAGGTAGATCGTACATGAAAGGAAATAGTCTTTTATTTTTCTTTTCCGTTGTGTTTCTGATCTCAAAATACTCCTCACCAAAAAATTTCGGCAAAAACATTACGCCCATTTCATAAGACCTAATATAGCTTCCGCCGTCTTTCTGAATATTGTTACCCCACGCCGATTTAGACAAGTTTGCACTTGTTAAAAGAAAGTAAGCAAGCTTGTTTAAACCAGGGGAGACTCTACAATACGATTTTATATGTGGCATTGCTCGGGTTCTTTGCTTTTCGTCAGCTATCCATTGACTAAAAAGAAATTTTAAAATGTTCCTTAAAGCTTGCAATATGGTATTTTGGTATTTTGATTTAAGATTGGTATATATCACCAAATTTTACGACAATAATCTTACAAGGATAAGTAGCTATACTGTTGAAATCGGGAACGTATTGTTAAAAGACAGGGTATCAAAAAGTTCAACTTCAAAAATGTTTGATGATTTGAAATGCTATAACGATGGTTTATCTTTAAAAACACTATTATATTTTACTTTAGTAAATGTTAAACTTTAATTTCTTTTTGTACTGCCTAATCTGGTAAACTAGTCAACATCAAGTAGATAAAATCGATTGGATGCAACTCGATTTGTTTAAGAGTAAGATTCAGCGCTCATTACTTCTATATTGTTTTTTACATCGTTGCTGCTTTGTTATTTGCTGTAAGAAACCAATAGACCAATAACTTTCCAGTGTAGGCACATAACAAAGGAGATCAAAATCAGTGGCGACTCGTGGGTTGTTACATAGGGTCGTCAGACTTTATTGATAATGAAAAAAAAATGTTCCCTCGTCAAAACATACTTAATAATATCTAGTATAACATTTACCATAGGGTTTTTTATATTATACCCAGCTCCACACCAAATATTTTGATTTTATCCAATGTTTTTGCGAAAAGTACGCATCTCCCAGGCGCGGCCCGTGAAATTTCAAAGTTGCATATCTCTGTTGCTACTTATGGGACCCATACCAAATTCAGGTTTTTTAATAGTGAGCCTACTAGGAATGTTTTGGTACAGAAAAAAAAATTTGCAATTTGCGAAAAAAAGTTGATTTTTTGAATTGACCCACCTGGGTAAAAAATTAACACGCTTAGATATTTTATTTATTATGTTTTCTAAACAAATTTTACATCATTTTGTCGACAATTCTTAAATTTTAAGAGAATAAAATGTGTTAGTAGAAAGTTATAGTCATTTGAATTTTTTCAACCGAAAAATAATTTAAATTTTCGGTTGCAAAAAATTCAAATGACTATAACTTTCTACTAACACATTTTTTTCTCTTAAAATTTAAGAATTGTCGACAAAATGATGTAAAATTTGTTTAGAAAAAATAATAAATAAAATATCTAAGCGTGTTAATTTTTTACCCAGGTGGGTCAATTCAAAAATTCAACTTTTTTTCGCAAATTGCAAAATATTTTTTTTCTTTACCAAAACATTCCTAGTAGGCTCACTATTAAAAAACCTGAATTTGGTATGGGTCCCATAAGTAGCAACAGAGATATGCAACTTTCAAATTTCACGGGCCGCGCCTGGCATTTCCAACAAAAAAGCATATTTTTCGTCTCATTTCCAGTGAGCAAATCCGCGCGTTAACATAATATCCTATATATATATATTATATATATATATATATATATATATATATATATATATATATATATATATATATATATATATATATATATATATATATATATATATATATATATATATCATACAGTTTCTACGCCTGACAAATTATTTTCCATTTTACCACTTTCCCTACCTTTAATTAAACTCTTACAGAAGGGACGTAATTTTTATCTCTTATCAAACAAAGCCAATTAAATATGCGCGAATCAATACACAAAACTATAATTAAAAAAAAAAACACGCCGCTGCGTGTGGCGAAAAACGAAGGATTTGCACAGTTTGCACTATTTTTTGCCAAAAAATCAATACAGATCCTTAAACATTAAACAGCTTTAGAGGGAGCTTTGAAAGATTTACCCTACTAACGTTTGACGTTGATTTTTTCTTCCCAGATACAAAAATTCTTTGCTAGTGAACAGAAATGTTTTCGAAACATAATAATAAAGTTTTATCATTGTTATATTAATTATAATTTTACAGTGTACTGAAATTCCTATTTAAATAGGTAAATATTTATAATGTGACAACACTCGGCAAGTCTAGATATGCCACAATTACGGATCGTCTGTGGCTGCACTCGGTATACGACTGAAGGTATGTTTGGCTGCCTGATTTCGTAGCGTAGTTGACATATGCCAAGGTCGGTCGGTCGACCTGTAGAAACGCTAAACTGGTCCAGTTTAACTCAGTTGCGGCAAACTACAAGTTGCAATTTGGCTGCCGAACAGTCCGATTTTCATCGCGAGTTTAGATGGTGAGATGAGAATTATAAAATAATGTAATTTACTTCATTAATGTTACTTAAGGAATTATATAAAAGATGGATTTTATTGCAACTATAATAATTGTATAAATTAAATTTTTTTCTGCATTTTTCTTGGATCTGCACCACCGACCCTGCCGCCCCTAATTAGCCGCCACTGATCAAAATTTAGCTTTCAATGACTGTAGATTACATTGCATTATACACTATCTCGACGAATGGGGTTGACAAGAGAATAAGCGGATTGAATTTTGCAAGAAATGAAAAAAATCCATTCTTAATAAAAGTTTAGAAAATTTTGTTTGAGGTTCATAAAAAATACAAAAATATGAAATTACTTCAAGAATAAACGTGCGTTACTCTTAATTAACGCAAAATAAAAAAGTTGTTTTAAATTTTACGATTAATCAAAATCTAAAGGTGCGTTTAAATTAGAGCGAACAGGAGCGAACGAACGAAGTCGTAGGTATTCGCTCGTCCACCTGTCTCCTGTACATTTTCATTCAACGAACATTCGCGTTCGTCAATGATTCGTTTGCAAAATTAGTCATGTCGGATACAGATGATGATAACAGCGCTGCCAGTTTTATAGTTATGAAGGGATTTTCCAAAGAAAAAAGAAGAGTGTGTTGTTCTAAATTGTTTAAAAAAAATCGGTCAAGTGCAAGCTATACTTGCACAATTAGTGTTCCGTGCCATCAATTAACTTTAACCTGAGCAAACCTCGGCCGCTCGATCTCCGTCCATGTGCCGCGGAACCCGCCGCCGACGGCACCAAAACCGTATCAAATCGCGTATGCGCGAAGTGGGAAGCGTTTCGACTGAACCAATTTAAAAATTTTGAAAAACGCGTGAGGACAAAAGTTGTCCTTACATCGTGAGAAATATTATTTGTCAAAAAACTTTTTCTCTAAAACCAACTGTTCAGCAGTTATAAGGAAATAAACAATTAAATTGTTTATAACAATAGATCGCGGTAGAATTTCTCAATGCTGATAATTTTCGTTCAATCTACACCTAATTCTTAATGTTAATGATTTTTTTCAGATTTTTCTGAGCGACCCTTCTGGTGATAAGGATGGGGGGGCATCAATTTTTATGCGTTTTCCTAAAAAATATTTTAAAAAATTCATGAAAAATACATAATATAAATTGTTAAATTCATGCTTCAATAAGCTTTCATTTGATACCCTACACGATGACTCTGAACTTTTTTTCCGTGTCCCACTTTACCCCCTAGAATCAAAATTCAACTTTTTATACTTCACGTCTATGACTGGGCCACCACACTCTATATCTGTGCTAAATTTCAAATTTTTACGTGCAATAGTTTCAGAGAGAATCACCTGTGACAGACGGACGGACGGACGGATACCGAAGTGATTCCATAAGCGTTTCGTTTCACGGAACACTAAAAAGAAACAAAACGGGACGTGAAGCTTTGTTAATGGATTTAACAAGTGATAAATTGGACCAAATACCAAATTTCTGTAGAATATCCGTGGCAGATTTTGAATTTTTGTTTGATTTGATTGGACCTATTATTTCTAAACAAGACAAAAGTTTCAAAAAGGCGATTACTACAAAAGAAATAATGCTGTTAACCAGTCGCTTTTTAGCAACAGGTCATTCCTATGCTAGCCTAAAATATCTGTGAACACTGTAACAATAAGTATATACTTTACGAAAATTGGTGCAGCACAAGACAATTTTTAAAATAATTCGCTCGCTACTAACAGGCAGTGTCGACATTGAGTAGTGATGTAAGGATACGTATCCAAAAATCCGTTGGATACGGATATTAAAAGAATCCGGATTATCCGGAACCGGCCGAGAACTTGAATACGGATTCGGAATCAAACTAAATTCGCATCGGCTGTATACTAATGCAAAGTGCAAAGAGAAAACGGAATCGGAATCGAGTGTAAGCGAACAACACGGTCTGCGATGTGGCATATTTGATCTTATGCTTTCTCTTTCTAATGACCTTTCCTAAAAAAAGATAGCATAGTTATCGGGGTAACGGGTATCATATGGGATGAGACCCATTGGTTAAACTAGGCCCGCCTCACCCGAATCGAATTCAAACGAGAACGAACGACGCCGACGGTGCCTTCCTATCCCTACCGTGCCTATACCGCATCGGCCTACCTAGCCGTGTATCCGGATAGAAAATGTTTTAGTATTGCATGCATACGTATACATGATCTGTCGCGCGGGTCAAGAAATGGATTCGTATTCGGATAATGGATACGGATATTAGCTGATTCCGATTCCGTATTATCCGGATATCTAAAGAATACGGATATTTACAACACTAACATTGAGCACAAATTGCCTTTGATGATTCGGCGATTTACCGACACGCGTCGGCATATACATGAACACGAACAAACTCGTTCGCTCCCGCTGTGTTCTACATTTAAATTACGTGAGCTTTTTTTTTAAATTGTTTATTCCCAACCAACTTAAAGTTTATTAGTTTTTCGTAATACTGTTATATTTTTTAATGTTATTAAAAAATATAACAGTATTAAGAAAAACTAATAACCGAATAAAATTCTAAAGAAAAACTACTAAAACAGTCAATTTTGTAAAATACTTCTTAAGGTGTATTTTAAAATTCCTTAAAAAACTGTTAAAAACATTCAAATTTTTAAATAATGCTTCTTCAAAGGTATTTTAAATAACTGTAGTTTCTTGATTTTCTTTGTTTTTTGGAAGGTCATTATAAATTTTTATGTCATTATGTAATAAAGACTGCATGCCAAAATTGCTTTTTACAGGTGCTGTTCGCAATAATTCAGTTTGCCTCCTGTTATGATTATGTAAATCATTAATGGGATAAATCTGTACGATTGTTTGTTTTTTACTTAATATTAAAGATTGACTGAATATACATGTTTTTAATTTATATAAATTATCAATGTTTCAATATCCTAATGGTTTATTAGCTTAAGCAAATGAATTCGTTCGCTCGCTCTAAGTTAAACGCACCTTAAAATTGTAATAGGAAATTTAAACTTCGCGAATTACTAATTAAAACACATTAGTTTACTTATTTATAATTCACAAAGTTTAAATTATTTATCTAACATTTTGCGATAAATAACGCAAGTTTATCTTAGAAACAATTTATTTCTTTTTGTATCTTTCAAGCACACCGTACAAAGAATCAAAATTATCCCAAGACGAATTTTATTTTTTTGGCAAGGAAAAACCTTTATAAGGACTTTGTTCGCATCTTTGAAAATTTGGCCCGTTTGGCCTCTTGACAATCCCGATTTCAGTCCCTCTGGACGGAAACTTCTCTACCATTTTAACTGTTATCCTATGAATTATAATACTAAAAAATGAGCTGGAGCCAGTTTCCATTTTTTATCGTTTGCAAATGAAGTTACATCCAGCCAGAAATATCCATAGAATATTAAATACTTACTGCATATACGTTTGCAACCATCGTTGCTTTTCATTAGTCACTTTAGAGTAGGGTAGACATCCACCACTCTCAAGGCCAAAGTAACCATGCGCAACGTTGTCAACGCTAGGATACACAACACTTATTGTAGCCTGTGAATTACTTGGCAACGGACTTTTTTTATGGCTTGCTAAACTTCTGAGTAACGCTCCTCTCAGCCATTCTGCGGCACTTTTTCCCATTGAACCTAAAATGTTGTTTGAAATGGTCAAATTTAATTTATTACATATACTGATTCAATCATTTTAATCAACTCATCAATACTAAAAAAAAAATAAGAAACTGACACACGACTATTAAAAATAACAACTGAAAAGTTAGAAACAAGTTGCGTATCTGTAAACGAGATTTATATTCATAGTTGTTTCACAAAAATTTATAAAACACAAAATGTCTATCATACCTATTAGGGATGTCAATCCCGACTGGTTTTGTTAATACCGGCATTTTCGAGCTTTTGTCGTCTAATCCCGGGATTACTCCCGAAAAAAATTTAAAGGCATTCAAATATTAAATTTTTTATTTATTAAGTTTAAACATACAAATGAACTAAAAAGCACCTAAACATCTCCAAATACAAAAAATATATGTATAAATTTACACTTTTTAAAAAAATACCGCAAAAACATTAGGGCGTCCAAACATTCGTCTTTCAGGTTAGAACGTATTTTGTAGCAGAAAACTCCTGCGAAAGAGAGACATCTCTCGGGTTCTATGCTTGTGGACTGAATGGTTAGTAGGAATTCAAAGGTTTGTTGAAGGTTACGTCCGCGACAGCCATCATTTTCAAATATATTGTTGAGAAATAATTGCGGACATCCGGGTCTTATTACTGGTTTGCTTTTGTAATGACTCGGAACATTAGTAATGCTTTTTGCACTTTGACGTTTAATGTTTCATTCTCTTCTGCTCCCAGAATGTCTGCAATGGAAATGTCATCTTCGTCGCTGATTTCTGTTTCACTTTCGTTGTCTGGGTCTAGCCTGATTAACTGTTTCCAATTTAGATTTAATGACGGAAATATTTGATGCTTTGAAGCAGTCATCTTGTTCAGAGTTTAGAATGTCTGGATTTTTGAGATAACAGAGAATGTCAGAATAAATGATTCTATGTTGCTGAATCCTTGCTCAATGACTCTTGTAGTCACATACTGAGTGGTGTTTAAATTCTGGATAATTCCTTGAACAAGAACTTTAATGCCACATCAGCTTTACATAAATCCATATCACGACAACATAGGGCTTAACTGTAATTTTTATTGATTAGAGAACTTTTATAACGCCTTTGAGAACTTCACTTTCTGAATCCTAATTGGTGTTATGTTTAGATCAATAAGATCTTTTTTTTATGAAATTCTCTAATATAGTAAAACGCTCGAGCAAGTCAAGTAAGCTGGTCCACCTCGTTTTGCAACATAATATACCTTTTAGCTCTTTCTCATGATCATTTCTGATACACTTTTGTAGTATATCATCTTTAGTTGGCGATTTTTTAAACGTTCGAACTATCTGTCTAACTCTAGACACCAATACACAGAGGTCATGATTACTTCCAAAAAGTCACTTTCCACCCTATCCACATCTTCAGTGTCTTCTATAAATATCGCTGTCGGTGTCGCTAAGGACATTTCGAGATTAATCACGAAAATATTAATCGATCCCGGGATTTTCGAGTCCGGTTTATACTCCCGGATCCCAGGACCCCGGGATTTCTGGATCCCGGGATTGACACCTCTAATACCTATTCAGAAGAAAGATGTTTGACAGAATCTACTTAGCTTAATTTTAAATTTAGAAGGGGAAGAAATGTTAGTTGTAAGCAAATTTCTGAAGTATGTTAATACCAATGTTAATACATGCTCAATAAGTAAGACAAAACATCCAGCTCCCAATTAAAAAAAAAAACATATTAAATCGCATTAAAAGTTGCAATGCAGGTGTGTTCTGTATTTGCCTCTAGCTTGAATAATAAGTAAAAAAAAAACATAAAAACTGAAACCCAAGAATTTCCATTACCAGCCTGTACAGGGATATCCAAATAAAAGTGAACAGGCCGTATAACTTTTTTATTTTTGAAGATGGGAAAAATGTTAAATATGAAAGATTTGCGGGGTTTTTATGGATCATTTTTATATCTTATCAGCAAAACAATTGAGCACTGAATAAAAAAAAATAGTATAAAACATCGATTTTATCGCTTATTTTAAATTGGATGGTATGATTTTTATCATATTTTTGGATTCTACGAGAAGTTCTAGACATATTTTGTATAATATACCCTATGCGGTTTTTCAATTGTTTTTGAAATATTTCAAATTAAAAATTATTTCGCATAAATATACTTTCAACGTAACTATCCAGGTTGCGAACGAAATACCTGCTACCTTTTTAAATTTTCTTTGTTGGTAAGTCAAAGTTAATGCCAAGGTTGACAATAATACCTTAGTCACCGTGAATTTATAATTTAATTTTTAAGCAAAATGAGTTATTCTATTAAACAATAAATGTTAATTTTTATTAGTTATTAATATTTAAAAACAATAGCCAGTGATTACAAACAATAGAAAATGAATTATACCATAAAGAGATAAATGTTAACATTGGCGAATAAATACCAAAAGAAATTTTCAACATGTCCACCATTTAATTCTTCGCACTTTTCATACATTCTTCTCTGCCACTCACTGAAGTGTGTTCATAATACTTTCAGCATCATTTTCGTTCAAATTTCTTACTTCATTTCTCACCTTCCTTTGAATTTCAATATTTTCATTATGATTGCTGTATACGACATTTTTCAAATGACCCCAAAGAAATGTCTCTAAAGGTGTGAGGTCTGGGCTATTTGCAGGCTAATGTAACGTTCCATATCGACCGATCCATTCGTTATACTGATGGTTTTGGTTTAAAAAATTGGGAACCTCAATTATATTATGGGGAGGCGCTCCGTCCTGTTGCCAGACAATACGTCGACGTTCTTCAAGTGGCAATTCGTCGAGAATATTTTCGCTTTCATTTTCAAAAAAATTAAGATAACGCTGGGTTAATGCTCCCCGAAAAAACAATGGTCCTAGAATTTTAGTTTGTAATATCCCACACCAAACGTTGACTGAATTACGCCCCTGAAAAGCAATATCTTCGACGGTAAAGGGATTTTCATCCGACCAAACATGAACATTTCGTCTATTAAACATTCCCCTAGTTGAGAAAGTTGCTTTGTCTGTCCAAACGATAGTATGAAATAAATTAGAATCTTGCCGCATTATTTCGTTCATATTTGTGACAAAAGTATATATCCTTTCTTTTGATTGGCACTAAGCTTTTGAATTGGCATAATTTGAAATGGTCTATGCTTAATATACTTTAACGTTCTTTGAACTGTTCCATAAGTCAACATTTTATCTCTTCTTCCATATCTGAGATACCGCACACAATCGGGAATTGATTTTTTTTTAATTCTCTTGAAAATATAATAAAATCGCTAGGTCCCTTTCTTCATTTCTTTCTCTTCTTCTTTTGCCGTTGCCCAGAATTCCTCTTTCTTATAGGCTTCTATTTGTTTTTATGCTGGTGTTTAATGATGGAGTTCTTTGTTCGTCCTCAATACTTTCTTCATATCGTTTTTGAGCCGCTCTAACATTATTGTTATTTTTTAAATATAATTTTAACATTTTGTATCTCTCATTAATAGAAAAACTCAATATGCATAAAAATAAAATTATAAATTTACGGTGACTAAATTATTATTGTCAACCTTGACATTAACTTTGCCTTACCTATGAAGAAAATTTAAAAAGGTAGCAGGTATTTCGTTCGCAACCTGGATAGTTATGTTTAAAGTATATTTATGCAAAATAATTTTTAATTTGAAATATTCAAAAAACAATTGAAAAACCGCATAGGGTATGTTATACAAAATATGTCTAAAACTTTTCCTAGAATCCAAAAATATGATAAAAATCATACCATCCAATTTAAAATAAGCGAGAAAATCGATGTTTTATAGTATACTTTTCTTATTCCATGCTCAATTGTTTTGCTGATAAGATATATAAATGATCCATAAAAATCCCCATAACTTTCATATTTACTATTTTTTCCCATCTTTAAAAATAAAAAAGTTATAAGGCCTGTTCATTTTTATTTGGAGATCCCTGTACATCCGAAACAAAAGATTTTTCAGTTTGCTCAGTATAGGAAAATTTTACTTCCTCAATTTTAAAAATTGGTTGTCATTATGGAGTTACGCGGGTACAAACAAACAAACATACCATCCAACTACAATACCCTCCGCCTTGCATAATCCGGTAAAAAATATGTCACAGGTTCAAATATCAATACTGTATCTTGTTTAATATTAACATTCTACTATTACTTTTATATTCTTGAGTGTACCTATACTTGACGCTTGAGCAATAATACCCCATGAAAGGGGTCCTTCACTTTGAGGAGTCGATTTTTCCGGAAGGATGCAATGCTGGCTTAATAGGTCAGCAACCCTGTGCAGGTGATTTCCATTTTTTTTAGGATAATATTTACCCGGTGCTGAATAAACCAAGGCGACCCTAAAATTAATAATTTTATTCAAGCAACAAATTAACCAAAAATTCATAAAGTAATCTTTAAAGATTCAAAGCTTATAATTTGAAACAAATTGATAATATCCAAATAAATACTCTCCTCATGACAAATTCTAGATTTAACTTACTTAACTTCACTAAAATCAGCATTTTTTACATATTCAATCCACTCTGTCAAAATCCCTAAATTATAGGTCTGCAAATAATTTAAGAGGTCTGCCTTAAATCCAGTCGGCGATTCTCCATCTTTTACTGTACTACCCTCTGGCAATCTTGGGCATCTTGGACTTATCCATAATCTAACAAAATTATCACTTGTTTTTATCTATATTAAAATTATGACCTTAATAATTTTTTTGAGAGTAGTAATGATTGCTCTTACCCTTGATTGTAATGATTCCAGTCTTCGTAATAAAGATTTGCAGTGGAAATAACAACTCTTAATGAATTATCTTCATAAATATAAATTCCCACCTTGCTAAAAATTTTAGTTTTTGTAAGTAACAGAAGAATTAAAATTATTCTAGGTATACAGTGTGTTAAGTAACAAATGGGCCATACTTTGGCAGTGGCTTTCCTGGCTCAATTTTGCTCGATTAAACCTAACTTATCTTAGTACAAAAGTTGATAATAAAGAGAGATACTGGGTGTTAAAGTTAAAATTTTATTTTACATTTTTATCAATGTTTTGAAAGATACTAAATAAATTCACTAAATTTGGTTGGCGAAGGTTCCTTGGGATGGGAAATGCAAATCCGTTCAATCCGTTCTAAAACTTGCTGTATTTTGTATAAGGCATTAAATACCATTTTAAAACGTCCCAACTTTCTTGTGCTTCAGAGTACACAATTTCTGAAGGGAAATTCTTATTTCCATACCTTTTTTTGAAGGTGTACTTTTGTGGCTAGAAGCAACTGATTTTCAGAAAAATGCATTTTAATTAGAATAAATAATAAATACAAATTTTAGTATAAGCAAAAAATAAACCTTTTTATTAAGGAAATGCAAGCATCAAGCGAAAATAATAAAACCAAATAAAACACGAATGAACAACGAACAAAGAAACTGCAAAAATCAACTTATGGCATTTTGAAGCCTTGCCAATTATTTATTATATGTTTCTATTTCTCATTTAATCTGTGCAACAACGAATTCAAATGCATTTTTCTCAAAAACAGTTGCCTCTAGCGGAATTAATAAAGTACACATTTTCTAAGTCAAGGTAGAGAAATATGAATTTCTATTCAAAAGTTGCGTATACAGACACACAAAAAAGTTGGGACGTTTTAAAATGGAATTTAATGCCACATACAAAATACAGAAAATTTGAGAATAGATTTGCTTTTCCCATCCCAAAAAACCCCCGCCCACCAAATTTTCTAAATTTATTTAGTATCTTTAAAAACATATTGATAAAAATTTAATTATCATTAAAATAAAATTTTAACACCCTGTGTCTCTCTTATTATCAACTTTTGTACAAAGATAAGGTTTCTACAATCAATCTAAATTGAGCCAGGGAAGCCAATGCTAAGGTATGGCTCATTCGTTACCAAATACCCTGTATATGTGCTCACAACAAATGTTAAAAACACATTTATATTTTCTGGTTCATTGTTTTATCCTTACCAAACTGATTTTCTAAAATCAATCAACCAAATTATTTAGATATTGCTTTAAAAGTTACAATACTCGCTACACAAAGTAAAAATCTACCTAGTTAAATTCATATATCTTTTAAATACTCTCTAACCAATAACTAATAACTAGAGCTCCAAAAACTTTGTATCCAACCAACCGACCATGAACGTCGAGCGGAGAGGAGCGCCGGCAACGTTGCGCGGACCGGGAGTAGATTGATGTAATGCAGGTACAGTACGCCGCGATATTTATTGTGAGGACGACGTTGGGGCGCGAGTATGAGTACAGTAAAAGTGCGTAAAAACAATTTGCGACCTAAAATATGATGGGACTCAGCTGTGGTCTTTAGTGTGTCATAAGGAGTTATTATGTTGGAAAAGATCTCACTGAGAACGGCATGTTAATAGTGCAAAGCTAACTGGGTATCATTATCACTTATATACGTAGTTGCATATACACCGCGCCAGTGGGCAGCTTCATTAATAAGGTTGGTTTACTGAAAAAAAATTTAAGGGGATTGAACATACATATATACTTACGAATGATGGCATCCAAATGGGTCCTTCATTTTTACAAAATGGTATTTAACATTAGGGCAAAATCTCTTCATGAATTCAACCATATCAGGCCAGTCATCACCATATAAAATGGTTAAAGGTTTTTGACTAAAATCACATTTAATATTTCTTTGGTTTTTCAAAGTACACTGTAGGAAACAATGAAAATATCACTTAAATTAATATTTTTTAATGACAATCATGAGATAAAAAGACAGAAGTCACCCCATTTTAAAACTTAACGAACTTAAAAATCTGGCCTCCTAGTTAGTGTATTGTGACAAAAATTAATAAAAATTTCAACCTGATTATTCCCACCTTGCTTTAGAAAAATAAATAAAAAAAACATAAACAGAAACCTTGAGCAAGTAGCCTAAATATAACAAACTTTTTATTTACTTCCTTCAAAATATTGTAGGTCACTTTTTGAAATTACATTCAGACAAAATTTGGGTAGAATTTTTTTTTATGAATCAGTTGTGTGGTGTCATGTGTTTTACAAATTTGCCATCATATATAAAAATCATCTATAAAAAATACTTACTGTAAGTTTCTTACTTTGTATTGTTTTAAAAGCCAATCAATATCAATCATAAAATTTATCTGAAGAGAACATTTTAACGGACCTAAACTGGGACACAACAGATCTAAAAATATAAACATTAATTTCATTTCAATATTTTACTTACATATCTAAAGTCTAAGGGTACTTAATATACCGGGTGAGTTTTTTAAAGTGTTACAAGGCGATATCTCCAAAACGGTTTAAAATATTTTCATAAAATTTGGGTGAGTTACCTAATAGGGAGATGCGGGGACATATTTAAATATATTTTTAACATTTACCTCCTCTCTCTATTTTGAGGGATGAGGCGTAACTTTGGAATTTTAAATAAACAAAAGTACATCATCCCATTCAAAATTTCAAAGTTACCTCCCATCCCTCAAAATAAAGAGAGGGGGTAAATGTCAAAAATATACTTATATATGTCCCCCATCTCCCCACTAACTCACCAAAATTTCATGAAAATATTTTAAACAGTTTTCGAGATATCGCCTTGGAACACTTTTAAAGAACTCACCCTGTATAACTATATATATGCTATTGGATTAGAGAAGGATCCTACTTGTAGAGCATGTAGAGAGGAGGAAGAAACTCCTCACCACCTAATATGTCACTGCCCTGCTCTAAGCATGGCAAGACAGGCAGTTCGGGAAACCATATCCTGAACAAAGAATGAAGAAATAGCAAAAGCCCCTATCAACAGTGTTTTGAGCTATGTGGAGGACACTCGAGTGACAGGAAATTAATCCTTAAGGGGCACAATAAGCTATTAATAAGCTTCAGTGCAACTCAGTAAGCTTGAGTGGGCAATGGACCGCAACCCTAAGTGACTAGAATAGAAGGGTAAATTTACCTGTAAATGTTACTGCATTTTGTTCTTTAAAAGTTTCAGGACTTTTTGGGATAGTTGTAAAAAATAAACTGTATGGGGAATTTCCTTTTAGTTTTTCCAACATGGTACCTGGATCACAATTTTTATTTAACTCAGATATTATCAATTTATCTTCAGTCTTTGAGTTAAAAATAGTAGTTTTTCCTTTTCTAGACACCTTACTAGGAGAATTACTACAACTAGGTTCACTACTGTATTTGTCTGGCAATTCTATCTTTACATCTTCTTTCTTAATTTCAGTTACTATTGATTCTTTTTTAGAAACTTTAATAGAATTACTAAAACTAGGTTTACTACTGAATTTGTCTGGCAATTCTATTTTTGCATTTTCGTTCTTAATTTCAGTTGCTATCAATTTTTTGGCTACCTCAGCTTGACTAGCCACTAGTGATTTAATTATGGGTTTTAGAATTTCTATCTGTTCTATATAAACTTGTTTTGGTTGAGGCATATTTTCAGGAATTACAAGAGAGTCACCCATTTCAAGAAGTTTTATTACTAAAAGAAATATGAAAATCTAACCCAAAGATTAAGCAAAAGACGATGTAAACTTACAGAAAGGATGTTCAAATTCTTTAAAATGATGAGGATTCTTTCGGTAACATCTTTCCTTATGGGGACACTCTTCCCTTTTAGGCCTCTTCTGCTGACCGTCTAAAAGTAATTCTTAATTTATATATTTATTGTTATAAAACAAATATATGATATACCTGAACCTTCAGTTTTTCTTTTTAAATGAGAATTCATTTTAAAAAAGACCAATAAATACACAACAGCAAATTCCACAGAACAACAAAATTTCAAACTGTAATTTGTAAGGTTATCACCACGCTAGGGATGGCTATGACATATCGATGTTTTGAAAACATCGATATATCGAACTTAAAATTCGATGTATTTCCATCGATGTTTCAAATATCGATGTTTCGATGTAACCTGGAACATCGAAGAAACATCGAACTACATTCAACACACAGAACATTTCAACACGTGTGAGTGTGAGTGTGAGTGTGAACGTGCGATGATTATAAAACCGATGGCGTTTTCCATTGGTAGAACCAGCGCGAACTGAGTGTACGTGCGTTTCTGTCCTTTTCTACACAAAGAAGAATGATAGAAATCAGTGGTGCAGCCAGAAATTTGGTTCGAAGGGGGCCCGGACTAAATGTCTCTACAATTTTTTTTAAGACGTTGAGTTTTAAATGAGTAAGAATGGGTTAGGAATTAGAGGTATATTCAATAACTATAAACTGTGTATATTAAGTTCCAACCCGACACATAAAAATATGTAAAATACAAAAAAAATCTACCTAGTTACGTAATTAGGCTGGATGTACAGAATATCGGGGCCCCCCCCCCCCCCCGGCTGCGCCTCTGATAGAAATACATTTGACGTGCCCTAAATTTACTAATGGAAAACGCTATGAATGGGAGTCAACGGTGGGTTGCCACAATATTTTATGATCGCGGCGCAGTAGAAAATAAATGATATTTTAGTTTGAATGTTTCTTTCTTTTATTATTTTGATATTATATATTATGCGAGAATACATCGAAATATCGATGTTTTTCTTTCGATATATCGGATTCATCGATGTGACTTCCAACGATGTCGATACATCGAAACATCGATGTTTTTCTTTCGATGTTTTGAACCCATCGATGTGACGTCCACCGATGTCTAAGGATGTCGATACATCGATGTTGACCACCACAAAATAAAGGTTAGGGAGTACACTTTCTTCTTTTAGGCAACACTGGCTTGGTCTATGGGCATCTAGCCAGGCTGTGTGGCAAAGCTTGGTGTAAATTTCGTCTAATTTATCATAACAACAGACATATTTCTGGCCGCCCAGCAGTGGCACTCTGTATGAAAAATAGCGATAGCGATCGCGCTCTCTTTGCAAATTCTTACTATGTATTACTATGTTCGGTATGTTTCGAAGAGACCCCGGTCGCTGTCGCTATTTTTCTTACAGAGTGCCACTGCTGGTTACGAAAATCAGTTCTCGCACCACATTCGGTTTTTAGGCGGGAATCCCATGCATACGATGTCCGACGGTGCCCTCATTGGTTCAAAATTTTGGCGGAAAATTTCATTCGAACAATCCATGATGCGTCGTACGAGTTAAATAGTTTAACTTTTGTCCGATATCGGATGTTTTTTAACCTCACTTTTCTTCATGTTTGACATTTTATTATTTTTATTCGGTTTTGGTGATTTCTGGATATTTAACAATGAATAGATATCTGAGATATTGTCGTAAAAAATATATTTATTTGTAGTGCCAATAATGTACTATTTTTATCGCTTTTGTTAATTTTCCAAAAAAAAATAAACAAACCCGCTAGAAAAAGACAACAAGACGATTTTGGATGAGAAACATTTGCAAAAATCGAAAGGTACAAGGGGCTTATCACAACTTATTAAATCCAACGGATCCATGGGATATGCGATATATGCGACATATTTTCGTACGGAAAACAAATAATTTTCGGATATCGGACGTCGGAAATCGTATGCACGGGATGCCGGCTTTTTACGGCTGACCCTTCTTCTTTTTATACTTGTTAGAGATGGCTAATCGCCAAGTTACCGCGATCATCCGCTCGACTTTAAATTTCGCGCCATGTATCCGACAACTAGAAAAGTTATAAACTAATTTAAAGCGATGCCGCGATGCCATAAATTTACCATTTATATCTCTTCCAACAAAATGAGCAAGGTTTGTTAATCTGCAAGTAACTATTAAATACGGAGAGCAGAGATGTTCAGCACGATTTTATAAAGAACATAATGAACTGTATATTCAAATATGTAGTCTCATAGTGACCAAATATGGAATACCATTTTGTTATTTATGCCTAAAATTGCTTTTTAGTGCAAAAATGGTTTGGTATATTGCTAAAATCTTTTAAGGATCATTTGAAAAGATTTTCGGGGTTACAAGGGAATACATTTCTCACAACAGAAATTTTGAGCAAATAAATAAAAAGTTGCATATTTCTGTTTGTTATATTATGGAGCATAATATGGGATACCTTATTAAATAAATAAAGAATGTTAAATACATGTTTATTTAATCTTAAAAATAATAGTATCTACAAATACATTAACCAGAAAACTATCTGCTTTCAAAGAAAATATAAAAACTAAGCAAAAAAATGTTAAGTAAAGCAACTGAAAAAGCAACTTTCTTACAAACAAAAGGACACAAAGGCACGCACACAAGTTATTTGCAAAAGTTACAAAAAAAATGCTTCATCTGTGCACCTGAGCATTCTTCGTGTGACCACCTCATATTAAACTGCAACTTTTCTTTGCTAAAAACAAAAATTACCGATAAACAATGTCAACAATAAAAAGCAATGACATTAGAGGATAAGCATGCATTCAAAGGACTTTAATTAAACTGAAACGTTTTACCAAATAACAAAAAAATACTTGCCAGCAAAAAATAAACTTTCACACAAGTGCAAGTGCACAAGTGCTTAGCGGCGGTATGATCCATACTATAATGCAAACATGGCTACAAGATTTCGCGGCAATGCAAAAATGCGCGTTAGATGGTGTGTGAGTCTTCAGTTAGTAGATGGCGCCAACAGTTTTTGAAATAAATCTGAATTCCATATTAGGCACCTATTCCATATTTGGTCACTTTACAGTGGCGTATTTACGGGGGAAGCCCATGCATCCCCCCCCCCTCGAGACCTACCACACCTATGCAAATTAAGGTATTTTTTAATAGGTATATGTATTTTTTATTGGCCACCACACTAATACCCCCCCCCCCCCCCTCGTCGAAATTGCTAAATACGCCGAACTTATATTTATTAGGTATGTAGAATAATTCTAACGTCAAAAAAAAATTAAGTGTTTTAATCAACACTTTTTAGTGATTAAAAATTAGTAAAATTAAAAAAACGGAACACTTATGGAATCAGTTGGGTGTCCGCCCATCCGTCCGTCCGTCTGTCACTGGCGATTTTCTGTGAATCTTTTCGATGTAAAAAATTGAAATTTAGCACAGAGATAGAGCCCAATTAATTATAGACGTGAAGTATAAAAAGCTGAATTTTGATTCCGGTGGTTAATTTCAGGAGGTAAATTGGGAAATGGAAAAAAGTTCCACGAAAGCTTATTGCAGCACGAATTCAACAATATATGTGATTAAAAATTGCTGTCCCCCACCCTTATCACCAAAAGGATAGCTCAGAAAAATCTGAAAAAAAATCATGAACATTGAGAATTAGGTGTAGATTGAGTCAAAATTATCAGGATTGAAAAATTCTAGCGCGATCAATTGTTATAAACAATTTAATTGTTTATTTCCTTATAACTGCTGAACCACTGGTTTTAGAGAAAAAGTTTTTCAACAAAAAATATTTCTCACGATATAAGGACCACTTCCACCTTTTTCAAAATTTTTAATTTTGCTCAGTCGAAATCCCCCACTTAGCTCCGCGCATACACGATGTGATTCGGTGTTGGTGCGTTGGCGGCGGGTAGCGCGGCAGATGGGCGGAGGTCAAGCGGCCGAGGTTTCCTCAGGTTAAGGGGGGGGGGGGCTGATGGCAGGGAACATTAATTGTGCAAGTATATCTTGCACTTGACCGAATTTTTTAATTCCTAATCTAACAGTCTTTACCTGCTCATATCTACAACATGTCACATAAAATCAAATTTATATTTATTTAGGCTCGTTATGTAAATTAAAGAAAAATTCATGGCTATTATTTTGTCTTGTCTTAGCACTAAGCACAATAAATCAATCTTGTAATGGAAAAATAAATTTATTGTATACGTAAATTAAGTTTTTCATTTGTTGACTAAATGTGGACTCTACCTACATCGACTTCTACTGACAATAAAGCTACAAGTTTGTGACTGAATTTTCGCCGAATCATTTTAAATCTACTAAAAAGATTAGACCATTCCCGACCATTTCCCGACCAACCGACCTTCGAATATAATATCTTTTTTCCATTTTATTCGTCGTCTTTTTGTTCGTGATAGATTCTGCTTCCTCGCTTTTGTTTGCTAATGTGGGTTTTTTGTAGTATGGGATGCATTATATTACCCAAAGATTTATTCAGATGCTGTCATAAACAGGAAAATGATTTTCTTCGACCTGTTTCGGAGTCTAAACCACGTCTTTCAGTCTTCCTTTATTGAGCAGTTGCAGCAGAAATTCTTATCAGTTATCGTTCTTTAACGTAATAGAAATTGGATAAGTCTTTCCCTGTCTAAATCCTGAGATACGTCAGTCACTACAGAGGTATCGGTACATGTGTAAAAATTCAATAAATTGCTATGTTTTACTTTCCCTATAATATTCATAACATCCGGAATTGTCTTTTAAGAGGTTGGCTGGGTGGAATACAGAATACAGGAGAGCCATTACGGTGACGCGCGGAGTCGGAATTACAGCGGTCGTTCTTTGTCGTACACATTCTACTACTTTCGGGTTTTCATTTAGTCGACTTGCTGCTGCTTTATTTTCTCTGTAGATTAAAAAATTATACTTTCTTATCTTATTCTCGTGGCCCCCTATATCAAGAATTATGTCATCTATGCTGGGATTATGGAACATTTGGCGTACGTCATATATAAAATACTAATTTGAAAAATTGCTTTAAACAAGATCATTTTTTTTTTCAATATTTTTTTTTTATTAAAAGCCGACAAATCTAACCTTTGAAAAATTACCAAGAGCATTAGCAAATATGTTGTTGGACTAGTTTAACATCATATTTCTTAAAACAACCGATATATTAGAGGTTTCCTAAAGCTAAAATTAAAACTAAAGATTCTAGCATTTACAAACTTCTCAGTTGTTGTAAATACATATAAATTTTCTTTTAATGTAAATATACCCATTATTCCTAAAACTTAGGTGTCAGTTTGATTGTGTTAAAGGTTGCTGCATTGCTTACTTTTCGTAAAATTGTTCACGGTAACATTAATTTTATCATTTGATTAACGCCGATTTAGCCAACAGCTGAAATCAGTAGGTACTTACGTAAGTTAAATTTTATGACGTAATGGTCCTTTATTTATACATATTACATTTTTTGTTAATTAGCGTTGTGTTGTTTAACAAAAGAATGAACACTTCCACTCAAATAATCAAATAATAGAATCAAATCATCAGACCTACTCTAAGGAAGTATGGAGATATAAGTAGTTAATTTACCCCCACGTCTGTGTTGAATAATTTAATAGTAATAATCTCAATAGTTTAATAATTTAACATTTATTCCTAAAATTTGTTAGGATTTCCTTTTTGCTAAGAAAAGCTTAGACTTTTGACAATATTTATGTCATAGCAGAATAACAATAAAAGCAACATTATGCATCAGGGTGAACTGAACATTAACATTTCTTTTCCCAAAAAAACGAAGCCGAATGTTCATTGTTCAGTCTTGAATTGTGACTTTTTCAGTTCCACTGGTCTATGGATTTGAACGAGTAATTAATAACATAATATGTGAGTTCACCTTATAATGAAATAATTTTGATTAAATCTCACAATCCTCGGTTTGTGAGACTCGACCAAAGTTCATTGGTCAAATCTGACAATTCTAGAATTGTGAAGTTATTTCATAAATGTTTTAATATCTACTGCCCGTATTCTTTCATCTATTTTTAAAAATAGCTTTTTAATTTTCTTTCGTTCTTAGATAAATATATTTTAATTTGCTAGTACTTTAGTGAAAAGATAGTCTTTGAATTAAATACATATTTTCCATTTCTGTAAAATTAATATCCTGTGCTACCGGTCATCATTTGGACGAAACTGATTGACTTTTCTATCAATGAAAAGGACTAAAGGCTATGGAATCCAAATTTGGAGAATTGTAAATTTTATAACGTTTATGTTTTTACTAATCAATACCATTATTCAAATTCTTCGTTCGTTAAACATAATAGGTACATAAAAAACTGTGCAAGGCCTAAAATTGTATACCTTTGTAACCACACTATAATATATTCGACTCGTTCAATTGCGAGCGTCTGCGTCATGAAGCCTGCAAATTTTGGTCCTTCCAGTGCCGATCTACCCGTCGCCGTCGCGACGCTGTCAGCCGTTCGATCAAAGTTTTCCCTAACTTGCGGGCAAGGTCGTTCATAATCGTTTTTAATTACATTTTCTTATTCATCGAGTTATTGGAAAAACCTATTGCTATTTTATTCTACACGTAAACGGAAGCCCAGACGAACTCTGGATATTTTTAAACACCAATAACGGGTGTATAATGTAAGTTGACTTAAAAACAGTTTGTTTTTTATGCAAAGAAAAATTTAGATATACCTTAATAAAATTAATAAGTATAAGAGACACTATTTTTGAAAGACATATCTATAAACATACATAAATATTTCTAATTTTTCTGGACCCTGATTCTGAGAATCTAGTGCTCTGATCTCCTGTTGCTTCTGGCACTAGGCCGTGAACTACTTTTTATACTGCTTGCATTAAGCAATGTTTAAAATAGTGCATTTGTGATAATTGTCCAACACAAGTTCATTATATTGAAAAATGGTTCAAGTTTCAACGTCATTTTTTTCTTGCGAAACAGCGCCCTGATCTCAATCATCAACCGTAGTGGCAAATAAATTTTCTAAAGTTAATTTAGGATAAATAAACATAACAAAATGTAAAACTGGAATTATTATAATAACATTAGCTTAAAATCTTTTTTGGATTATTTAGGCTTTTAAATTATCTAGGTTTTAAACGAACCCGGTGACGATTTTTATATTTTCCAGAATTCTTCTTTGTTTAGAAAAGACTGCTAGAGGGGTTTTCTTTCACACGTCTATTATAGTATTTAAATCAATATCCTTTTAAAAGCACAGTGTTTACTCGGGTTTATTTATTACAACATTTCTGTACTAAAAAAAAATCACACCAACTTATGATCTTTTGATCCGTCGATTATTATCACCCCAGTGTATGTAATTTGATGGTAATTAATTACTCGTCAAAGTTGAAGAACAATTTTGGGAATATCAAATCCTTTCGAAATTAAAGATATCAATAAAAAATCAGATCTTATCTTTAAACCGTTTTGCGAGTTCAGCATGCGTAGTTCAGCGTCAGCTGATTGACTTTGGCAAGTTTATTGCGTAGAAAGTCAGTATTGCGCGATTTAAAAAAAATGTTTGAGCAGTTTGAGAAAAACATTTTGATGACTTTTGCAATGCCAACATATACATTTCCATTTACTAGGGCAATTTACCAGCACAGAAATTAAATAAAGTCAGTTCTTTGTTTCAATATCCATTTTTCACTTCTCAACTTTACAAAAGAAATGTAAAAGAAAACTTGAAGCAACAAAAAGAAACACTACTCTTTCGGATACCTGGAACTGGCTTACATATAAAATGGTTATTAGTATTAGTTAATACAAAAGAAAAAGAAAATTTGTATTATTTGACATAAACATCGCAAATATGCGGAAAAGAACAACTCCCAGTTACTAATGGAAATACAAATGTTTACACATACTCCATAACAAATTTTTTATCTATGAAAATATACTAAGTCAAAACCAGAGGAGTGTTCAGAAAACTCCTTTACTTTGTTTAACCACAATAATCGACCATGAAGAAACAATATTGTTAGAAACGTTAATTAATTATACATTTTAAGGTTCAACATTTTAAAAACAATTTTAGAATACATGTAAAAATTGAAGTCTTGTATTGTTTTAAATACCCTTTTTAAACAGACATAATATGTATGGCGTGCAATTCAAAAACAAAGAGACTTCTTCCATAGAACAATATCTGCTCTCGTTTTATTATTACACCATATTTTTATTTTTATTAAAGAAATAGGTTTAACACCAAATACCACTACTTTAAAAAAATCAGTTCCTATTTTTTCAAGATAATTTACTAAAGATTAAATCCATTGCAAAAACGTTTACACATAATTTTGTTTTTTAAGTATCAGAGCAAATAAATTATGATTGAATTGAAATGAATTATACCACAAAAATATGAGTATATGTATGTAGATCAATACTAATACGTTATATAAAAAATGCAAGCCTTGTTCTGGCATTTTTGATTTACATGCTCTTTGATTCTTTCTGAAAACATTCCTTAGACAATATACATCTTACTGCGATTTTATCAAAATTTGCGCCGGATCGTTTCGACTTCTGAAGCAAACAAATAACCAGTTTTTTTTCGAAAAAAAGCTTTTTCGAAAACGAATCAACGAGACTTTTCAAAAATATTTTCTCGAATACACATACTACTTAGAAGGTACATTTTTTCAAAAATATCCTAACAGTCTGACAGCTTTTTCAAAGATGCTTTTTGAAAACAGATTTATAAAAGATTTTCCAGAAAACACGTATTTCGAAAGTACATTTTTTTCAAAATGTCTTCAAAAATAATTTTTAAAAAATATATTTTTTCGAAAACAGTATTTAGAAAATTAAACTATGAAGCTTGGAGAATGTTAATGAAAAAGACGAAAAAGGATCCTGAACAAACCTAACCCACCTTTTTTGGGTTTGATCAGGTTTCCTTAGGTTTGGTATGTTACTTTCTCGTAAATTACTGTTTTAAAAAGTCGTTGCTTGAAAAAATTTAATTTCGAAAAAGATGTTCTCTGAAAAAAATGCATTTTTGAAAAGTGCTTTAAAAAAAGGAAAAATTGGTTTTAGAAAAATTGTACTATCTTAAGTACCTACTCGTAAGTTTTTTTTTAAAGAATCTTCCAAATATACATTTTTCAAAAATATATTTTTTAGAAAACATAGTTTTTCTAAATTTAAATAATGAGCTCTACTGGCTTAGAAAAAGTCAATGAAAAAATGACAAAAAGATCCTGTACTAACCTAAACGAACCGTTTTTGTTTTCGGTCAGGTTTACGTTTCCTTGTGTCTGCTATATTAAATATGAATATTCCAAGTTTTTTCGAAACAACGTTTAAAAAAATATAGGTACTTTCTAAAAACATGTTTCTTAAAAAAAATGGAATTTCGAAAAGTTGGTTTCCGAAAAAAAAAGGTTTGAAAACATTGATAGTTTTCGAAAATATATTTTCGAAAAAACGTGCTTTCAAAAAATATGTGTTTTTTTCATATAATCAGTCCAAATGGACACAAGGTATAAATTAAAAAATGCTAGAATTTTAGTAAGTTAAAATGACAAACCGTTCTGTTTTCGCAAGAACAGGTTTAGATCTTTCGTCCATTATGAAATACTGTACATTTCTTAGAACCCTAAAACTAAACAATGAAAAAATTATGTCGCATGCGAACTTGCCCGTTCTTTTTGATAATGCATAAACTGATTTAAGATTTTTAGTATCAAAATTATAAAATTCAGGTATACTGAAAAAGCCTATTCTGATAGTGGTCAATCTTATGCCTTATAACTCTTTTACAATACCTGAAGTCAATGAGGTTTCAAATAATTATTCAAAATTTTGAACCAGTCCTCGTAGTATATTTTAGGTTTTCTCTGTATAATAAAATAACTCAAGTACAGTCTTAAAATAGCTGCCAAGCAGTCCAGTAAAAGCCGGAGAAAAAGTATTTCAAGTACTGCAAAATGCAGACGAAACATATTTTTACTTTAACGAGAATAATATGTTGGTAACATCTATTTTCGTCCTGTGGAAATATACACACTTGGATTGGAGTTTTGAAGGAAAGATAGGTACAAAATAATTAATGAATTTTTTGTCATAAGTTTTTTATTTTAAATAACTGAGCAACAACACTGTTAAAAAAACAAAATACTGTCAATGGCCAACGAATATTTAAAGTAAAAACATTTAAAAATGAGTTTATTAAAGTAAACAAAAAAGAAAAAAAAAAACTGTAACAGTGAACTGCATCGAATGTTAAAAGAAATGTTTTATAGTTTTATGAACAATGAAACTGAACTTGGAATGGCCTGAGAGAAAAATTTTCTGTTCATTTTCTTATGCGTTTGTTTTGACAGGTAAGTATTTTTGCTTTATAAACATTCTAAACTGAACAAATTATACAGGGTGAGTTTTTTAAAGTGTTACAAGGCGACATCTCGAAAACGTTTAAAATATTTTCATGAAATTTTGATTAGTAATAAGATTATTTAGACATATTTTTGACATTTACCCCTATTTCTATTTTGAGGGATGGGGGGTCGCTTTGAAATTTTAAATGATGTACTTTTGTTTATAAAATTCGCAACTACGTAAAAAATTGTTTATGTAGGCACATTTTTTCTTGATTTGCTCTCAGTTACGGAATTATTAAATTTTGATTGAATTTAAAAATAAATAAATTTACCAATAAAGCAAGGTCACTTATTTCTGTATTATTATTCGTTTCCATGGAAATGCGTTATTTTTACTTAAGTTAGTTGAGAATTTTGATGTTTCAACGATTATTTCTCAGTCCATTGCTCAATTAAAAATGGAAACGAATTTTAATGTGGAAGTTGATATATTGTCATAGGCGGTTCTAGACCTCTATTTTTGAGGGGGCTTAAGTCCCCGGTTTACATATTTGGGGGGCTTAAGCCCTCATATTTGGCTATACATAAACTAGGCCACTCAGTTGGATTTGGGGGGGGGGGGCTAATCCGAGATTTGGGGGGCTTAGACCCCAAGCCCTCACCTAGCAACGCCTATGTATATTGTTAATTTTGGGGGAGGGCAGAAAATCGAAAACAGATGGATTGGACGAGCTAGTCCGGTCAACTGGTCTGCTAGAGCCCCGGATTTGATCCCCCTATTTATTGTGGAGTTTTATAAAGGACAAAGTGATGGCGACTGCACCTACAACTCTAGACGATATGAAAGACCGAATCCGCTTTGCCTGCTTATTAGTGGCACCTGAAAGTTACAGCGGGTACGAAATTTATTTTGAAAAAGAGTGAGAAAATGTTCGGAAGTTAAAGGGGGGCATTTCGAACAACTTCTCAAGCAGGACAGACAACGAATAAGTAATATAATAATATATAAATAATATAAGTAATATAAGTAAGTATATAAAAAATATAAATAAGTAAATAATTCCGTAACCGAAAGAGCAAACCAAAAAAAAAATTTGCACATATAAGTAGTTGTTTACGTAGATTCTAATTTTATAAATAAAATTATACCATCCCATTTAAAATTACAAAGTTACCCCCCAGTAAATGTCAAAAATATGTTTAAATATGTCCCCCATCTCCCTACTAACTCACCAACATTTTATAAAAATATTTCAAACCGTTTTCGAGATGTCGCCTTGCAACACTTTAAAAAAGTCATCCTGCATAGTGATACTTCTCTAGTTTTATTTATTTTTATATATAATAAATAAAATGAAATTTTTAAAACACACTGGGTAGTGTCCACAATAGCTTCTTCTCTTAATCTTTTCCTTTTTTTTTACTTTCCAGTCACATTAGTAAAAACAGTATTGTATTAGCTAGCCATACCCGAAGGTTCAATACTGTCACATTCTTTTCTTTCATAAAACTAAATGAAAAAGAAAACTGTTATCTCACACTCACACAGTAAACATTTAGCGTTTTTTCCTCTCATTCTGTCCTGAAAGTCAGTCATTTCATCTGTCATGTGAAAAATAATCTCGATAAAGCCCACTAACGTAAAATGCGTATTCTTATAACTGGTGCCTGAGGAAATAGCTGACGGTTAGTGGACAAATTTAGCCGTTTTGTTAGAAATTTGGAGTGATTTTTATTAATTTACTTTAACAGCACAGACTATTGTCACGCCACTAGGGTAGTAGATAAGTAAACTAAACATTATGGAAAATAAACGACAACTGCCTGTGTCGGCATAGCTAATGAAGTTTTATTTAAAAGAATTTGAGTAATTTTGAATATTCTGTATTTTTTACTTACTTTTTTAAGTTCCTTGCGAAAAGATCCCCTTAACGCCTAAATTTTTAATTTTACAGACCTTTGGTTAGCATCAGGGTCACATTTTTTCCAAACTTTTATTAGTTCTTTATACCCTCTGGTTTTCAAGGGCGTAGTTAGGCAGTCAAATTCAGGGGTGCTTAAGCCCTAGACCCTATTCAGCATATGGACAAAAAATTAGTTACTTAGAAGCACTTAATATAAATTTTGGGGGTGCTAATTAGAGTTTTGAGGATGCTAAGCACCCCAAGCCCCTCCTTAACTACGCCTATGTTCAAATTTCTGTCATTATAAAGTTCTTTGTTTTTTATATGCCATAAAGCAGGATGGGTCCGGTATATTTCTATAAACTCCCTTAGAATTCCCTTTGGGGCATTTCTTAAATCGCCTCTTTCAATTTTTTCGTCATCACTTTAGGGTTGCCATATTTTTAAATCAAAAATTTCGGACACCTGCAACTTACCACTATGATTGTATAGGCTCATTCGCCAAAAAGTTTGGAGCGAGGGGGCTTACTGAATATCAAATGGAGTATTTATGATAGGATCTACGAAAAATTTTCGAAAACCAATTTTTCGAAATTAAATTATTTTGAAAGTAAAATTTTTCGAAAACATCTTTTTTTAAAAGTACAATTTTTAAAAAATGTTTTTTCGAAGAAATAATCTTTCCGAAATTTAACATAGAGTAAAAATAACGTTGTCTGACAAAACACTTTTTTTCATTTTTGAAACTGTGGTTGTCGAAATTTTTTTTTCGAAAAAATGGATCTTTGAAAAAAGTGTTTTTTAAAGAACTTTATGACAGTTCATGAATTTTTTTATTGGAAAAGCTTGGGTTTATTATTATTGAGCAGAAAAGATTCGACAGACTTATAAACTATTTTGCGGAGCGCGGTTTAAAAGGAACAGTATAAATAGTATATTGTACAACGAGCATGGAATGACATGCATTTCCTACGAGTATGACGTTTGCAGCATGAGCCGCAGGCGAATGCTGCAAATCATACGAGTAGGAAATGGTCATTCCACGCGAGTTTTACACTATAATTTTTCTACGAATGTTACTGTTACATAAAATGGGATTAGTAATATTTTTCTTTTAAGATGTCAAAAAATGTCAATCTGACATTCCATAAATAAAAATTATAAAGATTTTGGATGTCAACGCCACCTTTGTAAAAAATACCCGTGCACAATGGGAACTTTGTAGTTCAATCACCATGGTGATTGAAGCACAATGAAAATGTGTAAAACACAATGCACCATGTTCCGAAATTACTATTGAACATACAATAAAGGTTTTTATTGACATTCGTAGAAAAATACATTTTTGATTTCTTTAAAGACATTTTATTGGGAAGTCACTAGTTATTTGCTATAAAAGACCAGTGACTTTCCGGTATAGATAGACACAAAAAAAGTGCGAATAATCCAGTAAAAAAATATAAAATTGTTGTAGGTACTTTTCTTTTAAAAAAAGCGCGATTCAAAAATTCGACCCGTGTATCGAATTTTTGCGAAGCTCGGTTTTGAAGGAAAGATAGGTACAAAATAATTAATGAATTTTTTGTCATAAGTTTTTTATTTTAAATAACCGAGCAACAACAGTGTTAAAAAATCGAAATACTGGCAATGGCCAACGAATATTTAAAGTAAGTAGGTAATCCATTTAGGAAATCACCAACATTGACTTTAAAAACACTCTCTTGTTCTTTTTTCCTGTTGGGAGTAGATCCTATAGACTCCTATCTAAATTAAAGTTACAGAATCAAGATATTTACTTTAAAATACCATTTTTTGCCGATAGATAGGGATATGTGTTTTAAAAATAATGTTTTACCTGAAAAAATAACGGACACGAGCTAAAAACGTACCGGACACACGGACACGTCTTAAATAACGGACAGTCCGTTATAAGTTATAAAAACGGACGTATGGCAACCCTACATCACTTCAGCTTCGGTTTTCTACAAAGCGGTACCGTAAAATAGCGGGCGTAATTTGACGGCCGTTTTGCCAGAGTAAAGTATGGCCGCTTTGAGGTAAACATTATTGTATAGTAACGAAACGGTGCAAAAAAATACGGCCGCTATGACAGTGCACTTCTTGTGAAAATTGTAATGTTTTGAAAGATGGGCGATTTAGATCTGACTACCCTGATTTGTCATGAGGGCGAAGAATCATCAGATGAAGAAAGCAGAGACCAGAATCCGATATATATATATATATATATATATATATATATATATATATATATATATATATATATATATATATATATATATATATATATATATATATATATATATATATGGGGTGTGGCAAAACAATCCTTCTTTTAAAAGTTGTTACAAAATTTTAGAGTAGTTTATAATTAATGCAAAATTTTCTAGCAACTCGTACCTATAAGTACTTTCCAAAGACACCTGTATGTAAATTAACAAACCATTTTTAAGATTTTGAGCTTGATTTTATAAGGGTTCTCTACCTACAGTCACCCATTTTCATCTACAAAAATAAAAGCAAATATAAAAAATAAAAAGCAAGCTCCCGCGAATATTACGAAAGACATGGAAAATAATCGGATTTAAGATTTTTCTTCTTTAGTTTTGTTCGCCAAATGTAGGCGAAGCTTTATCGTCCCTTTTAGTCTTTAAGTTAAATTTCCATTGCTTTATAATGTACATAATCTGACAGGTTGATAAATCACATCTGAACAAGAGGAAAATTACTTTTATTTTGTTTTGATATCAGGAGATTTTTAAAAAACACAAAATTTAAGAACATTTAGGCACAACTGAGAGAACTTTAAGGCTGGTGGTTTAGGTGTAGACTATAAAAAATCAATCATGCGGAAAACCTTAATTCTCTAATTCCTTATAAAAAGACAAGTCACACGGTCCAACAACGGCAACAACTAACCAATCTTTATTATTAAGCCTGATAGACTAAAGGTACTCGCAGACTTGTATACTTTTGTGGCGCAAGTTTTTATTGCGCAATTATAAAATTGCTCGTTATGTTCACACAGCAGCAATAAAATGTCAAAAATTGCGACATAAATGAGTTGCGCAACTTAAAAATGTTGAAGACATTTTTAAAAGTTGACAGGCTGTTCACACGCTATGCGCCACTTATTATTGCGCAACTTATGCTGTAATTTTATACAAGTTTAAAAACGATATTCAGAATTAAAAACGATATTCAGAAGAAACTGACTGATTGACTGACGTACCCCACACCGCTGGGCTAGAAACTTGAAATTTTGCAGAGAGGTTTCTTATATAACGTAGGCATGCACGAAGAAATAGTTTTTCAAAATTCAATCCCTAAGGGAGTGAAACAGGGTTCAAATTTTGTATAGAAAAATTCATAGAGGTACTCTAAAAATATTTAAACACATGTTTTATTACAGTTTTTAATAAATCAGCCCCTAAGGGGTGAAATGGGGGTTCAAAGTTTGTAATGAAGTACAATTTTTATACTGCGGACGATGGTGCGGGCGAAAGGTAGTTGGTACTAGGGGTGTCAATTGCGGGATCCCGAAATTCCTGAGTCCCGGGATTCCAGAGTATAAACCGGATTCGAAAACCCCAGGATCGATTAATATTTTCGGGAATAATCCCGAAATGTTCTTTAGCGACAGCGATATAGAAGACACTGAAGGTACCTATGGATAAGGTGGAAGTTTTGGAAAAAAGTGACTTTTTGGAAGTAATCATTATACAAATAAATCATGACCTCTGTGTATTGGTTTATAGAATTAGACAAATAGTTCGAACATTTAGACATCCGCCAACTAAAAATGATATACTACAAAAGTATATCAAAAATGATCATGGGAAAAAGCTAAAAGTTCTATTATATTGCAAGACGTGATTGGGCAGCTTACTTTATATGCTCGAGCGTTTTACTTTAACGTAATCTTCAAAAACCCTTTTAATTCCTACTAACCATTCAGCATAGAACCCGAGAGATGTTTTTCTTCTGCAGGAGTTTTCTGCCACAAAATACATTCTAGGCTGAAAAACAAAACTTTGGACGCCCTAATAGTTTTGCGGTATTTTTTTAAATAAGTATAAATTTATACTTATTAGTTCAAAAATACCGGGATTGAGAAAATCAGTTGGGATTGACACCCCTCGTAAGTACATAAATTTCTGTCGTTCTACCATTCTCAGTTATTGTGTTAAATTAGTTAAACGAAAATGTATTCTGGTGAAGAACTACAAGCCGCTTCCTGTGTTGTAATTTACTGCGAAGACGGCAAAATAGAAGACGCCAAAATCGTAGAAAATAAGAATTTGGGTTAAAGAATGAATTAAGAAACGAAACCGTTACCAAGTAGTAACTAATTTCTTAAAAGAACTAAGGGATGGCGATGAAGAATTCTATAAAACAAAAATTTGCGTAATAATAATAAAAAAAATTATTGTAAACTTAAACACAACCTCCGTAAGCAGACAAAGTTGCACTGAGGCAGAAGTTGCGCCACATTATATAACCGACATGTCGGTCCATATTTATATTGCGCAACTCCAGTATTTTTAACTGTTCACACGTTGCAATTTTTGAAGTGTACGCAATTCGAAAAGTGTAGCGCCATTTAGTAACTTGCGCAACTTTTTATATTGCAGTGGTGTTCTCACCTTGCAATACAAGGGTTGCGCCATTTTTTTAGGTTGCGCAACACAAAAGTGTACAAGTCTGCGAGTACCTTAAGGGTCGTAGCCTTTCGTCAGACCTTCAGGTTTTCTTAATAATGGGTTGGACCTCGCTTACGGTCTCCAGGTCTAATGCCCGGTTCTCACGGTGCAACTCTGTCGCGGTAATTCGTAAGCTGCATCAAAATTGCAGCATTTTAAAGTGTACACACTATACAATAAGGAATATGCACACATTTTTTATAGCATAAATCGTTTAAGGAAGACATTACAAACCCAAAAACAAAATATTTTGAAGAAAATTACTAGGATAATTTAGCTACACAAAATGTTTACTTTTTGGTATGATCTATTGCAATTTAAAAATCAGCCATTTGTCCTTAATAAATACTGTTGTCAGTAGATCAGCAAAAATAAGTGCCAAAGTTCATGTTAACGTAAAGCTTAACCTAAAGTCGAATAGGTTTGTTTTTCTTGGAAACAGTCAGAGGGGGAGCAATCGAATTTTTGGGTGGGTAAAGGAATAGTGCAACTAGCTTCAGTAAAAAATTTAGTTATACAGGATGTTTCGTTTCGGTGCTATTAAACATCAAAGTCCAAATTTCCGCGATTTCCGTTGAAATCGGGTACAGGTCGCAAAAGTGAATTAAAACGATGTACATTTTCGGAGGCTGTAGAGGACCCGAAGCTTCAGAAGTCTATTGAAATTGGTGAGGATCGGAAAATGGCAAGTAATTCTTTTAAATTTTTTTAGGTCGAAAAATGCCACTTGCAGACCCCTCTTTGGTAAATAACATCGGAATGAAAAACGGATTCATAAGTGAAGGTTTATAATCTCAAATACCTTTTTTTGCAATGCATTTTCCTAAACCTAAAATCACTGGAAAATGGATATATTTGAGAAAAACTGGAAATTTCGATTTTTGACCCAAATATTTCACGGTTTTTAATTTTTTGTGGGGTCAAAATGGTTCAAATTAAAATCCCATATACGTCATCGGAAAGAGCTCGTCGACATACATGATATCCATATTTTTAGTTTCCTTATTCTTTATAGGAAGGGAGCAATCGCCGATTAAATTTCGGTTTTTTGACTTTTTTGCTCTCGACATCGGTATATTTAGTACCTTTTCCTATCTAATTCTTTCCCAATTTTGTCAACACAATCTTATAAACGGATAATCGCACTTTAAAATGAATACCGAATGGGTCATTCACCAAGGAGCATATTAAAGGGGTAAAACCGAATTTTCTTGATTTGTTCCGACAAATCCTATTTTCAATTGACATTATTCCACACTATTTTCCTTAGTTAGTTACTTTTTGGGTTTATTTTATCCGTTAGTTATCGAAGAATACCTCCCACTAATTTAAATCGCTTATTTTTTCGTTAAAGTTATAAATAAATAGGTTTATTTGCATCGGGGCTCGCAAAATTTTAAAATTTTTGAATCTTCAAATTTTCGAAGATTGCTATGAAAACAAAGAATTGACGTTTATTTACTCGAAATTATTAAGATATGATGTGTCGAAATTTCGCAATAATGCCAGTTTTTGTTGCAAAACTGAAAGGTTCCTGAACTGATTTCGGCTTGAAATATACATGAATACGATTTTATGAACCTTCTCCTTTAAGTTCAGGGATATTTCATTGGACGAGTTACGCATTAAATGCCATTTTTATTGATTTTTCGATTACCCTACAACACTGGAATTCGTCATGTACTCATCATGAGTTATAAAATCAGTCAATGGGATCACGTTTTACAACTTTCGAAATTCGCGCGAAAATTTGCAGTAGAAACTCCTTTTTTTTTGTTAATAAAGTCCAAAATAAATGCATAACAGCAACCGCCATAAACATTTAACTTATGTAGAGAATATGAAAAATATTTCAGATTTATTTGGTTGGGTTATATGCATATTCCCTATTCGGATAACGCTTAGTTTTGTTTTTGGGTATACGCATCAACTGTCATACAGGATGTTTTTAAAAGTTACCAGAAAATTTTAACTTTTACAATAATTACAAATATGAAGAAAAGTAAGAAAAGTTCCCATTAACACATGTCCGGAACCGCCTTATTTCAGAGTTACAGGGTGTTAAAGTTTTGATTTTTCCGTAGATTTTTCGGTTTATCTTAAACAGTTTTTGAGATAAATATCTCAAAATTTGCACACTTAACTTTAACACTTTTTATCAAAAATTATTACAAACTTCTGAAACAATGTACAGGGTGAGTTACCTTCTTGAACTTTCTTGTGTGACGCTCTCAAACTTTCTGTTATGACCCCACAGACTACTTTTAATTGAATAATTTAGTATTCCTATTTAGTTCTAAGACATTTTTTCAACTGGTGCGTACGAATGTTTTGTTAAACGACGACAATGATAAAAAACAAAAATAGTAGTAATGTGCGCCGAATACCCCTCTTAAACAATTGTCTGTTGGGCGTCAGTGGTTGGGGAATGTAACACATATTTGTTTTTGTTCATTTTGGCGTCAAAGATCGATTTACACCATTATTATCATTCCTAGTTTGTCTTCATATTTTCAGTAACATTTTAGGGCTGAACGTGAGCCTTTGTCTGCGGAATGTGAATACGGTAAAATAGGCCTTATTGTGCAAGTAGCCGTGAAAGATAAACTTCGTGCGTTTTTTTCTATTTTTAATAAATTCGGTAAAAATTATTGTAAAGGTTGCAGACCTGTATGGGTCGATGGCTTGTTGGCTTGTGTTTTACAGTATACGAATTTAAAAATCATTCGTGTTGCTATATGGTATGTAAAAAATGTGTGTACATTTTATTGTTTCCAAAACGGCTCCTATAGTTCTGTACATCATCCCTATCACCAGATTTGTATATCGGTTGAATGTAAGTAGATTCCCACTTTACAGGAAATTCCATAGCTCAGTGATAAATTGAATAACCTAAATAGAGGATAGTGTACACACAGTTTCTCAGTATAAAGGGGGAACACCATCAGGCCCAAATGATAAAGAGGAGGGCAGTGTAGAGAGTTCCGAAAAAACATCAGTCAACGTCAACGATATCTTAAAAATGTGAAGAACACTATCAATATTATACTTAGGAACAGCTCTACCACCTCTAAAATAAACCGACTCAAAAAAGCAAGCAAAAAGGTTAACTGTATCTTAGCCATTCGAACTTGTTTTGTCATTTAAATACATAGCATCTGTAAAATCACTAGACTGTCTTAAATTTTTCATAATAATATGCTTCTAGCCGTTCATAATTTTTCATAAAGTTCACCCTCTAGTCTTTGAATATAATTCCTATAACACGCCTTATGAAGGTCTGAGCATCTTGATCGAAGGTCACAACAACGAGCATATTGGTGGGGGTATTATTCTGCTTACAGGTTCTGTACGCGATTTTCTTTTGAACAATCAATTGTCGAAGCTGTGGAGGAAACCAACAGGGAAAACTACCGCTTTTAATATAAGATTTAATGGGCACAAACACATCAAGGGCATAATATATATGATCATAGAATTGATCACTTATGGGGAACCATATGGCTGGCCATATTAAGAGTAACTCTGATTGAATCTCGTCTTAATCTATGGTCCACTTTATACAATGGCAGCAAAATCAAGATGTAGTGAAATAACCCATTCTTATTATGCCTTTGAACACAACCCTCCAGATTGATAAAATATAAAAACTTAACATGATATTATAGGTACATTTTTTGAATAAGAAAATCTCAAGTAATTACCTACTAAAGCATGAAAATAAAAGTACTCTAATTTTATTTCGTTTTTAAATTGGATCTTGTGAAAGAAAATCCAGATCAAAAAAATCCGAAAAATGAAAACAAATTATGTGGATCCGTATTCGGCTCTTTATAAAGTAGAATAACGCTGGCAAGGGCGAGCGCTTTTAAAAATCCCGTTAACATGCTTAAGCCCTAATTTCAGCTTTTAGCTTTTACTTCACCCGAGAAAAAAGTTCTAATTAAAATACCATGCATATTTTATGGTCAATTTATATGTACACTAATATTTGGGACTTTTATCTCTACATTATGTATAAAAGAAGAAACTGACTGACTGACTGACTGACTGACATATCAACGCACAGCCCACACCTTCTGGGTCTAGACACTTTTTTTGGATTTTTCAAAATTCAACCCCTAGAGGTAATAAGGGAGTTGAATGTTTATATGGAGAAAAATATTAATTGGTCCTATAATAAATGATTAAACACGTGTTTTAGAGTTTTTAATAAATCAATCCTTAAGGGGGTAAAATGGGGGTTCAAAGTTTGTAATGGAGTAAAATTGTTATACCGCGGACGAAGTCGCGGGCGCAAGCTAGTATGCATATAAAAGAAGAAACTGACTGACTGATTGACTGACATAGGTATCAACGCACAACTCACACCGTTTCTTACATAACGTAGGCATCTACTAAGGAAGTTTTTTTTTAAATTCAAGCCCTAAGGGGGCGAAACAAGGATTCAAACTTTATATGGGGAAAAATATTAGATTCTCCTATTAATTTAAAACTTCATACAAGTACTCTAAAAAATAACAGTCAGATTCTCCAACGCTGGTCCGATCTAATTTGACAAACAAAAGTTTTAAACTGACAAGTGTAAGAATAAGACAACTAAGCTTTATACTGTGAATTTGTCTGAACTTTTTCGCAAATTTATGAACGGAAAGGCAATGTTAGTACCTACGTACTTTCGATAATAATAGAACTAACTTCATTACAGCAACTCGTTCCAAGATGAAAATCATTTGGAAACCCAGCAAATCACTAAAATATAAGAATAATTCATAAATTTTTAATGACATCTTATTAACAATGACAGCACAAAAACCCGTCAAAACATAACTGATCAACTATAAGATCTTAATTTAAACCAGTACTAAATTTTAAACCATCTTAGTGAATCTGAACGTAATGTTTAAACACGTGTTTAGAGTTTTAAATAAATCAGCCCCTAGGGGCTTTGTAAGGCCAGCGCAAAATAAAAATAAAAAACCATAAGGGGGTGAAATGGGTTCAAAGCTTGTAATGGAGTAAAATTGTTATACCGCGGGCGAAGTCGCGGGAAAAACTAGTATTATTATAATTATACAGCATAAAGCGGGTTTTTGAAGGTGTATTTTTGAAGGTGAAGTTAATTGTAAGTAACTTTGACAAATAGGCAAAATAAAAAGGAAAGATATTACAATTCTTTCTAGGTATAATTTAGAAAACTTTATTCCGTACCGGAAAAAATTAATGGGTGGATTCACTATTGCTAAGACTGGTCTAATTTGTCAATAAGGGGTTAAACTGACAAGTCTTAGTTTAATTAGTTTAAAAATGGGACGACTAAGTTGTCTAATATAATTTTATTTCCTGCAAAATCCATAATTAAAAAAAAAACAAATTTAAGTATGTTATATTCAAAATAATAGACTTACATTAATTGTGGCAACATCACGTGCCAACACATGAAAGTTGGACAGGCGCAGATTTAGGAGGGGGAGCAGCTTCCTCACCCTAAAGCCTTGTACAAAAAGGATTTCAATAGCGAATTTTATAAAAATTAATATTGTAAAAACAAACATTTACTTTTATCTATGTCTTATGTCCATGTAAGATCTTATTACCTTATACCACAAAAATATGAAGAATAGATCAATGCTAATGTAATATAAAATATGCAAGGCAAAACGGATTAACAAAATTTTTCATAAATATTTTCTCGGAAATATATTTCAAACGTACATTTCTCAAAAATGTCCTGAGTGGTTTTAAAAAACATGCTGTTTTGAAAACGGATTTATGAAATATTTTTTCGAAAGTACATTTTCCGAAAATATATTTTTTTGAAAACAGTATTTAGAAAATTAAAGTATGAACTCTAGTAGCTTGGAAAATGTTAATGATAAAAGGACGAACCAAGATCCTGAAGAAACCCAAACGAACCTTTTTTGGGTTTGATTAGGTTTCCTTAGGTTTGGTACGTTACTTTCTAGTAAATTACTTTTTCAAAAAGCCGTTGCTTGAAAAATTAATATTGAAAAAGATGTTCTCTGAAAAAATGTATTTTTAAAAAGTGATTTAAAAAATTTTTGAAAAATTGGTTGTAGGAAGATTGTACTTTCGTAAGTACCTACTCGTATATCCCCCCGAATGAGCAGAAGGCATAAATAGAAATATGCTACAATGTTTCCACTTTCATATTAATTGAACAATTTGGCCGGTCGCATGTAAGCTAAGATGACCCGCTCTTTTAGCTGTTTGTTTTTTCAACAAACATATTTTTTTTGATGTTTGATGTTTTTCGAAAAACAGCTTCTTCCAAAGATGCTTTTTCAGAAATGGATCTAGAAAGTTTTTTCGAAAATATTTTTTTAGAAAAGAATCTTTCAAAAATACATTTTCCGAAAATATACCTTTTAGAAAACATAGTTTTTCTGAGTTTACATTATGAACTCTACTGGCTTAGAAAATGTCAATGAAAAAAGATCCTGAACTAACCTAAACGAACCGTTTTTGTGTTCGGTCAGGTATACGTTCCCTTGTGTTTCTATGTTACTCTGTAGCAAATTACTTAAAAAAAATTTTTAATATGAATATTCGAAGTCTTTTTCGAAACAATGTTTGGAAAAATGTTTTTCCTAAAAACATGTTTGCTTAAAAAAAATGTAGTTTCAAAATGTGGTTAAAAAAATAATTGACAAAGTTGGTTTCCGAAATTTTTTTTAAACATTCCGAGTTTTCGAAGAACTGTTTCATCGAAAAAGTTCTGTTATCGAGAAAACATATTTTCGAAAAAACGTGTTTTCGAAAAATTTTCATATATCAGTCCAAATGGACAGAAGGCATAAATAAAAAAAATGGTATATTGGTAAGATAGCACAAACCGTTCTGTTTTTGCAAGAACAGGTTTAGATATTTCGTTCATTATGAAATAGTGTGCATTTCTTAGAACTCTAAACAATAAAAAATAATATTTCACATGAACTTTCCCGTTTTTTTGGTCTATAGTTTTGTGTAGCTCGAGGGGACCTTGCGCCCCCCTACACGAAATACTAAATCCGCCCCTGAAGTTGCAGAAATATTAAAATAACGCATAAGGTTTTAATGACGACTTACTAACAATGACACTCGGTTAAACCTAACTAATTAACTGAGATTTAAATTATAAACCAACCAACCAACTCAAACTATGTTAGTGAACTCCGCAGTATTTTTTTATCATTATGCAATAACCGTTTCGGGCCCAGGGCATTTCCTCTAGAATGCAGGATAGGAAATGCAGGTAATGAAAAAGTGGACGAAATGGCAAGAGCCAGACTGCAAAATTTTATGCAGTTCCAGAATCCGGTTTAAGAATATCCAGGCAGGTAGTAAAAGCAACATTGGATAAACAGGCTCGCGAACAACATCCAAACCGCTAACGCGCAACACCTGGGCAAATACATGCAAAAAGTGCAGCTGCAAAAGAAGTTTCTAACAAGTGCGCTCAGCTATAAACAACGGGTCGTCAATGGATCGCGTTATCCGATGTACAGGTTGGGTTGGTTGGGCTTGAGGCGACGCCGCTTTGATAAGTGAGTGATCTTAATACGCCCACAGATTAGACTATTCAAACCCCATTTCTCTACTCTGCTATTGTCATTATTAAAGAATTGCAAATATATGAAATTCCAAGGGCTGTATCGGTAGTACAAAGCGAAACGGCATGCCGGCAGAGCGGCTATTTTTAGTCTCGGATACATTCTCCTTTAGCGTGGTCATGACGATGCCCCAGATGCCTCGTCGCTCTTTGCCGTTTGGGTATAAAGTGCAAAGATTTTTATATCGCTTTCCTGGCCTAAAGTACGGTGGAAGTGAAATAAAATGTTTGTGACACGTGCATTGTGGGTTTGAGTTCCTTTAGTTGTAGCGTAGCTATAATTTTCTTAGGTTGTAGACAACATAATATGCAGAGTAAAAAACATGTGTTTAATCGGTAGCTGCAGATGCCTTATTGGGGCTTTAAATAAGATAGTTGTATTAATTTGTTGCAATATTCCTTTCTGCGTGCTTCAAAACGAACAATTGCGATCTTTTTGGAGAGAATATGTGCGTAAGTGGCCCCAATCGACCCAGTGGCAATTATGGTACGCTTTTCCTCGTGTCAAGGGACAAAGAGAATATACCATTAGATCCGAATTACATAATAAAAAAATTTGGATAACAGTTGATGGAAGTACAGATACCTAAAATAAGGAAATGTGCGCATATTAATACCGAATTCACTAACGAAGCCATATGTAGTATGTACTTACAAGTAGTAAAAGATTTAAAAAAGGCAACGCTGACACAATACAACAACTACTAACAGAAACTCTAGAAAAGTTTGACAATAATACGAACAATATTGGAATGTTAGTTACAGACGGTGCTGCGTACAAGCTTTGTCATACTTTATTGCATATAACCAACATGTTTTTCACCGAGTGGTAGAAACAATTCGAAGCAATTATCCAGATGTTGACAAGCTAATTGCCAGCACTCAACATTTTTAAATGAAAAAATTACAAAAATTTATATCTTCATTTTTCTATTTTTAAACGACGTTTGAAGAAAAAATAGTATGATTTATTCGTAGTAAAAGCAACTTCTTATGACTCGTCTGTAATTGCCGGACTCACTTCGTTCGTCCGGCAAACCTACAGAGTCGTCATAAAAGTATAGCTTTTACTCCTAATAAAACAATATACTATTGCATTTTTTCTCTGAATAGGAGATATATATTATACAACAATTCATGGAATTCGAAAAAGTCATAAGAGAATTTTTATTTTTGTATTTTTGACCTGATAAAGAACGAGATATTGCTAACAATAGATGTCAGAACCAGTAATAATTTACAAATGTTTTTTTTTATCTGAGACAGCCCATGTAGACTTCAAGCCTAAGAACTAGAGTACGGGAGCGTCTGAAGAGAAGGGAAATGTAATCTATTTACATGAAATTTAAAGGATTGGAGGTTGAGAGGGGAAGGGAAATCATCTGCAGGCAATTTGTTCCATAATCTGGAAACCCTAGGTATAAATGAGCGAGAGAAGTGGTATGTTTTAGGCTTTGGTAGCTGTGCAGTAAAGGGACGTATGTATACGTAACGCGCCTCTTGTTGTTCTGATAGGAGCAGTCAAGGGGAGAAGGTCCAAGATGGCGCCGAATGATGTGGACGCGGTAAAGTCGTCTGATCAAAGAAAGTGCAAATATTGCAAAAGTAATGTAACTACAAGTGGTGTAAAGTGCGAGAAATGTAATGAGAGTTATCACGCATCCTGTGCTCTCCGCATAAGAGGGCTACGTGTTATCAGTGGCAGCAAAAACATGGTGCAGTGCTGTGTCGACGAAACGGAGGTTATCGGCGAGCTAAATCAACAAATAAGCAGGAAAAAGGCCGAATTATGGCAATTAAAACAACAGATTGTGGATCTGCAAGGCAAAAACAAGACCATGGAGGAACATTTTGGTTGGATACGAGAAAAATTAACGCAAATCGAACAATCGAGCATGGAAAAATTCCGGAAGATTGAAGCATACATGGACAAAAAAATGGAGCAAAAAACCGGTAACGAACACGATCAACACGTGCTGCAGAAGACAGCTGGCAACACTGGCGATGATCTAGACATGATTCCGGCATCCGGATCCAAAAACACAAAAATCGATGCTGTCGAAACCAAGAGTAGTTCTAATGTTACATTCAAACGGACAAATGACAATTTGACAAAGGAGATTAACCTCAAAACAAACTCGAGGGAAAACACAACCTGTTCTGTGGAAAACACCGTTGATCTAACACTCCCCGTTGAGAAGGAGGCAGAAAATCCTAATAAGGATCGAGACTGTGATCCTAAAAATGACTGGAAGACTCCGAAATCACGTAAACATCGCCAGGATACAAGACCAGACCCAATAAGAGGAACATGTGCTAACTTTGCGCTAGCCACTGGCCAAAGCTCGACTTCGCTATTTCTCTCCGGTCTTGATCCTAAGATCATGGCCGAGCAAGTAAACCAGTACATAAAAAACACGGTGAACGTCGACTGTAAATGCGAAAAAATGAAGACCAGAGCAGATCAGTTCAGAAGCTGCTTCAAAGTTGAAGTTCCCACCGAGCTAAAGGAACAAGTAATGTCTCCAAGCATTTGGGGAGAAAAAATCACTATTAACCATTTTCACCACCTGAGACGAAGACCGCTGAGGCGGAACAATCAAAAGATCGACACAACACAGATGGTAAATTGAATCCTCAAACAAAGACAGTACTTAGGATTCTGCACCAAAACGTGCAGTGCTTAAAAAATAAAATCCCAGAAATGGAGGAAGTTATCTACGGTATGGATATTGGGCCAGATTTCATCTGTGTTACTGAACATTGGTATGCAGCCAACGAAATAAACAGCCTTCACTTTGACGACTACATTCTTGTGTCCGCATATGCAAGGGGTACCATGCTGCATGGGGGATCGGCGGTGATGGTCCGTGAGAACCACGAAGTGGACGAAGTGGAGATGGTGACGAGAATGAGCATTGAGGGTCAGATTGAGTGCTCCTCTGTGGTGAGTAGGTCTTTGAAGGCAGTAGTCTTGTGCGTCTACCGTCCTCCAAATGGGACGGAGGACGTTTTTTTCGCAATATTGTCAGATATTTTAAATTACATCTTTGCTCTCTTTAAAAATTACACTTATATCCTCTGTGGTGATTTTAACATCAATCTGTTACACGATACAGTCTGTGTTAGAAAGTTTAGGGACTTATTACTGAGCTTTGACATGTTGCAAACTATTTTTGAACCTACTAGAATTACTGTAAACACAGAAACTTTACTTGATAACATTTTTATAAATTCTTCAAATGAAAGTAAGGGACAAATAATTAACACTGCACTCTCGGATCACGAGGGACAGATTCTGGACGTCTTTATACCCCGGGCTTGGGGGATTGATGCCTTTCCTCAAAAGACGCGAATTTTTTCTAAAACAAAAATGCGGCAATTCAAGGAGGAATTACAACAGGTGGATTGGGGCGCAGTGTATCTCTCAGGAGAGGTAGACCAGGCGTATAATAGCTCTTTTGAGAGGTTCCATGGTGTCTTCAGTTTGATATTTCCTTTAAAAACATACAAAAAGTACCCAACGTATAAAACAAAAGCCTGGATCACGCAGGGTATAAAAACGTCATCAAAAACAAAACGAAAATTATACAAGAAAAGGTCGAAGGGGGGCATCTCAGCAGAGAGATACAAAACCTACACAAAAATTTTTAAATCGGTAGTAAAACAGGCCAAAAAAAATCACGAGAAATCTTATATACAAAACTCACACTGTCCAGCAAAGGCAGTCTGGAACTTGGTAGGTAAATATACAGGCAAAACCCGTAAGAAAAAAGACTTCATTATTGAAAACTTAAAACAAACTCCTGAACAAACTGACATAGAAGTGCTGGACAGTATCAATAAATTCTATCTGCATATGTGTCCACAACTAGACATAGACTATAAAACAGTTTCACAGAATATTGAAAGTCATGACAGGACCATATATCTGAATCCGGTAGATTCTTCAGAAGTGCTGAATATAATAAGAGGACTAAAAAACAAAAAATCTGTAGGGCAAGATAATGTGCCAGTTAATATAATAAAATATGCTTCTGCAGAAGTCATTTCTCCCTTAACGTACATCATAAACTTAATGCTTACTACTGGTATATTTCCATCAATGTTAAAAACGGCTCTGATAAAACCAATACACAAGAAAGGTGATAAGAACACAATAAAGAATTATAGACCAATAGCTTTATTGAACAACATGAGCAAAATCTTTGAAAAGGTTATCAATGAGAGGTTGGTCTCATTTTTGGAGGGGGAGGGCCTCCTGTCAGACTTTCAAAACGGATTCCGACGGAAAAAATCCACAATTAGAGCTGTCTATCAGGCTTTATATAGAGTGCTTGAATCCTTGAATGCAGGAAAGTCCACAGTGGCCATGTGTCTGGACCTGTCAAAGGCTTTTGACAGTGTTGACCACAGGGTGCTTCTCCTGAAACTGGAGAAATATGGAGTTAGGGGTAGGGCAAATGAATTAGTAGAATCTTATCTGAAAGATCGCCAACAGTGTGTCGTCGCATCGGACAAAACAGGTCATCGTATAACATCTCAACTAGAAACTGTTAAGAGGGGTGTACCACAGGGTTCAATTCTTGGACCCCTTCTCTACATCATATATACTAACGAACTACCTTCGATAACGCCAAACACTATTCAGTTTGCAGATGACACATCCGTCATATTCTCAATTGATTCCAAAGAAAGTGAAGGTGAAAAAATTTTGAATACCCTCAGTGTCCTTGAAAATTGGTTTTCTGCAAACAACCTTCTATTAAATGTAGAAAAAACAAAACTAATTAAATTCAATTATAGAATCGATCACGCTGGGAATACATATCGGAGCGACATGAGATCTCTCGAGACAGTATCTTCGGCAACGTTTCTGGGAATAGAGGTGGATCGCAGATTGGACTGGCGATGCCATACGGAAAAATTAGCCGGGAAGATTGCGGGATATTGTTATGCCTTAAAAGTCCTTGCATCTAACATAAACATTGAGACAGCGATCGTGGCATATCATGCGTACATACACTCGCGATTGAGGTACGGCGTCGTTTTCTGGGCAAGGGGGGCGGGGGCGGACAGAGTCTTCCTGCTACAGAAGAGATGCATCAGAAATATTTACAATTTAAAATCAATCGAATCATGCAGACCTAAATTTATCGAAACAAAAATCTTCACTCTTCAGTCATTGTACATCTACGAGGCTGTCATCTTTGTTAAACAAAACATTAATTTATTTAGAGACTGTAATAGAGATCACCACCACCCCACTCGTCACAAAGAAAATCTAAAAGACATGAAGTGTAATTTTACTTACATCCAAAAAAATGTCCACTCATCCCTTATAAAAATTTTCAACAAAATACCCACTGCAATTCGAGAGAAACATGTTGCCGCCTTAAAGGCACACTTAAAGACGCTTTTGGTTTCGAAGGCCTACTACACGTTGGAGGAGTTCTTTGAGGACAGGCTGTAATCACGGCGCTAATGTATTTTAATTTGTTATTGTACTCTGTAGTTTTAATTGTATTTTTAAATCTTAAATTTAATTTATTTGTGTTTTATTTGTTTGTAATGACACGTCCTACGCCCAATGGGCAAATGTACTTGCAATACATGTTACTGTTTGTAATATTTTATATAATGGACAAATATAGACTTTTGAATTTGAAATTATTTGAATTTATAGCGGCTAGTTCTTCAGAGCAAAATCCGTGGAAGTATCGGCAGAAAAGGGATAAATCCCTAACAAACAGCGCGGCGATAGGCGAGAGAGGGTAATTTTCTTGTGAGGACTGAGCTGATGAGTTGAATGGCTCTCTTTTGGCTAGAATCAAGGATGTTAAGTGTCGAAGGTGATGCGATTTCCCAGATGTGAGAGCAGTACTCTAGATTAGATCTGATTTGGGGAATATAGAGTGTGTAAGTTAGAATGGGAGGAGTATTTTCCAGCTCGAAAAAAAAACAAGCTCTTTAGCTGCTGATGTGACTATTGAACGAATGTGTTTGTGTCACTTGAGATCATGTTCGAAAGTGATGCCAATAAGAATCGAGCGTTTTATTGTTCTTTAGGGCTTGGCCATTCGTGGGGATGGGGTAAGTGTTGCCGGATTTTTTGCTCGACAGGGAGCAAGACTGGGTTTTGGAGGCGTCGAACAGAACCATGTTCTTGGCGCCCCAATCTAAGATTAATTGAAGATCTTGCGAAAAGGATAGGTGCATAGATCTGCATGTGTTATCCAGCTAGTGATTCGAGACTTGTCTGGAAAAAATGAATGTTGGAGTAAAGAGTTGTTGGAGAAGAAGTAGTGTTGGTGCCAGGGCTGAATCTTGGGGTACGCCAGCAATGATAGGATGATTAGGATGGAAGTTAGATGTGTGAGAGTCCATCACGACAGATACGCGCCGATTAGAGAGAAAGCGACCGATCCAGGAACATAGTTTGGCCGTAAGAAGGTAGCTTGTTGAGGAGTGCGGCATGCCATACTTGGTCAAAGGCCTTAGAAATATCAAGAGCAATAATCTGGGATTCACTATGAAATTCAAGAGACTTGTTCCAGTTATGGGCGACAAAAGTGGATCTTTGGTGATGAAATCCGTACTGCCTGTCATGAATGATTTTGTGTTTTTCTAGATATTTTAGAATTTGCATGTTGATCACTTTCTCCATAAATTTACTGACAACAGAGATAAGAGAGATATATCTATAATTGGATGGCAGGGACTTAGAACCTTTCTTCAGGACTGGCTGGACGAGCAGTCTTCCAGCTATCTGGGAAGATACCCTGGTCATAGGAGAAAGATGAGTTAGGATGGGTAAAAGTTCTGGAGCGCATTTTTTGCTGGTATGCCAGCCAGATCATGTTAGGACAGTAACCGTATATTTATAAATTAAAATTCTCATTGACATAAAATATTGTTAGAAACTAATTATTTATTTAGAGCGAAACATGTATTATATTTATGCAATGTATACAGGCAATGTATCCATTGCATATACAGTAACAACATAATATTTCCATTTTTGTCAAGGGATATGCCTCTCTTGAATTGTCACGAGGGGCAAACGCCCCCTTGCTCCCGTGACTTTTCCGCCAATGGTAAAGGCTATGGAAGGGTATGGTAGAAGAGGTACAGGAAGGCCAAATCAGAAGTGGTTAGATAGGGTCAAAAAGAATTTTAGGGAAAATGTTTAACATGAGGACAGACACAGGATCAGACATTGTGGAGACGTTTAAGCAGGAAAGTTAATCCCATATAAAGTTGGAAAAAGGCGAAGTTAAAGAAGAAGAAGGAAAAGAAAGGAAACATGACTTCCGATAACAAGAGGAAGGGGCTCACAATAAGCCTGCTGGGTAAAAGTAGTTAAAATTTAAAAATTACAATGATTTTTTTGGTCCTGGTTTAAATATTTTTGTATTGTCACAAATAATATGAGTATTATTATACCAAATATTTAGACTAGTAAGTTGTTTTTATCACAAATTCTGTAACACGGGAGAAATCTGAACATTTTCTAAAACTTACATACATATAAAACACAAACCGTACGTGTTTCATTACCCAAATTCATCTGATAATCATGATAAGATGTTACATATATACTGGAGAAACATTTCGAAATTTGTTCCTTCGGTCCAGCTACCGGCTACCGACCCCCCGTCTTTTAAGATAAGAATAATGAAACCTATTCTGGAGCGTCTAAAACCTTTATACTTATTAAACTAAAGGAAATGGCGCCCCTTAAAAAATATCTCTTCAAAAAAGGCAACTTCAGGGGTGGGTATACTAAGAAAATATAAAAATCTTCTGTTAAGGACGCTGGAGTATCTGAAAGTAAATAATACCCTTGGTTAAAGAAAGAAACAATTTTCGTATGTTCTGTTATGGAATCATTTTGTACATAGCCCGTATTCAACTTAAAATAAATTGAAAGATATCTTCTATGTTTTCCATGGATTTATTTTTCGTTTATATAAGTAACAAATAATTTGTTCATGTCTTATTGTATTTTTTACTAATATTGGCAGTTAGTAGATCATTGAGTATAATATAGAGTACGAAATTATTTATTCTCTATCACAAAAATAGTTACTATTCATACCAAGGGCGTAGCCAAGGGAGGGCAGGGGGGGGGGCACGTGCCCCCCACCTGGCTCGAGCAAAAAGCCAAGATTTACCAATGTGCCATTCAAATTTCCCGTACGTCTTATTCCTAAATCAGCAGTCAGCTGCGGCGCCTGCCGGTCAGTGCTGTCGCAGCTGATTTTCAAAGCGTACTGAATGTAGGGCAGAAGATTCAAAAATCGAAACGTTTAAGAATTTAAAACATTTAAAATAGCTTTCTCTGCAGTTTAAAATCACTGTTTTTTTTTTCAAAAATAAAAAATAGTATTAAATTATTAACATTATATAAAAAGTTTTAATTTATACCAATAGACAGGTACAATCGGTACTTATACTACTTAATTACAAATTTTAAAAAATCAGTAGTTTTATGTATTACCATCAGTTTATTTCCTCAGATTTTTTTTTCAATCGATCAATTCATCGGCAGCCTCCAATGAAAAACAAGTATTGTTTTTTAATATTTGTTTACAGTACTCCATCGTAGTTATATTCAGGCAATTTATATTTTCTTTAACGACACAAAGTACAAGAAAGAGTAGTACTCGTATCACACTAATTTCATCAATCGAAAAGCCACTAAACTTAATTCATAATATATTTTCAGTCACAATAATTTTTCAAAATTTTTTGTGCTTATTTGGTTTTAGTTTCGTTTTGAAAGTTCGTACTAAAATTAGTGGTTTTTCCAAGATCAGTACTGACGTACTGAATTTGGCCACTTTGTACTGAATTCAGTACAATTGTACCGAAATGGCAGCACTGCTGCATGTGGCGCAAACGTGTGAAGTGGTAAGAAAGCTTTTTCTGTTAATTAATAATAATAATAATAATAATAATAAATACATTTATTTGTGCCAAAGAAAAATAAAAGTACAATAATAAAGAATTGTAATAACAAGTACAATAGCAATAACTGTAATAGCCAAAGGAATTAAAAATTACGCGAACATACTAGTTGGCACAAATGGCTAGAAATTTTGATTAAAATTAATCATTCTTCCAATCCTACCCCACGCAAATATTTTTTAAGTTTACATTTAAAATTTATATAACTTAATTAAAGGTGGCTGCCGTGCGCTGTTCCTGTTCACTCTGTTTGTGTTCACGCAGATCTCAGATATAAAATAATTATCAAATTGTAATATAATTTTTCTTACAAAATTGGCCTAACAATATCCTATACTATACCTGCACCATAATCGACAATTTTAGCATGATTTCAAATTTTTTAAATTTATTTCAATTTATTTTAAATAAAACCGCAAACTTTTACTGGCTTATTATGAAAACAATTTATTGTTTTTTTTTGCAAAATAATTTTTGATAAAATGTTTGGCAAAAATAAAATGTAGATAGATAAATTTTATACATTCTTTTTGTTAAGCGATGTTCTGTTTTAGCAGGTATTCATTATTTTCTTTTTTAACTGATTCGAGTTTCTAATTTGCAATAATAATACGTATGTACTATATACTATACATTATCTATGAATATATATTTTTTTTAAATAATATTTTTTTTATATTTCTTTACAAAAAAACTAAAAAAACTAGATTACGTACTACTACGTTGCGTCCTTGGGGTCCAGAAAATCTGCCCTCCCGGTCACCTAATTCTGCCCCCCCCCTGCTCAAAATCCTGGCTACGCCCTTGATTCATACAAATTGCGGCTTGGATTTCTAGCGAACCTGATTAAAAAGAAGATTACATCTGTCTATTTAAATTGGTCTTTATTTATCTTTAAATTAATACTATTTTTTTTTGTCAAAATAGCGGTTGTTTAAATATCGTCCAAGTTAGATTTAATGGGTTTCTCATCCTCATGTGATGACGGCAGCCTCGGCAGGCCTTGTTCGGACCTGTTAATCTAACAAAATGTATAAACTTGGTTTATGCAAATGGAGCCTAATATAGTCTAAAACTTAGTTAATTTGAATTGTTACTAGGAGACTGCTCCACTGTTGCGACATACAGTGTACACCATTATTGTTACAAATTGGAGTTATTTTATTTTTTATTAAATTTTGTTCACCATCGTGAATTATGGACGTAGAGGCAAATTGCTTGATGAATTTGTGCAGTTACTGAAACAGTCCAATAAATTCATTTATTAATAAATATTAATTCACCAACATTCCGGTACTTGCATTACACACTGAATAGTCCAAGAGAAAGAAAAAATGGGCCTACTATTATTATACTATTATTTTTTCGTCCCGTTAATGACCTATTCTACTACCAATCTCATTCACAGTTATAATGAAGCTAATAATTCCCACTCAAGTAATCATTTTCCAAAACAAGTCCCAAACCTAGAGCCAAAGAAAATAATCGCGTATAGCTATTATTTTCTTTGCTAGAGCTGAATAACCGGAACAGATCTATGCATCAATTCCAAGATCACCAATTAATCGGGCGCCAAAATCTTTGTTCAGTTTGTTTATGGATGGAGCTTTTCCGAGCCAGAAAGTATTTCTCCTTTTCCAACTCTAAGTATACTCTTTATGTTTCTAAATACTATCCAACTTAGAATATTGTTCCCAGCATCCTTGATTCTATCCCAAAGGGAGTCATGCGACTCATATTGATGAGTGAGATATGACCCAGTCATCACAAGAAAACTTAATTTCGCTCATTGGTGATTTACCGCTGTTCTACAGATGTTATCAAGGATTTTGCTCAGTAGAACCAGCCTCGATTATTCCCCATTTGAATGTTCCTAACAGAACCACAAGAGTGCCACATATGCATATTGTTACTATACAGATACAAAAAGCCCAGATAATTCCGATTCCCTCGGTCATTCATACCTTACCAGATTAAATAATAAATTACCTGTAGAGGTTTGTTCTTCCCCTCGCAACCCCCAATCCTTTAAATTCTGTATCAGTAGATTACATTTTCCTTCTCCTCAAACGCCCACGGTATGGTAGTATTTAAGCTTAAAGTCTATGTGGGTGCTCCCAGATAAAAAGAAATAAACGCCTTTCTACAAAAACAGATAATTCATTAAAAAAACATTATTTTGTACTTTTTCTTTATAACCGCACGCCCTGGCAAAATTCGATACCTACACCTGTCAAATTTTCTTAATTATTAATAATCAATGTTGCCGAAGGGATTGACATTGACCACAGTCCTGTCTGTAGAAAATAGACAATTTTTTTCCCAATCTTTTACAATTTTCAGAATATCTGCATGCTCCAGATTTTTACGTTTAAAACCAACAAGGCCATTTCTGGAATGGTTACGTCGGCTTAAATAATAAATTTACGACCTCATAAAAAGGTAAAATACAAAGGCCCGTTATACACAGGAACAGTTTCGAATGCTCTTATAAAGTAACTGATAATAAGTCTAAGCGTGAAATAGAACAGGAGAAAATTCCTAACGGTGCCGCAATGCAAAGGACCTTTACCAGGATCAAACCACTGTGCTGACGTAACTCGAGTTGTAATTTACTATATCAGTTTCTGGATGTACGATCGTCAGGATAAATAGTGTCACCTCGCTGAGTCAGGTTTCAGACTTAAGAGTTCGAAAACAATATATCCTTTTTTTAGGTGATATCATTCGTACAGCTAATTTTTCCGAAAATATTTGAGAAACGAGTTGTCAAGCAATTTTTTTAACAAATGGCATGAGTTCCGAGTCGAAGAAGAGGATTTTGGCCACCTGACTGAATGCTATTTGCTAAAAAATTGCTTAGAAAAATATTTTTTAGAATTGTTTCACCGGAAAAATTAGGTAACCGAAGGGTATTACTTTTCTATAATTTTTGTTGACACCTGCTTGTCAAATTTTGCAGCGGGTAAATAGTTATTTATACTATAAGGGATGTAAGTAACATTTACCAGTCGAGGACGAATTTTGCGCCCGAGCGATAGCGAGGGCAGGCAAAAAAGTCCGAGACTGGTTAATGTACTTACATCCCATATAGTATATAACATTTTTCCCCCTCCCTGAATTGTATGTTTACCAGAAAATGCTGGATATATTTTTGGATTTTTATTATCATTACATTCGATAGCATTCTCATTAAATTATGAAGGCAGCCGTGATCCGTTGCCAGAGCAATATAAGCAGTTTTTATTTTATCAACAACGTCAAGTTGACAATTCATAGCGAAAAGCTTGAAGAAGTCGAATTATTTGATTCTGTGTGGACAAAATGGATGTTTCAGACATAGAAGAATCAGCAAATATTGCTTGTTTATCTCTACTACCGGAAAAGTCGAAAAAAAGGGATGAAGCAGCATATAAATCCTTTAAGAATTGGTGCCAAAGCAAGACGGCTACTGCAGTCTCAGAAGCCTTGTTTTTGGCGTATTTCCACGAGAAAAGTGCTTTACTGAAGTCCCCATCAAGCTTATGGTGTGAGTATTCGATGTTGAAGTCCACCCTTTTTATAGAGGAAAATATAGATACTTATTTCTAAGTATCCAAAACTTCGAGCATTTTTGAAAAGAAAAAATGATGGTTACAGACCCAAAAAATCGAATGTGTTTAACAGGGAAGATGTGAATAAGTTCATGCTTGAATCCCCCGATGATATGTACTTATTGATGAAGGTCGTAATGGCAATGGGAGTTGCTGGGGCGTGCCGTTCTAATGAACTCTGTGAAATGAAAATGAACAATGTTAAAATAAGTCAAGAAGTCATAATTGTGACCATTCCTGACTCCAAAAATGGAATGTCACGTACATTTACAGTGACAAAAAGTGACGACACTCAGGTTTGTCATTTCAAAATAATTCAAAAGTACATTGATATAAGATCCCACATGACGACTATTAATCCGCGCTTCTTTATGCGATATCAAAATGGAAAGTGCTTAAACCAGCCTGTTGGGAAAAATACGTTTTCGTCAATTCCAAGTAAAATTGCGAAATTTCTAAAGTTTGAGAACTTCAAAATGTATACTGGACACTCTTAGAAGAACGTCGGCAACTTTATTAGCAAATACTGGAGTTGATGTATTAGCTATCAAGCGACATGGTGGATGGAAATCCGCTACTATTGCGGAAAGTTACGTAGCTGAGAGCCTCAACAATAAAAAGGAAGTAGCGAATAAAATTTTATACAATAAGACCCAGCCAGAAGTCTCTTGCAGTGCTTCAACAGTGACAGAAACATTGGTTAGAAATGAAGGATCTGTGGAGTCAGAAAATGTAATACACATCAAGAAGAAACGAGAAAACGTGTTTCCAAATTTTGTTAATAATGTGAATAATTGTAATAATTGTACCATTAATATTCATTTCAATTAATATCACCGGATTTTTGTAATATGTTGATGAAATCAAAAATTAAAGTTATTCTTATAATAATTTCAGATTATTATTTCCCTAGGGATGTAAGTTGACTTACATCCTGTCGTTAAGGGCAACCAATACCTTGTTGAGTAACTTTCACTTCCGTCTGTCAAAGCAGTGTCAAAATAGGTTGCTTACAACACAGGGAGGGGGAAAAAAGCGTTATTGGGGTAATTTACATAACATAAGGTCAACTTTATTTTTTAAATTTATTCATTGGCGGAGCTATTGACATAAACCCTGTTTATTTTAAAGGAATTTCTGACATCGCAGAACTTTGTAAAAAATGTATGTCTTTCTAGAATTTTTAGCTATTTTATAATAGAAAATGTCTCTTACAAATTTTCTACAAAAAGCATCGTTTTTGAGATATGTAACATTTTATTATTTAAGTGCATTTTTTTTATTTATTGTCTAGAAAAGCATCGTTTTTGGGATATGTACATAACATTTTATTATTTAAGAGCCTTTTTTTATTTATTTAACTAGTCGATTAATGTATACCTATACATAGCTGGTTGAAGTTTAATGTTTTTGCAAACAACAGGAAATTCTTGCACTGTGATTATTTTTAAATCAGGAGTGCTTCCTATTCAACACCAAGTTTAATAGTTGTGTTTACGAAATGTGGATAGTGTAATACTCGAGAGTAGAAACTAAAATTATTTATACACATAACTTTAGAAGTTTCAATCAATACGCAATAGAACCTCAAACAAATCTATTTAAAAATGTTTAAATACTGACCAATCAAAGCATACTGCCAAATATACGAGGGTAATGCTGTAAATTTACTAGTATTATTATTTGTTAACTTTAAAGGCTAAATTTTCAAGCTGTTTATAATTTTAGAAATTTATTCTATCTCGCTTTATTCTTAAAAGTTATGTAATTATATAATAATCAAGTTATTAAAAATCAGAAAACCACAACAAAAGATAAAAGGTGAACTAAAAAGAAATAAAAAATATTTTCTAAATTCTGAAAACTTAGTATGATAGAAACAGGTTAAGTTTTTTAAAGTGTTACAAGGCGATATTTCGAAAACCTGTAAAATCATTATTCCGTAACCGAAAGAGCAAATCAAAAAAAAAATGTACACATACGTAGTTTTTTAGATTCGAATTTTATAAACAAAAGTATTTACATCATCCTATTTAAAATTTCAAAGTTACCCGCATCCCTCAAAATAGAGAAAGGGGGTAAATGTCAAAAATATGTTTAAATATGTCCAGTATAGGAAACAATAAAACAGTTTAACGTTCGGTGAGTGCAATCGGATGCTCATTAATTAACTGACACAAAGCTACCCCATTACGTTAATCATTCTGAATCGATTAGTTATATGTTTGTTACCTTTGTATATATCGTTTCCATCGTACTAAGTTTTTACAATTCAGAAAATCTGGTTCATTTCTTTTTAGTTCAACTGTTGTCTTTCGCAGTCGGGCTTTTTGTTTTTAATAATTCGATTATTTTGACCCTTTTATTTTTTGTCTAAATTTTTTAGATTTTGGTCTATTAGAATGTATTCAGCACGATGTTCCCTATATTATCAACTATTAATAAAATTCTCCGGAAACTAAAATACCATGTTTTCCCCTCTTTTTATCATATTTCGGCTTGTCGGCGGTTTTATTTACTTTATTATAAATATAGTCTATATCTATATCGCTCGCAAAATTAAAACGAATCTTTTGGCATCTCATTTGATAGACCTTGTAATTTTTCTGTCTCGATTTAGCGTAAGTCATTTTGTGCATTTTTAATTTAATATTCCCTTTGCCACGTGATTTTTCGGTTTAAACAATATGGCTTCCTGGGGTCTGCCGTTAAATTTCACTTCATTTTATAAGATACTAGCTTGCGCCCGCGACTTCATTAGCGGTATAACAATTTTACTCCATTACAAACTTTGAACCCCCATTTCACCCTCTTAGGGGTTGATTTATTAAAAACTATGAAAAAAGTGTTTAATTTTTAGAGTACTTCTATGAAGTTTCGAGTTAATAGGACCATCAAATTTTTTTCCCGATACAAAGTTTGAACCCATCTTTCATCCCCTTAGGGGTTGAATTTTGAAAAATCTATATACTTTTGATATACCTATACACTTTTACATCAGGATTTCGACTGCATTTCCTAATAAACAAATAAAAAAAGAGCGAAAGAGACCCAATATGTGTCTATTTAATCTAAATATCTTTGTCGTTTAAATTTTGAATTCTGGTCTGGTAGTGTGGCATTTAATTTATTGTAAAACAATACTCTTTAAAAATTTTTAAGAGCCACCATCTAATTTTTTTCCCGATACAAAGTTTGAACCCATCTTTCACCCCCTTAGCGGTTGAATTTTGAAAAATCTATATACTTTTGATATATCTATACACTTTTACATCAGGATTTCGATTGCATTTCCTAATAAACAAATAAAAAAAAGCGAATGTGTCTATTTAATCTAAATATCTTTGTCGTTTAAATTTTGAATTCTGGTCTGGTAGTGTGGCATTTATTTTATTGTAGAACAATACACTTTAAAAAATTTTAAGAGCCGTCCTAAATTTCTAAAAGCTAAAAGAACAAAATTAGGTACTATCCAAACAATAGAATTTCATAATATGTGAAGCTGATAGTCCTGCACCTAAAAATAATTTTCTTTTAAGACTGATAAAACACCGTTCTATAAAAACTAAGATAAATTCTCATTCAGCCTTACTTTCGAGCAGTCTAAAAGAAAATAAAATTGGGTCATAAATTTGGAAGATCTAGCGCGTGAAAATTGCACTAACGGGAGTTCGCGGTCAGGAAATTTCAAGTTGTTGACTGTGTAAGAGCAGAAAAGATCAAAAAAGAAATAAGAATTTAGAGTTCTAACATAAAGTTATTTTCTTTCCAAAGGTAAAAAAGGTCACTAAACCTTTGGATTCCAAGAACGAAATTATGTGTTCATTACTGACGGCTGTATGATACACAAATTCTCCTTACTATTGATTTTAGCTAGGGCACAATTCTTACTATGTAGTTGTTTACAGTGGCGCATCCAGGGGGGGGGGACTGGGGCGCTGGAACCCAGACCAATATATTAGACACACAAAAATTAAATAAGTGCACTACTAATTGAAGAAATCCACCGAATTCCACCATTCAGTCCCCCAAGACAAATCAGCACAACCCCCCCCCCCCAGGACAAAATCCTGTGTGCGCCCATGGTTGTTTATAGTATATATATATATATATATATATATATATATATATATATATATATATATATATATATATATATATATATATATATATATAGATATATATTTATATATTTGTTCTATATTCAATTACCGTCATTTCCTTTTGCTAAAGGAAAACACGTTTATTTCTGTATTTTCTTATGACACATTATTTTTATTTACAGTGCTTGGATTTGCATAACGTATCTTGTTTCAAATATTCTTTCTTAATAAATTTAGTATAAAACCCAAAAACTTTGTACAATATAAAACTTAGACTCACAAAAGTTAAGCCAAACCAGTTTTATACGTTAGTGAATCTCTTGGTCTATGTTTCAGAAGTTGTAAGCATGCAGAAATTTAAATTCGTCCTTATTCATGAACTTATTATATAGAGCTTTAGATCTGGGCTTATAGGCTTGAGTGGACTTCCTGTAAAACCAGAAATTACCTATGTTGGAAATTTCGAACTTCTGCTGTCTGAGCAGCACTGTTGCCACAGTTGTGCTTTTTATCACCCATTAAAAACACGATTTGGTTTTGTTTCGATAGGAACGATACCTAAAACTACGTTTTGTCTTCTACTGTATAAGTTTTATTCCTTTGGTATTTGTGTATTTTCCTAATTATTGGCAATTCACTTGATTCAGTTAAATTCGTTTTATTACCTGATACGCAACAATGCGACTATCTCATATTTTCAATATGATATATAAGGATGGAGGAACTTTCAGATCTGACGAGTATAACATTGCATTTCTTGTCAAGTATTTGACATAAAAAATACCAATTTCATTAAAATACAAAAAAAGTAATGTTACCAATTAATTTGGCATATTTTGACTTTACATTTTCTTTTATAGGAAAGAAAGAAAGTAAATTTAAAGTTTAATAATGGCTCCTCGCGTGGAGTGCAAAAATCTTGTTTTGATGTGTGATGGAAAACTATGTAAACAATAAAAATTATCGTTTACTCTCCAGGATAAACTCATATATTTGTTGTACATACCTGAGGAAAAAACAACGCTTGTTAGAGCGAATAAAATTAAGGACAATTTAATATTTAACGCACACCTACCGATTCAGTTCAGATATTTAACAAATATGATATAAAAATATTGAAATATAATTGAAAATATTTATATTTATTACAAAATATATATTTTTGCACTGGTAAAATTAATGGTAACAGGTTTATTCATAAAATTGTATATCTATAGAAAATTTGGTTTTGACAAAACATCCGTAGGTATTTGAATATGATAATGATAAAGTTATTTGTTTTTTGACTTAATTTTTTAACGTATATTAGAAGGAAAAGATGTTTTAACCATATTACTGCGATTTTTCATCACAATTACAAAAACTGATAAGAGCATCGCTTGATACTACTTACTACTGTGACGTATTTCTTTGACAGATAATTGCTATCGATGTAAGTATCAGTTTATATTTGTTACATACAAAGGGATCATATAGTTTATAAAGTAAGTAATACATTTATTACAAATTACAGGGCCAGGTAATTGTGATGTTTGGGTCCGCTTTTGATAAGAAATCGCAACCCTTTTTTCATACTTACAATTCTTACAAGAAAAGTACCACAAGTGTACCACACCAATTTGCTTGAATACGTGTTATGTTACAGTATATCAAAAAATGTCATTGTCAAATATGGCAAATTAAGGTGGTAGATTTACCTTTTTTCTATTATAATTATGTTGGCAATGTTTTTATGTCAAATATTTAACAATAAATGCAAGATTATACAATACCGACAGTCTTTTTCACAAAGTTTCTTTACCCTTATTTGTCATATACTGAAAACGAATTTAACTAAATCAACTGAAGTGTTGTCAGTGAACAACATTATACCACTAATACCCAACGAATAACAATTAAGCACTTTTTTATCAAAAAGAAAAACCGTATTTTGTTACGTGCTCAAAATAACAGATAAAATCACCCCTGAAGTTCACCCCCAAAAATGGCCCATTTCACTTATAAGGAGATAAAATTTTGCAATCAAATCGCTGGCAATTTATCACATTCCTATAAACAGCTCTCATTTTATCTTCTTACAATATTTGTTTTTGGGTGTGAACTAAAAGGCGACTTTCTCCCTTATTTTGGAGAACTAGCGCATAAAAAGTTACATACATTTTTTGATGTACTATAATATACTGTGGAATGAAATAAATTGGTTATGTACACCTGCGGGACGTTCACCGTTAGAAAGTGTAATCGTAGAGGGATAATTAATTTTATCATTTGCTTCTCAAATATAACCTGTGCTGGCGCTAGTTCCTGTCTGTGTTATAAAACGGGAATTTCTGTTAAAAATAATATAAATATTACAACCAGGTACATAAATCATTTTCCTGCTTTTCCATAAAACTTTAAGATGTTTATATGGTGCAGTATAAAAATTTCTTCGGGTTTTGATAGTTTTTTTTACATTGTATAGTATAGAGTATGTCCACGGATGGGGTAGACAAGAGGACAAATGGACCAAGAAGTGAAAAATACGAAAAAAGGCCATCCTTTATAAAAAATTTTGCTGGCTTTAAAAATAAGATCTACAATTTTTAAAATTTGTTTTTGTACAGGGTATGCACAAATACAAAAAAGGAAATTTGGTTAAGAATAAAGTTGCTTTTTTAAAATTTTGATCCAAACCGTTCAATAAAAAAGTTGTTTTAAATTTTAAAGGAATTCGTATTCGAGATTTTCAAGTAAAAATTTGAAATTTCTAAATTACGCTTTTAAAATAAAAATTTCACATTGCCATCTTTTTTATTTGATTACACATTTGACAACTGTGACGTATTTGTCAAAATAATAAAGATATTGTCTTTAGAGCAAAGAATATGTATAATCCATAATTACAGAAATGGCGAGAATTGTTATCGCTACTTTATTGAGAAGTTTTAAGAAAAGTTTCTAAATGTGCAATTATTATACAGAAGTTCAGTACATTTGTTAGCTATCAAATTTAAAATAACTGGATCCGTAAGTGATGTAAAAAAGACCAAGAAAAGATACGACGAAAACGATGCTTCAACAGTATTAATTCTGCAATCCTTTTATGTCGTTAAGAAAACGAGCACGACGTCTACAATTGTGTAAAAAAAGTCATATTCAAAATGTGTTTAACGAAAGTAAAATTTGTCATTTTAAATCAATTTTTAACCAAACTTTGGAAGATGGGGACAGTTATAAACGCTTGGATTTCTGTTTGTGGGTCGGTGATGAAATTCTAAGTAACAATGTGAACTTTCATAAGCTGACAATATTCTCAGATGAGTCAATATTCAGTACAAACAGCAGAGTTTCGAATTGCGAACCGACGTAAACATTTTAAAAAAGTAACTGTTTGGTGCGCCATTTCCTATCCTTCTTGACGTTAAATTTCACTTCATTCACTTTCATTACAAATTTTAAACCCCCTTAGGGGTTGATTTAATAAAAACTGTAGAACACGTGTTTAAACATTTATTTTTTAGACTACTTCTATGAAGTTTCGAGTTAATAGGACCATCTAATATTTTTTCTTCATACAAAGTTTGTACCCCTATTGAACCTTAGAGCTTGATTTTTGAAAACCTTTCCTTAGTGCATGCCTACGTTGTATAAAAACCCTCTGTGCCAAATTCCAAGTTTCTAGACCCAGCGGTGTGGGCTGTGCGTTGATTCCGTCAGTCAATTAGTCAGTCAGTTTCTTCTTTTTACTGAGATGACCTTTTTTCGTATCTTTCACTTTTTCACTTTTTGGTCCATTTTCTCTTGTCAACCCCATCCGTGAACATACTGTATACAGATGTTAAAAAACTTCTCTTTTCAGGTGAAGTAAGCACGTGATGGCCGGGGAGCCAAATGGCTCAACACAGGAAGGTAACATTACGAGCACCACTCCAGTTTCAGTTATCAGTAGCACCAGTGATCCAAGAGAATATTACAAAACTTACGATGTTATGACAGGAGTGCGGATAGCTGCCACTTTGGGCAGTTTTTTTGGCCTAATGGTCCTTCTTGTTCTATACAAATCAAAATCAAAGGTAAGAAAAAATTATAACGAAACATAACTATACAGAGTGTTCCAAAATTCTACCGACAAAATTTGTGGGTGATTCTTTGGCTAATAACAAAAGAAAAGTTCTCATTGACATAAGTCCGAAAACGCTTCGTCGGATCGTGGAGATACAATACAATTTAAATTTTATTTGTTTATTGTATTTATTTTACAGGGTTTCTAAGATAATTGATTCAGAATTTGAATCAATTCATTTAATGTCATACATACATTCATAATCAGCGTGTCCCACGGAATTATTGCCATAAGGGACAAAATTTTACTAAAATTTTCTCGGTATAGTTTTGCAACACACTCTCTATATATTAACAAAGACCTTGCATTTTTACCTCTACCTAATCTACAAAAATAAATATATTTTTGGCTAAATTTTAATGTAAATAGAAAGAATGACCGTTTATTAAAAATAGGTTATTGATTTTAGGAATATTTGTGTGTGTTAAGAAAATAATTCAACTATGTATTAAAATATTCAGATTGTGTGTTTAGCCTGGTTTTATATTTGGAAACTTCAGGCATATAAAATAGTAAACATGTCAGAATTTTATGATATAACTTTCAAGTAATAACTTATTTTTGCTTATTTTTGAAATTTGCCCTTTCTGCTATTGAGAGATATTTTTCTCCCCCATTTCGCCACCAAATCGCTAATACAAAATGAGATATATGCCAAAAGCACATTTAAAGAGAGAACGTAAGAATCTAGTTTTAATATTAAATGACAAGTGAAATTTTTAATAGTCAGTTTTTTCGTCTTGCTGAAAATTCCATGCCAAAACAAAACAAATTTCTATTAACATTATTCATTGAGTATCATCCAGCGCCATTATAAAAACATGTGTAGCGATGTCAAAATCTCATGAAAAATATCAAGAGTCATCATCAAATTTAAATTTGGGGGAACTATAGAGCCCACGCCGACTTCAAGCCGCACTACCGGACACCCCTTTCGAGAAGCAGCTAAACGTATTTTTGAGCCCCCCATATTTTGCACTATATGGCTCAAATTTATTTATTTTTAACCATAATAATATTGACATTTAAGAATATGGCGCGGCTTCCTCTTCAGGCGATTAGATAACTACTATAAAGGTACGGTTTCCTCGGGGCGACCATGAGAGGCGTTCGTCGCTCGGCGCAAAGAAAATAAAAAGGGCTCGGCGATGATCGCGAACCACTGCTAATGGCAAAGTCGCTCAACATAGCCCCCTGGAGGGAGACGGTTACATTGATTTGCCATTGAGCAGTGGTTCACGATCATCGCCGAGCGACGAACGCCTATCATGGTCGCCCCGAGGAAATCGCACCTTAACGGACCTTGACTTTTACTGCTTTTGTTTTACGGGACTTGTCAATTTAACAATTCAGGGGTAGCCTTGTGGTACCAGCTTTTTGTCGCTGATTTTGATTTTTTAGATATGATTTAATTGACTTGGCTTGTTACTTTGACACGGTCTTGATGTTAATTTAGGATAGTCAATTTTATATTGCTTGTGTGTTTATTTTGACCCTGTGTATTGTGCTGTTATTTAGCTGTGGCTGCTTTACACAGTAATCTTAACTTTTATATTTTAGATATACATAATATTTTTAAGCCTGCATTTTGATGTCTGTATATGTACCGCTTTGTCAGTAAGAGTACTTGTATTCTTTAGATAATAAAGCATTATTGACTTTGACGGGGAATGTTTTCGTTTAGTCTTTGTCTTTATTATCGTGCTATTTAGCATCTTTGTGAATTGTGTCGTCTAGGAGCCCTTCATCCCCGTTAAAAATCAGCCGATTGTAGCTGGCTTTCTTAATCTGATTCGTCAATTTTCCGTTGTAAAAACTAAGAATCTGCGACGGTTCGGTGGCGTATTTATTTCTAACAACTTTTGTTTACTCTCTAGCAACCATCGCATAGCTTAAAAATTTTTCAACCTGACGATTTTTCTAATTGATATTCTTAACAAAACATCTCTGTGACATCAGTCACTCGCAAATAAATGTCATAGTTGACTCAACTTTTTCATCAGAAAAAAAAGTACGTCTTAGTCCTATTCCTCATGCCTATCTACCAGTATGGGGTGTGAGGCTGGGGGTGGGAGTTGAGTCGTTTTGCGATGGGCTTCTTTTCCATATTTTGCTCCAATTCTTTCTGTATTGTGCTAGTCTATCGATGTCTTCGAATTTTATTCCTTCCATCTGCTATGTTCTCCTTGTCTTCCTCTCTTCCTTGTTGTCCTTGCTTCATATACTGTTCTTACTATTCTCGTCTCGTTGATTCTCTTAATGTCCCATCCATCCATCGAAGTTGGTTTTCCTCTACTAATTGGTTTATCGGTTTTGTATTAAAATTATTTCTGAATGTTTCGTTTCTAATTTTATTCAATCTGGTCTTATCCTCTATGTTCCGTAGGTACCTCATTTTTATTGTGGTGATTTTCTGTTTAGGTTTTTTGGTACCTGACAAGGATTCTTATGCATATGTAAGGATGGGTATTGCGACCTTTTTATATACTTCGGCTTTTATGTTTTTGGGTAATTGTTTATTTCCTAGGAATGTAACAAAGTTTTATGATGCTGAAGATTTTTTCTGCTGCTGATGTTCCTGCAGTAATTTCTTCATCTAGTTTTCCCATGTGTGTTGTTATTACTTCTAGGTACTTGAATTTTTCCACTTGTCTTACTTCGTTATTGTTTATGTTTATTTCATGTTTCTTTCTGCTGCTGCTGCTGATAATCATTGTTTCTGTCTTTCCAAAACTTTTGCCATGTTATATTTATGCAGTATTTCATGACATATTTTTAAATTTTTCTTAAGCGTTTTTTCATCCCTTGCTATGAATACCATGTCGTCGGTGTAGCATATTTCTGATATTTCTACTTTATGCAACTTCCAGTAGCCAATTTCATATTGCTGTATTTTTTGTTTTATTTCCTTCATTGCGTCATCCAGCACTTGGGAGAATAATATCGGGCTTAGAATACATCCCTGTTTTAGACCTTTAGTTGCTTCGAACTTTACTGAGGTTTCATGTTTTGTCCTTGCATAATTTTTTTATTTTGTATAAGCTTTTTATTCCTTTAATTATATATTTTTGTATTCCCAGTTTCTCCAATATATCCCATATGTTTCTTCTGTCTATTTTGTGGAAAGCTTTCTCTAGATCTATAAAGCAAATGTGGGTTTCTCTGTTTTCCTTTAAAGCTTTTTCTGTTATTTGTCTTAATATGAATATAGCGTCCTGAGTCCCTCTGTTTATTCTAAATCCAAATTGTGTATCTTCAAGTGTCTTTTCTAGTTTGGGTCTTATTCTTCTTTCTAGGATTTTTTCGTATATTTTAGCTGCATTGTTGAGCAGGGTGATCGCTTTGTAGTTCTGGTTATCGCCTTTCTGGTACGTCAGTTTGCCATTCTTCTGGTATTTCTCCCCGTTTCATTATACTGTTCATTATTTGTTTTAATCTCTTTTTTGAAAATTTTGGTAGCGCTCGTATTCCTAGCTTACATGCCCCAATCACGCATTCCAATTCTGTCGTTGTTATTTCATCTGTTTTTTCTACTTCTGCAATTTTAGTTGTTTGATCTATGTTGTTCTTTGATTCCGTTATATCTCTTCCTTCCAATAGTTCCTTACAATATTCGTTCCATATTTCCATGATTTCATCTTCCTCTGATATAACTTGTCCTTTTTATCTTTTGTGTTTGGGTTGGGTTTGATTGGGATTTAATGTTTTGTGTTTTGGTTTATTCATGTTTCTTAAAGTTCAATAGAATATTGTTTTGCTTTCTCTAAAGTTACTAGTTATTTTTTCCCCGAATTTATTCCCCGATTTCTTCTTTTCTTCTGTTATTATTTTCTTTACGGTTATACTTGCGTTTTTGTAAAAATAAGAAAAAATAAAAGATAAAATTCAAAAACTCTGGTTGAGAATAAAACAGTAATACAAACCTCGGTAAAAAGTTTCATTTCCGTCTCGAGATTTAGTTGACCTCGGTGCTTCGAGCCTTGGTTATCGCTCTTACCTTCCGAATTAATTAAATTCATAGATTCGATTTTGACACTCACTCAGTGATTCTAGAATACTTTCCTATACCTTAAAATACTTAAATTCAGCACACAAATAAGGCTAAAGATCTAAAAACCGAGACTTTTTCCCACAAATGGGGAGTGATACTTAATAGAAGAATAGGTTGATCATGCTCCTATCTATTATGTATAATGTATGTATTATGAGTAAAGTATTTTCGCGACCTCGTTATAAATATAATATAGGAATAATACACGCATAATTATAGTAAAATAGGAACAACGAAACCGTACGTCTACAAACTATGCGTGCATTAAACTACACCTAAAAACCCAATTACCACTGTACAAAATAAATTAACTCACAAAAAATCCTAAGTTTTGTTTTTGTATAAATGCAATAGGCGGAGCAACAGTATTTCCTCTTGTCCTCCAGAGGGATTTGTTGGCATAAACAAAGGGGAATACTGCTCACAGTTTATCATCAACTAAATAGCGCGGCCACAACATGTCATTTTCATCCAATGTTTCTCCCATGGTTCTAAGGATACTCTTATCGAATTACAAATCATACCAACGAGAAATTCTCTACGAAAACTACAAAATTCTCCTGTATAACCAGAGAAAAAATAATATAGAGAGAATAATATCTCGTCCGGAGTTCATTCATATATACGATTTGCTTTCTATGACCTCCAAACCGACGTCGAAATAAGCTGACATGGGCGTGCACTGCAGACTTTGGGTTATTATAAAGCACAGTGAGAGTGAGTATTGAGAACTCTCTCTGCTTGCCGTGTTGCTGCCGCACTCAGCGACATACAGATTAAAACGGACTAATATTGCTTGAACCAAGAATGACTCCTTTACGGACGCGCGCAGTGCCACAGGAACGCATGCGCAGTTAAAAGGTTACAGGACGGGTCTTAATATTTGTGTATGGTGGTAGGTATATCAGTTCACATAGAACACATATTTATGAAAGATTTAGTACATTTTTAGTTTAATACGCCGATGTCCATGTAGAAATACTTATGGTAATAGGTCGAAAACTTAAAAAATATTTTTCATAAAGATATGGATGTTACCCGCGTAAATTAAAACTGTGAAAGTCAGCTGTGTGGATCTGGCAATCGCAAAGCGAAATAAAGGTTGCTAGCAGATTTCCATCAGCGAAAAGGCCGACATACCGCCAAGAACCCTTTTACAGTCTAGATTCAACACAGTAAATATTATGTTTACGTGGAAATACGGCGACACGGTTTTTTCGTGACGCCAAATTGAGACATGCCTTCGATACACCCTTTACTAATTCCAGAATGATACTAAAAACCAAAAAATACAAATAGAGAGAAGAGCGGGTCCTATGTAAAATGAGATACAAGACAAATAGACATTAATGACAAATGACAATAATGACATTTGACTACTAGCGCCACCAACACAAGGTGCCTGGGCCCTTATTCTCGAGATTGGGGAACGCCTTCACCGGTGATGTTGCTAGGCAACAGCCAATCGTAGTCTTGGTAACATCACCGAGGGAACGTTCTCTTAGACTCGAGAATAGGGCTGCTGGTGAACTAACATTCTTTTTGGCTTTTAGGTTTTTAGTATTTTTTTAAAAATACTAAAAACCTAAAAGCCAAAAAGAATTTTAGTTGACCTTGTCAACAAGATTTTATTAATATTCATTTTCGATAAAACTGGCATTAAAAATTTTTTAATGCCAGTTTTATCGAAAATGAATATTAATAAAATCTTGTTGACAGTGTCAACAAAAATTAATTAATATACATTTTTACGAATTTTTAAAAATGGTATTTAAACTAAAAATAAAACTCGTATGGATAAAGATAACACTATTTAATACATTTTAAAATAAATTAAACAAACAGTATTTTAAGGTTATATTTTATAACTAAGTAATCACAAGCAATAACTCGGAGTATGCATTATACTGATAAATGAATCTCCAGTAGTGGTGGGACATCTCGAATAAAAAATAATCGATCATTCGATTATTGAAATCACTCGAGATATCTCAAGAGGTCCTTGAAGCTTACCATATAAATATAAACACCTCTCTGATAAAATGTACATGTACGCAACTATTTATCATTCAACATTTATCAATATAAAATATTTTTGTGTTATATAAAATAATCTGTTCGACCAAAGTCAATCAAATACATAACTTTGCCAGCACTTCGTCTTTCAATACTTCCTATTATAAGCAATGCCAATAAATCTATTGACAGTAAACAATACTTATTAAATATTTTTATCAATAATAAAGTATCTAAATTTAATTATGTCCATAATAATTATTCTGTCTTCTAGCTATTGTAGTACAAAAATTTGTAGTTTTTTATTGTTGCTTCTTGTTAAATAATAATATACACTTTTAAAAGAAGGGAAAAGAAAGGAACTTACAAAAAAAAATTCTTTTCCTTTCAATGGCACAAGATATTTCAGCACCACCTGACATTCAGTCAATACGTAAACTTAATTTAACATACCTGCAGCAGATATTTAGAAAATCAAAATAATAGATCCACAATGAGAGTTCCATAAAATTAAAAAGGATACAAGTCTTGTGAGTTGTCGCATTAGTTCAGCATCTAAGATGATCCATGTGTTCTTTCTTCGCACTTCATGAACAGCTGAAATTTTTATTGAATTTACTTTAGAATAAAGCAAAAGCGAATACACTTTATTAACATGCTTTATTAAACATGTTTGTTCAGATTCACTAAAAAGGTTTAAGATTAAAGGTGGGTTTATGCAGACCACTTTAAATTTAATTTAACCCTAATTTCACTCTATTTTTAATTTAGTATGAGTTAAATACACATGAAGGCATAAGAGCGTTTATCCACAACTTTAATTTAATTTTACTTTAATTTTAACTTTCAATGAAAAATTTTTTAGAGCAAAATTAAATTTAAATTTAAAGTGGTCTACATAAACCCACCTTTAGTACTGGTTTAAATTAAAATAATAATATTCTAGTTGATCAGGTAGGTTTTGACAGCTTTTTGTCCTGTCATTGTTCCTAAGTTGTCGTTAAAAACATAACCTAATCTAATATTTCAGTGATTTGCTTGGTTTCCCCATGATTTTCTTCTTGGAATGTGCTGCTAAAATGAACTTAGTTCTGTTATTGTGGAAAGTACATACCTATTATAAAACTTAGTTGTCTTATTATTGCACTTGTCAGTTTAAAACTGGTTGTCAACTTAGACCAGTCTAGCATTGGAGAATCTGGCCGTTTAAATTTAAATTTAACAAAATTCCCTAATCTTAATTAGAACTATATAAAAATAGTAAACAAAAACAATTTATTGGTTCTTTACTTTGCTGATAATTTAAGGTTAGAAGCTGAGATTTAAACCACAATTTGCTCTAAAGGGATGCATCCCACCTATATGTACGTAAACCCAAGCTAGTCATCGTCACCTTTCAGTGTGATTTTTCTTATGTTAAATGGGAAATCTACATTAACTTTATGTTATTTATAAGTTGAATGATCTGTTCTACAAAATCTAGTTAATACCTACATCCATGCAAAAACATCTTGGTAAAATAATTTAGAAAATGTCAATGACCTTATCTCTTTATACCGGGGTTAGATTTTAATAATAAAACTTATGTTTTTATTCAACTTTAGATAATGTGTTATTTACTCACCTCAAATTTAAAGGAAACACTCCCAGTGCTATTTTAGCCTATATAAAATATTAACTTTAGGGATTAAAGATAAGATTTTTTTCCTCAAGTTTTAAAAGATTTTTCTTATTTTTGGTTTACAAGACCGATATTTTATTTTAAATTATTTTATTTGTGAAAAATGAGAGCTGGCCATTTGGTTTCAACCAGAGCCATTAATCCAAAAACAACAACAACAACATTTTATTTGTTATTCGGGCACAAGACATAGATAGTGTCAAAACAAAAGTTCCCCATATTCAAGAAACTTAGAAACATATTACAATTACATTTTAATATCACAAAATCGGTTGGATATTATAAAAATTATTTTGGAGAAATGCCGATGACCTCACCTTTTCACAGAGGTTAAAGTAAATAAGACATTTTAGGTAAATTTATTAATTACTTACCTCAAATTTGAAGGCACCACTCTTGTTCTGAAAAACGCAAAGCCATAAGGCCAAACTTTTTAAGAATACAAATTATTGAAGTAGTAATAAACTAATAAATAATTATTGCACCAAACATCATGTTTTGTGAATTATTGATCCCAACCCAAGAAAATGGCGCCCAAACCCAAACGAAAGGACGGGCAAAGAAAGCTAGGTTCATTTAACTTTAGTGACAGTCCCTGCAACAGTCAAGAGTATAAAGACAAAGTGAAACAACCAGAAACAACGTTTACTCCCTATTTGTTAGACTGAACCAGCATTATGAGACCAGGTTGCACCAGTCTAAATGAACAATGTTCCGTGAGCTAAGCTGTTCTATTGGCCCGAGAATAACCAACCGTATCCATGGATAGCACATCACGTGGTTTTTAATCATAATTTGTAGTGATAGTCCCATGATATTTACCTCACCTTACTTGGTGAGGTGGCGGTACCCCGCAAAATCCCAGTGTTGCCATTTGGGGCGACAAGTCGCCAAAATGACGACTTTTTGTCTCGTGAGAGTGTGGCGGCGATTTTCAATAAAAAGCTTATTTTTGGCGACTTTTTACAGGTGAAAAAATTGAATATATGAATATACACGTTGTATACAATACGTAAGAAACAACGTCGCAATAATAATCATGATTGCACCGAGGGATTTCTCAAAGAGAATATCTGAACACGCCACGAATTGTACGTCAAATTTTGGAGATTCCCCCAAGCTTGCTCCACAAAAACATTTTTTTATTTAATATTGACAGTTTTCTAACCCCAATAGCTCAAAAAAGCTGTGGGGACAAAGTGGGGACTTATCTTGGATCGATGGCGACTTTTTGCTTTGATACTCTGGCAACACTGGGAAAATCCCTTGTTGCCATAAAGCCCATTTAAACCTTCAGACCCCTGCTAAAAACGACACGAGACACGAGCACCAGCCACGCCAACACGCTATAGCATTTAGCGCAGTGTTGCCAACCGACAGGAAATAAAAGCCGTGGCAAAGGAAGAGATTTTTTATTCACGGTTTAAATTTAAACACATATTTTTGTTCCACTCAGCGGCAGTTAAAATACCTTTGTCATTTTTAGCATATTCATGAAACTGTTGACAGCTTTCCTTAAAATTAAAATATATTAACAATTCTGAATGAACAAATCCCTCCATTTTTTAAAATGCTTCTCATTTTTTTACCTTCATATTTAGCCTTTGTCGTGCATAAATGGCCAAGTATGCGTTTGGAGTTTTTAAACGAAAAAGTCGTGTTTCTATATGCGCGGCAGTACAGTAAGCTCGTGGCCGTACCTACCTTCGGTTTGAAAAGCCGTAAAGACACGGCAATTGCCGTGTCGTGGCAACACTGCTTTAGGGAGACGCGCTGACGCTACCTGCAGTGTTGCCAGAAGTCATTAAAAAAAACTTGAGAGTGCTTGCGACTTGCGACTTAACCGCCGAAATTCGTGATAAATCGCGAGCCTGTAATGATTGCACCGGAAGTAAAAATAATAGGATTAAATAATCTTATTCTACTATCATTTATTTTAATAAAACTGAAAAAAATTTTACGATATCAAAATATTAGTAAACAAATTTACAAACTTAAACAAATATCTATCACTTTGTGCTATAAAAAACGAAATATATTTTTTTATAAATAAAAGTGTAAAACTAACACAAAACAAAGAAAAAGAAGGAAGTTATTCATCTGGAGTTTCCATCTTATTTTTATCTGAATAAAATACGTGACCACAACCTAACCTTTTAATCGTATTATTTGTGATACAAAAATCGTAGCAGTTTTTGTCTCTTGACAAACTTTTGGTATATAAAATGCCTTCTATTGTTTTCACTTTAGGTTTGTTGCGTAGGTAGTTGAGTTTTTATTAAACAAATGTGAAAAAATGTTCTCTCTACTGCTGCTTTCGAGTGTGGTAAGCAAAAAATCTGAAAAACAAATCTAACGACCCGCAAATTTTAGAGAGTCATCCGAGATTTTTACTAATGAATTTTTTCCCAAAACAACAAGGTATCGTTATCAAAATTGTTTAGTGGGATCTTGACATTCGCCATTCGTTATTCAGATTTTGGATTTCATTTGGATTATATTGGAACTATTTGAACTACGTATATTGAGAAAGTGCAATGTGAAAATAGAAACAGAGTTTCAAACCTCAATTGCAATCAAATTGCAATTTGCAAAGATCAATGTCGTGAGATTCGCTGATTGATATTTCTATAAAGGTAAAAATCGTGAGATTTGGTACTTGATTCATGGGATCGGGAGAAATAACCGAAATCTGACAACACTGGCCCACGCAAGCAGCCCGTACGAAGCTAACCGAAGCAGACCGAGGACGGACTTCGGCTGCTGCTCCGTTCCTGAATCTAGATTTGTTCGTTGCATAGATAAAGCTGTGTTTATTTGAATTTACTGGCGGACGAACCCGCCTCGTGGTTAAGAATACTATCCTTTTTTAACTACGTTATCTAAACAAGGAGAGCGCGCTGACCGACTGGAATCAGTTTGTCGTTGATGAATTCGGGAACAAGGCTATTCGTATACTGCGCATGCGTTCCTGTGGCAGAGATTTCGCCCATAGTGGAGTTAAATAGTTCTGCGCAACCTATGTATTTTATGAAATATCAGCAGTCCAAGTATGTATGTCGCTGGCCGCACTGGCTATGTCGGGATGTATTGTGAGAATCCCACGCGCCAATCTCGGGATGTTGCCGTTTGAAGGCCATAGCGTGGTCGAGCTGGCGGGAAGACGAGATATTATTCTCTCTATCTTATTTTTCTCTGGTATAACTGTGCTGTACATTATATAATAACTTCATGCAAATAAATCATCAAATCTATCGAAACTTTTATTTTACAGCATCCAGGATCAGGTTTTCCTATTCAATTAAATTCCACAAGGGTATATAGCAGTTCTCGAATATTTGACACATACGTTACGTATAAAATTATAAACGCGAAAGTTGGGCAAAGTTTCGTTATTAACGTAATCTGGTTTTGTTCGGGCGATGTCTGGATTTTAATTAAAGTTTGTTACTTGAACACCTTTACTTTGTAAAATAATAACTAAATGTTAATAAAGAAAAATTTGCATATGTAATAGGGGTAATGTCACGGTATTGGGTTTGATATCTTTACAAAAACCAAAAACTGTAATAATTGTATTTGCTATTAAGTACAATACACTCTTCTGTTTGGGTCTTTAAAAGGGCTAATAACTTTATTTGTAATGATTTTTAAATTAGTTAGGGACAAGATTATGGCCAGGGAAGAGACAGAGGCGTTCGAGGCATTCATGCTGTGCAAGCAGCGTTGCCACAGCTCGCTCGATCGAGCGAGATCTCGCTCCTTTTTGTTCTGATTCACTCTCTCGCTCCTCTTTGTCAAATCTCGCTCGTTTTAATGCCTGTCACCACGGCTACGCAGAATATCACTTCACAGTTGACACGACGGATTTTCTAGTTTGGCTATTTTGGTACAGATTGTACCACTTTGGATGGTGTATCCGTTTGAGCACGCAAAACAAGTTAGGGAGTTTGTACACACACCGCTAATAATTATCGGATGTTGGAGTCGATGCAGTTGTTTAGGCAACCGTCTCTTGTACATTGCGTCCAATTTTTATTAGAGATCTACCTACGTCATTTTCGTTTGTAAACGATATTCATCAGGCCGATTAAGCTATAAACTATTTAATATGTCGGGTGGCATTTTTGTCAAATCCGATAATATCGGACTATCGTGTGGAAGCTACCAATTTAAAATAATGTAATTTGGAAGTGTCCGACTCCGACATCCGATAAATATCCGTGTGTGTACAAGAGCCCTTAAAGATAATTATTTTCCGTTTTTTCTTGGGGTCATCCATAAATTACGTCATACAAATTTCATCGTTTTCTGAGCCCCGTCGTCCTTGTCACAACTAATCACATTCGCGTGACCCCCCTCCCCCTGTTGTGACTCATTTTGCAATTTGAAATTTAGAACTTGATGGAAGCAGCACTTCCGATATTATTATTATTCTTTAATATTTTCAAATAAAGTAACAAACCCTAGTTTTTTCATATAAAATTCAATGGAATTTCCCTAAATAAAACGAATAGGTATCTGTAAAATTCGTTGGACTTGAGATGTCTGTGAATTCCTGAATCGTGTCTCCCAGGAGCGCGTTCATACTTCGTTGTCAAAGGCTGCAAGTGCGTTCGAGGATACGGCTCCAGCCCGATAAAAATTTAAAAAAAGAACCTGAGAGTCTGAACAACAACCATAATACCTGCTATACATGGATAATATCAGTAACGAAGTAAGATAATGGCATATATATTTTTCAGATTAAAAATTACGGTAGAATCAGGTTCGAAAGCGGTAAGGCGGAAGGTCGAGGCTGAAAAGGGTAGACCTACCATTTAAACAGTAGACCTGGTAACACTGCGAAACAAATAATAAAACAATAAATTCCGTTACGTCGACTTTTTTCAAAGGCGGTATCGGTCGGTGTATATTATCAAAGGCAAACAATTTCAAACTTCAAAATATAAAGCTCATTTCGCCCGTGGCCCTATTCCCTATTTAGTTTTAATATTTTAGGTTAGATGTGACGTCCCGAATCTTATGACCCCCCCCCCCCGTCACGTCTTGTCACGCTTTGTGGACCCCTCCCTTCCCCTTTGCGTGTGACGTAATTAATGGATAACCCCATGTGATTTTTTTCAAATATTTCGACTTATGAACGTACGTTAATGTACAGTTATTGATTTGAACAAAAAAATCTCACTCTTTTAATTAAAATCTCGCTCGTTTTTGGCAGGACGGCTCGCTCGAAAAAATATAGGTATGTGGCAACACTGTGTGCAAGCCCCAGCAGCGTCGCGAAGCTGCTGCGCGAGGCCGCTTGTCTAGTCTGAACGCAGCTAATGCGTTTCAGCATCTTGCTTCGTTAACTGCTCTTGTGGTCGTTGATACAGCTGCTGTAGATACTTATAACCAGATGTATGTCTTCATTTATTACTTGTTTCTCTGATATGTTGTCATACACAACATGCCAGGGTAGATATGGCAAGGAAGGATATGTTTTCACGAAATCTTTTTAATATAAAAAAGGTTAATTAAGTTTTCACTTTAAAATCTTAATACGCTCACTATTGACAACTCAAATTAAAAACGTGGCGTCCTCTCCAGCCGATTTGTTTTCGCGTCGTCTTTATCTTCATTATCGTTATTTGGCATCTTTGTCAATTTTGTCGTCTAGTGGGCCCCGCTTCTCCGCTAAAAATCAGTTGATTGCAGCTGGCTTTGTTAATTTGAGTCGCCATTTCCACATGTTACAACAAAATTTGCATAAAATGAAATAAAATAAGTAATTAATTTAAAAATTACACAATGCAGAGTGGACACTAATCACTATGCTTTACACTCCAACTATCGCTCTCACTCACCAATGAATAACGTAATGGCGTCCAAGAGTTTTCATTATAAATTTACACCGAAAACTCAACATGTCACTCTTGTACATATTTTATCTAAACAAACCTGAATGAAAACAATGACTGCAAAAATGACAGGGGAGGAGACGGACAGAGTTCAGGACAAATCTGGCTATTGCAATATTTAGAAATATAGTGACCAAGCACTAGTTTTATTGCCGAAATCTCACTGCATGTGGTTATACGGTTATAAGGTATTTAATATTTTATAGTAATTTATTGCATAGGTCACAAAAATTTCTGAAATGGAATTAACAAACCCGGTAAAGGGACAGTGGGAAATACATTTTGTTCATATTTAAGTTATTCATACAGGGTTCCATACCATAGCTCTTTACACGTATTGTTAAATTTTTTACAAGAAGTTTGTATTCGTCAGAAACCCTTATAAATTTTAAGAAAACTTTAGGGCTGCCATTAATTATATACGAAGTTCTGCAGATATGAGTAGTATATTTGTTTTGGCACCTTTATATTTGCATTCTTGTTCGTACGTGTTTGCATAGTTTGTTTATTCACAATTAAATTTACTTCTTATTAGCTTATGGCAACAAATCGTATTTGTCAGTAATTTCCCTGTTCCATGAAAATTTTGCGTCAACCATATAATTCTCTACATTTCTATTATTACTTAGAACGTTAGAAAAAGGGCTGTGACATACGCTGGCCCCTATAACCTTTGAAAATTAAATCAATCTGGCTCGAACACTGACAACGATTTATCAAAGACCGAAGACTGGCTCTGGCATATTTTTTATTTTCTATAGAATAAACTACCTTCTCATGACACTTTTTGTTACATCCTTATATACGGTTTGATCAATTAGATCCTGATAGATTTTAAGCTAAATCTTTGCCTTCCTGTTTGACAATGTTTGCCCACTGCTAAAATAAAGAAATTGGCCACCATCATGCCCAGAATAAACTATTTGCTAATTTATTTTTTGATTAGGCCTATACATAAAGCGTAATAATGTTAAGCATATTTACACGAACGAACGTCAGTATGCATTTTCACCAACACGCATGGACCTTCGTACGTACTTAAAGGTTTCGCGTATAAAAAATACATAGGTTCGCCTTCTCGCATCTAGGTAAACGTATTATCACAGCACATAAAATAACGTATTATCGCGCACAGTGTTCGTTTGCGAACATACGCTTAAATTAGTACGCACCTTCACAGAAGCGTGCTAAAGCCCTTGTAATGAGTGAGTAACAATGTCCAACACTCTGTATCGATGCAAAAAGTATTCATATGCATTCGGTCTTAGATTCGTCAGTGACTTCCTAAGCCAACAACAAATGGCCCTTATAGACGAATCTAGTACGCGCGTGTATGATGATATGCTTCATGTGTGGAAGGCCTTAATTTTTACATATACATTAATCAATTTTATTAAAATTACACAGACACATGCTCCATTTCTAGACAGGCAAATTAACGTATAATTACTTAACATATTAGATTTAACGGCACTTAAATTTCTGAGTTTAAAAGCACTTACCAGAGATTCTGCAAATCCAATTAGACGAAAATTTAAATTAAAATTATTAAGGGCAAAGTGGCTCTAATTTTATTAAGTGACAGGATTATATACGTTAGAATGTATGCGCGGTTGTCACGTTAAGATGTTGTCTTAAGCAAAATAAGGTGCTAATGCCTAATTAACGTAATAAAATCCTTCCCTTGATTTAAAAAAATTTAAGATAGACAACATTAGTTTCTTTTTTAATGGAGTGAGAAAATAAATGGGGATTTCAATAACACGATATTACAATGTACTCCAGCTTTTACAATATTTTTTTATTACTTTTTGTTTTACCTAAGCTAAGCTAATAAAGGCTTTATGTCTCTTTATCTCTCGCCAAGTCTATAAAGTTTTATTCCTCTGACCAAGTTGTAGTTCAGATAATTCATGGTTAAATAAAATCGCACTATTTTATAAAGAATCGGAATATTTTCAACACTGCGAAATATTCTACATTTCCAATCTTTAAGTTTCCAACCATTACTTTTATATTAAGTAAAAGTACTTAGGAAAATTTGATTAGTTATTGTGTTGTCTTTATATTTTCCAAACAATGTTGTTTTTACACAGGAAAAAGAAATCCAATAAGTATATTAAAACAGGGAACAAGCCTTTAATTTAATTATAAGCTTTGGCAAAGTTCTGAGTTTATTGTTATGGATTGTGACGATGTTTTAATTCATCCACTGTTTACATATTTAAGCTTTAATTAAATCATACAATTTTATTATACAAGCGAAAATGATCTTTAAATTAAAAACATCTGTAGGTACATAAAAATAATTTATATTACAATAAAAAAGTAGGTATTTATCCCAAGATCTGACTGATTAAAATTAAATAAATTCACAGCTGGTACGTTATCATAAAAAACATTTTTAGTAGTACTTAAGCCTTGAAACAATCTAAACTGGGGCAAATGATATCAAATTGCGATGAAACAGATCAAAGAAATGAGACCTAAGCTAGAACTGACCAAAGGAACTGAACTGTAGATCACTAAAGGACTATTTCCACCGAGAGACTCAAAATAATCCTTTCTTATAACCCAGTCTTACCGCCAAATAAAAAAAAGTAATAAATAAAAAAAAGGAAAAAAACAAACAAAAGAAAAATAAAAAAAATTAATAAATAAAAATAAATTAAAAAAAAAACAAAAATTGTAAAAACAGTAAAGAAAAGTTAATATAGGTAGAATTGATCAATAGTAGTTTAATCCTAATATACAGGAGGAATCCAGATGAAACATAACTGTCAATAATCAAAATGACTATATCATGTATAACTAATGTCACGCATACTTCCCACAGTTTGCAAACTAGTCTGGCCTGTTGGAAAGCTTCCAGAGCCATTGAAACTTACTCGCACACACACACCACCGAGAGACGATACGTGGGAAGTACACTCACCAACAGAAATTAAAAACCCATTTATAGGCCAAGAAATAATTAATGCTGCTGAGAAAATCAAACCTGGAAGGGCTCCTGGACCAGATGGAATCTTACCGGAGGTAATTAAAGCAGTCGTAAAAATTGACCAAGACTTTATCCTAAATACGATGAATCAGCTACGAAAAAAAAACCAAAATTTCCAACCATGTGGAAGATTTCAAGATTGGTCCTTATCCCTAAACCGGGGAAAATTGAGATATTTTCGAATGCATTTAGACCACTGTGCCTTATAGACGCAATGGGAAAACTTTTTGAATATCTGATAAAAAATAGATTAGATAAAGAAATGAAGCAAGGAAACAAACTATCCGACTACCAGTACGGCTTCAGAAGAAAACGCTTTACAATACAGGCAATAAGAAGAGTCATCGAACTTGGAAAGGAAGCCAGAGGAGCAGAACAATCAAAAAAGCAGCGAGGCCATCGATCATGGAGCGAAACAGGGACGCTTACGAAAAGACAGAGAAAGAGAGTCAGTGCAACGGAAATGAGGTCTTTTAGAAAAATAGAGATAAGATTATAAATAAAGGATATGGACAAAAGTTACAAATATATCCTATGAGTGAAATAATCGTGGAAGGGCAGGTAAGATGGTTCGGACACGGGTGCCGTATTATGCCGGACAACAGAATTACAAAAAAAGTGTTTGAAACGCGAGTGCCAGGAAAGAACAGAAAGGAAAGACCAAGGGAAACATGGATCAACAGAATTAGAGAAGAGGCAAAGAAAAAGGAATTAGCATGGGAAGAAATTAGGAAATTAACTCAGGACAGAAAACAATGGAGAATAAAGTACAAAGCTCAACTAAACAGCCTAACACTTAACGGCAGAAAGGCTTAGGATTAAGTAAGTAAGTATATATTAGCAGTGGATAAATAAAACAGTATTAATATACATCCAGTATTGCCAGGTGTACCAAAACATCGCTGGATCTATTGATTTCTTCTATAATCTACCGAACTGCCGATATAAACAGAATCTAGCTATAACTGGGAAAAGCAGTTTATTTATTGATTTTAACGCCTTTTTTAGCAGAAGAATCGCGCGTCAAATGTTGTCGGTTGAGTTTTGCAACACCCTGTACAACAATTTAGTTTTTACTGTCTATTCTTTGTTATACAAGATTATTGATACCCGGACCTGAAAAAGTGAACCCGTAGATCACCAAACTAAAATCTGTTATTTTTATCCCCTGTTCACCAAGCCATTTCTGTAGCTATATTAAATTTGCAATAATTGTGTAAATGAATATGTTTAAAAATTTAGAATTCTCTAACCACACATCACGGTAGTTTGGTAAGGTTACATGTTAAAAAATCTCCTGAGCCTGTGTAAATTATGACAAGAAAACACATAAAAAGCGAATATTTTTGATGATTAATATAAAACACAGCGTTATACCCTCCTCCCTTTTTAATTAAAATCTTTAAATATTTTCCCAGGCTGTAAAAATAATCAGCAAAATCTGCATAAATCCGGATTTTCGGATACCTTTATATAAAGATAATTAAATTGCTAATTCAATCGATAAATAATTCAATATACATATAATAAATATTTAATAAAAAAATACTTGAAAGATAAATATATTTTAATTAGATAGAGATATTAAATAAATATTAAAATTTAACAACAAACAAATTTAAAGGCTTGTTTAGGGGCAAAGGGCAAATGATATACTAGTTTCAGGGATCATATGCCATAGGATGGTTGATTCTTATGAGATGTTTAAATCTTGAGGTAAGTTTTGGACAAAAAAACTCAATATTTTAGGTGAAATTTATAATGTTTGTACTACTTAATGCTTTTAATAAAGATCTGAATACATTGCTACATAGCTAATTTCAGAAATAAATGGGTTTCCTTAAACATAATTTCACTCAGTATGTGAGACGAAGTGTAGCATGTGTATCTTTATCTTATTAGTGCGTTAAAATAGTTATTTATGAATCAAGTTGCAAAATGAGCGACTTTTTTGCACTAGATGTGGAGATTGAACCACGAGCGCAGCGAGTGGTTCAACACATCGTGTGCAAAAAAGAAGCTATTCTGCATCGTGTTTCATACAATATTTTTTGTAATTCAGTTATTATTACGAACAATTATTAAAAAATATTTGATTTGTTTAAATTCCATTTAGACTGAAATAATGTTAAAGGCATTTTTTGTTTCTATGGAAATAGCTTTGATAGCAATACAACAATCCTAATGTGATATTACCATGGAAAAGCTTATGAGAAATAAGGCATTTAATTTTGTTGTAAAATTGTCGTATAAAAATATTTATTTTTTATTATTAGTCAGTAATTTGTATTTGTTGGAGAACTACTCCAACACTGTCTGTTTTATTAAAATACAAAATATTTTATTTCTTGAATCATGATTTAATTTATTATTTGTATAAAATCTTTACACCAAACTAAGATGAAATTATTATAAAGATACGTAACGCAAATACCCAAAGCATGGGGATTGTTTGTCCCATACTATAAACACAAATGCGGGGACGAGAGGCAAGGGGTGAAGGTTGTTTATAAACAGACGACGATCTGTTTATAAACATGTGGCAGTGGCGGCGTGAAAAGTTGTGATAATACGAAACCAATTTGATGATAGTTTTAAAATAAAAGATTTATGTATTTTTAGAATTAATTAAAATTTTTAAGCAAACATATTCGGATGAACGGCGATTCGATAAAAACAAATGAAAAATGTATACTTATGAATGTAACCAAACTTTTCAGATGATTTCGTAAAATAATGTAGGGGTATATTATGATTCTGCTTTACATAAGGGTAGGCACTTGCCATGCTTCCAACCTTGCCAGTGTCAAGACTACGGGCTTTGGTATAGATGTATTTTATACTTATATAGCAACCCAAATCACAGGTTAATGCCGTTTTTATTACAGCTTAAAAAAGTGTCTTTTCATAAAGTTTAAAAGCAATCAAGTAGGGACTTACTTTTTTTTCTTCTAAAAATAACTTACCAGGGTGACGATAACACAAAGCCAAGCAGGTGCTAGTAAGAGGTGGATTGATGAAAGTAATTAGCAATAACTTTAATAATTAGCATTTCATGTAGGTACCGAAAAACAAAAGTAAGGAAAAGGGCAATAAAAGTCATAATTACACTTATAGCAGTATTTTTATTATCATTTACAAGTATGGGAGTAAGTAAAGTTTACCATTGCTACATTTTTTATGGTTTCATTATTAGTAGATACTTTTAACATTATGTACAAGTAACTTAGGTACATGTAACAATTTTAAATTAGAAATAAGCCAATAAGTGTTTATAGCTAAATCTGCCTCAGAACTTAAACAACTTTAAATTTGTTGTGTGAGACGCTCCACATTCCATGTGTTTGCAAAATGTATTCGCTACTTTTTAGGCAGGATAAAAATTATACCACGTTGTATCGTCCAAAAAAATAGTGAAACTATGGCGTAGGCAACAACACAAAAAGAAATTTCTACATTATGTATGCTTGTAAACGCGCCACACATCTTGTAGTAGCAACGATTACAATAAATCATAATAAAGAGCAAAAATGTGTATTGCAGCAGTTTTTTGTACCCTTTTGAAGTTATATTTTTGTAGCTGTTGTATATACAGGGTCTAGGTTATCGACTAGGCAGGTACTAACTTAAATTTACGGAACACTATATTGTGCAACTTTCAGATTTTAGTACAAATTACAAAGGTATAAAATATCATATATAGGTCTAAGTTTACCAGTTAGTAATGCAAGGTAAATGTAAAAATAATTTATTTTCCTTTTCATACCTGTAGTAGTGCAACTTACAGAAAAACGACTTGTCCTGTCTCAGGGTTAGATCACCTATCATGAAATGTCAACTTGCGGTTTAACCACAACAGTTCCAGAAGCACGACGGAAATAATTTTGATCAAATTGTATATGTTTCGATAGAGGTAATAAAACTAAGACATGAACTTATGACTTATGTTGCTTGCCCTTCCGTTTAGAGGCTACAGGCCGTCAACAGAACAAAAGTAGGTCTTACAGGGAAATATCTGTAAAACTATTCTATGTAAACATATGGTGAATTATATGCAACTTGCCTACAATTTATCACAGAATCAAAAGCTAATATACAGAGTATTCCATTAAAGTTCAATTAAAAATAAAACTAGCAATGGCTAAATAGGGGATAATACTAATAATAGTAGCAGCCCTAATAATACCCAAAACTGCATATGTATGGGAACGAGAAAAAATAAAGGTTGTAAATGAAGCTTTCTTCATCACTGCTTTAGGTTTCAAAATAACAGAATGGCGATTGTTATATCGGATATACTGTACTTGCTCACTAATGTGAAGGTCGTGTAGACTATGCGAGGAAAAAAGGATCAATTTATTATAATAGTATCAATAGAACTTCTAATAAAATAATTATAGTAAAAGGATTACTTATATCAATATCGTTATCATAACAATAAAGTGATTGTAAGTGAAGACTCCACTATTTTTAATGTTTTGTGTGTTCATTATTTCCCATGGAGTCCGTTCCTGGAATGCAATATTCGAATCAGATCCCTAGTTATAACACTAGCAAATACTGTGACAGTGGAAAAATTATAAGCAATAACAAATATGAGTTGAGAATTGCCTTAACGATATTTTAATTAATAAATTGCAATGATAAATGCAGATTGTTGGAGAAATATTAACATATCACAATCCACCAATTATACTTCCTGGTCCATTCCTAATAGAACACCCTGTAATTGCTTCCAAAGTGATGACAGTGCACTAAGTGGAAAGCAAAACATAGTTGACTCTTTTCATAAGGTATCCATATCACTTCATTAGTCATTACGCGTTTTAGTGCTAACAGTGCCGGTTTGATTTGTGAGTGCGTAAAAATAAATATGAAAGTGACAAAGAGAAAGACTAGAGAAAACCAAAAAGAAACTGCGGAAATTAGAAGGCCTGTTAGAAGATATCTCTTCTAGTTCATCAAGTAAGTAAAAATAAATACAAACTTATTCTCAAAAAACTCACATTTTGTCATCTTCTGTAAAATAAAATACTATGGATTGCTATTCCAACACTTTGTAAGTGTTGATATGCATACTTAGACTGGATAATTTACTCATCATCTACATATAAATTACACTCAATTTTACAAAAATACAAGTGAAGATATGCAGTACTGGATGATTTACTCATCATCCGTATACCGATACCTATATAGACAGAGAGATTTACTCATCTTCCAAACTTGTCTAGATTCCATTTTCTGTATTAAAAAATTGCATATACCTGGAAATTTACTCATATCCATTTTAAAATTCAAAAACATGCCTATCTATAACCCTGAAGCATAGATGCTGAGAAATGGTTTCTGTAACACAATTCTCATTCATAATTGTTGTGTTTATATAAGCTTTCTTGGGTTCTTTAAAAATCATAAACATCCGATTAAACTGAAATCTGACCTCGTGCGTTGTACTATATATATACCGGGTGATTCTTTTTATCCGGAATACATTACATTTGTACATATATTTAAAAACAAAAGAAAAAAAGACATATTTTTGAGGATTCACACCTTGTTCTAGGTGAGAAGGAAGGAAGGAAGTTCAATCGTAATTATACGACTGGTCCGTTCCGTATAGAACAAACTCACCCTTTCCTTAGTAAGAATACCTATGTAAATGTATATACCCACCCCTTCTACTCGATTTATCTACCTTTAGCTATCATAAAGCCTAATGAAGGGATATCGATACGTTATGAAAAGAGTCAACTATGTTTTACTTTCAACTTAGTGCACTATCATCACTTTAGAAGCAACTACAGGGTGTTCTATACGGAACGGACCAGTCGTATAATTACGATTGAACTTCCTTACAGGTAAGTCGTTTAATCTTAAAATATGATGTCTAAAACTGTAACAATACTGTATTATTTTGTTTTGTTATCTGAGCAATACAAGTAGGTTTTCTTTAAAAACTTTTCATATTTACATTACTTTCGTTTTCCTTTGAAAAACCAAAGTATCATATACTTTTATATTCATGGTTTGTTTGTGAAAAGTTGTTAGATTATTAATTTACTTATTTTGTTTTGGGGGGTTCTTTCTCTTCAGAACTGCGGCGTAAACTGTTACAGCAGTTATCTGCCAATTTTGTGGCTGTCAATGCGCTACAGGAACCTGTGCCTGTTATCGTACTGGATGATCTACCGCCTTTAGGAATAGCGTTTTCTATATCTAAGGTAGCTGAAGCATCATAGTACCTAAAACATATTTAATTAATTAATAATTTAAAAGTCGCAGTAGAGTACCTAAAAGTAATTAAAAAGTACTGTGCTCATCAATAACAAAAAAAAAAACAGAAAAAAATAAATACATATGGATCATGTCCTCAGAGTGCAACAAAATTCACCAGCTGTGTTGTTAAGTGAAGAACACAGAATTTTGCGAATGGAAGTTATTAAAGTAGCTGTAAAATTTTTCCTACTTTAGCAATTTGACAGTGACATTGCCGGGTGGGGGGCGACCGCCCCCTGCCCTTTCGATCAACGTGTGATTAACGCCCCCGCTCATATACATAGCGAACAGCTATTTTTTTAAAACACCCTGTTCCCCCACCCCAAAATGCTGGCTACGGCACTGCAATTAGATTATAAGCTGTTGCACCTTTCGACAGAAAGTATCCTTTCTGTCGAAATTACTTTAATAACTTCCATTCGCCAAAATTCTGTGTTCATCACTTAACAACACAGCTGGTGACATATATGTAGTATAATACATATATGTGTAAATACACTTTTTCGTTAAACAAATGTTTTTTTTGAGTATTAAATACCTACTAACTTTTGTTTTCGTGGCTTCCTCTCCTGGCAGCTGGGGAGTAAATGGCCAGATGTGGCTGTCAGTGTGCCAGATGAATCTGTGACTGTCAGTGTGCCAGATGAATCTGTGGCTGTCAGTGTGCCAGATGAATCTGTGGCTGTCAGTGTGCCAGATAAATCTGTGGCTGTTACAGTCCTAGATGATCCATCTTTGTCACGAATATTTAGGGTAGTTACGGGATACCTGAAAATATTTTGAAGAACGAACGAAAGTGTTATTCTCCGAGATTGTCAGTTAATACTTTGAAAATGGTTTACAGACTTACATAAATTACCTTGGTTCTGCCCTCACTCCCTCATACATATTGCTCCCAGGGTTGCTATCTAGCTCAAGGGAGTCACCGTGTTCAGAAGCTGTCAAGGTGCTCGAAGACTCATAATCATGTCTAAATGATGAAAGTAAGCCTCGTTAAATAAGTTTGTAACATCATAAAAAATTATTATTACAAATTCTGGTGTTCCTTAAAGAATTTTTGGAAATTATGCCTCAATGAGGCACACTGCAAACAAGGAGAATTTTGATAACAGATATTTACCTTTTTGGAGAAGGAATGGCTATAAATCTTTCTTCAATATTACAGATGGTCGTTCTGGAAAAAAATAGTTGTTACTTAGTAGTGCTTCACTTAAATCAATTATTTACTATTGCACTTTTTCATATTTTCTTTGTTTCTCAAAGAAATTGTAACAAGCCGTAGTAGTAATAAGCCAAATTCATTATTTTGTGTTAGAAGTTAGAAGATAAATTAATACCTACACAAACTTTTTATAATGATATGACTTGACTGTTAAGTATCTGTATGGTCCTTTGTGCATGTTTATGGGTACCTATTATAGAGCTGTCACACTATATTGCACAAAAAGTATCCTACTCAGTAACGTTTTCCTTAATGGCCCCACTAGCTCATATAGAGAAATGTTACTGTTTTCATTTGCCATGGTCATTGCTCCCTCCTCCCACAATTATTAAGCCAAAATTATATGCATTTTTATCCCAGTAAGAGATGTAGGTATTTCACAAAATCATCCAAGCAAACAAGTGTCTGATAATTCCTATTTTATTGATATTTACTCTAAAGTAACAATATACTATAACTACTCTAAATTAGATATTTGTAATACCAATATACCCTTTCTTACGAGACATACTTAAGTTCTACTTGGGACATAGAGAAAAAGAAAGGGAACACAGATAAGAGAACAGTTATGTTGGCAACTGTTAGTTCGATCCCAAGTACACATTACCGTAACAAACATAAACAAGAAGAAAGTCACATATTAACACAAAACAAAACAAAGCAAATATAAACCTAGTATAAGCAATTGGGAAAATACTTACTTGGGTTTAAAAGGTACCGCAGTAAGTTTTAGGTTTCATACTCCTGATTTCCTTTCGATAAAATCTGTATTTTTAAAATGATCCATACATATGTACGTCCATTGTTGCACATTTTCGTCTTTTAGCTGAAGGGCCTCAAGCCATGACTGCCTTCTTTTATCATCAGGAAATCTAAAAAATTGTTACGTCTACTGTACAACTATGTTCCTATAAAAGGCACGCTTAGGTTTCTTTATATACGTATTAAAATGTATGGGCACCAGAAAATTTGATGCCACACCAACTGCCTTCTGGTTTAAACATTTTTTCCTTTTGTTTCTTTTCGGCTTATTTCTTAATACCTACAACCTAGCTATCTAAATAATCCTTTACTGATCAAATCTACTTTAAACTGTGGGTTCTACTGCATAATATCTACGCGTGTATGTAAAGATAGTAGACAAGGTAAATTTAGTGAAAAGCCTTTACAATAACTTCAAGCACTTAGGCACATTAGGTCTACATATTAATGCTATATTAAAAATAAAAGACCTCAAATAATACAACACTTCAAAACTACCATTTTCCGTTCGAGCTACCTGCAAAAGAAAATGCAAAGTAGCATCAGGTGTCACTGCTTTTTTTTTGTTGCCAAAAGCTATTGAAAGTGAGAAAATCATGACACACTACCATGCTGCGTATTTTCACAAATCCGAAAACGTTAAATAGCTTTTAATGAGAAACGTGAAACCGAAATCGTCATTTTGTAATCGGTGAAAACTATTTTTGGTGTTACAGGTTTAGCTAATGCTTCCCTTTTATAAGATACGCCATTGAAGTACTCGTATTGTTGTTGTTTACTTACCGATTAAATGACCTGCCACCACCTTTCTGGTACTCATGGCCACAAACTATGCATATTTTACCCATTGTCTCACAGAAACACCTATTAAACACTGTTAAAAGCTTTCAAGACACTCACAAATTGTAAAATAAACTCACAACTCACTGTAAACACACCGACACGTGTTTACACCAAACAAAAACAGCTGACCACCCAAACAATCACTTGCCGACGGGCGTCTAGACCAGTGTTGCCAGAGTAACAAAGCAAAAAGTCGCCATCGATCAGTATGAAACGTCGCCACTTTGTGGCCACAGCTTTTTTGAGATATTGGGGTTAAACAACTGTCAATACTAAATAAAAAAAAAATGTTTTTGTGGAACAAACTTGGTGGAATCCCCAAAATTTGACGTACAATTCGTGGCGCGTTTAGATATTCTCTTTGAGAAATCCCTCGGTGCAATGATGATTATTATTGTGACGTTGTTTCTTCATACGTATTGTATACAATGTGTATATTCAATTTTTTCACCTGTAAAAAGTCGCCAAAAATAAGCTTTTTATTGAAAATCGCCGCCACACTCATAGACAAGTCGTCATTTTGGCGACTTGTCGCCCCAAATGGCAACACTGTCATGACGTACGTCTAGACCACTAGTCCCAGGACTAAACCGCATCAGCCGATGCTTTGTTATCTTTCTCTAGGAGTTGCCTATAAAAAAGGATAACCGGTATCCGTTGGTCTTGGAGTTCAATTGCTAACCGGCTTTGGGTTTATCGTGTCGTGGAGGACTAAGTAAACAATACAGCACAACACAACAAATATTGTTTACTAACATTTTCCATCCCTCGTCTGGACGTTTAGTTTGTCTTTGTTACTTGTCTTTATATGGTAGGCCTATGACACCAAACGTTCATCCAAAGCGTCTATAAATAGACATTCTCGAAAATTTACTTCACGCAGACAGTCAAGAATGCGAGATAGTCACTCAACAAAATGTTAATTCTTTATTTCGAACGCATCTCTCACTAATTGACTGGGCTCGCTGCTTTCTCCAAAGGGCGATCAGCCAATTAAAACCCTTTCGCGCGCGTTCCAACGTTGAACGGTACGCCGACACCGACACTCTCGATCGAAACTTACGATTGTCAAGTACACCGTAAACAACGCGTTCAAAGATGAATTTTGATCGTCAGTGAAATATCTTTCGCTTTTTAATTTCTTGAGCAGAAAAACTGCCTTGAAACTTTGTATTTCGATACAATGAATACTGTAAACTCTTGCAGAAATGTTATTGTGGTTGTAATTACGTCAACCTTGTGTTTTATCCACGCTTTCGCGCTAAATTCAGTGCTGTGAATAATTTGTAACTACAAACGACCCGATAGAGTCAGGTAGGATCTTTCTGAATTAACTTTGGTAGTTCTCAACCCTGCTACGACGTTTTCGCTGTATGGAAACGTAGCAGTTATCCCGTTTTAATTTGCTGACAAACCAAATAAATGACTAGTGTAATTTGATCATTTGAAATTTGAGTAAATTGATATTATGTTTTCTTCTGCTACGAAAGTAGACAAACTTTAAAAGTATTTACACCTTTCATGATATAGTATTTAACTTTTTCTCTTTGCCATAACACACTGTTGTGAATCTGTTAATAGTGAAACTTAGTGTTTGATTTCCCCCTTTGTATTTATTGTACAATCTTTTATTGTAGTAAAACGGTAAGAGTAGGATTTGTATAAAGTATGTATTGAGTGGCCCGTGACAACACGAAATCATGGGATTTACAAAGCTGTTCTAGTGAATAGCCGATCGGGGTTACTCTTGTACTGTTTATATAAATTTGTTGACTACTTTTGCATTTTGTAAATAATTCATATTATGAAACTTAATTGCCGTTGAACATTATACCATAATAAACTTTATAAATAAATTCCCACTTGTATGTAAACTCGGGCTTACAATTATTTCAATTTAAAACCCCAATGAACCGCACCTAAGGAAAAACAGGAATGCCTTAAACGTAACTTTTGCTAACCTTCGACAAACCACGAAGGTTACCCTGCAGATATGCTTTATGAACTAAATAGTTCCTAAACAAATTTGATGGTCCTTCGAGTCGCGAATTTTTGTAAGTTTGAGTTTGCATAATTGTTATAAAAAAAAAAATTTTGTGAAAAAAGAAAATTTTCTCTTTGAAAGTTAAAATTTATTTCTTGTCTTTTACACTCATCAGTAGTGATAAATATCTCTAATTAGTTTTTTGAAAAGGTATAAATTGTGTCATGTAAAACTTTCTGCAGGCATTCGCGCGTATTAAGATTTTAAATTTTGTACGTACACTAAAAGAGTGTTATTTTTTAAAGTATTGAAGTATCATAGATTATTCTTGATATGGCACAAAAGGTGTCATGCTTTTCTATCGCTCGTATAGAAAACTCATAGCAAGTTTAGAGTCATCAGTACCCTAGCTTTCTATTTTATTTTATTGCCTTTCTATCACTCGTATAGAAAACTCGTAGTAAAGTTTAGAGTCATTAGTACCTAACTTTCTATTTTATTTTGAATTGCTTGTCTATCGCTCGTATAGAAACCTCGTATTAAAGTTTAGCGTCATCAGCACCTGACTTTCTATTTTATTTTGAATTGATTATTGAAAAACAATTTATGTCGCTCTCTTGCTAAAGTGTTATTCAACGTATAAACCATTTTTTGTACTCGCACAGCATGTGCAAACATTGAAAACGTTTTTTATTGCTAAATTTTGACTACTTGTCTAAAAAAAAAAAAAAACAAAATTTGTGTTACACTCGAAAAAAGTGATACAAATTTTGACAAATCGTGCTACACTGAAAAAAATTGGCACAAATTTGGATTAAAGTTTTATTTGCTCAAATTTTTGTTTTTGAACAGAAATATCGCTCTATTCTTGTACGCCCTTTGTCTTAAGGGGCATAAACCTATCTTTTACACAAAAAAAAGATAAATATTTTTTGAAAATTTTTCTTTTCTCTGCACAATCGGTGTGCTCTCTCGAAAACTTAAAACAAAAAGGTTTTAATTTTTTGCAATTTATACATTGTTAGAAATCTTACATAATGACGTCAAAAGAAGACTTATGTAGGAAACGGGCAGGTTACAAAGGTTTTATTACTCACTTAACCAACTGGTTTAGTACCGCGCAGGATACTGAAGATAATTATCTTGCATATAAAATTCGACTTGAAAGCTTAACTAAAGTTTTTGCTAATTATTCTACCGTTCAAGAAGAAATTGAACTAATTGACCCTGACAATACTGATCGAGCTGATGTTGCAGATAAATTCTTCAAGTTACATGTGGAATTGGAAAGCAAAATTTCCTCTCTTTTACAATCGCAAACTCGGAGTGTTACTCCTCCCCCAATAACTGTTGCCAGGCCAACTATTCCCCAAGTACGGTTACCTGAAATTCACATACAAACATTTGCTGGTGAAATTTCAGAATGGACCTCCTTTTATCAACTTTTTTCTGCATTAATCGATGATAACCCCTCTTTAGGTGATGTACAAAAGTTCATGTACCTTAAATCTTTATTGAAAGATGAACCCTTAAAACTTATTGACACGCTTGCTGTCACAAATCAAAATTATGCTTCCGCTCTTACCATTTTAAAAAATCGGTATGAAAATAAAACGACTATTATAAATACGCATCTAATGAATTTATTAGACATTCCCTCCATCTCTAAAGGTAGCTCTCATGCTCTAAGAGATTTTGTCACAAATTGCAAACGCAATGTTGAAACTTTAAAAAATTTAAATTTGTCTTTTGAAGAACTTTGGAATCTAATAATTGTCCATTTACTTGAAAGAAAATTGGATTTTGTCTCAAAAAAGGCTTTTGAAAGTGAAAAGAAAGTAAACACTATCCCAGAAATTGATGACTTTTTTAAATTTCTTGATCATAGATGCACTGTCTTTGAAAATCTAGCGAGTCTAGATGGCACTGCAAGTAAAAAATCTAATTTATCTCTACATGTCAATCAGACAAACTCTCGTTCTGAAAAATGTTTATTTTGCAACGAATCGCACAAAATCTACTCTTGTATGAAATTTAAAGGTTTACAAGTGGCCGAAAGGCACAAATTTATAAAATCAAAAAATTACTGTTTCAATTGCTTGGGTGATGGTCATAGAACCTCCCAATGTCAATCTACACGAGTGTGTTCCATATGTTCTCAGAAACATCACACTCTTTTACATTTTTCCAACTCTCAACATGCGACTACGTCATCGTATCAACAAGCAACTTCCCCCAATTCTCAAGTTGTGAACCCCCCTACTTATCAACAAAGTATGTTGTCACCACAACAAAATATAATTACCCCGAACTATAATGTTCCTCCACCAAACTTTCAAAATACTTTCCCAGTTACAAATGTAACAAATCAATCTCAATCGTTATTACCTCCTCAGCAATCTTCGCATCAGGCAAGAGCTGAAACCTCGCAAGGGAATAGTACACGAATTTTCCACGCAAAAAATTCTGGGCAACCTAGCCCTACTACAAACTCGAACAATTCGAATATTGAATCAAGCGCTCCACAATCGTTGTCTGCAATGACAAATAAACCTTCTCATGTGCTGTTAGCTACAGCTTCTGTATATATCTACAATGCAAATGGCATTCGTATCTCAGTTAGATGTTTGTTGGACAGCGGTTCCCAGACATCATTTATTACCAAATCAATGGTTAACAAACTACAATTAAACACTTATAAAAAACAACTTAGTATTTCTGGAATTTCCCAGACCAATTCAACCTCAAATGAAATGATAGATTTAACGTTACATTCTAAGGTCAATTACAGACAGAAATTTAGACTTTCTTGTGCTGTTTTGCCAAACATCTCGTGTCAACTTCCACAAGTAAATATTAATGCCTCTAGACTTCATATCCCAAGAAATGTTTCCTTAGCTGATTCAGACTTTGGAACTTCTCATGACATTGATTTATTGATCGGAGCAGAGCTCTACTATACTCTGTTGCTTCAAGGTATAATAAAACTTGGCAACAACCTTCCCATACTCCAAGAAACTTATCTAGGATGGATAGTTGCTGGAAATATTCCGCAAAATTTATTGACTCATAATAAAAATGTTTCTCGTTTTACTTCTTGTTCGACTGTGCAAGGCAGCGAACACTCAAAGGTGTCATTGTTTCTGCAAACTGCAGCAGAACAACAAACTCTAAATGATACTCTTGAAAAATTCTGGACCATTGAGGAACTTCCTCAAAAGGTTTCTCTCCCTCCTCTCGATGAAAACGCTGAACGCATTTTTGTCAACACGACTGAAATTTTACCTGACGGTCGATATCAAGTCGACCTTCCCCTCAAAACCCCTGATGAAATTAAAACCCTTGGAGAATCTTTCTATATTGCAAAGAAAAGATTTCTCAATCTTGAAAATAAACTAAACAACAACCCCTCACTTCGTCAAGATTACTCAAAATTTATTGACGAGTATACTGACCTAGGTCACGCTAAATATGTGCCTCTATCTCTTGAAACGACAGATTGTAGCAATCAAGCTGTCAATAAATATTTTATTCCCCACCATCCAGTATTTCGCGAAAATAGTGCAACATCAAAAATTCGAGTAGTTTTTGATGGTAGCTGCAAGACGAGCAGCAATATTTCATTAAATGATATTGTTTTGAAAGGTTTTCAGGTGCAGCCTAACCTTTATGACATTCTATGTCGCTTTCGTTGTTTCAATTTTGTTCTGACTACGGACATTGAGAAAATGTACCGCCAAATAAAGATAAACCCTGATCACTGTTTTTTATTGAACATTCTTTGGAGACCTACTCCAAGTGAAGATATTAAATGTATTGAACTTTCCACAGTTACGTATGGTACGAACTGTGCCCCTTATTTAGCAACTCGTGTCTTAAATGACATTGCTAATAAAAATGTTGAACAATTTCCCCTGGCCTCTGACGCCTTATTGAACCATACTTATGTTGATGACATAATTTATGGATGCGAATCTCAACACGATTTACAAAAAATTTATGATGAATTAACTTCTTTATTAAAAACTCATGGTTTTACTTTGCACAAATGGTGCTCCAATTCTCCCACCTTTCTTGAAAATTTGTTAATGAAACAACCCCCTGAAGTTGATGTGCCCATTGGCGACGCTTCTAGTTCCATTTTAGGGTTAAAATGGAACCCTTCTACTGATATATTTACTTTCGCTCCCCCTCAAACGTTAAACACCACTTGTGTAACCAAACGTGCTATTCTCTCCATTATTGCTCAAATGTACGACCCCCTTGGATTAGTTTCGTGTGTCATTGTACTCGGCAAACTAATCATGCAAAAACTATGGCTCCTAAAAATAGGTTGGGACATAGAAATTACTGATCCTCATATTCGCTCTCTTTGGAATAATTTTATTTCCAACATTGTAAATTTAAATCAAATTAGAATCCCTCGAAATTTATTTCTTAACAAACCTAAGCGTAAGACGCAACTACATGGGTTTGCAGATGCAAGTATGTCAGCTTATGCTGCTTGTGTGTACTTTCGAACCTTGTATGAAGATGGAACAGTTTCATCAAGTCTAGTAACTTCTAAATCTAGAGTTGCTCCCTTAAAAACCATATCTCTCCCAAGACTAGAGTTAAGCGCAATGCTTCTCTTATCTCAGTTAATTAAAAATGTACAAGAAATTCATGAAAATCATTTACAAATAGACTCTAATCACTTATGGACTGATTCCATGATAGCTCTCTGCTGGATACAATCTCATGCATCCAGATGGTCTGTCTTTATTTCAAATCGAGTGTCACAAATTCAAGAGCTTACATCAAAATGCACTTGGAGACACATTGATACAAAAAATAATCCCGCTGATTTGCCCTCTCGTGGTTGCTTACCACAGCAATTATTGAATTGCCCCCTTTGGTTCAATGGACCAGACATTTTGTCTCAAACTGAAAACTTTGATTTTTCACCCGTGACTCATAACATTGAAACATATAGTTCAAATGAAAAGGTCTATAAAGCAATGCTTTCTGAAGAAAGAAAAATTTCCCCCTTGTCACTGCATATTTCTGCTGACGAAATTGAATTTTGGAACACTGTATTTGGAAAATTCTCAAAATTCTCCAAATTACATAGAGTTATCACATATTGTCTTCGCTTTGCAAATAATGCAAAACCCAATGTTACAAGAAACTCTGGACCTTTGTCCAATGTTGAATTAAATACCTCTTTCCTTACTGTTATCAAGGCTTTGCAAGCCAAACACTTTTCCAAAGAAATTTTGGAATTGAAAAATAATAAACTTTTGTCAAACAAAAATCTTTTATCATTTAAACCATTTTTTTGTGAAGCTGACGGCCTTCTACGCGTAGGAGGACGTTTAGAAAACGCAGATATTCCCTTTGAACATAAACACCCCATTTTATTACCAGCTCATAATAATGTAGTTACTATGATGCTCTCGCAAGAACATAAACGGTTGGGTCATGCTGGAGCTCAAACTGTTTTGTCAAATTTTCGCTTACGTTGTTGGCCGTTAAATGGCCTAAAAGAAATCAAAAAGATTATTCGCAATTGTATTACATGTTATCGCTTTCGCGCTGAACCTGCTCAGCAACTTATGGCCGATCTTCCTAAAGATCGTGTCCAAATATCTCGTCCCTTCCAAAAAGTTGGAGTTGACTTTGGTGGACCATTTCTCATCAAATCATCTCGCCTCAGAAAGGCTCCTCTAACAAAATGTTATATTTCGATCTTTGTATGTATGGTTACAAAGGCAGTTCACATAGAACTCGTCTCAAGTCTCTCGACTGAAGCATTCATTGCTTGTCTTAAACGCTTTATTGCCCGACGAGGCAACCCGTCTGTAATTTATTCAGACAATGGCACAAATTTCCAAGGTGCAAAAAATCAATTATATGATCTTTATCAATTCTTTCAAAAGCAAACCAATATTGATTCAATTCATGACTTTTTAACGTGTAATCAAACGATTTGGAAATTCATTCCACCTAAATCTCCTCATTGGGGAGGAATTTGGGAAGCCGCAATTAAAAGCGCAAAATTTCACATGTTACGACTTATTGGTAATGCTCATCTCACTTATGAAGAGCTTAGTACTGTACTAACTCAAATAGAAGCTATTCTAAATTCTCGTCCTTTATGTCCTTTATCTAATGACCCTTCAGACTTACAAAGTCTAACCCCTGGACATTTTTTGATTGGTACCAGCCTCATGGCGTTCCCTGAGCGGGACATTACTAAACAAAACGAAAACCGACTTTCATTTTGGAGTAGATGTACTCAAATACAACAATTGTTCTGGAAGCGTTGGTCTACAGAATATTTGAATCAATTACAAAATCGGCCAAAATGGCTTCTCCCATTTGAGAATATTAAACTCAATGATATCGTCTTATTAAAAGAAAATGATACTACTCACCCGTTGAAATGGCCTTTAGCAAGAGTCGTAAATACTATTTGTGGACCTGATGGAAAGGTTAGAATGGTTATGCTGAAAACAGCAGAGGGAACATACTCTCGTTCCATAGCAAAAATTTGCCCGCTACCGATGGAGTCAGCTGCCAGTGGAAATACCGGCAGCAACACCTAAATTTTTGTTTTTCCTTTCTTTACTGCCACTATGGCTCTTGCGCCCCAACACTGGTTGCATCCCGGTGTATAAATAACAGATGCCTTCTCTTCCGGTGGTAGTGCACCATCCCTTCGGACCATGATTCCACACTGGACATGGCCCGGTTTCGTTGCTGGGTGGTTGACACGTCAGCAGCTGATTCCACTGTTTAACTTACTTATTAAAATTGTAATTATAGTATTTTTTTTTCTTGTTTTTGAAGCTATGACGCTTCAACGCGGGGCAGTATGTTGGAGAACTACTCCAACACTGTCTGTTTTATTAAAATACAAAATATTTTATTTCTTGAATCATGATTTAATTTATTATTTGTATAAAATCTTTACACCAAACGTTCATCCAAAGCGTCTATAAATAGACATTCTCGAAAATTTACTTCACGCAGACAGTCAAGAATGCGAGATAGTCACTCAACAAAATGTTAATTCTTTATTTCGAACGCATCTCTCACTAATTGACTGGGCTCGCTGCTTTCTCCAAAGGGCGATCAGCCAATTAAAACCCTTTCGCGCGCGTTCCAACGTTGAACGGTACGCCGACACCGACACTCTCGATCGAAACTTACGATTGTCAAGTACACCGTAAACAACGCGTTCAAAGATGAATTTTGATCGTCAGTGAAATATCTTTCGCTTTTTAATTTCTTGAGCAGAAAAACTGCCTTGAAACTTTGTATTTCGATACAATGAATACTGTAAACTCTTGCAGAAATGTTATTGTGGTTGTAATTACGTCAACCTTGTGTTTTATCCACGCTTTCGCGCTAAATTCAGTGCTGTGAATAATTTGTAACTACAAACGACCCGATAGAGTCAGGTAGGATCTTTCTGAATTAACTTTGGTAGTTCTCAACCCTGCTACGACGTTTTCGCTGTATGGAAACGTAGCAGTTATCCCGTTTTAATTTGCTGACAAACCAAATAAATGACTAGTGTAATTTGATCATTTGAAATTTGAGTAAATTGATATTATGTTTTCTTCTGCTACGAAAGTAGACAAACTTTAAAAGTATTTACACCTTTCATGATATAGTATTTAACTTTTTCTCTTTGCCATAACACACTGTTGTGAATCTGTTAATAGTGAAACTTAGTGTTTGATTTCCCCCTTTGTATTTATTGTACAATCTTTTATTGTAGTAAAACGGTAAGAGTAGGATTTGTATAAAGTATGTATTGAGTGGCCCGTGACAACACGAAATCATGGGATTTACAAAGCTGTTCTAGTGAATAGCCGATCGGGGTTACTCTTGTACTGTTTATATAAATTTGTTGACTACTTTTGCATTTTGTAAATAATTCATATTATGAAACTTAATTGCCGTTGAACATTATACCATAATAAACTTTATAAATAAATTCCCACTTGTATGTAAACTCGGGCTTACAATTATTTCAATTTAAAACCCCAATGAACCGCACCTAAGGAAAAACAGGAATGCCTTAAACGTAACTTTTGCTAACCTTCGACAAACCACGAAGGTTACCCTGCAGATATGCTTTATGAACTAAATAGTTCCTAAACAGTATTCTTAATAAATTTTGTAATAAAATATTTGTTTCATGTGAAATTGAATGGATGTGCTGTATAATGAAATGTGTGTATGGGCGATTAAACTTATTTGAACATCAGTGTTAAAATGAAATCATTTTAGCACTTGTGTTAAAATGAAATGTCATTTTAAAACTTGTGTCAAAATGAGCCACATTTGACAATGAAAATCAATGTCAAAAAAGATGACATTTCATAACTGAATTACAAAATAGTTATTTATGAAACAAGTTGCAAAATGAGCGACTTTTTTGCACTAGATGTGGAGATTGAACCACGAGCGCAGCGAGTGGTTCAACACATCGTGTGCAAAAAAGAAGCTATTTTGCATCGTGTCTCATACAATATTTTTTGTAATTCAGTTATTATTACGAACACTTATTAAAAAAATATTTGATTTGTTTAAATTCCATTTAGACTAAAATAATGTTAAAGGCATTTTTTGTTTCTATGGAAATAGCTTTGATAACAATACTTATTTGAACATGAGTGTTAAAATGAAATCATATTACAACTTGTTTCAAAATGAGCCACATTTGACACTGAAAATCAATGTCAAAAAAGGTGACATTTCATAACTGAATTACAAAAAATATTTTCTGCTATATTTCAAGCATAGTTTGTAATTACTATTTCTGTAAATAAAACATGATTTTAAAGGCAACCGTTTCTATTATTGAAATACAGAAAAATGTGCATGAACGCGTCACTGAGAACAATCACTAAGATGAGATTTTGAAAACTTTGTATTTTTATTTGTTCCGTCAGATAGTTAAAATATGTATATCTTGTTAAAATGTTGTTTAATAACAACCTGTTCACAAAACAATTTCTTAAGGTTTTTTGTATTTCCCTGGTAAACCACGTATTTAAACATCTCATACTAGGCAAACCTAAACAATGCTGATGTCTGAAAGGTAGCTATATGGATCTGTGCTGAAAGCAATATGAAAGTCCCATCGAAAGAACAACCTCGTACTTGCACAGGCTTTTTGTACAAATAATATACAAAGTGGCAATTGATGTATTATGCCTTCGGTCATTACCTAGTAAGTACTGTACTCCGTGGATACCATTTAACATTTTATACCCGTTTAAAACTCTCTTAAACTCGGCCAATTCTTTTTCCAGACTGAAAAAGCACTGGAAGATCCTAACTTCACAGCAGCAGCGGTAGCGGAAGTCGAGGAAGAAGAACGACAAATTCAGCTCGCTTTAGAAGTAACTGCCTACCAACAGCTTAATCCAAGACGATCGAGTCGAAAATCTTTGGATATATCCAGTGGATCGCACGGCCACAGAGCGTCAACGAGATTTTCATCCGTTGGTGGTTAGTAAATGGCTTTATAGTTAGTTAACTCTTATCCCTCCATATCGTTTTTAACGCAAAAAAATAAATTCTTAAGTTAAAGAAAATTACTTTAAGATTAGTAAATCTTGTCGAAATCGCTTGATCCGTCCTAGAATTATGCGTGAACATACATAAAAAAAAATTGACACATACGGGCCGAATTGATAACCTCATCGTGAAGTCGGTTAAAAACAAAACTTTTACACAATTTTTCTGTACCAATTAATTGCTTTTATTGCCTTTTCCCAAATTAGATCTACTTATATAACCTAACTGTATTTATGCGGAGTACCTACAGACCCTAGCTAATTTTCCTGTTAAATAATTACGTCATAGCGTCGTACGTTATTACTTATTAGTCTAAAACCCAAACTAGACCCGGTAAATCCAATTTATTGTCTAAAATTTGTTCAGATACTCCAGGTTCTAGATTTATGGCATAACCTCTTGATCGCTGTTTGTTTTGTTTATTTTTAATGACCATTAAAAAAGTTTGTTTTCTCACACCCGTAATAAAAAGTTTTATGTGTGGCTTATTTTAACTGGCACCTAAGTATCTTTTTGCTATGTTTTCACCTTTGTTTAAATTTTAAATCTCACAAACTTTCATGTACTCTCATAATCATGAGATCAGCGGATTGTTGCCAAAATAACGCAGGCCTTTATTTTCCAGTGTTCTTCAAATGAAATATAATCACTCATTATTATTTTAATTTTTTTAACATTGTTACTTAGTGGCTTTTATATATACACGGTGTCCAAGATAAGGAGGGCCAGTATGAGGCTCTCGTTAATAGTTTGAAATACAAAATCGGTTAAATGGGAAAAAAGTTGCGAAATTAAAGAACTAATAAAATTATTTTTCGAAATTTTTCAGATGATTTTTCAATTTCGTGTTATTTTGAAAAAACTAAATTTTCGAATTTTTAATTCAATTTTTTTCTGGCGTTAATATGACAGTAGCGCAAAACTAATAAAACTTTTTTATAGCAACTTTTAATTAACTTAAAGATTACATTATTAATTTTTTTATTCGACGTTTCGTCTTTGGGCAGCAATCATCAAATTAATTTTTTGAAATAAGGTCCTGAATTTTCAATATCAAATTTTAGAAGCCCTTTTTATTTTGAATTGAAGAGTGTACCACACGTCTTTTTTGATCATTACAACCTACCTTTCTATGAGTTGTAAAAATCACGAGTATGAGAGAGAAACATGAGAGAGAGAGGGGAAAAGTGAGAGAGTAAAATTGATCTCTCCCTTGTAAAATGGGTTTCTGTCATCATTCTCATTTCAAATTGGATAGGGATAAATATGTTCAATTTGCTTGTTTTTGACTAAAATCTTTTACTCTCATCCGGCCTTGTAAAACAAAGAATAAACCAACTGTGGTGTTGAATTTAATACTGAGTAAATAAAGCAGTTGGGATTTAAAAGCACATGACTGAGATCTTTCATTCCCTCCCGCCTTCCAAGCGAACCGTAAAATAGCTGTATTATCATGATGTTGACTTTGATACTGTGTAAATAATGAAGGTAGGATTTAGAAGCACATTAAGATAATTCTTAGAAAAGATAGAACATTTTGTGTATTTGTAGTATGAGCTATTTGTTTCACATTTAGAAAGCATAAAGCTCGTAATTCTTCATAAATGGCAATTTCATTAAGTTTAGTAACTAGGTAGTTGAATTAATTTTCAATTTTTAATGATCTATTAAGCTTTATCAGGCATAATTCGTTTTAACCATAGATTTACAGACAAGGAGGAGATATCATTATTTATATTTTTGACCAATCAGAGATTCTACGGTTACTTTTAATCTGGCCAGAATGGTCCCCCACCTACTTTTTGATAACGGTTATTTCCAGGTTTTCAGTTATGTGGCATATTTTCAGATTGATAAACTATGCGAAAACAACGCAATTACCGTATAACTTCCATCGTAAATACTACTAGCTCCCGCCCGCGACTTCGTCCGCCTGGTATAGGTGATAATAGTGTAGTTTTGGTGTCATGGTTATGAATACATGAGTTATGTTATGTTCCAAAGTGTAAACAAAGCCCTTTCTAATAATATCCATAATTAAATTACACACTTCGAACCCACATTTCACCCCCTTGTGGGTTGATTTCTAAAAAGCTATAAAACATGTGTTTATTGTTTAGAGTACCTTTACGTAGTTTTAAGGTAATAGAACCGTATAATAATTTTACTCCACTACAAAGTTTGAACCCTCATTTTCCCCCTTAGGAGTTGATTTATTTAAAACTGTAAAACACGTTTTTAAACATTTATTTTTTGGAGTACTTCTATGAAGTTTCGAGTTAATAGTAAAAAGTTAATAGTAAAAGTTTGAACTCCTGTTTCTCCCCCGTAGGGGTTGAATTTTGAAAAACCCTTCTCTAGTTAATGCCTACTTTATATAAGAAACTTCTGTACAAAATTTAAAGTTACAGCGGTGTGGGCTGTGCGTTGATATGTCAGTCAATCAGTCAATCAGTCAGTTTCTTCTTTTAGTCGAGTAGAGTTTTAGTTGACAAATGGAAAACTTTTTTATTATTAATTTTTTGACCAAAAGTTATTCCTTATAAAATGTTTTTCTTCCTTTTAAATACCAAACGGCTTAACTGAAATTGACTTAGCTTATGGTGGTCGATAATTTACTTTTTTGAAAATGGCAATTTTTCGAAGTGTTTTTTGCTCAAAACTTATATCTAATGAAACGTTTTGGTTCGTTTCAAACACAGAATAATGTAATTAAAGTTATTCAAGCCTACACAGGGTGTTCCATAATTAATAATTGTAATTTAACATAAAAAAAAATTAAATTTGTATAAAAATCTTGAACAAAAGGTTAATCTTCAATCAGCCCGCCATTATTTTCCATACATTTAACTAAATTAGCTTTATGGAGAAAAACTATGAGATGGTCCTATTAACTCGAAACTTCATATAAGTAAATAAATGTTTAAACACGTGTTTTACAGTTTTTAATAAATCAACCCCTAATGGGGTGAAATGGGGGTTCACAGTTTGTAAATGAGTAAAATTGTTATACCGCGGACGAATTCACGGGCGCAAGCTAGTATACCATAAAGTTAAAATCAAAAACTGGAGATTTTATTTATCGTACAATGTAATTTTTATTTGGCTGTACATTTTTAAGATTGTAAATACTTAAACGAAATTTCTACTATTTTAATACGTAAGCATAATTTGTCTAGTTAAAAATAATATATATTTTGTGTTTTTTTTATATGTCCTCCGGTCCACTATCGCAAAAATAAATAATAATAGTTATTAGTTTGTTAACCGATTACAAAAAAGGTTTTCAGTTCATCCCGTGTGTAGTTTTATTTCTTTATGATTGTTCGCGCACGTTTTTTAAACGGATTTACCGATATCGATGAATTTTTCTGTTTTGTAGACAAGTTCCTCCGGATAGTTCAGTTCCAGAAGTTTGTTGTAGCTTAAAAGCTTATAAAAATGAAATAAAACTAAAAAAACACATGAACATCGTTCAGTAGCACCCATTTCAATAATTTTTTCTTCTTTGTGTTTAGGACGATGTTTCTAATTTTTCAGTTGTTATTTTGCCTAGTAGCGTTCTAGTTTTTTAAACTTATTTTATATTAAATTGAAATTTTAAGTAATAATTTTATTTTTTTAGGATATAGTAGTTTATTAGAGGCACCCGTTAGAGCAAGTCCGAGATTACCTTCGTTTATTGACGAAGATTCTCCTCCAGAAGATGGTGCATCGTTGTATGACGACGTTTATTATAATAGGTATGTAAGTACTTTAAAAGCTAGCGCTGCCAGAAATCTGTATTTTATAATCCAGATAAATATTAACAGTCAGATCCTCCGACGCTAGACCAGTCTAAATTGACAACTAAACGTTTTAAACTCAGTGTAAGAATAAGACAACCAAGTTTTATAGTATGAATTTATTTCTGAGTTTTTCGCAAATTTATAAAGAAAAGGACAATTTTAGTACGTTCTTTCGACAATAATAGAACTAAATTTATTCCTAGCAACCCGTTCCAAGACAAAAATAATTTGGAAATCAAGCAAATCGCTGAAGTATCAGAATAACTCATAAGTTTTTAATGACGACTTATTAACAATGACAGGACAAAAACTTGTCAAAACTTAACTGATCAACTAGAAGATCTTAATTTAAACCAGAACTAAATCTTAAACCTTTTTAGTGAATCTGAACGGAAATGTCTCTTGAATTTTTTAAAGCACTTCTCCACTTCCACTTACAAAGATCTTTTCGCCATTGCTGCTCTTTATTCAAAAGCGTTTCTCTAGTCTCTCACTTTCTTTCCATAGGTACCGAGTTCAAATTTTATGTGAGCTCTAGTGATACCGTAAAAAGGTTCAGTTCCATAGAATGGCGCGCAAGTACCAAGTTGGTCCAGGCAATTTAAAAGGGTTTATTATCTATTATTGTTCTTTTACAGATTCATTGTTTTTCAATCCAATCAGAGATATTTACTTCAAGTTTATAAAACACTATAAACTAGGAAATAATGTACACAAGTTTTTCATGAAAATTTTAAGTCCGTATGGTTTGTACAACCGGTCTCAGTTACTAATATCAGATTCTGGCTGTCGAGCCCCGTTGCCCGTTTACAGGGTGGTCCGAGAAGTTTGCAATAAATATAAAATATTTTTATTAATGAGTTTTTCAAAATGTAAGTACTACAAAAATTGGTGCACACCTAAGAACAAAATTAACCATTATCAGAATAGTGAAAAGATAAGTAGTCGTGACTTTCGAGAATTCATTCTAAACAATTTTCCCTAATAACATTTTGCTGTATTTTTAAAAATAAGGGTGCTTGACTCTAGGCGATTTTGCAAATCTTTGTTTCTACTAAGGCTTGCAATCCCTCGATTCCGAAATCCCGCGATCTCCTTAAAAATTCAGTCCCGAAAAATCCCGGCATTGGGCACTTAAATCCCGGAAAGCATAAACTTTGTTTTGTTTTTATTTTAAAATAACTATACAGGGTGTCGATAAAGTATGTGGCCACACGTCAGGGTATTATTCCTTACTCAATTTTAAGACAAAAAGTCCATATAAACATAAGTCCTAAACGACTTTGTTTTTAATACACAGGGCGTTGAATTATTTTAAAAAGGTTTTTCCTAAATAACTAGAAGACGCAAATTAGTATCAAGTTGAATGTTGGTGACAATTTTTAATGCATAGCTACAGAGGAATCTTGTTCGTTGTCAAATTTGCTTAAAGAAGTGTTTTTGTTTCCATGGCTCTCTTACTTTTTTGTTACTTTCAACAAATTACACTAATAACTTAATATTGTTATGCATAACTTTACATTTTTTCGCTTTTATCGAAAACGGCTAATCTGAGCGAAAAAATTCAAGAAATGATTTTTGTGTAGTTTTACTTGCTAAATCATAAATCTTTTTTTTTGAAAAATTGTAATAAAATAATTTTATATTTATTTAAAACTTTTTTGGATACCCTGTAGACGCCCAACGGGGCACGACAGCCAGGCGCCAATACTAGTGAGTAAGATGTGCTTTAGTACACAAAGGGATTGAAAATTTTAACAAAGAAATAATGTAGGTTTTAACGCCGCCATCTCTAAGTCTATTACCTAACTATGTGAGTATTAAATAATTTAAGATACAAGGTGTTCGAAAAGTCATAGTATGGGCAAACATCTTTGCTATTAATAAAGAGACACCAAATTTTAGATGTATCTTATTGGTTAATAAATCTATTTTTTCATGTAATTAAACTTTTTCAACCCCCTTGAGGGACCCCTAGCGACACTAGGGAGTTGAGGTCAAAAATTTTTAAATGCAACCCTATGCATACTTCATACCGTATGGTACCTCATTTTAAAGGTCTTCAAAAATAAACATTCTACTGCCAATCCAAGGTCCGTTTCTTAATTCGTTTTTAAATTGCAAATAATTTCAAATTGTAATAAAGTCGATTTTTGAGCTCACTTTTCACAAATTGTAACAAACTATGAAAAAAAAAATTAAATACCTTTATTTTTCTTATTAGTTTAAAAGTTGTTCAAAATGACCACCATGAACTTCTTGGCAGTATGAAAGTCGATTTTAGAAATCACTTTTCACATTTGTGTGAAGTGAGTTCCAAAATCGACTTTATTACTGTCAAAATGTTCATGGAGGTCATTTTAAACAACTTTGAACATAATAAAAGAAATTAGGGTGTTTAAATTTTTACTTTTTTTTAAAGATTTTTAATTTTTTAGGCTTGTCATTTAAAAGCGAATTAAGATACGGACTTCGGGCTTGCGTTAAAATGATTCTTTTTTAAATACCTCTAAAATAAGGTACCACACAGCAGAGGGTTGCATTTAAAATATTTGGGGGTTGAAAAAGTTAAATTACATAAAAAAGTTGATTTATTAGCCAATAAGATACACCGAAAAAGTGGTGTCTCTAGCTTTACTAATCGCAAATATATTTGCCACTACTAACACTTTTCGGACACCCTGTGTATGTACTATTAGCAAGCTGTCAAAGGTTTTCGACATAGATACGTTGGTCGGAAGGCTAAATATGACAATTCTTAATTAGGACAAGCAGTATAGTTAATGTAGTAATTGATGAAGGCAAGGTGCTATTAAAACAGGCTGCTTAAATTCGTCCGACATTTCTCATGTCAGATGATTGCTTTCCGTTTACAAATTGTCTTGAAATTGCTTGTCAGCAGAAAATTTATTGATATCTCCAGAAATAGGTACAAATTATTATTGCTTAGTTATTATTGCTTATTATTGCTTAGTTCTTAAATTTAATCTTTTTGATCTTTTTACTCTTACTTTCTGAGAGACACGTGAGTTGGAAACAACACGGTTGACCACCTTCCAAGAATTCCCAGCAGTGATTAGAAAGATTAAATTTAAGAACCTAGCAAATGAAAAATAGGGAATCCATTACAAGAAAGATAGCAGTATAAATAAAATAATTGTATCCAACACTTTCATGTAAATGTATATTATTGATGATATTTTAAACATATAAAGTTGTTCATAACTCACTAGTGAGTTATAGCCATAAGTCACTACTGGGTTACTTTAAAAGAAATCCTGATGTTTAGTTTTTTAAAGCAATTTTAGTATAAAATAGTTATTTAAAAACGGAAAGTTAAGCAAACTACAATACTATCTGCTTATTAATATTTATGTTAATATTTATTAAAAAGCACTGCTTGAGTGATTAATACGTTTCTGAGCCCCAAGAGATTGATGTTGCTCTCCTTGTATTTTTTTAGCAATTTCGATTTTATTGGAAATCGACTCTTCTATATAATCCTCAGCAATAGTGGATGACTTCCATCCACCGTGCCGTTTAAGGGTGGAAATATCGCCTCCAGCATTAGCCAAAAGGGTAGCCGAAGGGCGACGCAAGTTATGACTATTATATAAATTTGGTTCTGGTAATCTTAAGAATTGTGCAACAACATTGGGGATTTTTGCCAATTACTGAGGCCAACACACTGGTGTGTGCATTGTCCTTTTTGTTAATTTTTAAAAAAATCCTTTGTTTTGCACATTTTGTGGCCTTAGTTGTGCATTGTACATATTTTCTAAGTAAATTAATTGTATTTACTGACAATCCTTCATTTAATACAGTGAAGCTACTTGATATGTTTGTCTTCGTATCTGGAATTGTTATAAGCAGGTACTGTCCTTTGTCCTGATCATTTTCTATGCTTAAGTGGGTCAACTCACCACAACGACAGGCACCGGAGACTCCCAGTATCAATGCCACCTTAAAAAATAAATTAAAACTAAATACCATAGGATTCCCAAAAAACAAAATGTCATTTTTGTACAAGTATGCAGCAAAAATTTCAAAAAATTACCAAACTCAAGGATATTTATAAATAAAAAAACAACATTAACCTAAACCTAAAGTAATGGGTGCCTAATTTTACCTTTTATAAAAGATGTTATTCTTCAGAAGCTTCCAGCAAAAATTGTTCTATTTATTCTTTTTCCAAAATCTTAGACTTAGACCTCAAAAAAGCGATCAGTTTTCCATATCTGGAGATGTCTAGATTCTGGTAAATCTTTAGAGTGGTTTTTGCCATAGAATACTTAGTCTATAGTGATGATGGAGTCACGTTTTCACTAAGGTTTAGGAAATATGCTAGTAGAACATTCTTATTGATACCTTTAACTCCCTTATTTTTTCTCCGCTCTTCTAATTCATAATAGTTATTTATTATACAAGGGAAAAAAGTATTAGATTTTAGCTCGAGGTTGTGTTGTCTCCCGACGCGAGACAAAAAACCGAGACCTAAAATCTAATATTTTTCCCGTGTATAATACACTATTTTTTTCTGTGACGGGAAAAACGACGATTTAATATTGAAAAAAAATATATAATTTCAACACAAGAAAATTCGACTGTTGTACCGAATAGTTCAAGGAACATGTCATTCATGCAATGCACATTTAATAATTGTACTTTTGATATAAAGGAAATGTAACTTTTGTATAATAAAATATTCTAAAATTAAATATCTACCTTTACTTATATGTGTATATATATCCGGGAAAAAAGTACTCACTTGTTTCCCGGGGAAAAAAGTAATTTCATAAAAAGTGACATTTTATTACCTGACAACAGAGATAAAATGTCAAACGTTTTTCCCGTCACGGAAAAAAATTCTTTATTGTAACTGCTTCTGGATTTTTCGGGAGTGATACTAAATGTTGCTTTGTCAGCCTTTTCTAAAATTTCTGGAGAAATTTCAAAATTTTCCATTTTACACTTGTAATTGAAGTTTGTTGAATTTCGATCGTTTCGCGTTTGTGTTTTTGTCAAATAAATGAACCCTTGGTTACACACACAGATTTCTTTGCAAAATTAGCAGCAGTTCCCCTGTATGAACGTTGTTAATGACAAACTAAATAATTAGTGTAATTTTTGACTTTTAAATTTCACTTTATAAATTTTAATTTTACGCTATTATATGAAAGTGTTGGATACAATTTTGTATTAGACACGAGAGTTGTTACATATAAGTCTCTTACAAAATTATCCCTTTTAAACTTTTTCTTACGTGACTTATATGTATGTAACATAACTCACATGTATAATAATAGTTATTTAATTGAAATTATCCCAGATTGGTCTATGCGGAATTTCAACAAAATTTGAAAAATAGCATTGTTAGAATCAGAACAGAATTTAATAGGCCAACCAAAGTAAAATACATCAACCAGCTTCACAAGCAGTGCTCCTATTCTATTCCTATCCTACTGTTTATTTTATTCAATTGGCATCATTTAATTGCATATAATACACCCTTTGCTTTCTATGAGAATCAAATGTACCTATTAAATACAACACAAAACTCTAAGCCTCTATTTAAAAAGCTCTTAACTTTTATTCCAGCAACAACAATATATTCATAAACAACTGATAACGTTTTTAGTATCCTTAAACATCCTTACACCATTAGTATACCCATTAATTATAAATTTTCAACGCATAGTTTCCTTGATGATGCTTGTGCGAATTTAAATAGAAAGCAAATGAAAATAAATGGGAGTAATGGACGTTTAATTAAGATTTTAGTACAGACTCATGTTGGTATAATTAAGAGGAGAACATAATGTTATGTATGTTTTTAACTTATTTCGTTTTTTTTTGTAAAATAAGGTAGGTAAATTATGGGATCCCGTCATTTGGCCGAATGTCAATTGGTCGAAAGTCAATGGGCCGAAGTCAATTAGCCGAATACGTCAATTCGCCGAAAGATAACAGGCCGAATACGTCAATTGGCCGAACACGTCAACTGGCCGAAGACGTCAATTGGCCGATATACATATATATTTTTTCTTACATATTACTTAAAAATTATTTTTTGTTTTTATGTTTTGGTTAGTTTTGGTTTGGTTTTACCGATACACTTACAGGTTAGTTCAGGTTACTTCAGGTTAGTTCATGTTAGTTCAGGTTAGTATTATGTATTTAGCCAAATTATGTACTAAACCAAATTATGTACTAAACCTACTACTCACTTCTTGTCCTATTTGGTCAGTTGACGTATTTGGCCAATTGACGTATTCGGCCAATTGACGTATTCGGCCAATTGACTTATTCGGCGAATTGACGTATTCGGCCAATTGACGTATTCGGCCAATTGACGTATTCGGTCAATTGACGTATTCGGCCAATTGATCTTCGGCCAACTGACTTCGGCCAATTGACTCTCGGCCAATTGACTTTCGGCCAATTGACGTAGACCCGTAAATTATATAGAATTATTTGTTAATTATAAAATTTAGAAAAACGGTAGTTCGGTCATTAATACTTATGGTTTTAAAATGAAGCCGGTTAGGATAAATAATCTAAATTGTCCTATTCTGATTAAAAAAAATGTTGATTGGACCTATTTCATATTTCTTTTATTTCCTTATTAAAATGTGCAAACAGTCAAAATTGGCGATATGGGTGGAAAAATGTGATATGTAGCATTTCTTTCTTTTGTTTTTTTCATCGTTCATTGTTTTCAAAGAATAAATAGCGTTGTTGTGAAATTCGGCTCGTCTGCCGTCCAACTCTTGTGTCTTTTTTGCCCTGCGAGAGTGTCAGTATTCATTCGTAGATTAGACACAATATGGTGCGATTTGTGCCAATTACTAGATAGACCGGTTTGTTAAAAGTAAATAGAAATATTTTGGTTGTTTGCCTTGTATGCGAGTAAAGGTTCAAACCTATTACAGGTCAAAACAGTGAATAATAGTTATTAATATAAATGCATTAAGACTGCTACTAAAAAATTAATCTCTTTTAAACGTACGATTTAAACGTACCAGAATTCTTGTATTTTCGTTACTTTTCCAATGCTAACGTGGTTAAGTGCTGCAGCATAAGTCGGTTCATTATTTATATCATATCTATTGATCTAAAATATGCGGGTTTTTAAATATCTTGGACCATTCCTTGTTCAATAGACAGTCATGGAAGAGTTGTACCCCACAAAATATCCGACATAATACTTAAGGTCAAACAAGTTCAAAAAATTCTTCTATCCCTTGACACTAAAAAGTCCTGCGGTCTGGATGGGATACCCGTAATTGTTCTAAGATGCGCTCCAAAACTTGCATCCATCTTAACTGGTTTTTCTAGATCTTCTATGACGAAGGTATCTTCCCACATAGCTGGAAGACTGCTCGTGTGAAGCCCATCAACACATTCCATCCACATGATGGGCCAAACCCTACGGAACAATGAAACGTTCGATCTTGTTGGCATCGCTTTTGAACATTATCTCAGATGACCCAAACACATTACTTCAGTAGCCACATCGGCAGCTAAAAAGCTTGCTTTCCATTTAGAGCCAGAAAATACGTTTTCCCTTCCAACTTACACACTATGTTTTCCAAATAAGACCTAACCTAGAGTACTGTTCACACATCTGGACATCGGCATCACCCTCGATACTTAACATCCTTTATTTGGCCTAAAAGAGAGCCGATCGAGTTATCAATGAACCAGTTCTCACAAGAAAACTCACTTCTCCCGCTCCTCGCCGCGCTGTTAAGGATTTATCCCTTTTCTACCGGTACTTCCACGGATTTTGCTCTGAAGAACTAGCTGTTATAATTCCTTCCTTGACTGTTCCTAACAGAACAACAAGGGGCGCGTTACGGATGCATCCCTTTACTGTCCAGCTACAAACGCCTAGAACATTCCACTTCTCTCGCTCATTTATATTTAGGGTCACCAGATCATGGAACAAATTACCTGCAGATGTTCCCCTCCCAACCCCCAATCCTTTAAATTCCGTGTCACTAGATTACATTTTCATTCTCTTCAGATGCCCAAGGTACGTTAGTACTTAGGCTTGAAGTCTACTTGGGCCGTCGCAGATAAAAAAAAGTTTTTGAGAAAAACTGAAGTGACTTTTGTAAATTACGAGACTTCCACCTCCGTTTCCAATAGAAATAATACTTTTATTCGATTTTGTGAAACAGACTTATTACTCCATTTGTTTCCATCTCTGCAAATGTTAATCTTAGCTGTTTAGGAAATAAAAAGAGGAGGAAAAAAGTGTTTTTTAGAGCAGAGAGGGGCATCGGTTATAAAAACAACAAAAAAACACTAGTTACCTACTACTTACCAGAGCCCATGCAAGGTAAAAATAAGATTAAAAGCAATAAATGTATACTAATAGGAGCTGGCATATTTGTTGATTATATAATTTAATAATCTATCGATCTATGAACAATACTGGTGACTATTAATTTAATATGCAATGTCCATGTGTGGTTGTGGCTGTTCAATTTGACATTTATTCGTCTATTGGGTGCATTACTCTTGTATTTAACCAGTTTCAGTATTTGAGGTAATTTTAGTCGCGAAAAATTAGTAGAAAAATATTGTTTTAAAAGCTGGAAAATTGTTACTCGTTTTTTATTTTAGAAAAAAAAATTGTCCTAACCCGGCAACATTAATTTTTAAAACATTATGGCTCTACTTTAAATAGTCTCTAAAATCTTTGTGTAACTTTTGTTGCTCAAGTATAATTACTTTGGGTTCACCCAAGTCAACAAAAAAAAAGGACATCAGTAATTTATTAATGATCGACCAAAAGCATAAACTATGAAATTCACTAAGCATGTTTAAGTTTTTTTTATTGTAGACTTAAAGCATAAATAAAGTAAGAAAGAATTAAGCAAGAAAAAGCTACGAGCGACATAACTCACAGAGACCGCAACTATTTCCTTCTCTCTCATCTTTTGCAAAGTGGGAATCAGAGGCGTATTACGGATTATTCTTTATTCTTATGATAAAAATAGTGGTGCTGAATGAACTGGCAACGCTGCATGATTTTCGCTTTGAACAAATCAGAATCAAAATAAAATTCGTCCCATCAACATGAGATGCTAACTAAGAGATGCATTGCGAGTGCCTCTCCGATGTCGAATGTAGAATATGGTCAGATTGTAGTGTGATGACAGTGCTTCAGAGGACGAACAGGGATGTCGCAACGTGATTCAGATAGCTAATAGTAATTTTTTTTTTCTTATTTTTTCGATTCTGCACATATGTCAACTGGAAAATCCGTTTCTTCATCTATGTACGTTTTAATAAAGATTTAGAACATAAACTATAATCTTATTTGCTTATTGTGAAAATTACCTGTAGGATTTGAGCATCCTTCTAAGGTTAGTGTGCAATTTACTTGTCGGATTAACGGCGCAGGTAGTCTTGATGTGGAAATTACCAACGCTGCTTCCAGAAGGCTAGATACACTTTGTACTGGCACTGTGACTTCAGCTTTAAACTGCAACCAAACGTTTCCACTCCTTTTTCAATGTCTAAAGAAATCTTCCGTTTCTGAGATGCCCTCTGTTCTCAACTTTATATCGGTCAGCGTTCCTGTTAATCATGCCATAACGTCCGGTCCAAGTAATATATTTAAAGAACAAATGTACCTTGCGTAAATGCGTAATATGTCGGTAGTGGTTAGTCTGTCGCAGATTTATAGATCACAGAAATTTAAGCTTCTAACACTTTGTATAAACTTTTTAGGTATATTTTTTACATTGCAAAATCAACGAATGCGAAAACTTGAAATATGTCATGTTTATGTTTCTCATAACCTAACTTTCTATCAGTTGTAAAAATTTTACGAGTATAAGAGAGAAAGAAGACGAGAGAGAGAGAGAGAGAGAGAGAGAGAGAGAGAAAATGAGGGAGAAAGAACATGAGAAAGAGACATAATTGATCCCTCCGTTGTAAAATGGGTTTCTGTCATCATTCTCATTTCAAATTGGATACGGTATAGCTGTCTTATTTTAATACTTCTCAAAGTATATTGGTCTTAGCTATAAATGATTGCGCCCGAAAATGTTGAACGATATTTCTTCTACCAGTTGATTCTACCAATAAAAAATTAAAACGACCACGAGTCGGATATATTATCTACAATATCCGTTTAAATATATATATATATATATATATATATATATATATATATATATATATATATATATATATATATATATATATATATATATATATGCAAAAATTGAGAATAAATTCTCTAACCACCTGAAAATTCCTTATACAATAAGGATTTCAACAAATAATGGTAAAACAGCTATTCTCCGGGCTATATGCCCCTCCGAGCGCTGAATTACATACCAAAATTTGCCGTATTTTCTTCTAACACAGTTAGATAAGAAAATACTAATGTATCAAATGCAAGAAACTTCATTCATACGTTAATATATATATATATATATATATATATATATAGTTTCTGTTTTAGTTCCTGTTAATTCTCTTTATCATCCACAATATATCTTCATCAGATAAGCAAATTACTTTATCATCAACAGAGTGGACATTAAATTACTATAACAGCATTTTCATATTATGGCTCACGGAACAGGTAACCTGCATGTCCAACACTGATGTGTCCTAAACCATTATGGCGTTTTTATTAAAATAAAAACAAAGAATTAGGTGTTGTAAAATTGAAAACAATTTTGGATAGATAAAAAAATTTCCCGATTAATAATCGAGAGTAATGAATTTCATGAATAGGTATAAATGTTAGTTGTAAACGATATTCTACAGAAATGTATTAGATAATGAAATCAATAAGTATTTAACTGCTGAATCGTATATATATATATATATATATATATATATATATATATATATATATATATATATATATATATATATATATATATATATTTCTTTTAATTCTTGGGTCTAGGTTTGTACGAAATGAAAATCTTTCAATTGACGTTTCGCCTATCATAGTAGACTTTTTCAAAATTGTCTATTTACAGTTTGGAAAACCTACAATTATGGAGTCATTTTTAGAATAATATTAAAATTTTATGTTTGTATGAAAACTCACTACAAGACAATATAATTAATCTTTTAAAAAATTAAAATAAAACAAAATACGCACCTCGAATTTCTATGTTTATAGAAGGACGACATTTCAGTTATTAAATTAATTTATCTTGTTGGTCTTAGAGGCTGTTGTATGATGGATTATTTTGAAGATAAAAACTTTTTTTCACTTTTATAATATATTTTTTTAGTATATTAACTTTTTGTAGAACGCAAAGTATGTTATCTACTGTGTGTTTCACATATAAGATCATTTTTTTGCTTTTATAATAACTGAGATATTGCTTGTTAAGTTTGGGACACCCTGTATATATAAAATTTAAATTACAAAGAAAGTGAGGTAAATATTGCCTGTTATGTGGCAACAAACTTTTACTTCAATATAACCATCAGTAAAAGGAGTAACACTTATGCCGAAATTTTGGCATTAAATGTCAAGATTACCATATAATAATTTTTTATAAAAAATGGATGTAATAAGTATAAAACTGGATCAAATATAATTTAAGTTACAAAGAAAGTGTCGTATACCAAAATTACCCCTTACGTGACCACGATATTTTAAATCAATATCGTTATCAGTGAAACTATAATCATATATGCCAAAAACTTTGGCCTTAAAATAAATGTCAACATCACTACATATTTTTTATACAAGGATATCGTAACCGCTAAAATTATTGAATCAATAAGTACGACACTGGATAGTACATAATTTAAATTGCAAAGAAAGTGTGGTAAACCAAATATTACCCGTTATGTGGCAATTATCTTTTACATCAATATTATCATTATTCCATATGCCAAAAACTTTGGCATTAAAAGTCAATATCACTACATATGTTTTTATAAGAAATGGATGTCATAACCGCCAAAATTATGAAATCAATAACTATAACCAGAGAATATTTAGTCTATGCTATAACACTGGATAGTATACCTATAACCTATAATTTAAATTACAAAGAGAGTGTGGTATACTAAATATTACCGGTTATGTGGCAACAATCTTCTACTTTAATATCACCATCAGTAAAAGTATTATCCCATGTGCCGAAAATTTTGGCATTAAAAGAACACCACAACATAATATGTAATTATTGTTTTATAAGAAATGGATGTCGTAACCGCTTAGATTATGAAATTAATAAGTATAACATTGGATAGTAGGTATAAAATAATTTAAATTACAAAGAAAGTGTGGTATACCTAAATTACAAAAAAGTGTGGTACATCAAAATTACCCATTACCCAAAACTATTATCACATAACATGACAACAACGTTAACTAAATGTGAGCAACACTACATAATTTTTTAATAAAAAAAATATGGATGTCGTAATCGTCTAAATTATGAAATCTAATAAGGAGAAAACTAAGTAGGTAATGCATAATTTAAATTACAAAGTGAAGTTGCGTGTAATGCTAAGTCCTACATTTTCCGTAGTGTGACACTGGTCTTTACCTTAATCTAATTATCATCAATGAACGTACTTTCGCGTACGACAAAAATGTGGCTTCAAATGACATCAAATAATTTCTTCTCTAAATGTTACCACTTAAATAACGAAATCAATAAGGACAAAGCTGGGAAATTGATATCTTAAAGTACAAAATGAAGTGCAAAACACCCACTCCGGGGTTCAGTAACAAGATTTAAGAATTTGTATTGGTTGATATAATATCAATATCTAATCAGTTGGGTTTTGTATAGTTATTGGCAAATAAGTGGTCGGTAAAACTTATTACGGGTGGCTAAAACACGCAGTTTGTAAGGCCAGAAACCGAGCAAAAACAAACTAATTAATATTATAGTTATTCCATTATTTTTGCCATTTGCTTGGTTGCCAAATGATTTTTAAAGCTTTCAAGCTTAGTTTTGTGGGATCCAATGGCTTTAAAAGAAGAGATGCGAAGTACGTGTGTCGAAGAAACTAAATTTGCAATTGTTCGTCAATATTTTCAAACATAGAATACAAATTTTGTGGCACATACGTATTCTACCCCCCCCCCCCCCCCCCCAACTATAGGCGAGTTGACAGTGTCATTGTAAATATGGGGTTAAAATCAATTTCACTTATAAAAGATTCATTTTCAAACATTCATTTTTTAAATACATAAAACTATATGGTTAATATTTTTCAGCCATTTGGATGTTCCGCGGCGTCCTAGCAATATTACTTGCTCATCATCAGGCAGTTCATACTTAGAACGTCGTGATTCCGCAGTAACTTTGGGGCTTCCAGTTTTGCCAGCGCACAAGTATAAGTCTTCGAGACGGCAATCTTCCCCCGTTCCAGAAATTTACGATTTCTACTACCCGATTGACATTCGAGTGACGCAACCCACGCCAGGTGGTTCTCCTTGCGGGAGCGATAGGGCGTTATACGAAAGGGTGGTGGACCAGCCGAATTTAAAGCCTAGATTGGCCCCATTAGCTTCCATAAGTAGTTGTAATAGTTCTTTAGGTAAGTAATGAAGCATACAAGTCTTAAATGGTTGTGTTAACTTTAAATCAACAAACCTGTTATTTATAATTCAAGAAATGAGCTCTTTAGAGTCTGAGAGTGAAAAATATTTATTTAATATTCAAAAATTGTAGTTGTACTAATGTTGCCCTATATTGGTAAGCTTTGTCGTTAATACTAATTTTACTCTGTTACAAATGAGATAATTTTTAATAACGTTTTTGTGTTTTTAGGTACAGAATATCCAGATTGCGAAGGACTTTCCTACGCATGTGATACGTATCCAGACGAAGAAGACGAAAATACTGAAAATGGAGTTGATCCGTTCGATACTGACAGTGACTTGAACAGTGAGGAAGGTGCATGTTACGATAAAAGAACTACAGTGTGTATAATGTCCAGTGAAACGTCGCCGACAATTAGTGATGGTAGTAAAAGGTAAAAGAAAGCTGATCACTTGTAATAGTAATTTTTTAATACACTTTAATACATTGCTTCTTGGAGGTAAGTTAAATTTAATAAAAATTATTGTAAGCTAGTACTTAGGTAATGTTTTAAGTATGTCGAGATCATACAGTATAATGCATAATATTAAGATGTCATTATTTCATCTATACACAACAGTGCTAGTAATAAAAATTGACAATGGACACCATTTCATAAAGTAAAAATAGACATAAAGGGGGAAAGTTGATTTTTTACGTAAAATTGGAGTTCTGTATAAAATATTATTTCTTTTAGGCCAGGTTCCAGGATTATAGAAAAATTAAACCTTTAAACAAAATCACCCTGTATTGTAATAAAAATCTAAACTGTAACTGAGTTTTAGGTAAAGTAAATCTCAAAGTATATCGTCGTTTCTTTTGACATCAATAAACAAAATGCAAATTTTTAGGTAAATTTTATTATTTACAACAGGCTAACACGTATTTTACGAGTGGAAAGCAATGATTAATTAAGTAAATTTTATCGAAAAACAGCTGTATCGAAAGATGCTAATTCGGAAACGGATCCACAAATTTTTTTGAAAACATTTACGTTCAGATTCACTAAGAAGGTTTAAAATTTAGTACTGGTTTAAATTAAGATCTTATAGTTGATCAGTTATGTTTTGACAGGTTTTTGTCCTGTCATTGTTAATAAGTCGCCATTAAAAACTTATGAATTATTCTAATATTTCAGCGATTTGCTTGATTTCCAAATGATTTTCATCTTGGAACGAGCTGCTGTAATGAACTTAGTTCTATTATTGTCGAGAGTACGTACTAAAATTGCCCTTTTCCTTCTAAATTTGCGAAAAAGCTCAGAAATAAATTCACAGTATAAAACTTAGTTGTCTTATTCTTACACTTGTCAGTTTAAAACTTTTGGTTGTCAAATTAGACCGGACTAGCGTTGGGGAATCTGGCTGTTAATTTTTCAAAAAGGAATCTTTCAAAATTACATTTTGCGAAAATATAGTTTTTCAAAAATTAAATTGGACTTTACTAGCGTAGAAAATGTCAATAAAAAAAGATGCTGAACTAACATCAACGAACCGGTTTTTTGTTCGGTCAGGTTGGTTTCCTTGTGTCTGCTCTGTAGTAAATTAGTTCTTCAAAAATGTGTTTTTTTTTAGTATGAATGTTTAAAGTTTTTCCGAAACAATATAAAAATTGCTTAAAACACATGTAGTTTAGAAAAGTACTTTTAAAAAAAAATTCGAAAAGTTGGATAAAAAAATTGGAAAACATCCCCAGTTTTCGAAAGACTGTATTATCGAAAAAGTTCTGTTTTCGAGAAAATATATTTTCGAACAAACGGGATTTTAAAAAATGTCTTTTCGAAAATCTGATGTATATTAGTCGAAATGTATAAATAAAAAAATGCTATAATATCTGTAAGTTAAAAACAGGTTTAGATTTTTCGTCCATTATGAAGTAGTGTTCATTTCTTAGAAGCCTAAACAATAAAAAAATAATATCCCACGCGAACTTGGCAGTTTTTTTGGGTCTATGCTTTTGTGTAGCTCGAATCCGCCCTGTTTTCACAAGTACAATATTTCCTCTAGCGATGGAAGTAAAGGTATTATGTAATATTAACTAACCTGATGTTTTGTTTCAGGCATTTAATGGATCTACCACCGTGCAGTAGTAAAATAGATTTTAGTAGACCGTCAAAGTCTTCGTCGACATTATTTGAAACTAGCAAGCTTCCACAAATTTCTGTGACTGATGTCCATAGGTTATCGTCGTCAAGTAGTAAAATAGACATGAAATGTTCTTGGGCACAAGAGACACTGTTTTAAAAATTGTGGTTATATTGGAATTGAAATGTTGTACTTATTAGTTGATTACTGTATTTTATTTAATGGTAACTGTTAGTCTTTATGGCTAAAAAAGTTATTGAGCTGTTTAAAATTTTCTGTTGGTTAAGTCATATTTACGTTGTTTAAAATGTACTTTTCTTAATAGTGTAGTCCCGAGACCCAAATAAAAATGTGCTAATTTAGACCACGCCAATTACTCCTATGAATTTTTCGTCTCCGAGGCATAGGCGTAGTTAAGAAGTCAAATTCAGTGGTGCTTAGGCCTTAGACTCTAGACCCTGTTCAGTATATGGCCAAAAATTTTGTTCGTAGGGTGGAGGGTTGTAAATTTTGGGGGTACTAATTAGAGTTTTGGGAGTGCTAAGCACCCCAAGCCCCTCTTAACTACGCCTACGCCCGAGGGGTAAAAAAAGTTACGAGACCAAATTCGCAGCAGGGACATTTTCAGTGATTTTGAATATTTTAAGTCAAACTATGATTAATCATATCTCCGAAATAAATTAGCTTAGTTAGTGCATTTTTTTCATCACTTTATTTATAATATTATAGAGGACAAAGAGTGATTTAGGATTTAGTCAGACTTCGCGACAGTGATAGAGATATAGCGCAAAACGTGAAAAATCGTACCTATTTATGGCTTTCCTAATGTCCTCAGTTTGGAATCCAAGGTAACAAAATAGAATACTTCAAGATCAAACTGGAATGAGTCCCTTTATCTAATAACAGGCGTAACAAATTTTTAAATCAATATATGGGTCTGGGGACTCACACAGGTGGAAATTTGCAAAATCTTGGCCAAAACTCTTTAGCTAATTAAACGGCTAGAAATAGTTTGGAAAATAGAAAAACAATGGGAAATAAAGCCTTATAATACATAGAATAAAAGTTAACCGCAGTTTTAAGTCTTTTTCATCTTTCCATATCTAATAAATATTTTAATTCTTTTGGGTATTTCTGTATTTTTGAATTTTCTTGTAATGTTTTCTCGAAACATCCGTAGTATAGGGATCTAATGACGCTAGGAGATTATTAACCACATCCTCTATATTTTGCGTTCTACTAAATTTCCTAGAGTAGTGTTCTCTATACATTTTTATGTCCTTATTCCGTGACTCCTGCTTCCTCTAAGAGTAAACCTAAAGGCACCACACAATAAGGAATATGCACATTTTTTTTTATTGCATAAATCGTTTAAGGAAGTCATTACAACCCCAAAACTGCTATTTTGAAGAAAATTACTGGGTTAGTTTAGCTACAAAAAATTTTTACTTTTCGGCATAATTTATTACAACTTCAAACGCAGCCATTTGCCCGCTTAAAAAAGTTACGTCACGAGGATAAGTGGCAATCTACATGTTAACGTAAAGCTGAACCGAGGGCTGCCTACCTACAAACGTCTAGAAAATCAAGAATTTCTGTGATAGTCCGAAAGCAAGTCAGTATTTTCTCGAATGATTGTACCTCTATCCTCTATCAATTGATTTACCAAACTGATTGTTAATATTGTAAAGTTATATGCTTAGGAATAGAAAAATGTCAGTCGACAAGACCTAAAGTCAAAAAGGTGATTTTTTTACAATAATTATAGAACATTTTTCTGGGAGAGGAAACACAAGATGATTACCGACTCTCGGACTAAGACAAGAAGACAGCTGACAGCTACAGTACAGAGTTATATGGAGACCGGCATTAGTTTCCCAGCTGATTTAGTTGTTTATGCTGGTAGCGGTTGTGTTTTTATTACAGTGCTATTTGTGTATAATTCTTTTTATTAAACGTTAAAATCTATTAAAAATATAAACTACAAATATTGTAGTATGCCAATGTGCAAAAGTATTACTGTGTGTGCACTGCAAACCTCCTTTTTCATGTGCCCAAAAAACCGATGTCGAAGAAAGTACCTACTGCAAATTTAATCAAAAATTTTACATTAAGAGGTATCTGTAAAGGTTAGTATCGCTAAATTCAAGTAATCATATGTTGTTGTACATTTATTTTTATAGTATAATAAACAATAAGTGTTTGTAACTAAATTGTAATGGCAAATCCAACCGCACTAACTTCCAGCCAATTTTCCGATTTTCTTTGCAGAAGTGCCATGTTTTGGTCATTTATAACCAGTCTGTTTAATAAAATAAAATGTTTTCTATGGACTAAATCTCCTAGTCTTTGGGAAACACTCAAGAAAATGGATTTACAGTGAAATTTATATTACACTAGCACGTTTACTTAATAAAAAAAGTGACGTCACAAAGAAAAAAGTGACGTCACAAACAAAAGAACTGCGTTTACGAGATGTTAGATATTTGCAGGAAAATTTGCAAAATAAAACCTTTTTTTGTTAATAAAACCCAAAATAAATGGAAAACAGCAACTGCCATGGACCTTTAATTTATGTAGAGAATACAAAAAAAAATATTTCAGTTTTTTTGGATTACATGCATATTCCCTATTTTCTATCATTTCAAATCCGTGAAATAATATTTTATGTACAGTTGTATGTAGGCGGAACCATGGATAATGCTTGATAAATACAACAGCAGTCTTCAAACAATACAGGGTACTTCAATATTGTACCAACAAATTTAAACAGGTGATTCCTTGACAAAAAATAATGAAAAAAGTTCGAAATAATATAGGTCCGGAAACCTTTCGTTTCCAAGATACAGGGTGTTAAACTTTTATCTGTTTTTCGGTTTTTCTTATTTATTTTATGCGCACTTAAGAATTATTTACTCAAAACTTGTACGTGTATTACATATTAAAGTACCCACAGAACTATCTACAGGGTGTTATTTTTTTTGGGGTCACAACCACTTTGACACTTGACACAAATCTTGTAGAGGTATTTCCACGGATAATTCAGTGATAAATATATTTGAATGAAACAAAATTTTTGTATTAAGTGCAAAATTTAATAAATTAGCAGAGCGCTTTCGACCTTATAGGTCATCTCAGTGCTTCTTGTCAGGATACCAGTCAGAAATCCATTGAACGAACAACAGATATACACATTAAAATATTCTTACATCGCAATTAAAATTAAACATTCATTTTACAAAACAATTTCATATTTTGTTCAAACAGTCACATTTTTGATGGTGTAATCCGATAAACGATCACGAACCACGTTTATCGGATTACACCATCAAAAATGTGACCGTTTGAACAAAATTTGAAATTTGAAATTGTATTGTATTTGAAAATGAATGTTTAATTTTAACTGTGATAAAAGAATATTTTAATGTGTATAACTGTTGTTCGTTCAAATGGATTTCTTACTGGTATCCTGACAAGAAGCACTGATGATGACCTATAAGGTCGAAAGTGCTAATTTATTAAATTTTGCATTTAATACAAACATTTTGTTTCATTCATACTTAAAAAGTGCACACAGCCTTCACACTTCACACATTCCTCATAAATATATTTTTCTTATAGCATTTTTTTGCAGAAGTCACAGTTTCATAGGGAGGATACAAGCTGCAGTTGTGGTTATTTACACCTTGTCTTATTACACTATATTGAAATTTTGTTAGTTTTGCAGCCACAACAAGTGCCAAAGCTTTATCTGATGTGTACGGTGTGTATAATTTTGTAGGAACAGTATCTTGTCCGGGATCACAGCTTGAAACTGTTTAGCTTGGGTATTTCAGCCGTCCATCTTCTCTTAACTTCATTTAAGCTGCAAATTTCACTAGTTGATTTTTCAAGACGTAAACTCTCCGAGTTCTACATTTTGTTCTATTACTGATCTCAGAACAATTTTTAGGAGGTCTTCCACAAACTTGTTTCGCTACATTTTTTTTAACGTGAAAAAAAGAGGCACGTATCAAGCCAGGTTGTTTCTTTTTTGTTAAAATATACTTGGTTTATGTTTATATTCAAATATAAACTTTAACAATAACTGTCGTGAGCCATCTGATAAGTCTTCCTCAAGGTGTAGGGCATTTTTGACTTTAGTGACAAGATTTTTCGAATTCTTCACTATTATTTGTTAAACAACAGTCCCTATAATATTTTACTAATTGTCGGCGGGATATGGCTACATGATCGGAAGACGGACCTAAAAATAATACAAGAACTATAATTTTAAGAACAGGTAAAAATTATTTAGTTTTTTATTCTCCCCTCATATTATGGTTCATTAATTGCTTAATAAATTTATAGGAAATTAGCACATATTAGTAACTAAAACTGGTACACATATTTAGCTTAGATAGGAAACCTTATTACAAAATTAATAATTAAATAGCCTGATTCAAATGAATTCGCAACTTTCAAGTCTCATACCTGCAAGAAAAAATTTAAGTTGAATTTTTTAACTTAAGTTTGTTGTAATCTTTTAAACTACCTAAAAGGATATCAAATAAAAAATGTTCCATACTAATACATAGACACATACCTCCGGATTTTGAATCCATTATAAAAATAGTAATGAATACTCTAAAAACACAGCACCTCACATTTTACAACACCAATAATTTTAATCTGTATGTAGGTAAGACGGTTGTTAGTTTGTAGACTAGACTATGATAGTGCCCGGTAAACCAAATATTCGTCTAAAACAAAACACATACTGTTGTTGGTTAAAGGAAACCCACCGCATCCGAGAAATAAACCATGTGAAGTGGTACGACTTACTTTGTTAGTTGAGCTTTTGGCCACGAAATTGTAAATATCCGCTTACGTGGGACTGGTCTATAATGCCGCCGGCATTATTTAGCAATGATACTGTGTAACAGAATTTATAATTTATTTGTATCAAACTTGATACGACCTAAAGGTCCATTAACGCATGTAAAATTAACGTATTTACGACAATCTACTTTAATCGCTTCTTTCAAAAACTGTTCCTTGGGAGAATCAAAATCAGATTTTTTGACGCCTAGAGTTATCGAATCGAATTCGATAATCTCATTTGTTGTTAAATATAAGTGATAAACGGAAATCGCCAAACGAAAAATAATAACACAGCGTTAGTGGACCCTTAATTTATTTGCTTAAGGGATAATTATTGGAAATGATGAATTTTTTCATAAATCGGATATTAAAAACGAATTTTAGAACGGGTAAAAATTCGAAAACGGTAAGTAATGGAAAGAAAGAATATGTTTGCTATATGTGTAATGTGTATATTCATAAATACAGGGTAGAAATAAATATGTACAGTGTTTTTCAAGTTATTTTTATTACATTTTTAACTACGATCGCATTATGTAGGATGTTAGTGACTTAGTTTTATTCCATGGATTAGATTTCAACAAAGTCTCAAATGCTAAATAAGTACAATGTTATTTTTCTCTGTTGAAAAATGTAAGTTTTGCGTGTCGGATAAATACTATAACATATAAAAAAATAGTTGGAAGCTCTTTATGGTTTTAGGAATGTGAGGAGATTTTAATATTGTTAGAATCCCAACGGTAATAAATAATAAAATTGTGTCGCATTTTTTATTATAATTGTAGGTATATAGACATATCAAATTACTATAATGCCCAAACATTTTTTCTACGGTTGGAACATTTTCAAACTGTATTATTTTGCAAGGCGATAAAATGAATTTGTACCTGTTGCGTAAAAACTGTTGTCAGATCATTTTCAACACACATATTATAAACTAGTTATAAGCTAAACTAAAAAAAAAACCAAATCACAAATATATTCGGAATATTGAATCAATATTGTAACACAATTTTGCCCGTTTTTTTTTTATTCTACTGGTAATCTAGGTTACTCCTAAACCAGAAGTCGGTAAAATAACGATTTAAATGGAACACTTGTTTAGGTCTGCGAGTTCTTAAATAGCACTAATTCATCCCTCTTACTCCTTTAGTAGTGACTGGTTCTTACAAGATGTTTAAATCTTGCAATTCCTTAAAATATCTTAAACAAATAAAGAATTTTCAACTTCGTAGATTTTTTTATCTAAGTAAATACCGAATTTTACTGATGTGAGCTTCACCGAGGTCAAAAAATTTACTGTTTTTGACAGTTAATAACCAACAAAATATAAATTTAAAAATATTGGCTTATAGCGAGCCTAATAATCCTATGTAGGTAACCCTATGTATAAAAAATATTTACCAAAATAGAATATGAGATGTGAGTTATAAAAATTACTAACACAACGAAAGTGAACTTAGACATTACACAACAATCCTTCCAATATTCTCTTTGCTTAAGCAAGTACTGACGTTGAAAAATTCATGTCTATTGATGACAATAATTACTGAAAAAATAATTTCAACACAACATATCGTTAGCATGTATTTAAATTAGCGGAACGTAGTCACGAATGTGAGGCAATAAAGTGAGAACCAAACTATATAAATGGCTTTAGAAAAAAAAATAACTGTTTGCTATATTTCAATCATAGTTTATTTTATGGTTCATGTTCATACTATTAATGTACAGGGTCATTCCGTATATATTGACCCATATACGACTTTAATTATGGATATAGCAAAAAGCTGTAATAGAGAAAGTTTTAGATTTCTATCTGAACTTCTGAAAAAAAATATCAGAGAAAACAAGAGCCTATCGAAAGTTTAAAATTTTTGGACAAGTTGCATTTTTTAAATATAACGTAGGAGATACTCAAAAAGAGCTTTTCTCTCTAATTTTAAAAATATACACTTTGATACCATTCTGAAGAGCCGCTTATGAAATATTTAAATTACAAATAAATATTGATATCGGAGTAGCTATGGATGGATTAAACAATTATCGTTCGAATTTAACATACAGCCATACTGTCATGTGTTTTCTTATTATTAACGGAAAATCCGGTATACCGGTACTCTATGACTGTCAAATCATCTAAAAGAGCTTCTATTTCGTTATCTAGAAATTCCAGTTATTTTCGTCCAGAAAGGGAACCTTCATAAGGACCTATGACCTTATTTTTCAGTATACCTAGACCTAGCTACCGCACCAAACATACAAATATTTTCGGCCTTAGAATTTTATTTCTGCAATACTATGATGATTACTTATAGCCTATACGTGGGTGTTTTTCCTATTGAAAACTCCTGCCGCGGTAAATGTTGCTTTATCACTCCATAATATATTGTTCAACAAATTAAGACCCCCTCTATGCATTTCTTGTCAGTATAAAACACGCTTACGATTCTCCTCATCTAATTTTTGCACAGGTGACACTTTGTAAGGATAATATCTCAGATAACTATGTGATTTAAGAATTTTTTGAATTTTTTTCTGTGATACGCCTAAATGAATATGTGCATCTTTAATAGAACAGGTAGGATGTTCTAAAAAAGTATTACTATATTAAGAAAACAGTAAAAACTCGACCCATACCTACCTTCAATGAACAATAGAATGTCTCAGCCATATTTTTTCTGAACTTCTCTCGGTTTTCTTTTAACTGATTTTCGGAGTCGAAATGTCGAAATCTTCTCTCGATATTTTTAAATGTGCTTTTTAATGAAAGCTGCAAATTGGGAAATAGTAGTCCAGATTCTTGCCGCGCCCTGTATGCATTGGAATTGTTTTTATAGAGTAAACGTAGAAAATCACACTCTTCTTCCTCGGTATAAGTAGGTACCTATCTTATTTTCCGTTAATAATAAAAAAACACATAGCAATATGGCTGTATGTCAAATGCGAAGAATTGTTTAATCCATCCATAGCTAGCCCGATATCAATAGATATTTTTAAAAATTTAAACATTTCATAAGCGGTTCTTCAGAATGGTATCAAAGTATACATTTCTGAAATCAGAAAAAAGCTCTTTATGAATATCTAATAATATACGAGGTGTTCCATGTCAAAAAATGCAACTTGTGCAAAAATTTTAAACTTTCGATAGTCTTTTGTTTTATCTGATAAGATTTTTCAAAAGTTCACTTGAAAATCTAAAACTCTCACCTATAACTTTTTGATATCTTTATAAATAAAACCGCTAGCATATGGGTCAATATATACGGAATGACCCTGTACATAAAACAAAATCTTAATTACAACCGTATTTAATTTATTACTGAAATACAAAGAAAGGAGTCTGAAGGCGTTACGGAGAACAATCACTAAAATGAGATTTGAAAAACTTACCACGCATAGAAAAAGTTCAGTTTAAATATTTTTTATGAAGATGTGCTTAAAATATAGTTAAACTGTTGACTAATGACAATGACAATCTGCCTACAAAAAAAATTCTTAAGGTTTCTCGTGCTTTCCTGGCAAAAGACGTTTTTAAACATCTCTTAAGAATCACTCAAGCATAGTAATTTAAATATATAACTGGTATTTTTGACTCTTCTTTGATACACAGGAATGCTTTCTTACGACTTTGAGTATTTCCTTTGTTTTTTTAGGGAATAAAGTATTAACTTACAAGATCCGATAACAAGATTTGTTTTAAGTTAAAAATTATATAGGTTTAAAATTCAAATATCAGCGTAGCTTTAGTTAGGTTGTTTTAGGTTATCCTGTGCTTTTCTCTGTCAAAAGAAAACAATATGTAACAGGAATTAAATCTGATGAGTTATGGCGAGTCCTAATGTAAGATTGTATGGTACCTCTACACTCTCGTGCTCGCGTCGCCTCGTGTGATGTCGCCGAGAGTGAAGAGGTAGCATTAGATGTTATCATTTACTTGTATCATTCAGCAGACAAAATGGCAGATTACTACTGTCAAGCCATCTTACACACAGACTAAAGGAACTTGTCAATATTTTTGTAGAGTAGGTATATTAGTAACCCTTTTTAAAATGCATTGACTTTGTTCAATGTAAGGGCCCAACTAGATCTAGGAATTGTGATTTTGGGTTGTCGTAGAACAATTATTATCGAGGCGCAGATTATATGAGTAGACCATATAAAACGGCTACCGACTAACTGAAACCTAATTCTACTAAATCCTCAGTTTTTAGCACATAACACTATACTTTTAGAAATTTTACCTTATTTTGAATAACTAGAATTGTGATAGTGTACTGGTGTGTATTTAGATAATTCTGGTTTGTATAATTGTTTTCAATTTTGTAAAATCGTGTATGTTGTGATCATATACTTATTTCCAATTTTTAAGCATTCATTAAACAATATTAAAATGAAGGTTTCGGCTGCTTCAGAGAAGAAACACACAAAAGCCATTATGGAAATTGTTATATATATATATATATATATATATATATATATATATATATATATATATATATATATATATATATATATATATATATATATATATATATATATATATATATAATACGCCTTCTCATAGAGTTACAACACACATTCTTCAAAAGCTACTAAAAGAGTTTCTTTATTAAAGAAATCGAAGTGCTTTGGTTTGGCAACTTTAGGTACTTTTTTTAAATCTGACTAAAATACACAGTACTCGTAATCTCAAGTCTACGTCACCTGTTATATATACAGTGTGTCCATGGAAATAATTCGGATAAGGTGTAAATGTATGTCAAAAAATTTTCGAGTTTGATAGTGACATTTTAGGAAACGCTCCTGCTTGTTCTTAAATTAAGATGTTGTTGAGAAAAGTAATCAATTTGATTAATATTCAAGGTGTTTTAAGAATCGATTTTCAAAAATAGTCCCACCTCCATTTTAGGAGATATCAAAAAAAAGTATTAAGAAAAGTTGTTTATAATTAAGAATTATAACAGACTTTCAGTTTTCAAACACATCGGCCTACTTCGATTTTTTATTTTAACATTATAATTTTTGTTTTCTATCAGTACATGTGATTTTTTCGAAACAAAACATAAATTATAAAGTTTTATAATAAACAAAGTTCTATTCTATCTTTGAAAAAAAAAAATAAAAACTTAAAGAAGGCCGATTTGTTTAAAATCTGAAAGTCTGTTATAACTCTTAGTTTTTGTAAGCGACTTTTCTTAATACTTTTTTTTCGACACCTCTTAAGATGGAGGTAGTTTAGTCTTGACTATTTTTGAAAATCGATTCTGTATATCGACACCCTGTATATTAATTAAATTGATTGATTTTTGCAACATCTTAGTTTAAAAACAAGCAGGAGCGCTTCCTAGAATATCACCATCAAACTCGAAATTTTTCTGACATTTACACCTTATCCGAACTCTTCCTGTGGACACACTGTATATATATATATATATATATATATATATATATATATATATATATATATATATATATATATATATATATATATATATATATATATATATATATATATATACTGTATGAAGAAAACTCACAACGTAGTCTTGCACATACTATTTAGCCATTTGATTAAAATATTACTTTATACTCTTACATAGCTTCGGCAAGGTTTATTAATTGAAATCGTTTCTCTCTTTTATAATCAAATCATACTATATCAAAAAGTTGTATATATCTAGATTGTGCATATATCTATTATGAAAAATTTTAAAATTGAAAATATCTTTTATACGAAATATAGACGGCCAAAAAAATACCACAAAGCTTTGAAAAAGAAAATACAAAAACAGGATAAAAACGGAAACAAAAAAATCATGCGTCATTAAAAGCAGTAAAATGGTATGTGCAAATATGGTTCAATTATAGTGTGTATATTGAATTGTTTGCTCATGAAATAGAATAGTGTATGTGCTTTGTTTTGAACGAACTCGAATCTAAACAAATTTAACATTGTAGCTTCAAATAAAACAATTATGATAATTAGTTAGGCAGGGTACTTAAAATCTAAAAATCGATGTTTATATTTTTTGTAAAATGTATTTATGTATGTACTTTATTAACAAATAGACTTTTAAATATGGGTACGTCAAATTTTGGTGCCAACATTAATCATATATTATTTTATTTTTAAATGCCTTCTATGTCGACAAATCCAAATATAATTTTCTTGTAATGTAGGTATATGTATATAGACCAATTTTAATTTATTTACTTAACAATCCATATTTTACTCTATAACTTATTATATCCCTACATAAATCAGGTGGCAAATAATAAATATAAATCTTTAAATAAGGCAAAATTGTTCTGTCAAGTAATATTTGCAATTAGATCAAAAAAGAGACCACACAGTTTAAAGTTAAAAAGTTTATTTGGGAATAAGTATGCAAAAATTCAAATATTAAAAAAATTATATTACTCTTTAATATACAGTATGCCCGAAAAGTCTTGGTATGGTCAAATATCTTTGCTATTACAGGGTCCCACCAAAATTCTTAAATCGAATTCCATGACATTCCCTGACTTTCCAGGGCTCCTTAAACAAAATTTCCATGACTAAAAAGAAGCTCATCGGGCAAGCAAATGGCTTTTTATTGATAGTTTATTACCTACTTTTATTATTTTGAATATTTTGTTATGAAATAAAATTATTTTTATCGATAAGACAGATCCGGATTATTTTTAGTTTTGTTAGGAAATAAAATTATTTTGATCTAAAACTGTTAAAGGCAAATTTTCCAGGCCTCCAACTAGCTTTCCCTGACATGCCCTGCTTTCCCTGACCACTTTCGAGTTCCCTGACATTCCTTGACTTTCCAGAAAAGTGGGAACCCTGTATTAGTAAAGATAGAGACACCAAATTGTAGGTGTATCTTATTGGTTAATAATCTACTTTTTATGTAATTTAACTTTTTCAATCCCCTTGAGGGGTTACGCTAGGGAGAAGGTCAAAAATTTTAAATTCAACCCTATGCCATGTGGTACCTCATTTTAAAGGTCTTCAAAAACGAAATATTTTACCGCAAACCGAAGGTCCGTATCTTAATTCGTTTTTAAATGGCAAACCTTTAAAAATCGTGAAAATTTTTTTTTAAATATAAATACATACCTTTATTTCTCTTATTACTTTAAAAGCTGTTCAAAATGATCACCATAAATTTCTTGGCAGTTATAAAGTCGATTTTCGAACTCACTTCTCACATTTTCGAGAATGGCAGATGTTACTTCTTCGCAGAGTTCCAAAATCGACTTTATTACTGCCAAGAAGTTCAAGGTGGATATTTTGAACACGTTTTAAAGTAATAAGGGAAATAAAGGTATGTAAGTACTTAACTTTTTAATCTTTTTCCTCACGATTTTTAATTTTTATAGGCTTGCCATTTAAAAACTAATTAAGATACGGACCTCGGGTTTGCGGTAAAATATTTCTTTTTTGAAACCTTTAAAATGCGGTACCACACGGCATGGAGTTGCATTTAAAGTTTTTTACCTCAACTCCGTCAACCCTCAAGGGGGTTAAAAAGATTAACTTATATAAGAAAGTAGATTTATCAACCAGTAAGACACCCAAATTTTGGTGTCTCTATCTTTACTAATAGCAAAGATATTTGCTCATACTAAGACTTTTCGAATACCCTGAATCATTTAAAATATAGAATAAACCCCCTTTATTAATATATCAATAAAAGAACCTTGGCACGAAAATTTGGTTTTTCATAAAGTTACTTATTTAACTCTAAAGTATTGTAAAATAAATGTTGTAAAATAAGTGTATGTATATTTTTTAATATGTATAGATAGATGAAAATATTACTGATTTTGAACTACCGATATTAAATTTATGCTGTTTCACTTTTATTTAAAATACTGTCAAAATTAAATGCAATAAATGTATCGTTGGTTAATGTGTTTTTCTCATTTATATTATCCTGGTTTTATGGGCATTTTTTATTCGTTGTTAGTCATTCCTTGACTTTTTTGTTGGGGGTAAGAATGCTGTGCTAGGTTTTTACCAGTAATTAATTAACTGATTTATGCAGGATGTTGCGAAACTCCACCCACAAAGTTTTACAGGCGATTCTTCGGCAATAAATAAGAAAAAAGGTCGTTAGGTCCGAAAACGCTTCGTTTCCGAGATATACAGGGTGGCCCAACGAAAACGAAACGTCGGCCTTTTTGGGTGTTACGCTCGGACACGTAGAATTTGTTTTCGAGAGGGAAACTTTTTGAGCACATACTCAAACCCCTACCAGCAACTCCTTGGCCAGGGTGAGCTTCACACCTTAAATCTTAAATGGAAAGGGGGTCGAGTTTAGAGATGGGCCAAACCGAAAATTCCTCAAACCGAGTTAGTCGACTTGATAATAAATGCAAACCGGTTTGGAAACCGGTTTCCCAAACCGGTTTGGAAACCGGGTTGAAAATCGGTTTTGCAACCTGGTTTCCAAACCGGTTTGGCAAACCGGTTTCCAAACCGGTTTGGTAAACCGGTTTGGCAAACCGGGTTCCAAACCGGTTTGGCAAACCGGTTTCCAAACCGGTTTCCAAACCCGTTGACAAATCGATTCAAACCGAGTTTAGCTTGGACCGTGTTAAATCGGTTTAGACCCTTGAGGCGATTTTTTAAAGAAACCGCATCATAAGTAAGTATCATTGCAAAGATTAGCTCGCTCGTTTCCACGTTATGAGGGTTGTTACTTATAAATAAAGTGGGGGTCAATCAGATTCGTAAATTTAATGTTTTATTGCGGTTAATTATTTATTAAACCTACTACAACTACTGTTGAGATAATCAACTTCGCTTTAAAGATATAGTAATAAAATCTTGTAAAAAATTCTTTTTAAAAACCATCTTTTATTATTTAGATGTACTAAAACGAAAAAAATAAGCATAGTTTTTTCATTGTGGCAAAGATAAATGCTATTTATAAGTGGATGTAGTTCGCGTGGGTGGATCCTAATAAAAGTAGTAGCAAAGGTATCACTGAAACAGATAGGTATATTATATTTATTTTCTTAAAAACTTGTAGCGCGCCAAACGTTCACATAGGCCTTAATTTTGTTTCGCATAAATTGTAAGTAGATACCTAAGTATGTATTCTTTTCTATTCACGCGACAAGCTTTTAAGACAATTAATTTAACATTAGTATATTACATCTGTTTCAGTGATAACTTTGATACTACTTTTATCAGGATCCACCCACGCGAACTACGTCCACTTATAAATAGCATTTATTAGCATTGCCACAATGTAAAAACTATATTAATTTTTTTTAGTACATCTAAACAATAAAAGCTTGTTTTTAAAAAGTATTTTTTACAAGATTACTATTTCAAGATTACTACCTTCAGTCGTTTCTTACAGTAAACAGAGAGTGTATCACCGAGTAGTACCTATCCAGTCAATAGGTTTACATAACTACATTATAATCGTAATGCCTAAAATTAAATCACACTTTTGAAAACTACTTAAAGAAAGATTCTTGCAGTTTGGCTTATCTACTTATATATTTAAATAACAACAGTCATATCCCTTAAGTTAAAATAGGCATTTCGAGTTTTGTAAGTAATAACATAAGCAAAAGTTTTAAAAATCAAAATAAAATAAAATAAAGTTTGTACTATCGAATTTAAACAGAAAAGAACTGCCGTACCACTTTTCATCTAATGTTGGATACGCATAATAAAATACGGTGTGAAAAATCTTTCTTACATATAACGAATAAACACAACAATCACAATTAAACTTAAAAAGTTAACGTACTTTCTTGCAACTATTCAGGAACAATATTTGGTCAACTTTTTTAGGAGCTAGCCGGTTTCTTCGTTCATTACATAACATACCAGCTTTTGAGAACAATCTCTCTGATGGTACTGAAGTTGCGGGTATACATAAATATTTGTGAGCCATTTTGTATAGTAATGGAAATAGACTTTTCTTATCTTCCCAAAATTCGAGTGGGTTTTTTTTCCGGTCGAGATATGGTAAATCAATGTATTGTTCCACCATACTTGCTGCGGAGGAAAAAGGTGTCATTTGAGTGGTTGTTTCTAATACTTTCTTGTCTAGAGTATCCCAAATTTCATCTTCCTGGATACCTATTTCGGGTTCGGTAGTTGTTGACGTGCTAGGTTGAACGTGTGAGGCGGACAAAGTATCCGTAAGGTAATCCTTTATTTCGTCTATTACCCACGTTTGCGCATTAGTAGCATTAGAGTCAAGACCAAAACCTTTTTTTTTGAAGCGGGGATCCAGAAAAGTTGCTTTGGCTGCTATCCTATTGTATTCATAAACTGTAAGACGCTTCTCTATCATGTTAAGAAGATTTCGTTGCAACTGTTTACCTGATTCTGTAGTAGGAGTTTTGTTAGCAGTGGCCTTTTGCAGTCCCAGAACTAATGGTATGACACAGGACAATGAGGGGTATGACTCTCCTGATAATATGACAGTTATCTTTTCGAATGGCTGCAAAAGCATTACTACATCCTCTGTTAAAAACCATTCATTAGAGTCCAGATTAGATGGAGAAGATTTTAGCAGTGGCAATGTGGCTGAAAGAGGCACTTTCATTTGTGTTTGCATGTCTTGTAAAGCGTATGAAGATTTTGTACTGTGCTTGAAATGAGATACGATGCTTCGACATTTGGGTAAAAGATCTTGTAACTGGTCATTTTTCGCGTTATCTTCCAAGTTAGTTATTTCTTTTTCTGTGCAATCTTTAACACCAAGATTCAATGTGTGAGCTACACAGAAATGGTTATGTTTACATAAAAGCTCATTAACTGCTTTTTTCATTGAAGAGGCGTTATCTGTGACAATAGCTACTATTTTAGAATCTATCTGCCACTCTTCTAATATTTTTCGGATTGCACTAGCTATATTTTCGGCAGTGTGATTATCTTGTAATTCAGAAGTTGAAATAACAAAAGATTTCAAAGTTGCGTTTTCTATGCAGTGCCCTGTTATGCTAATGAAACATTTATTACTGTCTGATGTCCAAATATCTGATGTTAGGGCAAGATGACAAACGTTCTGTAATTTCTGCTTTACAACTTCTGACTCGATGTTGTACCTTTCCTCCAGCATTTGTGTTAATTTTTTTCTAGAAGGAAGCTGATAATCGCCATTTAATGTTTGTGAGTATCTTCGAAAACCTTCATTCTCAACTATTTGTAACGGTTGAAAATCGAGGACTATCAAATCGATCAAAGCTTCATCTCCAGATGTTTGACGAATTTTCGAAGGCACTGTCAATCGCACTTGCCTAAGTCGCTTTGTGGGAGGTTCTGATAAATCCAGCTCTGATATGTTACCTTCCACTTGGCTTGTTGATGATCGAGCGGTTGAGCATTGTTCAGACCTTTCAGAAGTATTAACATCAGCATCCGCTATGTCTGCAAACTCAACTGGGTGCTTTTTTTTTATGTGAGTCATCATTGTGCTTGTATTCCCGGAATATTTGTAAGAGAAAGAACATTTTTTGCACATAACTTTTCCCTCTACTGGTTTTTTAAAAAACTCCCAAACAACAGATTTTTTTCTGTGGTCTGACATTATAAATTAAACACTTTACAGGCAACAACTTTTTTAAAAACACTAATTTTATAACTACATAAACATAACCAACCAAGATAATTAAATAAGTTTGTTAAAATCGCTGGCTGTAGAACAACGAGCAAATTGCGCGTCGATTCGTTGTGCGCGGGAACCAAGAGTTAGGTTTGATTCATACGCGGCACGGGTTAGTTTAGTAGTATAGCAAGCAAAGCGGCACGACGTCGACGTATGGATGGACCGCAGCGAACGAGCCATGCCAGTCCGGTCTGACGTAGATCTAAACCGATTCAACTCGGTCCAACCTCAGCTCGGTTTGAACCGGTTTGCGAAGTCAAGTCGTTACATCTCCGTAAACCGATTCAACTCGGTTTAAACCGGTTTGCAAAGTCGAATCGTTACATCCCTGTAAACCGATTCAACTCGGTTTGCGAAGTCGAGTCGTTACATCTCCGTAAACCGATTCAGCTCGGTTTGAACCGGTTTGCGAAGTCGAGTCGTTAGATCTCTCTAAATCGATTCAACTCTGTTTAAGCTCAACTCGGTTTGAACCGGTTTGCGAAGTCGAGTCGTTACATCTCTAGTCGAGTTGCACCTCGTTTGAAAGGTGTTTCGATTCTCTTTATCACTATACCCAGTCTATGTCCTTTTACTTCAACGGTTTTCAAATTATTTAATTTAAAATTTCTAAAATTTAATTTCTTGTTTCAATTAATAAAAATTTGTTTCTTACAGAAAATTGACAAAAAAGCTAGAGTATAATTATAATAAAAAAGCAATACATTTTTTAGCTGGTATTTTTAATAAAAATTCCTACAGTGGATAGACTTACCCTTTATTTAAGCTTAATGATTTATTAAATAAAAATAATTTTCAGTGTAAAAAAAGTTAGTGAACAAAATCACTACCACTACACAATTAATTTAACAAATGTTAAAAATAACCACCATTGACTTCCATGCGATGATAAAGATTTGGACAAATCGTTAAAATTGGTTTAATTTACAGAATAAAAAATAAATTTCCCAAAAAGAAAATTAAATAATTTACAAACACCTGAAGTAAAAGGGCATAAACTAGGTATGGGGAAAAAGAGAATGGAAACACCTTTTAGACAAGGTGCAACTCGACCCCCTTTCCATTTAAGATTTCAGAGGTGAAGCCCACCCTGACCAAGGGGTTGCAGGTAGGGGTTTGAGTATATGCTCTAAAAGTTTCCCACGCGAAAACAAAATCGACGTGTCCGAGCGTTTTTTTTTAATAAATACTAAACACCCAAAAAGGCCGACGCTTCGTTTTCATTTGGTCACCCCGTATAATAATTATAAAATATTAATTTTATTCTATTCTTATTCATTTAACGCATTTTCCAAAATAATTTATTCCTGTTTCGTATACTCAACGGACTTCTTGGGGTACCTATGGAGTAACCATTCCATTTGGGGGTCACGGTTCAATATATTCATGTTGATTTATTGAGGTGAAAAGTCAACAAACCCTACTAAAAATTCGGCTTGTCTTATCATATTTTGCCAAATATCCAAACAGTTTAAGATATCAAAAAATTTCATAATATCAAAACAGGAATGTTGACTTTGCAAAAGGATAGTACTGCGGAAAAGAATTGAGTGGAGAGAAGTGGACCATGACCCCTAACAACTACCACTCTGTACACTATTTCAAATGGTAATAAGGATTTTCCATAGGTGCTACAAAAAGTATTGCATGTGCCGACTTGAACGAATTATCCAAGAGACGAATAGGTCCAAGAAACGCAGCGTTTCTTGGAGCTATTAATAAGACTGTTTCCCTGGCCCAAGAATCATCAAAAAAAAATTGTCGACAGAATATTGCAACACCCTGTATACCTTAGGCATTTAGATGCATGGTGTTAAAAAAATTTTGGTTAGGTCCAAACCTTGCGAAGTTGCATTTACTGTAGCCACACCTGTTGGTTGTTTATTTCGATACAAAGACAATACCACGACTTATAAGGCTTGACCGTTTGTGTTACATAAAACTGCACTAACTTGCACTAATTCTTTTCAAATGGCTACAAATAAAAAAGTATAGGTTAGTGCAGTTTCGTGCAACATGAATGAACAGATCTTTTATTAAAAAACTGTCACGACGCCTCCACCCCCACAATCCTCGCGATGCGGACAGACAATCCACTAAAGAATTTCAATATACTTATTTTAAGTAACCAATTTGAACTGCCTAAGTCAACTTTAGACTTACTAAATTTTATTTTTATAAGTAAGAAATGGCGACACTAGAAACGTTTAAAAAATTTAATTACAAATTTGTGTTGAGTCTAGAAACGTGGGCGATTAAAAAAATATATTAAGTAGGATTAATTCGTGAGTCATTCTATCGGGCAAGGTGAGATACCAACCATATATGGGACGTCCATGGACAATCGAAATTTCTCTTCGAAACTAACATATTGTCGGTTGTTCTACAGTTAAATAAACAGTTAATAAATGTAGCAAGGAACGAATGATAAGGTCGGTCAGTTATTTTTATTTCCTGCATATATAAAATTAAATAATTTATTCACAAAATATGGTCTTTTATGGAAACAAGTTCTTTTTTAAAGTTAAGTAGGCACACACTAAAATTCTATACCCCAAAGGAGAAATAAACAGATGTTATATTATTATATTTATTTGTACACAGTATGACTCTAAACGGTGTGTACAAAATGCTACTACATATTCTTGACGAATTAACCCAACTTACTTAGCTTGAAAGTGCTTTGTAAGGGGCTATAGAACGTCAAAGATTTGTTAACAATTTCTACTACTTGAAATAAAAAAATATCGCTCTTAGCGCTTGAGATCAAATTTAGTATGTAAGTAAGTACCGCAAAAAGGCCTTTTTGAAATAAATGTTTTGTTCTCATGTGTTACGTTAGCTATCAAACACTTATCATCCACGTGCAAAAAGCTCGTATATTGCTGACCGTTTGGTAAATAGCTTTAAGATTTTTTTTTCAAGAAACTAATCCTATTTAAAACATTTTTTTATCTCTTGTTCGATTAGGAAGTTTCCATTATTTTCTTTTTCATTTTACAAACAGTGCCAAAAACTGTGAAAACAACAGCAAAATTTTTATAAAATTATGTACATAAATAAGAAAGTTATGGGTTTTCAAAGTTTATATTCCGGGTCGCACCGCGAAACCACTGTGACGTCACGCGACACCAAAGGAAGCTAGGACCAGCTAGGACGCCATCGATATAATTATAATATTCACACTGTGTTCAGCAGAAGTCACGCAACCGAGATGTACCGAGTTTGTTTCGTTCCTGGTTTCGATTTATCATTTTAATTTAATAATTTTGCTTAAAATTAAACCAAAAATCTACAAATATTGCATTGTACGACGTAGATGTACTTCACGACCATGAAAACACAGTGGCGGATTTAGGGGGGCACGGGGCGCCCCCCTGAAGCCTTTTACAAAAAGGATTTCAATAGCGAATTTTATAAAAATAAATATTGTAACATAAACATTAACCATTCCTACATAGGTATTCTACAAAATATAAAAAAATACAAACAGTTGCCGTTTATGTAAGGTCTTTGAAATAAATTATACCACAAAAATATGAATATTAGATCATTACTAATATATTATAAAAATGCAAGCCTTTTTGGGCAGTTTCGATTTACATGCTATTAGACTATTTCTGAAAACATTCCTTACACATAACACTGCGATTTAACCAAAAATTTGCTCACGTTGGGTCGTTTTGGCTTCTAAAGGAAACAAATAATCAAATATCTTTTTTTTTCAAAAACATCTCTTTTGAAAGTAATTTTTTTTGAAAAGCAGTTTTTCGCAAACGGATTAACGAAACTTTCCAAAAATATTTTCTCGAATACACGTATTTCGAACGTACATTTTCTCAAAAATGTCTTGACAGCTTTTTCAAAGATGTTTTTGAAAACGGATTTATAGGATAATTTCGTGAAAACAAGTATTTCGAAAGTACATTTTTTCAAAAATGTTTTAAAAAATAGGTACATTTTTCGAAAATATATTTTTTCGAAAAAAGTATTTAGAAAATTAAATTGAGCATGGAAAATGTTAATGAAAACAAGATTCTGAACAAACCTAAACGCATCTTTTTTGGGTTTGATCAGGTTTCCTTAGGTTTGGTATGTTACTTTCTCGTAAATTACTTTTTCAAAAAGCAGTTGTTTGGAAAAACTATCCGAAAATATTTTATTTCGAAAAAGATATTCGCTAAAAAATGTATTTTTGAAAAGAGCTTTAAATAAATTTTGAAAAATTGGTTTTAGAAAAATTGTACCTTCGTAAGTACTCGTATATCCCCCCCAAATGAGCACAGGGTCATGAATAAAAAAAAATCAACTGCATGGTCGTGTCGCGTGTAACCTAAGATGACTAGCTGTTCTGTTTTTTTTAACAAACATCTTTTTTATGTTAAATTAAGTAAATTTTCTCGAAAAACAGCTTCTTCCAATTTTTTTTAAATCTTTCAAAAATAAATTTTCCGAAAATATATAGTAGTTTAGAAAACATAGTTTTTCTAATTTAAATTATAAACTCTGCTGGCTTCGGAAATGTCAATAAAAAAATGACAAAAAGATCCTGAACTCGCCTGAACGAACCGTTTTTGTGTTTGGTCAGGTTTACGTTTGCTTGTGTCTGCTATGTTACTCTGTAATAAATTACTTTAAAAAAAGTTTTTTTAATATGGATATTCGAAGTCTTTTTGGAAACAATGTTTGAAAAAATGTAATTTCGAAAAGTGGTAAAAAAATGTGGAAAAGTTGGTTTCCGGAAAAAAAAGTTTTGAAAACACCCCTAGTTTTAAAATTCCTGTATTCGAGGTTGGGTTTCAAAAAAATTTGCTTTCAAAAAAGGTTTTCGGAAAATTTTCATATATTATTCAGTATAAATAAAATGCTGCAATTTTGGTAAGTTAAGATGACAAACCGTTTCGTTTTCGCAAGAACAGGTTTAGATATTTCGTCTATTATGCAGTGGCGGTTGGTGAAATTTCAAAGTTGTGTATCTCTGTTCATACTTACAGGACCCGTACCAAATTTAGGGGTTTTAATAGTGAGCCCACTGGGAATGTTTTGGTAAAGAAAAAAATCATTTTGTAATTTGCGAAAAAAAGTTAAATGTTTGGTGCGGCCCACCCAAGAAAAACATGAACACGTATTTGCTTTCTTTTTTTTCTAAACAAATTTTACATCATTTTGTCGACAGGTTTTAAATTTTGAGAGAACAAAATGTGTTAGGAGAAAGTTATAGTCATTTGAAGTTTTGGTAAAATTATATTTTAGGCTTAAAAAATTCAAATGACTATAACTTTCTACTAACACATTGTTTTCTCTCAAAATTTAAAAACTGTCGACAAAATGATGTAAAATTTGTTTAGAAAAAACAGAAAGCAAATACCTAGACGTGTTCATTTTTTTCTTGGGTGGGCCGCACCAAAAATTTAACTTTTTTTCGCAAATTACAAAATGTTTTTTTTCTTTACCAAAACATTCCCAGTGGGCTCGCTAATAAAACCCCTAAATTTGGTACGGGTTCTGTACGTATGACCAGAGATACACAACTTTGAAATTTCACCAACCGCCACTGCTATTATGAAATAGTGTATATTTTCCCGCTATTTATTGGTATATACTTTTGTGTAGCTCGAGGTGAGGTTGCCCCCACCCCTAGAGAAAATTCTAAATACGCCCCTACCGAGACAAGAAAAAATGCTTAAGTTCAAGCCTACTCATGCATTGATACTACGTCGCTGGAAAGACAAAGGGGCGTAACTCCGAAACCCCGAATTTCGAGTTATGGCCACCATACCTACCCCAAGGTCATATTTATAAAAATACAAACTGGCGTTTCTCTCTCTCATGGTTATCGTGATAATTATAAATTATATAGGCGTAAGTCAGCCATGTATGAAAATTTTCAAAAAAGTTAATAGATAAAAAGGCGGCTCTCTTTTAAAATTCGATAACTCCGTAAATACACCTTTCTTCGCAAAAATATAACATTTAGCATAATCTACTTAGTCTACTAAATAACTGTACTGTAAATTATAACAGAAGAAGAAGGTTCAGTAACCAATGCAATACAGGCCTAATTTTCAATCGCTTCTCCTAAAAAATATGTTAAATCAGTGGCGGTCGCAGCTTTTTTCAAGGGGGGGGGGGCGGTTTAGTAGGTGTTGGGTTGGCCCAATCGTCGGGTTAGTGTGTTTTTTCAAAGGGGGGGGGGGCGGTTTAGTAGGTGTTGGGTTGGCCCAATCGTCGGGTTAGTGTGTTACAAAAAAAAATTGCCTATGTATATTCAAAATTTCTGTTAAAAAAGCATGCATGCAAATTTATCTAGGCCACAATCAATTCTAGAGACGTGTACTGCCTGCACCTACGGTTTTAAATTTTTTGTTTTACCCGCATCGATCATTTATTATTTCTTCGTTAAAAATAGTGTCTTGGGTTAAGAGGGTAAGGGGGGGGGGCGATCGCCCCCACCGCCCCCCCCCCCCCCCTGGGACCGCCACTGTAAGTGGAGTTGTCTTTCCAGCGACGACTACTGATGGTCTGCCGCGCTCACACAGCGTTCCCGACGAGAGTGTTCTTTAAAAACGAGACAGTTACTCTAAAGCTGCTCATATTTAAACTTCATAAAATTCTCACATGCACGAAAACGTAATATATTATGTAGGCAATATTTAAAATACCCTTTTAGATAAAGAAGAGTAGAGACAATGGTAGAGGAAACCAAACTGCAGACTCCGAAACCCTTAAAAGCTTAGTAGATTACAATTTAATTTTTAATACATATGTAGATAATTTAGAGAGTTGGAAAAATCAACGAAATTGGTCAGATATAAGTAGCAACCTTCAATAGCGGAAATTTGAAAATAATACAATAACATTTTTAAAGTAATGACCTTAACAATCTAACCTTAGTGTTACAACAGGGTCACCATGGACATGCACTGAAAGCTTTAAAGGAGATGCACAAGATATAACAAACCTAATAAAAATTTAATTAACCAATAGAACCTATGATTAATCATTTGTTCAAGAAGCTTGATACAAGGAGCAAGAGCCCCTCCCCCACCTTACGGATGCCCACGAGCACTACCGTATCAAAATTACACGTCGGTTTTAATTTCAAATCGAGATGAAGAATTTTTTCTAGAGTCAGGCTTGTCCAGCCAGGTATAAAGCTTACACATCAAAACTTCGTCTTAATGTAAAAATAATTTTTATTCTTTACACCTTGCTCAGGTTTCTAGTGTCATCTCAACGACTGCTAAATGATCCTACATCATAATTAAACCAAATGCTATTTACCTTTACGTCCTTATAGTGAAGAATCACAAACGATTCATATGTGATACGCTAAGAATTCACGATAAAATGTTCTACTGTTAGTTAATTATTAATTCGTATAAAGAGCATGACCATGAGTGCCATGCCTCACTGACCAGGCTGACGCCATTCGAAGTCAGCAGACAAAAGCCGCTTTATATTTTATCTACACCACAATTTATGTATTCGTACTATTTTTGATTCACCGAAGGTGTTTTAAATAGATGTAACTATGCCACAATCTTATAAAAATCCTAAGGCATCGATTCTTGAAACAAGATATTAGCCGAGATATTAGCGTATTTCAGTAATTTTCCTTTTAAGCATATGCCTCCTAAGGGTCCAAAGTATAAAAGGCATTTTTGGCTTTAGAGTTTTAAATGAATAATGTCTACATTAGGGGCCCAATTCTTAAAACTAAGGAATTAATTCTGAAGGGAAAATTACACTAAAATGACATTCTGCTATTATTTGACTTCTCTGTTTCAAGAAAAAGTGAAGACTTTTCCTCTTATGAATCAATTCCCTGCTTTCAAGAACTGAAGGACCAGAGACCCGCACTATCGATTGAAAGGGGACTGAACAATGTCTCATTATCATTTTTAATTTCATTAAATTTTGAATATTTCCTTTTTTATTCCCCAGGTTTCCATCTACGAGTAGGTATATAAGAAATACATCTGGTTAAACTATGTTTATGTGCAAGTGCTTTGTTTTTGAAAATGCGACGTCCACCTGAAACAGGAAATCCATCTCTAGCCCTGATTGTAAAACTAAACAAGTTATACCCAACGCCAACATTGTTTTAAATATTTTTCTGTGAATACTTAATGATGTTTAAACAAAATAATACGGAACAATAGATATTTATGCAATGATATAACAGGTGCGCCCATTCTTTGTATCAATGTACAAAGTGAAAAATGTGTAACAAATCCCGTAACATAAGAGTTTCGTTGTTAACTCCGCTGCACGCATTTAGTTCTTTAATGTTGTCAACAGTTTATTTCCATCAATCAAACTCTTCAGCAGCTATTCCAGTTGTACATGATCCACTAAAATCTTGTGTTTCATTAGTTCAGTCCACTGCTCCTTACAATATAAAATATAAGTGTACATTTAAATGCTATAAAAAATCTGTTAAATTTCTTCCACAAAATTTCCCTCAAGAAATGAAGCTTAGTATATTAAAACTAAAAATATTTCTGGTTGTCTACTTTGAAACTTTCATCGGAATTCTCATAAAAAATTAATTTCTAATCTGGCAAAATACTTATGTAAGTTTTATGATTTTATAGCAAAATACCTTTGTTTTTACTGAACACAAATAACATTTGCAAAAATCTTGTTTTTATTAAGCAAAAACAGTGTCAGCATAGCTACATTAACCTTCTTATTTTATACTACTTAAAATTGTTTCCTACCCCTCCAAGAAACAAGTCTCCCTTCAACCAATAATTTGCAATAAAAGGATTTGAGAAAAAGTTTTTAAATAAATAAAGAAAAAATAGCAAAAATGATTTTGATGATTTTTAATAAGATAAACAATTTATAGGGTTAAAAAAATATTCCCCATTCTCCGATATATTATATAATGAAGATGGATCTATAATACAGCCTACCTGCGAACAGTGACGTTTGTGTGAGTTAAAGACGCGATAAAAATTGTTTAATCGAATATACCAAGTAGATTCACAATTTTTAATTGGAAGTCTTACTTTCAGAAGAATAGATACACATACACTTTGTAGTGGCACTGTGACTTCTGCTTTAAACTGAAACCTAACGTTTCTAGGGCGCAATTGTCACTCCTTTCTCAATAAATAAAGAAATCTTCTGTGATCCCTCTGTTCTCCACTTTATACCGGGTCGGCGTTCCTGTTACTCATTCCCATAATGCCCGGTTCAAGTAATGTAAAGAAGAACAAATATATACTTTGCGTAATATTTCAATAGTTGTTAGTCAGTCGCAGATTCATAGAATAAAGGAATTTAAGCTGCTAATACTTTATATAAAGTTTTTTAAGTATATTTTTACACTGCAGAAATAACTCATGAAACAGGCTTCAAATAATATGTCATGTTTATGTTTCTCTGGTTTCTCATAACCTAACTTTCCACCAGCTGTAAAAATTTTACCAGTATGACGGAGAAAGAAGACGAGAGAGAAAAAAATGAGAGAAAGAACATGAGAGAGAGAGACATAATCGATCTCTCAGTTGTGAAATGGGTTTCAGTCATCATTCTCATGTCAAACCGGATACGGTCCGGTAGAGTATTGTAAGGATTAACTGTATCAGATAAATAGCGCTTTAATTAGGACAAGAACAAAAAAAACGTTTACCTTGTCCACCCTGTATTTGGGGGATGGAAAGTGCCTTTCCAATGGTAAAATATATATTATTTTATTTTTTTTATCTGAGACAGCCCACGTAGACATCAAGCCTACATACTAATGCAACGTGAACATCTGAAGAGAGGAAAAATGTAATCCATTGACACGGGTTTAAAGGATTGGAGGTTGGGAGGGGAAGGAAAAACATCTGCAAGCAATTTGTAAACCCGAGTAAAGAGATGCATATGTAACGCGCCTCTTGTTGTTCTGTTAGCGAAAGAAGGGAGCTTTGTTGTGAGGATTGGGTCATTGATGAGTCGAATGGCTCCCTTTTGGACAGAATCAACAATGTTAAGTGTCAATGGTGATGCCGCTTCCCATATATAGGGGAACAGTACTCTAGGTTAGGTCTTATTTGGGAAACATAGATAGTGGGTAAGCTGGAAGGGGAAAAGTATTGTCTGGCTCAAGCACACCCAAGCAAACCAAGCTTTTTAGCTACTGATGTGGCTATTAAAGTACCTAATGTGTTTGTGCCAGCTGAGATCATGTTTGAAAGCGATGCCACCAAGATCGAACGTTTCATTGTTCTGTAGGGCTTGGCCATTCATGTGGATGGGGTAAGTGTTGCCGTTTTTTTTTGCGTGACAGGGAGCAAAACGGTTTTGGAGGCGTTGAACTGTTTCTGACACCCCAGTCTAAGTTTAATTGAAGATATTGGGAAAGGGATAGGTGCATATATCTGCGTCTATGATTTTCTTATAGTCTAAGATTTAATTAGTATATACAAAATAAAATTATTGTAAAGTGAATCGCTTTCAAATTAAAGCACAAAAAAATAGAAATTAACACCGGATTCACTAAAAAGGTTTAAATTCAGCACAGGTTTTAAATTAAGATCATCAAGTTTATCAGTTAGGTTTTGACAAGTTCTTGTTATGTCACTGTTAGTAAGTAAATCATTTTCTTGGTTTCCAAATGATTTTCATCGTGGAACGATTTGCTGTAATGAATTTAGTTCTATTATTGTCGAAAGAACGTACTAAAATTGCCCTTTTCTTTATAAATTTGCGAAAAAAGTTCAGAAATATACTCATAGTACAAAACTTATTATAGTTGCCTTTTCTTACACTGTCAGTTTGAAACCTAAAAGTATTGTCAAATTAGACCGGTCTGAGAGATAGAAAATAACCGGGTACATTTTTAACGTGCTTACCCTGTCCACTGTTTCGGTAAATTGGTTCTCCAGTATCATACAGACCGACGGAAATGGGAAACCATGACTTTTGTGGTATAGAGACCCCAAAACGTGAAGATCTAGAAAAATATCGCGAGGTGATTTTTTCACGAATACAATATTTTCTCTAGGAAGGTAGAATTACATAAGAATCTACAAAATTAATTGATTAAAAGCTAATCCTTAATGATACTATAATTAAGTTCTTTTATGGACAGTAAGTTTATACGTCCCACTCTAAGCCATGAGTTATGTTATTTAATTAGAACTTGTTTTAACTGTAACTAATGATGTAATGGCGTACTTTATTTTAAGCATATTTAAAATAGATTTTACCCAAGAGTCAGTAAAAAGTTTGAATTGTCTTACCTTTGTGCTGATTTTTTAGAAATTTTGTCGCGTGTATTATTACATTTAAACCCCTCTGTTAATATACAGTGGACCCCCGGTAATCCGGCCCCTGTCTAATCCGGCGCCCCTTGTAATCCGACAACGTTAAACAAAAAAAATTGATGAATATTTTCATGCTTTATAAATTGATTGGTTCATATTATCCTTTGTATTTATAGTTTTTGATTATTCGTAGTATCCTGTGAAACACTTACATTTTTAGTACATATGTACATTTGTTTGAACATAATTATTTTCTAACGTAAATAAGTTTAGTAATTATTTTTTTAAGTTCTATAGCATTGATGATGATATTTTTATAATAAAATGTAAGCTTTCTATTGTGATGTTTAATTTACTAAATTCCACATATGTACATATTACATATATACGAGTACATATGTAGTATGATTTGTAGTTCAAATATGTAGAATATTTGATTTGTAATTTGTCAGATTACAAGGTACTCTTTTTCAAAAAATTCCGGACTATAGGGGGTGTTAGGCAGTACTCTATAATCCGACAAATTCGATAGTCCGACACCACCCTGCAAAACGTTTGTCGGATTACCGGGGATCCACTGTATTTAGATTAATCCACAAGGTATTCAGTTTGATGTCTCATTTGCTGCCCTTTGTTTTTACTTTACACTTGAGGATGGCTTACTTCTTAAAGCTAAGTAGTTTCTTAAACCTAATATTGTTCGTTGTTCGACTTATAAAGAACGATCGCTATGATTAAAAAAAAGTTATGTTGAGTAATTTTAAGATATTGTGCGTGTTTTTAAAAAATATAAATCTAAGATCAAAAAACAAACGTCCTCAAAGTATGCCGTGGAATCAGTCACGCATGTCTTGAATTGTTACTCTTGAACGGTAACATAGGTAAAATGTATAGGTGAATGAAAAATGGAACTATCAAGTTCTGAAGTTATTATTTTTAAGAAAATTAAATATGGTAAACACGGCAGAGCAAAAAGCTTTTATAATCGAAAGTTACTTTATAAATGATAGAAGGGTTGATGGCTTGTGGGACGTGGGACGCCATTCTGTATCTTCAATTTCCACACATAGTCATCGATTTCCACCAGTTTCGCCAAGTTTTGACTAGATCTGTGACTTTGTTTGGAGAAACAGGAAGTGTGAATAGAAAGGAATGCAGTGGGAGATCCAAAGTTCGCGCTGCACAAAAAGTAGAAGAATTGAGGAAAAACGTTTATGAACACCCGCAAACCTCTATTCGGCGTTTAAGCCGGCAAGTAAATACGGAACCTGCAATACCATCCTGAAATGTGACCTACATCATGTTTATCGTCTTAGCTCAGGTTGGGTTTGATTGGGTGCAATTGTTACCAAACGACAAGCCGCAGCGAATGCAATTTTCATAGTGGTTTATGAGTAATTAGTATAATAATGAGAACGTATTTGAAAAACCTTTTTTACTGACGAGTAGTGACGAGGCGTGGCTTTACCTCTCTGGCTATGTAAATTCTGAACAAATGAGAATGTGGAGTTCTGAAAATCCACATTTCTTCATAGAGAAGCATCTGCGTTTACAGAAAGTTGTCGTGTGGGCGGTCATATTGAAAAGAAGCTTAACTGGATCATTTTTTAAAGGGACTCTCAATTCGGCGCGATACCGTAATGAAATTGTAGAAAATTTTGTAAATGCATTAGACGATGAAGAGATGCGACAAGGCTACTTCCAGCAGAACGATGCACCAATTCACGTAACGTAACTCTTGATAATTTAAATTTTTTGGAAGAATTTTTCGAAGGCCATAATCATTAGTCGTAATATGTCAGTTAGGTGGCCACCACGGTCCTACAATCTCACGTCGTGCGACTTTTTTTATGGTCACACATTAAAAACTCGGTTTCCAAAACCCCTTGTGAAAAAACCCTACGGGCTAGAATTACAAATAAATTGCAGGAGATTAACAACATCAAAAACATTGGTGAGCACTTGGGGGGTGCTCACCAATGTTTTTGATGCTGTAAAAAGAAGCTTGAGAACATGTTTGGAAGTAGAAGGTGGACACGTCTCTCATTTAGTTTAAATTTACAATTTTTGTTGCCTATGTTTTTTTTAAATTCTGTATTATGCAATGATATTGACAATAATGTAATTTTCTTAAAAATTAAAACTTCAAAACTTTACAGTTTTATTGTTCATTCACATATACCTTTTACCTGTGTTTCCTTTCAAGAGTAATAATTCAATACATGCGTGATTGACTTCACGGCATACTTTTTTTTCTTTATCTTACGTAATAATATTATTATATTTGAATCCCCCTGTGGCTGTTAGATTAGAATAGTATATTCTGTAACAAGGTTAGAATGAAAAACTCGATACGAGTGGAAAATTCCGAACGCGAGCGCTAGCGAGCGTGAGGAACCACGAGTATTGAGTTTTTTCATTCTAACTGAGTAACAGACTATATTTTCTCCACGACCAGAAAGCATGAATCAAAAACAATTAAATTAAATTTGAACAAAACAAGTTATTTATTGAGATTTACATTACATTGTATTAATATTTTATATTTGTAGTGACACAAAAATTATGACGCCGTCACCATTTGCATCTGTCACTGACAATTTTGAAATCCACGGCAATCTATGTCATATGGTTCGATTACAGAATATTCATACCGTACTTTGTTATGGAATGAAAATACATGCGAAACACATAAGAAGTAAGTGTTTCAGAATAAATATTCTAACTCAAGAGTAAGAATGTATATGTTCTATTATTAAAAATGATTTCGGAATTTCTACATTCTTTAATGGTTGTGGAGAAAATTAAGTATGCACTCACCGACATTAAATTCGGAATGGCCATAGTTTTGATCAAATTTAATGTATGATAACTTTTTGTTCCATAGTCCGATCTCAATGTTGTTTTTTTTAAATCTAGAAAAATGTTTCGCTTTTAATTAATTTTATTTAATTATTAAAATAATAGTTTGCATGTTGGGACATTCAGAAAAAAAAAAGACTTTTTTCCCTTAAGTTTGTAACACCCTGTAGAGTAATTTTACAATCTAAACTCCACTGGAAATGCTTTTCTGCAGAGTCTAATTCGTTCTTAACATTTTGCATTTTTATTTTTCTCGATATCTTTCTCGGTTAAAGAAATATGAATTTTTGAAAAAAACATTATACTTTTCTCAACCATGTGTTCGAAAAGCTTATCACCAAAAGATTAGAATTTTTCTGATCGAATTCACCCTTAAAATAGCGGTCAAACATCGCTCATTATGAAACGGGACGATGGCGTCTGGTGACGTAGTTCCACGATAAGCGATAAGCATTGGTATCGCTGTAAAAATTTTGCAACTAACTTTGTCAAAATGACATTTGTCACAAAACTTATCCCCCCTTAGAGGATCAGGGCGGTATTGCACTGGATCCATCACAGTGCCTGTTACATTCAGTTGTTTTTCGTGGGATGACGTCAAGCTGGAAACTGACGTTTTCAATTTTGTCGAATTTTAAACCTTAATATTTTTTAGTTATGATCCATTAAACTCACGTATTTTTTTGTGTGTGTATTTCGATTGACTGATTGTGCAATAATATAAACATATTTATTGAAAACGCGAAATGACTAAACAAGCCCATTGAAAATACCATCGAGTAAATATACTTCTTTTTTCACACGGACACATTAAATGGAACCTGCAAGAATGGAGGCAAGTTCTATTTTCAGACGAGTTTAGATTTTGCCTGAGGTCTCCTGACGGACGAGAAAGAGTATGGAGACAAGGGGAGAGATTCGTTTAATGTAATTTTAGCGATAGGGTTAGCCTTGGTGGTGGATTCACTATGGTGTGGGGCGGTATTTCCCTTGACGCTTGAACAGAACTTATTTTCACTGACAGAGGAACTCTAGAAAGGTATATCGACGAAATTCTGGAAGAATAATAATATGTTGTTGTTTTTGCGCAATTTATCGATAACTAAGTCGTTTTCATGCATGACAATGCCCGTCCACATACTGCAAGAATAGTGGCCCAATATTTAGAGGAAGTTGGAAGAAACTTTATGCACTGATCCGCTCGTAGTCCTGACATTAATCCGACAGACCATGTTAGGCAGACGAATTAGAAAACGTGGAGGGCAGTTATTCAGTTTTCAACAGCTCCGAGAAGCTTTGGAAGAAGAATGGAATATTATTCCACAAGAGGCTGTTCAAAACGTAATTATAGGAATTAATCGACCTTTAGTAGTTGTTACAAGAGCTAGAGGTAACACTAGGTACTATCTAAAATATCGAGAATAATAAAAAGTAAAAAGTTAAGAATGAATCAGACTTTGCAGAAAAGTATATCCAGTTTAAAAAAATAAAAAAGTGTAATGTTTTTTCAAAAATTCATATGTCTTGAACCGAGAAAGATATCGAGAAGAATAAAAAAGAAAAATGTTAAGAATGAATCAGACTCTTCAGAAAAACATATCCAGTTATTATATTGCAAAATTACTCTACAGGGTGTTACAAACGCAAGGGAAAAATATACTTTTTTACTTTCCTGTATATTTCAACAAGTATAAACTATTTTTCTGAAAATTGAATAAAATTAATTAAAATGGAAACATGTATCTACATTTGGAAAGAAATCATTGAAATCTGACTATGGAACAAAAAGTTATTATACATTAAATTTGATCAAGATTATGGTTGTCCCGAATTTAATATTGGTAAGTGTAGATTAGTTACGCAATTACAGTTACGTTTTCAGTTTGGTGTCTCATTTGCCCCGCTTGGTTTTTATTTACTCCTACGGGTGGCTTACTTCTTGAATCTATGTAGGTTGTTTATAAAACCTAATATATTTCGTTGTTAGGCTTATAAAAAACGATGGCCAAGAAATTATTAATAAATTTTAAGATATTGCGCGTGTGTTTTTAATAATCTAAACCTACTTTTCGAATCGAATTTATTTCTTAATTGCTCTTAATAAACAGTTTGACAGCTTAACTTTTGTACCATTTACTCAGCCAATAACGACAAAAAGCCCACGTATAAAAAACTATAATATTTAATTTGTAATTACATCCTCTATTTCGATAAATTCTATAATTCTAATTTACTAAAACAATATGGTTTCTATTACGCCGAATAACGAACTAGAGAAACTTAAGTTCGGTTTCACAAAGCGATTTTTGGATACATAAAATGGACGATACCCATATAATTGCTAAAGGTACTTCTAATTGATTAGATGCTTTGTGCAACCGAACTTTAGTAGAAGTAAACAGGGCTTTTTGTTCAAGAGTAAATAAAAGTCCATTATAAAAGTATCATATTAACACATTGAACTTAAAATATTGACACTGTTACAGTTGTAGAAGTAGACTAATGATGTCAATTTGGTTTCTTTTCTGGTAATCGAACAATATATAAAACAAGAAACTGATGTCTGACTAACTGACGTATCAACGTACAGCCCACGCCGCTGGGTCTAGAAAGTTGAGCTTTTGCACAGTGGGTTCTTATATAACGTAGGAATCCACTAAGGAAGGGTTTTTCAAAATTAAACCCCTAAGGGGGTGAAACAGGGGTTCAAACTTTGTATAGAGAACAAATACTAGATGGTCCTATTAACTCAAAACTTCATAGAAGTACTAAAAAAATAACGTTCAGATTCACTAAGAAGGTTTAAGATTTAGTACGGGTTTAAATTAAGATCTTATAGTTGATCAGTTATGTTTTGACAGGTATTTCTCCTGTCATTGTTAGTAAGTCGTTATTAAAATTAATTATTCTGATATCTTAGCGATTTGCTTGGTTACCAAATGATTTTCATCTTGGAACAGGTTGCTGGAATGAATTTAGTTCTATTATTATCGTACTAAAATTATATATTAATATATTAAATATTATTATGTACTAAAATTGCTCTTTTCTTTATAAATTTGCCAAAAAGATTAGAAACAAATTCATAGTACAAACCTCAGTTCTTATATTCTTACACCTGTCAGTTTAAAACTTTTGGTTGTCAGATTAGATCGGACTAGCGTTGGCGAATCTGGCTGTAAATGTTTAAACACGTGTTTTACAGTTTTTAACAAATCAACCTCTAAGGGGTGAAATGGGGGATCAAAGTTTGTATGGAGAAAAATATTAGATGGTCCTATTAAGTCGAAACTTTATAGAAGTACTCTAAAAAATAAATGTTGAAACACGTGTTTTAAAGTTTTCAATAAATCAACCCCTAAGGGGATGAAATGGGGGTTCAAAGTTTGTAATGGAGTAAAAGTGTTATACGGTTCTATTACCTTAAAACTACGTGAAAGTATATCACCTATACCACGCGGACGAAGTCGCGGGCGGAAGCTAGTTGTTTATAAAACTTGTTAATTTGTTAAGAGCGTTTAGGAAAGGGTTTTACTCTCAAAACCCCCCTCGCCGGGTCACTGCGTCAGTCGAGAGGTAACAGGTATAGAAAAAAAATTACTTGGCTGTGATTCGTATTATGTTGTATCAAAGAAAATAATAGCTATGCGTAGCTATAATTTTCTTTGGTTGTATGAATGTGGCCCTGACTGGCCTCCCCCAGAAACATGTCCTAGTTACGCCAATGTTATTTACTGCTGTTAAAGAATTTCTAAGAAGATATCGCCATCAGTCTTTTAGAACAGAACTATAAGGCTAATAAATATTCTTAATGAGTATAATTTTTGTTCAAGAAATCAGAACGCGAGGAAAAAATGTAGCAAAAAATGCGACTCGCGTCAATGGTGCCCTGTACCAGGCAGACGATACTGGATTGATTTTTAAAAAAAAGTACTAAATTTCGGGACGGCTGATACCCTTCTCGAGATTTAAATATCATTTTTAAATGTTTTCTTTCTTTTTCATATTTAAAGACTATTATTACTTAAGGAGTTATAGTATGACTACCCCAAATTAGCAAAAAAGTCCTTTTTAAAAAACATGAAATTGATATTATGCTTTGTTTAGTATGTTTGAGTCCAAATATTCACATTTTACTGTTATTTTGCTTGGGTTTGATTGCAACAGTTACTGCAAATAAATGTAACAATTTCGCGAAAGATAATTCAAGGATGTTAAAATAAATAAAAATAACATATCTAACAAATTATCCAATTTAGATTAAGACAAATTAAAACATTACGCTATTAAACAACAATCATTAAATTTATCGACAACAACAATACCGCGAGTAGGTCGCCACCAATGTATTTATTCTCGGGTATGACCATAAAAGAATATCAACAGGTTGTCCTTAAAGCTCTGCCATGACGTATCAGCTTTTCTGGGGGGGATTTGCAGACTTTTGAGCTACAGGATTTCCAATTTGCAGAAACAGTTTCGAAAGCGCGCTTACGAAGTTTTGGTGTGGTGTGGCATTTGGATTTTTTCATTTTTCGCTGTATTTATATTCATACTAAAAACACTAAGTAAGTATTTTTTAACTCGGAAACATAATAGTAGATAAAAATATCATCAATCATATTTTTATTAAATATAGTTTATTTAACTTTGATTGATTACTTTTTATACTTAAATTTTTTTCTGAATAAATATAGGAACTTTGACATGGTGTTCTAATGTATATGTATCAAAAAGTTACCATTTTATACCACAGTGTTCAAAGTGACAGCTCTTGGCACGCGTAGTGGTGTTGAAAAGCTATTATACTCCTTTTTAGTATTCCGTGCTATGGAATCACTTCGGTGCCCGTGCGTCCGTCTGTCACAGGCGATTATCTCTGAAATTATTCGACGTAAAAATTTAAAATTTAGCACAGAGATATGCAGTGGCCCAATTATAGACGTGAAGTATAAAAACTTGAATTTTGATTCTGGGGGTTAATTTCCGGGGGTAAACTGGGAAATGAAAAATCAAAATTTCAAGGGCATCGTGTAGGGTGTCAAATGAAAGCTTACTGAATCACGAACTCAACAATATATATGATGTATTTGTTATGCATTTTTTAAAACAATTTTCGGGAAAAACGCTTAAAAATTGCTGTCACCGCTTATCACCAAAAGGATCGCTCTGAAAAATCTGAAATAATCATCAAAATGAGAATTATGTGTAGAATAAGCCAAAATTATCAGGATTGAAAAAGTCTAGCGTGAACAATGGTTATAAACAGTTTAATTATTTATTTCCTTAAAGCTGGGGCTGAACCATTGGTTTTAGAGAAAAAGTTGTCCAACAAAAAATATGACACGTTTTTTTTAAATTTTTAATTTGGCTCAGTCAAAACGCTCACCACTCAGCTCCGCGTATATGCGATGTGATACGGCTTTGGTGCCGTCAGAGGCAGGTAGCGCGGCAGATGGCCGGAGATCGGGCGGCCGAGGTGTGCTCCTGTTAAGTGGGGGGCCGATGGCACGGAACACTAATTGTGCAAGTTTACTTGCACTTGATCAAATTTTTTTCTTAGCAGCTTCGCCAAATTACTTTTTTCAAATAATTCTAAAATAAGTCACACGCCCGTTTTACAACTAAAATGTTAGTTAAACGGTAGCAAAATGATGTTTCTCTCTTAAAAATAAGACATTGTTGCTATTTACTTATTTTTAGGTTTAGAAAAATGTTTTAAGTAAACAATATTTTGTTGTCATATATCCTACTACTGCTCCTACTGTATAAGTACAAAACCATTCTGTTAGATATACAATAATTATTACTGTTTCTTATGCCTTCTGTTCTGAAACAAACCTCTTTTTCTAAATTGTAATGAAGCTAGAAGTAGGTGTTGTTATCATAATCAATTATATTGTACAAAACAACAAGAATTATATCTCATACAATGCAATGCTTTGGATATCAGAACTGTTATTATTTCAGCAGGGGCGTATTCATATGAGGGGGATGAGGGGAGCGATCCCCCGGTGGGCGTTGGAGTTGGCTAACTAGAGTACGAGTTGGCTAGTAGGACCTCGTACCAAAAAAACGTCGACAATCAAGTTTTTGGAACATTGCAAAAAAAGGTCGACAGTTTTCGATTTTTATCTTCACCTAGCTGTATTTTTCGCCCCTGTCTCCTTCCCCCCAAACATAGTGCTTTCGATATGCCTCTTTCACTGTCCCCTTTTCTCCAAACATAGTGCTTTCGATGTGCCCCTGTATTTTAGATTTAATTTTGAAGCCGGGAGCACAATGAAGAAACCAGTTGGCGTAAAGCTGACCTTATGAAGTAGGAATCTTATTTAGTTAGTTAAAATCCTAACAATGCAGTACACTACAGTATGTGTCACTGCTAAGCTCATAAAAAATTGCAAGATCTTTTACGCGAAATAAAGGGAAAGGGTTAATCCAATATCACAAAGCCTTTACTGAGGGACAAAAAATAAAAAAGTACCCAAATAAATCTTTTAAATTGAAATTTTAAAACACCAGTTATCGTCCCTGAGCAAAATTTCTACTTTCATTTTACATTTTGGGTGTCTCACCCCTTGAATTTCTAAACCATGTATTTCTCGTTAAACTCATAAAAGAATAATAATATGCAAGTTTTTATAGTTTTCTACAAAGTAGTTTTTGACGTACGAGATCATGCAGCGGAAAAAAATACATCGCCGTTTATGTCTCCCTCTCCCCAAGCGCCAGTTCTCTCAAGCAAAGTTATTATTACTAAAAAAGTGTCATACTTTACTAGCAGAGCTCTTCCCTACTGTACTCAACTTGTTACAGGGAAGCATTTTAATTCGGGTACGAAAAAGTGTAAAAAACTAGCCATTTTTGAGGCCGATAAAAAGAAAATTTATCTCTTGGATCTTAAATAATAATACAGCGGGGAAGTGCACAAGCGTGTCAAGTATCCAATTTAAAATTTTTAAGGAGAAAAACGCAAAAATATACAAAACTTAGAGTAATTCGGGGAAAAGTGTGTGTAATATAAGATGACACCAACAGTCGCAGAAAATATGATTTCACTACCAATACTGTGTACATATAAACTAAGATTAATCAGCTTCCTTCCCTGTTATTTTAATTTTTTAACATAGTTTTTCTCAGTTATTCGCTATAAAAAACAAAAGACTGGTGACACAAAAGAAATGATGTGGACACCAGGCGCGGTCCGTGAAATTTTAAAGTTGTATATCTCTGTTGCTACTTATGGGACCCATGTCAAGTTCAGGTTTTTCAATAGTGAGCCTACTAGGAAAGTTTTGGTAAAGAAAAAAAAATTGTAATTTGCGAAAAAAAGTTGAATTTTTGAATTGACCCACCTGAGAAAAAAAGTAACACGCTTAGGTATTTTATTTATTATTTTTTCTAAACAAATTTTACATCATTTTGTCGACAATTCTTAAATTTTAAGTGAAAAAGATGTGTTAGTAGAAAGTTAGTCATTTGATTTTTTTTTAAATTAGATTTTAGGTCTAAAAAAATTCAAATGACTATAACTTCCTACTAACACATTTTTTTTTTCTAAAATTTAAGAATTGTCGACAAAATGTTGTAAAATTTGTTTAGAAAAAATAATAAAGAAAATACCTAAGCGTGTTAATTTTTTTCCCAGGTGGGTCAATTCAAAAATTCAACTTTTTTTCGCAAATTACAAAATAATTTTTTTCTTTACCAAAACATTCCTAGTGGGCTCACTATTAAAAGACCGGAATTTGGTATGGGTCCCATAAGTAGCAACAGAGATATAAAACTTTAAAATTTCAGGCGCCGCGCCTGGTGGACACAAAAAATTTAAGTTTTTCTTCTTCTTTGAAACCACGCCCCGCACATATGCGATAACTCTGTAGAATTTCTGTGGCGCATGATTTTAGAGGAAAAAAGTATAAAATACGATTTCTATTTCTTTAAATTATTATGCCTTGTTATTTTGTGTCTACAACAGAAAGTCGTAGGATTTTATAGCAGATAATTGGGCAACAACAATTTAAAAAGAAAAAAATACAATAAAATATCCTCGAAACCATTTTTCATTATGTCAACCTCCAAAAATCCACCCCACCCCTAACGTTTCAAATTGGACTCCCCATTTTGTTGACAAAAATAGAAATCTTACTTTGTTTTATATCTGGTATCAAACTTATTTGGGATATTTATTCTATCTTTTATGGAAATTTCATGGAAATATCAGGAAACGAATAAGAAAATATTTTTAAAAATTGTTTTGTTTCACTGTTTTAAGTTTTATTTTTATGACAAATAACTTAGCAGTTTTCTTCCATACTACCCTAAAATAAACATTTTCAAAGAGACAAGTTACTAATATTAACCCTTCAACCAGTACAAAAACTTAAATAATAACAACAGATGTTGAAATTGTGCTCCTCCGGCCTCAACAGAAGCTTCCAGACGAGGTAAAAACCCCCTTGTGCAAGCTGCCCTTATCATACCTGGTGTAAGGGTACGCCGACCCTTCTGATTTTGTTTTTAAGATCTTCCAAATTAGCTGATTTCTCCTGATAAACAAGCTCTTTCAGATATCCCCAAAAAATCCATGGGAGATATGTCAGGGGATCTTGCTAGCCAACAAATTGGTCTCCTATTCCCAATCCATTTGTTATGAAAGGTGTTTAAGTGTTTCGTAACGATCTGAGCGTTGTGGGGAGGTGCCCCATCTTGCTGCAATCCCATCAGCATGCCATCCGCGAGAGGAACATTTTCCATTACTTCTGGCAAAATGTTTTGCAAAAAGTCTAAATACCTCTGCCCCATTAAGGTACCTTCATAAAAGTTGGGTCCAATGAAGTGTCAATTAAAAAGTGCACACCAAACGTTTACACCCCACACAGTCCGAAAACGCGTCTCCTGCACCCAACGAGGGTTATCGACCGACCACAAGTGCGCATTATGTTTGCTGACCACACCATTGTTATCAAATCGACTTTCGTCTAACCAACAAATTTGGTCCAGGATGACTGGATTGTCTTGCACGTCCACTTGAAGCAAAGTAATAAATTCCATTCGGCAGTCAAAATCAATGGGTTGTAAGCCTTGAACTAAATGTAGTTTTAAATTGAAAATTTGTGCTGCTTCAAGATTCTCTGAATAGTGCTTTTGCTCACTTCAAGTTCTTCCGCAATCATGCGAATAAAAATTTGAGGATTCGTCCCCACGTATACTAAAACATTTAGGTATCACATTTTCCTCGTTTTTAGCTGGAACACGATGTTCTTCGTGTTTCGAGGTAAGAAATGATCCGGAGCGCATCTTTCTTTCCAGTGTAAGAAAAGCGGCATGTGATGGGCGTCGACGATCCAAGAACTGCTCCTGGTATAATTTGGCTATTCCCTAGTCCCTAGTGTTTTTCCGACACTCCCCATAAATGAGGAGCATACTGTTACTGCGAACATCTTCATTCGCAGTGAATGTAACAGGCATTGTTGGTAGACCAAAGATATTATTCCGAAAAGAACGCAAACCGAAAAAATACTACATTCATAAAAATATTTGATCTCCTAAGCGATAAAAAGGTGCAAATAAATAAAACCACCAACATTTTTTTGTGTACCACCAGGTCGAGGGAATTTTAGCATATTATTCTCAATTTGAATCGATATTCGTCATTCTATTATCGGTAATTCACAGTGGTTATGCTTATTTTACAATATTTACTTTTATCAACTTTTGTATCGGGAACCTCAAAAATATTGTCAAATGAAAGAAGGATTCTATTTTTGCAGAAAAAGTGGGGATGGCATTTGGAAATAAAGGGGTGAGGGTAAGTTTTTAGGGTTTGAAACAGTAAAAATATTTCGAAGGCATCATGTGAAAGCCCATTCGAGATCCTAAAAATATCGCTATGTTAATTTTTATAGTGTTTCCGATAACGGAAAATTAAGGGACACCCTTTATATATTAGGGATGGGAGGTAATCTTAAGGTTACAAACTATTGCTTGGTACATCAGGTGTGTTCCAAAATTGCACTTAAAGCATTTGTTTACTACACAATCGAGTATAATTTGAAATCTAAAAAACACAGAAAGGTGACTATCGTAATTTTTATCGCCTATTTTTATACCTACATTTTCCTCTATGGACAACTTAAATTATAAATAAAGCAATAAGAGGCCACTAGCCACTCTGATGTATCTATTTTTTTATCTAGAATACGAACAAATACTAAACAACACGCTATTCAGCTACCAACGCAACAATTAATATTGTTATTCTGTAAAAAGAAACATTTGAAAAGCGCCAATAAAAAAGTATTTTATATGAAAACCTATTTTGGGTTTCAATAAAGGGTGTAATATTCCCTTGAATGACATGAAATTTTCCTCACGTTTAAATATACTTTACTATAACCTTATATAATTTGAGACACGATATATTAATGTACCAGGCACCAACAGTTTCTGAATTGTTCTAGACTCAAAACTCTCTATAGTTTTGTTGAGCTAAATGCCCGAACGAGATATTGATTGCTCCTTATTTAGTTTTATTGAAACTATCCAAATATACAGACAGAAATATAGGTCAATAATTTCCATTTATTGACCGGGATTTCCTGAACTTGAACAGAAATTATTCATTGTCACTTTAATCTAGGAAGGAAGCTTTCATGTCCAAATTGCACGATACGTTTTGATTATGACATAATGGGTCTGTTCCACACTTTCTTTTTATTAGTGCGGTTAAAATTGTAGATACAGTTTCTGAAAAATTGATTAAAGCTCAAATTTTGTAAGCGAATAAGTATCATTATTGTAGGCGAGTATCTTCATTACTTGCTGCCAGTTGCATTAGTTGCTATCACGAGGCGACTGAACAGTGTTGTCGATAATTATTTTATTTTTTATTGTTGTGAAATTCTTCGTCTCGCTGTTTAAGACTTGCATATTGTCTGATGCTCACAATGCTACTTTACTCATCGACATTAAATTCGGAACAACCACAATTTTGATCAAATTTAATGTATGATAACTTTTTGCTCCATCCAGAGTCAGATATGAATGTTTTTTTTTTCAATGTAGATAACTGCTTATATTTTAATAAATTTTATTCAATTTTAAAAAAAAGAGTTTACATGTTGAACCATACAGGAAAATAAAATGTATATTTCCCCTTAAGTTTGTAATACCCTGTAGAGTAATTTTGCAATCTAAACCTCACTGGATTGCCTTTCTGCAGAGTCTAATTCATTCTTAACATTTTGCTTTTTTATTCTTCTCGATATCTTTCTCAGTTCAAGCGACATGAATTTTTGAAAAACACATTACACTTTGTACGAAAACACATTGATTTTCGCAAATAAAAAAAGGCTAAAGAACACAGATGTTCTTGCCGAGAATATAGTCCTGCGCTGACTAAAAAATAAAATTCAATTAATTTGATAAAGTACAAATTTTTGTATTTTGAATAGGATTTTTACCATAACATTGAAGGACCAGTGCCAGAAAGGCACGGAGTGGCTTTCAAACAGTGTTCAAATTTGATCCTGGAACTTAAAAACTACTATTATATCTAAACAAATTTATATTAGACTAACAGTGCACATGAAGCTTGTAAAAAGACCACTTCATAATGACGCAACACTTGTAGTCAAAACTATTTTCTTGCTTGATGAGATGAAGTACTGTTTTGCATTTATGAATAACCAAAAAAAAACAAGCTTACTACTTTTAGAGTAGTTCAGTCACTTTTATAACTATTCTGAGTTCAACACTCGATACTAAATTTGCTGGGTTAATAAATTTCTCAACTGCAAAAAAGGGCAGTTTCAAATAACAGACACAGTTTCTGCGGAACACCAAGCTGCTTGAGATTATTTACAATACTCAAAAGAAAAAAACTGGATGGGTCCTACCTTGGATCATGCAGAGTTCAGTGTTATTGCACGAAACAAACTTGTTAGTTTCCTTAATGAGACCTTAAACTTCCGTAAAAAAATACACTACTAATCAGTAACATTCTAGTACATTTTAACAACTACTTTCAAAATAATCTTTCATTAGATCGGCGAGGGTTTTGTCAAGTCTTGACAGCGAGAGAAGAAGAAGGTTTTTTTTTTGTAAAAACGGTTGCTGGGCAACACGGCGAAGAAAACCGCAGGTGTCTGACAACGAAGCGGGTGATTTATTTCTTTGTTCGAGGGTTTCTCGAACACACTTTTTACACTTTCTTCCACTGGATATGCTATTCTACAGAGTCTGATTCATTCTTAATATTTTGCTTGTTTGTTCTTCTCGATATTTTAGTTAGTACCTAGTGTTACCCCTTCTAGCTCTTGTAACAGCTGCTAAACGCCGATTTATTCCTATAATTGGGTTTTGGATAGGCCCTTGTGGAATAGTATTCCATTCTTCTTCCAGAGCGTCACGAAGCTATTGGAGAGTGAATAACTCATCAGGTTTCCTGATTCGTCTACCTATAATGTCCCATACATGTTCAATCGGATTAATGTCAGGACTACGAGCGGGCCAGTATACATAACGGTTATTCACCTTCTTCTAAATATTGGGCCACTATTTTTGCAGTATGTGGATTGTCATGCATGAAAACAAAGCAGTTACCATTAAATTGGGCAAAAACAACATGTTCTTCCAGAATTTCATCGATGTACCTTCGGGCAGTTCGAGTTCCTGTGTCAATAAAAACAAGTTCTGTTCGAGTGTCAAAGGAAATACCACCACACACCATAATGGATCCAACACCAACGCTAACCCTTTCGCTAAAATTACATTTCGCGAATCTCCCCCCTTGTCGTCTCCATACTCTTTCTCGTCCGACAGGAGACCTCATGCAAAATCTAGACTAGTCTCTATAGGAGTAACCAACATCATGAAGAGCAACGGCTCTAGCTGAATCTTCGGATGACATACGCATCGTGAAATAAAAAATAAATTCGGAATTCACTTACCAAACGTTTTAAATCCTCGAAATGTCTGATAAAACTGTTTAACAAATGCAGAATGAGTCTCTAAAAAATCCAAAACATTTCAAGAAAATCAACAATGTTTTCAATAATTATAATATTGTTGTAAAAAGTGTAATGTTTTTTTTTGTTTTAAATTAATTTCTTTTGGACTAAGAAAGATATCGAGAAGAATGAAAAAGCAAAATGTTAAGAATGAATCAACTTTTCAGAAAAGCATATCCAGTGGAGCTTATATTGCAAAATTACTCTACAGGGTGTTACAGGGAAAATATACTTTTGTATTTTTATGTATATTTCAACATGTAAACTCTTTTTGAAAATTGAATAAAATTAATTAAAATCGAAACATTTATCTACATTTTGAAAAAAAAACATTAAAATCGGATTATGGAAAAAAGTTATTATACATTAAATTTGATCAAAATTATGGTTGACCTGAATTTAATGTCGGTGAGTATATTTAGTAATAAATTAGACAGAATACGGTGCGACTCGTATCAATTACTGGATAGACAGGTTTGTTTAAAGTGAACAGAAATATTTTCGTCTTCAGCTTTTTATGCGAGTTAAGTTTAATACAGTTAAAAGTACAAACAGTAAGTAATAGCCAATAATATAAATGCATTAAGAATGTTTTTATTTTTTTTTATTTTAAACCTAAGATTTAGATGTAGGTACTAGAAAAACATTTCTGTATTTTGGGAAAATACGCTCTCCCTATTGTAATGTAAGTACTTAGGTGCTTTGGCACTACAAATTGGGCCATTATTTCATTGATGTAAAATATGGCGGGTTTTTCAATTTTTGAACAATTTTTTTGTTTAATAGGGAGTCATGGAAGAGCTTTCGAGAAAAACTGACGTCTTTTGTATTACGTAATGTCCAAAGTTAAATGCATTTAAAATACAATCATGAAAAAAAACCAGCAACTACTCGTATATCAGGTCTGTAAATATTTTCAAAGTATTCCCATTTGTTGTAAAATTTTATGATTCAAACTTACAATACATATTATTTACATATCTAGATGATAATACCTATATAATAATATGTATACTTACCTATTTGATGAGAGAGGGGAGTTTACCAAGAGTTACATATTTCCTCTTTGTTTGAACTATTTTTATGTGCTATATTTTTATTTGGTCTAACTGCCTTAAAAACTTAAAATTTTCCAGTCGACAACTGTATTTTTGTTCTGTTAATCTCCTCATGTTCAATTAGCAGAGGTACTTGTTCCATCTATAATTTAAAAAGGAGTAAAATCAAGCAGTGGCGCACCCAGGGGAGGGGCTGCAGACCCCCCACCCCACCCAAAGTGCACTTATAATTGAAGAAATGTGGTAGCATTTTGTACACACCATCACAACTTTTAGAGACACCCTGTATAAAATATTAAATGAACTAAACCTATGATACAGTGGGGCAGCATTTTACCTTAACCTTTTTATTTATATATACTTCTTATTCGAATTAACCTTATCAAAATTTATAATTATTTAATAAAAATTAAATACCGCTTGTTATGTCTTCATCTCTAAAGATATTAATACATATGTATATCATCATACCTAAATATAAGTTATCTAAAAGAAGCATATGATTATGCATAGTAGAACAGTAAGGACAACCAAAAAAATTTTTATGGCATGGCAAACTGGCAATAATTTATATTGTTTGGCCATACATGGTGCAAACAAAAGTTTACGTAAAGGTAAACGAACCGGTTCTAGGTATGGTTAACCATACAGCACAGGCACAGTATTATTATAGGTGAGTGATTCTTAGGAGATGTAAATACGTGGTTCAGCAGAAAAGCACGAGATACCTTAAGAAATAGGCAGGTTATCAACAAGCGGCATTATACCTGTATATATTCTTCCTTCATCTTACGAGAAAAAAAATTAAAATTGATTTTTTTTTCGTGGTAATTTTATTAAATCTCATCTCCGTGATAGTTTTCAGTACCGTTTTTATACATACACAAAATACACATTTACTTATTTGGCTTTCCGCTAATTTAAATAACGTTGTTATTATTTTATTATTTTTTCGGTAATTGTCGTTTACTTCAATTATTGTTTAATTTTACTTGCATATAATATGTATGGTTAAAATATCCGTGAAGGTTAATAAAACGGTAAATATTAATTTTTGGAAATTACTGTTTATACATGTAATGATTAGACTCGCTCTTGATATATATATTTTGTTACCTCAAAAAAGGGTGAACTTGCTCATATTCGTGAGCGTGAGGCTCATCTCTGTGAAGTACAAGTTTTCTCTTAGATAAAAATATTAATAAAGGAGAGTTTTTTATCCTTTTATCTTATTTAATTTAATAAAAACAAAAAAAAAGAGAGACAGAGAGAGAGAGAGAGAGAGAGAGAGAGAGAGAGAGAGAGAGAGAGAGAGAGAGAGAGAGAGAGAGAGAGAGAGACGATATGAGAAGCCTTAGTAAAAATCAAATCGCATAGCGTGAAGTATGAAGCAAGAAGAAGGAAGGAAATTAAATGTTATAACCAACATTAGCTCAAATATGCCTCTAATATTTTATTATTAAAGATACTATGTCATACATCATCTCACATCAGTGAAATTATATTTAAAAAAGAAAAAGTATCTTATTGCTAAAGTTAAGCACTTAAGTGTGCAACAACACGTACAGTTCTTTATTAGAAGCATTCAGTAATAAAATCATATATTTCTCTTAAAAAATATTTTATTTGCCTAAACTATAATTTCAGATTTAAACATTTCGTAAGAATCAACCAGGTAACGTATGTTATGTGAGATCATCACTGTAAATATCATATACTAAAAAAAATTATATTTTGTAATAGTAATCTGTGAATTATGAAAAATAAATTTAATTATTTAATGTGATGATATAATAAATTAATGTGTATCTACGGTAAAAGATAAAAAGTGAGTGAACAATTCAGGAAGAGTTTCGAAAATTACCATAGAGTTAGCGGTGCTTGAATTTCTGCAAAAAAGCATAATAGGTCTATTTTAGTCGATCGAATTATATTAATATTTCATACAATTTAAAGTGTTTATCACTCAGTGTATTTATATGTATCATATTTTATCCTTTAACTCCAATAAGTTTAATTTAATTTATGATAGTTTTGACTGTCTATTTATTTAAAAATTTGTAACTATGCAACCGGTAGAGCAAATACAACAATTTCCTGAATACACACGTAGTTTTTGACGAAGAATAGAATTTTGCAAAAAAATATACCTTTCCATTTGACATTTTAAACTTGCCATCCGAATTTCAAAATTTGGAGAAGGGGAAGTGTCAAACATATTTTAAAATAATATGTCTCTTTGCCTCCTTATTACCTTATAAAATTTTTATAAAAATGTCCAAACTGTTGAGATATCGAATTATAATACTCTAAAATTAACACCAGTCAAGCGATGTCCAATAAGAAATATGCACGTATTTTTTTATTGCATAAATCGTTTAAGGAAGTCATTATAAAATAAACCCGAAAAAATTATTTTATAGAAAATTAGGTACTAGGATAATTTAGCTAGAAAATTTCTTTATCTACTCCTATTAAATTATATATTAATTATTCAACTACTTTTGAACAATTAATAGTATCTATAAACAAACAACATGAGTTATAATAACTCACTGCTATAACTCACTATAATAAATCGGAAAAGATTTACGAACCGAATATCAAGGTGGCTCTGTACAAGCCGATTGGCCGAAAGGAAACAGTCCATTATAATATATTGTTATTGAGGGAAGTAATGTCACTCGAATAATTTTGACGTTTTCAAATTAAGTTAATACCTAAAGTTCTTTCTCTGTAGTTGTATCTTAGTATTTATTGTTATAGTCGTAGATAAAGTATAGTATTCAACTTGCGGTAATGGTCATAACTCACTTGATGAATTACAGCACTCGCCTGCGGCTCGTGCTGCAAACTTCATCTGCGTGAGTTATGACCTACATTACCGCTCGTTAAATAATATACTATTACTTTTCGGTATTACAATTATTTTAACTTATTACACTTAAAAAGCAGCCATTGGCCCTTAGTGAAAAGTGACGTCAGGAAGTGAACAGTGACGTCAGGAGATTAGCAAAAATAACGTAAAGCTTAACCGAAAGTCGAACAGGTTTGCTTTTCTCGGAAACAGTCAGAGGGTGAGCAATTGAATTTTGGGTTAATAGAGGAATAGTGAAACTAGCTTCAGTAAAAAATTCAGTTATACAGGATGTATCGTCTGGGAGTTATTAAACGTCAAAGTAGAAATTTTCGCGATTTCCGTTGAAATCGGGCACAAGGGGCAAAAGTGAATCAAACCGATTTAAATTTTTGGAGGTTGTAGAGGACTTGGAGCTTTAGAACCCAACCGGAAAATGGCAAGTAATTTTTTGTATTTTTTTAAGTCGAAAAATGCGATTTGCAGACCCCTTTTTGGTACCTAATAACATAACTCGAAAACGAAATCGGCTCGAAAAACGGATTGATAAATAAAACTTTAAAATCTCAAATACTTTATTTTTACAATACATTTACCTAAACCTAAAACCACTGAAAAATAGATAAATTTTGGAAAAATGGAGATTTCAATTTTTGACCCAAATATTTCACGATTTTTTTTTGGGTCAAAATGGATCCAAATTAAAATCCAATATACCTCATCGGAAAGAGCTTGTCGAAATACGTGATATCCATATTCGTTAGTTTCTTCATTCTTTTTAGGGAGGGATCAATTGCCGATTAAATTTAAATTTTTTGACTTTTTTTGCACTCGACATCGATACCTTTAAATCACTCCATAATTTTTCCTATCTACTTCTTTTCCCATTTTTCAATGCTATCTTATAGAGGGATAATCAGACTTTAAAATAAATACAGAATGGGTCATCCAGGAGCGTATTTAAGGGGTAAAAACCGAATTTTCTTCATTTTTTTCCAACAAATTCTATTTTTAACCGACATAATTCTACACTATTTTTCCTATTTAGTGATTCTTTTTGGGTTTATTTTATCCCGTAATTATCAAATAATACCTCCCACTAATTTAAGTCGCACATCGGGGACATGCAAAATTTGAAACTTTTAAATTTTCAAATTTTCGACCAATGCCATGAAAACAAAGAATTTATTTAGGTCGAAATTATTAAAATATGATGTGCATGTGCATATGTGTTTTGTTGCAAGATTGGAAGGTTCCTGGATCGATTTCGGCTTGAAATATACATGAATAAGATTTTAGGAACCTTCTTCTTTAAGTGTAGGGATATTTCATTTAATGAGTTACGCATTAAATGCCATTTTTATTTATTTTTCGATGACCCTACAATACTGAAATTCGCTATGTACTTATTATAACAGTTTTGACGTCACAGCCAAGGGGATCACGTTGTATAAGTTTCGAAATTCGTGTGAAAATTTGAAGTAGAAAATCCTTTTCTTTATTAATAAAGACAAAAAATTGATAAAAACAAGGACCACAAATATTTAATTTATGTAGGGAATATAAAAAAATATTACGGAATTATTTGGGTTATATGCATATTCCCTAGCCATTTTCCATAGTGTATCTGCTAGTAGATTTATTAGAAATCTCTGTTCAAAGGTTTACCTTAAACCAAACAGCTTCAAAGGCCAAATGAACTAAATAGCCTGATTTAAATATTATTATAATTATAACGGTTTTAATTTTTTAACCTTGTTTTTTCATCTTTAGCCTATTATGGTATTCTTAAATTAACAATATCATAATATCGTTATGAAACCCGATGACCATTTTCGAACAAATTTTAATTATTAATAACTGTACGTACCATATTATTGCTTTTTATACTGTAATAAATTTTTTTTGCAGATCATCATGGGCGGTTTGACTCAACGACCATGGACTCCAACCAAAAGGCGTGGGCCTATCGCTGCAGAATATAATAGTCCGGGACCAGCGTGTGTTCACCTACCATCATATATAGGTAAGAAAAAACAATAATGTTAATACTGATGAAATTATTTTTACTGCTGATAATAATGAACAAAATTAAAAAAAAAACAATATTTTATTTTAATATAAACTTTGTTGATTCTATAGGTTAGAATACAAAGAAAAGATCTACGTCATCAAGTACAAAAAAAGAAACTACTCATGAAAAATAACCATTAGCTAAATAATAAATAATTGTTGGTTTGCCGAATCCCCCCTGGTCCAATTTTGCAATAAATTATTATTTCCGCGATAATTCTGTTTAATAAAAATACGTGATCTAAAAGAAGAAACTGACTGACTGACATATCAACGCACACCCCACACCAATGGGTCTAGAAACTTGAAATTTTGCACAGTGGTTTCTTACGTAACGTAGGCATCTACTAACGAAGGCGTTTTCAAAATTTAACTCATAAGGGGGTGAAACGAATTCAATCTTTGTATGGAGAAAAATATTAGATAGTCCTATTAAATCTGAAACTTTTTAGAAGTACCCTAAAAAATAACGGCCAGATTCGCCAACGCTAGTCCGGTCTAATTTGACAACCAAAAGTTTTAAGCTGACAAGTGTAAGAATAAGACAACTAAGCTTTATACTATGAATTTATTTCTGAGTTTTTTCGCAAATTTATAAAGAAAAGGGCAATTTTAGTACGTACTTTCGACAATAATGGAACTAAAATCATTGTAGCAACCCGTTGCAAGATGAAATTAATTTGGAAACCAAGCAAATCGCTAAAATATCAGAGTAATTCATAAGTTTTTAAGGACGACTTATTAACAAAAACAGGACAAAAACCGATCAAAACATAACTGATCAGCTAGAAGATCTTAATTTAAACCAGTACTAAATCTTAAACCTTCGTAGTGAATCTTAACGTAAATGTTTAAACACGTGTTTTACAGTTTAAAATAAATCAACCCCTAAGGGGGTTATATGGGAGGTTTAAAGTTTGTAATGAAGTAAAATTTTTATACCGCGGACGAAGCCGCGGGCGAAAGCTAGTAGAGTACAACATAATCTTTGTGTGTATAAAAAAATAGGTTTGCTATTCCCTAATTTGTCTTAATCCTCCGCCAAATTAATTGTCACTTCATGGTTTACCAAGGAGAAAAAAAAAAGAAAAGAAGTGTGGCAACTATGAGGATAAAAGATAAAGTTAGTGGGAGTTAGATAGTTAGAAAGATCAAGAAGATGAAAATCGAAATGTTGCCAGCTATTGTCTGTTTTCATAATTTTAATAATTATATTACAAAAATAATCATTAATTGCAAAATTGGACAAGAGAGGATCTGGCCATGGAAGAAAGAGGGGATGGAAATGACATCCAAATTTTGCGCCATGTTGATATACAGGGTTCCCCAGAATAGACTACTCATTTTAATAGTCGAATAAAAATTTTACAACTTAACAAAATAAACATTTTATTTCTAATTGCAGCTAACTCTTTGGGATTTGCTATAACTTATAAATATTTGGTTGATAAACTCTAACTTTTAAAAATTACGTCTTCTAAATGACAGCCCCCGACTTCAATACACTTCTTAACTTTAGACAAAAAATGATTCTTTAGGTACACGTTAAAGCAAAACGTGATCTATTTCTTCATCAATTTGGACTTTAGGCTCCTCTATACTTTCTGGGAGCCTTGCAAAAACTTTGGCCTTTAGATGTCCCCATCGAGAGAAATCGGGTGCCGTTAAGTCGGGGACCTCGAAGGCCAAGCTAAATCTCCAAATCGCGAAATGAGTCGGCCATTAAACATTTCTTGAAGAATTCAGGAATTCTCACGGGGTTTATGGCGGCATGAGCTGTTACACCATCTTGCTGAAATATCAAGGCAGTATTTCGCGCGCCAATGACGAACTTATACCATAACAGTTTTACGATTTGGGGCATGACCCCTATTGTTATTATTGAACTGACGCCGAAATGCACTTCTAACTTCTATCGAATTACTTCTTATGTAAGTTTCTACACAAAATAGTATATGGTACAACGAGCATGGAATGACATGCATTTCCTACGAGTATGACGTTTGCAGCATGAGCCGCAGGCGAATGCTGCAAATCATACGAGTAGGAAATGGTCATTCCATGCGAGTTTTACACTATACTTTTTCTACGAATGTTACTGTTACATAAAATGGGATTAGTAATATTTTTCCTTTTAAGATGTCAAAAAATGTCAATCTGACATTCCACAAATAAAAATTATAAAGATTTTGGATGTGAACGCCACCTTTGTAAAAAATACCCGTGCACAATGGGAACTTTGTAGTTCAATCACCATGGTGATTGAAGCACAATGAAAATGTGTAAAACACAATGCACCATGTTCCGAAATTACTATTGAACATACAATAAAGGTTTTTATTGACATTCGTAGAAAAAACACGTTGTTGAACTGGATAATTTATGAAAATTCGAACGGATGTTAGAATAATATGTCTAAAAGCCTAAAATTTTACGTTCGGATTCACTAAGAAAGTTAAAGATTAAAGATGGTTTAAATTAAGATCTTCTAGTTGATCACAGGGGCGGATTTAGAATTTTGTGGGTGGGCAACGTCATCCCGAGCTACACAAAAGTACAGACCAAAAAAAAAAACGGGTGAGCTCGAGTGCGACATTACATTTGTATTGTTAAGGGTTCTAAGAAATGTACACTATTTCATAATGGACGACATATCTAATTTTAAATACATTTATTCCCAACCAGCATTTACAATTGCTTATTACAGGGAAATAATTACAAACTATAAATAAAAATCTAAAAGTAAAATTTACAACAAAGTAAAACAAATTAAAGCAGTATAACAGTAATAACAAAGAAGATTTTAATTAAAGGCTATTTTTCCAGATAGTATTTTTTTAAATATCTTTTATATTTTTTAATATCGAAAATATTTCTTATTTCTTTTGGAATATTATTGTAAATAATTATTCCATTGTGTAATAATGATTTCTGGGCAAAGTTACTTTTAACTTGAGAAATAATCAAATCATTATTATTTCTTGTTTCATAAGTATGAATATTTATTGCTTTTAATAATTTTAAATTTAAAATCTTTTTTCCATTTATTATTGATTGAATTAAAATAGAAATTTTTAATTTATAAATATTTTCAATATTCAAATAACCATTTGGTTTATATAAATTTTCAGTTGGCGTAAGAAAAGGTAATTTATGAATGCATTTAATACATTTATTTTGTAATTTTTTTAGTGGATTTAAAATATATGCACAAGCAGATCCCCATAGCGAAATAAGATACTGTAAATGGGAATAAATTAATGAAAAATACAAAGATTTTAAATATCTAAGGGGTATAAAATATCTAATCTTATATAATATACCAACAATTGGTGATATTTTATTCCTTAAATTTTGAATATGTTTTTTCCAGGAAAGATTTTCGTCTAATGTTAATCCTAAAAATTTAATTTTTTTTGAATACTTTATATTTCTACCCCTATAGGATAATGTCAAATTTTCAGTTTGTTTCTGATTTTTACAAATCATCATAAAACAAGACTTTTCAAAATTTAAAGTTAATTTATGATATTGCAGCCAAATAAATATTTCATTTAAGTCATCATTAATATCATTTATAATTTGATTATATGTATTACCAAAATAAATAATAGTGGTATCGTCTGCAAATAATCTTATTTTACCCTTTAAATTTAATTTTGAAATAGAGTTAATATAAATGAGAAAAAGAATTGGTCCCAATATCGAACCTTGTGGGACACCGCATGTAATATTTTTTAAAGAACTTTTAATATTTTTTATTTCAACATATTGTTTGCGATTACATATATATTACATCTAAACCTGTTCTTCTAACTTACCAATATTCTAGCATTTTTTTAAAAATTTACTTATACCTTCTGTCCATTTGATGGATTGATATACGAAAATTTTTCGAAAACACATTTTGTCGAAAATATATTTTCTCGAAAAGAGAACTTTTTCAATAATACAGATATTCGAAAACTAGGGATGTTTAAAAAACAAATTCTGAAACCATCTTCGAATTTCTTCTAACCACTTTTTGAAATTAAATTTTTTCAAGACAACATGTTTTTAGAAAGAACGTTTTTTAAATATTGTTTCGCAAAAGAAAAATATTCATATTAAAAAACAAAACTTTTTTGAAAGCAATTTACTACAGAGTAACATAGCAAATACAAGGAAACGTAAACCTGACCAAATACAAAAAAGGTTCGTTTGGGATAGTTCAGGATCTTTTGGTCATTTTTCCATTGTCCAAGTCAGTAGAGTTCATAATTTAAATCTAAAAAAACTGTGTTCTAAAAAATATATTTCCGGGAAATGTATTTTTTAAAGGTTCTTTTTAATAAAATATATTTTCGAAGAAGCTGCTTTTCGACAAAAATTGCTTAATTTAACACCAAAAAAGATATTTGCTGAAAAGAGAAACAGCTAGAAGAGTTGGTCATCTTAGCTTACACGCGACAGGACAGATTGTTTGATTAATATGAAAGTGTAAATATTGTAACATTTTTTTTTTCATTTATCCCTTCTGCTCATCTGAGGGGATATACGAGTACTTACGAAAGTACAAATTGTCTAAAACCTATTTTAAATTTTTTTTAAAGAACTCAAAAATACCTTTTTTCAGAAAAGATCTTCTTCGAAATTAAGTTTTTTCGGATAATATTAATTTTTTCAAGAAACGGCTTTTTGAAGAAATAATTTACGAGAAAGTAACGTACCAAACCTAAGAAAACCTAAGCAAACCAAAAAAAGGTTCTTTTCTGCTTGATCAGGATCTTTTTTTGGGTGTTTTTCATTAACATTTTTCAAGCTACTAGAGTTCATGATTTAATTTTCCAAATATTGTTTTCGAAAAAATATATTTTCGAAAAATGTACCTGTTTTAAAAATTGTGTCTAGGATGTTGGTCTTGGGGGGGGGGCGGCTGCAGCCCCCAAACCAACCCCCCCCCCCCCCCCCGGTGCGTCAATGTTCACGAAGTTTGGTGTTGGGGTAAATGCAATAGGCGGAGCAAAAGCATTTCCCATTGCTCTTCAGACTCTTCAGAGGGGTTTGTTGCCATAAACGAAGGGAATACTGCTTATAGTTTATCTCGATGCAACTAAATAGCGAGGACGCAACATGACATTTCCATCTAATATTTCTCGTTGGAACCAGGAAGCCAACGATTTCTTATCTGTCTGTTTTTCGTAAAAAATAGTTTCTTCTTTTGTATTGGCTGATGTAGACTAACTTGCAGTCACCGTCGACCCATTAAGATACAAAGCATATTAAGATATAAAGCACTTTTGGGGCAATTACTCAGTACTTTAACTCTCCATCACACGATTTTTTAATCAACCAAAGCTTTTTCGCTCTCCATTACACGATTTTTTAACCAATCAGAGCTTTTTTCGCTTCTCTGACGCGTGATAGACACCTATAATTATCTTCTTTTACCGTTAGTTCCATTTGCGTCCACCCTTTCCCCTTAAGCAACTTTGAGCGACCAGAGTTCAGCACCCCTAACTAAAATTCTGGTTGCGCCCCTGACTGGAATTCTGCAAAAACCGTAACTATTAATCTTGTTTGTTGAGTAATGAAATAATCATGTATTTAATGCGTTATAATATTTGTAATTTGCAAATTATACAACGCTGATTTTTATCTGGACGGGGAATAAATTTCCATTTGTTAACTTAACCTTGTTCTAACAGGTCGTGTGGGCATAAATACCGTCAGATAAAGTAGCATTCGTATGTTTGCAAAAATTTATAGGGTTTGTTATTCCAAATTGGAAGTTTTGCATATTACTGTGTCTCTATAGAGCAGTGGTTCTTAACCTTTTTTGGACTAGGGACCACAATGATTTTTTTTGTTCTTAGCAGGGACCACAAGGTCCAAGAATAATAAACTGTGTTAATCTTAAGGTGGCATTTTCCAATCGGGTCCTCCAGCGTAGCCAACTTAATTTCATTTTGACATGGTTTTTCGGCTTCAAAATTTTTGACAATAACATTATGAGTATATTAAGTATATATTCATATCCTGCAAGCACTTTTCAGTCAATTAATTAAAGTCTTAACGTGTGTAATGATTTAATTCAGAAGATTAATATTTCAATCTGTGTCATTTTTTCTGTCACTACGACCTCAATATTCATTTTAAATATTGTTTTCCTAAAATAAATCATAAAATATCTTAAAACTTTTATTAATTCTTTACAAAATACCCATAGAATATGAATCTACGGTTAATATTGTGAAAATATTCATACAAATGAAAAATAAAGCAAAAAATTATACTAAAATAAAATTAAGTTGGCAATAAGTGGGTGTGGTCGGCAAATGAAGCCTTAAAATAAACCTTAATCAAAACTTTCAACTTAATAGTAACATGCACAGAGTGTACTATTATTTATAATAATAATATAAAAAAGACTAATTATTGTAATAGAAAATTAGGTTTGGTAAACCATCAATGTGATTTTTGAGCTTGCCTCTACAACTTGCCTTTACAAGTTGTGTAATCCTGGAGCGAATACTATTGTACAAAGCTAGACGCAAATCATCACTTACTTTTAATGGATTCCCTGGACTTATTTTTAATTACAAGCAAAGCAGAAAATCCTTGTTCACACATTAGATAAGTCGTGGAGAAGAGCATGAGATATCGCAAGGCAATCTTTCGAATTTCAGTATATGAAATTGCTTTTTTACATCAAACTCCCCAAGTGAAACAGATTCAAATGCATCCTCACAGTTTCCATAATTTTGTAATTTAATAAGCTCTTCCTGGATTTCTTCAGCAACCTTTCCAACAATAATACCAAGAGGGTTACGAATCAGCTTTTGGATAGCTTTTGTTTGATAAACGACTGAATCTCCAGTAAAATGAATAAATGTTTCGCGGACCACCGGTGAGATACCACTGCTATACAGAAACAGCAATGTAATATTTAATTTAATATAACATTTTAGAAAATGCTCTTTTTGATATATATATATATATATATATATATATATATATATATATATATATATATATATATATATATATATTAAATATTTCAAAATTTTTGGCTATAGATTTACGTCTTTAGTGGCGTAAAGTGAGATCTATTCGTGATAGATAATTTTGTAAAAATTACTATTTCAATTACTCTAAACATACCTAGGTACTTTTAAAGCTTTAAATGTACAATGCGTTGCCTGGTGACACCTTAGCAATGCATCCTTACCCAATCATTATATTAGAAATATTTTTTTTTAGGTAAAAAGCCTTTAGATGCAAAAACAGCTAGTGCACCATCATTCAGTTTTGGCGCCAAAGCCAATGCCAAATTAGAAAGTATTGGACCCGGTCCTGGACAGTATAATGTTACTGGTCTTAGTGCAAAAGGTAACGTAACAAATTATCAGCCGGTTGCAAAAAACTTTCAATCCAACTTTAAATCCTAATTTAGTGTTAAACACAAAAGCTATTCAGTTTACCATAGCGTTTGGTATACAGAATCTGTCCGAATCGGTAGCGCTTTAACGACTGAACAGACGATTGCCAGTACAAAACCCATAAAGATGTTTATTTTTTCATTTGTTTCTAATACACACTATTACACTTTAAAATTAAGACAAGACAATTTAGGTACAACTTTTTACGCTGGGTAGCTACATGACCGCTTTCGTATGTCCCAATGTAAACACCGATTTTAAGCGATTTTTATTCCCATTTTCAAAACTATTAAAATTAGATGGCTATATAAATTATGATACCAACAACATATTATTATGGATGTATTTTAAACATGCAGACTAAACTTGGTTAGTATAACCGTAACTTTGCTATTCTCTTCGAACATTTGTTTTCCAAAAATTACTTTCCAAAAATATGTTTTTTTTTAAATATGCGTTTTTAAAAATCGGTTTAAAGAAATATTTTCCAAAAATTTTCGTCGGTTTTGATGGACTGTGCAAAAACATTTAAATTGTATGGTATAGTCTGCCCAGCGGTAATTGACACTTGAAAGGAATGAAAAATAAATCACTATGATGCCGTAGGGAATTTTTAAAAATTCGGAATACTAAAAAACTATGTAGTACGCGTACGCCTATAGTTTTTTAGCATTCCGAATTTTTAAAAGTTAACAACGGCGTCACAGGAATTTTTTGTCCTTTCGTTCCGAGTGTCAATTACCGCTGGGCGTACATTACACTGTATTACATTAATATATAAGATATGTGTATGCGTATACAATTTTGACTTAATTTTTTTCTTGTAGGTAAAGACACTCCACCAGCATTAAGCCTCCACAGCAGACCAAAAGAACCTAGATCTGACAACTTCCCGGCACCTGGAGACTACAATCCAGATAAGGGCGAAAGAGTGATAAAGGATAGTTCACCTAAATACACTTTTGGGCTAAAAACAAATGTTGGCAAGCCTGTAGACACCCCTGGTAAGGATCGGTTCAGCTTATTAATATATTTATATAAATATTAAAACTAAAAGTTTAACAAGAAGTGTGACAGAAACTAATCAGAATCTTAACGGATTTAATAATACATTAGGGTGGTTTCCACGAAAGTAAGTCATTCTGGGGCTATCTTTGTCCGGTATAAAAATCTGACAATAATAGAATAATAATATAATGCATTTAACGAACGCAGTAAAACCTGTTTTCGTTTGTTGTATATATTAATGTACCATTTAAATTAGTTATTCACTACGTTATTTTAATTTTTTTAACATACAAATTATAAAATTGCATACACTCGCATATACATATGTTTACTTTTTATATAAAGGGTGATACAAAAAGATGTTAGGGAATTTTAAGGGCAAATTGTACATCTAAAAATATGAAAATAAGTTTATATAAACATGGACCCTCAAACGCTTTTTTGAGATACAGGGTGTTTACTATTTTCCTTCTTAAATGTTTTTTTTAATTTCAATTTAGATTTAGAGCATGTATTGAAGCATGAGAAAGTTATTTTTAGCATATACTAATAAACTTCAAAGGCACTGTTTATAAACAAAAAATACCAAAAAAAAAATTATTTTCAATATTACTTGTTTTTATTGTAAGATACAAATTAATTTTTATCTCGAAAACGGCGCGTCAGAGCGAAAAAGTTTAGGAGGCACTTTTTATGCAGAATTAATTGGGCTTTAAGAGAATAATTTTGCAAAAAATCAGTGGCGTGCCAGTTTTTTCGCTAAAAATAAAGACTGAGCAGCACACACGCCACTGATGCAAGTACATTAGAAAATAAATTTTAAAATGTAAATGTACCCTTTGATTACATTCTGGCGTGTACCAAAAGTCATGGCAATATCTTAACGCATTTTCGAGAAATTAAAAAAAATTTTAAAAAATATTAAACACCCTGTATCTCGAAAAAGAGGCGTTTGAGGATTCATGTTTATATAAACTTATTTTCATATTTTTAGGTGTAAAAACTTCCTTTAAAATTTCTTAACCTATTCTTGTATCACCCTGTATATCTTTGCTTAAACACAATTTTTTTAAAGCATTTTGATTGAATTCGGGCGCTCATAACTTACATAGTAGAACTATAATTCAATTGTTTCAGCAAAACTGACAAAACTATACTAAAATTGCAGTCTCAAGACTGATATTTTCAGTTTCGTGGCTAAAATTTGACACGAAACACCCAGGAAAGTGACATATTTTTATCTTAATTGATATAACAAAACCGAAAAAACAATAAATAACAAAAAATTGTCGGATAAGACAAGGATTTTATTATTATGTACCGGAGATACGATTGTCTTCCACCTACAAAAACTTAAATATAAACAGTACGAAACGGACAAAGTAGTAATAATAGTAAAAATAGTATAAATGCAGCTCACATGTGTACTCGCTTCACGTGTTTTGTATTTAAATGGGCACAAGGAGTTATTATTACTAAGGGACAGGGCTCTCGGTAGTGGTAGAAAACAAAATTGAAAACCAGCTCTGTAAGCAAAGATTGGAATATCCTTTAAAACATCAATAATAAAAAATTCGGTAAAGTGCATGGCTATACTTGCACAATTAGCGTTCCGTGCGATCAGCCCCTCACTTAACCTGAGCAAACCTCGGCCGCCCGATCCAAATTAAAAATTTTAAAAAAAATTGTAAGGACAAAAGTTGGTCCTTAGAGCTTGAGAAATATTTTTTGTTGAAAAGCTTTTTCTCTAAAACCAATGGTTCAGCAGTTCTAAGGAAATAAACAATTAAATTGCTTATAACAATTAATTGATCGCGCTAGAATTTTTCTACAAATAATTCTTAATGTTTAATGATTTTTTCAGATTTTTCTGAGCGATCCTTTTAGTGATAAGGGTGGGGGACAGCAATTTTTAAGCGTTTTTGCCGAAAAATATTGAGAAAAATGCATAAAAAATCATATATATCGTTGAATTCGTGCTTCAATAAGCTTTCATTTAACAGCCTACACGATGCCCTTAATTTTTTCCATTTCCCAATTTACCCCCTGAAAGTAACCCCCAGAGTAAAAATTCAACTTTTTGTACTTCACGTCTATAATTGGGCCACCAAATTTTATCTCTGTGTCAATTAACAAATTTTTTCGTCAAATAGCTTCAGAGAAAATCGTCTGTGACAGACACACGGACGCACTGACTGACGGACGGACACCGAAGTGATTCCATAAATAAGTGTTCCGTTTCTCGGAACACTAAAAAAATACTAAAACTCTTTATTTTAAGGGAAATCTCAATAATTACTGTAACTCGTGACTAACACGCACGAAACGGGCTCTTTACGGGTATTTCATTAAAAAAGAGTAACGTATGAATGAAAGTCTACTTGTCAGGGGTACATATAAATATGCAAAAATTGAGAATAAATTCTCTAACCACCTGAAAATTCCTTATACAATAAGGATTTCAACAAATAATGGTAAAACAGCTATTCTCCGGGCTATATGCCCCTCCGAGCGCTGAATTACATACCAAAATTTGCCGTATTTTCTTCTAACACAGTGTTACAAGAAAATACGGCAAATTTTGGTATGTAATTCAGCGCTCGGAGGGGCATATAGCCCGGAGAATAGCTGTTTTACCATTATTTGTTGAAATCCTTATTGTATAAGGAATTTTCAGGTGGTTAGAGAATTTATTCTCAATTTTTGCATAAAAAAGAGTAAACATAAAATAAATTAATAAACAAAGTAGTTTAATTTGTTTTAAGCAAGGGAACAGGTTGACTTACTTTTGGGGCAATCACTCATTACCATTTTACAAGCTTAATCAACATAAGTTTATTTTAATTTAATGCTTCAGATGTATATTGTGATTATTAAAACATAATTTACATGGATGGACTCGGTAAGTTATCCTCACATGCATATCCGATAAATATTATCGATATGTGGTACAAAAGTACAAACGTACTTCGAAAGACTTTAGTCTAACAAGCAAGGAAGTAGGAATACATAATTTAGCTATTAATACTTACAATATTGGTTTTAGTTAATTAATAAGATAATATTTAACACAGCTCCTAACGCTTATAAACCATTTGTACGTAGCAGTAGCCACAGGTATTCATTTGGAAGAAGGACACCACTACTCAATACGTCGACTACTCCGGGTTTGTTTATTTTTTAATTTAATTTACACTTTCCTATCTTCTTCTTGTTTCTTTTTTGTATTACTTTCTTTCTTATTTTTAAAATGATCTATAATTGACTTTGCTCTTATTTAATCTCTACACACCATAATAAATATAAAATGTATGTATATCAGTTACTAATATTTTCATTTTATTTAGCTTATAAGAAGCTAGGTTTACAAAAAGGTATGTAGGATAAAACAATTTAAAAAAGTTTGAGATATTTGTAAGACGACAGATATCGAATTTAAACGGGATCGGTTAACTGGTTTCGGACTCTGTTACATGACGAACTAGATAATGGTAGGTATAATTTTTTACGCTTGGCAGCTACACGACCGCTTCCGATTGCCCGAATGTAAGCGCAGATGTTAAGCGCCTTTTATTTCCATTTCAAAAAACTATTAAAATCAGAAACCTCGTTTTTGGTATCTGGGAGTAGAATAGAACCAACATTTTTCAAAGTCGAATTATTATTTAACAACTAACTATAATTCACTAAAAACTAGAACAAAAGGTTACTTTTCATGGTACACCATTTCAGAAAAACCCAGTATGGAATAACCCTGAAAAGTAAATAAATAAAAAATTTATTGGGCAAAACTATAAATTCTCACATATTGGTTTTGTTCATTTCATGATCATGTTAAAAATTTAGTCACACTCTATAGCTTTGTTTTGGTTCAAATTTTGAACTGTTCTAGAACGGTTCGTGACTGCGTTATCGAATTTTTCATGTTTTATTTTAGCCAGAACTGATACGAAAATGAAATCCAAATAGTATATGTATTTTTAATTTTGATCCATTGTGTTCTAACTAAATAATATAGGTTTTATTTCCATATGGATTTGAATCAAAATTAAGTGGCAAAAATTCAAAAACGCAGTTACGAACCGTTCTAGAACCGTTCTAAATTTTAACCAAAACAAAGCTTATAATATCTAAGTGTTCTGACTCCAAAACAACAAACTATTTATAAACACATATAAAAAGTACTGATAAGTAAACCTAGCTTTCTATAATTTGCACGAGTAGGCATAACATCACAATAATTGTCATTTTTAGCACCGAATGTATACAATGTACCCGAATCAGAAAAAAGAATGCACGATACTGCACCTAAATACACTTTTGGAGTTAAAGCAAACCATGAAAAGCCCTCAGACGTTCCTGGTTAGTTCTTTTGGTGACGAAAAAAATACTTATTTATAGAAATTTTCTGATAGTTTTTTTAATTTTTTGTTAAAAGAATATTTAATATTTTTATCTACTCCTATTAAATTATATATTAATTATTCAACTACTTTTGAACAATTAATAGTATCTATAAACAAACAACATGAGTTATAATATCTCACTGCTATAACTCACTATAATAAATCGGAAAAGATTTACGAACCGAATATCAAGGTGGCTCTGTACAAGCCGATTGGCCGAAAGGAAACAGTCCATTATTGTAATTGTGGGAAGTAATGTCACTCGAATAATTTTGACGTTTTCAAATTAAGTTAATACCTAATTATTGTACTTGTATCTTAGTATTTATTGTTATAGTCGTAGATAAAGTATAGTATTGAACTTGCGGTAATGGTCATAACTCACTTGATGAATTACAGCACTCGCCTGCGTCTCGTGCTGCAAACTTCATCTGCGTGAGTTATGACCTACATTACCGCTCGTTAAATAATATACTATTATTCCATTTGAGGGTATACATCCAAGTAAATGTAAATCGGTCAATAATCTTAATTAACACAAGAAAAATCTAAATAATGTTTTGAAAATTTGCAAGATTGTACTTATCAGTTCCGTTTATAATGAAACATTTCAGTTAGAGTTGAAATTATCGAAAAAAATATCTTTAATTGTGATTAGTGTTTTAAGGAAAAACACAAAAGTGTCAATTAGCTTTCTACCTAGTCCTGCCATAAGTTCTGTCCCTTGCATTAAGGTGGCGATATATCCCGGTGGCACTGGCGGATGACCGTGTAATTACAGGACGCAGTAGGGCAACTATTTAGCTACCGAAAGCCATTAGATGAGATTTGTAATCATGTTGTAAAGATGGAGGGGGAAGCCAAAGAAAATCGGATCGCCGTCTCATTGCGCTGCATAAGTATGGTAAGTCACAAAGCAAGATTTTCAGTCTTCTGAGACCGCTGAAAATCTCCAAGGAATTTGTCTATAGGGCTATTAAGCGGTATGATAAACTGTTTTCTACCGATGATAGGCCAAAGAGCCGTCGTCCACGTAGTTCTAGGATACCAGCTGCAATTAAAGCTGTCGAAGCGAGGATACGCCGTAATCCGCTCAGGTAACAAACAATTTTGTCTAGGGAAATGAAGATCCCTACAAGGACCATGTTTCGCATAATAACAGAAGACTTGGTGCTTACCGAAGAAGGACAGAACCAAGACTTACAGAAGCTCTACGAGGCATAAGGGCGACCAGATCACAACGCCTGTTGACGAGGTACGCCAATGGTGGACATCGCCAAATTCTTTTTTCAGACGAATTTTTTTATTATTTTTGCACAGCCCACGAAGGTCTAAACCTAACTACTCTATGTACCGTGGGTGTACTAGAAGTGTCCGACTCATACATCCAGAGCTGGAAACATCCGTATGGATTTCAACAGCTCTTTAAGCAGATGTGTGGAGTGGTGCCTTCTCGGGCGAGGACGAAATCCTCTACCACCTTCCTTGTTTAGTGCGAGACACGGCATTCTCTGGTGGTCACTCATCCAAGTAAAAACCGTGACGAGCGTCGTTGAACTTCGGTGATCGAATGCGGTGGTTTGAACACAAAAGTTAAATGTCGCCTGATAATGCGATTAAAGAAAAATATAATCGTCAAAATGACAGGACATACGCACTCAAGAAGCAGCTGAGAATATGCCTAGAGTCCAAAGAGGTCAACGCCCATCTGCAGTAATGGTTTGGTGGGGGGTGGCACATGAAGGGACATATCAACTGCACTTTTATGAAGAAGGTGTCAAAACTAAAGCTTCTAACTATCAAAACGACATCCTAGACAAGGTTATGCAGCTACTTACGTTTGCTGGCAGCCAACTTACCCGAGTTTGATTGGGTTGGAGACGGTTGATCCGTTGGACTACCGGCTGTGGAGTGTGTTGGAGGAGAAGTCTTGCTCTAAACTCCATCAAAACATCAAGTCATTAAAAGCAGATTTGGTCAAAGCAGCAGGATCGACACCACTGAATGTAGTGCGTACCGCGATCGATGAGTAGCCAGATCGTTTGAGAAAATGTGTGAAGGCAAAAGGAGGACTTTTGGAGTAGGTTCATGTTCTTACATGCCTTATGTATTAAATAACTAGTAATATAGAACTAAGTTTTTATCTCGATATTTTGTGGGCGCAATTTTGGTAGGGACAGAACTTCTGGCAGGACTAGGTATAAAATGCACCATTATTATCGCCCAATGTATGCAATGCACCCAACTCAGTGTTAGTAGCCGAATAAAATTTTGGAGCACATACATTCACCACACGGGTATAGTAGTTGGCACGCTACATTTTACCCGTCTATGGGTATAAATGATTGATTTTGATTAAAACGTGGTCTCTTCTTCAAGCACCCCGAGCGTAAGTCTGCCTGATGAAGGGCAAGTGCCTAGATCAGAATCAAAAACAGTCCTTTATATTGAGTTGATGTACGGTCTTATATTGCACTAGTCAAGAACCTATTCTTTGCACTTTTCCTACAAACTGAAAGAACTTCTTTCTATTGTTATCACTTTATTAACTACCATGACGATTTACATATATTTACACATAGCAAAATTGTTTTATGTTAGAAATTTACAAAAGGGGTAGAAAAGTAGGAGTTTCATGTTTGTTTACTTTTTTAAACTACTTTGTTTGTAGCTCCAAACGCATACACAATTCCAAACGGCGAAAAATTGGATAACACACCGAAATACAGTTTTGGGGTTAAACCAGACTTAGTTAAACCATTTATCACACCTGGTTAGTTAACATTTTTATTTTTATTATTTTCTCATCTAAATTCATTTTGAAGAATAAACCTGAATCAGCCCAACCATTTAACATCTCTAATTGTGAATGTTTTTGATACTACAACATAATTCTGACTTATCTACATGTTTTTATCTTTTCTTTGCCAATTAAACTAAATTTGGAGAAACTTCGATTAAAAAACTGCCGAATTTGTCATTTCCTATTAGTATTATAAAGTTTTTCACAGAGGTAACAAAAATGTTTTACTACAACTACTTCCACTGATGTTTTCTCCAATTATACTAAATTAGAAAAAAAAACAAGGCATTCTTTTCCCTTCGCGTTACATACATGCTTTACATTTTCACATACCCACCACATACATTTCTGAATCAGCTAGTTTTGGGTTTAAACATTTTGTTTCACAATTTTTAATTTTTAGCACCAAATGTGTATAATATTCCGGGAAATGACAAACTTAATAGTGCTCCAAAATACAGTTTTGGAGTTAAAACACCTGGTGATAAACCATCTGAGGTTCCTGGTTAGTTTTGGTTCTTTATTTTACTTTTGTCCCGAAAGGAAAACTTTTGTTATTCTTTGTATGTACGAGTATTAATTTTTATTACTTTATTAGGAAGACGGTAAAGACCTACATGCTTGTAGGTACAATAAAAAAATTACATGTTAGAACTTATTAAAAATTGTAGAAACAGTATAGGAGTTCCATTTTTACCTATTTTACTACCTAACTTTATTTGTAGCTCCAAACACATACACAATTCCAACCGGTGAAAAATTGGATCACACGCCGAAATACAGTTTTGGAGTTAAACCCGAGTTAGTTAAACCGTACATTACACCTGGTTAGTTATTTTAAGTTTTTTTTATTTTATTATCTTATTTCCTATTTGATATTAAATCTGATCGAGGGCCACCTTTTAACACCTCTAGCGATTAATGATTTTTTGATATTACATCGAATTCCAATCAACATTATTTGTAAGGTTTTCTTTGTTGGAGAAATTTAATTTAAATTAGAAAAATTCCTGAGTTTTTATGAATTTTCTGTTAGTATTTTCCGAGAAGTAATAATAATTCATTATTAAAATTACTTCCACTGCCATATTCTCAAATTATACTCAGTAAATCAAGGCCAAACAATAAATTCTTATACATTCTTGCATAGATTGCAGTTTGAAATATCCAACAAACTCATTTGTAAGTCAGTTATATGTAATTTTTAGTTTTGGGTTCGCCATTTCACAATCTTTAATTTTTAGCACCAAATGTTTACAATATACCAGGAAGTGATAAACTTGATAGTGCTCCAAAATATAGTTTTGGAGTTAAAACACCTGGTGAAAAACCATTTGATGTTCCTGGTTAGTTCTAATTTTTTTATTTACTTTTTTCTTGTTTAAGAAGGAAAATTTGTGTTACTCCTTCTAAGTATAATTTTTTTAAGCATGAAGTTAAAAACATTTTACTTTTAGTAAAAAATGCCTATGTTATAACTTACCAAAAACTGTTTACTAGGAGTTTAATTTTTACCTATTTTATGAGATTATTTTACTTGTAGCTCCAAACACATACACAATTCCAACCGGCGAAAAATTGGATAACACACCGAAATACAGTTTTGGGGTTAAACCAGACTTAGTTAAACCATTTATCACACCTGGTTAGTTATTACGAGTTTTATTTTTATTATTTTTTTGTTTGATTTCCTTTTTGAAAGCAAATCTGAATTAGTGCAATCATTTAACACCTCTTCTAATGATTATAGTTCTTGATACTAGATCGAATTCTAATCAACACAATTCTGGCTTATTGATTGTATTTTCTTTTCCTGTATCAAAAGAAATTTTCGGAAAATTTTTAATTTATTTTAGTAATATGGAGTTTTTCACAAAAATAACAAAAATATTTTAAACGTTATAAAATTACTTTCACTGCAATCTTCTAAAATAATCAAGGAAAAGCAAGTTACTTCCTATCCTACACTGAAAAAACATTGTGGAACATTTCACTACAATTGTGTACCTTTTTCCAACAATTTGTTCTGAAAAACGCCCAAGACCAATTTGTAGCAAAATTTGCTACAATTGTATGAAAATGTCTAAAAACTGTTGTAACTAATAATCCAATTAGAGTAAATTGCTCTACAAAGACTTTGCTATAATTTTGTGTGAAAAAAAGTCAAAACGATTTTTCCAGTGTACACACTTTGTAGGATATATGATCCGAAAACTCATTTCTAAATCAGCTAGGGAATTTTTAGTTTTGGGTTTAAATCATGGATTTATTATATAAAAGGATACGGGATGATGTAACATTCTTTGAAGCCAAAACAAACCATTCTAAGCGACACTGTAAACACAATTTGTAAACATTGGCCACATCTTATTTTACCTTATATTTGTGTACAAAAAATACGTTATAAGCATTACAAGATTTGCTAAAAGTAATAAAAGCCCTAAATTACTTTATTTTCTGCTAAATAATAATAAATTTAAGTTAAAAAGTTTTATTATTTATAGGTTATGTTATTTCTAAAGGTGTTTATTTAAAGTCGCTCCGAGTCATTTATAAATCTATATAAATCTATACGTCGCACTTTTTCTTTTCTAGTTCATTAGACAGAGACGTACGTGTAACCGAGTGTTCAGACCGAGGTTCAGCCGTTTTCCTAAACAACCAGCACAGACAGCAACACTTCTGAGCTCCAACACTCCAATGCTATTTTATCTCTTTCTACTACCATTCTTGATTCAATTACGTAGTAATTCGTAGTCTTGTCTATGTTCGTAGTTCGTAAACTGCTCCCCCAAGAGAATAACAAACAACAAAATATAAGGCTTCACGTTCGATACGCTCACAGTATAAGGATATCGAATCCTTTTATATAATAAATCCATGGTTTAAACATTCTCTGACAATTTTTAATTCTTAGCACCAAATGTTTATAATATACCAGGAAATGATAAACTTGATAGTGCTCCAAAATATAGTTTTGGAGTTAAAATACCTGGTGAAAAAACATTTATCACACCTGGTTAGTTATTACGAGTTTTATTTTTATTATTTATTTTTATTATTTCCATTTTGAGAGTAAATCTGAATTAGTGCAATCATTTAACACCGCTTTTAATGGGTAATGTTCTTGATACTATATCAAATTCAATTTCTAATTAACACAAACTTATTGGTTATGTTTTCTTTGCCTATATCAAAAAAAATTTGGTAAAATTGAAATTAGAAAAACTCTCGTCTTGATTTTTATTTTATTTTAGTAATATGAAGATTTTCACAAAAATAACGTAAATCTTTTAATTTTCATAAAAATTACTGCCACTGCCATCTTCTAAAATTATCAGGAAGAAAACAAGTTATTCCTCTCTATTCTTACACACTTTGTGGCATATATGATCAGCAAAGTCATTTCTAAATCAGCTAGGGAATTTTTAGTTTTGGGTTTAAACATTTCGTCTCACAATTTTTAATTTTTAGCACCAAATGTTTATAATATACCAGGAAATGATAAACTTGATAGTGCTCCAAAATATAGTTTTGGAATTAAAACACCTGGTGACAAACCATCTGACGTTCCTGGTTAGTTAAGTATATATAAAGTATTACCATTATTTTGTAATTTGATGTAATTAAAAGAAAACAATTTTTCAATTTAATAAATGTTCCAAGCTGGCAGTCAAAATTAAAGTTCAATAAACACGGTAGATATACTAACTTTGTGGTGCCTACAATTTATCCAAATTTAATTTAAATTAGATAAATAATGTTGCCATAAAACTGGGACACCCTCTGTATACATATTTAGACAGCTTGCATTGCACTACACTATGCACAAACACTTAATTATTGCACTAAAAATAAAGCTTTAATTATTATTTTACATGTATTTTAAACAGTGTCAACTCAATAGTGAAAAGTAAACTAGTGTTTGTAAATTTTTTAGTGACTGGTAGAAAGAAATATTGTCTGCTTATTTCTTTTCCTAGCTTTGTATATTTTTATAGATTTAGTACAATATTTGATATATTTAGTGCATCTCCATTTTTTACATTTCGGTTTTACTTGGCAATGCCATACAACTTATTTTTATTTTTTTTTTAGTATTGTTTTATAATTTAGATTTTTAATTTTTTATTTATTTTCATACCCTTAGCTCCAAACGAATACAATGTCCAGAAAGCTGATGCTGTTTTGCACGAGCATACTCCAAAATACAGCTTTGGAACTAAAGTTAACTTGGAAAAGCCTGTGGTTACCCCTGGTGCGTTAATACATATTATAAGCCTATAAGGATAATGGTTGCCATCTTAAAATAACCGACTATGTTTTAAAATACCAACGTCCAGTTGCACAAATAATCTAATCAAAAATTAAACTTATTGGACACTTTAGTGTGACTACTCATGTTAATATCAGTACCACATCAGATAACTCTAAACGCCAGTTAAGTTCATTACTTGATTAAAAGTTTTGACCAACATGACTTTATAGTGATAAAAAGAAAGAAATGGGTTTCCATCATTACCTAAGCCTTCCCATTCTGCATCTTCAAAGTTGATATTAAAATTTTCGTGTACAAATTGTGGAAAAATCCTTACAAAAACCTAACGAGTGGATTCACTATCGCAAAGGGCGCTATAATTTGACTAATCAGAATTTTAAAATAAGTGGAAGAATAACATAAGTATAGGAGTTTTGTAGTACAATTTATTTTAAAGATTTTTTCCACATTTATAAAGAAAAGAGTAATTTAAGTATATGCTGATCTCAAGAATTGACTGAAGTTCATTTTAGCAACGCGTTCGAAGATAAAAATCGTTTGAAAACCAAGCAACAAATAATAAAATTCTTTATAACGTTTTAATGACAATAATAATAACAATAAAAACTTGGTAAAACTTTACTTCCATCAACTAAAATATCTAAATTTAAGGGCCACTTAGTTTTGGTAAACCACAATTTTAAGTTTAAACTTCACAAAGCGGCCCGCGAATGGTCAGTCTTCCAGTCTTAAACCAGTACTAAGCCTCAAACCTTCATACAAAAACAGCTTATTAAGGTCAGTTATATCCAAGTGCTCTGATAAGGTTGCTGTTAAAGTAGATTTCAGGATATTTGGTAATTAACTGCAATAAAACCACCTGGTTGGCCCCGTTGTGTAGACAAGTGCGTAAGCACTACTGAAAACTTGCGGTACAGGGTAGGGTTGCGATAGAAGTGCCATTATTTATTATTTTAATATTTTAAATATTTAAACGCACAGAGTTAAAAACATTTTAGTTTAAAAGAGGATGTTGATTATGGTCAATACTATTCTTATATAAATTAAAAAACAAAATTATTAATAATAAATTAAATGATTTTAGGTAGGTTTTAAAAATGTAATTTATTCAAATTCAAAAATTATAATAGATATGTTAACTATAAATATACATTTGTATCTTGAAATACTACTCCACACCCAGCTCTGTTTCGATGTCGCTATCCACACCTAAATGAATTACAATTGGTTGAATTATGTCTATAGTATCTATCTATATATAAGAATTTTCTATTTTAATTACATATACTGAATTTTTCCAACTATCCAGGGGAATATTATCAACACTTTTTCTTATTAATTCTACATTACTGGAATTTAAGAGTGGAGAAGTGATTTTTGACCTAACTTTTGATTTCAATTGATGCCACATGTGTTCTATGGCTATGGGATTAAAAACGCAGTAATACGGTGGAAGTCGCAGGACTGTATGTCCCATATCCTATGTCATGGTGTCACAACCATATTCCCTTTTTAGACTGAACGCTTTTAGAATCTCTAGGCTAGGAGATCACGTTCTTTATAGGAATCTTCAAAATATATGTCGTTCTCTAACATGTAATTTTCAATTTCCCATTTAGTGTTATTTGGGCCTGGAATCTTACGTAATTGGCGACTGTGATAGCTCGCATTGTCCATTACTATCACGTTATTGGTAGGAATATTTGGTAAAAAGCAATTCTTGCACCAATTCTCGAAAAGCTCTGCGGTTGTGGCTTTATGGTGGTCCACGCAGGAGTCGTGCTTTTTAAAAAAAAATCGGCCCCTAAAGGAGAAAAGGGTTTAATTCTTTTTGAAAAAAGTCTTTATATCAAAAATCCCTACAGGTGGTTATGTTATATTCAGCATATTATAAAGTTCTGATTAGAAATAAGCAAACACGTGTTTGGTCGTTCTTTCAAATATAACCTCTATGGGGTAAAAGAGGTGTATATTTTTAGAAAAAGTGCATATATCTCGCAAGTCACCAAAATATGAGGTATTAAATTCAGCAGATACCCTAAACTTCATTAATAAACTTCACATAAAAAATTGTGTTGGAACAGACACGGCGCGGGTAAAGCCGCAAAGGAATTTCTACTATATAAATAAATTTATTGATGTATTCCAGCTCCAAACGTATATAACATTCCATCAGTGGTTGGTAACAAAGAAGCTCCTGCTTATACAATCTCAGGTAGAAATAAAGATGTTATTGATGAAAGAGTAAAAAATCCTGGACCAGGACAATACAATAACATTGATCCTGAACATTACAAGGCCCATTCCCCTGCTTACACGATGGGTGGAAGAACAAACATTCCTAAGGACGAAACCATACCTGGACCTGGTGTATATTCTCCAGAAAAGGTAAAAAATCTAAGTTTGTACGTTACATACGAGTAACATAAATTGATTTTTCTATTCAAATATTATTAAAACTAGACTAAGTAAGGTTTCATTTTCCCTCTTTACTCACTTTTAATAGTCTTGAAAGAAAAAATAATGTAAGATGTACCGAGAGAGTCAACGATTGCGCGGAGTAATTTTATGCGTTAAAGATAAGATTTGTCGATAATAAGCTTTTGTGTTAAGGTATGGTTGGATATTCTGCACATTTCAAAAATAGCTTGAATTATACAGGGTGCGTTTAAAAAGTAGGGTGTCACAAAATTAGATTTTGTAAATGGGACTCCCTGTATTTGAAGAAAGTTTTGAATTCTACGTGTAATTTCATAACACCCTATATATTTTTCTGCCATCTTATAGCCCGTCAAAAACTCTTCACATTTTGTAGAGAATGTCCTATCCCTATCTATAATAGTTTATGAAATATTTTGATTTTTGGGGATTTTCTGTTCTCGTTATAGCATCTTTTATCAATGGATCTCAGTAGTCATGGATTAATGAAAATAATGTTAGTGGATGATATTAAGGATCAGACCGGTTTTAAAGTTGAGCGTTTATGCAGTAAAGTTTATTGTCCTGTAATTTATACTCCAAAATGATATTTTGAATACAATAGATCAGCGGTTCCCAACCTTTTTTAACCGCGAACCTCTTGAAAAAAATATACTTTTTTACGAACCACCCAATTTTTTATATACCTATTATATAAAATTAAAACCATTTACAAATATATATACTCGTATTTTTTATTTAATCTTGAAAACTATGACTTTTTCGTATATCAAACCTATTGTTAAAATGTTATGAAATTACACGTAAAATTCAAAAATCCATTCAAATACAGGGTGTCCCTTTTAAAAAATCTAACTTTGTGACACGCTACTTATTGAACGTACCCTGCATAATTCAAAATATTTTTAAAATGTTCATAATGTATCTTAAAACAAAAGCTTATTATCGACAAATCTTATCTCCAAGGCATAAAATTACCCCGCCCAATCGTTGACTCACCCGGTACATGCACACGTGTAAAAAATGATTTTATTTTGTTCGAAGGGATGGGTCACTCGCTGCGCTCGTATTTGAAACTTCCCTATACTTATAAAATAAAATGTCACTTTTAACAATTACGTCATAAATAATATTATAATAAACTTAACGTAGGTAGTTAAATAATTACAGATTATGGACCATTTTAACATTACAAGCTTCTTTCAGAACAAAATAACACATAGGTTAAAAACATAATTAAAAAATTATTAATTCAAGTAACACCTACATATACTAACACTTTTATAGGTGGTGTCTCATTTAAGACAAGCGCCAAGTCATTCATTTGGAATTCGTCATTCTCCATATTTGGGTTCCTACCACATGTTTTTGCAAAAAGACCAGACTTATCTCCTTTTCTAACCATTTATTGGGTAGAGAATTAACCGCTCAAAAATAATTACCTATACTAACAAATCAGAAGGCAAAATGGTAAGTTTTAGTAGAAAACGAAGTCGCAAATATAACACTCTTGATGTTCCGAATACATTATTAGAACATTCCACCGACAAGATTTTACAGTTGGTTCTTTGGTCAGAAATAAGAAAAAAGTTTCCATTGGCATAGGTCCGAAAATGCTTTGTTTCCGAGATACAGGGTGATAATATTTTAATTTTATTTGCCTTATTTATTTTACACATTTTTAAAAGTCATATTCACTTCAATTTCGTACATACAGAACTTCTGGATGGGATAAACTGATAATATTTTTTAAATACAAAGTGACAGTTTTAAGGATATATAACGATATATATGTATAACGATCCTATACAGGCTGATCCAAATTAAGTGTCCATCACTGGTAACTTTGTTATTATTAAACATACAAGATTGTTTAAATTAGCATAATAGTAGTATTTTTAACGCCTATTAAAATAAAAGAAGGCAAAAAACAATTGAGCATCGTGTTTTCCAGTTTTAAAGGAAACTATTTTTTTTAAATGGAAACTCCTGTAGAAATTTTTTTATCATTTAAAATTATAAATTCAAAACAAAAAAGCTTATGATAAATTATCTTCTAGGATGAAAATTAATGACTAATGGGATTGTGAAGCCCAAACTGAAACAATTAAGCTAGTTTTTGGAAATATAATATTCTTAATATTTATAAGGTAATATCGACGACTTCTATTTTAATAAGCGTTAAAACACTTCTAGTTTACCAATTAAAACAATCTTGTATCTTTAATAATAACAAAGTTACCAATGATAGACATAGACAAAACACAATACATATGTATAGTGTATAGGAGAAGATAACAACGACATGGTATTGGAAAACAATGAAATTATAACAAGCTGTGAAAAGTACAAATATCTGGGAGTAAATTTTAAGAAGACAGACCATGCAGAAATAAAATCAAGAGCAAACAAAGCGAGAACAAAATTAAGCCATTAAATGGAATACTGTGGAGTACGGAAATAGGAAATCAACGAAAAATAAAAATATACAGTATACAGCATGATTAGAAGTACGCTGGTATATGGGGCTGAGACCTGGAAAATGAAGGAACAGATGAAAAAGAAGCCAGAGAAATGGACATCAAAATTAGACCGGGTCAGAAACGAAACAATAACACAACAAATGTATATTAAAGAAATAGTTTTAGAGCACATCGAGAGAAAACAATTAAATTGGTATGGACGCCTGCAGACAATAGGGGAGGAGAGGTTGCCAAGGAAGGTGATGAAATATGTACCAAGAGAAAATGGGAAGAGAGGCAGACCAAAACTTACATGGAAACAGGGTGTAAAAGGGTCAATGAGTGTACGAGAACGAAAGGATGAAAACTGCAACGATCGAAGACAATGGAAATAATTAGGCATCGGACAACGTTGGAGGACGTTTTAACCCGAATTTGTTATAGCTCAGAAAGGAAACATTTTCATTTCTATAATTTAATAGGAGCATTTTGTCCCATTTTTGACCTAAAAATCGCCTATAAAATTTTGTGGTTAGGGTTTTGCAACACCCTGTATAACTATGAATATTTTAAATTAAAATTTTTTTTCTTCAAAGTTTTAATTTGAATAAGCAATATTGCGATTAAAATATGGGGCTTTAGATTTTTGCTTTTTAAAAATTCTCGTAACCGTTGCAAGAATTTTCTGTTATTGCTAGAACTAGCATAAACTGTCTACAGGGCATTTTTTTAAAGCAGTTCATAGAGCTTTACCTAATATATTTTTAACTCTATTTTCTATTAGAAGTATAGAGATAAAACTTGACGTAAATAAACTTTAGAGTCTTATGATTATGTTAATTGGCCAATTATGGCAACAAAATTTTAGGGGTGACGCTAGGAAGTTGAGGTCAAAAAGTTTAAATGCGACCCTATGCCGTGTGGTACCTCATTTTAAAGGTCTTCAAAAAACATTTTACAGCAAACCCGAGGTCCGAATCCTAATTCGTTTCTAAAAGACTCTAAGAAATCAAAATCGCGAAAAAAAATTAAAATTTAAACACCTTTATTTCTCTTATTACTTTCAAAGTTGTTTAAAAAGTCCACCTTGAACTTCTTGGCAGTAATAAATTCGATTTTGGAACTCTGACCATTCTCGAAAATGTGAGAAGTGAGTTCCAAAATCGACTTTATTACTGCCGAAAAGGTCATGGTGGTCACTTCTAAACCAAATTTTTAATTTTTTTCACAATTTTTAATTCCTAAAAGCTGTCCATTCACAGCACAGCAGTACTCTAAACACTTGCAAACATGTCTTCTAACGTTAAGCAACTGGCTGGCGTACCGTGATGCTGTTTGAAGCCTTAATAATTCTATTTTTCAGTCCACATTAATATGCCGCTCTCTTCCATTATCAAAAACTTGATGATGGGTATCCCCAGTAAAAGAGGGCAGATACCTGGACTTTGGGCGAGCGATTTAAAAGGGCTAAAACGTCCAATTCAGCTTCCCTAAAACGAGTGTAAGCTGGTGCTCCATCTTGTTGAAAACATTTTATTGCCAAGGTTTTCAACGCATGGCTCCATTTGCAAACGTTACAAATATTTATCTTCTGTTAGTGTATTCTTTATGAAATAAGAACCGATAATTCTATTACCCAGAATTCCTGCCACACATTCACTTTTTTACGCCTCTAGACCTCTAGGTATGTTGGTGAATTATGTAGGGATTGTCAGCGCATATTCTTATATTTTGTTTATTGACTGTTCCATCTGTACCAAATACGGTTTGTAATAATAAATTAAGATTATTACTAATTCTATTCATAAAAATTTCATTTTTTTAAAGATAATTATGCGGTAAGAGCTCTTCAAAGTTGTGGATTTCATAAGATGTGTACTTTTCTTGCTTTGGTCTTTTGTAGCCACTGTTCCGAGAATCTGTGAAATTTTTAGCAAGCTGACTAACACATGGACTCTCCTCTACTAGGCCCATTTTCAAGTCTTCGATCACTACAGTGGAATTTCTATTTTGCATTACACGTGAACTGACGACACAACTCCTAGTCACACATTTTCCGTGAAATCGTAGCATTGTAGTCTTGCTAGGTACTGGGCGATCTGGATAAACTACTGCAAAGTCATCGGCAATATCTGGATAAGACATTTCTCTTATACAGGTTCAAACCATTTTAATGCGTTCATTAATAGTGTAAATCGATATTTTTTTAAAACAAAATTGTGATATTGTTTTAAGTGTCACAAAATGTGCTAACTTCATTTGGTACGAAAAGGTACAAACGATAATATCAGGGGTGTAAAAAATTAAAATAAATTTTTTGCATCTTTGGCAAATTACCATAATCTAAAGATTCTCTAATCTACCTATGTCAAATTCTAGCTTAATAAATATCTAATAGAAGAGGGCCTAACATGAGGTTAAAAATTTGTCATGTAGAATCCTCCATTAACAAAAATCCACTGTATACAAGGGTGCTAGCTAGGCTGTCTTGGAAATATTTGGTGCGATAATAATTGTAAAATGGTAATGGCCATCATAAAAATAATTATATTTTATTCTTTAGGTTGTTTTAGAATATCCACCAGCTCACAGTTTTGGAATTAGACACTCACAATATGCCGACCATTACTAAACAACGAAGAAACCCGAATCCGATTCGACTGTCGTCTTTAGACCATCGTTATAGGAGGCAGATTTTCTATATTTATAAGAGGGTACATCGTAAAAAAAATATATATTTTACTTATAACTTCTAAGACAGTTTTAAAATTTTAATTTTATCTATAGATAACCATTTTGCTTTGCAGTGTCGTAAATTTGTAAAATTGCTTTAAATGAAAGTAAAAATATTGTTAAAATTTAAAAAAAAGCCAAAAAAAGAAAAAAAATCAATATTTATGTTCATTTACTGGCGGTTTACAAAACATCAAGTGGCTTATTAATCCTAAATGGGCATGTTCCTGTTATACACTTAAATTTTATAAATTATACATAGAATTCACCCTGTTATTAATGTTTATTTTTAATAAACCGTTAAAACTCCAGGCATTTTATTTGTATTTTTGGAAGAAAGACGATAATTTGTCAATGGTCTAATAAAAGAAAAAAACAAAAACAATAAGTCAAGTGGCTTTTGCCTCGAATTTGGGTGAATCACTCAACTAATGGTGGAACTCGATGTAGTAGACCATCGTTTCTCAACCTGGGGGTCGCGACCCCATGGAAAAATCCTTTTATTAAATAATGAATTTTAAGTTATAATCAAGTGTTACATATTCATATAAAAATATACAAACTAATAACTAAAGATCTGTTAATTAATTAACGCGACGGTTGGTTTCCAAAGTTTTTCTATACGTGGATCGACATTGAAAACTCACAATCATAAATTATTTTGAATTGACAATAGACGATTCCTGTATTTAGTTTTTAAAGTCACCATAGACGAGAAGCCTTTTTTGCACAAGTAAGAATTGGCAAATGGGATTTATGTTTTCAAAGCATCCGTTACTAAACTTCCGTATTCACATCGTCGTGCAAGCCAAAACTTATCTAAATCTTGAGAGCACAATTCTAGTTGTAGAGTTTTGTCAGCCGATATTTCAATTAGTTGGTTGTGTCTCAACAGATTGTTGTTGCAGCTGGAACAACATTTTCATCAAACGGATTAAGAACCCATCTTTTCTAGAAATCATCGTTATCACCTGGAAAAAATTCCAGTAACTATATTTTTAATTCGCGTAAATGCGTATCTTCAACAGGATTTTTTGAGGTTTTAATGTAAATGCATCAAAATTGCGTTTTTCTAGGCAAATAATCCAAATACCAAACTTCTTGATAAAAGCATTGACTTTGTCTGTCATTAGTAAAATGTTTTTGTTACGGCCTAGCAAACTCTTATTCAAGTCATTCAAATGTGAAAATATATCACTTAAGTAAGCCATCGGTAATTAAGATTATTTATCTTGTAAAAACTCTGAAAATGAGTTATATTGTTATTTGTAAAAAGGATTTTCAATTCATCTCGCAATTCAAAAAGCCTAGTATGAACTTTTCCTCCCATAAACATCGAACCACGGTCCGAAAAAGCAGTGACTTGTTCTTGGCGCTCATTTCTTCGCTCAGTGAGGAACGAAATCTAGTCTGTAGCGGTCGACCTTTAACAAAATTAACTATTTTACAGCTTCGGACAGAACATTTTTCAAATTATCTGATATCGTTTGTGGCAAGCTAAAGAAAGCAGTGCATCCATTCCATCTGTGGCATAATGTCATTTAATTTTACTATCACGCCACTGTTCTTCCCGTTATCGCTTTCGCGCCACCAGTACACGCCTCAATGCATTTATTCCAGCTCAATTTTTCGTTTCTTGATGCATCAGTAAAAACTTCAAAAAGTCCTTTACCAGTCACTTACATGACCATGTTTTGATTTGCAAAATAGCATAATTTATTTAATAGTCGTCATCGTTAATTTCAAAGTCTAGCAAAATTCGTTCGCCAGTTTATCAAGATTAGAGAAATAGTGAATGATGGCGGAGCAGCAGTTATTAATAATTGTTGAAAATGTTGAAAAATCAAAATCATTAAATTTCAGATATATTAGTATAGTAGCTCGCGCCCGCGACATCGTCCGCGGTATACCAATTTTACTCAATTACAGACTCTGAACCCTCATTTCCCCATTAGGGGTTGATTTATTAAAAACTGTAAAACACGTATTTAAACATTGATTTTTAGAGTACTTCATGAAGTTTCGATTTAATGGGACCATGCAATATGTTTTCTCCATACAAAGTTTGAACCCCTGTTACCCCCTAAAGGGTTGAATTTTGAAAAACTCTTCCTTAGTGCATGCTTACGTTATAAAAGAAACCTCTCTGTAAAATTTAAAGTTTTTAGACCCAGCGGTATGGGCTGTGCGTTGATACGTCAGTCAGTCAGTTAGTTTCTTCTTTTACATAGAGATTTCCAATTTTAAAAAAGTTAACCAATTTTAATCATACGGAGCTAGTAACTAATAGTTTCATTTCATTTCACGCAAGTTGTTTTTGGTTGGGTATATAGAAATGTATAATCTGAGAGTCTATATTAATGGTTTGAATTTTAGTTGACGTTATTGTTTGAAATCAATGTTTGAAATGCGTTAAACAATATTAAGGCTTGAAAAAAATGTATCGAAATGAGCACAAAGCATCTTCTTACATATTTGATATCTTTTCGGAAGTTATTTATACTCGTATTATTACTATCAGATGGGTATTAATAATAAAATTAGAGATATTAAAAATATCATCCTGGGGCCAATATACTAGCCTGTAGTGCCAACTTAATAATAATAAAAAAAGATCATCATTGTTTTCGTTCTAATTGTAAGTGCGGCATCTTTAAAAGGGAAAAAGAATGGCATGTAAAATTAATCCTGTCGAAGATATTAAAAAATGTCTGTGAGAGGTTTTTATGTCTGGTTTTTTAAAAAAAGGTAACTTCCTTATAGATCACTATGTCATTGTAGACAATATACAAGTTGGGTCTAGGGTATCGCAAATTTTTTAATATTGAAAATTCTGGATGTTTATTAAATCGTGGTGTTGAGCGCGATTGTTCGATGATCCCTGCTTAATGAAATCTTTTCCCATTGGACAATGTAGAATTAATGAAAAACGTCATATCAGTTACGTATTAGGCTTCATAAAATGTAATATCTCAAAGACATTTTTAAAAATGCTCCTCTGTCAGATGTTTAAAAAAGCATATCTCTTGGTTGGTGCGCACTGCGCACGCGGAGTTCGTTAATATATGCCAGCGTATATAAAATAAGATTTATATTAAAACAGATAAAAATTCATATAAATATCAAGATATCTACATCACAAGTACCTACAATTCTACCAATTAAATTTTATTTCCTGAACAATCTCATCAAATTAATTTTATTCGTAAAGAAATCTAAACACGCAGACATTCTGCAATTAATAATTAGTACCACGTAAACCTACAACATGTCACATAATAAAAATGTATACTTATCTTTTTATCTTAAAAAAAAACAACATCAAGAATGTTGCAGTAACCTGACGTGATTTCAAACTGGTCGCAAGCATATATTTACCGGAAGTTGTTACATCTAAAATGCCCAGCATCAGCATCAGCAACTTTCTCTTATTACATATCTCTGAAGTTCTGGTGTGATGTGGCACAAAAAAGTCATTAATGTTTAGTTTGCATCTTAAAGTAAATTACTGTTAGAAACTGTCTTGTGAGTTGCAGTGTTAATTTCATGTACAAGGTAAATACAGTGGCGTAACGCAAAATTGTAATACCCTCCTCCCGGAAAATTCAGTATGGACCCAGAGGCGTATCCAAAAATGGCTTCCTGACTGCTCTCCCTCAACCGCTCAGCCCGTGCGGGGTTTGCGGAGGTGTACTTTCCGTATATTTTTGTATTTAACCACGCTAATACACGTACCTATACGGCATTTATTTTTTAGGGCTTATAGCAATATAAGTTTGTTGCTACTACCTATAATATAATTTCTTTCTTATTTTTTGATTTGTTGGATTTAAAAATAAATTATCGTAGTAGGACATTATTCTGACAATAAATTTAAATCAATAATTAAAGAATAGTATGTAGCAAACAATAATATTTTTCATTCCAATCTAAAGGAAAACCAATTAAAAGGATATTCTTTAACAAGGTGTCTGCCCGCATTACACGGCGTGTTGAGCGACGCGCCTGGCGTGTGACTTGACGCGCCACACGTCCTGAGAACGGTCTGGCGCGACGAACTCGCCGCGTGTCTGTTCCCGTCGATGGGCGGTAAATTTTGCACACTTCAAAGGAAACGCGCCGCGCGCCTATACGGAGCGACACGGCGCGAAACTTGTCAATCTACAGGCCGTGATATTGCGATCGTTCCAGAAGCGCGGCACTCTACATGCCAGGCGCGTCGCTCCACACGCCGTGTAATGCCACCTTTAGAACCTGACATATTAAAATTTACCTTCCAATTTAACTCAAAACGTTTAATATCCCATAGTTCTGTTCGAAAGTGGAATTTTTTATATTTTCTATGTCATTCCTATATATACTTTCAATCCGATTATGATTAAATTTACTATACAGGGTTATTTTTTTTGAAACGTTTCATAGGCTAACTTTTTTATTTAAAGAGGTAGACCTATAGTGCAAAAGCGAAATTTTAGAGAATAATCCAACCAAAAAAAATACGAAAACAAATTTTCCCTAGTGTTGCCATTTTGTAAGTTATTTCAGAAAAACATATCTTCTTAAACGGCAACAATACATTTTTTTGGCAAAATTTGATACATCTCGTGTTTAAAAAAAAAACAAAGAGTTAAAATTGTTGATTAGAATAGAAGTTTACGAGCTATTGGCCTAATGCTAAAATGCCCAAATTTAAAATGCGGTTATAAGAATAACTTTTTTTTGCTTTTCTAACTAAAAACGAAACAAATGTAAATAAACAAATTCTTCCACAACTGCTTTAAAAAATTAAAAAATTATTTAGTCTCAAAAATTGTTACATTAATACTCGCAATACAAATTTATTTAAAATTTAAACGCTTGTAAACTGCTATTCCAATCAAACATTTTTACTCTTTGTGTTTCTTTTAGAGTCACAAGATGTATCAAAATTTGTCAAAAAAATTCATTGTTGCCATAATATGCGAAAATATGGGTTTTCCTGAAATAACTTACAAACTGGCAACACTGGGGAAAATTTGTTTCCGTATTTTTGTTAGTTGGATTATTATCTAAAATTTCGCTTTGAAACTGTACGTCTATCTATTTAAATAAAAAAGTTAGCCTCTGTCAGGTTTTAAAAAAATAGCCTTGTATACTGTTTTGCCTGTTAAATTTTTAAATCCATGTTAGGCCCTGTCCTATTAGAAGTAAAAAACTAAAAATAGGTAAATTTCAGAGTTTTAAGATCATGTTAATTTACAAAAAAAAAATCCAGTAATACCTAAAAAATGCATTTATTTTTTGAAAAACTTTTCACATTTATATAATAAATCGATGTTTCATACCCTTTGTCTTATTGTTTTTTACCTTTTCGTGTCAAGTGAAACTGACACACAGTTGTAACAATTTTTGGCATAATTGGCAAATTATCATAATTTTAAGACTGAAATTATGTATCTGTCAAGTTTTATCTCTATGCTTCTAATACAACAGGGCCAGTGGTGTACCTAAGGGGTGATAAGGGGAAATATCTTCCCTCCCCATCCCATGCACTCGGGGAATAAAATCTTACTAATTTCTTTGACTTTATGATAGTTTTTAGAAAAAATATATTCGTTTCTTATCTTTAATTAAGGCAAACACATTTGTGACCAATATACATGGTGGAAAACGTACGAGGAAAGTACGGGCAAAGGTATTTGCCAATTTTTTATAAAATCTTTCTTTCCATTTTAAAAACTGTGATTACTATTTTTATCCATAGTTTACCTTCAGTTACCACAGATTATTTTATCTAGCCAAGTTTTTATTTATGCTTACATAATATTATAAAATAAAGTCACAAACTGATTAGATATTAGTAATTTTTTTACAACAAAGCCATTTTTGAATTACAAATTCATATATATAATAGTATTTGGCTATTATAGGAGAAAAGTGCATAACAACAGTTTTGACCAACTTTTGGAGTCAAATACCTCAGTCAGTGTGCCTCGTTTCGTATGCCGTGGTGAAAGTCGACCAGGTAATCCATAGTTAACGAGTACTCGTTTAGACGTATACGTTTATTTCCGAAGCGAAGATCGGGTATAGTCGGGATGTTTTTTGGATGTGATTTGCATCCCTTATGTGATTGATTAAAGGAAATGGCGGCCTTTTTGCCTTTAAGTTTTACTGCCTGACATTTTACAGCTCTTATTCATCCAATGTCATAAATAATAACGTTTCGTGGGTCAATTGAAGCATTGTATGAGAAAATATTTTCACTTGCCGGACTACAACACAAGTTGTCGATTGGTATACGTTTGTATGTAGCACCCCCTACGTTAAGCTTCGGAAATTAACGTATACGTCTTGAGTCTTGACGAGTAGGTACACGTTAACTTTGGATTGCCCCCCAGGTCCTCCGGTAGGGATGTTCCGATACGCCGAAAGTATCGATACTCTGTATCGATCCGGATCGTATCATAAAGTATCGATACAATAAAATATCGGTTCGAAAAATATCGATACTCCAAATATCGAATAATATCGATACTTTTTCGATTCGAATTATGTTATTTTTTATAAGATTTTTAACTTTGCTTTCTAAAGAAAAGGGTTTGTGGTAATTTTATTTTTCTTTAGGTAGGTACTGGTACTAGTAAAAATTTTAAATAAAATCTGAAATTAAAAAAGTTATCGTTTAATTTTTGACCCAAATATTGGGGCAGTAAACAGAGCTAGTAACCAAGCCTAACGAATGTAAAAATAATAATTTTGATAACCAATCCCAACCTAATCTATTTCGACTTTGAGTAATCTTTTCTGGGTTTCATAACACTATCCGGACACCTTTAAATTTGGAATGTTAACTCATTTTTTTGTTAATATTGATATAACTTACGTTTATAAATGACCTTTGATGTGGAAAATGCAATATTTTTACTCAGAAATTACTTTATTAGTAAAAAACATTATTTTTATCAACTATTTTATGGTTTTCCAACATATTTGGGGTTACGGTGAAAATCAATTTTGATTGACGATTATGGAAACACCGTGTTGCCACATTTATTATTGTTTTTTTGGTGTTTTTATTCTTTTTTGTAAAATTTTGGCATTAAAGCAAAAATATACTATTAGTTGTAAGTTGTGATTACTGTCGTCGTTTAAAAATGGAAATAAATAATAATATTGCAATATTGTTATTTTCTATTGCGTTGCTTGCGGATCGATTGCTCAGGTTTGCTCAGTTTTCATCGATATCGGTATATATTTATATACATACGTTGAAATTCTTAATAATCCTTTAGATTTCCTCTTAACTTGTTTCAAGCCGCAATGCCGCAATATCGAGCAGAGAATATCTATAGGAAACTCAGTCAACTTTGGCAACACTGCATACAACTGACATTTTATTATGCAATTTCTCAAATTTCAATATTTTTTTAAGAAGAATACTAAATATTCCGAAAAATTTTTTTCCAAAAAAATACAATTTGAAATACCTATTTTTCGATGACATATGAAAAAATTCTTAATTCGGGTGTCCCTCTCTTAACATAGGTGGGCAACCGTGGCTGCTCCAGTTTAGAAAAGGGTCTGAGTTAAGGGGTATCGTGAGACTATTTAAATACATTTTGCAGTGAGTGCATCACGAACTACGAGTGTATTTGCATTCTTTTTTAACATGAGAAAAGGAAGACAATAGAGATACATTTGTGCTTAACTAATTTTACCAATCGAAAACACTATTATATTTTATATTACTTAATAAAGCCATTTTTAAATCAGTGACCAAGTCAGACCATTGGGCAACACTGTCTCATTTAATCTTAATACTTTGATTTTATAGGTTAAACATTGAGGATATGGAGCAACGTTGCCAAATAAGGTGACGTAGTCATGAGTATGTCACTGATTTAAAATCGCCTTTAACTGTCTCCAAGGTCGGGCCGGGCATTCCGATCCAGTTTTGCAAACCGCATAAAATAAATAAAATTATGGGATTTGGGATTTTTTCCAAGTAGTCCGGTTCGTGATGTACCGATACTATTTGATCGATACTCAGTAAAATGTATCGATACTCATTATATATCGAATCAAAAATATCGATACAAAATATCGGGTATCGAAAGGTAAAGTATCGATACTCAAAAATATCGGATCGTATCGCGCATCCCTATCCTCCGGTCGAAGAGTCTAAAATAATTATTCGGCCGCCGCGCCAGCGTGCTTTCTCGTGCGTTAGCGGCTTCGGCTGGGATTCCCCTATTTCTTAATAGCCTAGAAATGAGATATTGGAAGAGCAGTGGAGTCAAATTTCAGCTTTTTTTAGCGCTAGTGTCAACAGCCTTGAACTTTATGCGCGCGATAAATAATTTGTATGGGTTTTACCGTAATCCGATTCAAGCTACAATCATTATGATAAATTACTTGATTTCTACCTTCCTGATATTCCCAAAAATATTACAAAACCGAAATTAGAATGTGGCACAAACAGTTAAACAACTGCGCAGAAATTAAAAACAAACGTAGAGCAGCAGCATGTTTGGAAGTTTATAGTCAACATGCCTACCTAAAGGTTCACAAAGTTCTGAAAAAATTTTGCACATTGCCAGTGTCTACTGCAAGACATGAGAGGTCCTTTTCAAACATAAAACGACTCAAAACCTATTTAAGAAACACAACAGTCCAAGTGAGATTAAATGGGCTCGCAATCAAAATATATTTTAAGACTTTACTCTTAAGCCAAGGCGCTTAAATATAGTTTTGTAAAATATACCTACTTATTTTAAGACACAAAATATATTTTTTTTTCAATTAATTTTTTATATCACTCCCCAAAGTTCAAGTCTGGGTACACCATTAAACAAGGCTTAACATGGAGTTAAAAATTTAACATGTAAAATCCCACGATCCGCTTTAAAAAAAATGCTCTGTATAGGAGGCAGTTGCTGCATTTTTTTTTTAATCTGCGACAGCCCACGTAGACTTTAAGCCTTAGTACTAACGTACCGTGGGTGTCTGAAGAGAAGGGAAATGTAATCTATTGTCTCGGGATTTAAGGGACTGGAGGTTGGGAGGGGAGGGGAAAACATCTGCAGGCAATTTGTTTAATATTCTGGAGGCCGTAGGTATGAACAAGCGAGAGAAGTGGGTGTTCTAGGCTTTTGTAGCTAGACAGTAAAGGGATGCAGAACGTAACGCGCCACTTGATGTTCTGTAAGGAACTCAAGGAAGTCAAGGGGGGAACCTAGGGTGACCAGGCGTCCGGATAAAACCGTCCGTTTCTTTGACCAAATTTAAAACGTCCGGTCGGCTTTTTTTTACGTCCGGCTTTTTACCTTTTAAAAATCCATATCTTTTAAGAAAAATTGGTTCCTCAGAAAAGTATAAAAATATTTTAAAATATAAAAAATACAATACTGCTTAATGCTGTGTTACGAGTTATTCCTTTAATAAATTTTTGATCAAGCTTTGTCATCCTTTTTTATGAAAAATCACCTTATTTGTCATGCTTTGGTCATGTTGACTTCTGGTCACCCTAGGGCCTTATAGCGGCTAGTTCTTCATCCTAGATCCTTGGAAGTATCGGTAGAAAAGGGATAAATCCCCAACAACGCGGTGATGAGCGAGGGAAAGAAGTTTTCTTGTGAGGACTGGGTCATTGATGTGTCGAATGGCTCTCTTTTGGATAGAATTAAGGGTCGAAGGTAACGCCGCTCCCCAGATGTGGGAATAATACTCTAGGTTATGTCTTATTTTCGACAGGCATCTTATACTTTTATCAGGTCTGCTAGGGCCAACCGGACAGGTGTCAGACCCGCCTGAAGCCGACCTTGCTGGTGTCAGGATTTCTTTGCTGTGCAGAAGACACGCATTATTAACTTTAAATTTTAGGGATTTTAGAATTGAAAGCTAGTAATTACAATTTTTGACATAGTACAGTGAAAAAATCGTTTGGACTTTTCTTCACACAAAATTGTAGCAAAGTCTTTGTAGAGCAATTTACTCTAATTGGATTATTAGTTACAACAGTTTTTATACATTTTCATACAATTGTAGCAAATTTTGCTACAAATTGGTCTTGGACGTTTTTGAGAACAAATTGCGGGAAAAGGGGACACAATTGTAGTGAAATGTCCCACAATGTTTTTTCAGTGTAACTTTTACATGACAACAAACTCTTCCTTTCCCTCCATTACAGAAAAATAGTTTCTCCAGTGAGATTTACATTTGTTATAGGGGCTTACAAAATTATGACAAAAGAAAAACGAATGATCTATTAATAACATAAACTTAGACACACCAACAAAGTTATAGGGGGGGGGGGGGGAGGGGGCAAATAATAGACTATGGAAAAAATGTTTTATGACTGGAAGTTTAGGAATATAAAGCAAATTTTTAAATTTTGAACCAAATAGTTTCGGCTTTAGATACTATTCCTAAGATCCTTCTTACTCGTTTATACGTCAAAACCTACATAATTTTTTCAGAAAGGGTAGCCCAAGAAGATTGCCACAAAATAAATTTAAAATTATTTTATTAACGAGTTTACCTAAATGTAAGTATTACCAAAAATAATATTAACCATTTGTCAAAATAGTAAAATGTCAATTAGCATACAGGGGAGAAACAAAAATTTAAAAATTGCTTTAGAGTAAAATGTCCTTAAAGTTTTGAGACAGGACGTCATGAATTCATATTTGAGCATAACTCTTAATTCTAAACAACGTTTCCTAATAAAATTGTGCGATATTTTGAAAAATAAGGGTACATTGCTCAAGCAATTTTTTCAAATTTTCGTTTCTACCCTGTCGGTATGCTGTTTGATTTTTCACAATTTTGATAACAGTTAATTTAATTTTTAGGGATCACTAACTTTTCGTATTACATTTATATTAACATATTAATAAAATAATTTCACATTTGTTTGTAACTTCTTGGACCATCCTATAGACGCACAGCGGAGCTCGCCAGCTAGAATCTGACAGTAGTGACTGAAATCTGCTTTATTATTAAAAATGACACCCATAAACAAATTCGACTTTATATCCTCTCTTTCACAAACTGAATCATTATAAATAAGTGCAATTTAAATTTAAAAAGTATCCAATTATAAATGCAAACCCATATACCCACGTCCCATCCACCATATCCCAAAAAAGGAAGCTTTAGTAACTAATTGTTTATTGGTAGTCATCAAGCTTAGCGCGCAGCAGTGTAATACAGTGCTGTTGCTGCTAAAATTTTATTCCTGCTGTTATGTAGAGAACAACTTTGCTGCGATCCGTTCCCACACAAGTGTCTGGCGCGCCGCACTTGTCATTGTTAAGTGCAATTAGCCATGTAAAAGGCCTAAATTAATATTAATTTTATCAAACTGTGCTATTTAGTGATGTGCCTAGAAAAACTTATACATTAAAAGTGCCTTTTTTGGAACAAATCTTTTTCTTGATACTGGTAAGATTTCTTATTGTCAAATGTCAGGATATAGCCTTAGGGTTTTAAAAATATCTAGTTCCCTTTCACGGACATTACTTTAATACGTGGTATGTACCTAGATAATGGACATTAATTTTGATAAAAAAATATTAAAAACCAAGAGAAAGGAAATATCCCCCAACATAAAATGGCATTACTACCATATTGGTTAAAATTAGCAAAAAATAATTAACTAATGTATTTTTTTTTAAATGACTCATTCAATTTTAAATTACGTATTAAGCAATTCCAACTGTGTCTCAAGACACAGGGTGATCTCTATGTAATTCAGAATGCTTTAAATCCCAGTATGCATAATTAATTATGCTCAAATGGTGTTGAACTTACACAGAGGGTAATAATTAAACTTTATATAACTTGTCCCTTTGTTTTTTGTTCAAACATCCTTCCTGACCTAAACAATTAAAGAACAGAAAGGTTAAATATCTTCCATTAAAAAAATGAGCGGGAATGTGGATGTGAAAATTTTTTTTCTTCAAAATTTTTAAACCACTAGGACGCAAGCTTTTATGTATATAGTCAATAACTATTTTGGTCAAATTATGCCAATTTTGCAAAAATTAAAGAACGTTTGAAAAAATACTTGGTATCAATACTCTTACATATCTTTTATGAACATAAGCTTCCAGAGGTGTTGGTCTTAAATTTTTTCACATGCCAATGCATTTCGTCGCAAACAATTGAACATTACACTGGCTGATGTAAATAAACCCAGTCGTTTTCATATTTTTAACATCAGCCCTAGAGCACAATATAAAAATACCAAACAACTTTTGCTGGGACTTTATCCACATATTATTATAACGATGAAATACATACGTCTAAATCATTATTCATATTAGTTTACATTAATCCCCTTTGATACATTGTATCCGACCATATAAAACATTTTATTTAGTTTTCATTACGTTCTTAATTTGTTTCTAAGGTTCTTTAATCATGAATTAAGTTTTTTAAAGAATAAGATTAAAAACACGATTCAACAATCTCTAATTTCACACATACATATCTTACTTTAAGCATAAAAATAGGCGGTGCCGTTCTAATATGCGGTCTACCGTCCTAACTCTGTTCTAATATGCGGTCTACCTTAAAGAAGATTACAAAATTATTATATGCATATTCTACTTAATTGTTAAGGAGGAAGGAAGATTATTATTATTAGCAGGTAGACCGCATATTAGAATAATAGCGTACACACATAGACTGTATGTAGGACGGTAGCCCGCATATTAGAACGGCACCAAATAGGCTCTTGTTACTTCTTAAAAAAAAAAGGAAACCTACTGATATTGATGAACTTTACACGTTTCTTTAGTAAAATTAATGCTACCTAAATAGCCCGCTGATACCGAAATTCAATTTTATTCAAATTCATGCAAATTAATTTTATGTATTATGTATTAGTTTAAAATTTCTTGAAAAATATATTTCAAATATGCGATTAAAGATCCTTAACCTACTGTTCGGTCCATTGTCCGTTCGGAACCTCACCATAAATTTTTTTTAAATTGAATTTAAAGTTCCAAAATTCGAAATATGGCTTTTTAGCGTTATTAAAACAAACTTTAAGTAGTATAATGGACCCCTGCTTGTCTTTCTGCAAATGCAGAAGTTCTATTTAACAGACTTTTTTTAAATTTTAGCTCGTAGTGTTTCCCAACGAACAGCAACACAGGTTTGTTAGTGTTGCCAATGAGTCACTATTTAACAGTCTTAATGCTTCATTTACCATTCATTTACTTACTTTATTGTTTTTTGCTTTAATTTTTTTCTCTATGAATCTTTCCACAAGAAGAACCGTAGATCCATATTCTGTAGGTACTTTTAAATATATTAAATGCAGCTTCAAGATATATTTTTATTTATTTTATGAAAATTGTATTTTAAAAGAACATTAATATCTTAGTGACAAAAAAATCATCATATATCTTTTAAAATGCAAATCTTTTAAACTAAATCTTCATACTTTGTGAAACTTAAATTAGCACACTACCAGGTGCCTCTAGAATGTGAATCTATATTAAAATACTGGACATTTTTTTGATAAAAATTTTAAAATGGGACAACAATCTCAAAATGGAATTTAGTTGGTCACCCAAGACCCGGTCGCAAATTTTAGCTTTATGTGATATGAGACAGGAAATATTCTATGGCGTAATCACGAATAAGTTCTTTTGTAAAAAATCATATATATATATATATATATATATATATATATATATATATATATATATATATATATATATATATATATATATATGTTTTATTGCCATTTCAAGTACCGGCTCCGGTTATGTTTCCCTGTTACATCACTATAAAGTTTTTAAAAACTTTTCTAAAAATAATTTCTTTTTTTCAAAATTCACAATTCACATCAACTTTCTCCACTTAATACTCATTGATATGACATTCTTGTTACTCATTCTTTTTATATCAAAATTTGGTTCCCTATAATATGATATTAGTAATACTACTATGTTATTCTATAAAGGTCTGTTTTATCATTTGTTCGGTCTGTCTAAAAAATTATTATTGTTTATCAGAAGTATTATTGCACATTGCTAGCCTAAGGCAATATATGTAATAGTTATTGTTGGTAGGTACTTCGATCATATGGATAAGGAAAATTTAAAGAATGTAATATAAAATGCATTATTTACACCAATAAAATTAAGTTCCCGCTAATAGAACCTTAAAAAAGGTACTTGTCGTTTGGTTGTGAGCTTGTGAAATCTATTACATAGAACAATATTTTAGATAAAAATTTTTGACCCGTTTTCAGTTAGTTCTTCTTGACATAAAAATTAATAAAAAGTTCTGAAAAAGAACGAGACTTGTAGCAATAAATTGAAAACATGACTGGATGTTACAAAATTACAATTTTAAGAAAGTTGCAAAAAGGGTCTTTATTTGTCTATAAACCATAGAACAATTATTTATAGAACCTCAAGCAATAAGAAAAACTTGCGAAAGGGCAAATTTACGGAGCTAGACCAGCAAACAAAGTTAGTACGGTAGGGGCGTGTGCATTGCCGAACTCCCAGCTGGTTACATCTTGGACCGTACTTTAAAATTTAGTATTTATCATTATCTACGGATATTGCAATATGGATCCACAAATGATACTTTTAATTTGTAATAAAGCAATGTTAATAATAATGTTACAAAGTTCCAAAATATACAAAACCCAACAAGGCCATTCATTATCCACTGTTCGCTTTCACGCAGAAGTGCCAATAGCGTCAGCCAGATTTTGGTTGTTTAGTCATCACTCATCAATGACTCATCATTCTCTGACAGCTAAAACCAATTTAGAGTGCGCATGCCTCTACCGGACCAATTCTGATAAAATCTTAATGGCGCCAAATGCGTACCGACGTACTTTTTCGCCTATGATTTGAGCACTTTCAGCTGGTGCAGGCAATAGCTTGTACAATATGTCTATGATAGAAACTACTGGGTAATTGATATGAAATCTACTGTGCTAGTTCCACTTAAAGATTTAAAATACGATTTTTAAAGGTTCTTAGCATTGTACATAGACGTAAGAGTTGCATTAATATAAAAAACCCGTAAAAGATAACAACGCCATATATCACCTCCATCCATTGATGTTTTCAATTATTTTATTATATTTTTTTGCGTTATCGGTCAATTGTACAAAAACAAAGTCAAAAGGTTGACGACATGTCTACAAAAATTGACCGATAGGTCAAAAATACTTACTATAAATAAACTTATTATAAATAAACAGTCGGCAAACGAGTAGGTACACCCTTGTTTTAAAATTCTTGAGAAGCTACATATAACACTGCATGCTTGAAGGGCTTTGCTCAGGTCTGTTCAGGGTTTTTAATGTTTCCGAATAAGCATCTTTCGATAAAGTTGTTTTTCGACAGAAGTTACATAATTTCACATCGAAAAAATGTTTTATGAAAAAAAAACAGTATACGAGACAGGATCAATTTATTGTTTGATCACTATGAAAGTGGAATTATAAATTCTAGCATTTTTTATTTATGTCTTCTGCTCATTTGGAGGGGTATACTTACGTAAGTAGGTACAATTTTTCCAATTTTTAAGCAGTTTCAAAAATACATCTAATTGGAAATTACATTTTTTCGAATAATATTTTTTTCAAGCAACGGCAGTTGGGAAAAGTAACTTACGAGCAAGTAACGTACCAAACCTAAGGAAAGCTGACCAAACTCAAAAAAGGTTCGTTTAGGTTTATTCAGGATCGTTTTTTGTCTCTTTTTAGTTAACTTTTTTAAACTGGTAGAGTTCATAACCTAATACTGTTTTTGAAAAAATACATTTTCAGAAACAGTAGACCCATTTTAGAAAAAAATGCTATTTTAAAGACATTTTTGAAAAAATGTACTTTTGGAATATGTGCTTTGGAGAAATTCATAAATCCATTTTCAAAAAAGAATCTTCTGAAAAAGCTGTTGAGATATTTTTTAAAAAAGGTACTCCCGAAATAGGTTTTCGAGAAAATATTTTCGAAAAATTTCGTAAATCCGTTTGTGAAAAAGCTGTTTTTCGAGAAAAAAATGTGCACTCAAAAAAATATTTTGCGAAAAAAACCCTATTTGGTTATTTGTTTCCTTTAGTAAGGAATGTTTTTAGAAACCATCTAAGAGCATGTAAATCAAAAATGCCAAAAAAGGCTTGCTTTTTTTATATGAAATATTCGTATTATAGATGTGTTCATATTTTTGTGATATAATAATTTATATATTTATATAGACCTTACATAGACGGCAAATGATTGTTTTTGTTTATATTTTGTAGAACATGTACGAATGGTTAATATTGATGTTACAATATTTATTTTTATTAAATTCGCTATTAAAATCCTTTTTGTACAAGGCTTTAGGGGGTGCCCCTGCGCCCCCCTAAATGCCACTATCTTATTTTCCTTTTTCAATTTCTTCTTAATTTATATTCCCTACTGGACATCGAATTTTTGAAAAAAACATTTGTCACATTTTTTTAAATTACACAAAAATCACTCGGGAAGGGGGGATTACTCCGGGGCTAGTGGGATGGCAAGTTTTTTTTTACAACAATTTACTAGTAAAAAAATGACAACCAAAAGCTAAAAGGGCTTCCAATTCACAAGTGACAACTGGTATCAAGGAACACCGCAGCGTAAAAAATACTCTGAAGGCTCCGTGAGTTTGTATAATATACAGGGTGGTCCTTTTAAAGTGTTTCAAGGCAATATTTAAGAAACGGATGAGTATAAAAAAATGAAATGTGGGGTGATGCAACGGGACTTTGGGAGACACTATTTGACATTATAGGTAAGTTTGTAACCCTTACTACTTTTTAGGGGTGGGGGGGGGGGGTTAACTTTTAAATGTTAAATGGAACGGTGCGGTTTTCTTTTCAGATTCGTAATCTACAGGAAAAACTACGCTAAAAACATAATTTAATGTCAGTGTCAATGTCAGTACGTTAAAGTCAACAAATTAAATACTGTAAGGGTAATTTTTTAAAATTTTAATAGGTGTTCAAAATGACGGCCATTTTGCTCTAGACATTTAATATCCATATTCTGAAATTCGAACTCTTAACAGCATATCTGGGGTGATTCCTTGAACTGCACTCCTAATTCTTTGCTTCATGTCTTCGGCTGTAGTTGGTGCTGTCACTATGACTTTTTCTTTGACAAAACCCCACAAGAAAAAGTCAAGGGGAGTCATGTCTGATGATCGAGCAGGCCAGTGCACTAGCCCCCCACGTCAAATCCATCTATTAGAGTAAGTAGCATCGAGAATATTACGTGCATCTCGACAGAAATGTGGTGGCGCACCATCTTGCTGGAACCAAACTGACCCATGTTGTTGCTCTGGAATATTTGGCATTAATCTTGGTAAATCATTTCTAAGGAAATCGCAGTATTGCTGTCCATTAAGTGTTCCATCAAAAAAATGAGGTCCAATAATAATATCGCCAAATATCCCACACCAGGTATTTACCGACCAAGGGTGCTGATAAGCGAGTGTTCGCATCCAGTGTGGATTTTCCTCAGCCCAATAATGCATATTATGTAGATTGACTTGGCCATGGTTCGTAACAGTGGCTTCGTTAGAAAAAATTATGTTTTCAAGTGAATTGTTTTCTGTGATCCATCGTTGAAACCAGTGACAAAAGTCCATCCGTCTATCAAAATCTTGGTCATACAATTCTTGATGTAGGCTAATACGGCAAGGATGAAACTTGAAATTATGCAATATTCTGAGAGCGGATGTTTTACACATCCCAGCGTCTTTAGCTAGATTTCTGGAACCAATATGAGGGTTTGCTTAGCTACTGTTCCAAAAACTCCTACCGCCATATCATCGCTGGTTTTAGTCTTTCTGCGATTGCGCTTTTTGGATGAAAGTTGGCCAGTCTGAGGACTCCTAGTGTGTAACCTTTTAAACGCCATGTGCGATTTTCGTGGTAACTGGGGGAATCATTCAGACCAAAGTTCAGAAGCATGGAGGTAGTTTTTCTACATTCTCCGAGAATTAACATGTCTACTTGGCAGTCGAAGTCATTAATTTTTGAAAATTTGCAAATACAAGTGAGAGTTACTTTGACTGAACTGAATTGAAATCAACAGTAATTAATAACAGGAAGCACTAAAATCACTGCCATGCGCTGACTTATGTTTGTATTGTTGATTTCGTGACCCGTGCGTTATTATGACAACGAAAATATGTGGAAAATTATAATTTTGTCAATTTGTTCAATTTATTTAACATACTGACATTAACATTGACAATAAATTATGTTTTAACGTAGTTTTTTTTGTAGATTACGAATCTGAAAAGAAAACCGCACCGTTCCATTTAAAATTTAAAAGTTACCCTAGAAAGTGGGAAGGGTTACAAAGTTACTTATAATGTCAAATAGTGTCCTCCAAAGTCCTGTTGCATCACCCCACATTTCATTTTTTGATCAGCCGTTTTTTAAATATTGCCTTGTAGCACTTTAAAAGGGCCACCCTGTATAACAGTTCAGAGTTACTGGTGTTAAATAAGCTATCTCCTATCCTAACTGTTTTTCTAAATTTTTTAGCCATTGTAGATTACGCAAAACTATTATAGACCGAGGGCAATATCTATGTATAGTGTATATCATCAAAAAGCATTTGAAAATTTTTGCGGGGCTTAGCCCCACAAGCCCCTAGATATGCCTATAAATGATCGGGATGAATATGCGTGCATTACACTCAGTTGTTTTAAATATAATAAAATTCATATAAAAAACAATAACTTAATGAAAAAATAATTAAATAATAAGTATATATATATATATATATATATATATATATATATATATATATATATATATATATATATATTAGGTTGATTATATATTTAATTGATATTAGGTGATTTATATATTTAATTTATTAAAAATCAAAAAAAAAAGATTTCAATGGTGTATTGCCATGTTCCATAATTAATTTCATTTTTTTCTGTTTATTTTGGTTGGATCCACGGAGATTATTTTTTAATGATTTATGTAACAGCTATCTTGAATCCGATTTAATGTATTTTAAAATATAATACAAAATGAATATTTTTAATTTGCTAGATTCTCCTGAGAACCTGGTTTTTAGTCACTTAAATTACCATCATGGCAAGATTTGTTACAAGAACGAGTATTTAGAAAACTGTTATTTCTTATTATATGAATATTACGGTGAACTAAGAAAATGAAAACGCATATTTATAAAAATAAATATCAGAAATATGTAAAGAATAAATAAATATAAAAAAATTAAATTTGTGTGTCTCACTCAAGACGGAATCACCTTTATATCTTATTTACCTTTTCGGTATTTCCATTCATTACCATGGACTTGGACATGTATTCATAGATCTACACAGCACCGACTCAAGGGGGGGGGGGGGGCTAAGGAGCTATCAGCCCCGGGCGATGGGCTGAGTGGAAAAAAAATTGTAAAGCTGAAAAACAATATCAGTAGTACAAAAAAAAATTGACACAACTGACACACAAAACAGTTGACATATTCTGGCGTGAAACCTTGTACTCTATTTTTTTGAAATTCCTTGAGCTTTTCTCAAAGATAAATTGGGATGACGTTTGAAGAAATTTCTAAGCCATTTTTTGCCGGCATTCGCGTCTTTTTTCAAAACGGATGAGGAAAGTTGTTCCTTATAGCAAGCTAATACGCCAATCTGCGAATGTCTGCGAGTCCTAGACCATAATATCTTTTGTCCATTTCCAAACAGCACTGTACCAAGTCTTCTTCCATTTTAGGCCATAAAACTGGTTTTCGATCCATTTGTAGTTTACATTGTTCTTCTAAGTGTCGCTCACGTTTGACATATAATTCAAGGGATATTTTTGGAACGTTGAAGCTCTTGGACGCATTTAAATACCCCGTTTCCTTACTTTTAACTGCGTCAATGGCTGCGTCTTCACATCTCTGGATTCCATTTTTTATGGGTGTCCTTTTTTAGACATTTTACTGAAATTTTTTTTCCTATAGATAAAAAGTTTTAAAACCGTACATTTAGTTGGGTTACTAATTTTGGATATCCAATTTTAGGACACCTTTCTATCCAGAAGGCAACCTTTATGATTAAGGTTATGTTATTAAAATAAAAAAAATCTAGACTGATATTTTTGTTTCAAAAACTTTGGCTTATTCTACAACTATTCTAGCACATGCATGCGAACTTTCACTTTCCTACACTAACTACTTACTTTTTTATAATAATTTTTAGACACAGAAACAAAAAACTCTGTCACAAATAAACACATAATATTATGCCGCCACTCAGGGCGCTTTCCATTTAGTGGCTGACCCCGACCCAAAACAAAATCCAGAATACGGCACTGGCGCCACCTTGCAGTGAACACTGAACAGCCAAATTGTGCCCTACCCAGGCTCATTCTATGTGAAAGACCTTTCGTTTTGTGGATTCAATTACAGGAAACTTTTAACAAGTTTTGAGATGACGTAGTATTCAAAATTAGTCAACTAACCAATATTAGGCGACTATCCTCTACATGTTAATGTTTTTATGTTCGTTTTATTCAAATGGATAATACAATACCTAGTGGAAAATTTTATTGGCGGAGGGGGGGGGGGAGGGTTCAGCTTTGAATAGCCCCGGGTAGTAAACAGCCTTAAGCCGGCACTGCAGCTTAGTGCCTGCATCAGCCGAAAGTGTCCTATTCATGGCCGAAAAAGTACGTTTGTACACATTGGACGCCAGTTAGATTTTTCACCGTCGGACCCGTAGAGGCATGCGCACTCTCCATTATTGTCAGCTGTTAGTGAATGACAACGGTTCAATGTGTGACCAGCTAAGCGTTCTGCAATGCGCACGGCTTTAAGGGACTAACTTTGTTAACAGGTGCACATTTGCCACTTTTGCCAATACTGTTTGAAATTCTATTAATCATTATATCAGTTGACCATCTTCTGTGGTAAAATTGTTTATACAAGGGAGGGCCGAAGACGTCGATAAAGAAGCATTAAGGGATATTTTTTTGAGCAATTAAAACATTAATTAATAAGTAACCGGTTATAGTCATTTTGTAATAATGAATTAACTACCTTGGTCTTTTATACTTTCTATTATGTATTGGTTTTATTAAACTTTATAATTATTGGAAGATATTCCGACTGGTCCGCTTACTAACGAGCCAACTACCAGATGTTATCCATTATAGTTTGTTGAAATTGGATTAATGAGTGACGTAATCAGATTGTCACAACGTTGTTGTTTGTAGTAATGATCCTAATAAGTACTGTAGTTTTAAGGTTTTTCAATACAGACATAAATATACAATTACCTAGTTAATTTAATAAATTTCTGATTTTTTATTATTGCTTTAAAATTCCCAGCTGTTCGTTGAACATCTTCTGAACAGAGTGAGAAGCCTGTGACCCATCCCAACCGAAAATTTACATAGATTTAATTCACTTTTGCGACCTGTACCCGATTTCCACTGAAATCGAGGAAATTTCGACTTTGACATTTAATAGCTCCGAAACGAAACATTTTGTATAACTAAATTTTGTACAGAACCCAGTTGAACTATATCAACCCAAAAAATTCGATTGCTCTCCCTCCGACTGTTTCCGAAAAAACAAAACTGTTCCACTTTAGGTTAAGCTTTACGTTAACATGTGACACTTATTTTTGCTGATCTCCTGACGTCATTTTTTATTATGGACAAATGGCTGCTTGTAGTAAACCTTTCTTGTAGCTAAATTATCCTAGTAATTTTCCTCAAAATAGATTGTTTGGGTTTGTTAAACGACTTATGCAATAAAAAGGTTTCTCGCAAATTTATAAAGAAAAGGGTTATTTTAGTACGTACTTTTGACAATAATAGAACTAAATTCATTCTAGAAATCCATTCCAAATGAAAATCATTTGAAAACCCAGCAAATCGCTGAAATATTAGAATAATTCACAAGTTTTTAATGACGACTTATTCACAATGACATGACAAAAACCTGTCAAAACATAACTGATCAACTAGAAGATCTTAATTCAAACCAGTATTAAATCTTAAACCTTCCTAGTAAATCTGAATAATATCGTTTATTTAAATAAAAATGTCAGTAAAAATAAGATTTGTAAAGCTTTTCGTAAACGGATTTTTAAAAACGTGTGAAATGTTGTAGGATTGTAAACAGATCAATCACTTTTTAAAGTAGAAGTCCAACGCTAATCCGAATGCTATTTTTTGCCATTTTCAGGTGTATTAGCGTATCAGAGTAAATATGTTTTTTACCTAAGTGGATGACAGACATCGCGGTGTTTTACCATGTATACCTATAGACAAGCACAGCTTATCGCCTACATCAGTTACCAATGTCCAATTCATGGGCGAAAAAGTGCGTTCAAACCATTGACATTCAGCAAGAGGGGACGCAGCCGTTCATTAATTTTATTTTCTTTTATACATTGTGCGTGCCATTTGGCACTGACACACCAGTGGCGCCGGTGAAATTTCAAAGTTGTATATCTTGTTCCTACTTACAGGACCCGTACCAAATTTTTGGGGCTTTAATAGTGCGCCCACTGGGAATGTTTCGGTAAAGAAAAAAATCAGTTGGTAATTTGCGAAAAAAAGTTGGATTTTCGCTGAGCCCTCCATGGGAAAAAAATGGACGCGTTTAGATATTTAATTTTGTTTTTTCTAAACAAATTTTACATTTTGTAAAAATTTTTTAAATTTTATGAGAAAAAAATGTGTTAGTACAAAGTTATATAGTCGATTAAATTTTTTTTAAATTATATTTTAGGTTTAAATAAATTCAAATGACAATAATTTTCTACTAACACATTTTTTCTCTTAAAATTTAAAAATTCTCGGCAAAAGGATGTAAAATTTGTTCAGAAAAAATAATAAATAAAATACCTAAACGTGTTCACTTTTTGCCCAGGGAAGGCAGAGCAAAAATTCAGCTTTTTTTCGAAAATTGTTTTTTTTTCTTTATCAAAATATTCCCGGTGGGCTCATTATTAAAACTCCTAAATTTGATACGGGTTCTGTAAGTAGGAAGAGATATACAATTTTGAAATTTCACCAGCCGCCATTGGATAGTATATGTCTATGTGTTTTACACCCTTGCAAAATAATAATGGGAAAAATATACAGAATGCAATCAGTTAAGTTTCATCATACGAGTATATGGAGAGTATTATTATTTACTTTTAGGATTAGGTGCTTTCCCTATTGGGTCTGAGTAAATAAAGATATCAATTCTTGATTAAATATATGTATTTATATCCAACACATGATTGCTTATCATATATTTCCTTTTATTGATATTTATACCGACCTGAAGTGCTATCAAAAAAAAGTTATTTTAAAAATTTTAATCTATTTACTGTCTGGGTTTCATTTAAATTCTGATTCCTTATTTTGTAAAGTCCCCAACTAATGTTGGATTATCAAATTTAAAAGAAAATGCCACTCAACACAAATAATATAAGTATCATTAAATATAAATTAAGATCCAATACTTGTAATAGACTTTTATCGTAATTTTTTGAAAAATATCAAGAAAAATAAAAAAGAAATCGTTCCTTCATTTTATCGCAGCAATGGGCTCACCCAGCAATTTTTTTTTAATCCATAATATAAAAGTACTCCATTCGACAAGCTTATACCCAAAAAATTTGAAAAAAATCTGAATTTGTAGTGTTCCGTGAAACGAAACGAAAACTTATTGAATCACTTCGGTGTCCGTCTGTGGGTCTGTCATAGGCGACAGGCGATTTTCTCTGAAACTATTCGACGTAAAAATTTGAAATTTAGCACAGAGATAGAGTGTGGTGGCCGAATTATAGACGCGAAGTATAAAAAGTTGAGTTTTAATTCTGGGGGTTAATTTCAGGGGGTAAATTGGGAAATGGAAAAAATTTAAGGGCATCGTGTAGTGTAGGGTGTCAAATGAAAGCTTATTAAAGCACGAATTCAACAATATATATGATATATTTTTTATTCATTTTTTTAAACATTTTTTGGGAAAAACGATTAAAAATTGCTCTCCCCCACCATTATTACCAAAAGGATCTCTCAGAAAAATCAGAAAAAATCATTAATCTTTGAGAATTAGGTGTAGATTGAGCGAGAATTACACAGCTCCACAAAGAAAATTCGATAAATTACCCCTGGAATATGATTATATCTACCATATGTTTTTGGGGTCCCTGAATCCAAATTCGGGGTCCATTTAACCCCATCACGTCAGGATTTTTCATAACCTCAAAAGAAAAACCCGAATCCTCAAAAAATCCTCTATCCATTGATCACTTAATCCCAATAACCCCATTACCTCTTTATTCCTTCATCCCTTAAACTCTTAATTCATGAAACCCATAACCCCCAAAACCCATAAACCCCATAACCAGTACCCATAAGTAGTACATGCAAGTAGCAATGATGTCCAAATATTTAACTTATAAGATTTCGTGCATGAAGCTATCCTTTGCTGGGTTATTGAGTTGTGTGGATCTTACAGAATATGGGGTTAAGGCTCAAGAAGCATGAATGGCTTGAAGATACTGTGTTTCAGTACTTTACCGCACCAAAGTCTTTTTCTTACGGGGTTATGGGGTTTTCATTTGGAGTCTATGAGGTTAAAGAGTTATGGGTTAAAGGAATTAAGGGGTTATGGGCTTGTAAAGTTATTAAAGACTATGAGTTTAAGGCTCAACAAGCATGCATGGCTCGAACATACTGTGTTTCAATGCGCATAAGTTTCTATCTTGCTGGCTTATGGGGTTTCGGGGTTATAGAGTTTTGAGGTTTATGGGTTTTGGGTTTTGGGGTTTATGGGTTTTGGGTTTATGGGTTTCGGGGGTTATGAGTTTCAGGATTCAGGAATTAAGGGTTTAAGGGATGAAGGAATAAAGAAGTTATGGGGTTATTGGGATTAAGTGAGCAATGGATAGAGGATGTTTTGAGGATTCGGGTTTTTCTCTTGAGGTTATGAAAAATCCTGACGTGATGGGGTTAAATGGACCCCGAATTTGGACTCAGCGACCCCAAAAACATATGGTAGATATAGTCATTCCAGGGGTAATTTATCAAATTTTTTTTGTGGAGCTGTGTTATCAAAAAGTTGAGTTTTGATTCTGGGGGTTAGTTTCAGGGGTAAATTGGGAAATGGAAAAAAAATTCAAGGGCGTGTTGTCAAATGAAAGCTTATTGAAGCAAGAATTTATCAATATATATGATGTACTTTTTTATGCATTTTTTAGACATTTTTGGGAAAAACGATTAAAAATTGCTCTCCCCCACCCTTATCACCAAAATGATCGCTCAGAAAAATCAGAAAAAATCATGAACACTGCGAAGTAGGTCTAGATTGAGCCAAACTTATCAGAATTGAAAAGTTCTAGCGCAATCAATTATTGTTATAAACAATTTAATTGTTTATTTCTTTATAACCGTTGAACCATTGGTTTTAGAGGAAAAGTTTTTTGACAAAAAAGATTTCTCACGATGTAAGAAACAACTTTTGTTGTCACAAGTCTTTCAAAATTTTTAATTTGGCTCAGTCGGAACGTGAGTGCCTTACTATTATTGCTGTCCCCCACCCTTATCACCAAAAGGATCGCTCAGAAAAATCTTTAAAAAATCAGGAACTTTGATTATTAGGTGTAGATTGAGCCAAAATTATTGGGATTAAAAAATTCTAGCGCGATCAATTGTCATAAACAATTTAATTGTTTATTTCCTTATAACTGCTAAACCATTAGTTTTAGAGGACAAGTTTTTCAACAAAAAATGTTTCTCAGGATGTAAGGAACAATTCTCGTCCTCACAAGTTTTTCAAAATTTTTAATTTGGCTCAGTCGGAACGCGAGGGCATTACTATTATTGCAGTCCACCGTTATCACCAAAAGGATTACTCAGAAAAATCTGAAAAAGTCAGAAACATTGAGTATTAGGTGTAGATTGAGCTAAAATTATCAGGATTGAAAAATTCTAGCGCGATTAATTGTTATAAACAATTTAACTGTTTATTTCCTTACAACTGCTGGATCATTGGTTTTAGAGAAAAAGATTTTCGACAAAAAATATTTCCCACGATATAAGGAACAACATTTGTTTCTACAAGTTTTTCAAAAACTTTAATTTGGCTCAGTCGAAACGCGAATGCATTACTATTAATAATTTAAGTGGGGGGCTGATGGCACGGAAGTTTAATTGTGCAAATATAGCTTGCACTTGACCGATTTTTGCTGAACAAATTCACCCTCAAATATTACCTTGAAACTACGTGAATGTACACCACCTAAACCACGCGGACGAAGTCGCGGACGGAAGCTAGTTCAATATAATTATGAGAACCTTAGCATGTGAACCCAACTTACACTTGGCCGATTTTTTTATGTTGCATCCGTTACATTTTTTATTAGCGCTACATAATATATTTATTCCGCTTGTTCTATTGCTCGGAAGAAGTATAGTTTAGTCAATATGAAGAGGCGTTAATAACGCTATGACAAATAAGGCGATGATGTGTTAATTAATTTGCCTAAGTAGGTGTAACTTGACAATCAGATAGGTCAACAGAAGTCCTATACACATATACTTACTCGAGGTTTGAACCAAATGTATTATTTTTTTTGACTGTTTAGTTTTTAAGTATAGGCATTTATATTCTTATATAAACATGATCAAATCTAGATAAAAATTACACTATGTTTCTTTTGCATAAAATTAACCCTTTGGCAGTTACAGGAGAAAATCCAAATGGAACTAGGTTTCTTACACTCTCTAAGAAAAGTTTTCTTTTGATTTTCTCTCATAAATCGTTTTTACGGCAATAAAAATACAATATACCATATTTGTCCTGCCAAGGGAATCCTTTCAAAGATATAAAATAAGAAGAGTTTCATTTTGTGTCAAGAGTGCAAAAATAATTCGATGTCGACGCTCCATTGAACCTAAGTTGTCTCTTACTCATCCTAAGTTGTACAAAAACCAAATTGGTACCTTCTCTCTCAATCCTGACAGGGCCAGAGGAAACTCTCTTGCATCTCCACCGACTCGAGAGGAACTACACAATTATCTCTTCCCAATCCACATTCTCTCAGGAAGAAATAAACAGGCACCACTGCTCTATTAATCCATAGGGCGGGGGGGGGGGGGGGGTGTTGGATTAAATTAAAGTTAAATTAAAAAGTAAACTCTACTTAAGTAAGTTTACTTTCTACGTCCAGCGAGTAAGCACAAGAAGGTGCCAAATGCGATATTGGAGAAACGTCTGCAAGTTTCAACCAAAAACGAACCGATGTATTCCCGGATTAACCACGGCCCATCTTTCTCCATCTGTGAAATCCAGCGTACTTCTATATATATGTTTGAACGTAGACTTTCACGCATGGAGAGATGTGAAGAAATGATGATCCGGGAGTACATTCGTTCGTTTCTTAAATTCCTATTGGAATCTGTCGGTTTGTCAGATTCCAATAGGAATTTAACAAACGAACGGATGTACTCCCGGATCAACATTTGTTCATATATATGTGGGACCTCACAGGCATCAGCGAAGTAAGGCGCAAAGACGAAGAGCTAATAGAACTTGAATCGGGCAATTTCTACTACCGAGGAACAACAACTGGCAAAACAAGCGGCGTGGGATTTCTAATAAATAAAACTTGGAAAGACAGAATAGTAGATGTTGCAAGTATCTCTGACCGGGTAGCCAGTTTAACCCTACGGCTATCAAAGCCATACACCATACATTCTGGTCTCAGTTTTCAAAAATAATAGTCCTACTATTTTATTTTATGTCATTTTACGGTCTTGTGATTTGCACTAGTGAAAGAATTAAAGCTTTTGCATTTTCTGACATATACATATATTACCTATATCGTCCGAAGAATATATATATATATATATATATATATATATATATATATATATATATATATATATATATATATATATATATATACATATATATATACTTATATAATAATATCACTAGTAGTATTACTAACTCCAAAACACAAACAATGTATAAACAAATACTTTTACGATATAGGTAAGTCCATTTCTCATAACTTAATTTTAACTGGTCCTAAAACACTAATCACTAAAATAAAAAATAATTCTGATTTCAAAATTGTTCTTAACAATAATTTTAAGATAACTTCAATCGAATATAGTAAAAATCTTGGAGTAATTTTTGATCAGTATCTAAATTTTAATGGACATATAAAAATATAATTAACAAGCATACTACAAACTAAGAATTTTATATAATTTTAAGGACTACTTAAATACCGATACTAAACTTAGGCTGGTTGATTCAATTATTCTAAGTGGTTTAGATTATTGTGATATAATTTATCACAAAAATATCAGTAACGAAGATAAACAGGAATTACAAATTCTTCAAAATAACTGTGTTCGTTTTTCAATAGGACTAAAAAAATATGATCACGTATCACCTACCTTTAACAAACATAATATAATTAAATTAGAAAAAGACGCGAAATCCACTTATCCTGTTTTATATATAAAATAATTGTAACTCAGAAACCTAGATATTTATTTGAAAAAATTGAATTCAGGAATAATATTCATAATGTTAATACTAGAAATCAGAACACAATAGAAATACCTAAACATCATACTGAAAAATATAAGTCTTCGTTTAAATATACATCTTCTGTAATTTTTAATACTATTCCTCCTAGTCTAAGGGGCTTAAGCTATATAACTTTTAAAAATAATATAAAAAATTATTTAGTAGGGGTAGGATTGGAAGAATGATTTCTTATAAATCAAAATCCTACCCATTTATGCCAACTAGTATACTACTGTCATTTTTTGGTTTTCTTTTTTACTTTTATCAATTTTATATTTATATTTTACATTGTTTTTATTGGCATAAATAAACATCTTTATTATTATTATTATACACTTAAAGAGGTTTGTGCATAACAACCAACAACTTTCGATTTAAAAAATTTCATGATCGAAAACCAAACAAAACAGCTCATAATTAAACAATGACTACAGCTATTAATTTGTCAACTTAACAGGAAACAAAAACGGTATCATTCTCCGGAAGTTGTATAAATTAAACAGTACCGACTAAATAAACACTTATGTAAATAGCTATGTACCAGTAGTTGATGAACTGATAAAGGAAATTTTTTAAAAACACAATTATGGCTAGTTTACTATTAGTGAATTTAACGACTTTACAAGAGGAGGTTCTTTTCATGTGCTATGTCAGTGGGTATGTGCACGATTTTTTTTAATTCCTGGACTGGATCTGAATGCAATTTGCACCAACTTGTATACCGGCCCCGCTCCTATTGCAGCAGCTTTGCTTGCGTTAATATTTTTTTTTGTAATGCATAACTGGACCGATTTCTTTAATTTAATCAAGATGATAATCTATCAAATTGTATTATAATGATAATTACGTATGCCTAGCTCTGCATGTAATCTATTAAATAGTGTTAAAATGAAAGATAACTGATTATTTTTTATTATAATATTACATTGTAATCTAATTAAATTACAGCAAATTACTTAAAATTTAATTATCTATATTTATGTACCTACCGGGGTTTATTATTCATTTATACTATTTCAAGCTTTCATGGGTCACATGTTCTCCAAAATAAAAATACACATTAACTATATTATATTGATTACCATATAATTAGATGACCATGTAATAAGATTACAATATAATCACATTAAACGTTAATCAATTAATTGATGTACTTATGACCAGAGATGACTTCAGTAGTTTATTACAAAGGAACAGTGGCGGCTGGTGAAATTTTAAAGTTGTATATCTCTGTTGCTACTTACGGGACCCATACTAACTTCAGGTTTCTTAATAGTGAGCCTACTAGGAATGTTTTGGTCAAAAATATGTCGTAATTTGCGAAAAAAAGTTTAATTTTTGCGGAGCCCCCCTGGGAAAGAAATGAACACGTTTAGGTATTTTATTTATTATTAATTTTTTTTTAACAAACTTTACATCATTTTGTCGAAAATTTTTAAATTTTAAAAGAAGAAAATGTGTTTGTAGAAATTTATAGTCATCTGAATTTTTTTAAAGCTAAAACATAATTAAAAAAAAACTCAAATGACTATAACTTTCTACACATTTTTTTATCTTTAAATTTAAAAATTTTCGACAAAATGATGTAAAACTTATTTAGAATGTTTGTGAATGCTTTTGATATGTGTGCTGATGACAAATTTAGTTATTTCATGGAGATTCTTGAGAGGGCTTACATTGGTTCATTTCCTGAAAGGGCTTATGTAGTGAGATCTGATCAGGGCAATAATATAAGCTGGTTTAACAATTCTCTGAGAGGTATGCGTGAACACTTGAATTTATTGGGTGAGTTAAGTAAACAGTATGGCCAACCTGGCTATATACTGGAATATAAAAAGTACAGGTCGGTGTATAAAAAAGCTATAAAAGATGCTAAAATAAAACATAATGATAATTTGATCAAGAACTCAAATAATCCATCTAAGCATATCTGGCAAATTATAAATCAACAACGAGGCTCTAAAAAAAAACCACAGAAACCATGTGAAATCTCACCGGATGAATTTAACACATATTTTGCAAACATTGCTCAAAGTTTAATTGGGGAGATTCCTCATTCCAACATGGATCCTATAGAGCCTCTAAACAGTATCTCTCCTCCAACTCACCCTTTTTCTTCTAATGAAGTAACATATAATGAAGTCAGGGACACTATCGATAGCTTGAAAAATAAGAATAGTTGTGACATATTTGGGTTAAACGTTAAACTGATAAAAACAATAAAAAATATTATCATTACACCATTAACTAAGTTAATAAATTTATGTTTTAGAGAAAATATATTCCCAACATTATTAAAAAGTGCCTTAGTAACACCAATATTTAAAAAAGATGATTCCTCTTTACCTGAAAACTACAGGCCAATTTCTCTGTTACCCATCATCTCCAAATTGTTTGAGAAATGTATGTCATCACGAATTGCAAGGTACTTTGAGGAAAACGAGTACTTCACAGAGTGCCAGTTCGGCTTTCGAAAAAATAGGGGTACCACGCTGGGTATTGTGGACCTTGTGAGACGTGTTCTCGGATCCTTTGATGACTTGCAGTTTACTGCTGCGCTGTTCTGTGACCTCAGCAAGGCTTTTGACTGCGTCTCCCATGATATCCTACTACGCAAGCTTCGAGCATATCACTTTAGCTCGGACAGTATAAAGCTTCTAAACTCCTATCTTTCAAATAGAAGCCAGGTAGTGAGGGTTGATGGGGTGACGTCAGCAAGGAGTGATATAACCATCGGAGTCCCCCAAGGATCAGTTTTGGGACCCATTCTCTTTTTAATCTATATTAATGACTTACCATTGCGAGACAATCTAGCAAGGTATACACTCTTTGCTGATGACACCACGGCATCAATCACTGCACCATCGCTTGGGCAGGCAGTGGAAGGGTTAGCGGGGGTGCAGGAGAGGGTTGAAGCCTGGTTTGGCGCGAACAATTTGCTCCTGAATAAAGACAAAACACACAGAATTGTTTTCTCTATGAGAGATACTGGCAATACTAACAGAACCACCCCTCACATTAAATTTTTGGGGGTTCAGCTTGATCCCAAACTTCTTTGGGATACTCATATTGATTCTGTTGCCAAAAAATTGGGGAGTAATTTGTTTGCGCTGCGTGCTCTCGCTGACTCTGTTTCGCAGGGTGTTTTAAGAACAGCGTACTTTGGTACTTTTCACTCTATCATGGTGTATGGCGTCCTTGCTTGGGGTCATGCAGCGCGGTCAAGGAGGATTTTTGGTTTACAGAGAAGAGCGATCAGGATTATCTCTGGTTTGGGTTACAGGGATGATTGTAGATTCTTGTTTGAAAGGCTTGGTATACTGACATTTCCATGTGTGTATATTCTGGAGAATGTAATTTACTTTAAAAAAAATGAGGATCTGTACAGGACTCATGGTGATGTTCATCACCATGATACAAGACGGAAAAACAACTTTGTAGTGAGCTTCTGTCGATTAAAGAGATGTCAGGATGGCCCTGGTTATCTGGCTATAAAATTTTTCAACAAACTCCCTCTGACAGTGCGAAGCTTACCACTGACACGGTTCAAGGCTGCTGTAAAAAGTATGTTGATACGACATGCCTTTTATTCTACTGAGGAGTATCTTAATTGTGATGTACTTTCTTAATATTAATTTTAATATGTAGTGTTTAGTCTTGTACTTTATGTGTTAATAGTTATATATTTATTTTATTTTAGATTAGCTTAAGTATTTTATCAATTTTTAAATTGTATTATTAACATTAAAATGTTGACGTGTGCAAATGCAGATATGTGTAATAGCATCAATAAACTATCTATCTATCTATCTATCTAGAAAAAATAATAAATAAAATACCTAAAAGTGTTCACTTTTATGATAGTTAAATTGAATGACTGAAATCCAAAAATGCTAGAAAATGAAAGTGGGAAAGCTGTATTGTGGTGCGAAAAACTTAATATCTTTATAACATATTTTCCACTGTTCATTCCAAAGTTAATTTTTTCAATTTTATTTTAAATATCGTTCCCTTAACAAGGTTCAGAACATAATGTACACGTAAAGCTAAATGCCCTAACTTTTAAAAAATCACCTTTGATGTAATAATGGCTTTTTCAAAATTATTAAGCTTCAATAAGTTGAAAAACATCGATCGGAAGATATTATTAATATCTTTCTATCAATAATGTTTTACCTTTTATCTGCTTGATTATAATTTAAGAACAGAAAACAGTAATTTTCTTGCTTCGATTGTTCTGAATATTTAATAAATATTAGGGCATCGACGTTTAGAATCCATTTTTCAAATTATTTATTTATAAAATATGAAGTGGCACGCTATCGCTCTGAATCATGGAAAATATGGTTAATATTTTCTTTTACACGTCAATGTTATCACAACACTGCAGTTTACATACAATGTTTGTTGGAAAAAGATCAGGTTTAAATTACTTACTGTAACAGATGCCATTAATTATTTCATTTTAGCTACAAGTTATTGTTTCGAGATGCTTTACCAAGGAAAATTTTAAAAAAGTATTGCCCTTTTTGCAAGCACTTCTCTCAAAAGGACGGCATTTTGCAAAATCAACACTTTTACAGCTTGCAGCTTTTTTTCTGAACAAAAGTGTGGATCTTAGATTATGTAGTGCAGAGCAGGAAATTAATTATTCATTCATAAATCATTCAATCGCCACGCGCCAACTTTTAAAAGATATGTGGATGACAAGGGGCTCATCATCGTTCGCATGGCGCACGTCTCGTCATCTTTTTGATGAGACTTTATTAAATGAAATATGCTGGTTAAATTTTGCCCATTTTGGTAATGCTGGTACTAGGTACTCTTTGCAAATACTGTGGGGTTTTATTGGCGGCAAAACACAATATGTTCTTTGTTATACAGTCTAAAGATGTAGACCTCATTGCTATCTTTCGAACTACCGCGGCACCGGAAGAATTTAATGTCTCGCCTAAGCAAACCTGAGTTCCAATCCAGGATGTTGCACCCTGGGCCTGGGGCAAATTTAGAGACATGGTAACTTTTTAAAAGCTCAAAAATAGAAAAAAAAAACATAGTATTAGGTATATTCCTATATCGCAAAGGAAGATAAAGATAAATTTACATAAGCATGTTTTTAAAAATCAGTCATGCATATACTTAATAATTATATCGTCTACTAACATGACAGGCATACATCAGTAGAACCTGCCCTATTTTTGGCAAGCTTAAGGCGGGCTTTTCCAAATGGCGTCCATGTTGTCCAACTTAATTTCATTTTGACATTGTTTGTCGGCTTTAAAATTTTTAACAATAACATTATAAGTATATTAAGTATAGCTTCATATTTTATAGGTATTTTTAATGTATCTTTTAATAAAAATTTCAAGATATTTTATGATTTATTTTAGGAAAACAAAATTTACAAAGAATATCAGGTTCCTAGTGAAAATGTCACCATAAATCTTTTAATATATTAATCTTCTGAATGAAATCATTATCATTATAAACGTTGAAACTTTAAATAATTGACTGGAAATTGCTTGCAGGAATCAAGCTATACTTAATATACTTGCGTTATTGTTAAAAATTGTAAAGGCGAAAAACCATGTCAAAATGAAATTAAGGTAGCCAACATGGACGCCACGTGGAAAATGCAGCCTTAAAAGCATAAGAAAATGTATGGTCAGATCCACTACGGCTAAGCTAGGTGTAATTTGACAACTAAACATTGACAAGAGTAACATTCAAGTCTTTCTCAAATTTACAAAGAAAAGGACAGTTTAATTATGTACATAATATGTTCTACAATGATAGGAGTAAATTTCATTTATTTTGGCAACTAGTTCCAAGATAAAACTTATTTTAAAACCATCAAGCAAATAGCAGAAATGATAGAAAAAAGCCTACGTTTCTAATGACAGCCCATTAACAGAAATAGAAGACAGAAACTTGTCAGAACCTAACTAAACTAGAATATTTCAATTTAAACCTTTTTAGTGAATCGCATGGTTAATGTAAGTTTTGGAAAGGCATTTGTACTAAAATCGCCTAATGCGACGCAATACTGAGTGGATAATTCGATGACAGACACCATGATAGAAAATTAAAAAAAAAACTATTATTATTAAACAAAATAAAACTTATATTCTGGTCTGTCACGTATGTTTGTGTCAGGTCCAGTTATTTCGGAAAATTGATTACCTTCTCGATTACCTCTATTCATAAATAATTCTAGAGTGCCGCAATATTCGAAATTAAAATTTATTGATTTTCTTATTGTATTTATGTGTATTTTAATACTCTTATGAACGTCGAACATCATTAGGAAAATTTCGTCAATTCACTGTAATTAACAAATTGATAATATATTTTCAACAACAATTCTTTCGTGATCGAATAAAAAACTGTGACACAGTTTCGAAGATAGCCTACCCCCGAGTACGTCACTAATATCCACTAATATGCCCACGGATTTTATTTATTATTATTTTTTTTAACAAATAATCTTATTATCATCAATGTTTTTTTTAACAAATAATCTTACATTATTTTGTCGAAAATTTTTAAATTTGAAGAGAGAAAAATGTGTTAGTAGAAATTTATAGTCATTTGAATTTTTTTAAAGCTAAAACATGATTTAAAAAACGGATGGGGTAGACAAGAGGACAAAGAATGGACCAAAAAGTGAAAGATACGAAAAAGGTCATTCTTTATAAAAGATCTTGCTTTCTTTAAAAATAAAATCTTTAAAAATCAAACCCAACCCAACCCAACCCAACCTGAGCAAAAAATACAGAAACGTAAATTTTGGTTAAGAGTAAAGTTGTCTTTTTTTAACTTTAATCCAAAATGTTAAATAAAAAAGTTGTTTTAAATTTAAAAGAATTCTTATTCCAGATTTTCACGTAAAAATTTAAAATTTCTAAAATACGCTCTTAAAATCAAAATTTTTCTGTCATATTGTCGTTTTTTTATTACACCTTTGATACCTGTGACGTATTTATCAAAATAATAAAGATGTTGTCTTTAAAGCAAATACTATTCATGATCCAAAACTACGGAAATGGCGAGCACTGTTCTACGTTATTGAGAGGTTTCAAGAAAAGTTTCCAAATGTACAATTATGCAGAAGTGCAGTACATAAGTTAGTAATCAAATTTCAAAAAAACTGGATCTGTTAGTGATTTAAAGAAGACGAAGACCAAAGAAAAGATACGACGAAAATGATAATTCTACAATATTAATTTTGCAATCTGTTGACGAAAATCCTCTTATGTCTTTAAGAGAACGAGCACGAAGTTTACAATTGTGTAAAAAAGTCATATTCAAAATATGTTTAAGGAAAATAAAAATCGTTCTTTTAAACCAATTTTAACCCAAACTTTGGAAGATAGGGAGCGTTTGTAACTAATGCTTGGATTTTTGTTTGTGGATCGGTGATGAAATTCTAAGCAACAACGTGAACCTTTATAAGCTGATACTAAGATGAGTAAACCTTCAGAAGAAACGGCACTGTAGCTTCTCAGCATGTGAGATAATAGGGAAAATCCAGAGTTTTCAATTGCGAACCGCGTCAGTATTTTAAAAAAGTAAATGTTTGGTGCGCCATTTCCTATTATGGGATTATAACATATTTTTTTGATAATACATGTAACAGAAATATTTACATATGTTGGAGTCATTTTTGTCAGACAAGTTAGAAGCATTGCCTATTCAATATTGCAGAAATATGTATTTATTTTCAGCACGATGGGTGTCCTGCACATTATGTTGCAGAAGTAAGGGATTGGCTCAATCGCAAATTTGGAAATCGATGGATGGGCCGAAATGGTCCAATTTTGTGCCCCCTAGGAGTCCCGAGTTGAGAATTTTAAAACAACTAAATGAAAGGCCCACTGAAAATGAAGAAGTTTTAAAGCAGAGAATTTTAAGAGAGATAGAATCGATTTCACTGGAAGAAATAAAAAGCTTTCGACGTTTAGTTGGTAAAATTGGACGTTTCGACGTCACACTATGGTTTCACAGCCCCAATTTTTTGGCCAAAATTATAAAAAGTATTTAACTCTAATTTAAATTACCCCACATAGGTTCTAGATTGGAAAATAACTTGGTAGAATGCAAAACAGTTTATTAAAGATTTTTAAAAAAGCTGCATATTTAGAAACATATTTATTGACAATTCTTTATATAATTACTACAATTCATTTTCTAATTCTGTTAAGTCTAAGTAATTAGCTGTAGTTTCTTCTAGACAGTAAGTAGTAAAGGTTGATGCTCCCCGAGTCTCCGCATGCGCAGTAGGGTCGACCTTGAACGCCCAGGTGTGCTATTGTTATTTGGCCTTGATATGCGCAGGTGTTATTCCAAGGTCAAGGTCAAGAACTTGGCCTTGAACGCGAGCAGATGTTTCTTTGTTTGGTGATGACCAGGTGTACGATGCTTATTTCAAGGTTACATTTGCGGTGCATATTTTCAATGAATGCGAGCAGCTGTTTCTTGCTTGGCCTTGAACGCGAGCAGATGTTTCTTTGTTTGGTGATGACCAGGTGGACGACGCTTATTTCAAGGTTACATTTGTTTTGTATTTTTCGAGGTCGTCGGATGTATTCCTCCCACCATAAATAAATACTTGACCTTGGATTACTTCCTAATAAATATGGCTCATTTCGAAAATAGCTTTCATTGTCACTCATACATCGTATGCGTTAACTGTTGCTTTGGCATATAAAGTATTGTGTTTGTGGTGTGTTCTACAAGTGTTTATTCAAGGTACTTGACAGTAATTGTTTTTATTGTATTTTAAATCATGAGCATTTCAAAGCAGACCATAGCCGAAATTAATAATATGATAAACCAAGATATTCAATTTCTGGAACGTAGAAAATTCTCTACATTAACGGTGGGCAAAATTTATATGATAAAAAAAATTAATTCTTTGACTTCACGTTTTGGAAAAGCCATTATCGTCACATTGTTTGATCCAACACATCAAGCAACATTTGAAACATTTTTACCATCACGCGTAGCTGAAATTCTGACAGAGGATACTATTGAAATGATGAATAACTCCGGTGATCAGTACACCTTAACTTATTTGGGGCAAAGCTCACATGTATTCTCTGGAGGTAATACTAGAGCGTTGTTAAATTTTGGTTGTTTGTAATATATTGTTGATTATGCTATTTTAATGTTGATTTAAAATGTAATAAAATAGTTCTTGTTAAGTATATATCGAAAAACACACACTCACACACAATCACATGTCCATTATTTTCTATTTAAGATGTGTGACTGCCCTACTGTCATTGAAAATCGAGATATGTACATTAATTGGTTATCATGTAAATTAAGAGAGCTGGCTGAAGAAATACTACACTTTGCAAATTATGGTAAATCCGATGTGGGTTTTAGTGAAAGTCAGTATAGGAAGTATATGAAAGACGCCGTAAATTTCACGGCTGGAGCACATACGTGCGAGAAATACCTATATGGAACCATTGATCTGGACGAATTTTGCGCTGGAATGATAAATGAAGAATTGGGAAGCTACCTATTCGAAGTGCCTCATTTACCCGATGAATTAGCTAGAAAATATGGCTTGGCTCCCGCAGATGATACCACTATTCTTGATGACCTTGGAAATAAAGCAGTCACCAATGAAGTTGATAGTAAAGCATTGGGTACTGTTAGCGATGACGAGATGGAGTGTGTTCAAGAAGATGAAGAAAATCTTTAATTCATTGTATAATATAATAACATGAGATGTTAAATAAATGATTATGTACCTAAATTATTGTTTAATTTTTTATAAATAGGCAACCTTCACAAAAATCACATCAGTTTAAGCTAAAAATGGGTCGTGTTAACAACACAATTGATAAATTTGGGCGCCAAAAATTTAATGACCAAAATCACATTGTTCTTGTTGGACAACCAGGAGTTGGATTTAGATTGACCGATGATGGTCAATATGATATACAAGGGAAATCTTTAACTAATGTAGCACCACCAAAGAATCCTGGGGATGCCGCTAATCAGGAATATGTTCTTGAACAAAGGCGTGAAATTATTAAAAAACTTAGTGAATTAGTGAATAATGATGTTTTGGAATATGTTAGAAAAGAACTTAATGAAATGAATAAAAAGCTTGCTGAAGAGGCGAATGAAGATTTTTTGCAATCTGTTACAAAAAGACTTAAGGAAATCGATTCAAAATTGTTGAATCAAGAAAAAGCTATTCAGCGTATACGTATTACGCGCATGTAGATAAAGAAACAAGTCTATTCTGTGTATGGTGACCTCGATTTTACATGGGATATGAGAGTGGAGGGGTTTGAAGGTCACCTAACAGATACAAATAGAGGCACAAAACTTTCTTGTTTCAGTCTGCATTTCAGTACTTCCAGAATACTACATAGTAATTTATTTTCTCAAAATGCAGTCACCAAAAAGTGAACGTCAAATTGCAGTTGTTCGCCCATTCTCTGTAAACGGTCGTCAGATGTGTGCCAATTGCGAAAATTGGGAATTTATTAGTGGAATAATGGGTTTCTGTGAATGGTGTCAAAATGAGTACCATAAGAAACATGGGATGAAATCACCGCAACAAATATCTCGTGAAAATTCTAGTGAATCTCTGCAAAGTCTCGCTGTCTCAGTGGGAGGTTCATCAGAACATAATAATCACGATACGCCGGAATTCAGTCAAGAAGGGCAGCGCTGGACTTCTTCAAGCAATTTTGAAGATCTCGAAATAATTAACGAATCACCGCAAAGTCCTGTTTTCTTAGAAGGAGGAGGAGGAGGAGTAGGGGGAGGAGGTTCATCAGAACGTAATAATAGTGAGACCATGGAATTCGACCAAGAAGGGCAGCGCTGGTAATTCCGAAAAATAGAGACAATTTAGATATAGTGTAAAAGTTTCTTATGATAGTCATGTAATTTTAAATTTATGTGAAAAAGTGCGTTTTTCTAATGATAGTGTGTATGTATTATTTAAATCTTAATAAAAATCTTTTTGTACTAAATATGTTTATTATTCACCATACATTTGAATTAACAAATCGCTCTTGATATATATTATTTCTGTGGTTCCGTTCTAAAATCCTCGCTAGCATTACATCCATTTTTCCAATTCTCCTTTGAAAACGATATCTATCAAGTATTAGTTGCTGAAAATTACTTTGTCTGGCTTGTCTATATGCAAAACACCAAACAGACATACGGTGGATAATATTTCTTTCTTCGTCAAATCTTACTTGCTTCATGGTGTATTGTAAAATGAATTTTTATTAGTTATGTCATTTATATATAGGCTGAACATAAAGAGAGTGAATTAGTTTTACTTTAAAATGGGTCGTGTTAACAACACAATTGATAAATTTGGTCGACAGAAAACTCCTGTTTGTAACAACTTATCGCGAGGGTTGCCCGGAATCGGATTTAAACTTACTTCAGATGGACATTTTGATATAGAGGGAAAATTATTAAGGAATGTTGCCCAACCGATAAATGATAATGATGCTGCTACCAAAGAATATGTCCTTACGGAAGTTCATCAACTTGGTTCGCAGATAAATACCATACTTAGTAATGTGCTAGTACCGGTTTTTCAAAAAATGTTTGAAGATGATGAGACCAAAATTACGTACCTTAAGGAAAAAATGTATCAAATTCACTCACATGCTGCACGGTATACTACAACGAAGATAAAGGATCCAAAAAAACCAAAATGGAAACCAACCTAGATAAAGTTCTATTTAAAAACATAATTATACTGTTAAATTGAAAATAAAACGAATAATTATGAAAAGCAATATTTATTTTTATTATTTATAATGCATACATACGTAACGTAAAACCTATTTGATAATATTTATACAATATCTGATTTGTCTATCCAAGAATTAAATTGATTTGGAAAACCTAACCATTTTACAAACAATTGATCGTTTTGATTGTTCTTGCGTTTTCTAAGAATTTTCTCAACTAAATAAACACCAGGGCTAGCTGTCTTTTGCAGTTCTGCTTCGTAAAAACATCCTTTAATAGGTTGACCTTCCAATGATTGCAGCAAGTAGGTGGGTGGATTTGTAATATTAACTTTTGCTATTTCAAACAGTTCCGTGGACCAGGAAGGCGTATATCCTTTGTCAAATACACCTTTGTACTTGCTAATGCGAACAACGTCACCCAAATGAAATTTTTTTTTCTTCGGAGCAATTTTCAAATAGTCATATGCTTTAATAGGTGTATCCTCTTTTACACTGTTAGGCTTCATTCCAATGGTGCGGTGTTTAGTGTTATTATAGGTCTTCGTTATAGCTGGTAATATTTGTAACCATCTGTAAGAACCTCTAGCCGAGAATTGTTTATATAACTTATTTTTCAAAGTTCTTATAACACGCTCAACAATTGCCGCTTTTTTCGTGCTATATGTGGAATAATGGTTTATATTATATTTTTTCATGAGGGCTTGAAAGGTGCTATTATAAAATTCCTTTCCTTGATCACTCTGTAAATTGTTTGGTGCATATGATGCTTCTTCAATGATGCTTTTCATGGCATTCGTAACTTCAACACCGGTCTTATTCTTAACTGCTTTGGTGTACACGAATTTGGAGTAACAGTTTATACATACAACAATGTAACGGTAACCATCATTGTCAGTAGCATATTGCTGCATTTCCGCCAAATCAATTTGCCACAAATCTCGATATCCTTTTATGACTGTACGTCTTCTAACAAAATTTTTCCTTGCTGTCCTATGTAATTCATTTACGACTTTAATTTTTTCTCGGCTAGGATCCATATTATAAGGTTCCACGTCTTATCAGACACTGAGGATGGCAACTACGTGCAAAACTTAATATATTATTCCTTCTTCTCGAAGCTCTTCCATAATTGACATAATCTCATTATCATGTCCGGTATGTCCAGCTACTTTTGACCCCCACAATAATCGTAATCTATCCACTAACTCCTTAGGTTTATTCCAATAAACATATTGAGATGATTTCGACGATAGGCGCTTTTTTGCTGGTAGTTGGATTTTGTTGTCGCCTTTTTTTCTTCCTACACCACCACCACCACCCAGTTTAGTTCCCGTAATTAGCGGTTTTATGATTCGTAAATATTTTCTCCATCGGGTTTCTCTTAAACCACGTTTCTTGTCATAACCGTCGTATGCCGCATCGGTCAATTTCAAAATGGTTTGGTATTTTCGAAGTACATCTAGATTAATTTCGTCTTCATTACCTAGGAGTGGTGGATTTTTTAGAAAAATCAAATCGTAAAGATCAGCCGTTCCATCGAATTCAGCAATGTTTGTTTTGTTCTTGTATAACACCATCTTTCCGTTTGTTAGAAAACGAACCACTAAGTTGCCAATATATTGTGTTGATTTATTTTCTTTTTTACCAAAGCGTACACCATACACGGTATCATAATGAGATGGCTCCAATTTTAATCCATTTAAATAATCTTGAATAGTTTTTGCGGCTGAACTGCTACCACTTGATGTGTGTGGTGATGTGTGAGATGATGTTATCGTTGAAGGGGAAGGGGTTTCGAACAGTGACCCACGATTTCCACGTTTCGGTGTAGGAATCGGTGTAGATGTTTCAAAATCCGCTTCTGTTGGATGTTCTTCAAACATTTTCGCCATTCCCACCGAGCTGCTGCTGCTGCTACTCCGACTTTGTGGTTTAGTCGTAGTACTTGATTTTTTAGTTACGTACTGCTGCTGCTGCTGCTTTACGGCTTTAGATATAGATTCTAGTGGTTTAGAAACTGGTTCATAAAACTTTTCCAAATCATGTTCATTCTGCACTTTAGCTGCTTTAATTTGTTTAAATTTTTTTCTAACCGCATTTGTAGTTTCCAGTAGCTTTCGTTTTAATTCGATTTCTTCATTCATGATGCTTTCAAAGCACCGTTCAACGATGAAATGATTATCCAAGTTATTATTATAGGAATATATAACTATCGAATCCCTTGCGGTATCTGCCCGAATTTACATCACTATCCTTGTCAATAACTAAAAAACCATATTTATTATCCCAACATTTAGCACACATCTCTTGAAATTGTGTAAACGTCAGGTCGGGTGAAACGTGATCGGAAAATATATGTTTCATATTCATCTCATCTTGTTTAAACATAATAATGAAGTTGGCATTATCCCGGACGAGCTGCTTAGGAACACGAGAATACGTTTGCGCCAAGTAAAAGGCATCCACATTTTTGTGACGTCCCATGCTAAAATACGATCTTATAACGTCCTGTTTCTCACACATAACGTCATCAAAAATAAATATTGAATTAGGTTTAGCATCTGACGGTTCCACAATGTTATTTGCGTCGCTAAAAGCGTAGTAGCCAAGACCTTTGATTGGAGATAAAATTGTCTTTAAATATTCATATTTTGGTTGATAGAGCGACTTTGAGTAGATATAAACATTTTCGAAACGCAGTCCCGATGGGTGAGTAAGCAGCGAAATCATAACATTTGTTTTTCCACAGTTTGAAGGTCCTATTAATAATCCACGAATAGATGACGGTAGCAAAGGACCATGTCTTTTAAATAATTTTTGTTCTAGTCCAGAGCCGACCTTTACATCGAGATTATCGACGGGAAGTTTTTGTTTAAGATTGACGATACGCATCTTAACAAAATCTATATTTTATACTGAACTTTCACGTAAACTATCATTCAGATGTCGCTCGTCAGACGAAGTAGACGGTCTCGTTTATCAAGTAAGACTGGAAGCGGTATTGTTAATTCAGTAATTAATAGGCTACCGTTCGAGTTACACATTCCAGGCTATCAGTATTGCGGGCCCGGGACGAAAATAGTAAAACGTGTGGCAAGAGGAGATCAAGGAATTAATTCTTTGGATGTCGCATGCAAAAAACACGATTTAGCCTATTTGCGTAATAGTGAAAATTTAAGTGCTCGCCACCAAGCAGATCAGGAACTCGAGCAAAGCGCGTGGAAAAGAGTAAAATCTAAAGACTCTAGCGCTGGTGAAAAAGCTGCAGCTTGGTTGGTAACCAACATTATGAAAGCGAAACAACGTTTTGGTATGGGTGTATCATCATCAAAATCGAGAAAAGCATCCACTAGAGGTAAACGTCGCTTCCAGCGCCGCCGCCGCCACACTAAAGGAAATGGCGTCGGTAAACATAAGCGAGTACACAAAGTAGCTTTTGGATCATCTATTAGACGACCCGTTCGATCAGAATTGTTAAAAGCTGGTGGGAAAAAACTTATCGAGAAAAATATCATGAAAGCATCGAAAATAGCTGCAGTAGCTGCACGTAAATCCCTAAGAATAGCCGGTGGCAAACGAAAAATTCGCACGCCTAGAATCATTCCAATTCCGAAGACTGGGGGGATATTACCGTTAATACCAATATTTGCAGGACTATCCGCCTTAGGTTCATTAGCAGGTGGTGCAGCAGGCATCGTGCGTGCCGTAAAAGCAGTAAAAAAGTCGACTGCAGAAAAAATAGGTACCGGCTTACATCTAAGTTCAAGAGGAAATGGATTATATTTGAAACCATATCGCACAGGTTTGGGATTATTTATAAACAACAGCAAAAATAAGAAATCAAAAAACTAATAGAATCCCTACCTCAAAGACCACTATCCAATATTGATATAGAAAAGTACGCCTTAAAAATGAAAATACCACACTTTCGAGGCGTATATATGAGAGATTCATTACCTGTACGCGGTCCCAAACGTTATGAGGCCGCCATTATAAATTTGGATAGTATGTCGGGTGTAGGGACTCATTGGGTAGCATATAGAAAAAGCAATTCTGATGTAACATACTACGATAGTTTCGGTGATTTACCCCCACCTATGGAATTGGTACGATATCTGCAGATGGGTTCCGAAGCGACGAAGAAAATTTACTATACATACGACCGTCAACAAGAATTTGGAACAGTCTGGTGTGGACATTTGTGTTTGAAGTTTCTTTTACAATCATAAAAAAGTATGTCTTTGACACCCCAAATGGAACGTGACAACTACACCAAAATGTTGCTATCACTTAAAGCATATCGTGAAGTCGGAGGATTACAAAAAATGACAGCTGAACAGTTAGAAAATACGCCCAAAGAAGTGTTGATCGCATTAGCTCCAAATGAAATAGCACTAGTTTGGGATAGGTTACCTAATCACCTAAAAAGTGACGTCGATATATTGAAATATCAATACTGTTTCGAACATTATAATAGCAATAATTCAGATTCGGACGAGGGCGATGGACCGATACCAAAAAAAATATTTTGTTGTTATTGCAAAATTAACGATGTGAATATAAAGGCAGAAAACAGTTTAAAAACGTCCAAAGGAATAAAGCAACGCTTCAGCTTAAATCCATTTAACTGTTGCAAACAGCAATAAAATAGCTACACAAATAGTTTCGTGGTCAGTCATGTCTTACACATTCACTCTAACAGGACATTCAAGTGTCTTAAGTGCGGATTTTTACCCACCCATCGAGTTAAATACAACAAGCAAATATGGAGTTGCACTGCTGGGATTTTACACATATAATTCGATTTTTAATATCGACGAAAGCAATAATTCATTCAGCCATTTGAAAACAGCTATACCAAAGCATTTAACGATTCCACCAGGAGCTTACGAAATTAATGAAATAGCAAAAGCCATGTACACCGCTTTAAAAGAGTCATGCAATGAAGTTGGTGCCGATTTATTTTCATTAACAGCCAATAATAATACGTTAAAATGTGAGCTAAAGTCAAAATATAGCATCGATTTCCGAGGTAGCAATAGTATCGGCAAAGTGCTCGGATTTGGCTCTGTGTTGCTGCAAGGTGGACAAAGACACGAATCAAGTACCATCGTGGACATAATGAAAGTGCGCATCGTACGTGTGGATTGTAATATAATTTCCGGAGCATACCTGAATTCTTTGGAAAGTCATACGTTATTTGAATTTGATATTGACGTCGAACCCGGTTACAAAATCTCTAAAGAACCGCAAAATAATATTTATATGCCGATAATGCCGGATGGTCGTCAGTTTATCGACAACATTACTCTACGCATATTGGACGATAGCGGTGATTTGATCGATTTTCGAGGTGAGAAAATAATAGTTAAACTAGAGTTGAAAAAAATCGTATAATGGGTTTTTGCTTTAACCGTCAACTGCATAAGCTGTCAACAATTCAAGATTCAGTTAAACGACATAAAAGTAAGCAGACAACACAGTCAAGGTTCATTCGCAAGTCAGACGGACGATCGAAAACACATCTGCACAGCAATCGCCAGCTCTCCGTGAAAGATTGCAAATTTCTACAATCGATCGGTTTGAAAGTGAGAAAAATTAGAAAATGATGGCCGCTAGCAGTGACAAAATCGAAGTTTTTACCGAACCCATTTTTGATAACTCCATTATTAGTTTTCAAGAACACACATATAAACCTTACGGTTCTCCAACATTCCGCAATTCCGATGAAATTCGTATACCTGTACACTTTCAAGATATCATTTTGGATATATCGGATAGTTACATTTACATCGAAGGAACATTTAAACCCAAAGATGTTAGTAAGAAATGTTATCTATCAAATAATGCCATCGCCTTTCTATTCGACGAATGTCGTTATGAAATGGGAGGGGAGCAAGTTGCCGTCGTTCGGAAACCCGGAATTACTACAACGATGAAAACTATGGTGTCATTGGGTGCCGCACAAAATAGAGCTCTCATGGCATGTGGATGGGGTCTAGACGAAGCAAATCAAGGTATACTAGATTCCACAAGTAACGTGTTCTCCGGCAAGCTTCCTCTAAAATATCTCATGGGTTTCGCAGAGGATTATTCAAAGGGTATTTTTAACGTCAAGCAAGAGTTGATTTTAATTATCGCCCGCACTTTCAACAATTGCTATATCGGCGAAGTAGATGCAGACATTTCAATTGAAAAAATTGAATGGAAAATTCGTCACATTATTCCAGACGATCGACAGAAGTTAAAGATATTATCACGCATGAATAAAGGTGGCAGTAACGCAAACGTTCCAATGGCTTACCGTAAATGGGATCTTTACGAGCTACCTTCTTTGAGAGAAACATCGTCAGACGTATGGGCCTTAAGAACTAGCACGAGTCTCGAAAAACCGAGATATTTGATTATCGGTTTTCAACCAACTAGCTCTTCCGACAACAGAGCAAAAGATAGCACACAATTTACAACGGCCGATATAAGTGATATTAGGCTCTATCTGAACTCTGCCGTATTTCCGTACGAAAGATGGAATTTAGATTTTTCAAAGAAACTGTATGCCGCAGCCTATTATAATTATGAGAATTTTCAAGCTAGCTACTACCAGCGAGAACTGAGCGATCCTATGATGAGTTTTGCCGACTATCTGCAAAATCCGTTATTCGTAATCGATTGCAGTCACCAACCAGAAGCCGTTAGGACGTCCACAGTGGACGTGAAATTGGAGTTCGAAACACGCAAAAGTAAATTTCCTAAAGACATTAAAGTGTACGCGTTAGTTATTCACGATGCATTTTTTAGCTACAATATACTTAATGGTTCTGTTACTAACAAATCAATACATTAGTTTGAAGTTGTGTAATTCTCCAAATTATGTACTTTACATATTGAAAATAAACTTATAAACGACACATTTCAGTTTTATTTTTACTACATACGACATATTTGAGGCTTATTTTAATACTTCAAAGGTGGGGCTTGGGTAAATAAGGTTATGAGGTGAAGAATAGAGAGAAATTTAGGAGAGGGGTGGGGAAAGAATGTATATAAGACGTGATTTAGAAAATGAGATTCACTCGAAGCCAAGATGTCATCAAGCTCGGATAATGGTTATTCCAGCGATGACGATCAGGCAATCGCACATAATGCGCAACATAGGGGTGTACGCAATACGCGTAGGTTTAGACCTAGGTATTGCATCTGGCACTGCTATGTAAAAGTTGGACCCCACCTCATCTATTGTATGCACTGCTACACAGGATTTAGGGGTCAGATAGGTGCTAGATTCATATCGTGCCATTTCACAGTGGGGGCACGATGTGAGCGTATGCAGAACTACTCGAGGTGTCGTCGGTGTCGGGAGAGACTGTTTACAGTCACTCACCGGAACTCATGCCTTATTTGCAATAGGACTTAAATTCCTATTACAAATAAGGACCCTCAAATAACAACCCTGCCTGCCCCCTGACAAAATCAGTCCTTTTCAGGACTACAGAATATTTGATCGTAGTTTGTAGTTAAACACTATGTTTCCTAAGGAAGATATTTCTCGAAGGAAAAATTGTGTTACTTTGGGTGAGAGATGCATTATGTGTTTAAATCATACATAGATAGTGAGAGAAAGAGCATTTGCAAGATTTAGCTTGTAGTTTTTATGTATGATAAGAACGCATATGCCTCTAGTTATTCAAAGTGACATAACTTTCTATCAAGAAACATATTTAAAAAAATAAATTCACTCTGGGTTGATACGCTCAAAAAGATACATCAGAATTTTTGTCGTTTCACATAGAACGTTGGCAAACCTGCTCTTAAGTATGACAAAAACAGACGTATCCTTTCAGTGTAACAAAATATTTCGAACAAGAAATCTATTCTATAGGAAATATTTTGTTACTCTGAAAGGATATGTTAGAACCGTTTAGCCCCACTCTCACCCCCACTCTCACCCCCCACCATCCTAAATGCTTTTAAAAGCGGGAGCAGCCATCACAATTTTCATTTCTCAACCAGCCATGAAGTGGGACAGGCTGATGTTAAGGACGACAAGGGAGTCCAAAATAAGTGAGTTTTGGGAGGCTTGGCGTTTAAAAAACGCGAATAAGCCAACGGCGATCGTACAGCCGATTCCAAGACCGCCGCCACCACCGGAGCCGGCTCCAACAGAGCCGGTGGAAGTGGTGGAAGGACCCCAGATGCTGCTGGGTCCGGAAGAAAGGGAGGCTCTCTTACAAGAGCTCACGGAGCGCCGTCGGAGCCGTCGCAGCACGCGACTGGAGGCACGAAGACGGCGCGCCGCACCGCGATCGGTTCAGATCGCGAGAGGGGAACAACCACTCTAGGTTTCCCTCTCTAACCCAACCCACCGCGAAAACGGTCCTTTTCAGGGCCACAAAAGATTTGATCGTAGTTTAGATATTCTTAGTCACTTTGTGTTTGACACTGAATCGGTGAAAAATGCAAAGATGACCAAGGATGACAGTTTCAGGACGTTTAAAAATAGACGTTGACATTTTTGCATAACTCTTTTCGATAATTTACCTAGAAGTGTCTAAAACTTATTTTAAGTTAAAGGTCCAAAATCCGTTAAAATTGTTATTTTTCTAACTTAAAAATTGTATCCATTTAGTTATTTCCGAGACGTATATTTTTGGAACTAAAAATCGATATTTGTCGGCCCACTAAGATTTTTATTTTTGTATATTTGTAACAAAAAAAGCAACCACATTAACCCTTATATAACAAAAATATTTTTATTTCGGATCAAAGCAATGACAACAAGCACATAACTTGTGGGTTTGCTCAGGTTTGCTTGGGTTTGTTTAGCCAATACAAATAATAAGAATTTTGTTATTAATATTATTATTATTATTTGATAGTTCAAGGACATATCAGAACATTTGACATAAAACTTTTTATGATCAAAATGATCAGACTAATCAAAATTTCAAGAATTATGGGGTTTGATCAGGTTTGCTCAGGAATAACGGGAGAAGTGTAGCTCAGATCGAAAAAAGTTATAGGAAAACATTGTAGAGTAAACGTTTTGTGATAGGAAACGACTTTTCAAAATTTAATTTGGAAAGAATTGAAAAAGAGATTTTTCAGATTTATAGTGAATTCAAAAGGGTAGTACAGGGAAGCTATGGTGAATAGGGCGAAGGCATGGGGCGAGACGGGTCGCATAATCGTTTTTAAATAAGACCTGAGGGATCCGAGTCATAAAAAGTAAAAAGAGGTGGCTCAAAAAGACCCATAGTGTAGGTATGTTTTTTTGGGAAAAGGGGGGAAAGGGGGGAAAGCATAAGATGGAGACAAAAAAGTTATAAGAAAAAAGAGTAGAGAGGGGGTTTTAACACAAGAAAATATTTTTCAAAGTGAAAAAAGTCGAAAATTCAAAAAAGAGTTTTGAAAAAGATAGGATTTTCGAACTTTGAGGCCTAATAACTTCGTAACGGTCGGTAGGAAAAAAAAACGCCGAACCACGTGTCCAATGAATTTTAGCAAAGAATCGAACTGAATGGAAAGAATCTTTGTACGGGGAAGGAATCGAAAAATAGAGGGGTGTCAATGTGAAAAAACAGGGATAAGGGGGTGTCGGAAGGATGCGGGAGTATGCGGAAACGACATTAATACGGAACGGTATGGAACGTCACGACTTGGAGGTTTTTTTTTTTTAAGTCTCAAAGCCTGCGCAGTAGCTATTACCCCGCTAATTTTTGGGAATTTTTAAGAAATAACCTCAGAAATGGGTTAAGGGCAGTAAAAGAAACGTATTAGTCTTATTCAAGTTTTTCATAAAATGTCGGGAAATGCCTTAAAAAAAATTATGAAAATGCTAAAAAAATTGAAAATCTTTATTTCTTATTTTTTCGAAATTTAAAAAATGTCAAAAAATAGTTCAAATTAATCAAAATCTTTTGTGCTTTCCACTTTTGCCGTAGATGGTCGGGAAATGCCTTAAAAAAATTGATGAAAATGGTGAAAAATCAAAAATCTTTATTTTTCATTATTTTCAAATTTTAAAAATGCTAAAAATACTTTAAATCAATCCGCTATGCTACACTGGGGGTGGTAGGGGTGGGGGTGGGTTGTGGTGGGGGAAGCTGAGCTCTTTAAAAGCAGCTCGGCTCGACTGCTTACTTCATTACATTCGCTCATCTCAACATGGCATCATCAGATGATGATGGATACTTAAGCGATGATACTCCTAGGAATTTGGATAATTGGGCTCTAAGACAGAGGAAAGTTTTCCCCGTCCGATCCCGCCGGGTGTGCAAGATCTTAAACCTGGTGAAGGTGGGTGATGACGAGTGGTGTATTGGCTGCTATGCCGACTTGGAAAACAAGTCGGCTGGTGACCAATTCTTCAGTGGTCATGTAACCCAAGATTTCGGTAGTCGCGCGCACATACCGAACTGCAAAGGTTGTGGAGTAGCTCTTGGTACTCTACAACATCAGAGTGCGTGCCTTATTTGTAATCGAGCCTGATTACAAATAAGATATCCCGTGAAAAACGGTCCTTTTCAGGGCCACAGAATGTTTCATCGTAGTTTTAGTTACCTAATGCCATAGTATATGTGGTGTTAGATAGAAAATTATATAAGTCCAGTTGGATCGAGTATAATTTTCCTTGCAAAATCCGTCCTTTTCAGGATGACAGGATATTTTGATCTTACTTGTATTTATCTAATGTCACGACATCTGTGACATTAGATAGAAATTATGTAAGTCCAGACGGATCGAGTATAAGTTTCTTTGTCGGTCACATTTCCAGAACACAATTACACCATTTTTGAGAACTAAAAGCAGTTTTCGACAGTGAAGTCCGACAGTATCATTTTTGGATGGAGGGCATTTGTATAATAAACTCTAGTTTGTTAGAGGTGAAAAGGTGGGGATGGAGTGGTGGAGGGGGTAGATTATCTCTATTTAAGCGGTTGCGAGCGAGTCACAGAATCACTTCATTTTTAAATCTGATAGTTACCAGATCTAAATATGAATCCTGAACGTCCATTAAGTCGTGGTTCGTCGATTTGGAGCGACGAGACGGTCGACATGAACGAAGTCGACGAACAAGTCTTTGATGACTTTGACGACATAGAGCAGGGCATATTGGATGCTATCGAGTGGGACGAGGATGATCTGCGACCACTCGAAGAACCTGAGTTCGATTGGGGAGTCGAACTGCCCAACGACGATGCAGAGTTGTCGGCTGACGAGATGGAGCCGGACTCCAGTACCGATTGGGTACCACCACCGCCGCCGGAAGATCATGACGGTCCGGCCGATTCATCCACTTGGTGGATCACGGACCATCAGGATGAAGATGGTCCAGCGGATTCCACCAACTGATCCCGGAACCATGCCCGCCCCGACCTACCCCGACAAAATCAGTCCTTTTCAGGACTACAAAATATTTGATCGTAGTTTGTAGTTGATTCATGTCACATCTCATGTAACATGATATTTCTCAAGAATTAATTTCTTTTGGAAAATATTGTGTTACTCTGTAAAGACATGTACGTTCTTACCGTACGTTAGAACTAGCTAAATTTCTAGTAAGTTCTCTACGAAAAGCTGAGAGTTTGGTCTATTATCTTACTTGTAGTAAAATTCACATTTTATTACAAATAAGATGCATGTTTTTAGGCATTGTAACGGGTAGCCTCTCTTCACAGACATAACACTTTATCGCATACTTAAGTTGTGTGCATCTAACGATTACACACCTAAAGTTACGGCCCTACATTTTCCGTCTATTCGTTTTTTCTATTTTGCATTTTTACACTATTTTTGTGTGTAACTTCCGTATACTTATTTTAGAAATAAAAAATATTGTTTCATTTAACTTTTTTTTATTATCATATATACAAAAACATTTTCTTTTACTTATATATATATATATATATATATACATTACTATTACAAAAATAACTTAACTCTATATTTACAATAAAATTCTAAAACTACTTCTTATACGTTAAATTATTTATTGCTTCGAGTCTTTTAACGCACTTCTCTCTTGTCCTTTTATTTTCCTCCATTTTCACCCGCAGTTCATTCATTTGTCTTTCAAAGTCCACCTCATCACTATCACACTTTTTTAGTTCTCGTAGTAGTTTTTCCCTAGCACTATACGCCGCGGAGAAGACGCACTTTTGGCTCGCCGAAAACTCGTTCAACCAGTCCGGCTCTTCAGCAGTTGTTGTTGACTGCTGCGATTCCTCGTACGATCGCTTGCATCGCATCTTGACCGGTTTGCGGCACTTCCCACGTCCTATTGTTGGTGATAGTGGTGCACCCGCGATCGGCGATTTTTCGTCAGCGTCGGCCACCAACACCATCGGAGGCATGGACTGCGGCGGCTCGGGCGTTGTCGAGTTTGGGCCTTCATTAATTATGACGACCGGTGACAGAGGCTTCGGTGGTTGTGACGTCTCCAAAAAATCGGGGTATTGGACTGGCACTGTTGGTCGCTTGAACACGAATTTCTTCTTCTTCTTCTGTTCACCCTCCATAGCTGCATAAAATTGACTTTTATTGCTGCCGGCTGTCTTTGGCAATTTCAGCAGCTTTTCCAACTTCGTAGTGGGTTGCCGCCTCGCCTTCTTTACCACCACATCACTTATGATATTGATGCGCCCGCCGTCCTTCTCCGTCCAGTTGTTGACGTAATCAACCGCCGAAGCTACTTTTTTTTCACCCACATTCTCTTCACCCACATTCTCTTCTTCCACAAACGCAGTGTTTAGCACGTCGTCATTGTGCCACTCGTCAAACACACCCGGGGTCAGCAGGTCAATAACGTCCTGCCCCATCAACTCTGCTTGGATACTTCCATCCAAGTTAAACGCATTTAACAATGACTCACTACCGGAATTCATTTTTCTAACTAACTCACTGCACTAAACTGACAAATGTATTTACTTGGCGAACTGTTCTAGCGAACTATGAAATGCTCTGCCTAGCAAACCAAATTTATACTTATCACCCCACCATAAACTCCCCCACTCTATCTGACGGTTGATGCTTTGGAGGCCAAACAAGTTCATTCAACTTACAAGGTTGCGTTCTACGGCTAAACAGCGATTCAAGGACATATTTTCAAGGTAATCGTGTGTCCTTACTTCTGTTATTGTTTGTGCTCTCAAGGTTATATGACCCAGACAACCCATATTTATAGACACTCTCTTTCCTTCGATGCCTATTATCAGAAACTATAATGTTGCCCGCAGATCAAGATAACAGTCGTCCAGCTGAGACTTTTTCAGGAGCACAAATAATAATTTCTGCTGTTTGCTATAATTGTAAAAGAGAAGTATATATTTGGACTGACCACATGCAATCTTACAGTTACATTGAATTGTTGAGAGTAAGGATTGTTAAGTGTCATTACTGTGGAACGCTGATGTGTCGACGAGGGCCGATTAGCAGATCTGATATGTTGAGAAGACAATGGATGCTACGAGAAGTTTATAAGCCAGACATTAATTAATTTTTATTTTTGTAACTTTATTACTATATTGTAAAATAAAACAACATATTATTGAAACAATTATCTATGTATTTTACTATCCTGCGTTATACAATTTCAACTATTGCTATTACTATAGTGGTTAATAAAACTACGTGACATTGGAGTTAATATTTTTTTATTTTTCTAAAACACAGGCTTTCCAACATTTTTCTAATTATAACTAATATTTTCGGGTAAAAAACTTTGCATAGCTTGTATTAACATATTTAGGTTATCTTCAGGGTTTGTTTCGTAAAACTTTATGTCTGGGTGCCCCCAAGGTAGAGTTTTTGTTGTTGATGGTATAATATAACGTTTATCGTCGTGGTGAGATAAAGCAACTTTATTAATTATTTCGGTATAAACGTCGTGTTTATAACTTCGAAAGGTTTTCATTTTTCGAAATATCTGACCACCACGTTCTACGATATTCCGATAATCTTCCAGGTGAAGCTGTTTTTCAATTACACGTTTTTTTATACCTTTCGCTTTTTTAATTTCGCTACTGATTGAGTTTATGTAATAAGCTTTGGCTCCGGTACCATAAAAACTTATTATTGGATCACCTGGAAATTCATCCTTCATTCTACCTACTACTGACTGACTTTTTTTTATGTTAAAAATATTTCCTTCGGTATAATTGGATGTATCGAATTTATCCGGATTTTCTGCAATTATACGATAAAAATTTTCGGTGTAAACTTTTAATATTAACGAATCTGTGTCGGTATACAGTAAAGAAGCATTTTTGCCAAATTTTGCTTTAATGAATGAGTAGAAAAAATCATAAATTACTGTTTTCGACATGTCCAGTATGGAAAATCCGATATAAATTGGTTTATTATAAGTTACCTTTAATCGATCCATATGAATGGCAACGAATTCTTTATTAAAAACCGTTGAACTTTTAAAATAAGGACGAGAAATTAATGCTCGTGCCCCAATTTTACTCCTGTCATTTTCCCATCGGGTAACTAGTTTTATATCATTACGATTCTCCACATTTTCCATGGTCTTGCCAAAAACAGCATTAATGATTAATTTAAAAGTGTCTTTACCAAACTTTGTTGTTGCCCTATTGCGCAAATCTGTATTTAAGTCGATATATGTCTTTAACCACGGGGATTGATTAAATTTTAAAATTCTGTGTGTTTGCATTACCATTAGGCCGTTATTGATTGCTTGTTTTAATGTTCGGTAATGAATGATATATTTCTTTTTATCGTTTAAATTCGGAATTAACTTTGAAAATTTTGCCGATTCCGTGGGTGGTACAATATTTTCAACTAAAAAGGGTAAGTCGGAATGGTCATCATATAGCGTATCCGGATAATGAACGTCAACTTCCAAAACGTATCCTTCTGGACCACTATCATCCACATCCATAATATTTAAATTTAAAATTTCATGCTCTGATAACCATCTAAAGCCGCCAAATGGTAATGCTTGCGACATACTATGACCGTACAGATTTGTTGCATCAAGATAAACAATGAAAGATGATGGTTCGTTAGGATCGTAGTTTGGTACATATATGTTGTTGGCAGCGTGCATCCTTTCTGAACACTGACTTATACCGCCTCGAATACCTTTTTTGAAAAAATGAACCATGTCGATATCAGTCAATAGCTCTAACTCTACCTTAGAAATACGCAACATACAATCAAACGAATAACTTGGAAGGGTATGGTACTGTGCTGGATCCAGTTTATACGTTTCTAAACAAGTATCGCGAAACTGTTCAAAAACATCGGTTAATAATAAAACATCAGATTTCAAATATAAATCCGAATAGTCCCCCAAATTCTTACAATTAAATGTGTCCCACACCTTTTTAGCTCTGTCATAATCTTCATCGCTAATGTGCTCCTCTGACAAACTATCATAAAACTGATTTTTTGTGGGTAAAGTTGGATGGTTCATTTTCTCCATTGAATCGACAAAACTATAGGGAAAAACACCTTTTTTGCGCATTAAATTAAACTGCTCATTATCAGAAAAATATTTTCCTGTTTCCCTGAAACTACCCACAGCTAATCCATTACCCAAATTTTCCAGCGAAGTTGATAGAAATTTAAAACTATCGATGAACCGCAATTTCACATATTTTTTCTTTATTGCCCCACTTTTATTATCGACATAATCGTGAACGTAAATACTTTTCGTAAACGAAATATACTTTTCCTTGCTTTGAGCTAAAACATCGATCTTGTCTCCGTGACGACACAACTCTTTAATAAACATGTGGCAATCGTACCCGCTCAAGTTATGAAATATAATTGGAATAAAATTGGGTAACTTATAATTTAAATTGCAAATCGAATGAGCAGCACCAGGTCTTTTTTTCCCAGTTATGTGACAGTGGTCCTTTACTTTACAATTATTATTTTCAAAAGGTCGTTCACATATACCACATTTTGTGGCATTATTGAACTCCGCTATTTGGTCAGCCGTTAAAGTTTCCATTGCTCTTATATCTCTTAAGTATGTATTGTAAAGAGATCTTAAATCACTTTCAAGTCGCGAAACGAAAACCTGGGCTGCGTCGTTTCCCCGGTAGAGCTCAAATTTTGAAATCGAATCGTCAAAGGAGCACTTTATTAAATACGCAAAAGAATACGGTTCATGTTTGATGCTTTTGACTAAGTAAGAATTTGTGGGATTTGGTTCCACTGTATCCAGTGGTTTAAGCACCGATTCGAAATCCGCGTAAACAACAAACGGTACACGCATTTGCTTTTCTATGTTTTCAAATTTTAATATATTTTCACTTACACTCCTTCCAAATTTATCTATTTTTAAATTTAGTGATGGTGTTAATGAATATTTGTGGTTACAGTCATTTTTTTGGTGTAATATCAAAGATGATTGTGAACTAAAATATATCAAACAACCATCACAAAAATACATTTTATCTCTACGCGATGTAATTTGACTGGAACATAATTTCGATAAGTCTTTTATCCAACAATAATGACTTTTAGAACAACGCGTATCACAAATATGTTCATCATCATCTTTAATACTACAATCCTTTGTTATTAACAACAAGTTGACATGTCTGTTAAGTTTTCTACCCGAATACCTTAATGGACCGACAACTTCGTACTTTAACATATTATTTTCGAAAATTTTTTGCAAACCATAAACGTTAACTGAAATATTATTCATTTCTTCAAATTTTGATATATCACGCAACTTTACTGGAAAGTCTATACCTGTAAAATTCAGCACTCTTGAATAGTGTGGATAAGATCGAATCTGTGATGCCATTCTAGTGGTGGGGCACAAAGCAGACACGATTGACCACGCAAAACAACACTCATCTTGATTAATCACATTGATGATGGCTTTTTTCAATTCGATGAAACGGGGTAGCTTTATATATGAAGATCCACCAAAAGGTTTATATTCATTGACATTTACTTCCAGGTATAGAATTTTTTCCAGAGCCCAACCTACGAAAACACAAAAAGATTGACATAAGTATTTATTTTATTTTTAGTCGTTAATTTATAACATACCTGAATCTTTTTCCTGAAACTCAGTCGATTGAGTCTTCATGGCTTCCACTAATGATTGATATATTTCTTCCAAATCGCTTCCTGAAGTAACAATTTCATTGCGTGTATTAAATGACTTGTCACTGTACATATTATCTTGTGTTGGTAACAGATACCGACCAACAACCACCATATTAACTTTCAAAGCACAACGCACTCTTACTAGGTCACTTACTACCTCTAACACTTTTGCTTTAATTTCATCAAAAAATAATGAATAGTCAGTATGTTCATTATCACTTGATATACGGTATGTGGCAATCCTATTTCTAAAAGCACTGGACACTAGCTCAACACCAGCTGATATTGGTGAACATGCATTACTTTTATGGTGTATTGTTCTTTGATGAGCTGCCATTCGATTTGCTGGTATGGTTATATTGCAGCAAGTGCAAGTACGCACCTCGGATGTTGATGCCCCATCGTCAACTTTTCGCTGTTTTCCACCATGCATATTTTCAAATCGTGCTACGCACGATTCTCGTTTATGTCGTAACATATTATAACTCCGAGTAAATGATTTACCACAATTTTCACACACGTACGCCATGACTTTCAAATTAACTTGCTTGAACCGTTTTACTCAACACAATGTTCTATACTAAAATTTACCCCCCCATACCCTCATTTATACCGATCCACATTTAGACCCCCACTCGATCTTCATACCAAAACATGTTACACCCCAGTAATAACTCAAGGTAAACTAACATCACAAATGTAACCTTGAAATAAGCGTCATCCACCTGGTCATCACCAAACAAAGAAACATCTGCTCGCATTCATTGAAAATGTGCACCGCAAATGTAACCTTGAAATAAGCGTCGTCCACCTGGTCATCACCAAACAAAGAAACATCTGCTCGCGTTCAAGGCCAAGCAAATGTAACCTTGAAATAAGCGTCGTACACCTGGTCATCACCAAACAAAGAAACAGCTGCTCGCATTCATTGAAAATATGCACCGCAAATGTAACCTTGAAATAAGCATCGTACACCTGGTCATCACCAAACAAAGAAACATCTGCTCGCGTTCAAGGCCAAGTTCTTGACCTTGACCTTGGAATAACACCTGCGCATATCAAGGCCAAATAACAATAGCACACCTGGGCGTTCAAGGTCGACCCTACTGCGCATGCGGAGACTCGGGGAGCATCAACCTTTACTACTACAGTATTCCTCCTTTTCACTGTCATCTTCACTTTCTTCGGAGTCTGAACTTTCTAATTGTGGTTCTATAAGCATGTCACTAACTTCAGCCGGCAGGTTTAATTTGCGATGTTGCCTTACCATTTTTTGTAAATTTATGCCAGAGATTATGGAATCTGAAGTATCCCTGGCTCTGTTAAAAAGATCTTCTAGGTTGCTTCTTCTGCTGATTTTTCCAGCATGAAACCGACGATCATGTTTGTATAATTTATTTCGTGCTTCAGAGCCCTCCTCGCCGAAGTAACCTACAGGAAGTAGTGTATTTTTCATTATCTGCCTACCATGTATTAAAACTTTGTGAACAGTTGCAGGCATTGGGTATCAACACATACGTAGATTTTTACATATATTCGAATTTTAAAACAAAACTACATCATTCCACTTAAAATTCCAAAGTTACACCCACTCCTCAAAACAGAGAAAGGGGGCAAATGTTAAAAATATGTCCCCCATTTTAGCTCACCAAAATTTCATAAAAATATTTTAAACCGTTTTAGCTGAAATCGCCTTGTACCACTTTAAAAACTCACCCTGTGTGATTAGGAAGGACGCACGTGACACAAGAATGCAAGAGGGAAACAAATTATAAGAATAGCACGACAGTCGGTAAACTTTAAAACGGTAGAAATAACTAGAATTCCAGTATTTTATTCCTACGCATTATTTGTGGATAATAAGGAACGCTTTTTTTAATTTTAGAAACTATAAGCTTGAAAAATTAACATTTTTAATACTTTTACAAAAAATTACTCAATAAATATTAAAATTTCGGTATAAAGAATGCGTCTCTTAGAAGAAAATCTACAACTACAAATCTTATTGTAATTACTTTCTACGACTACAAGAGCTTTATTTTTTCATTAGAACAAAACGTATTTTCAGATTAAGTACATTTCGTCAATTTAAGTAATATTTTTGATAAAATAACTTTCTTGGTTTAAATTTATAGGTAGGCTTAATGTGAAGTTACACTCTTATTTTGATTTCATATTACTTCAAACCTAGTGCAAATTTTTAAGAGAATTTTGGGGCTTAATTTAAGATTTTCCATTTTTTGTGCGTGTTTATTATCGATTTCTTAACGACGTATTTTTCTAAGCGGCTGCAAACGTTTTATCCCCATTATCATTTTAAAAAATGACAGATGGTAGCTGAATAAAAGAAAACACGCTGTTTAACGGTATCTTATCTATCAGAAAAGTATACAATTTATATAAGCATGATATTTATTTTAATAATACATTACTCTTTTTTTAAATGCTAAGGTTTAAATCAAATGTAAATAGAAATCCTTCATAAAATGGCAGGTTGTATATATTCCTACTATTTTAAGGATTCGCAAAGGTTCAACCAGTTGCAAGCATATTGTGCAGATCTAAACAATTTGTGTGTAGGTAATAATAATCTTTAGGTATTGTTTTCACAAAACTTTCACATTTTATGGGTATACTCAGCCACACAATAGCCACAATAATATATTTTTAACTAAGGCATTTATTTTCTTGGTTACTTTATCCACATCTTTGTCTGTACATACAAATTTCTTAAACATGTATTTAATTACCATATCTTTATCATGCATCATTGTAAAAAATAAAGTCATTATAATTAATTTTAACACGAGATGATGATATTAATGTTCTAATATTTACGATGAGTATTGGTAAATATATATTATATAAGAGAGAAGTTACTAAGACTTATTTGTTTATAATGTTTTGGTAGAGTTATCGTCTGTCCCCTTTTAATCGGACATGCCCTCCTTTAAAGACCTAATTTTTGTCATCTACATCTCTTTTTGTTTTCTAAAAAATGTCCCCTTTTTCCATATCCATGTCTTTTATTCTCTGTACTTTGTACAAACAAAAAAATCGACAATTTACTTTCGGAAGAATTTGTAAAAAGGTCGATAGTTTAATTCCGCGGAGCGTTTTCAAAAAAACGTCACGTCGACAGTAGATACAAGAGGTAGCTACACTTGTCAAACAATTAAAGGGTCTCTTTTTTTGAAAGGCCTTTCTCACGAAATTAACTAGAATATCGATGTAAACATATTTTGTTAATCAACCATTCTGTTATCAATGTTATTAACCAAATTTGTTTATTTTTCTTGCGTTTCTAAGAATCTGCAAATAAACAAGTTAACACTGAACGATAATTTGAGTAATTGAATTTATTTTTAAACTATTGCCAGTTACTATCTTTTTTATTTATACCATACAATATTAGTGTAATAAATCAGTAGAAGTGACAAGAGTAGTTACTTTAATTATACAAGAAGGTAGAAAACAGCGACATGTTGCTGAACAGTTTAATGTAACTCAATCAGTAGTAGAGAGGTTGTGGCAAAGGTATTTGATGACTGGTTTCGTCACCAGAAGACCAGGACAGGGTCGTCAGAGAAGAAAGCCCCCCTACCGATTTATAAGACTTCAGGCACTTCGTAACCGTAGCCGAACCGCTTCTAGCCTTCAAATAGAATTTGCCAGAGCAGTTCAGGTGAGTGGCCAAACTGTTAGAAATCGACTTCGGGAAGTTAATTTGAAATCTAGACGGCCTGCAAAGAAGCCAAAGTTGACCAGAAATCAACAACAAAAATCTTCGCACGTGAACATGAACATTGGCAATTGAGGTACTGTAGCAGAGTGATGCTTTCAGACGAGTCAAGGTTTAAGTTATGGGTGAATTATAGAAGAGTTAGGGACGTGGTGGAAGGTTATTCTCGGGTGGAAGGTGTGGAGAAGGCCAAACGAGCGGTTTTTACCAGCATGTATTAATGAACATGTAGCTTTGGCGGCGCACACAAATGAATTATTCATATTACCTGGTCAAAATCATCTGAACTCGGATATAAAATTTCCGCAAACTTTTAGATGTAACTAAGAGCGTAGGTACCTAGGCGTACTAAATCGACACTAGAAAGTGGCACTAGTCGCTCGTGACTTTTGTTGCGAGTAAGCAGTTACCTGTCAATGTAACTGTAACTAGTGTGTTATCAAATTTGTGTGCAGCATTATGGATCCTGTATATTACTGATGAAAAATATTAGCAAATTTTTATTGTTTATGCACTTTAAAACTTAAATATTTGGAATGATCTTTTCCAAAACCAGGTTCCTAATTTTTGCTTAAAGGTATAGCAGTTCCTTAAAAAAATGTTCCAGTAATGCCTACACCAAATTTCTTTAAAATACCATAGTCCTAAAAAAAATTATAGGAATTTTAAATTTCGACCCTTTAATTTTTTTGAGAGTTTATTTAGTGGAGTAGCTTTAATATTTTTTACCTTCTGACAGCCCATAAAAACCGAAGTCTAAGTACTATGAGAAACAAACTACGCTACTAAATTTCTTCTTGAAATACAACTTTCCTCTATTAAATTTTGATTACTAATCTCTGAATTGTTAAAAGTAAAGGTAGCTATATCATAATTATGTCGGTTGCTTTTTGAAAAAAATCAATACATCCTATTCTTTATTAGTCACTTCAACTTCCGTTGCCGCTTCTATTATATAACATTTTTAATGCCCGTTTCTCTTTCTGGTTCTGTTACGTTACAATACTTCTGTTACTTTTCTAATACCTTCGTATCCGGTATACGCGCAAATGTAATTGGTCAGGCCACACAGACAGTAAGACAGTCCTTGGCTTGCAAAAATTTTATATATGTTTGTAGATATGAAATGGGCTGTATTTATCAATGGTTTTGTTATATACCAAAATATAGTGTTGTATTTGTCGTATTGTAGATAATAAGATAATTAACATAGATTAAGAGTACGAGTCAATAATTCTAAAAAATTTTGGAATAAAACGTCAGAAGCAAGTGTTAGATAGAATACCTATAACATGTAGGAAACACCGCTATACTAATCATGACTTTTATTGAAAAATATTGTAAATAAACTGCTGGCCAATTCAAGCGGGACAAACTAAATTTTTGATAAAATTTAGAGTGGAATATTTTCGAAACGAAAAAAGATTTTGATTTAACTTTTTCAGTATGTAATTGAATAGTTCTTCTAGTTTTTATACTTCAAGGCACTATTGCTAGCAGTCGCTGCAACTCTATTTTACAGGGTGTTAAGTGAAACCCTGACTTTTTTGGAAAAGTTTTCCAGTTCCGAGAATCTAGGAAGAATTTTTTTTGAATTTTCTTTTCATACTAAAATGATCCATGGTCAAATACAAAAAAACAATTTCTCCGGATTTTCTCTATTTTCATTTGTTTTCCGTATACAGGGGTTAGTCGAAATTATCGACTTCTTCTTACAAAGGAACCCCTAATTTGGCCGTTTATTCACAAAAAGCGAAAGACCAAGTAAATTTGTAGTTTGAAGTAGTCCAGCTAACAAAATTAATACAAATTTTTGTACAGGGTGTAGCAAGTTTGGATCACGGGCTAGTAAATTATTATTTTTTAATTTCTACTACTTTTTCCTAAGTTAACTATTAATTATCACGTGCTACGTTAAAGGGTTAAAATTTGTTAGGTCCGATAACAGTACTGGTTAGAAAGATCCTTTTTGCCCAAACGGGTTTTTCATTTTTTGTCTAGTCCCATTTTTAGTGATTAAACGGCTCGCATTTTGAACCTAACTTTTTGCAATTGCATCCATGAACGATTGAAGTGAGAGTGCTTTTTTGGTGGTACATAATGAATGTTTTATCCAACCAAAAAACATGTAGTGGCCAAACAGCTAATGATGCTTATTCGAAGAATTTTTTAGCATTATACAGGGTTGCAAAAAATATACCACCTATACTTTGCAGGTGGATTTCTGTTAATTTAGCGGCGTTTCTATTTCTTAGTCAAAAGATCTAGTAGGCCAAAAAATAAAACATTTTCTTTGCTATTGACAGTTACCAAGGCAACAAAGTATCCTTCTTTGAATTGGTGCGTTATTATCCTTTATAATGGCTCGATTAAGTGCAAAAGAACAAGCTAATTGTTTGCGTTTACTACAAGATGGGGTAAAAATTAGTATTATTGCGGATATGTACGGGGTTGGGCGAAGTACAATATCTCGACTGCGTCAACGCTTCCACGAAACGGGAAGTGCAAACTATCGTTATGGGGGAGGTCGCCAAAAGAAAGTCGGCATTGCAGATGAAAGATGGTTGGTTAGAGAGGCTCGTCGAAGGCGAAAAATTTCATCAGAGAAAATTAACCAGGAGTTCAGAGCAAGAACACACATTCGTGTGAGCAATAGGACCAGTAGAAGAACTTTAAACAATAATAACTTAAGGTGAGTTACTTCAAATGAGATCTTATTTTTTGTACCAATATTTTTAGTGTTTCATTTTAGTAAGTCGGCTATTATAATATCGACGTCAGCTGAGGCGTGAATCTTGGATTTTGCGCACCGATATTATAAATGTAAACTTGAACTAAGTTGTTCATAAATTAAAGTTTTGATAGGCGACCCTAAACACATTATTTGTGCTTGCAGCGTAATGTTCCTTAGTTCTTCCCTAGAACTAACGTTATGAAAATTGACCTAATTTTGCATTTTAGTATAATAAAAGCTACTGTTGGCTTATTTATTGGTTCATTCCCTACACCTATACTACAGATTTTTAAGCCAAAATTTTAATTTTAGAGCTCGGCGACGTGCTAAATGTGTGCGACTTCTACCACAGCATAGGCGAAGACGTCTCCAGTGGGCATATGAACATCGCAATTGGCCATTAGATAACTGGGAAAACTGCATGTTTGTAGACGAGTCAAGATTTAATTTAATTCACTCGGACGGCAGAATATTAGTTTGGCGTGAACGTGGCGAACGGTATATGGAGGAGAATATGGCTCCTCAGGAACCTTTTGGTGGTGGAGGCGTTACTGTTTGGGGTGGTGTAATGTTTAATGGCAAAACGGAACTTTTTTTAACATTGGAGCCCATTAACGGTCAGGTATATAGGGACGAAATTTTAAGCAATATCGTTCTACCATTTGCAAACAATTTTGGGAACGATTTTGTGCTAATTGACGATAACGCCAGACCTCATAGAGCACGCATTGTGCAAGAGTTTTTGGAAGCTAATAATATTACCAGGATGGTCTGGCCTGCAAAATCACCAGACATGAATATTATCGAACACGTCTGGTCTAAATTGAAATTATTGGTAAGTTCTAGGGAAGATCCTCCTCAGACTCTAGAACAACTTGCAGACGCCATTGTTCAGGAGTGGGAAAATATTCAGCAAGAATTTGTCAATAATTTGGTAATAAGCATGCCTCGAAGATGCCAAGAGATAATAAATGTAAGGGGAGGTCCTACTAGGTATTAAGATTTGTTTTGTTTTCGTTAGTTGCAAGTTTTTATAATACCTTCAAGTAAAAAAAATGTTCTATAATTTAAAACGTTTTCTGTTTACCTATAAAAGTAACAACCAAAATTTACATTTTGGATCTCCTAAAGTAATGCCGGGAAAAATAACTACTAAATTTGAAAATTACGTATCTTTTCGAGTACTTTCAAAAGTAATTAAATCTTCTGAAATTTCTATACCTTCTAAAAACTACGCTATACAGAATTTTATAACTTGTTCAGTTGAATTCACTATCCATCTCCAATTTTTGACGAGAAAAATGTACTCCGTGACTATTAATTTAAGACACTTCTTATTAATTAAAATTTCTCAATGCCATGTACTGACTTTTTAGAGCAGTGGTAAAATATTTTTCTTTTATAATGAATAATCGAAGTTTACGAAAATCCAAAGATATCGAGAAACACGTGGCTTCTATTATAAGTAGTAACTTCTGCACAATCCTGTATAATGTGAAAAAGTTCCGAATGAATATTATTCTTTTTATCTGTATCGTTACTAGATTTTATTAATAATAAGTAGGACATTTTCTTTAATAATTATTAATATAGCAAAAAGGAACTTTATGAATACCTAAAGGACTCTAAAATCACATGATTTTCATATAAAATGTAGGTGATATGTTTTGGGCAAACGCGGACAAAAGCAGCGAATCAGCATCTTTAGCTCTATGGCCACGACACTTTTTTATTGGTTGGTTAAACCAATAAACGATGTCCACTTCAATAGTTCATGAATGCAATCGCAAAAAGTTAAGTTTTAAACGCAAGCCATTTGTATCACTAAAAATGGGACCAGACAAAAAAATTCAAAAACAGTTTCGGCAAAAAGTTCCAAGAAAATTGGGACTATATTCAATTAATTTGAAAATCACATGACTTCCATATAAAGTATAGGTGGTATATTTTTTGCAACCCTGTATAATGCTAAAAAATTCTTCGAATAAGCATCATTAGCTGTTTGGCCACTACATGTTTTTTGGTTGGATAAAACATTCATTATGTACCACCAAAAAAGCACTCTCACTTCAATCGTTCATGGATGCAATTGCAAAAAGTTAGGTTCAAAATGCGAGCCGTTTAATCACTAAAAATGGGACTAGACAAAAAATGAAAAACCCGTTTGGGCAAAAAGGATCTTTCTAACCAGTACTGTTATCGGACCTAACAAATTTTAACCCTTTAACGTAGCACGTGATAATTAATAGTTAACTTAGGAAAAAGTAGTAGAAATTAAAAAATAATAATTTACTAGCCCGTGATCCAAACTTGCTACACCCTGTACAAAAATTTGTATTAATTTTGTTAGCTGGACTACTTCAAACTACAAATTTACTTGGTCTTTCGCTTTTTGTGAATAAACGGCCAAATTAGGGGTTCCTTTGTAAGAAGAAGTCGATAATTTCGACTAACTCCTGTATACGGAAAACAAATGAAAATAGAGAAAATCCGGAGAAATTATTTTTTTGTATTTGACCATGGATCATTTTAGTATGAAAAGAAAATTCAAAAAAAATTCTTCCTAGATTCTCGGAACTGGAAAACTTTTCCAAAAAAGTCAGGGTTTCACTTAACACCCTGTAAAATAGAGTTGCAGCGACTGCTAGCAATAGTGCCTTGAAGTATAAAAACTAGAAGAACTATTCAATTACATACTGAAAAAGTTAAATCAAAATCTTTTTTCGTTTCGAAAATATTCCACTCTAAATTTTATCAAAAATTTAGTTTGTCCCGCTTGAATTGGCCAGCAGTTTATTATTGCTAAGAAACCATCCAGTATTCATTAAACTATTTTTATTGTGGTCGTATAAATTTTAAGACAGACTTGGACACTATAAAATAAACATAATGAAAAATAACATTTAGGATAAATGTGACAATTTTTATCTTTAGAATACCACATGTATTTACCCATAAAAATAAAATTAATTATCATTAACTCGAATGCCTGGAATTTCAAACTACATATTGCAAATTAAAAAGGACGTAAAAGAAATGAAGAAAAATTGAAAAACTGACTTCTTATGAGATATTTAAATACGTGGTTCAGCAGAGAAGAACGAGAAACCTTAAGAACATTTTTTGTAGGTAGGTTGTTATGAAGCAACAATATTTTAGGCACATTTTACGAAAAAAATAAACATTTAATTTTTTACGTATAGAAATCAGCAGAAATAACCATTATAAACTATACTTGAAGTATAGGAAAAAACAATACACTTTATTGAAATATTAGGTAGTGCAAATACGAGTACATATGCCGTTTGTTCACGGATCGGGTAGACAAGAGGACAAATGGACCAAAAAGTGAAACATACGAAAAAAGGTCATTCTTTATAATAGTTTTTGCTTGCTTTAAAAATAAGATCCACGATGCCAAAAATTTGTAATTTTTTGTACAGATTATGCAAAAAATACAAAAACGTAAAATTCAGTTAAGAGTAAAGTTGCCATTTTTAAATTTTAATGCAAAACGTTAAACAAAAAGTTGTAATAAATTGTAAAATAATTCTTATAGCAGATTTTTAAGTAAAAATTTGAATAATATAAGTTACGCATTTGAAATCACATTGTCACCTTTTTTATTTGATTACACCTTTGATAATTGTGACGTATTTTTCAAAATAAAGAAAGACGTTGTCTTTAGAGCAAAGAATACTTATAAATAATCCAAACTCATACAGGTTAAAGAAAATTACTAATAGAATATTAAATAATAATTGTAATATTTGAGAAATACTTCTTATTTTATTAAACTTTAAAAAAATTTCTAAATTTGACTGACGTCGAAAATGGCTTAAGCTTCTTCTTATTTCTTCCAGTGAAATCGATTTTATTACTCTTAAAATTCTCTGCTTTAAAACTTCTTCCTCATTTTCAATGGATCTTTCATAATGTTAATTGTTTAATGAGCCCCCAGAGAAACATATCACAAATTGTCAAATCGGGACTGCTAGGGGGCCACTTACTTAGACTTTCATCACCGGTCCACAAAAAAACTCCTAGTGTTTGTAACTGTCCCCTTCTTCCAAACTTTGGTTAAAAATTGGTTGGGTTGGAATTTTATTTTCCTTAAACACATGTTGAATATGGCGTTTTTACACAATTGTAAACTCTGTGCTCGTTTTCTTAAAGACATAATAGAATTTTCATCAACAGATTGCAAAATTAATACTGTAGAAGCATCGTTTTCGTCGTATATCTTTTCTTGGTCTTCTTTAAATCACCAACGGATCCAGTTTTTTTTAATTTGATTACTTACTTATATACCTACTGAACTTCTGCGTAATTGTACATTTGGAAACTTTTCTTAAAACTTCTCAATCACGTAGCGATATCAATTCTCGCCATTTCTAGTTAGTTATCAAAGATGTAATCAAATAAGAAAGGCGATAACGTGACTTAAGAAAAATTTTGATTTTAAAAGCTAAAATATAAAATGTTTACTTGAAAATCTGGAATAAGAATTCTTTTAAAATTTAAAACAACTTTCTTATTTAACGTTTTGCATTAAAAATTTTAAAAAAATATTACTCTTCATCAAATTTTACGTTTTTGTATTTTTTGCATACCCTGTACAAAAAAATAAATTTTTGGCACCGTGGATCTTATTCTTAAAGCAAGCAAAAACTTTTATAAACAATGACCTTTTTCGTATCTTTCACTTTTTGGTCCATTTCTCCTCTTGTCTACCCCAACCGTGGACATACTGTATACCTACATATTTTTCTTAAAAAATATTTATTAATTTTTGTCTAAAATTCACTTACAGATTTTTTTTTTACAATAATATTCCAAAAGAAATAAGAAATATTTTCGATATTAAAAAATATAAAAGATATTTAAAAAAATACTATCTGGAAAAATAGCCTTTAATTAAAATCTTCTTTGTTATTACTGTTATACTGCTTTAATTTGTTTTACTTTGTTGTAAATTTTACTTTTAGATTTTTATTCATAGTTTGTAATTATTTCCCTGTAATAAGCAATTGTAAATGCTGGTTGGGAATAAATGTATTTAAATTTAAATTTAAATCCAGTATATTTTTCTTAAAGCGGGCCATAAGGTTTTCACATGTTAAATCCTGTTCTTAATCCTATTAGGCCAAATTCTATTAGAAGAATAGAGATAAAACTTGACATAGGTGAAGGTCTGAGCCTGAATTTTATGTTAATTTGACAATTATGCCAAGAAAGCTCCAAAAATACCTAAAAAGGCAATATTTTGAAAAATATTTTTCAGATCCCTTGTACCAAGGGAAGATGACACGCATTTTCTGACATTTAAAACATCATTGCAACTATTTTAAATGTATTTTTAAAGTCAATTTTGAGCATTCTTGGCATATTTGGCAAATTAACACATATAATAATTAACGTAATTGTAACTCTGAAATTTACCTATATAAATATGTCACGTTTTATCTCCATGCTTTTAATCGAACAGTGGGTTAAAAATTTAACATGTAAAACCCTATATTCGCTTTGGAAAATGCACTGTGTAAGAGTCAACCAAAAATGAATAGTAGGAAATGTCCCACAAAATCTACTAATTTAACAAAATCCCGGTAGATATAGCTCATCTAAGACCAAAATCAGCATAAGCCAGCGATGTTACTATTTCTTGTTTTAGTACGAACACTACGAACATACATATATGAAGCCATACTTACCCAACTTTATTTGTATATTTGTAACCAACAAAGGAAGAAACCATAGAAATTTAATTGATTTCCGATTTATACAGATTTCAATGGTTTTAGGTATCGGATTGCAAAACATTTAAACATTCGTCTCATTGTTTGGTAAATGTTGAATTTTAGGCATTGTTCCTTGACCTCTTTACTTGCTCGTGTTTTTTATGTTCGTGTAAAAACCGTAAGATTTTAACTTATTGTCTATTGAAATCTTCTTTGTTATTAATATTAAATTATACGTCTTATTTTTAGTGGATGTTCTGTAATTTTATACCTAATTGAAATTTATAACGTTAATAGGCAATAAATCTACATCAAATTTGTTTTTTCGACTGCCGTCAAAGCCTTCCCTTATGGGATTTTTTTTTTATTATTAGACCTGGTAACAAAAATTTTTTGGGAAATCTTCTGCATGTTCCCAAACTAAAATATTACCAAAAAGATTTTAAAAAGTCTTTACCATTACGAGCGAAAGTCTAAAATTTAAATATGGCTTAAGAATAAACTAACTTCATTGTCAATTTTTTGGAAAATTTAAGCAGAGCTTTTTTTACATAGTTAAGGCGTTCAACACATTTTGAAACAATTTCATGTTTCAGAAAGTTTGTTAAAGCTCAACATAAGAAAATATGTGCTAAAATGAATTAATGACTTCTAAAATTATGCAAAAAGCAGCCACGGCATTTTTTATTGAATTCTTGGAAATTTCTCCGACACACTGACATATTTCCCGCTCTAAATGATTCATGCCTGTAAACTTTTTCTTTTAAATAGCCCCAAAGAAAATAGTTCAGTGGTAAAATATCTGGAGAGCGCGCTGGCCAAGGTGTTGCTGAACGTCTTCCGAACCATCTACCTTCAACATTTTGGTTAAGAAATTCTGCAAGCACCTGTGTGCTATGGCATGTGCTATGAAAATAAATTATTTGTCTTTCTTGCAATGGCAGATGGTGAAGAAACATACACAGTTCATTATTTAAGATATTGAGGTAGAACTGAGATGTTAAGTTTTCTCTAAAAAAGAAAGGTCCAACAATTTGACCTTTATAAAACTACACCAAACCATAGTTTTAAATGAATTCTGATTTTTGCATTCAATGGTAAAATTGGGATTTTGATCACTCTCACTACCAGAAATTTTAAGAAGCCACTACTCCATTAGACGTAAACGTCGCTTCATCCGAAAACAAAATTCTTTTATAAAATTGGGAGGTGTCCTCTAGTTCATATTGGTACCACACAAAAAGTTAAGCGTAAATTGTAATTATCAGGTTTTAAAGTAAAAATAATTGTAGGTTTATATGGATGGTATTTGTACCTTTCCAAATTCTTGAGCTGTTGATTTTGACACTCGCCATCTTCATTTTCTGGCAATACCTTTTCCAAATGTTGCAATGATAAAGGCATTAAGCTATATGATGGATCTTTTCGATATAATATCAGTTGTACTAAAATTTTTCAAGATTTCTTAATAAACTAAAGTTTTATTTTCAAAACGTTTGCTAACTTACCTAGTTTTTCCAAAAAAAAAGGAATAAAAAATAAAATAATAAGTTGTCGGTAGATTTGTCACACCTTATATACCAATGGATATTTTTCAGATCCAAGATGTACCAAGAAGTAAACGGTGGCACCCCTCCAAAATTCTCAAGAACTGGTAGTCAGATCTGTGCTTCTCCCGATGAAGAACTTTTGGAAGCGGTTTTGTGTAACAATACACCCAAAATACGTCAGCTTATTACAAAAAACGAATATCTGCTGAGCTTTCCCTATACAGAATTCAACAAAAGAATTTTGCTTATTGCCTGCTCTGAAAATGGTGTTAACGCCGACACAGTAAACACGCTGCTATCTTTAAAAGCGAATCCTAGGGATCACGAGGAAGACGATGGATGGGAAGCTTTACACTTGGCAGCTCATAAGACGGACTACAATATCCTGGAGGCTATTTTAAAACACAATTCTGGAGATGTGAATGCAACGGATAAGCATGGTAAAATTTTTTTAGAATCATTATTTCTTTGAAAATTATATTTCTCAAAGAAACTGACTTCTATTATTAACCGGAATTTCAAAATTCTATTACGATTTTATTATATCTTTTATGATTATTACTCTTTTGACTTGGGAAATTCAATTATTTATATTAATAGAATTTTATCGCCATGTATACATACTATAAAATATAATTATTTTTAAAGTATCCTCAAAATGTGAACTTTTAGAGACAAATCTATCCGTCTCAATCTGTCTGTCCATTTACAGGTTATATCAACAATTACTGGAAATTTAGATATAGGAAAACATTTAAATTAAAATTTGAAACATTGCATTTTTTACAGTGGACTGTTATACGAATATTAATTTAAAAATGTATATATCCTAAAATATTTATTTTAAAAATAAAAAATAGTGCCTGAATCATACATTCTAGATTTCAAAAATTATAAATAAAAAAATAAGAATTTAGAAATATAACCGGTCAAATTTGACAATCAGTTCTCAATTGACTAATGTCAGAATAATGTATGTAACAAAAGTTTTCGGGGATAATACCACGAGCGCTTAAAAATTACCGATAATTTCTCACGATTGCGTGTTTTCTATAATTTCACGAGTCCGCAGGACGAGTGAAATTTGCAAAGAAAACACGTAAGAGTGAAAAATTATCAGTAATGTTAAAGCTTGAGTGGTATTTAGGGGATTATTTCACGAATGAAGACACAAAATGCTCGAGTGGTATTTAGGGATTATTTCACGAATGAAAACACAAAAAATATGAATTGAATATTTATTAAACAATTTAAACAACAAACCTTTGTTTGTATCGAAATTAATATGACAACCAAGAAAATGACAGGAAAAAATTATCGGTGTAATTTTTTTAATTGACGTAACGTCAAATAACGTGAAATAATAGAAAAAATTTTTCCCCTGCAGAATGGAAAAAAAACGGATCATTATGTTGAAACAATTTATTTCGGAACTTAGAACTTTATATCAATTTAACAGAAAATACAATTCAGATTAAATTTAAAACTTAAAGGTTCATTGTCTTCAAGAGCACGTAATTTTTGATTACCATGCTGCATCATGTTCTGGACGGTAATGTTTACTTCGCGAACTTTTTGAAATATTCGGTGTAGCTGTTTTTCATTTTCGGGTTCTCGACTATTATCGTAAACCTTTCTACTCAATATTGCCCTAAACTCTTCAAGCAAAAGTCTGCCTGGGGGACGCCGAATATTTCAAAAAATAGTAGTAGACATTACCGTCCAAAACATGATGCGGCAGGTTAATCGAAAATTATTTGCCACTGAAGACAAGGGGCCTTTGAGTGTGATCTAGATTGTATTCCAGTTTTTCCTATTTCTGCTAAAGTTATGATGTAATTTAATTTGAAACATGGAAAATATCACATCAAACTCTACTTGGGCCAAATTATGACCGAGATGTTTCTCAAAGAAAACATTTGATTTGAATCAGAAAAGCTCGGTCAGTATATAGCCTGTCATGTCGTTCATAATTTGGTTCTATTAGTTAAATTATCTGCAGGTCAGGTAGCTTACAAAACTATAAGCTGAACCAATTACCGACCGGACGGTCACTAATTGTTTTTTTCTGAAAAGAGTTTTATTTCAGTTTTTCGTATTTCTGTTATGATGTAATTTAATTTAAACTATGAAAAATAACACACCAAAGTTTACTTGGACCAAATTATGACCGAGATGGTTCTCAAAGAAAACATTTGATTTGAATTATAAAAGCTCGGTGAGTATGGCCTACATATCGATCATAATTTGGTTCTCTGTTGAACCAAAATTGATTTTTAACTTTTGTCAATAAAATGGTGTATATATTTCTACGGTCATAATACAACATTTTCATTTAGTCAAAGCTTTTATAGCAAATCACTAGTTTTATCAGTAGTCTTTTAATGCCGACCAGTAAATAATTAAATAGCCGGTGAGCGTAGTTTAGCAAGCAAATTCATCACTTGCAAAACACTTATTTTTTTAGGATGCCCATGGAAGCAAAAAAAAAAGAAAATCATATACCTAAGAAGCGTTAGATAATGCTCTGTTATAGTAGCAATAGAAAATGCCATATCCTATAGACACGCGAGTCAGATTTTTGTTCATTTTAATGTTTGTAAAACTATAAACAATAGGCTAGTCAAAAATATTCCCCGTTTAAACGTTCTTACGATCTTGTGTCTTATAAAACTACTTAGTGCATCATTTTTGTAAATATATTTTATTACTTATTTCTTCGATAAATCAATGCCAAGTTATTGTTTTTATATACCTTTGGTCACTATTTGGTGAATGCAACGGTCACTAATTAGCTCAACGGTGTTTTTTACTAGTCAGTAATAGGTACAAGCTGGTTTCCTTCGGATAGTAATCTTATTAAATTTAAATATAGTTTTTAGTTCATTTCAATGTCAAAAGTTAGTCAAAAATATCTTTTGTTCAAATAATAAGTGTTGGCACCAAGCAGGAGAAACTAAGCTTTCCTCCGTATGCTCTTAGTCGGTCACTAATAGGGCACTTTACCTTGACTGTAACAGGACAAAAAACAGTACTAAATAAAAATCTTACACCTTTCTAGTGAACTTTGGTGACAATTAAAAAAAAAAATGCGTCTCTAAGAAAAGATATGTTCTCAGTATTTCTGGAATACGTAGTAGTATTTTTAAGAAATAATTCTCTAAAAAAGGCACCGATATTTTTGAGATATCTTGCGTTTTTTTGTTTGCTTTTAATGTCAATTTCTACTTATTAATAATTCTCATTAGTCATCGTCAAGTGTTCCATTAGTAGAGGACTGTATGATTTTTCTAATTGTTTTTACGCTAGTACCATAACCAATTTACACTCTGCATTTATGAAAATTTTAGGTAGCAACGCCTTGCATATTTTGATTCGTCATGGAAACCGTGAATCGCCAGATTTTCTGAAATGTGCAGAGCTTCTTGTAAAAATGGGTATCGATGTAAACTGTGAAGACTTAAAGGCTAAAACACCACTTTATTGGGCTAACAGAAAGGGCGTAGGGGAAGAAATGAAAAACATTATTGGAAACCAAAACTTGCAGGGAAGAAATGCATCTCAGCAGGTAATTCAACAACATGTAGTGGTCCGTAAATTTATATTATGTCGTAGCCACTTATTGGTATTGGAGAGCCCAATGTAAGAAGTGTCTAGTGTCTAAGTCACATTTTATGGTTCCTGACAAAAACGGGCTCAAAAACTTTGTGTATGAAAATATTAAGCTTAGAAATATGGTGCTGATATGATACTTGATAGTTTTTGAAACAATATACCAGGCCTGTAGCCAGGTTGCGATTTCGGCAGGGACAACTAAAGTTTTAGGAGGGGGAGGCAGGCAAACTTTATGATGTAATATTTTTGCATTGCCCACTCTGCCACCCCCCCCCCCCCTTGCATCTACGGGCCTGCATTATACTAAGATATTTATCGGATTCAACTACTGCAGTTGGAAGGGCAAAATGGACTTTTCGTCTTTGGCATTTTTAAAATTTTATTTTTTGTTCTAAGATCTTATAATAATTAAACAATAAAATATTTATGACCGGTCTGATTTGGTCACCAAAAGTTTTAAACTGCCAAGTTTAAGAATAAGACAAGTTTTATACTACGAATTTCTTTCAGAGTTTTTTCGCAGATTATAGAGAAAAGGGCAATTTTATTTCATATACCTACCTTCCACAATAATAGAACACAATTCATTGACTTTAATCCAATTTATTACAAAACTCAGCGTTTTGACATTTGTCATCTGCTGATATTGGTTCCTTCGAAAAGTCCTTAGATCAGCAGTGGGCCGTATCAAGCTGACACGACAGATTGGCGTTCTGTGTTTGTGATGTTGGTGTTTCTGTGGGTATTTTTTGTATAGTGTGTGTTTTAAATATTTTACTTTGGGACACAGGGTGCCATAAATAACAAGTGACTTGGCCACCATATTGCGAGATCTCAGAAAAAATTTGCTATAGCAACAAGTACCAAGATAAAAATCATTTGGAAATCAAGCAAACTGTTTAAATATGAGAATAATTCATAAGTTTTTATTGACAACTTCTTAACAATGACTGGACAAAAACCTGTCAAAACCGAAGTAATCAATGCAGGAATCTGGTGCAACATAGACTGCTGCGTACGCCATACGTAGGCGCATACTCCACGATGAAGACGAAAACATGAGAGAAGTTCATACCTGAAAACAGGAGATAATTAATTGAGGATATGGGACTGATTTGGGTTTCGGTCAGAAAAAGAATGTGGGGGTTGCATGATTGGAGGTAGTGATGGCCAGAGTCCAAATTGGAATTGAGTCCGCAGATGTTGACAAAGGTTATTACGCTTTTGGAATTCTTCGATGGTGAGCCCCCCTGAGCACCTCTCGCCCGGAGATCCGAATGGAGGGGCAGTTTATTTCCGGAATTTTTTACCCCTGGGAGCGCCATCATTATTTTCAAGTTTGTTTTTTTTTTGTTTTGAAGAGGTGGATAGTTAGAAGAGAATAGGTTTAGAAGTGGCAGAGAGCGAAGAGAAAGAATGGCAGTGGGAAGAGGAAAGGGAAAGGAAAACCGATTCACGCACCCAGGGCTGGAAACATCCGCTAAGATTTTACCGGCACTTTAAGAGCAGCATGAAGCCAGAGCCCTTAAAACTATCTAACTCGGCTGCCCCAAAAATGAAACTTAGTTGCTTTGTTTTTAAAATTGTCATCGTAAAACGCAGTATTTAATTTTAAGCGGTTTTAAATTTAGACTGGTTGGTATTATTTTTACATTGTTATTTTAAATTAAATAATTCGACGTCTATTCTTCATCATGAAAAAAATAAACAATTGCTGAGAAATAGTTTAATTAGAATTTAAAAGTTCTACCTACCTGGAATTAACCTCAATTAAAAAAAAATTATGGCGTGTGACGTAACCTATTTATGACAAACACCTATAAAATACGCTAAATAATGAAACTGGGTTTTTTCACCTCTTCTTTACATGAAACTAAGCTATCACAAGAAAACAATAAAATCCCAATCACGATCAATCAAAATTTTAAATGTGCGGTGTCGCAAAACCTTAAGTCTTTGATCAATAATAAGATGAATTAAAATTTGTCTTTCTTCTTTTAGACCACTAACAATAATCTAGAAGATGAAGAAGGGAAAGTTCTAATGAGGTATCTGAAGCAAGGAAATGAAGACGCATTCGTTAGTTTCAAAGATGGATATATTGATTTACCAATCGTAAATCATAGCGATGAGAGTAACACGTTATTACAAATGTGTTGTAAAATGCGCCTAACCCGATGCGCGGAACATTTACTGAATAAAGGTGCTGATGTAAATTTAACTTCCAGCAAAAATATCTCCAAACCAGTAAGTAAATTTTACCTAATAACGTCAACTGAATTTTTAAAGTTTGTCACCAAAAGGATTAATATTATTTCAAAAATGTCTACAATCCAGTAAGTCTACTGACTACGTATTGTTAAAAATACTAATTTTAAAAGGTATACCGTTTATTTCCTACTCTATATCTTTTTTTGTATTTTTTCTTTAAAATCTGTCGATTTGTTTTTTCGACGCGCGGTTTTAGGCAAAGTATAAAAACAAAATTTTGAAATTTTTAATGAATTCCATGCATTTATTTTGTATTTACACTAACAAATCGCTAGTCTTTTTATAGCAAATAACTGACCAACAACAATGCTAAAAAATTCCTTTAAACAATATAGAATCAATCAGGTACAAATTATTGACTATAATCGTACTTCGATGACTCGAATTTTTATGTCAAAATCCCTTTAATAAGACTCCTATTTTTTCCATTCTCTTGATCTTGAAAGGCTGAAAACTTAAATAGGAACATCCTACAAGTCGAACCGATCTCAAAGCTTACTAGATGTATAATATTTCGTCTCTATAACAACAATTTTGGAAAATATGGCTTCTGTTACTTCAGTTTACTTCTAGTAGTCGAAGTCTTGAGACTTAAATCTCTATAACTTAAATTCGTATCTTGTCTGATACGCCTCCATAACTCAAGTTTTGGTAAACACGAGTTTTGTTATTCGTATCTAATTTATGAATTATGTATGTACTACGCTACATACTGTATGTTACTTAAGAAATTAGCCTCTAAGTTGAATTTTGCTTTCTCCTCTAACGCTTTACCACGAAAGATGCCAATCTCCTGTTTGAAGCCTCTATGTCAACTTTTTTACTTCTTAACTTTTATAACTTGAAAACCGCTAGAGGGAAAAACTACAATAATTCATAGTTCGGCTGTACCGTAACATGTACACAGAAAATAACGCAACAGTACGGGTAAAACTTGAACAATTAGAAAATGCAAAGAATAATTTCATCGCTAATGTACAACAAGGTCAAACAACAAAAAAATAGGAGTGTTTTTGATTCTGGGCCAGGGTGCCCTCTTGCTGCTAGCAGGCTCACAAAAGGTTTCTTTAAAATACTACACCCGAAAATCGTCATTTTCACCGAGGCAAGACATCAATACAATGAAACTATTCCGGAGACCAAAAATGCTTTTAATAACCGCATAAAAGATACAGTGCTTTCCTGTTCCAACGGCATCAAATCTTTCTGGTCACTTGTCAAAAATATTAGTCAAAACTTTTGTAGAAGCACTCCCCCCCCCCCCCCCCCCAAATTTGGCAACGAAATTATTTCCATCTCTAAAGGGAAAGCTGCCCAAAAATTTGCTGCCAATTCCACCCTTACTCCTTCTGCCAATTTCGCTCGTCCAACTACTATGTAATGGTGGACCTAAGTTGATGATAAATAAGTCCATAAAATTGACTTTGTTCTTTCAAAAACGCTCCAAACACTCACGGAAAAGTTGCATCCGCAACACTTTTTGATCCACAGTGAGCAGTCGCGGTACCCACCTTGCGGACATTTTTTTATGCCAAACTTTTTATTCAAAATGTAGGCTGAGCGTTGTTTGGAGATTTTTACAGCCTCCGCTATCTCAGATGGTCTTTTAACACACACCATAGCATGCACTTTTTCAACAATTTCTGGCGTAGTGGCAGATTTTGGGTGTTCACTTGTATAATCACATTTGAACCCACGAACTCGTTTATCAACAGTGGAAAATGGAGGAGTCCTTCAGACCATCATTCATCTCATTATGAATGTCGGTTACTAATAAGCCTTTCAAGAACAAGTACTTAATAACAGCATTGACAGCAAGAATTTCAACATCATCCATCTCGTCAAAAACTCTGACACGCTCTTCATTAAAACAACTCTCAAAAACTTATGCGCGCGACGATCTAAAATTTAACAGCTGACGGTCTGAAGGAGTGATCTTGCCAGCGCATCACACAAAACTCTGAAATGGCGCCATCTATCCATCATTCCACGTACTTTTCAACCCATCCTCGTATTTTATACAAATCTCAAAATCAGGCACCAATGTTGACAACTAGATTTAACAAAATACCTGCTTTTTTTTAGATAGAAATTGCAGCAGATAATGGGTTTACCGAAATATTTAGAATATTACTGGATAAATATCCCATATCTAAAATCCCTGAAGGAATTTTTAATACAATATTGAGACACATAGATAGGGAATATCATGGAAATAAAGGGTGTTACAAAGTTCTTATAGAAAAATTAAAAGGGGCAAATCCTGATGAGGTGTCCTTAAAAATAAACGAAATGGATGATATTAATAATACTCCTCTCCACTATGCTACCAGGTGAGTAAATTAATTCTAAAAATGCATTAAAAGTCTTGCCGCCAGATTCACTATTGCTAAGTCGGGTCTAATTTGACAATTAAGGGCTTAAATTGACGAGTATAAGAATAGGTTTTATACGATGAATTTACTTCAGAGTAATTTTTTCTAATTTGTAATGAAAAGGGCAAGTATGCAGATAATTTCCACAGTAACGAAACTAAATTCATTTCAGCAACAAGTTACATGACAAAAATCATTAGAATACCAAGCAAATCGCAGAAATAATAAAAACGTACGATTTTAATGGTTGGTTTAAACTGCAAGCTACGGTTAAACTGTAGTTTCGGGTCAAATGTTCTTTGTATAGCCAACTGTGACAACCACTAGGAGTTTAACTATCAAGTGACGGATTGAGTACCAGTTAAACTTCAAGCTTCGTTTAAACACATGCGCACACGTGAAAAACCAGATGTTTTGACATTTTTGTTTCCATGCGTCTTTAGATTTGGATTTTGACATTGTTTATGCTTTTTAAAAATGGACGTTTTGAAATTTTTGATGAATTTTCTGATGACGATGAAGATGTAATTAATCTTATAGAAAATCCAAGGAGAGCGCTATTCTGTAGACCGCGCATCAATAGGTAATCTGAATTTGTGGATGGATCAAGAATTTGTAAACAAATTTAGAATTTCAACTGCCCAGCAAATTAGTTGTCCTAGGGACCTTATCAGCAACATCCGTAATTAAAATTACAATTACTGAGAAAACGTTTTCTCTTCAACGAAAAACGAAACTTCGAAGAAAACAAACAACGATATTTGACAATTATTATGACAAGAGACTTTCCAAAGGGGAAATAACTGAAATAAGTATTGACAAATAAATACGTAGTGAAGTTAGCTCTGGTTATGTTAACCAGAAAGTATACAATAGGCAAGGGTGCAACTTTTCGTTTAAACTTTAGCTTAAAACTTGGTTTAAAGTTACGTTTAAAATTTAGTTTTAACGGACGCTATACAACTGGTCCTTAATCAGCTATCTTTGGTAGTGGTCATGTAGAAACAGTGACACTAACGGAAATGCCGCATTACACTTTGGAAGAACGGTTATTAATTATTGTAAAGACCCATTACAGAAATGAGGAAAATTTTTCAGTGAAAATTCGCACCCACTTTTTCTAACCAATCAAACTTTTATTTTGAATCGTTTCCATGGCAACGAGAAAAAATTCCAGAAATATTAATCCCGCTTGAGCTTCCGGCAAAATTACACTGGCAAGTTTTCTGTCACTTTTAATGTCAAAATATTGACGCAGCAATCAGAGTGTCTAATATGAAAGTTATTTCTCGATGCAAAAAGCACATTTGGTACATAAAGATCTTATAAGATGTCTTTTAAGATATTTATATAAGTTTTACTTAACTAAAGCTAAAAAAGGAATTTAGTGCTTTATTATTATGCATATAATCTTGTAGTGCTTCGGAATGATTATTTAAACGTAAATGATGTTCCACCGATATTAGTAGATTAAAGTTAGTTAATAAAATACGAAAATATAGGATGTCTTTAAGTGATTTATAAAAGTTTTATTTAACTAAAGTTGAAAAATGTAATTTTATTTCAGTAAGAAATTTGGTATTTTATTATGCATATAATCTTGCAGTGCCGCAAAATTAAATGATTTTCCATCGATATTAGTTAATTAAAATTAATTAAAAATGGAAATATAAGACGTCTTTAAGTTATCGATAAAAGTTTTATTTAACTAAAGTTGGAAAACGACATTTTATTCCGCTAAGAAATTTGGTAATTTATTATGCATATAATCTTGTAGTGCTTCGGAAGGTTTTTAAAAAGTAAATCATGTTTCACCAATATTGGTAGTTTAAAGTTAATAAAAAAAGGAAATAAAAGATGTCTTTAAGTGATTTATAATAATTTTATTTAACTAAAGTTTGAAAATGTCATTTAATTTTAGTAAAAAAAAATGATATTTTATGATGCATATAAACTTGTAGTGATAAAAATTTCCAATTTTGTTAAAATATTTCTAAAAAAAAATATTGCAATTGGCAATGAGACGGAATGGTCAGATCTGGGGAGCAGAGCAGACACATCCCATGCACGAACTTCCGATGCATCCGCGAAATAATGACGTTATTTCAAATGAAGTTCCAGGTCATGTCATCTCTCGTGTTGGAGACTGTCCGCCGAGAAGTTGCGATTGAACCCCTCTGGACTAGTTTCTCTGGTTTTTTTTTTAAGTAAGGTCTACGTAAACCACCCTAGACGATTCAACAGCTGAAGAAAGAAATCGAACGTAACATTCGTGAAATCCAGTCGTCTGTGTTCCAAAACGTCTTCCGAAATTTCGTCGAACGAGTATCCACCATAGACAAAATATATTTAGACCATCACAACGTATTCGCGACACCAGCTGAATCCGTCCAATGTATGGGCGAAAAAGTGCGTTTGTACGCATATGGCGCCAGTCAGGTTTTTAAACGACGGTTCTCTCGAGGCATGCGCACTCGGGACGTCTCGCAAAAGTGGTTGTTGAACTCGATGACGCAACTCGGCGATCAGAACCGGGCCGAAAAAATCTCAGTCATTTTTATGTTATGGTATTTGTGGTTGGGGTGGCGCATATAGCGAACCTCTGAAGCTTGTTATTTCGGTACAAAAATATTCTTTACAAAGTGTTAAAGGCATTTCATATGTTTCGCCAATTATGTATCAAACTTTTAAATATAAGGAATTATTTTGTAGTCTATTTCTTACAATTAGTGCATAAATACAAATAGTTTAATTCCAAATTTAAATTATATCAATATGTGAAAGAATAGTAGGTAAAAAATATAATTTATCTTCAATGCACTCCGGTGTTGAAGTGAATACACACACGGAGAAGTAGAAATAGTTATCAGTGATGTATATTGAGTGGGGCCAAGGTGTCAGAAAGGCATTGATGGGGTGTGTGTATTAGGGGCATTGTATAAGGGGTAAGATGGTGTAAGAAGGTCATATATAGTGTCAATGCCTCCTTCCCCTATATTGCATAAGGGTGAGTGTCCAAAAGGCATATTTGCGCTCTCGCCAAAGGGGCACTAAAAATACTAGTGGATTAGGGTAGAGGGGAGTATTTTAAAAGGGATGGAGAAAGAAAAAAGCGCTTTCGCCAAAGGATCGCTAAGATATCAGTGGATTAGAAGGGTGAGTGTCCAAAAGGCATATTTGCGCTTTCGCCAAAGGGGCACTAAAAATACTAGTGGATTGGGGTAGAGGGGAGTATTTTAAAAGGGATTGCGAAAGAAAAAAGCGCTTTCGCCAAAGGATCGCTAAGATATGAGTGGATTAGATTGACATGGGGCCGTAAGTAAGTAGCGCTTTCGCCAAAGGGGCCCTAAAAATACTAGTGGATTAGGGGGGAGGGGAGTATTTTAAAAGGGTTGGCAAAAGAAAAAAGCGCTTTCGCCAAAGGATCGCTAAGATATCAGTGGATTAGAAGGGTGAGTGTCCAAAAGGCATATTTGCGCTTTCGTCAAAGGGGCTCTAAAAATACTAGTGGATTAGGGTAGAGGGGAGTATTTTAAAAGGGATGGCGAAAGAAAAAAGCGCTTTCGCCAAAGGATCGCTAAAATATCAGTGGATTAGAAGGGTGAGTGTCCAAAAGGCATATTTGCGCTTTCGCCAAAGGGGCCCTAAAAATACTAGTGGATTGGGGTAGAGGGGAGTATTTTAGAAGGGATGGCGAAAGAAAAAAGCGCTTTCGCCAAAGGATCGCTAAGATATCAGTGGATTAGAAGGGTGAGTGTCCAAAAGGCATATTTGCGCTTTCGTCAAAAGGGCTCTAAAAATACTAGTGGATTAGGGTAGCGGGGAGTATTTTAAAAGGGATGGCGAAAGAAAAAAGCGCTTTCGCTAAAGGATCGGTAAGATATCAGTGGAGTAGATTGACATGGGGCCGTAAGTAAGTAGCGCTTTCACCAAAGTATCAAGTGCACACACTGTAAATAGGTGTAAAAATATTTACATCTTACCATAGAACTTGGTTTGTTCAAAATTATACAGGGTGGGATGCCAATCCAATAAAATATACACATAGTTTTGGTAATTTTTTTAGTTACTATTTCACTTCTTAAAACAGTTGCATATTTTATTTATATTGTTTAGAATAATATGTTTATATTTTATTTCAACTTTCAGTTTTGTAAATGTAACGTTTAAAAAATTAAGAGGGGGGGCATTAAAGAGACGCACTGTATATGTATAAACTGAGCTATTTTCGAGGAATTATCGGCAGTTTGGTATAGCAAGAAAACTCAGATTTAAGCCAACAAACTATACAATTTTTGTTAAAATCTCACTAATGGTTACATTTTTATCATTAATAAAAAGAATAATTACAAGTAATATATTTAGCATTAATTACTCGATAAAAGATTCACGACATGTGAAATAAATTTTGAAGTACGGTCCTGTCTATCACAAGGCAAACGTTCGACAAGGCGCAAGCCCGCAGAAGACCGTCTGTGTTTACGGATTCAGCTTGGTAAATTTGCCACATTCGCAAATGACATTATTTCTCTATTATATAATTTCTCTATGGTATACACCTGCCAACGGAGCCGCGGTGGCCATTTGACTGACATTTTATTTCCTGTTTAATGTCAATATTTGCACTTGAAAACTTAAAAATTTCGAGGAATTTCATTTAATTACTGTGATTTTTTTTAAAATCAAAATTCAAGTTCTTGTTGAGGCACCCAAATTTAAAGTATATTACTGAGTCTTAAACCTTGTTAGTGAGTCCCAGGGTTGGTTTCTTAATCTGTACCTCGTGTAATATAAATATAATAAACTACAAATTTAACTTTCCTAAAAGTAATGTAGATTCCATTTTTGCGTGAAATAAAATATCACTAAAGAAAAGTTTAAAATAGACTGGGTAATGGGTTTTCATACGTTTAGTTTTTAGAAACCTTTTTAGTTATGCGAAACGGATGACATTTTATTTCACTCAGCCAAGATACAATTTCTTTGTTTGAATAGGTATTATTTTACATATTGCCTCCATTTAAAACACTGGATAGATTTACCTACCATTTACCCATTATAAAATTCACTTAGATTTTAAAAAAATAAGTATGCCAGGTACAATAGATATTTTCTATAATCCCAAACTATTCTACCGCTTTTTCAACTTACCGCTTTTTCAACTTTTATATAATGTCTTGTCGGTCTAGTTCTAAAATCAGTAAAAATAAAATACCAAGGAAATAAATACAGCATTAATCTAGAAATTACCGCTCAGATTCTTCAACGCAAGACCGGTCTAATTTGACAACCAAAAGTTTCAAACTGACAACTAAGTTTTATACTATAAATGTTTCTGAGTTTTTTCACAAATGTATAAAGAAAAGGGCAATTTTAGTACGTACTTTCCACAGTAATAGATCTAGATTATTTCTAACAACACGTTCCAAGATGAAAATCATTCGGAAACGAAGCAAATCGCTGACATATTAGAATATCTCATACGTTTTAATGACGACTTATTATCTTATTAACAATGACAGGACAAAAATCTATCAAAATCTAATTGATCAACTAGAAGATCTTAATTTAAACCAGTATCATCTTAAACCTTTTTAGTGAATCTGAAGTTTAAATTTTCGAACTCGTGCAACTACCTACTTAAAATTCTAAATATTTTGTGTACGAAAATGTTTAAATCCTAAACATACATGAACCTTGACTGCCGAAACCAACTGCTTCTGAGAAACCACATTTAAAAACTTCTATTTTAACCATTGGCTCTGCTCTAGAATTTTTGAAAGTGTAAAACCACAAAAATAAAAACTATCGGTCAGTGTTGAAACTGCTTTTTAAATTAGACCATAGGTTTTATTCCTTTTTCTCTTCGGATGTCCGTCCACGGCCAGTGTTGGCCCATTGTCCTTACCCCAGATTCAGTTAGGGTGCGGATAAAAATCTCTTCCGGTTCTAGTTTTGGTTTCCCGAAAATTTGTTGCATTTTCTGATCTAGCGACTTGCAACGGCAAATTATGTACTGTACCGTTTCCTTTTCTTGACCGCAGATCCTGCAACTTGGTCTCCATTATACAGTCTCATTTTATGCACAGCCCTACACTGAAAAGACATTGTGGGACATTTCACTACAATTGTGTACCTATTTCCAACAATATGTTCTCAAAAACGTCCAAGACCAATTTGTAGCAAAATTTGCTACAAGTATATGAAAATGTATAAAAACTGTTGTTACTAATAATCCAATTCGAGTAAATTGCTCTACAAAGACGTTGCAACAATTTTGTGTGAAAAAAAGTCCAAACGATTTTTTCAGTGTATATTCAGAAGAATGCAGAATACCTGTGGTGATTCTCAGCCGATTTCTGCCTACTGTAAGCAGTGGCCTGGTTTCGGGTCTGGATCCCCTTTGAAAGACTTATTATGATTTAGTTCTTGTCGATTGTTCTAGTAGATTGTGTGTTCTTCCCTGATCCGTCACCTTATGGCACCTAGTATGGTGCACTTTGGTATTCCTAAGTCCCAGCCAGTTCTGGAACTGCAGTACCATCAACTACTTTTGAGACTTCTCCTGGAATCCAGCTAGCATTTTTTACTTAGTTGCACTCGCTTTTGTTATACGACAAATACCCTGTCATTGTTGAAGTTAAACCAACATCTCTAACTGAATCTATTGATAACGTATCTCCTTCAAAAGAAAAGCAATCCCGTTGTTAACAAGTTTTAATGTTGCTGAAACTTTCCCATCTTCTTCAGTTAGTTTACTCTCTATGTAAAGAAAGCTTTCGGAAGGATGCGTGTATTTTTCTATTTCATTTATAGGAATAATAATTTCATCATTAATTCCCAATTTTGATGGTATCTAAATATGGCTTGTAAGAATGAAATTCTGAATATGTGATTGAATCGTCTATGACAATATTTTTTGATTCATGTAGGATAGCCATGTTACACTTATTATATTAAGATATTTGAACCAAGAGATTTAAGGCAAATTTTGTTTTGATGTGTTATTCGTCGTGTGTTTTTTATTTCCACTAATTTTAAATTTGAACGGCCAGGTTCTCCAACGCTAGATCGGTCTAATTTGACAACCAGAAGTTTTAAACTGACAAGTGTTCGTCGGCTTCGTTTTCCGTAATACCTTCGTATCCTAGTACTCACTGCAGCCTAACTGTATTTCTCTTTACCCATTAGTTCCCTTTGACATTCCCATACGGTACCTCTCCCGTCCCATGACGTTTCCTTCACACCATACCATATCTACTATTGATAAGACGAAAAACTATGGTATTGATTTTTTAAGGGGTATAAAAAACTTAAATTTGCTTCCTAGGTATGCAGGTCAAGACATCATCGATGAACTACTTAGTCTTGGAGCTTCATTAGGCGCAAAGAATAAATACGGTGTAATGCCGGTTCAGGATATAGAACCAGAAACGTTAGAGAAGCATCTTGATAAATGTGTTATGTTTGATTTAAAAAGCAAGCAGATGGAAAAGGAAGATTTTCAGGTCAAATTCAACTACCGGTCTATTATACCACCATATGCAAAATCAAATTACAACGCCACAAATTCTTATAAAGATCTGGAGGCAGCTGGAATAAATTCAACAGTTCAGAGAGAGCTTGTAGCTGAAGCTGAGGTAATTTATATGAATTTTATATTAGTCTTTTGCTAACTAAATCAATTTAAGTAGGTATTAATCTATTTGAAACCCTTGTTGGGATGCAGGTAAAGAAAAACAATTATTAATATTTATCTTTATGACTAACTTGTATTTGTGACATGTATTCATATGTCTTACAAGAATCAAATTTAGGGCGAATTTTTAAATTCAGCGCTTAAATTTATCAATGTATTCTCTCCCTTTCTATTACATTTATAAGACAAATGACAAAACACAACTGATGCAATCGAATGCTTGCTTTTCCACTTAACTTCTCAAGTTTGTTGGCCTTTTGGGGCCTTGGCAGGTTTGGTATGTTCAGCCATAACGGTTTTGTTACTGACAATTTAAATGGATGTGCTAGATTCTGGTACAACGATTTCATGTTCTTTTAGATAGCCTAGTAAGTCGAGAAAACTTTATTACCTACTGAACATTGTTTTCGCCATTTAGCTTTAACTAAAATTTACTCAGATCTTTCTGTCCAAGATTTGCGACAACCATCTTCTACTGTATCAGGAATTGTTGAACATACAGTTGTTCCAACAGGTCGAGATAATCCCATGTTTAAAATTATACTTTACTACATTATCTCAAAAAATTGACACCATGGTCTTGTATTTCTAATATAAACCTAGTCGATAAACATTATAAAACTCAGCTAAATTGGTATGCTATTTAGAGTAGAATATTTTTTTCCTATCTACAAAGTGGGCATATTATAGTCGGCACATTTCATGAGCCCAACAATTATGGGAAACTGAGGAACCCCTTCATAAAGTAAGTATGTGTACATGCTTTGTGAAGATAATTGTGTTGAAACTCATTATCCAGGGTACATACCAAAATTCTTAAATCGAATTCACTGACATTATTTCCTGACTTTCCAGGTCTTCTTAAACAAAATTTCCATAACTAAAAAGAAGCTAACCGAGCAAGAAAATTGCTTTTTATAGTTGATAGATAGTTTATTACCTACTTTTTTGCCTTATTTTCAATTTTGTTATGAAATTAAACTATTTTATCGATAAGACAGACCCGGATTATTTTTAATTTTGTTAGGAAATAAAATTATTTTTACCTAAAACTGAACAGGGCAGATTTTCCAGGTTTTCAACTAGTTTCCCCGTCATTCCGATTTCCCTGACCACTTTTGAATTCCCTGACATTCCCTGACTTCCCTGACTTTTCAGAAAAGTAGGAACCCTGTTGTCGCACCCCCATCAGATAGATGTTGTATATCTCTTCAATTCAAGAAAATTGATTTTACTTTTAATGACACTAGAACTCTAGCCCTTCGTCGATATTCCGAATCCCGAACTCTATCAGATATATTCTGAATTCAAGCATAACTACCTTAATAGTGGTCACGATAATGGTTGTAGCAATTATAGTAATGTCTATTTTATTTATTCCACATCATGCAGTTTTATACTCCAATAGTAAAACTACACAACTTCGAGTCACGTTTGATGCCTCTGTCAACGTAAAAAATCACGTAATAAAAGGTTGTTTTTCTGGACACGAACTTTAAAAAAAAATTAATCTCCTAATTTTATTAAATGTTTAATAACACAAATATCTTTTAACCGTTGTCAAATGAAGCGACAGATTGAAGTCAAACCAGAACATCGCATTTATAAAAAAAATCCCTTGGCGCTTCTCTGCTAAAGATCCCATTCAGACCTATTGCTCGACCCCTTTTTTAGCATTTCTCACCATACAACAGCTTGTTGGTGGTGACGAAACTATCTTTGAAAACATGTACATTAAATAAGCATAATCAAAATAAAAAATAAAATTGTATCGCTCTGTATCTCAAAAACAAAGCGCTTCCGGACCTACGTTAATAGTAACTTTCTTGTTTCTTCTTGTTCTTATTTGCCTCATCACCTGCAAAATTTTGTCGGTAGAGCCTTGCAACACCCTGTTATTGGTTTATAAAGAATATACTATATTCTATCCAAATTGATTTGAGAATGATGACAGAAAATACAATTAAACAATAATTCACCCTATTGGTCAGTTCCATGGACAGTTTACACCAGACAGAACATATTTCAGCAATCACAATATTCATCTTTTCTTTCCTGATAATCACGGAGGAATCAGATTTCTTTCTATCCGTGTTAGCGGAAGTGGACTAAAAAAGACAAATGACCAAAAAAGAATATGTTCAAATTTTTATCGTAACTTCTTCGCTTGTGGAAGTATTGCGTGTTATCTAATTTGAAAAATTATCACTGACAATATTCTTTTCTTTCCTGATAAAATTCCCAACGAAATCCGATTTCATTCCATCCTTGTTGGTAAAAGGTGCATTAGTAAAAGACAAATAAAAACGATGTTGTTGCCAATAAAGAAAAAATACGTTCAAATATTTTATCACAGGTGTCTTTGTTTGTGCAAGTATTTCTGGTTGTCGACTTTGAAAGATTTATCGGAATCATGTCAAAAAATAAACTTCTGACCTGGCAAAATACTCAGAAGAAGCTTTTGCCTTTGGCAAGTTTTATGATTTTATAGCAAAAGATCTCATGTTTTTGCTGTTACCAAACACAAACAGCACTTGTAAAAATCTCGTTTTTATTAAGCAAAAGATTAATAGTGTCAGCATTATTAAATTGCTTATTATATTGCAACCTTCTTATTTTATAGTACTGAAAATTGTTTCCTACTCCTCTAAGTAACAATACTCAATACTTGCTGCGTGTTTAACGAATAATTAACAATACGTAATAGGCTTGGAGAAAAGTTTTTAAATAAGAAACAGTTAGCAAGAATGAGTCAATATTTTTATTAGGATAAATAATAACAATAATGTGATTTTGAAAAAAATATTCCCTATTCTTCGATATATTATATAATGCAAAATGGATCTAAAATACAGCCTACCTGCAAACAGTAGCGTTTGTGAGAATTAGAGGCGATAAAAATTGTTTAATCGAATATTGGCGACTTAAATTAAGAATTTTTTATTACTAATTGTACCTAAATGTTGAAAGCCTTAACTCCAGAAGGATAGATACACTTTGCACTGGCACTGTGACTTTAGCTTTAAACTGAACATATCAAACGTTTCTAGATCGCAACTGTTATTTATTTCTTAATAACTAGAAGAATCGTCTTTAACTCCCTTGTCTCTCAATTTTATATCAGGTCGGCGTTCCCGATAATCATTCCCATAACTCCCGGTCCAAGTTATGTGAAGAATGGAACAAATATCTACCTTGCGTAATATTTCCGTGGTTGTTAGCCAGTCGCAGATTTATAAAACATAGGAATTTAAGCTGCTAACACTTTATATAAACTCTATAGATATATGTTTACATTGCAAAAACAACTTATGGGACAGACTTGAAATATGTTGATGTTTCTCATAACCTAACTTTTTATTAGTTGTAAAACTATCAGAGTATGAGAGAGAAACAAGATGATGAAAAAAAATTAGAAATAACATGAAAAAGAGACATAATTGACCTCTCCGTTGTAAAATGAGTTTTTGTCATCATTCTCAATTTAAACTCGATAGATCATAGTACATAACCATAACGTCCTTGATTAGACGTGATGAGAGACTTGTCAATGAGATTAATTTCAATGGAAATAATAATTTTTAACTATCTTATTTTCTTTTTCAGGTCATATTCTTCATGAGCAAAGCATCAGAATACAAACACCTACTGAAGCATCCAGTCATAGTTAGCTTCCTATTCATGAAATGGCTACGAATCCAATGGCTCTTCTGGGTTAATTTAGCATTTTACATAACTTTCGCACTTTCCCTTTTAATTTATATTTTTACCAATTACGCTTACTTTTCTACAGAAGAAAAGTCAACCATCCATAAAATATTTGTGCAGCTTTCCTACGCATTTCTGGTTACCACGCTGGTAGCCCTGATCCTAAGAGAACTATTTCAGATATGCGTGGCTCCAAAGAAGTATTTTAAAAATTTTGAAAATTATATGGAAATTCTTCTGATAGTTCTTACTGTTATGATAGTTTTTGTGAGTATTCCTTCACCTGATACCAAAAAACAATTGTCTTCTCTATCTATACTTCTGGCAGCGTTCGAGCTCGTGTTGATGTTAGGCAACCATCCATTATTCTCAACTAACGTAGTAATGCTCAGAACAGTATCACTGAATTTTTTCAAATTTTTAATGTGGTACTCGCTCCTGATCATTGCTTTTGCCTTAAGCTTTTATCTTCTTTTTACCACTCACACCATGCAAACACAATTTAATGGTAATAGTACTGAAGTATCAGCCATAGCGAAAGAAAACGTAACATCAAAAGATGAAAATGGGGAAGATGAAGATTTTGGCAATCCTGGAAGATCAGTATTTAAAACCATCATCATGTTAACGGGCGAATTTGATGCCAGCGATATTAACTTTGACACTTTTCCAGTCACCAGCAAACTAATCTTTGTCCTATTTATTTTTATGATTGCTATTATACTACTTAATCTTCTTAATGGCCTCGCAGTAAGCGATACCCAAATGATTAAAAGTGACGCCGAACTGGTTGGTCATATTGCCAGGGCGGAACACATCAGATACGTGGAAAGTATGCTGGTAGGAAATATTGTACCGGTGAATTTTATGACGAAGCTAGGCGGTATATGTTGTTGCTTACCAATTAAACCTAACTGGAATTACATGATATGGCAATCATTAGCTAAAGGGGCGAGTCTTTTTCCAGAATATCTTAATTATGAACTAGCATTTTATCCCAACAAGTATGGGTTGGTCGATTCTAATTCGATCGAAAATAAAAAGAGTTTGTCCTTAAGGAAAAGCTGTGCACCTTGTTCTGCGATCTATTTAGACCGAGATACAGTAAGGAGAACCAATAATATAGTCCAGGCTACAAGAGACGAACAGTTAAAGAGCCAGGAAAATTATATACGAAAAATAGAAGACGATCTCGAATCATTAAAACGAAAAATGGACATGATAATAAAACTTTTAAATCCTGCTGAGGAAAACTAAAAGAGGTTGTAGATTATAAGTTGTGATATTTAAAACATTATTTTATATTGTAACTACGTATATATCGTTATTTTTTAATAAAAATATATTAAGACAAATTTTATCGCTTATTATAAAATTAAAACAAAAGGATTTATGAGAGTGCTTTTCTTTTAAATTAAATTGACGGTGTATCAGTCAAAAACTAGTTACATACACATGTAAGTTTGCTAGTATCCAAAGATACTATCTATAAAAATACCGATTTAGAAATGTGTTGGGGAGGGGGTCAAATGCTCCTCAATGGCCTTTCACCAACTTTTACCTGTCTACAGGGTGTTACAAATTTGATGTCCACCATCGTAAACGGCAATTGATAGGGGGAAAAGTTGCACAATTTAATGCTGACTAATATGCCGTCGAGAAATCAAAATATTTCGAGTATTCTCGAAAAAATTCGTAAAGAAACAGAATATTGGCTTTTTGGTCTATATTTATTCCAAACTTTATTTAAATGAACGATGTAAAATAAAGTTTAAATTTGCTGTGTCACTTTTTATCGTCTATAAAATGAAATTTTGAGTACAACGTTTACTTTACGGGCTGCCACCATCAGATATCATCAGTAATGTATTTTGTATTGCACTTACAACTTAAAGTAATATTACTTTAATTAGATTTTAATGTTTCGAACCTAATAAAAGCACATTAATTATCTTTAATGTATTGTATCTTTAAAAACCAAACTGTCCCATTAATCCTTACTCAACATGCTGGGGGGGGGGGGGGGGGGGATCAGATTGTATTCAATGGAGAAAGCCAAACCAATTACCGGTTGACACTATTTTAAGTATAGTTTTTACGTGTAAGAATTATTTGCTTATGTAGATATTTCTATTACTTGTTTGATCGCTTTTATTAGATTTTGTCTTTAATTTAAACAATAAGATTAAAAAGATGTGGATTGAAAGAATACCTGATGATGGTAGCTCGACTTATGATCTGAGCGAAGGAGCAAAAGTGATAATGAAAATGTAAAATTTGCCTTACATTGCCTCTTCAAATTCAGCCAGAAAAAATAAAAACCAAAATACCGATTTTCGTTTTGACGTAAATTTTGTAGTACTCGGAATTTTTCAAGTTTTCGACGGCGTATTATTCATCACGAAATTGTGCAACCTTACCCAACTTAATCTTTGCTGCATCATAAGTCATGGATCAAACGAAGTGAGGTGATGGGGGAGGTCATTTGCAATCACCCATATGTTTATTTATGGCTGATGGTTTAAAAGTTATTTGATATTTTCCATTTTTGCCTTGTGCCTCAACAAAAAGTTTAAGAAAAAAAGTGTGATTTATTCAGCTAATTTTTTTAAATGTAGATTTATAAATGTTGTATTTTTTATGAAAAGCATTTTTAAAAAATCTGTGCCCTTTTAACAAATGAAATGACTGATTTTCCGAACATTTTTGGTTTACCAAAAGTTTTATTCGACTTTAAAGTGAACGCTAATGGAAAAAATAAAGTTTAGGAAGGGGCCCAACCATTAAAAAAAGTTGCTTATTTTATGCAGATTTTGACACGGTACAGCATATGGAAATTATTCTAGAAGGAATATTTTTTATGACTTTATTTTTGAAGTAGTTAATTTTTTTTGGAAAAACATTTTAAGAAAATTTGCAAAATTCGGTTGGTGGGTACTTGGCCAGAAATAACAAAAAATAGTGAAATACTGCGCAATTTTTTATTATCTTTACTGCGTTACAATCTACATCGGCGAATAAAATTCCTTTTAATTGACCTAAATGTGGGTTTGCTTGGGATTAGTCTAGCGAATGTTGATATTTTTTGGCGAAGCTCTTGCTCGGTGTGGTTCGCCTGTGCGTACACTAGCTCTTTAAAATACCCCCGAAGGGGAAACGTTAAGCGAGTTAAGGTTGCGCGAGAGCGGTGACCAACAAATAGACCTTCCTCCCCCAATACAACGATTCTCTATTTAAATATGGCAAGTAATTATTTCTGCTGCGATTTAAATAAGTTGGTAGGTAACCCAACCCAACCCGGCAAAAAAATTACTCGGGCGGTATAATAATTTTCTGTCAATACTTTAAATAAACTGCCTGTGAAACAATGATGGGCAAAATATAGTTCATCTGGTCGGCATAATAAAACTTTAAGTAACAAATAACTATCCCGTTGGGCAGTCCGAAATCTATTCGAGCAGTAAAATTATTAATTGGGCGGTGAAATTATTAGTCGGCTAGTGACAAAATAAATTTGGCTGTGAATAAAATGTGCTCGGTACTTAAATATCGTTCAGCAGTTTTTAAGCAGCGTTTCGTTTTCTGCAAGCAAAAATTTAACTTTTTTTCTTTACCAAAACATTCCTAGTAGGCTCACCTGAATTTGGTATGGGTCCCGTATGTAGCAACAGAGATATACAACTTTAAAATTCCTGTGGGCGCTCATGGTGGGCAGCCTTACTAATAATACCATGAAATGTATGTGCTTTTACATTAATCAATATTTGTAGTTTTCTAATTAAATGCTTTATTTTTTACGTAATTAATTACCCTTATTACACGCTAAGTTAATTTTAGAGCAGTCAGAACAGTATTAGATTACCCATCAATTTGTAATGTTACAATATTTTTTCAGCAGTCAACTTGATTTTGGAGCAGGCAAAAAAAAAATTAAATGTAGTTTATTTCGCACAGACCAAATATTTATTTAGTTGCAACTTATTTTTTTTTACTACTTAAAAGATTTTGAAGCTGCTTGTTCAAATCTAAAACGCAGACCAATTTTTGTTTTATTACCTGATCAAGCTTCACCGCCCAATCCATCATTTCGCCGGCCAATCGTATATTACGATGTGTCAAAATTGTAAAATTTCGCTGCCCGTTTAAATCACACCCATTCCCTTACCTCGAGGGCATAATGAGGAAGAGCTCCGTCGTGCTGCAGCCAAATTGTTCGACGTATTTCTAGCGGAATATCTTCAAGCAACCCACGCAAATTATCTTGTAAAAATCTTCGATAGGTCTCGCCATTTAGACTCGCCGGCATCGGCAGCTCAAATGGCCCAATCAATCTGCCGTTAAGTATTCCAGCCCACACGTTTACCCCAAACTGATGTTGAAAGCGGTCGTTTCTGACTATTCTAGGGTTTACGTACTACACCCAATGGTGTAGATTATGAATATTAAAGATGCCCGTCCGTCGATAACTGGATTCGTCGCTCCATAAGACTTTATTTAAAAATTGTAGATCTTCGCTGTTTCGACGTAGCATTTCCCTACAAAACTCCACTATTTTGTCGTAATCACCAAGTAAAAGTGCTTGAACACGTCGCACGTGATAGGGATACATATGAATTTTTTCTTAAAATGCGATGCACTGTTGACTTTGGAATCCTAGAACGTCTTGAGACATGACGAACGCTTGCTGAAGGATCTTCTAATACCATTTCGACTATTTCTTCTTCGTCGTCGTCATATCTAGTGGGTCTTCCTTCTCTTTAAGGATTTCCAGGAATCTGTCCTTTCAGGTATGAGTTATGTGCTCGTTGAAACACCCTGTAGTCTGGATAATGTTCGTGACCAGGAAATTTTTCACTATATTCTCGTACAGCAGCTCGAGCATTCCCGTCACAAACCCCGTAAATGCAATGCATTTCTGCATACTCAGGGACGGTATAAGGCATTATGTTGTAACCTAGTCAAATGATATGCAAACAAACGACAAGTAGTATCGCAGGTAGCTCAAACACAGAATAAACGCATAATATTATTAAGTGCGGGTACTTTGAGTATTGATTAACGCTGATTATTTTAATCAGACGTTTGTAATGTCACAGCAGTTATTTGGCATTCTGTCAGATGAAACAGTCAAATCTTTGATACATGATCAAACTGATTAATCAGAGCCAAAAGTACCCGCACTTAATAAAACAAAATTATTTGTAAAATTTCTTTCGAGAAAATCATGACTTATTTGCAAAATAAATTATTTAAAAAAATGTAAACCTTATTAAGATCTACAAAGAATGGACAATTGTTTATGATAATTGGGCAGTTAATATTTTGTTTATTATTTTCCATTGGCGTAAGTTCAAATCAACTAAAGGTTTTAGTAAAACATAGTGTTTGGAAAATAAGTCATTCTATTTGATAAAATATGGTAACGAATTTTACGAAAATGATATGTACAACATTTGCAAGTGTCTACTGAAAAAAGAGCAGCTGGACAACTCAGAGTTTTCTTTTTCTTGAGGATTTTGTTGAGGCATAAATTTAGGTAAAAATGGAAAATATCAAATAACTTTTAAACCATCAATAATAATAATCGGATAACAACGTACGGTTATTCTAGTTGCCAATGACCTCCCCCATCACCTCACTTCGTTTGACCCATGACTTATGGGACACCCGTATATAGGTATATAGTAAACTTTTTCTTAGATCTCTCAATATGGTGGCAAAGTCACTTGTCATTTATGGTACCCTGTTGAAGTCTGGTCCATTTTACGTTTAGAGGTTGAGTAAAAGACAGGACCCCACTTGTACTCGCCGTTCAACTTAAATAATAAACACCAAGAAAATCTAGTCTCTGAAATCTATAAAGTCCAAAAGTAAAATGTTTAAAACACACATCATACAAAAACCATCCACAGAAACACCAACATCACAAACACAAAACACCAAAATCAAACGAAGATAAGAGACGCGACCTGTCATGTCAGCTTGATACGGCCCACTACCAACTCACTACTGATCTAGGGACTTTTCGAAGAAACCTATATCAGCTGTTGATGTCATCTGTGATTGTCAAATGTCGAAATGCTGAGTTTTATCATAAACTGAACTGTACCTACTTATGTGTTTATCTGAAGTACCAATACAACCAATACAGCTATCACTTAGCAAAATCTTAAAAATTTAATTATTTTTTTGCTTTTAAGAGTAATTAGTAATTATTACATTCAATATTTAAATTAGCTGTTACATTAATTTACTCACATTCTTTATTCTACTATCAATATATGGTAGTACAAAATGTTGGGAATTTTACATACTTTTTGTTGTGCCTAATATTGTATTTTGTTAATTGTATAATAACTGAAAAAGAAGACGTGCAATTTTATTATATTTTCTGCTTACAACAAAAATACTTTTATAATCTATACGTTTATAATTTATAATGCCACCACTAAATTTGGTATAAATAAAAATAACATATTAGAAACAACCACATCTTCCTGAGGCCCAGCCATTATGTGGGACAAAATTTTAAGGATTTAGTTATAAGCATTCAGCCAAACGAATTTAAGTTTTTATTACTGTGGATAAAATTTCCTTTATAATAGTGGGTAAATGATTAGAATTCAGAATAAAAATATCCCAGGTAGGTAATAATTTTAATCAAAAAATATGCCAAATCATTTTAAGCTATTCATACTACCTTACAGAAATATTGTTTGGAACCCATCTACCTATAGAATTATAAAATGTTAAAACACGACGAACTAGCAAAAGAACTTTTTGATGCAGTTTTGAATAACAATACACATAAAATATGTTCATTATCGGCGGATAACAAAGACTTGCTAAATTTTACTTATCCAGAAGAAGGCAAAAGTATTTTACTTATTGCTTGTTCTAAAGAGGGTGTAAACGCTAAAACAGTGAGCACGTTACTCGATCTTGGTGCTAACCCGGGAGATTTCACTGAAGGTGAAGGATGGGAAGCACTACACTGGGCAGCAAATAACACCAACTATGACATTCTTAATATTCTTTTGGAACGGAATCCTGAAATTATTAATGCTGTTGACAAGTATGGTAAGTTCCTAATACATTAATCAACCCAGTAAAGCGATTCAAAAACTAAAACTAATTTTGATATACAGTCAGGGCATAGAGTTTGGAAACCTGGAAGTATACCGGAAACGGGAAATATTAAGGAAATATGCAAAAATATGTCGATTTTGATTTTTAATTTTACACATAATTGATATTAGGTTTTCTAAATTTTGACATCTGTCAAAGTTATGACGTCATCATAAGTAGCAAATATTAGGTTATGTGATTTTTGGAAAGGTAACTTAAGCCTAATTACGGTCACCAAATTTGGTAATATTCTGTCCATCCCGTTAAAGATGGCAGAACTTAAATCTTCAACTTGCAAAAAGAAGGTATTTTGTTGTTAGCGTGTGGTAGTTTAAAACAACAATTTTATGGTTTCTGTTTTGCACTACTCTGGAAACCAGCATATCATCTATGACAGTTGTGTCAATTTTCAAACATACTTAAATAAAACAGTCACTTTCATCCTGTTAAAAAATGTTTCCAGAGAGAGAAAGAATTGAAATTCTTATGATGCTTGGCTGGGGAGATCGCCAAAGTCTTGACGAAGTTGCGAAGTGCGAACATTTTAATATAACACACATTTAGAGCGACAAGCAATTACAAAATCTACGGTCAGCAAAATTGTTACAAAATAAGATTAATACATGAATTAAACGAATACAACTGACTATGACCGTCGTTTTGTGAAATTATGCAACATGGATCCGTTTTTTTTTGCAAATGTTTGGTTTTTGGATGAATCTACCAATTTTTTCAATGGTACTGTCAACCGGCAAAACTGTAGTTCTACAGAGAATCCCCATTGGGCTGAAGTGGCGCATACGCCACATTCTGAAAAAGTTAACGTTTGTGCTGGAATATTTTGATATAGGATTACAGGTCCCTATTTTTTACCCCACCATGAAAATTTTGCTTATTTCCTCAATATTTCCCCTTTTCGAAATATTGTCAGGTTTCCAGACTTTATGTTTTCACCGTATAAGTAAATAAGTCCTCATCCACGCCAATTAGAAAATGGCTTGTTTAAATAATGTTTCTAATTGTCAACTGGTACTCGTACAGACTTTCAAAACAAAAACTTTTGTAAAGAATGGCATTTTTCAAGTCTTTCACTTTTTGGTCCATTTGTCCTCTTGTCTGTGAATTGCAATAAATAATTAAAAGGGTTTTATTTTAAATAAACCGTTCTCTCATTGGGATAAAATTTAATGGTTAAAGACATGGGGTTTTAACTTTAACTTTAAAACAAAAAGGTTTAGGTACTTATTTTAAAGTCATTTTTTTCAACTTGGGAGTTTTTGTGCGTCTGGCAGTTAAACAACAAACTAATCTTCATTTGTCAACCAAACTGGGGAACAATAAAATTTAGTCCGTTGTTTAACCGTCAACTGCAACCTGAAAACGCTTAATATTAATACACTTCTACTACTCATATTAACAGAGATAATAATCTCAAATCTATTAATTTGTTGGCGCGTATGAAAATCGGCTTACTGTATTTTGTATGACACAAAAGACGTTTTTAAAATAACAAATTTAATTAGGTATCTTTTTTAGACAATAATGCTTTACATATTTTGATCCGATACGGTAACACTAAATCGCCAGTTTTTCAAAAATGCATTGAACTACTTACAGAAAAGGGAATAAATGCCGACCAAAAAAATTCCAAGAATAAGACTCCAATTGACTGGGCCGTTAAAAAGAAACTAAGAGCAGATATTATAGAAATAATGAAAATGAAGGTAAGGGTATAAAGGAAAATACGGGGTGTTGCAAAACTTTGGGGACAAAATTTTATAGGTGATTTTGATTTTATTTTTGTTTTCTTATTTTCAACTTTTTTATTGATAACATTTTTAATTCAGTTATTATTTCGTGTTTGGTAACGAATAGGTCATACCTTAGCCATTGGCTTTCCCGACTCCATTTAGATCAGTGTAACCTAACTTAGTACAAAAGTTGATAATAAGAGAGATAATTGAAAGTTAAAACATTATTTTACATTTTTATCGATATGTTTTAAAAGGCACTAAATAAATTCACAAGATTTGGATGGGAAAAACAAATTCATTGTCAAATTTATTGTATTTTATATGGGCGCCACATAAGGTATTAAATTAATATTTTATTAAATTAAATTAAATTTTTTGTGCTTCAGTGTATACAATTTCTGAATAGAAATTATTATTCCCTTGCTTTGTTTACTTAAAAAAGGTATACTTCATTAATGTCTCTAAAAGCAACGGTTTTTGAGAAAAATGCATTTGGATTCGGTGTTTTCAAATGCATTTTTCTGAAAAAGTAGCTTCTAGCGACATTATTAAAGCATATTTTTTTAAGTAAAAAGGAAGGGGAGTAAGAATTTATATTCAGGAATTGGGTACACTGAAGCACAAAAAGGTTGGGACGTTTTAAAATGACATTAGATGTCGTATGTGGAAAGAGAATTATCTAAAACCAGAAAAAAAAATTCTTATAAAGCAGATATTTGTATTTGTCTGTTAACAATTTTGAAAACCAGATTTTTTTAAAGAATATCCCCATTTCCTCACTCACTAGCATCCGGTTTTGCTGTAATGTACTAATATATTTTCATTTTATCAATGTTCAGAGTGTAAAAAACTTAAATTGCCAACCTCAATTTTGCATTGTCGACCGTTTTAAGTTTGGCATTACATTTTACAATTCGATTTACATGTAAACTAAGTTGGGATTCTGAGATTTTTGGCATAGTAACACTAATTTACTAAAACTTCCATAAACATGTATTCTACATAAAATGATATAACACCATACACAAATATTAAGACCGGTCCTGTTCAATACTACAAAATGCTTTAACTTTTCAACTGCGCATGCGTTCCTATGGCACTGCCCGCCGCGCCGCGCGCCGTTGGAAAAGGAGGCATTCTTGGTCAAGTTATATCAGTCCAATTTAATTGACGTCATTGGGAAAAATTTCTTTTTTAATTTGTTGTTTTTATATTTTTAATTTATTAATGTAATGGGGTTTCATAACCCGCAAATAAAGATATTAATAAGTTACTTGTTAAAATATTTTAACCACACACCAAAACTGAACTCCGTTTCAGCAAGTTTAATTATAACAAATCAAAATAATCCACAGAATATTTTTTGGTAGTCACGATCCAATAGACCAAGCTTTAATTTGCTGAGATTAAAAAACCAATAATCATAATATTAAAAATTTAGCCTGGCTTCAGGCCATATTTTGCCAAATATAATCCAAACAGTACAAGACATCAAAATAATCCAAAATTTCAAAAAGTTAAAGAAAGCCTTGTTACAAAAGGGCATTCAGTGTTCGGGGGGACAAAATGTTCATGACCCTAAAAAATATCATGATGTAGATTATTGCGAATGGTAATAAGGATATTCCATGGGCAGGTACTCCAAAAAGTATTGTAGGTACGGAATTTGAATAAATTATCTTTAAAAAGTGCAAAATAAGAAAAGCAAAAATAAAATCAAAATATCTTTACCCTGTATCTCTGAAACGAAGCGTTTTCTGACCAATATTAATAGGAATTTTTTTCTTATTTTGGCCAAAGAATCACCTGTAACATTTTTGTATTTCCTTTTCTAAACGCTGCAATAAAACTGTTACAGCCATCATTCAAAATCTCGCAATATTGTTTCATTGTTATTTTTTAAACTATTTACTTTTAGATAAGCAACAGTAACAATGTAGAGGTCCATGACGGGCGCATTCTACTTGAATACCTAAAGGAAGAAAACATCGATCACTTTATTAATTTTAAAGACGGAAATATTAAAGACATAGTTGACCATACCGAAGAGAGCCATACACTGTTACAATTTTGTTGCGAAAAGAACCTTACAAGGGCTGCAATATATTTACTAGATAAGGGAGCTGATCATGAACTGACATCCCGTAAAAATAATTCTAAACCGGTAAGATTTTCGAATTATATCCAGCGACTTGTGATGGATTTTCTGAATCAATTCCGTATGTTTTAAAAGCCATTCAAAAAGTAAGATAACTGTTTATGAAAAAATAAAACTCAATACATTTTGCTCACGTTAATTTAAAACATATATTGGGTGGTCCAAAAGTAATGGGACACAGAGCACCAGTGGATTCCGGACATCAAAATATTTCAATTTGGCCCAACTTATTAAGTCCGAAAGCTGATAACAGGGGCAGAGAGTTGGGCAGTGATAATTTTAATATCGATTTTCTACAATATTTTAAAAAGTTTGTGCCATATTACCGTACAAATTGTTATAGAGAGGTTTCTGGGAGCGAGAAAAAAAAATGTTGTAGCTGATAGAGGGGGCTACTTGCGGCACACTTTATGGTCATAAAAACCCTAAACACTTTTTTGGCGGTTGATTTATTGAACTTTTAATTTTAAAATGGTACTTTCTTATATTATAGAAAGAGGGATACCAGTTGAATTAACGCTAAAATTAACCGTTTTTGAAATATTCTCCACTTTAATATCACATATTTTTACCGTAATAGGCACCCAAAGTCATGCTTAAAAATTCATTTCTTGTCAAAATCGGGCACATATCGCACTAATTATCCCTGAAGTTGTCTTGTACTACATATGTCTGTTATTGCACAATAATACCCAAATTGGTGCAAAAAGAGGATTGAATCTAATGCCAGAATCGCAAATATTTGAAAATCGCTAAACTTTAGCGTGGTTTAACTGGCATACCTTTTTTTATTTAAAAAAGACAACAAAATAATATTTTCCGTCGAAAGTTTCATACATGTAATCACAAAAAACTTTGAGAATTTAAGAAAAATTTAAGATCGCGTAATTTGCGCCATCTCACCTAGTGCGCCAACTCTCCTGGATATTATTTTTAGTAAGGATATTTCTTATTATTAGTAGAAATAAATAAAAATAAATCTATTTTAGTCGACCAATATTAGGTACGTACCTACTATTTTTTTCCATATTCCCAATAAAAACTGACTGAAATCACTATCAGCTTTAATATTTTTTTAAACCTTAGGTAGTCCTAGCAGCCGAAATGGGTAATAAAGAAATATTTAAAGCCTTGTTGGACAAATACGAAATATTAAATATACCAAAAGAGGTATTACCTCTAGTTGTAAAATATATCGATAGGGAATACCATGACAATATTGGGTGTTACACGATTTTTATAGAAAAAATAAAAGAAATAAAGGAAACACATCCAGATGAAGTAGCTTTTAAATTAAATGAAGGAGATAATGATGGGAATACAGCATTGCATTATGCAGTATTGTAAGTATTAAAATTTTTACAATCATCTCAAGGAATATTGGGAATTAAGTAAACCAGTGTTGTCCCACCTGCAAATAGCTGATTCTAGTGGCAATCAAGGCTAACTGATGAGAACAGTAATGAAGAAAAAAACAAAACTAAAACGAACCTCTACTAGATTAGTTTTAAAACTGGTTGATAAGGAAAAATAGTCCAATAGGGTATTTGCCAAAAAGTGTCTAAAATTGATACGTCGTCGTTGTGATTTACCATTGGTATTTTATTTTTTTAATTTAGATCGCTAAATAGCCTAAAATAGTCTTTTATGTTTGAATTAAAAATTTTGGTGCTAAAAAACTTGCTGGCGGCTTCATTTAGTGTCACGCCACTATAATAGCAAATAGACAAGTAAACTTGTGTGTAAACAGTGCGGCTTATTTTTTGATATTACGCTTTATTATCAGTTATAAAACACGTAACTGGTATGGAGTACCAAATTGTGCGAATACAAGTACAAAGACGCCCGAAAAATTCACTAGTCAACAATGTTTTTCAAATAACATTGATGAAAATAACTGTATGTAAAGGATTTTGTGGCCTTAAATTCGACAACATGGTATTTACAACCCAATAAATCGTGTTTGCGCTTTCCAGGAAATTCTACGTGGGCGACCCTGTTTTTAGCCGGCAAATGAAGGAAAAGAGCGGTATTTATCGGTTACTTACGACGTTTTTATTGCTTTCTGCTTAATCTAGAGACATTTATTGGCGTGCGCCTACACAAAGAATCTATAAATTCAGATTTTACGAGGTTGCTATATTTGGTAATATTCCCGGGACACGTATGTCATCACAAGGCGGTTTCTTGTTGAGCCAATCAGATAAGAGCGCATAATTTTACTGTCATAATAGGGTCATTAGGGAGGTGTCTTTTCGGACGGGGGTGAAATTTTCCACCATAGACAACATCAATACAAACGGTCAGTATGCTCCAACTTCTTAAAATGATCGGCCGATTTAAGAGCACTAACCGGTTTCGGTGAAGTTAAGTGAAATATTTTCTTCATACACAAGTGAAACTTTTCTTTACAATAAAGGATCAATTTTTCTAATTATGTGAGTTAACTTGTATAATTATTTTATAGATTATTTAAATCATTTTTATTAATAAATTATCTGGCCGCTTAGGTGTTGAATATTTTTCAAATGAATTATTTTCATATAAACTTTTAACTCTTCCTTAGTATTTCACGTTCTTCAATATATTTTTTAATCCAACTATTTATTACTTATTATTTTTTTATAATATTCTCCTGTCTCAAGAAATATTCTAAACATTCTTCGAACGCGAACGTAACTTATGTTAATCATTGCCCTTTTGTGTTGCAAATTCATTTTCGAGAATTCTTTTTCTTATTTCTAAATAGAATTCCTTTTTTGAATTATTTTTCAAAATTTACTTTCCTTCATATTTATTTACACGGCTTTACACCATTAAATAAATACTTATAGGCCGTACTATCACAAAATGATGACAAAATGAGAAAAGCTTGGTTAAACCTTGCAAGAACAGATCCAAAATTATTATCGACCCAAAGTCGACTTTTCTTCTGTGAAGATCATTTTGATGTAGATACAAGTTAACAGAATTAAACACAGACAATACATATCTTTGGCGCGAGCGTAAGTTAAATTTTTTTATTTATAATTGAATTATAAATGGCAAGTAATTATTTCTGCTGCGATTTAAATAAGTAGGTAGGTAAGCCCAACCGGCAAAAAAATTACTCGGGCGGTATAATAATTTTCTGTCAATACTTTAAATAAACTGCCTGTGAAACAATGATGGGCAAAATATAGTTCATGTGGTCGGCATAATAAAACTTTAAGTAACAAATAACTATCCCGTTGGGCAGTCCGAAATCTATTCGAGCAGTAAAATTATTAATTGGGCGGTGAAATTATTAGTCGGCTGGTGACAAAATAAATTAGGCTGTGAATAAAATGTGCTCGGTATTTAAATATCGTTCAGCAGTTTTTAAGCAGCGTTTCGTTTTCTGCAAAATATTTACTTTAGAAGCCAGAAAGTCAAATGACCTGTATTTAATATTTTTAGTTGGCAAGGGTTTGAAGATACCGGCGAGATTCGTTAGTTCGGTCGGTGGGCAGCATGGGCGCCCACAGGAATTTTAAAGTTGTATATCTCTGTTGCTACATACGGGACCCATACCAAGTTTAGGGTTTTTAATAGTGAGCCTACTAGGAATGTTTTGGTAAAGAAAAAAAAATATTTTGTAATTTGCGAAAAAAAGTTAAATTTTTGCTTGGCCCCCCCTGAGAAAAAAATGAACACGTTTAGATATTTTATTTATTATTTTTTCTAAATAACTTTTACACCATTTCGTCGAAAATTTTTAAATTTTAAGAGAAAAAATGTGTTAGTTGAAACTTAAAGTCATTTGAATTTTTTTAAACTTAAAACGTAATTTATAAAAAAATCAAATGACTATAACTTTCTACTAACACATTTTTTTCTCTTAAAATTTAAAAATTGTCGTCGAAATGATGTAAAATTTGTTTAGAAAAATTAATGAATAAAATACCTAAACGTGTTCATTTTTTTCTCAGGGGGGGGGGGGGGGTAAGCAAAAATTTAACTTTTTTTCTTTACCAAAACATTCCTAGTAGGCTCACCTGAATTTGGTATGGGTCCCGTATGTAGCAACAGAGATATACAACTTTAAAATTCCTGTGGGCGCTCATGGTGGGCAGCCTTACTAATAATACCATGAAATGTATGTGCTTTTACATTAATCAATATTTGGAGTTTTCTAATTAAATGCTTTATACGTAATTAATTACCCCTTATTACACGCTTAATTTTAGAGCAGTCAGAACAGTATTAGATTACCCATCAATTTGTAATGTTACAATATTTTTTCAGCAGTCAACTTGATTTTGGAGCAGGCAAAAAAAAATAAAATGTGATTTATTTCGCACAGACCAAATATTTATTTAGTTGCAACTTATTTTTTTTTACTACTTAAAAGATTTTGAAGCTGCTTGTTCAAATCAAAAACGCAGACCAATTTTTGTTTTATTACCTGATCAAGCTTCACCGCCCAATCCATCATTTCGCCGGCCAATCGTATATTACGATGTGTCAAAATTGTAAAATTTCGCTGCCCGTTTAAATCACACCCATTATAAATTAAGGTTGCCTAACCTCAACATTGTGATGAAGTATAAAAGTATGACACAAATCTGCAAGGCGTTTTAATTAAATAGGTAGCCTTGTAAATTATAAAAATATACCATATATTACACAGCTGTTTTAATATTCCTAAATTTAGAAGAAAAGAAATCTGGATTTGACGCAAAGAATTGTGTCGCCGTTAGAGCATCAACTCTGGGCAAATTTGTACTTTCCGCTTTCACAAAACCGTCTTCCATTAATTATTTTTTCAAAATCTTTTACACTTGATTTTTTTTATTTAAATTAATAATCACTAAACATAAAATACACGCCAGCACAGTTGGAGAGAACCTTTGTTTACTATAATAGTGACGTCACACTTTTATTACCTAAATATTAATTTACTGCTGTTTTATGATAAAAAACAGACATTTTTGAGTTTCTTACCACATAAACAATCATATGTACATAATTTAAGAATTTAGTTTTAACACTGTCAAATACGCTATTTGCAGTGAAGTCACCACCAATCGTTAGTATTAAGATATTTAAAAATTATCTTCATGATACTTATACAACTCATACAACCTTGTTGTACCATATTTATCGTGGGGTTCATTTTGGACGCACTGTTCGAATTAATTTATTTTCTATTTTGTGAGAAAACACATTAACTTTTAACTGCTGGCTAATTTTCTATATTAATTAAACTAAAAAATTATTAAATATTTGGTTTGAATCTTAAATTATGCAGCGAAGAACAGATACATCTATCTACATTTGTTTTGCCTCTAACAATATAATAACAATACCTCACAGTAACTGCAAAGAATGGGATATCTGCAAATTGGCAGTCTGAGTGTGACTGGCCGAAGATTCACTTAAGTAAAAGTGAGGTTTATGTAATATGCACTTAATATTTTTTCTTCATATATTACCCTATAATATGATTTTTTACAGATGTAAAATTTAATTTTAAGTTACAGTGTACGAAAAACAAAACGATTTTGGAAGTTATCTACTTGTTGCAACAAACGAATATAAAAAGATTTACTGTTACCCACTTTTAGTAAGCCTAGAAAAAAATAATAATAAAGGTAATGCAGCTGCAGTAAACTGGTTTAATCTTAATTTTCAAACAAATCAACTTCTTAGAGCCAAGTCAAAATGATCCAACCGAAATATTAAAATACAACAACTAGAAAACTTGATTTATCTTGTTGTTGCAATTATCTGATGTGTGATTTGAAAGATATCTATATTTGGCACTTATCAGTGGCGCACCCAGTGGAGGGGGTGGGGGCTGCAGCCCCCCAAAACCGAAATCATAGACGCACAAAAATTTAAAAAGTGCAACCAAACTGGGTATTTTTATCTTCTGACACAACGATTGTACGAGATAGGCGTGATGCGCACGATGATAGTAACACTTGTCATTCCCACTGTATCACTATTTTTTCTATCCCGTTCGCGCAGTTTTCATAAATGTTGGTGCATTGCAATAAAACGACCTATTCTTCGGTACAAAACCAATATCAAAATGATAAGCAAGCGATACAAAACATAACGCATCATTTTTACTTATGGTTGCGAGGTTACTGGCGGCCTGCTTTTTACATCTTATTTTATAAATACTCTTGGGAGTTTGGAGGGGACTAAAGCTCTATAGCTCCACAGCTATGCCACTGGCATTAAACGATCAATTTGATTTAATAATTAACACAATCCATAAATGAGGTCATAAATTTAAAATAATTTATTAATAAGTATAGATATTATAAATTTATATTTGTGCAGGTATGCTGAACCACATGTTATTGAAGAACTACTCAGTCTTGGGGCTTCGTTGGGGACAAAGAACAACAACTGTACGATGCCCATTAAAAACATAGATAGGGAAATTTTAAGAAAACATCTTGATAAATGTGTAATGTTTGATCTGAAAGAAAAGAAAAGCCGTAGGGAAGATTTTAAGATTACATTTAACTACCGAACATTAATACCTCCATACATACGATTAAACAAAAAAGTAAATTTAAAAGCCGATACTGAGGCTCCTAACACGCAACTGGCAGTACAGAAAAAACTCGTGGCTGAAACTGAGGTAAGTAACACACACTATTTTTGGGCCACTATTTAGGTTAACATAAGCTACTGAGCATTTTTTAAAAACTAAAACAGCCCACGTAGACTTCAAGCCTAAGTGCTAACCTACCGTGGGCGTCTGAAAAGAAGGGATATGGAATCTATTGACACGGGATTTAGAGGACTGAAGGTTGGGAGGGAAAGGAAGAACATCTGCAGGCAATTTGTTCCATAATATGGAGACCCTAGGTGTGAATGAGAAAGAAGTAAAGGGATGCATACGTTAAGCGCCTGCTGTTGTTCTGTCCGGAACAGTCAAGGGGGCAATAAAATTATAGCTAAACTGCTGGACACTCGAAACGCACCGATCGATTTTTCTTGCATTTTTTGATAGAAGATTTCGCACAAACTACACAATATTTTGAAATGCGGTTTTCAGTACTTTGAAGTCTTATCCTTTTGTGTTTCTGTCGAAGTCGCGGGAAGTTTTAACACTTCATAAACAACTTATACAGGATGGATAATAACAGATTGAGAATTTTGCTAATTTTCATTCTTAGCGCGAATTTTATTCAGCTGATATTTTTTTCAAATTTACTGACCATACGAATCCTTATTTTAAACGTCAAAAACAACTTTGCCCGATTTTACTTTTCTTCTCTGTTTTTGAAGATACAGGGTGATTTCTAATTTATCGTCAATATTTTGAATATGTGAGTGTCAATTAACATCTGATGATGAATTTACAAGTTTTTTGATACTAAACGACTTAGTTTAGATAAAAAACACATAGGACATTACGCACTTGATATTTAATCATTTAATTTATTTTAATACAATAATTTAATTTAATTAATTTAATAATTCAATCGGCCATTTAGATTTAAATTTCCAAAGGTAATGTTAATTTTCTATTTTCCGCTTTCGAACTGGCTGTAGTGGATGATAAAACATCTATCCGTGATTTATGTATACTGGTACAATCATTAGGATTATATACTGAAAGGGTTTTTTTTAATTTTCTGATTCCTGAAAGTTTGTAGACGCTACAGGGTGATACATATTTTAGTATTGTTTATGAGTTGAATGAGTTCTAATGACAAATAATAAGTGATTCTTTCACTTTTTGGAGTTGTATAATTTATTTAGGAAAATTCAGGTTCGTACCACATTGTATACAGGGTAATTCAAATTTGGTGGTCTTGCATTCACTAAAATGAAGTCAGGCCCACAATTTTCGGAAAACAGCAAATTTAAATTATTTAGATGTTCAAGTAACAAGCGAGGGCATTTAGCTCTACGTCTTCCTCTAAAAGAAGGGTTGTGTTAAAATAAGATTAATAAATTAAATTCTTAACAAATTTATCATAGGTTGTACAGTCCTGTATAATGTGAGTCGTCATTACACGCGTAACTTAATTATTACATTGTTTTACCTAAACGTGTCAGTTACTATGGTAATTCAGCAACGGTTTTCAATATTGTCATAATAAATAAAACGTTTGGCAAGTATTAGATACGTCATCATAATTTAATTAAAATGCCGCGATTAAGTAAATCAGCAAAGACATTGCTTAAGATTGTTAAACGATGGATTAGCGACACAGACAGTAGCCGATCTGTATAATGTCGATAAAGCTACCGTAATTCGTCTCAAGCAAAGGTTTATTGCAACGGGAGATGTTGCCTATCGGCATGGAGGTGGACATCGGAAAAAAATTCCAGCCCTTGCAGAGAGGAATCTCCTCCGAGAAGCACGGGTAAACAGGACCCAAAATTCCCGAAAATTAAACGAAAACATGCGACGCCAAACAGGGCTTGTCGTTTCTAATAGGACTGTCAGACGATATCTCAACAAAAACAACCTACGTTAAATTTGTTAATGTTTGTTTAATTTATTAAACTTAATTTAACACAACTCGTCTTTTAGAGCAAGACGTAGAGATAAATGCCCTCGCTTGTTACCTGGACATCAAGCCCAGAGGTTACAGTGGGCCCAAGAACGAGTAGGGTGGGGAATCGAAGAATGGCTGAATTGTATGTTTAGCGATGAAACAAGATTTAGTCTGATCTATTCGGATGGGAGGACTCTTGTTTGGAGGCAGCCTAGGGAGCGATTTATTGAAGAGAATATTGCTCCGCAGGAACCATTTGGGGGTGGAGGTATAACAGCATGTGCGGGAGTGATTTTTAATGGAAGATCTGAACTGTTTATTTCGAATCGAACAGTCAACGTAACCGTTTGTAGGGACGACATTTTAAATAACACTGTTTTGCCGTTTGCAGAAAATTTTGGGCCCGACTTCATTTTAGTGGACGATAATGCAAGACCACACAGGGCCCGCATTGTCCTGGATTTTTTGGAGGCAAACAATGTTAACCAGTTAAAATTGCCTCCAAAATCCCCTGCCTTGAATATTATTGAGCATGTGTGGTCTGTATTAAAGTTACAAGAGTGCTCAAGAATAAACGCTCCTGAGACATTAGACGAACTCGCTGTAGTAATACAGGATGAGTGGGAAAATATCCCCCAGGATTTAATTCAAAGATTAGTGAGAAGTATGCCACGGCGATGTCAGGCCGTTATCAACGCGCGGGGAGGTCCCACTAGATTGAAATTTGAATTACCCTGTATAAAATGTGGTACGAACCTGAATTTTCCTAAAAAAATTATACAAATCCAAAAAGTAAAAGAATACATCACTTATTATTGGTCATTAGAACTCATAAACAATACTAAAATATGTATCACCCTGTAGCGTCTACAAACTTTCAGGAATCAGAAAATTAAAAAACCCTTTCAGTATATAATCCTAATGATTGTACCAGTATACATAAATCACGGATAGATGTTTTATCATCCAATACAGCCAGTTCGAAAGCGGAAAATAAAAAATTAACATCACCTTTGGAAATTTAAATCTAAATGGCCGATTGAAGACACCCTGTATATCTTAAATATGAAGTGCGTAACGTCCTATGTTTTCTGATCTAAACTAAGTTGTTTAGTATCAAAAAACTTGTAAATTAATCATCAGATGTTAATTGACACTCACATATTCAAAATATTGACGACAAATTAGAAATCACCCTGTATCTTCAAAAACAGAGAAGAAAAGTAAAATCGGGCAAAGTTGTTTTTGACGTTTAAAATAAGGATTCGTACGGTCAGTAAATTTGAAAAAAATATCAGCTGAATAAAATTCACGCTAAGAATGAAAATTAGCAAAATTTTCAATCTGTTATTATCCACCCTGTATAAGGTGTTTATGAAGTGTTAAAATTTCCTGCGACTTCGCCAGCAACACAAAGGGATAAGACTTCAAAGTACTGAAAACCGCATTTCAAAATATTGTGTAGTTTGTGCGAAATCTTCTATTAAAAAATGCAAGAAAAATCGATCGGTGCGTTTCGAGTGTCCAGCAGTTTAGTTCGTCAGAGCAAAATCCGTGGAAGTATCGGTAGAAAAGGGATTAATCCCCAACAGCGCGACGATGAGTGAAAGAAGGGAGTTTTCTTGTGAGGACTGGGTCATTGATTAGCTTCTTTCGAATAGAACAAAAATGTTAAGTGTCGAAGGTGATACCGCTTCCCAAATGTGGGAACAGTACTCTAAGTCTTACTTGGGAAACATATAGAGTGTGTAAGTTAAAAGGGGAGATGTATTTTCTGACTCGAAAGAAAACCAAGCTTTTTAGCTGCTGATGTGGCTATTAAAGTAAGATGTTTGTGCCAGCTGAGATCATGTTCGAAAGCGATGCTAACTAGATCGAACGATTCATTGTTCTCTAGGGCTTGGCCATTTACGGGTTACGTGGTGCCGGATTTTGTCCGTAACAGGGAGCAAGACTGGGTTTTGTAGGAGTTGAACTGCACAATATTTTTGGCAACGCAGTCTAGCATTAATTCAAGATTTTGAAAAGGGATAGTGCATAGATCTACGTCAGTTATCCAGCTCTTGATTCGAGACCTATCTGAAAAATAATTGTTAAAGTGAAGAGTCAGCGTAACTGTGGATGGGACTGGTAGTTGAAGAGTGATCATTAATGTGAAGAAGAAATAGGGTTGGTGCTCAGTGGCGGCGCTAGATTTTTAAAACGGGTGGGCGGACGGCGGCAAAAAAAAAAATAAGCTGGGGCGGACGGCAGGCGAATTGTGCGGTTGTTTACTGCCGTTGGAACAGGAAAGCACTTTATCTTTTATGCGGTTGTTAAAAGCATTTTTTGACTCGAAGCTGGTTTGACTGTATTGATTTCTTGTCTCAATGAAAATCTGACGATTTTCGGGTGTAGGATTTTGAAGAAAACTTTTGTGAGCTCAGACTTTTTTGAGCCTGGCTTTATGAAAGAAGTTGAAGAATCAGGGCTTTTGATGCTGTTTAGATTTTTTGAGGGTATGTGGAATGAAACTTTCAATACCAACCTAAATGATATCTGTGATACGGGAGCAAATTTCGGAGGGATCGGAAGTGGAAAAACAGACAGGGTTCCATCCCACTCGGCAGAACTGTAGTGCCAGATCGTGCGTTCCGGCATGATATCAACGAACTCGGTATGTATGGAACAAGAGACGGTAATGAGGCCCCAGCATCGCCCTAGCGCCGCGATTGTTGGTGCTAGAACTAAACCTTAGGGTACTCCAGCATTGATAGGATGGAAGTTAAATGAGTGACCGTCCACCACGACCGATAGGCGCCGACTAGAGAAAGCTATCGATCCAGGTACGTAGTTTGGGAGGAAGACCGTAAGAAGGTAGTTCGTTGAGGAGTGCGGCATATCATACTTGGTCAAAGGCCTTGGAAATATCAAGAGCAACAATCTGGGATTCGCCATGGAATTCAAGAGACTTGTTCCAGTTGTGTGAAAGGTAATGAGATCAGCTGTCGATCTTTGGTTACGAAACCTGTTCTGTCTATCATAGATGTGTTTTCTAGATATTTTAGAATTTGCAAGTTTATGACTTTCTCCATAAGTCTGTTGACAACAAAGAGAAGAGAGATACGTCTGTAATTGGATGGAAGGGACTCGGAACTTTTCTTCGGGACAGGGTGCACGCGAGTAGTCTTCCAGCTGTCTGCGAAGATACCCTTGTCATATGAGGTCTGGAAAAGACGAGTTAACATGGGTGCAAGTTCTGGAAATTTTCTTTTAGACTAATTGCTGGCATGCCATCCAGACCGGAGGACTTTTTGGTGTGGAATTTTGTGAACTTGTTTAATTTCAGTATTATGTCGGACATTTTGTTGGGTATAGATGTAGCGGTTGAAAGAACGAAATTGGCAGGAGGAATAAGGGTAGAATTGGCAGCGACTTGTTTGGCAAATAGTTCAGCTTTCCCTTTAGAGGTGGAGATAATTTCGTTGTCAGAGATCGGGGGGGGGGGGGGGGGTGTGCTTCCACAGAAGTTTTGACTAAAGTTTTTGGCAAGTGACCAGAAAGGTTTACTGCCGTTGGAACAGGAAAGCACTTTATCTTTTATGCGGTTGTTAAAAGCATTTTTTGACTCGAAGCTGGTTTGACTGTATTGATTTCTTGTCTCAATGAAAATCTGACGATTTTCGGGTGTAGGATTTTGAAGAAAACTTTTGTGAGCTCAGACTTTTTTGAGCCTGGCTTTATGAAAGAAGTTGAAGAATCAGGGCTTTTGATGCTGTTTAGATTTTTTGAGGGTATGTGGAATGAAACTTTCAATACCAACCTAAATGATATCTGTGATACGGGAGCAAATTTCGGAGGGATCGGAAGTGGAAAAACAGACAGGGTTCCATCCCACTCGGCAGAACTGTAGTGCCAGATCGTGCGTTCCGGCATGATATCAACGAACTCGGTATGTATGGAACAAGAGACGGTAATGAGGCCGTGTTCAGAACGAGCAAGAGGAGCGCATTAAGTGTGGCTCTGGATGGGTGGTAAGGAAAATATTTAGTGGGTTTTGATTATGGGTAGGAACGCGGGGAAAGTATGTTGGCCCCCGGATTAAATTGGTAAATAAGTTGCTGATTGCGAAGCTTTCTGCCCCTCTGCGATCTAGGTCGGATTTTGTAGATCCTAGCCATTCCTTGTTATGGACGTTGAAGTCGCCTATAAGGCTAACCTCAGCGGAGGGATATTCAGAGACAACATGGTCAATTTTTGCCGCGATCAAGTCAAAGAACTCATGGTAGGAGTTGTCTGATGGAGAGAGGTAAATGCCACAGATAAATTTAGTGGAGTATTTAAGAGAAAGTTTAAGCTAGATTACATCGGGCTCGCCTGATTCCAGGTTCGAGAGTCTGGTGCACCATCGTCATTTTCAGTTTTTTTTTGAAGACGTGGATAGTTAGAAGAGAATTAAATAATAGGATTAAAACTGACAGAGAAAGAAGGGAGAAAAGAATGACAGTGGGAAGAGAAAGGGGAAAGAAAAACCTAGGGCTGGAAACAACCGCTAAGATTTCACCAGCTCTTTAAGTGGGTGCGTGTGGTATTACCTCCTCGGTCATATTTTATATTTGGATTGATTCTGCCTTTACTTGGTGGAACTCCTATCTTAACAAACTCGTCAAAAAGAAAACACTAAATTAAATTCACAACACTAAAATTCCACTTTATTTAAACACTTGAACTTTTTCTAATAAAAATCCGACATGTTTCGCTACACGGTAGCTTTCTCAAGAATGAGTGAATCTTAAACTAGAACTGAAGGGATAACAGATATTTACCCAAAATAAGGGTGGGTGCGGAATTTCCAAAAGTGTTATAAAATCAAGTTTAACAATGGGGAATTATGAAGGTCTAATTGCGAGTTCAACAAGGTGTGGGTATTTTAAAGTTTATTTAGTTCTAGGGATTCCAATAGATTTAACCTTGTTCCTTTGTTGTCGGTATGCAAAATTTGGAAATTGCTATTAAAATTATGGTTGGTCTCTAAAAGGTGATTTGCGTAATGTGAATCTGTTTTTTTATTAAGAAAACTAGACCTATGTTCCTTAATTCTTTTAGAAAAACTTCTTCCTGTCTGGTCTATGTATGTCTTAGGGCAATCTTGACACGTTAACTTGTAGACACCTGATTTATTATCTTTATCTGTTACTGACTTATTATTTTTGATAAACCTACCAGTAGAGAAGTTAGTTCTAAAAGCGATATTAATTTTTAAGTTTTTAAAAAAGTGGGCAATCCTGTTGCTTGCTTGACCAATGTATATAATTAATCTGTAGGATGTTTTTTCTTTTATAAAAGGATAAACCATACTGATAGATTTTTTATATAATTTTTGGTTTAATATTTTGTTAATTAGGTAGATACTATAGCCGTTGTTTATTGCGATTTGTTTAATTATATTTAATTCTTTTTGAAAGTTTGATTTATTTAGTGGTACTGTCATTAATCTGTGTATCATGCTGTGGAAAGCCGCTAATTTGTGTTGTATGGGATGGCAAGATGTATAGTGTATTGTGGTATCTGTGTGTGTGGGTTTATGAAAAATAGAAAAGTTGTGTTTGTCTATTTCGCGTACTATAGTTAGATCCAAAAAGTTTTGTGAATTATTTATTTCTTTTTCAACAGTACAATGTATGCTAGGGTGGATGTTATTAATAAAATCTAGAAATTGAGTCAATTGTCTATCAGTACCGGTAAAGCAAGCTAGAACGTCGTCTACATACCTGTACCAGTAAATAAACTTATTGAATAAAGGTTGATTGCTAATCTTATTTTCTAACGAGTCCATGAATATTTCGGCTAATAAAGGGCTCAGTGGGTTTCCCATTATTAATCCTTCGTTACTCGAATATAGGGACCCGTTAAACTCAAAATAATTTTGTTCTAGACAGGTGTTCAGTAAACTCAAAATTTCCTGTTTCTTTATGAAATGAACGTTTTTTGCAGAAAGAAGTTTTTCAACTAGGACTATAGTACCTTGTATAGGAACATTAGGAAATAAATTAGTAACGTCGAAGGATATTAGCTTTGCATTGACTGGAAGTTTGGTATTTTTTATTTTTTCTATTAAATCTTTAGAATTTTTAATTTGAAATTTTGCCGAAAAATTTGTGTAATATTTAATGATTTCAATGAGTTTCTTTGACAGTTTATATGACGGTGATGAGAACAAACTGGCAACTGGCCTGATGGGGTAACCTATTTTATGGAGTTTAATAAGTGATATAGTTTCGGTGGTTGGGGGTTTAGTAATATTAATCTATTGATATCCATGTCAATAAACTTTTACAATTATGTATTACCATTTTAACAGCCTTTTGAAATATTTGAGTAGGATCTTTTTTTTAAGAACTTTGTACTTAGTAGGATCGAAGAAATGGAGCGTTTTTTGAATATATTCATGTTTGGAAATAGCTACGACAGTGTTCCCCTTATCAGCTTTTGTAAATACTATTTTTTCAGAATTCGATTTATTTTGTATTGATTTTAACGTACTAAGATCTGATTTAGTAGGGGAAGTTTTTAGAAACTCTTTTTTGATGATATCAGTGGCTTCATATTTAAAGTTAGGAGATAGAGAGGAAAATAGAGCTAATTCAGTTTCTACACCTAATACTTCAAAGTTTTTAGTGGAGTGGTTATTTATAGGTATTGTTGTTGTGCTTGAAACCTTTCTGCAGTAACTTAATTTCTTGGTCCGTAAACACTGTATTACTTAAATTTATGAACTTGTCAAAGAACTTATGATCACTAAATTAATTTTTTACATTTCTATACCTATGGCGGTTAGAATTCTGAATAAGGCGATCTAGTTTATTTTTTTGGGTGAAATATTTTTTAAAAATTATTACATCTACTTTTTCCCTAGTATCATGATCTAATGCGGTAAATTCAGCGTAATGTAATTTAAATAATAGTTCGGTGTGTACAACTTTTAAATAAACACTTAAAATACCTCTGCTTCTGTATAGGGATTTCATTTCTTCTTGGATCCACTTTTTGAGACCTGCTTTTGACCCTTTCTTTGCTGCTGTACGCATGTTGTTCGTCTTCAACTTCATGTATTGTGGAAAAACGTCATTCTTCTTACATGCATTAAAAAACCACAAATTTTGTGTACAAACTGCGCACTTCAGTAGAAATTAAAAAAAAATATTTTATATGTTCTAGTATTAAAGCTGTTTTAATCTCCTGGCTTATTTTTAGGTAATATATTTTATGGGGAAAACCTCAGGACTGAAAGACCTGTTAGAACATCCCACAATAACGAGCTTCCTCTACTTAAAGTGGCTACAAACACATCGCGTCTTTTGGGTAAACTTAGTTTCTTATCTACTTTTGGCCATCTCTCTCCTTATTCCTTATATTATAAGCACATATGATATTCATCATAGAAATGTTCGGGTACTACGTGAAATATTTATTATAGGATGTTTTGCTCTAATTTTAAGAGTAATATTTAAAATATTAGTAGCACCAATAGGGTATTTCAGCAATATTAAGAACTACATAGAAATATCTTTAACAGTTCTTGTTGCAGTAATAGCATTTGGTGCACTCCATTTAAACAAGCCAAGGAACGAACTCTCCGCCGTCGCGATACTTCTAGTGGCATTTGAATTATTTTTAATTTTAGGTCAACATCCAAATTTATCGACTTACGTAGCTATAATGGGAACCGTGTCTTCGAACTTTTATAAATTTCTTATTTGGTATTCATTGCCTATAATTGCTTTTTCAGTAAGTTTTTATCTATTATTTGCTACCAATGATAACATCAATTCTACAGACACTAACTCTTCCAACAATACTGATTATGATCAATCGTTTAATCACCCAGTGAAGTCAGTTTTTAAAACCATAATAATGTTGACTGGAGAGTTCGATTCAAGCAGTATCAATTTTGACACATACCCTGTCACGAGTAAATTAGTATTTGCAGCATTCATCTTCACTGTTGCAATAATTTTGGTTAATCTCTTAAATGGCTTAGCGGTTAGCGACATACAAATGATTAAAAACGATGCTGAATCTGTTGGGTACATTGCTCGTACCCAATTTATTACCAACATTGAAAGCATTTTGACTGGCAATATATTTATTGTAAAATTAATACAAAAACTAATAGATGCGTCTTTTCCGTCAACTACTCCTCGAGAGTGGAATTACAGAGTAGGCCAATGCTTAGCACGAATCGCATGTTTGTGTCCAAACATGAACTACGAAATGACATTTTACCCATTAAAGGATGGGTTGATAGATTCGACGAATCTGAATAGTATTTCTTTGTGTAAGAGATACTTAGACAGAGAAACTATTCTGAAAACAAATAATATCATACAAAAACATGACGATGAAGTGAAAAGAAGCCGCAACAACCGCATTGAACGCATTGAAAATAAGATTGATAACATTTTAGAGTTTATAGGCACTATGAACGAGGTGAAATAATTAAGTGATTAACAATAAAAAGAGATAAATGTTTCTATATAATGGCTATCTGAAGAATCTGATACTTATAAGTATAGCTACAACGTTGCGAGGAAAAGCATAGGCGTGGGTAGGCCGATATTTAAAATAAAGGCACTTTGTTTCGATTTTATGTTCCTGCTCGCAGCGTAGAGTACACACTTTAAAGCAGATGGTCAAATCCAAGAAGGGCGGCTGGTCCAAAGAAAATAAAAGGGTATGCTTGGGTTTTGGCTGGTCTCTGAATAGGTCGCGCAGAAGTCGAGGCGCTAGCACAGTAGCGCCGGTTCAGAATTCCCTGTGTCGCCGCCGACCAAAGAAAACAAAAGGGTATGCTTGGGTTTTATTCCGCCAACTGTCTCACTCGCCGCGTTGTAACTCTACTTATAAGTAAGTCGCAACGTGTAAATGCTAAACTGACGACCAGTTGCGCGGTAAGGATAGTCTTGATTTTTGAACACGGCCTGAAAGTAGGTTGAATTAGTTTTTAGAGGTTTAAACTTATTTGTAAGCTTTATACGCAATGAATGTTGGTTATGCTTTTAAATGATTGACTATTCCATAATGCTTTCTGTTTACACTGTATCGAGTAAAATAAATAAATAAATGAATAAAGTAATATTTTTTTTATTATAAATGGAACAACGGAATGTTCCAGTCATAGTAAAGAGTAGGTAATGGGTTACTCTTTGAAGTAGACTAGTGGAGGAGTGCACTCTACTAAGAATATTATTTGTTTTGGAATTGACTCTTGGCGTTCCAGAGTTTGAGCTGTGAACAACATCACCAACAACCTAAGTACTTAATTTTATATTCGCTTAGTAAAGCCAAATGCTGAGAACAGCCATATTTATAAGGGAAACGGATTTAAATAGTGTTCCTAGAGCTAGTTAAACGATTATTATTTTCCTTTTTTCACAACTGATCAATTTTCGACTATGCTTTTATTTTTAAATTAAACATTAAATTTACTTTTACCATTGTTTAAATATGTGCACTTTTTGAGTTTACTTACAGGAGCTTTAATTATTGGACAGTTGGTTATTTGATAAATTTATAATACTGTAAGTGGTGCCAAGTTAGATCTGTTTATTAGCCCACACCAATGATGTCAGGGAGTGTGCATTTGTTTTTGGTAAGTACAGTGATAGGTCATTAGCATGTGGCATTAATGAGCTAAAATTAGTAAACCCCCCTCAAGTAAACTGCCCCGCTACATTAGAGCTAGTCGATGGCTTGTCATACATCTTGGCCTTTACTATAACAACTATTACTTAATGGCAGCTATAATTCTTATACTACTATATAAGAAAATAAAACAGTTCAAAGGCATAAAAGATAAGGCGGTCCTATCGCCCCCGCAATGCAATGCAATGAAATTAGAAACCAATGGCCTAAACTTATCTCTTTTTGTCGGCACGTTGATCCCATCTCATTAAACCCAATTTTAAAACTTGCGGAAGGTTTCCGCCATTTCTAGGGCCTCCTCTGATGTAAATGGCCCGCGTTTTATAAAAAAATGTCATGTGCAACTATACGATATACAAATATTCACCGAATTAAAGTGTACTGTTATGTGTATTAATATATTCTCCGGTAGACGTCGAGTCAGGATATTTAATAAATGACTTTGTACGCCACAATGGGTAATATAATAAATTTAATCTATTCAGTTAAACTGGGCATCTGCTGGGCATACTTAATGCCCTTATTGGATTTTCAATGGATATCTACAAATATGTGTTCTACCTAGATATTATCAGTCTTGTTATTGACTACCTTATAATAGCAATAATAAAATTTGATGACAAACAAAAGGATTCCTCAAAAGAGATATATAAGTAATTCAGCTGCACTCGGTGTTTTTAATTTACCACTATCCCAAAATGACCTTTAAAGATAGGTAAGTGAGTACTTACATCAGCAAATCCAAGTTCTGATGAACTAACAATGACCATTGGGCAAAAAGGGACGAAGCCTTCTTTTTGACTTTATTAATTCAAAAAGCTTTAGAAAATATACTTTGCCCAGTATACATTATCCCAAGAACTGATATTTGCAAGAAATAGGATAGTTTCACCTAAAAATTACACATTTTACCATTATTTTATGTTGACAATGAAGATGAACGTACGAGGAACTCTATCTTTGAATTATGTGCATCATGACACTGGTCCCAACCTGTACTACCTACTAAAATATATAAAAAAAATCCGTTTTAAAAAAATTATCAACTTTGGCAAAAAATCGATAAACATCTATCCAGTCCGTTACGCTGCTCCTATACAACATACAAAACTGTATAAGAGTAGTCATCATAAATTCCTGCTGTTAAAGAATGTTGCGGATCGGAGGATCATTTTAAACACTAAATCGGACACACTGACTATTTTTTTAAGGGAACAGTTTTACAAACGACATAAGAAATTAGAAGAAAAGTTCCGTTTATACATAATTATGCAATTATTAATAATTTATTATCATAAGCTTTTTGTGTTAAAGAATAGCGTATTTATTCTCTTACAGTACATATACAAACTATTAGGACCGATTTATTGGCCAAATTTAGGACAAAAAGGTTATATCCATTTATATAAATATGAATCCTAAAGTACTTTGTTTTACCAACATAAATTATTATTTGGTCTCTAAATATTAAGCGTGATAATTTAAAGCTTGAACTTCATATCAAAACATTTAAATCTCTTGAATTTCTTCGATATCTTGAACATGTCACAAATTACTTTGAATATATATATATATATATATATATATATATATATATATATATATATATATATATATATATATATATATTTCAAAGTAATTTGTGACATGTCACAAATTACTTTGAAATATATATATATATATATATATATATATATATATATATATATATATATATATATATATATATATATATATTTCAAAGTAATTTGTGACATGTTCAAGATATCGAAGAAATTCAAGAGATTTAAATGTTTTGATATGAAGTTCAAGCTTTAAATTATCACGCTTAATATTTAGAGACCAAATAATAATTTATGTTGGTAAAACAAAGTACTTTAGGATTCATGTTGAAAAATTTAAATTATATTGAAAAAGCAGATTTATTAACCAGTAGGATACACCTAAAATTTGGTGTCTCTATCCTTACTAATAGCATGCCCATACTAAGACTTTTCGGACACCCTGTATACGCGTAAACATATATATATATATATATATATATATATATATATATACATATATATATATATATATATATATATATATATATATATATATATATATATATATATGTTTACGCGTATACAGGGTGTCCGAAAAGTCTTAGTATGGGCATGCTATTAGTAAGGATAGAGACACCAAATTTTAGGTGTATCCTACTGGTTAATAAATCTGCTTTTTCAATATAATTTAAATTTTTCAACCCCCTTGAGGGGCGACGCTAGGGAGTTGAGGCCAAAAATTTTAAATGCAACCCTATGGGTGGTACTTCATTTTAAAGGTCTGCAAAAAATAAACATTTTAAACTCAAACTCGAGGTCTGCGTCTTAATTTGTTTTTAAATGGCAAACCTTTAAAAATCCTGAAAAAAAAGTAAACATTTAAATACCTTTATTTCTCTTATTACTTTAAAAGTTGTTCAAAATGACCACCATGAACTTCTTGGCAGTAATAAAGTCGATTTTGAAATTCACTTAGCACATTTTCTCACAAATGTGTAATAAGAGAAATATTTAAATTTATACTTTTTTCACAATTTTTAATTTTTAAAATTTTTAATTTAAAAACGAATTAATATACAGACCTCGGGTTTGCGTAAAAATGTTGCTTTTTTGAATACCTTTAAAATGAGATACCACACGGCATAGGGTTTGATTTAAAATTTTTGACCTCAACTCCCTAGCGTCGCCCCTCAAGGGAGTTGAAAAATTTAAATTATATAAAAAGTAGATTTACCAACCAATAAGGTACACCTAAAACTTGGTGTCTCTATCTTTACTAATAGCAAAGATATTTGCCCATACTAAAACTATTTGGACACCCTATCCTATTTTAAAGATAAGAAAATATTTTTTTTGCCAAACAGATATTTTGTTAAAAAATGTAAAAGATAGATACATTTTTAAATAAAGCGAGGAATATAACTACGCCATGGAAACTATCAAGTTAAGTCAGTAAAAATGGTTTAGTGAGGGAACCTTGTCATTCTGCATCTTAAAAACGAAGCTGCTATTTAGCAAGCCCTACACGATCATTATTACTGTCAGTATTAAAAAATAGTGTCAGTAATATTCATCGTGTACGGAGTATAGAATGAAGTAAAGTATTGAAGATTCTAGGCCAAGCAATAGAGCGATTTGTCGTGACATTAATCTTATTAGAAAACTGCCTGTGCCATTATCTGAAAGAGATGATTCCTGTTATATTTCCAACTCTGAAATTTTTTCCTTTAATTTGTTATAAACATTTTTAAGCAAAAAACGCGATTTTTTTAGTTTTTTGCTTATAAAATGGAAAGTAATGAAGCAATCTTAATGGTATAAATGGACGATTTGTAGAGAATAAAAATACGAACAAAATGAGAACGTCACGATAGGATAAGTAGCCACGGAGAAAATCCGGAAAAACCGGAAAATTAAGAGTTTCTTTTTAAATTCATAAATCGGCCATTTTTAAACGTAGAGGGCTCAAACTTTGGGAAAAAGTAGTAATTTATAGCTACTTTATGTGTGCAGAACCCCGACGCTGTCCGACGATTAGTTTTGCCACAATCGTCATTTTAATTTTTCCACACACTATTTAGCAACAGGTCTGGATGCTCTACGGATCGTCCGAGTTTAATTATTGAAACGGATTTGAAAAGTACAAGTTTAACTGAACAATATGTATATTTTAATTTTTCCATAAAATGCTACGAAACTGGTTGAAAATGCACGTAAATATGCATGAGAATGGCCGAACGCGCGACAGATGTCGCGAAGCGGGAGAGCAGCGGAGCGAAGGGGAGCCAATATTCGCGCGCTCGGCCATTTTTACGCATCTTTACGTGCATTTTCAACCGGTTTCGTAGCATTTTATGGAAAAATTAAAATATACATATTGTTCAATTAAACCTGTACTTTTCAAATCCGTTTCAATAATTAATATCGGACGATCCATAGAGCATGTGCACCTGTTGCAAAATAGTGTGTTGAAAAATTAAAATGACGATTGTGGCAAAACAATTCGTCGGACAGCGTCGGGGTTTTGCACACATAAAGCAGCTATAAATTACTAGTTTTTCCCAAAGTTTGAACCGACTGTGTTTAGAAATGGTCCATTTATGAATTTAAAAAAAAACTCTTAATTTTCCGGGTTTTCCGGATTTTCTCCGTTGCTACTTATCCTATCGGGACGTTCGACCTCTCATTCTGTTCGTATTTTTATTCCCTATAAATCGTCCATTTATACCATTAAGATTGCTTTATTATTTTTCACTTTATAAGCAAAAACTAAAAAAATCGCGTTTTTTGCTTAAAAATGTTTATAACAAATTAACGGAAAAAATTTCAGAGTTGGAAATATAACAGGAATCATCTACGGATCGTCTTTCGGATGATGGCATAGGCGGTTTTCTAATAAGATGAATGTCAAAAAATCGCTAATATTTTGCTCTGTTGCTTGGCCTATTATTCGAATATTTTAATATTATGTAACTTATCTGTTACTCTTAAACAGTTTATTTACGGTCCCGCCGCCCATAGCCAGGCACCCTGTTTACGAATCCTACTGATAACACGAAGGCATATTAACAAAAAAAAAAGATAAATTATGTAAAAGAACAGTTTAATAAATTGTATTTTTGAACATTATTAAGTTAAATATCACAAAGAAACTTTCAAAATTAATTATCCTGACGAGTCGCCAATTATTCTTTCTCCGGTGTACGAAGAATTAAAGTTTAACCTGCAAAAATACAAGTGGTTAGTTGCTCTATAAAATAACTTGATATAAAATGATATCTCACCAATTTTGTCAGTTTAATCAAACCGTTGTGATTGGTTTTAAGTAAATTATCCTTAAGTATTTTGAGGGATTACAGAAACTGAATTTGCGTAATCCAATTGGAGACTAAAAGGAAAAATAAAAAATGGGATAGTCAGGGAAAGGGAATTGGGATTAATGGTTAAGGAAAATGTAACTGGTGGTATGAATTTTGTTACTGTAATAGATGTTTTTATAAGGCTTTGTAAGCCCCGTATTTTGGCAGGCGGATGCAGCTACACGATACTGTGTTAGTTATTAGTACCACAGGTTTAAATAGCTTCGCAACAGATATCTCATAGCATTGGAGAATTTGAAGCAGACGTAGACGGCTGTGATCTGCTTGCCGAATATTGTCGAAAGAAAGCAAGATCACTCGGCATTGTCATTAATTCACGTAAATGTCTTGTTGTATTGATGCTTACTGTTGCATACTAATATACAGTGTGTCCCCGGTTGGAGTTGACAACAGGACAAAAATCTTTATTATTGGTTTTATGAGGAAAACTCATCCTTTAAAAAAAAATCTGCTCGTCGAAAAAATGAGTTTATCATGTAGAAATTTTGGATCGAATGTACAGGGTATTAAGAAATTAAGAAAACATGACAATTCTTTAAGAGAGAAGTACTATTATTTATTATTTTAGACAAAATGTTTATAAAACAAAAATGTTTAGGGTCAAGTGGGGTAAATGTAAACAGGGGTAATTGTAAACGCTATAAGCAGTAATTTCAAATTTATCGTCAGAACCTCGTAACTTCCGGCCGCGCTCGGATATCTCCTCCTTTTAGGAAAGATTTGCCACACGGATAAAAACAGAAATTTTTTATAAAACTTGGTAAATTCGTTTAAAATTACCCCTACTTGACCCTATAATCCAAAATAAAGCCAAAATACAAAATTTTAAATCTGAATTCTAATTTGTAAATTTATCTCAACTTACATTTTTTTCAAACATAAACATTAGGCAATCTTGTTAAGCAAACAATAAAAATAAAATGAGTTTGTAAAATTGTGGTAAAAATTAGTATTCTACAATATATCCTCCAACGTCCACAGGTTTCTCCAAATTAGAAACAAATTTACCATAGACCTTACGAATAGTTGCAGGTAAATCTATTTCGTTCACCGCGTCCTGTATTTGTGCTTTTACTATTTCTCGATTATGCGGCAGGTCATCTGCACATACTTATTGTTTTAAAACACCCCAGAAGAAAAAATCCATAGGCGTAAGGTCAGGTGATCTAGGAGGTAAATTCGTAGGACCAAATCTCCCCATCCATCTTTCTCCGAAGTGATCTCAACCATTGCCGTACCAAAAGGTTTTCATTTTGAATGTTCATGAATTCAATAATTATTGCAAAAAAATAAAAAACATAAAAATTGGAAATCAGATTTCAAATTTTGTTTTTAGGCTTTATTTTGGATTATAAACAACTTTGTTTGTCTAAATCTAAAATAATAAATAATGATATTTATTTCTGAAAGCATTTTCATGTTTTCTTAACTTATTAACACCCTGTACATCTCATCTAAAATTTTTATAATATAGTAAAGTCATTTTTGCGACACGCAGAATTTTTTTCCATAAAGAATGACTTTTCCTCGTAAAACCAATAATCCAGATTTTTTTCATCTTGTCAACTCAATCCGGGGAGACACTGTAAACATAGTTGAAGATCTATTTGTTCACATTTATCTGTGATAAAATGTTTATAAATATATTATAAAAACTGACATTTAATAACATCTACGGCGAGATTCATTATCGCTAGACCGGTCTAAGTTTTAAACCACAAGCGTACAAATAAGACAAATACAAAATTTCTGTACTAAGAATTTATTTCTCAGTCTTTTTGCAAATTCGTAAAGAAAAGGACGTTTTAAGGTATGTATTTTCCAGAATGGTATGACTAAATTATTTTAGCAACAAGTTCCAAAATATTTAAAACCAAACAAATCGCTGAAATATTAGAAAACCTCAAAAGTTTTAATGACGACTTATTAACAATGACAGGATAAAAACTTCTCAAAACATAACTGATCAACTAGAAAATCTTAATTCAATCAGTACTAAATCTTAATAGTGATTGCCGGGGTTAGTTCTTAATCGTGTCACACAAAGGTTCAAAATTAGTATGTTTTTTTGATAATAACGATAAACATTCCCAGTTTTAAAGAAAATCCCACAGATACTGCAACAGTGCTTCTTTCTGACACTAAATGATAACCATGTGTCAAAATATTATACAAGGTCAATTAAAAGTTACGATACTATAAAAAGTGGAAAAATGAAGATACGAACGAAGGTAAAAATTAATATTCTTCAATATTTAATAAGCGATGAGGGATATCTAGCGAGGCTATTTAAATTATGGTAGTAAAGACTTAATTTACTAAAGTTAACTAATTATGTATGTATATCAACATTTGTTAACAAGATAATAATTAAAAGCAGTGCATGGTAGATTATTCAGCGTAAAAGGATTCTGCTTTTAAAACATGATACGGGAGTTTTCGATTGGCTTTGGTCACAGCTTCGGTTAAACTACATATTATATTTAATTTTCTGCAACAATGATGAGGAAATTTGAAAACGTTGTATACTAATGCCTCGTAGAAACTAGAACTAAATACACGGATATAAACATGTTTTCTTATCTGTCATTTCCTAATGGAATGTTTTAGATACTTACCTATATAACAAGTTAAACAGTCTATCATGCTCGCTAGTATCTCGATTTAAGTCGTTAATTTGACTTAAAAGTGTCCTTATGGCCTTTAAAAACCTGGTATCAAATTGAGTTATATTGTCGTTGAAGCTCAAGTTAAATTCATTTTCTTGTGTAGTCATTTGGGAAGGGACTTCGGCCTAAAAATATATTGTATGTATACACATTACACACACAAGAAATGGGTCGAATAACATGTTTTTTATGAGGGGAATAATTTTCCTAAAAATTAAAATACCAAAATTTTTATTTAGCACTTATGATATTAATAGAAAGAAGAAAATATGTATTTTTAGGCACATGATATGAAGTTTTACAACGGAAGCATTGTTTTTAAAGGTACTTATCATAGTGTTATTTGTATTGTATGAAATGTATGAACATACAGGGTGTTCGGAAAATGCATCAGGATACTTGGAGAGGTTATTCTATGCGGTGAAATAAAGGTACTAAGCCATGTAACAAAAATTCGAAATCCTAATATTTTAGCACAGTTACAGCAGAGTTACAGCCTATCAAATTACAATTTTTTTCTTATTTTTACCACATTTCGATTATTTCTTAATTAATAAAATTAATATTCGGCACATAAACTCAGCTTGGTGGTTCGTATCATTCTGTTATAAAAATGTTTCTCTACTGTGCCACCAGAGGGCACTTTACCTGAAACCGAAATTTTATTTTTCCTATATTTTTTTTATTTTGAAAGATATTGCAAAACCGAATACATATATCATTTTAACGATAATAAAATACTAATAAAATACTAAACAGTAGTAAAGATACTCTTCATCCGAGTCGATAAACCTCACCGTTTAGTCGCAAATTAGAGTTAACAATTTTGTAATCATTAAATCAGTTTTTCAAATGGAAGAAAAAAATTAAGTTATCGTGGTTTAAATTTAGTTGAATCTGACAATAACTTAATCGAAATGCCATTAAAAATTATATGATACCTAGAACGTTATCGGACAATTACGTAAATAACAACGATGATAATTTATTTGGTTTTATTTATTTCTAATTTTATTTAATTAAATGAAAGTTTTAATCAATAATAAAGTAATAAATTAATACTTTTAAAAAGAGAAAAGAATCATAATACATTTTCAAAATGTTCATTTATATACATTTGCTGATATTTTTCACAAAATGTTGTCTAACTCTGAAGAAAATACCGGCCGTATTTTGAATAACTGCAAATGCATTTAGTATTCTTTGACGTAGATAGTCTGTATCATTTACCGGCGTTTTATAGACCAAAGCCTGAGAAAAAAATCTAGGGGATAATGTCGGGCGAGCGCGCTGCCCAAAGTAATAGTCCGCTTTGTCCTATCCACCTGTTGATAGGATGTTTCCAAGTAAAACCGCCTTGCCTCTTCTGCATTCCCATTTGCTCTCCCATAGCAAAAGTACAGGTCACGATATTCAGTATTTGAATATTCTCGAGCTATTTCGTAAATTAGTATGTAAATACTGTTTTAATTTGAAGAATAATTTCACTAATTGCAAGACCTTGCTAATACCGAAGAAAGTTTTACTTATTATTTATTCTTTATCTATCAAATAACATTTCTATTGTTTTTTACCACGGTAACTTGATTTTTTGCCTCCATTCGAAGAGCTGATTTAATGGGGGTGAGGGTTATCGACTCGGATGAAGAGAGTTATAATCCCGTGAGAACTCAAGCTTATTTAGTATTACGCAATCTAATGAAATCCTTATCTATTTTCTTAGATTTTCTTAGCGTCGTTCCCATGCTTTGTCAGCAGATTAGAAACTTATAAATATATGTAAAGTGCATAATAAAGTCAGTCATATTGTACACGCCTCTGGCATAATAGAAAATTTTTAAAAATAAACTCTCGAGAATCGAGTTGTTAACTGGCGCAGTCGGGTCGGATTTTGTCAACGGTTTGCGCATCGTGCGTGTCCTCCGTCTTCGTTTCAACGATTAGTGACAAAAACGGACAAACAAAAATTTTCGAAAATCCTGTGGGTGCGTGCAATATCGCTCACTGACCAGGGAAAAAGGAACAAGCATCGTCCTACGTCCTATTGGTGCGAGTCAAGGGAACAAGCATCGTCCCGAGCCTCATAAAAGTTAGTTCCAGGGAGAAGACAAGCATCGCTCCTCCTATTGGGCCCTAGTTTTAAGAAGAAAAGAAATCAATGAAAATCTCCACAATCTTCATTGTATCACTGTAAGTGCATTCCTTTCAATTATTCCCGCATTTATTATTTTACCGAATTAATTTATTGATATTCTCTGTTTATTAGTGTTATTGTTTTATAAATTTTTAAAGTGGAAGATCTTAACGAAATTTTGGCAAATTTATTTTTGAATCAAAACATGCCTAACGCTAATCAACCAAATTACCAACTAATCAGATATCAAGCGGATAATATTCCAACCTTCGATGGAAATCCGAAACAAATAAATAGATTTATAAATGCTTGCGAAAACTTTTTCAATAATCATAAAGATCGAACAGATAATGGTGCAACCATAAATGTCTGTCTGTTTGACACTGTTTTAAATAAATTAATTGGCAGAGCAGCCGATTTAATTGCCTCTAGAGTAGAATTAAATACTTGGCCTTTGTTAAAAACAGCAATAATTTCTACATTTTCCGATCAAAGATCTATTGATTGTTTATTGCAAGATGTAATAACATCCAAACCGGAAAGAAACGAAACACCGCAACAATTTGGTCTGCGTCTACAAGATGCACGTAGTTTATTATTCTCAAAAATTAATATGTCAAATGACACAAACGAAATTAAATTATTAAAAATCACGGAATACGAAAATTTAATTTTAAAAACATTTATTAATGGTCTAAATTATCACATGCAATTAGTAGTACGATTAAAAAATCCAACAGCTCTCGAAGAAGCAATGAGTTTTGCTTTAGAAGAAGAAAACTTTATTTACTATAAAAATAGAAGTAATATAAGCAACAAAACTTCTGTCAATTTAAATGTACCTAAAAATAAATTAAATATGCCTCAACAAACGCATAATTATAACCGCAATTATTCTCAAACACCCTCACAACAATCAACACCACATTTTAGTAACTATACACCCAATTATACAGCTAATCGTATGCCAATCGCCCAAAATCAAAGTAAACCCCAATTTTTAGGTTACGGACAATTTAGACAACCCTCTAATGTTTTTAGACAAGGACCTATACATCGTCCAAATTTTAACAACCAAAATTTCAGACCTAATTTTAATCCTAGATCAAATTTTAATTATCAGAATAATATGCATAATAAATCCTCTGGAATCTCTAGGCTGAGAAGACCAGAACCAATGGATGTTTCTTCAGGCAATACTATATTAAACCAAAATACACCACCGAAACGCGATTTTATTGTTGAAGAATTATTTAACCAATCTGTAGAAAACATTAACAATGAATCTACCGAATGTGAAAATAACCCCGATGATGCTAGCAAGCAACTGGAAAAAGTCAATGAACCCAGTCAAAAAATTAAAATTTTACAAAATATACAAATAAAACCCCCAGATAACAATTCCGATAATACAATACACACTACAAACGCGGAAGAAAACTATTCTAACATGACTATATTAGACGAAATAATTAATAACAAAGCACGTCAAATTATTGTCAAAAAATCTCCTTATGACGCATATATTAAAACTGAACGTGAAAATTTTGATGGTCACCAAATTATTAATACAACTTTACCTACTAATATGTCAATAATTATTAATTTCTTAAAGGAATACCTGACAAATAAAAATACTTACATTTACTTCTTTTCAAAAGAATTACGGCCTTATTTCCAACAAGCCATGAACAATCATTTTAAAAATCTTAAATTGATAGAGTGTACCAAATTAATAAATAACGCCCAACCAGAAGAACGAGAATTACTAATCAAATATCGACACGAAAGTAAAACAAATCACCGTGGAATCGAAGAAACATGTAAATTCTTAAAAGCTAATTATTATTGGAAATCCCTTAAACCCGATGTAACGAAATATATTAATAATTGCGAGATTTGCCAAAGAGCAAAATATAATAGGAAACCACCTGATCAGCCTCTCGTATTAACAGAAACCCCAAGTAAACCATTCGAAATAATACATATCGATACCTTTATTATTGCTAAACAAAAATTTGTAACTATCATAGACAAATTCTCAAAATACGCTCAAGCGCTTCCTTATACCGGAAATGCAGTGTCGTGCTGTGAACAATTAATTAAATTCTTTTCATTTTTACGCGTGCCAAAACAAATAGTATCAGATAACGGCTCAGAATTTCAAAATGAAGTAATCGACGGCTTATTAAAAGCACATAATATCAAAATTCATTTTACTACCCCTTATCACCACGAATCAAATTCCCCTGTAGAAAGACTACACTCTACCCTTATCGAGCATATACGCATTTTAAGAGAATCAGACCCAAACGCAGACGTAATAAAATTAATGCCATACGCAATTATTGCCTATAACAATACTATACATTCAAGTACAAATTATACCCCTTATGAACTTGTTTTCGGACATACCGACTCAAGAGACCCTATGGACTTAATACCCTCTCATGTATATACAGAATACATAAATAACCACAAAAATAACACACAAATTCTTTATGAAAATATTGCAAAGCAATCTACGGAATTAAAGCAAAAAATTATAGATCAAAGAAATAAAGACAAAACCCCGAAAGATTTAATAATAGGTTCACAAGTTTACAAAAAATCCGATAATAGATCGGGCAAAATTAAAAACAAATTTTTAGGACCATACACCCTAACGAAAGTCCTAGAAAATAATAAAATTGAAATCGAACACCCAAAAACAAAACGTAAAGAAATTATTCATATAAATGAATCTAAAATTATGCCCCTTGTTCCAGATGGAGCTGGACCATCGCATCAGGAATAGTAAAATTCCACGATTTAAACGATCATCCTGGAATACTGCCTTTTAGACTAGGAACTGCTCAAATAGAATCCAACAGTTGGACCTTTATCCAAAATTTTGACCTTGCACCCTTAATTATAAAATTTGAGACAATTAAACAACAAACACAAGATCTTTCTTATAGCATTAGAAATAATAGCGAATATTATAAAGGATATCTTAATTCTTTTAATTCATTATATACGCTTGAACAAAGAACTGAAAACTTAATAAAGCAAATTAGTACTACAAAATATGTCCATAGAAACAAAAGAGGCCTATTTAATCCTTTAGGCTCATTTATTAAATGTATAACTGGAAATTTAGATCAAAATGACGCAGAGCAAATCGATGCAAAAATTAAAAAATTACAAGAAAATCAAAATAAAATAAAAATTGACGCAATAAATCAAATTACACTCTTGCAGTCTACGATCAGTAAATTTAAATCAATGATATCAAATATCACTCACAATGAAATGATGTTAAAATCACACGTCTTAAAAATAGAAGAGACAATAAAACAAGTCGAAATTCACCAAACCAATACAACACAATATTTCTTAATATATATAGTTATTAATCAAATAACAACAATGTATCAATCAATTTATGATATTTTCAATAAAATTGAAACTTCAATTACTTTTGCGAAAATTAATACTTTACATAATACGATACTAGATCCAAACGAATTATTAACTGAAATTCAGAATATTAATAGCCATTTAAGTACAGACAAACTACCACTAGAAAGTAACCCTCAAAATATACTTATATTTGAAAAAATATTAAACATTAAAAGTTACATAAAAGATTTTACTATTGTATTTGTAATAGAACTGCCTCTTGTTGAATCAGAGATATATCAATATTTTAATTTATTTCCTTTACCAATTCCTGATAATCAATCATTTGTCGTAAATATCCCGTACAAACCCTACCTAGCACTTAGCAGCTATAAATACGCCTATATGGACCAGGGATGTCAAGAAATTCAACCCCAGAACTTTCTGTGCAAAGAAACCCATTCCAGTTTCATCGAAAACAGCCCTTCCTGTGCAGTTCAACTAATTAAGCATCATACAAATGTTACTTCCTGTCACCCCTTTAGAACGCAACTTCACGAAATTCAAGTAAGAAAAATTATTGATGGAAAATGGCTAATCACCGCACCAAATCGTCTAATTGGTACAGTCAATTGCCAAAAATCATTGGACAATGTACCCTTGTTTGGATCCTACCTGGTGGAATCCCCGACCGACTGTAAAATACAAATAAAATCAATCATATTGGAAACATACAAGTCAAGCCGACTTAGCTACTCCGAAGTCAATCTTCCAGTATTGAACTTCAGCAAGATTGAATGGCATCGATCAACCCAATACAACCCTCCTACTATGGACCTCAACTATGTCAATCTAAAAGCAACGAAAGAAATCGAAACCAAACTAGAAGAACAGAAGAGAAACCTTCAAGAAATGTCATCGATAATTTATATTAATCGAACTAGTTTTTGGACAATATTTCTATATATTATTATTGCTTTAATTATTATCCTTATTATATATCTTAAATGTAAAAGGAAATCTAAGAATATTATTATTCGTAAATCAGATATTGAAAGTAATGAACAAAATCAATCAATTTTCTAAAAATATGTATATATTTATTGAAATCACGTTTTTTAAAGGTACGTGCTTTCAACTAAGAGGGGAGGAGTTATAATCCCGTGAGAACTCAAGCTTATTTAGTATTACGCAATCTAATGAAATCCTTATCTATTTTCTTAGATTTTCTTAGCGTCGTTCCCATGCTTTGTCAGCAGATTAGAAACTTATAAATATATGTAAAGTGCATAATAAAGTCAGTCATATTGTACACGCCTCTGGCATAATAGAAAATTTTTAAAAATAAACTCTCGAGAATCGAGTTGTTAACTAGAGTACCTTTTTTGTTTAGTATTTTATTATCTTTAAAAGAACATGTTTCTGCAACATCTGTCAACAAAGATATGAGAAAAACAAAATTTGGGTTTCAGAGAAAGTGCCCTCTGGTGGCACAGTAGAGAAACAACAACAAGCAAACCCAAACAGAATGATATAAATTACCAAGCTGAGAGTCCGTGCTAAATATCAATTTGATTGGAGAAATAATCAAAATATGTTAAAAATAAGAAAAAAAGTCGTAAGTGCGTCGGAAAATATTGAGATATCGAATTTTTGTTACATGGCTTACTTTACTACCTTTATTTTACCACATGTCCAAGTATCCTGATGCATTTTCCGAATACCCTATATATTTGTGAAACATGCATATTATTTTTCTATAACGCTATAACATATAAGTACAACGAATGACTACAATAATAATTGAATACGTTTTATTCTGAGATAAACCTAGCCAAGGCTTCTGGAATAAATTTATTTGTATAATACAGTATCGCATTATAAAAAGTTTACCAAATAAAAGAAATTACATGCAATATATGCATTTTAGAAAAGCTAGGAACGTAAGAGTAAGAGTAGCATTCACATAAGCCTCTGATGTACCGAAATGGTCTCAATGCCGAGTCTTATGCTGTCAGTTTTTAATTTATCGGTTAGTTGCTTGTTAAAATATTGAAATCGGTGTATTTTCTTCAAATTATTTTTGTACTATTCTTTTTATGTAACTCTTACATGTTGTTACTATTGTTAGATTATGTTCGCAAGAATTAAATGAATAAAATAAAGAAAATCTTTAATGTATTCACGGGCATGGGCGCACCCAGGATTTTGTCTCGGGAGGGGGGGAGGGGGGGGGGCTGAATAATGCAATTCGGTGGATTTCTTCAATTAGTAGTACACTTTTTCAATTTTTTGGTGTCTAGGATGTAGGTAAGGGGGGGGCTGCAGTCCCCCAGCCCCTCCTCTGGGTGCGCTACTGCTGACGGGTACCACTGCAAATAGATTAAAGAAGTTTATTTGTCCCTCCATCACGTCGAGGCGGGCACATGCAATATTTTCGAAGACCAAATTTTTAAAAATAATTTTTTCGACAGGACATTTTTGAATGGAAAGTTAAAATAAAAAAAAATAGAAAAACATCTTAAGCAAACGCAAACAACACTGAGCGAACCCAAAAAAAAGGCGAATCTTGAGGTTTCGGCGAAGAAGCCCGGGAAGTTGCACTGCAGCCTATTGGCTTATTGTGCTCTCTGTGAAGTTTGCTCAGGTTTATATAAACTTTCTATTTGCAAATTTTTCCAGTCGAAAATAGTGTTTTCGAAAATTTGTTTATTTAAAAACGATGTCTTCGGAAGTTTAGTTATGATACCAAAGAAAAAAACTGATTAAAAAATTCGGTTTTCGAAAATATTGATTTTCCAAAATTATGTTTTCGAAACTATTTCACAGTCTTTACTGGTAATTATGTAGCTATTTTAGTAAAAGAAAAAATCAAATGATACATGAATAGGCATGTTCACAAAAAAATAAAAACGTGTTTAAATACAATAGAATCCTCCTATAGGGCCTTAAAATTATATATGTAAAGTTTAATGAAATTCTAAAAAAGCCTGATGCCCAAAAAATCCATGCAAAGTTGCCCCATTCGTTTGAATCCGCTAAACACCCTCTTATTGGCCTGACGTCACTGCTGCTATCATGAGTCACGCGCCAAAACCCGTGCTTATATATAGAACGCCGGTCTTTCTGTTGAAGCAAGGCGTCGCGTCGGGTGTCTCGTGTATTGTTTTGTTACTGGCTTTTGGTGCTGCAAGCTGCAAGATGGACGAGGGTTTTCAGAAAGCTGATTCCCATAATTTGCAAACAGTAGATGTTGTTATGGTGTCTGATTTTTTAACCCAATGTAAAAACTTAAATCAACCCCAAACAAGTAGACCTTCATAATACAATGTTCTACAACTACATTAAAACATATCCATTATATATATATATATATATATATATATATATATATATATATATATATATATATATATATATACATATATATATATATATATATATATATATATATATATATATATATATATATATATATATATATATATATATACATATATACATATATATATATATATATATATATATATATATATATATATATATATATATCTTATATCTATATATATATATATATATATGTGTGTGTGTGTGTGTGTTACTGTTTGATAATGTAAGATTTGAAATATACTGTAAATACTACTGTTTGATTATTGGGCTTTGTAAATTAATTATTGCACATGCTATAATAATCACATTGTCAAGTTTTTTAACCAACTGTAAATTTACGGTAGCATGTGGACTTTTAAAGTCCCTAACACGTTTTATGATCCGCTCGATATGAATTCGAACACTGGCTATTCTCTTAGTAAGCAGGACATCATCCTGTGTCATTTTTTCTTTATTGGCAACACTAGGTGGTCTAACTAATGTACAATTTTTTTTATGTAAAAAAATTTCAATTTTTTTAAATCCTCTATCAGCCATTACAACACTGTTTTCAGGAAGGTGATTTTAAAAGCCACAATCTTCAAATATGGCAACGTCACTAGTACGCCCGCCATATCCTTTGGACACAAAATTAATAAGGCCATCTGGAGTTGACGAAATTAGATACTTTATGGTATTACATTTTTTATAGTCTGACCATGTTAAAGCTTGCTGTTTAGCCGAACTTGGTTTCTGAATTTCAATCTAGAGACAATCTATAATTGATTGTACATTTGAAAAATGTATTCTGAATTGTATCGGAAGATTTTTTTTTACAGAAAATTTGCTTGGCCAAAAAATTAATTTTTCCATAAAGTGAGCTAAAATAATGGAGGTGCGTTGAAATATTTTAGAAGCATATGTTTTTGACACTCCAAATAAGTCGCCAATTTTCTCAAATGATTCGTCTGTCTTGATTTTATATAATGTTAAATATATAAACATTTTTTTTATTAAACATCTTGTTTGTAACAGATCCAGAAACTTCTGATTTTCTTTGGGAACACCAGTGTACATTCGCAATTTCTTTTCTAAAATATCCATAAACATGGCCCTGAACTTAAACTGCTTATTTTGTTTATCACTTATCTTCTCACTACTAGCGTCACTGAAATGACAACTGTCTGAACACGAAGAAGTACTTGTAGCAACGTCTTTCTCTGATCCACTACTGTCACTGTTGAAACGTACACGTTTTTGCTTATCACTGCTAGAAATAACGGGAACCGCGAATTTAATGGGAGATGTCGCAACATTCTCTACGGCTACATTTGTTTGTAATGAGACCTGAATTGCTTTGCTACGATACTTAATCGGATGAGCCTGGCAAGAAAAATCCAACTTAAAAGTTGAGTTCTCGGTGCCTTCGAGTGAATTAAACGATGTACTCGGTTGTATTTCAATTGATGTGTCATCAATTAAGTTCTTTTGTAAACATACTTCAGAATCATTCAAAATTTCAGAAATTTTTCTTTTTCGGGATCTTATTTTACTACTTAAGCGGGGATTATTTGGTTTTTTATCTGACTGGCAACTAAAAACATGCGGGACTACATCAGGCTTCATTCGGGCTTGAACTTTGCTTAACTTGTATTCATAGTAATTTTCCATATCATATCTTCGGTAAGCTGTAAAAATATAATTTTAAAATATTGCGTTAGTTATACAAAGCCCTAGCCTTACTTACGGTAAAATGGTCTTGACAACAAAAAAATACTGTTTTTAGTGATACATCTTTTAGTTCCCTTCTTGCTGCAGTAAACCATTTCTTTTTATTTAAGAGATTCCGTGGTACTGTTATAAATATCATCTGTGGATTATTTTTTGATGTATTTACACATCGGGGAACAAAACACCACTTATTTACACTCATTTTACATTCAAACAACCTGAGAAACCAAAGAAATTTAGCGAAACTGAAGCGCGCCAGAAGTAAAACTCTGTTAAAAACACGCGGCACAATGCAAGCGTCGACGGATCAAAGCAGTGACGTCAAACGCTGCTAGCCTCGGGCAGGGTACGTTTTCTAGCCTCGCTGAATTCTAGATTTTTATTTTGCGTTTATTTAATCACATTTTAGTTTTTAAGAATTTTTGCGATGATTATGTGTTTTTAGACTATTATAGCTGTCGAATTTCATCATAACTAAAAATTAGTGAACATGCCTATTGTCAGTTCTTTTCCTTTATCTAAGTTTAGAAGAATCAACAATTTTAATGTTTTAAGATGGAAATATCGGTGCAAAAAGAATACAGTTTAAGCTGGTTTTACAAACTTTTGACCTCAATAACTTAAAATATTTCAAGTTCCAACCCAAATTTGGTGATCACTGATCAGTGCGTAAATCTTGTCCGAAGTAAAACCAGCTCAACTCATAGGTGCGAAATTCGATACATTAGTTAGTTTTTATAGAATCAATATATTCTAGAAACGATCACAGTGACTATTAAAATATAAAAGCGTCCAAGCACATTAAGCAACTAAAATACCTGTGTGAACGACTCAAAGAATGAGTTCGGTAAAGAACCCAATTCTGCTTCCACAAAATAGCGCTGCGTCCGCTGCGTTAGGTGCAAAAGTAAAATAAAATTATATCAGTAATGTATAGGTAAACTATATTAAGAGAATAAATTGTTTACTATTTCCCTTTGCTAGAACTCTCTGACCAACAGTGAGAATCCGCGAGGTCATTCGCTCATTCGAAAGAAAAGTGATACATCTCAAAAATTGTTGATTTTGAGTTAATATCGCCAAAGTACTTTAAAACTACTAAATAATACATATTATAGTACGACGGCATATATAAATGGCGCTAGTGTTACTATTCTTCTAGGCACAAAAATTGCTTTTAAATGTAGTTTTTTTTTCTACAATGCATATTTAATTAAAACCACTTAAGACTAAAATGGCAAAAATTGTAATTATGATTTATAAAAGTTAATATTATAAAGCTTATCGTAAACGTTAAATAAATAAAAATGCTACTAAAACTTATTAATTGCCTCTCATGAACAAACGTATTTTCTTTGTGTTACTATTCTTTGGAATAAGCTTTATTTCTATTACATACAACTATAACCATAGTTTCTTTATTCTTACCCTTGTCAATGTAAACCCTTAACTCTCAGATTAGACCGCTATTAGTAAAAGTTAATATACTTGAAAATAATTTGAAATTTAAAGTGTTGCCTTGGGTCTACAATGATTCTTTCACGATTCTCTTGATTAGTAGAAAGTGCGGTCGAAATAGCTATTTACCAAACAAGTGCGGAATGTGATGCTTTTCCGCACGCGACTGCAGTCGAGTGCGGAAAAGACGCTTTCCGCACGTGTTGGGTACAATGTTTTTTCCTAAGAGCGTCAGGAAAATTATCTAGTTTTGGTATTTGAAAATTATATAGTTTTGGTATTAATTATTTCAGTATAGACGTCAAATAAGTTTTTCACTTTTTCATTTGCTATTTTAAACATGAGTAATGGTGACTGCCATTGGACGTGCAACAAGCTCTTTAGTGTCAGCATGATGGAGCTCCTTGTCATAGCACAGCCAGGAAAACCGAATATTTAAATGAGACTTTTCCACAAAGATGGATAGGAAGACGTTCGGAAACACCCTGGCCACCTAGGTCACCGGATATTACACCTTTAGATTTTTTCCTCTGGGGGCGATTAAATGAATTAGTCTACAAGCACAGACATTTCCGTGATATTGATCACCTAGATGAAATTATAAGACAATGTATCCGACAAATTACTACCCGTATGTCCAGAAACGCTGTATCAGAGTTTTCTAGTAGGATAATAATTTCTATGGAAAAATGAATATGGAATAAATGATTTTTGAACCAGTTCCAGGCGTTTTATTTGTTGTTGCTAAATTGTTTAAAATAAAGTTATTTTTTACCAACCCTGTACATTTCATCCTACGTTCGAGACTAACATATAACTTGATTCGTGCTCTTACATAACGTTAATGTAGTTTAAATAAAATTTAAAATAGTCTTGTGTAGGATTGATTCACAATTTTATTTTGAGCCCCCCTGTATGTTCTAAATTAATTTTTTTAATCGCAGGCTTATTTTCTCAAAAATGAAGTTACATCAAATTTTTAAATTAACCTTGAGATAACGTTTTTCTGTGTTTTTAACTTTACTGAACTATGACTTTTATTTTTGGAAGACACCCAGTATGTCCTACATCAATTTTTCCTCGTGCAAAGTTAATTTTTCACGATGCAGAAGTTTTTATGGAGAGCCACTTTTTGCTCCAAAATCGATATTAAAGGAGTTTCCCATTTGGCAAGAACTTCCGAGGACACGCTGTATAAGTGATATTTTTTAAAATCTCTTGAGATACCAATGGAAAAAGTAAAATGGAAAAAACCTCAGAATTTTGATCATCTTTAAATCGAACATATACTTAAGCACCGCTTAATATAGTTTACCCTGTTAGTGCAATTTGTTTGCTTTTACAGGTAGTAAACTGCTGAATTTTTTGCAAAAATAAATTAAAAAGTGAATAATGCGTTTTTTTCTATATTATAAACAAGTTAAAAAAATATTAGCTTTATCTAAATAATAAAAAAAAAAAATGCACCAAGGGATGTAGATCTGAATTGGGAAAATTTTCGCCATGCTATCATGATACAAATATTTTAAATGTTATTACTTTCATCAACCTGTACTGCTGTAACGATTACCATTTCGTTCTGATGACCTGATTCTTCCTTTTCCGTAACATTTTGCATTTATTTTAGTTGGAACTGAGATCAGTTGTCAGCGCTTATCAATGTTTTTTAACACTGTCATGGTTCAGCTATTTGCTATAAAAAATCGGTCTTCACCGAAAAGCCATCGGTTATTTTATAGCAAATAATTAAGCAACAACAATGTTAAAGGTATCAAAATAGTGGAATACTCTTAACTAATACTGTGGTATACAAGTAGAGCAGGACGAGTGTTTGTATAAATATTCTACTACAGTAGCAAGTGACCCCTATCCATTCTCATTTCCTTGAAATATTTTTAAAAAATTCTTGGACACATAACTTTTATACAGCGTGTCCAGAAACCATCTTAACAAATGGGAAACTTTTTTATTTTTGACTATACGGAAAAAAGTCATCCTTCACAAAAAATTCTGCTTGTTGAGAAAATAACACTCAGATCGAAAATTTTGACCCAGCATATACGGGGTGTCAAAAAAAAATAAAAACGATAAATGTTGTAGAAGGAAAACTATCTTTAATTATAATTGCAAAGTACAATAACGTAAGAAAGTGTCGCCCAGAACTGAAAAGTGACCAAATATGAAATTTCACAAAATATCTTTATGGTACTAAAGGTACCTACATGTATATGTACTAACGGTACATACATATATGAATGACCGTATTATGTACATTTGAATTTTTTGAAAAAATGTTTTGAAATGCGTTTTTTAAATAAAATATTACCAAAATAAACAACAATAACATTTTATGAAATACTACACTAAGCTTCAACATGACTTCACCGTTTCTTTCCACACAAACTATTGTACGTCGTGAAAAATTTGCCACTGCATTTCTAACCATCTAAGGGGCAATTTATTGGACACATTCTCTGATAATTCTCTCTAAATGGTTTATATTTTCGAAAGTTCTGTGGGCATGGACTTTTAAGAATCCCCCTAAGAAAACATCTAGGAGATTATATCTGGGGACCTTGGTGGCCCAGCAAATTCTGACCCTCGTCCAATCCACCTCTGTGGAAATGTCCGGTTTAAAAATTTACTCTTGCAGAGCTGCGACATGGAGCACAGTAATGTTGGAACCAAAGTTGTTTTTTATATCCTGTAGTAGTCGATAAAAAAATACAAATAATTCCGTGTTCAAAAAGTTCAACTAAATTTCACCGGTAATATTTTCTCGAAAGTACGGCCCTACAATTTTGCTTCTAAAAACACCACACCAAACGTTTGTCTTGAAAAAATACTCAGTTACAAAATGGGATTCTCATCACTTCACCACCTACAGTTTTGGGAACACATCACTCCATTTGAGGTGGACGTGGCCTCATCTGAAATATTTTTATTGCAAAAAATGGGCCATCTTCTACGTCACCTTGAAACCAAGACCAAAACAAGAAACGCGAATCAAAATCTCTAGGCTGCAGTTTGTGAAGAAATTTTGGTTTGGATGGGTGAAAATGAGTTTCCCTTAAAATAACTGGAAATGTAGATTTTGCTTGGGAACAGTTTGTTCACGACAGCTTGCAAAACCTCTAATTGGGTATCTTCGTCCATCCGCCAAACCTGGTGCTCGTAAGAAAATGTATTGCTTACAGATCCGGTACTTTTGAAATTTATTAATAATATCTCCAACAGTCACATGGCTTACTATTTTATTCGGATGTCTTTCATTAAAAATTTGAGCAGCCTCTTTGTATGTTTTATAGTGGTCCCTAATAATTATTAATACTATTTAAATTTTTTCCTCCGTGGTAAGTTTAGTTTGAGCACCATATTTAATAAAAAGGAAACACAACTGTCAATATTTACAAGTAAAACAATTAGTTGTCAAAGAGTCATTTGGTACTATACCTTAATTTGTACTTTTCCCGATGAATAGTAATTTATTTCTACAGTTTATTTTGGTAATATGTTATTTACCAAACATGTATTCAAAACACTTTTATTTTAAATTCAAAGGTACAGTTGTATTCACTGAAAATGGGTACAAGTCTTATGACTAGATTTTGCCATAATTGAGTAAATCAGGCTTTACTTATCGACGCCGATAGACAAAACAAAAACATATAAAATGTGATAAATGATTTTAATGTATTAGAATATTTCTACAACGCAAATTTTTAAACTCAATGTAACCAATAACAATAATAAAAACAGAAAACTACCTATAATTAATATTTAATTATAATTTAATATATCATTTGTAATAAAATTATAAAACTTTAATATTTGGTCATATGACCATTTTTTTCGACTATTTGAACCAATCTGGATGGAATTGAGTTAATTAAATTCGCCATAACATTTGGATTAAGCTCTTCCCAGCACTCGTGAATAACTTCCCATAATTCATTAGAATTGTTTGGTATAAATTTTTTTTATATATTTCTTTTACAATTAGGCCCCAAACATTCTCTATGTGATTAATATCGGGACTGTAAGCGGGCCATGGCAAGACTTCAATATTATTATGATGAAACCATTCCCTCACAGCATTTGCGGTATGGACCAGGCAGTTATCATACTGAAAGACGAATGAGTTATTTTTACATATTTGTCCAACAGATGGGAGCATTATATCTTCCAGAACAGACATATAATGTTCGGCGTTAAACCTTCCCTCCAATCACCAGCAGACACCAAGTCCATAAGCACTTATCCAACCTCATACATTTACTGAAAATCGCCCAGGTCTGAAAGCAAGATCGCTAGTGTAGCGTTCTTCGAATCGTGTATTGTCTGGTCGGTAGACACGAATTTGTCCATTATATGTCGACTGAAAAACCTTTTCATCAGTGAACCCTACCGTGTTCCAAAACTGATGGTCGCGGTAGTTATAATTTAGGGCGAAAAGTAAACGAGACTGTTTCCGTTTTTCTGTGAGCATCACTTTTTCGCAGCTACACGGTTTTTTAAGTCAGATTCTTTGACCCTTCTGCTAGCGGTAGGTTGAGACCCAGGAAATCCTGTGTCAATGACAGCATTTCTTGCAGTTTCAAAAGGATTTGCCCTTAGGTATCCCAGAAATGCATCATTTTGTTCAGGGACGGAAATGCGTGCCGGACCAGTACCAACTTTTCTTCTCAAAGACCCCTCTTGAATCCAACGTTGCTTAATTCTCGAAATCGTGTTTTTGCTCCTTCCGGTAAAATCTGCTAATGCACGTATTGACCACCCATCTTCAATTCTGGCTATTATTTGAGCTTTTTCGTTTTCAGTTAAATGACGAGGCATTTTGAAAATTTTTAGCACTGACAGGCTTATCAACCATACATTATTTTTAACTCAAATTCAATCAAAACCGATTTACACTATATCAATGTTAGTGTACGTATTTTCTGTGAATAAAACTGTACCTATGAATGACCTCGACCATAAAGATATTTTGTCAAATTTTATATTCGATCACTTTTCAGTTCTGGACGACACTTTCTTACTTGTACCTTGCAATTAAAATTAAAGATAGTTTTCCTCCTACGGCATTTATCGTTTTTACTTTTTTAGACACCCCGTATATGCTGGGTCAAAATTTTTGAGAGTTATTTTCTCAACAAGCAGAACTTTTTGTGAAGAATAACTTTTTTCTGTAAAGTCAAAAATAACAAATTTCCCATCTGTTAAGTTTCTGGACGCCCTGTATAAATATAAATTTTAATACTTTTACAAGAATCCTAAAAAATTAATGACACCTATTTTACAATACTTTCTTTTTGTAGACTTTAGCGCTTCATAACTCAGTAGCAATAAAACACTGGTTTAGGTTTCTAAATGAAAACTTTCCAGCATTAAAAAACATAATATTGAAGCAGCATTCAACATTATAAAGTACTAATTGGAATAACATATTTTTAGCACACTATTAATGTGATCAACAATGCCATATTATTAAAATTTTAAACTTGGAGTACAAACAGGATGGAGGTAATGCATTATTTTGCATTTGGCTGGCGAAATATTATCCATTCAAAATATCATCCCCGAATTATATAAGGTGTTGTTCGATAGCTATGTTATTTAACTTTCTGATATTGATTACTTTTGATATTCTAGAAGCAAAAAAGCTTAGTTCCTACGGATTATGCATTAACAAATATAATGTTTAACAAAAATAACTAAAGTAACAGCTTACCTGCATAAACTTAGCAAACTCAACACAAATATTTAAAATGTTTACTATAGTACTCAAAATAGCTGGAATTGTCAGCATACAATCCTTCAGACAGCTATCCAGAAAATCACAGTGACAGGCTAGGATTTCATCAACATTATGTACCTTAAAAAGTTGACAACATGAACGAAAAAATAAACATTTAGGAACAAAAAAGTGGTATTAGGGTGATTGCCCTAAAAATGAGTCATCCTCTTTGTGGTCATCCATAAATTAAGTCACACAAATTTCATCGTTTTCTGACACCCCCCCCCCCCATCTTTGTCACACGTAATCGCATTCGTGTGACCCCCCCCCCCCTGTTGTGACGTCATTCATTTTGCAACTTGAGATTTAGAACTTGATTAAAACAGCACTTCCAATATTATTATTATTTTTTAATATTTTCAAATAAAGTTATTATAAAAATCAAACCCAAGCAAACCTTAGTATTTTCATTTAAAATTCAATGGAATTCCCCTAAATAAAAGTAGTATTCGTAAATACTGCAACTACCCAGTTCTGTGAATCCCCGCAGACTAGATGACAAAATTGAAAAAAGATGCCAAATAAAAAGATAATGAAGACAAAGACGAAATGAAAACATTCTCCGTTATAGTAGTTAGCAAATCGGTTAAAGAGGTCGCCACGTTCTTAATTTGAGTCGCCAATAATATTTTATACTAATCCACACGGCCACCGGGTCTACTTGGCGTGCGGTGTTAAAATGCTACATAGTTAAGAATGTCGGAAAAAGTAAGACATCACAAAAATCGTTGAAATATGTTAGGTATGTAAAGTTTGGCCAATCAGTCTATGACAGGAACGAAAGGGGGAAATGCCTCAAAAAATGTCCAGAATATTCTAATAAACTCTCCGAAAATGGGCGTGCTTACTATTTTTGGCTGAATAAAAGGTAACAAATAAATATAACGAAAACATTCACTATAAATTTAGTCTTGTTCATACTTTGTTGAACGGTTAATCCGGCTTCTCCTATAGAAGAGTGCATCAGGTTAATTTTACAGTCATTTCTTGCGGAAAACCAGTCTATTTTACCCTACTACCAGCTACCATGTCATTTCCGTGTCCGTTGTTATTTGATTTTTATGTTTAAAAAAATCTCAGACAAATAAAAGTAAATATGGTCCTTGCCTTATAGGATTATTTCTTTGTATCTTACTGTTTCAAGTTTTTTTAATTATGTCCAATTAATATAAAACATCCAGTTTTGTGTCAAATTTTAGTCACAAAACTGACGATTTATACACGGGACTGATATTTTTGAATATTTTTGTAAATTCTTTCACAACGATAAAACTAATAGCAATTTTACTACGTATAATATTTTTGTGAGTGCCTGAATAAAATTGGAGTGGTTTAAAAAATGTGTACTTAAGTGAAGGTTTATGAAGTATGTCAGCGGCTGGGGTTAAGATTAGCATAAATTTGGACAAAATTTTGCAAGATAGGTAAAAATGTCACTCCTAATAAAAGTTATTGCTGGCAAAATAAATAAGATTCGCCTTATGAAAAATTTAATTTTTATTCAGGGAGCATAAAAAATATGAAAACGTTATTTTGCGTAAGAGTAAACACACCTTGTCTATCATTTTCTACCAAAAGAATAAATATGAAATATTCTAAATTAAACCCTATGCCGCAGCACAAGATTTGATTATTTAAATGTTTTAATGAAATTTTGTACTTCGGCTTAGGGTTAAATTTAAAACATATTTCATATTTGTTCCTTTGGTAGAAAATGACAAACGAGATATGTTTATCTTTCGCAAAATAACGTTTTCGTATTTTTTATGCTCCCTGTAAAAAAAATTAAATTTTTCATAACATGTATCTCATTTTACAAGCAAAACCTTTTATTATAAGTGACATTTTTATGTATCTTGTAAAATTTGGTCCATTTGTCCTCTTCTATATATCCTCCAGTACATAATAATATAAAAAGTAAACACCAATGCGAGATAAAAGGATGTACAGGCAACATGCCAGCTATAACTGCTAAAACTTATTACAATTAGTGCCTTTGCATAATTTGTGTCCTTTATAAATCTTGTGCATCCCAACGTCAAAAAAAAAAAATTAAAATAACTTTATAAATTAGTTACACCTGACTGTTTTACATCACTGCACTACATCATATAATAAAAGGGACTACATATTTTGCCGTACTCGTTAAAAGCATTATTTTATATTTTCACAATTTTTATGAAGGATAAAAACAGTGTAAAAATCACCCACTTTTGTAGTAATCACTTATTAAGAACTTATATACCTTACTAATTTTCTGCAAAAACAAACACCAATGGGGCTCGATTACTTCGACCATCATGTGATATTCCAAATTTTGTACACAGTGTAACATTTTTTGACGCAATACGAAAGCTTCTCTATAATGTCTAGCATCTTGATAGTGAAATTTTTTCGCAACCTTATTTGACTTCCAAACTTGACAGAGAAGCCTCTCCACATATTTTGAATAAAAAAGAAGTCGAAATAACATCTGGTAGCATGCTAGAGATTTCTTGTTTAAAATCAGCGATAGAGGCCATCGAACTTCGTAGCTGAACGTAAACGATTCTATGACTGACAACTTTTTAGGGTCAAAGCTAGACCAGTATTCTGAAAAATATAGCATAAAATTCTTACTTCGCACCGAACAGTTTGGTTTTAGGGAATCGAGGGAGACAAGTGATGCAATTTTCGCATTTCTTGAAAAACTGTATTTGGGTATTAATGATGGCGAGGTGGCTGCAGCGGTGTTCTGTGATTTGTCAAATCACGGAATACTGCTGTGGGAGCTGGAGAAATATGGAATTTTTGAATAACCAGCTCTTTTTTCACAATGTAGAATAGCGATGGGTCGTTCGCGAACGAGTCGTTCAATTTAAACGACTCTTTTCAAAGAGTCGCGAATGAGCCGCTCCCATCAACTGAACGATACGTTCACCGCTCGTTAAAATATCTGGCTCGCTCTCGTCCGTTCGTAGAAATTCCACTCCGCGCTTTCGCGAGTTTCAGACAACTCGGAGAGCGCCAGCTGCGAGAGCGCGAGCCGGGAGCGCCGGGAGCGGCTCAGTTCAGTCAGTCGGAGTCGTATAATAGAACGAGAGTGGTGGAGCATCTAGCGGCCTATAATAATACATTACCCAGTTTGTACGTCTTTCGTATTACTATTATTTTACGATTAATTACTTTGTCGGAATACTGCAACGTTTTTTAACGGCGTATACTGCGGGTAGTTTATAACTTTGAAATCCATATTACATAATCATTATCTAATCGACAATAAAACCATTTTTGTTAATATGTATTTACTTTTATTTTGAACATTTAACAAATAAAAATTTTAATCATTCCAATATTTTAATTAATTTTATTTAATTTATTTATGTTATGTATATTATTTCTCTTTGAAGCCGTCACGCCACAATCAGGCAGCGGGCCGACGGCAGTCGTAAATGTGTAATTCACATCCGCGTTTTATGCTCTCTTTTATACACATGAACAAGTGCAGGTGTCACGTTAAAGTAAAGAGCTCCGCGATTCTGTAATTCGCAACTCAGCAGCCCTCGTTCAATCGAACGACTCCTTGCGAACGACTCTTCCAAGTGAGCTGAACGAGTGAGCGGGCTCTCTTGAAAATGAACGAATGACCCATCGCTAATGTAGAACTATTATTTATAAAATACTTTTTTTGTAAAGTTGATAATAAAAAAATACTTTTATCTTTGGGACCTCCTGTATGTTCCAAACCTAATTCACTAACATAAAAAAGTCAACTCTAGTACATTTACAGTGGCAGTTTCCCTTTAAATAATGATTCTTGTCTTTTTAGCTTCACGTAAATTAGCACTTTTACATTTTTGAGCCACCCTATATGTCTTAGATCAACTTTTTAAATGGAAATGATATTTTCTCTGCAGAACTTTTTATGAAAAATATCTTTTTTCCGTAAAGTCAAAAATAAAAAAGTTGTCCAATTGTTAAGACGGTTTCTGGACACGCTGCCGCCCTTTACAGTGGGTAAAAATAAGGATTGTGTGAAAATGTCAGTGGCGGCTGGTGAAATTTTAAAGTTGTATATCTCTGTTGCTACCTACGGGATCCATGACAAGTTCAGTTTTTTAATAGTGAGCTTACTAGGAATGTTTTGGTAAAGAAAAAAATATTTTGTAATTTGCGAAAAAAAGTTGGATTTTTGCGGAGCCCGCCCTGAAAAAAAAAATTAACACGTTTAGGTATTTATTATTTTTTATAAACAAATCATCACTATGTCGAAAATGTCTAAGTTTAAAGAGGAAAAATGTGTTAGTTTAGAAAGTTACAGTCTTGAATTTTTATAAACCTAAAATATATTTTTTAAAAACGTTCAAATGACTATAATTTTCTACTAAACACATTTTTTTCTCTTCAAATTAAAAAATTTTCGACAAAATGATGTAAAATTTGTTTAGAAAAAATAGTAAATAAAATACCCAAACGTGTTAATTTTTTTCCCAGGGGGATCCACAAAAACTCAACTTTTTTTCGCAAATTAGAAAATATTTTTTATCAAACATTCCTAGTAGGGTTCACTATTAAAAAACCTGAACTTGGCATGGGTCCCGTAAGTAGCAAAAGAGATATACAAGTTTAAAATTTGTTCGGTAACGCCACTGGGATTGCTCGAATTTTGTTTCCCAATAAACACAGACTATCCAAAATAATAAGTATAAAAACGAACAAAAAGTGACTGAAATCAAATGCACCTACCTTGTTCTGAATTCGTTTGTATGCTAAGAATCTTAAACATTTGAAATTGTAGATTAAACGGTAACAATTCTGTCTTCAAATCATCTTTATATGGGTCATTAACGGCACTGGAAAGCCTTAAGGCCAAATCCATAAGGTTTTCGACCCTTCCCTGAATAACATCAACGATTGTTTTGTTTAGTTCTTTTTCGCAAAGTGTTAAAAAGGTTACTATAAAATCTCCTTTATCAAGCAAGAAATAATGTTTGACAGATCTCAGTCTTCCTATCAGATCTTTCTCCTTTATGACTAGATCAAGAAGCGTTTGACTAGCAAACATATATGCCTTTTCAATGGCTTCAATGTAATGTTTTTCCTCTATTTTGTATTCAATTGGATGAACCTTTGTTTTTACAGGTTTACCTAAAAATAAATTTTATCTACTGATGAGAAAGGGTATTCACAACTTTGGTAAAACTTGCATTTTTTTTTTATCTGGGACAGCCCTTGTAGACTTCAAGCCTAACTAACGTACCGTGGGCGTCCGAAGAGAAGGAAAATGTAGTCTATTGACACGGGATTTAAAGGATTGAAGAATGGGAGGGGAAGGGAAAACATATGCAGGTAATTTGTTTCATAATCTGGAGACACTAGGTATGAATGCGCGAGAGAAGTGGGATGTTATAGGCTTTTGTAGCTGGACAGTAAAGGGATCCATACGTAACGCGCCTCTTGTTGTTCTGTTAGGAACAGTCAAGGGGGAATTATAGCACATAGCTTTTCAGAGCAAAATTCGTGGAAGTATCGGTAGAAAAGGGACAAATTCCCAATAGCGCGGCGATGAGCGAGAGAAGAGTGTTTTCTTGTGAGGACTGGGTCATTGATGAGTCGGTCTTTTGAATAGAATCAAGGATGTAAAGTGTCCAAGGTGATGCCGCTCCCCGGATGTGCGAACAGTATTCTAGTTTAGGTCTTATTGGGGAAACATAGAGAGTGCGTAAGTTGGAAGGGGAGAATCATTTTCTGGCTCGAAAGAGAAAACCAAGCTTTTTAGCTGCCGATGTGGCTACTGAAGTAATTAATGTAATGTGCCAGCTGAGATCATGTTCGAGAGCGATGCCAACAATATCGAACGTTTCATTGTTCTGTAGGGCTTGACCATTCATGTGGATAGGGTAAGTGTTGCAGGATTTTTTGCGTGACAGGGAGCAAAACTGGGTTTTGGAGGCGTTAAACTAAACAAGGTTCTTGGCACCCCAGTCAAAGACTAATTGAAGATCTTGGGAAAGGGATAGGTGCATAGATCTGCGTCTATTATCCAACTCTTGATTCGAGACTTGTCTGGAAAAATGAATGTTGGAGTGAAGAGTACTTCGTCAGCATAACTGTGGATGGGATTGGAAGTTGAAGAGAGCAGGTCATTAATATGAAGAAGAAATAGAGTTGGTGCCAGACAGGGTCGATAAAAATCATTATTTTTAAAAAAAATCAGAAATCAGCGATTTTTTTTAAATCATGATTTTTTTGATATTTTTCTAAAAATTTTATTTTGGACTAATTTGTTATTAATACACATATTTCCTAATTGTTCATATATTATCTTCTTGAGTCAAACTTATAATGAAAAAATATTTTGAAGGGTAAATAATACAGATATGAAACAAAATTCGACATGTCAAGTCGGAAAAATTCCGTTCGCGACTTCGTCGGAACTTGCAAAGATTTGCGGAAAATGCTCGGCTATATGTATAAATGACACGCGCCTATTCCAGTTATCAGTAATATTTTTGCTTACGAGAGTAATGTAGCACGAAATTTTGAATCATGACAAGTCGGGGTAGAAAGGAATTTAGTATTTGGCAACATTTTATAAAAAGCAAGTGGTTGGCAAACTAGGATACAGAGCGGTGTCTAAAGTGTGGTAAAGAGATGCAAGGTTTAGTAGATAGACTGAAAAGTCACTGGGAAACCTGCAAAAGTAATATTAGTGGTCTTGAAAGTGATTGTGAATTCTAGCCTGGAACTAGCCAAAATGAAGTTATCCAGTCGGCAAAGAAACAGAGAAGGGACAAGGGAAATGGAGGTGGAAGTGAAAATAGTGGAAGTAGCAGTCATTTGGGTTCGTTTGTCGTGCGAACTTGTCAAGATAAGAAGAAGAATGCAAATAGCTAAAGCCGTTTATGCAACAAACTGCAGTTTTAGATCGATAGAAAATAAGGAAGTTCAAAAGGCCATAGAAATGTGAAGACCAGGTTACGTTCCTCCGTCTAGATTTCAGTTATCATTAACGCTCCTAAATGAAACATTTGAAGAAGAAAAATATAAATGTTATCTGGACAGTTTATTTGCATGTTCATGGATGGATGGTCTAATGTTCATAATGAGCTCATAATCTGTGTCGTGTTAACAGCAGAAGATGGAAACCGTTCTTCTAGAAAGCACAGATATATCCTGTCTTCCTCATATGGCTGATTATCTTGCAAAATTGGTCAACTATTTAAAAAAGATATGACCAACCTTTAACCTCCTTTCACTTTTTGCAATATAAACCTACAATAAACAAAGAAGAATATTCATTACTGAAGAAAAGAGAGATGCTCTATATACTGTTGACAGAAATTTTGCAGACACAGCCTTATTACCATTGATAATTAAGTTGGAAGCCAGGTCGGACCCTTTTCACAAAACTATGTTTTCGTATGCAATAATTAAAAATGTAACAGCAGTACAGTGGTGGAGATCCCAAGAAAAAGTTCCAGAAATTATGCAAGTGCTACCTATAGTGATTTCTGTTTTGTGTGCCTGTGCATCATCTGCAGATATAGAAAGGATGTTTTCTTCCTATGGACTCGTTCATTCGGATATCAGAAACAGACTAGGCAACGAAATGGCAGTTAAACTAGTATTACTTTTTAAGCATTATAAACACTATATAGCGCGACAATATTTTGTTTTTACTTTTAGGTTATGTTCTATATTTTTTTGTATTAAAACGATTTTTTTAAAGTTTTATTTTTGTGAAAAGCAGCTACATCCCTTTTCAAGTATTATATCGAATATTATAAAAATGAAAATGCATCAAGGTTTTTTTTGTATTAAAAGTAGTAGAAAGATTTATTTTTATGAATAAATATGATTTGGACCTAATTTTTTTAATTTTAATCATGATTTTTAAATTTGAAATCACTTGATTAAAATCATGATTTTAATCGCTTATTTTAATTAACTGATTTAAATCTTCTCAACCCTGGTGCCAAGATTGTGCCTTGGTGTACACTAGCATTGGTGGGATAGAAGTTAGATGAGTGACCGTCCAGTCCACTACGACAGATATGCGCCGATTAGAGAGGAAGCTACCAATCCAGGTACATAGTTTGGAAGGAAGACCGTAAGAAGGTAGTTTGTTGAGGAGTGCGGCATACCTTACTTGGTCAAAGCCCTTGGAAATATCAAGAGCAACAATGAGATTTGTATCACCATTTTCTAAATTCTGTACAAAGCTAACAAAAATATGTTCTTAAAACCTGTTTTTTTTTATAATGACTTACCACATTGTCTTATGACGTTTAGATATTTGCCAGCTTTTAAAATTATATCAGATACAGATTCCAAGAATTTTGGAATTCTCTCCCTTCTAATTGAATATTTTTTATCCCAATAATCAGCCGAATAATCAACAGGCATGTCCTCTTTTTGTATTACTTCATTGTCTTGGACAAGAAACTAAAAATTAACGAAATAAAAGCGATGAATTCTTAAAGTCTTGCTAGATTAATGATAAAGCATGTTCAAAGATACACCGTCTGATACTTAACCGCAATGCCAGTCATAAATCGTGCCCTTTTTACCTGATGGCGCAGGGTCGTACCCTCCTTGAGTAAGGATTCCAAAAAAAATTAGGTAAAAGAAAATTAAGAAATGAACATTTCTTTTAGCTAAAGAATTAAGAGAAGGTGTTAAAATAAAACTGAAACTAGTTTTTTGAAAGCTCTTGAAACGTTCATATGTTAAATTGTTAAATATTGGAAAAAGAAGAAATAAAAATGTCGCATTATTTGTAAACTTCTACAAATGAAACATCCAGTGGCGCACCCAGGGCGGGGGTGGAGGAGGGCTGTAGCCCCCCCCCCCAACATTCTAGACACACAAAAATTCAAAAAATGCACTAGGGTCAATGTGGGTAATTGGAAACGGATTTGAAGTTTTAATGTTTTTATGCTCCAAAATTTTTAGCTGTGATTAGTTATTGTTTGAAAGTGAGTAATTAATGTAATAGGTGTTTTAATAAGTGTTTTTCCAATATATTTTTGTTTAAACAATTGTTAAAAAAGTCCTATTTTTAAGAAAAATATGGTGTTTTTATTTACCCCAAAAAAATTGAAGAAATTAGGTAGTTGGGGGTAATTGAAAACAGGTGGTTTGTTGGCTGTTAAAATAAAATAAATACATGCTTGGGTAAATCGAAATATACTAAAAATATGGTTTAATATAAAGCTCACATATTTTGTTCATTTCCATTTACTCCTGTGTTGTTTTGACCTATAATGCAAAATGTTGGTATATTGAAAATAAACAAACATATTCTACCTACCTAAGGGAGAAAAAACATTTTAAATAACAAAAGCATAAAACTAAGGCTTTTAAAAAATACTGAAAGGCTTTGAATACATGTAAATAACAAAATCATAAAATTAATGCTTTTAAACAATACTGAAAGTCTTTGAATACTTGTAAATCACAAAATCGCCAAATCTTCTTTAGAGTACTGTGGTGGATTCCTTTTTTTATATACTTTCGGGGCATACTTGATATTTCTAAAAAACAGTGTAAGAAAAAAATATACATTTTATGTCAAAATATGCGCAATCCAAAAACAAAATAGACGTGTCCGAGGATTTTTCCGAAAAAAAATTGCACACTCTTTTATTGAATTTATCCGTTTTATTAAATCACAACCCTGTATGTATATTAAAAAAGATTTTAATAAATACTACAGCAACAACTAAATATTAAAACAAATTGTTTTATTACCTATTAAAGATCATTTAAATAATCCCATTAAGTTCAACCCTGTGCTTCTATTATCCCAAAAAAACTATCCTAAAATAGTATATTGTACAACGAGCATGGAATGACATGCATTTCCTACGAGTATGACGTTTGCAGCACGATGCCGCAGGCGAGTGCTGCAAATCATACGAGTAGGAAATGGTCATTCCATGCGAGTTTTACACTATACTTTTTCTGCGAATGTTACTGTTAATAAAATGGGATTAGTAATATTTTTCTTTTTAAGATGTCAAATAATGTCAATGAAATTATAAAGATTTTGACGAGGCACCGGTCAACGCCACCTTTGTAAAAAATACCCGTGCACAATGGGAACTTTGTAGTTCAATCACCATGGCGATTGAAGCACAATGAAAATGTGTAAAACACAATGCACCATGTTCCGAAATTACTATTGAACATACAATAAAGGTTTTTATTAACATTCGTAGAAAAAACATGTTTCCGTCGCAAACTTACAGATGTTATTCACCGCAAAAAAAATTTGACAAATTATAGGAACAACCAAAATTATATACTTAAGTATATAATATTATATATTATTTATATTTTCGGAAGATTCTGTAGGTTAAGAATATGCATCTAAATAAAAATTATTATCTTAATTATTAGGTATAGTTTTATTTTATAAAATTATTTACCTTTCCTTTTCATGTAAATGAATACATAGAACGCAACTGGCAGGCAATTTACCAATATGTATTATTTTAAATTAATTTATCCCTTTATTTACATGATTATTTTAAATGATATACTTCAAAATTTTTATTATAAGCAGGAGACAAAGTATATTGCCAATAGAATTTATATAAAATCGCCTATAACTAACGTAAACTCTATATTGCGCGTTATAAATTTCAAAAATAATTCACAGCGTGACGTCATGCGCGAACCCAGACGAATTTGACACGGTTTGGTATCATAATATCTTCCATTTATTGTATCATGCTATTATCCCATAGCAAAGTACCCGAAGCAGAGTTGCCAGATTGAGAGATAAGATCGGTACGGGCAAAGTATTTAGAAAGCGTAGTTATATATTAATAAAACATTATACTTTTCCCTAAAAATATAGGTTTGGCAACGGAGCAGTTTGGAAATTATTGCAGTATATTTGTCAAACGGTATATCTTTAAAGAGACTTTACCTACAATGAAACGCATGCTTTCTCTTTAAAAAATCACAAAGTAAAATAAACCTATTTTTATCATACTAGTAACTATTACCATAAACAAATTTAAAACTTTTTTGTAAAATATGTTTAACATCGTTAAATAGAAAAGTCAAGTATACTCAGGATCAAGTTAATTTACTGCCTAGGCCTTTTTCTTTAAATAGTAAATGTACATCATCTTACCTCATTTATGGGATCAGAAATAATTCCTCTATAAATCCACATACTTAACATTTTCATGAATGGAACACAAGCCGCTTCCATAAGTTTAAGACACAATTGCTGATTTCTCTCATCTCCTATTGAACTTATAACATTATCATGTAACAGGCTTAATACTTTTCCCCCTTTAGCATCAGACTAAAATACAGCACTGGATCAGAATAAAACTTGATTTTCACCTTTTCACCTGAGCATATAATAGCTTTCTAAATACCGAACAAATTTATCATTTGTGCATATTGTCACAATAAATTTAAAATTTTTAAAACAAACAGGATCTAATAAGTTCTTAATAACTTTAGATTCTCAAAACTAATGGAAAGACTAAAAATAATTCGTCAAAAATTGCTGTTGAAAGCTAAAAAAAATCTTCATGCAAAAAGGCTTTCTTTGTTCTTTTCAGATTGGCCACATGGTCGGTTACCCTGGTAACGCACCAATTGTTTCGCCACTGTTGCTATGATTTATATTTGTGAAATCATAGCCATAACGATTTTTCAGCTAGTAGGTACACTAATTATTATATTATGTTATCATAATTGGCGGCTCAAATTAAGGAAGCCAGCTGCATTCAGCTGATTTTCAACGGGGAAGGACTCACTAGATGATAAAATTGACAAAGATGTCAAATAACACGATAATGAAGACAAAGACGAAATAGAAACATTCCCCGTTATAGTAGTTAGCAAATCGCCTGAAGAGGACGCCACGTTGTTAATTTGAGTCGCCAGTATCGTTACCTTAAAGGATCCCACAGACCAACGCAAATTCGCTGTCGCAGCGGCTGCGATTTTTTTTTATAATTGACGCTGACAATGATGATTCGCGACATCGAATTCACGTTGATCTGTGGGATTCTTAATTCTAATAGGGCGTATCCCAAAAGACCTTATTTTACGGAGCACTAAAAAACGTGCTGATTTTAGTGTAACGCTTAAAGCAAACCCTTTAGGTAAATTTATTGTAGAATAGGATAGATAGAATGGAACTTTGTTTATTATAATACTTTTTATTTAGGATGCATTTCGAAAAAAATTAACATGTGCTGATAGAAAACAAAAATTATCATGTTTATTGGATTATTGCTACTTATTTTTACGTAAATTTATTTTAATCAAAATCAAAGTAATTGAACTTTCAGTCAAATCAACCTAGTTTATTTATTTATTTCTTTTTATCTCAATATACTTTTTATCGTAGTTGTAGCACATCAGTTTATGAAGAAATAGTAGTGCGCTCCTATAGCCACATAAATCATATTTTTGCACAAAAATAAAAAATCAAAGTAGGCTGATTCGTTTAAAAACTGGAAGTGTATCATAACTTTTAATTATAAACTACTTTTCTTAATACTTTTTTCACCATCTCCTAAGATGAAGTTAGTTTACTCTCGACTATTTTTGAAAATCGATTCTAAAAACATCCTGTATATTAATTACTTTGACTGATTTTTTTTTACTTTTACACCTTATCCATACTCTATATAGCCACAGAACAAATCCATCACACCTGTCCATGTAAATACTTTAGGTGCGTCTTTAGAAGTTTCCCTTACCTCACAAAAAATACACACAATCTAAGTAACAGAATCTATTCTAAAAATCTGAAAAAATAACAGATTTGTTTAAATTTTGTAAAATTGTAACTATCATCTTACACTGTTACTAATCAAATATCAGCTAACTCTTTTTAGTATAAAAAGTTTTTTTGAGCTTATATAGGTATATTTTTTAGAACATTAAAAACAGCCAAATTTGTATCTACTTGTACTAAAATAGGACAAAGAATAAAAAAATATTTATTGCACACAGGTTAAACGAATATTCCTAGGATGCATGTCCTTAAGGGTGGATAAGATTGGGATAAGGAAGTGAACGAGTTTATTACTTTTACTTACCTTGCTTATAGAAAACGCAATATCTGCTGCTATTCCCAAACACTGCATATTTCTTTGGGTAAAAAACCAAAGTTTCTGTAGGCTTAGATTACCAGCTCGAAACTCGGTTTCCAGTTGAACAGTAAATAACTAAAACATATTTTCTAATGTTTTACCTATTCCTAGTCTCTATTGTATAGGGTTATTACTTTATTTTAAATTGTACATGAGCCTTTACTAATATTTATGTGCTCTGTAGGTAGGTATCTCAGATTAAGAATTCAAAGGAAGAAAAACAAATTTTTGAAATAAATAATTTTGTGTTGATCTAAGCACTTCAAAAATGTAAATCTATCAACACTGTGTAATCTTATTTTGAATTTTTTGGTTTTCTAACTAAAATGGATGAGCAAGAACTTAATCCGTATTCGTTGAGCAAGAAGGAGAAAGCATAATAGTCTTAATAAGCTGGAGCTGGAGAGATGTGAGACAGAATTTTTTTGGAACCTTGCACATTGGTCTAAATCTTCTTTTTTTCGGAAGGCTTGCTCAGATTTGCTGAGGATAGCTTGAAGCCATATATTATGCCTATTTAAGATAATTGCTTTGTAATTATTATCTCATACTACTCAAAAATCTGTCCACGATGGAAAATCCGAGTAGTATCGACTTTGGCGATTACAGTATTTTATTGTTATCCGCTTTGGTTGTGTGGTCACACTGTGTTCTGATCTGCTTTTAAGGTATATCCATGACACTGAATTATTTTTTTCGTGTTGTAAGAATTAACAATTCTATAAAAATGAAAAATTTTAAGTGCAAATGTGTTCTTTTAGTGACTTTTATAAACAATTACTTCTTAGTGTGCAATACCCCACACAGGGCCCCAATTTGCTCCTTGGGTCACCAATCTATAATTAGATAAAGAAGCACTTTTTTCCTCTTTCTCCACCGGATTTGTACTAATATTAAGGTTAACGATAAGCAAGTATTAAGTTTCTCAAAAATTGGAATATTCGCAGAAAACCGTAACACCATTACATACCCAGAAATATCCACATAAATCTTTTTCTCAAAGTTGCAAAAATGTTGAAAAAAAAATTCACTAGAACTATAATTTATTATAACTACTTATTGTTAGTTATCATACAGTAATTATAGATAAATTTTTTCCTTTAACAATAAATCGCAAGCAAAAAGTAGGTTACATTCTGCGGTATAAAAATGTACTCAACTTACCAAGTATGTATAATTTTAATATAATATTACTTCACCATAGCCAGAATAATTTGAAACAAAATCAAAAATCCCATCAGTAGCTACAAAATCTTAATACTACACATAGTCTAAACATCTATTTGAAATAATATTTTTAAGCAATTAAAAGGACTTACCATATGATCTTTAATCAATGACTGCATTGCTTCGGCTAGAGCATTATTAACTTGGCCAAACTCAAACCTCATTTTTTCCTCAGTAAATCTCTGAATCATTGAATAGTGACTAGCTAGAGGCAAAATTTGTTTTACTAGTTCTTGTAAGGATAACGGTACATTGTCATTTATTCTAGAAGTTATAAATCAATTAGAATTATGCGAAAGAAAAAAAAAAGAGGGAAAACTGTACGTATAATGGACCCCACTGAAAAATTGCGATAGGTTATAATTACAAAGAAAGCAATTTTTATTAATTCACTTGGCACCATTTATAAAATAAATGAAAAAAATCTGGAATTTAACAGTTGAAAATTGGCAAATCTTTAACGCTGTTCTAACATGTAAATTAAATTGAAAAAAACATACATACATAATGGAAAAAATTTTTACTAAAAGTTAAAAAAAATTACTTTGGTGAAGGAAAGATTTGCATATTATATTAATAAACTAAAAATCCCTATGGAAAAAATCTAGAAAGATCCGTAGTATATAGGGTAGCGACAAAAACTTAAAATATACCCAAGAATAAAGTACACTTAGTTAGCAAGATACAAAAAAAAAGTTATTTTAAAGAATTATTTGGAATCATTTTTTCTCTCTAAATAGGAAATCACAGCCACCTACGAAAAAATCTAAGAGTTTTAATATGAAACAAAATAAATGTATTACTTATTAAGACAGAATAAAGTTACAAATTCAAACTTCAATATTACCAACTTCCTTTTCGATGTATTTTATTGGTAACTTTGAGAATTTTGCAACAGCTTTTTTTAAAACAACTTGAGGAATTTCTAGAGGACATCGGGTTACTACTCTTTCCAAGCTGTCGATATTTTCAAAAGATCGGTGGGAATACACTTTTTCCTTTAAATATATCCAAAGAAAGTAATCGAGTGGGTTCAGTTTAGATCCGGCGACTTCGCCGGCCAAAGATTTTCTGAAAATCTTCCTATCCAACGCCCCTGGAACAATTCCTGAAGAAACTCAACAGCTGGCGAACTGTGAAATAGCGTACCATCATACTGATACTATAAATTATTTCTAATGTAAAGTGAAAGGTCATTAACTAAGCCAAACAGCTGAGTTCTCAAAAATAAAGGTAAATATCCGACGTTATATTGCCTCGAAAAAAATTGGGCCTATCAGTTGGTTATCTAAAATACCACACCACACATCTGTTTTAAAATAATACTGATCTCGACACTGGATAACAAATCCCGGATTAACTGAACTTCCCCAACGACACTTTCGGGAGCTAACTACTCCATTTTATGATGATTATTTTGCAAAAAGGTGGGTCATCTTTATGCGTACCTTGATACAAAGCCTAAAAATCAAACTGAATATTAAAGTCTTCAGCTTTCAACGTGTAGACAAAGGTAGGCTTGCATGGAGGAAAATGATTTGCTTTAAGAACTCTTCCAGCCGTCGATTTACTAACGGAGGGTCTATAGTTTCCAGAAAGTACTTTTTCCAGTCTTGGGATTTTCAACAACAGCTTGGATACTTCTCAGGTGAATATCCTCATTATCTTCGGCCTGAACTTGATTTTTTTATTGAAGCGGTTTTCCACACTTCCAAATTTTGTCGTTGTGTGTCCAACAGTTTGATGGGATACAGATATTTCGGGATGCCTCTCATGGAAAATTTCAGCGGCTTCCCTATAACTTTTGTAGTTGTCGCCCACAATTAAAACAATTTAAATTTTTTGTTCCAAGGTTAGTTTTGGGGAATAATTCGTCGGCTTGCATCTTAAAAATTCATTGATTTCTAGTTGCGCTTCCATGGTACCCGCATCTGTGTTGTTTAACTGCTCTCCAAAGAGCCTATCTCAATCTCACCAAGTTTAAAAGTTATTCATGAAATCTATCTGGGCGTAGAGCTTTACAGCTCATTAATATGGCAAATGAACAGGCGTATCTGAAGAGACATGACCAAAGTGAAGGGGATTTGGCCCACAGTGCAATAGGAATAGGTACCGCCATTTTGTAATCAGGAGACTTGTTTCTTCCGTCGCAGCTGATTTCAATGTTTAGATTAGCTAGGAGAAAACATCCCTATCCCTATCATGTCATTGCAATGAATTATAGTGATTTTCTAGATTTAAAAAGTTCTTTCAAGAGATAAACGAATTTTGAATGTACGCCAAGATGATAAAAAAAATATTAATTGGACTGAGATGTCTGAAGCAAAAGTCGAAAAGAAGAAGTGATAAAGGTTATACGACTCTAACGCTGAAAGGAGCAAATAATAAACTGTCTAGTAATTTAACTACTAACAAGCTTAACAATAAACGACTGAAAATAACACTGCCAAAATATAAGTTGGTTTCGTTATGCACTGGGACTACCCTAGTAATAAGATCGCAAGAGCATAGCGTTCTTGTAAACCTCTCTGTTTAGCCTAATATTTTGTACCTCTTCATAATATAACCTGAACTGGTACTTCTGTTAAAAAAAAATAAATCCGTGTTGTAACATTTCTTTTATAAAACTTTTGTAAAGTTATTTTTTGTTTCTTTTTCTTAATTAAAATATTTATTTTTCATTTTGATTCTGAATGTTTAAACATATTTAAGATATATTATTGTTGCTTTCCCAGTAAACATAAACATTATTTCACGATTCATTATGTAGATGTTATTAGATTTGAAACGGCGTATACGTATGTGGTTAGAAAATAAGGCATTCCGAAAAATAATAGCACATGAAAAGGCGTATCTCAAATTTTTGCTTTTTTTCTTAAAATAAAAAAATTTGTAAAATTTTATGACTGGTAATAGTCACTACGGTTGTCATCTCCATAAAAAGCAATATTACTTATGTAACATATTTCTGAACTGTCTTTTTGTAAGAAGAGATCAAGTTCTTGCAACTTCTTTGAATTGCTCTCCTGTAAATTATGGATTTTTGAGAAACGCCACTTCGTATTCAAGCCGACGAATTAACGAAAATGACAAATTGATAAACTGAATTAATATAGCTATAATGCAAAGAATGTCAATGTCTAGGTCAAAGTAATTATTAGCATATTTACCTGTGTGAAAGATAATAACTTTTTATTAACTTAAACAAACAATGATTTCGTAACATGAAGTAAAAATGAAAAAACATTTTTTTCATTTGTGGCTGTGATTTCGTATCTAGAGAGAAAAATGATTCCAAATAATTCTTTAAGATAAGTTTTCATTGTATCTTGCTAAATAAGGGTATTTTATTCTTGGGTACCTACATTTCTAGTTTTTGTCGCTACCCTCTATGTTATGGGTCTCCTTAGATTTCTTCCACAGGGATTCTTTGTTTATTAATATTTAGAACTTTTCTATGCCAGTGATTTTTTTCAACATTCAGTACAAATTTTTCCCGTATGGCAAGAACTCCGCGGGACACGCTGTATAAGCCTTTGATAAAAAAGGAAATGTGTACAAGTAATGTTTCTTTTTAAATAATTTGATGTACGTGAAAGGCAAAACAAATCATTCCAATGTAAATCAAAACAAACAAAATGGCACAAAAAATTTAAAAATTATTTTGAAAGAAAGATTAGTGAAATATTGTATACTGAATCGGCACACACAACTGTGCGTAAAAAGTCCTGGACAAGTTAAGGTTTTCAAAATCCATAATTTGAAAATTAGTTGGTGGATGAATAGTTATATTTTCTTAAATGAAACATCCTATCTTTTGCTTTAAATTCTGTTTCATTTTAGGTTTGTTAAATTATAGACTAAGTTTATGTAACAGTCCCCATACCCAAATCTAATAGTTACTGTGACATTTGTATAAAATATAATAATCATATTATTTCACAAACAGTACCTGACAGAGATGAAAGTTATGAGAAAAAGTAAAATGGAATTTAAACTCTTTACACCAATAAATTTTGAAAACACAGGATCACTTAAAGAATCATGCCTGACCAATGTATATTTTCTTTATGAAGAATATTATGAAATCTAGTGTTAAATAAAAGAAATATAAATTTAAAAATCATTTCAAGTTTTACATACAGTAATCTCTACATATAAAAGAAGAAACTGACTGACCGATTTTTTTTTTTTATCTTCTGACAGCCCACGAAGACCGAAGTCTAAGTACTATGTACCGTGGGTGTACTGGGGAATCGACTCCCACCTCCAGAGCTGGAAACATCCGTAGGGATTTCACCAGCCCTTTAAGAGGATGTGTGGGGTGGTACCACCTCGGTCGAGGAAGAATTCCTCTACCACCTTCCAACAACAATCACAAAATATCTATGATCGAAGCGGAAGTCGAACCCGCGCCTCTCGGTTGCAAAGCTGGCGCCGTACCAACTCGGCCACCGGAGACCCAGTCAGATTGACTGACGTATCAACGCACAGCCCACACCTCTGGGTCCAGAAACTTGACATTTTGCACAGAGAGAGATGCACTAAGGAAGGGTTTTTTAAAAATTCAACCTTAAGGGTGTAAAACAGGGGTTTAAACTTTGCACAGAAAAAAATATTAGATGGTCCCATTAGCTTGAAACTTCATGGAAGTACACTAAAAAACAAGCTAAAAAATAACGGCCAGATTCTCCAATGCTAGTCTGGTCTAATTGGGTAACCAAAAGTTTTAAACTGACAAGTGTAAGAATAAGACAACTAAGTTTTATAATATGCATTTTTTTAGCTTTTCCCAAATTTATAAAGAAAAGGCTCGAGAAAAGGGCAATTTTAGTATGTACTTTCGGCAATAATAAAACTAAATTCATTCTAGCAACACTTTTCAAAAAAGAAATAGCCACTAGGTATAACTTTTTGGGTGACCCTATATATTCAAAATTTATTTCAGGATAAAGAAATCTACCTAAAGGTTCTTGGCCCATAAGGATCTTTTAACTCTTCTGGTTCAATATAACAACCAGGCAGACCAATAAGAACATTTAAAAGATCCTCAATTAGAATATTTTCTTGTGAAATTTCAGGAACTGTGGCATTAAATATCCCAAAACTGGTTGTTGAAAAATCAAATGACATTGTTGGTCTTCTTTGAACCCATGACATTACTGATGGAGTAGATGCTATGGGCACTGTCGAGGATATATTTAATATGCTACTGAGGTCACCTTTTGGGGTGTACTTTATCTTCTCTTTTAATATGTTCTTTACCTAAACAATAAACCTTAAATTACTAAAAAAGACAATCTGGTATGACAAGTGCAGCTTTAAACAAACACAGATAAGCTTTATATAAAAGGACAGAAATTACAGATTCAAACTTTCAGACTTCAGGATTTATTAATTTGTACAAGATAGGCTCATATGCTTAGTTATTAAGTTATTAGGATTCAGATGCTTGTAATATTTATATTCAAAATGCTTTCCAGATTTTCGAAATGATTTACGTACGAAAAACATTGTTAATAGGTAAATGTTATACCTAGTTCAATTATCACTATTATACCAAAAAAACCTTAAATACTCACCAAAGGGAGATCATCTTTAGTTATAGTAGTTTTTGTGCCTGACATGGACTGTTTCTTACTTCTTGCAAGTAAATCTTTTACCCCAACATCTTGGGAAATGCTGTTCAAAAGTTGAACGAACAAATTTAAAGAATCAACACTAAAATTATAAATTTATGGTCAAGACAATATTAAATTAAACATTGTAAACACTTATGTAGGCGCAATTACCTCAAAAAAAAAGCGTAAATTTGTATAGGTACTTACCCAAAAAAATCCAGTGAACAAAAAGGAACAGTAAAATAATTACTTACTTTTTTTGTTTTAAATCATTGTACTTGGCAAGAAACGGTTCTGGATTTGCTATTTTCTCTACAAGATTTTGTATTTGACTTTTTTCGACGACCTGAACTCCTGAACACCCTGTAATTGCATTGTGGCTTATATTCTTCTGTAAATAATCCACAACTTCTTCAGGTTGTATTTTACCCCTAAAAATTAACTAAAGTATACTCTTATTTTCAAACTAATAAAAATTTACCCTAAATGGTGCAGAATTTTATCTACAATACTTTGTAACTGAAATTCGCTCATTTTTCTAAAATTCAAAATATAAACAAATTTCAAATTGCAGTTTGACAACTCTGACTAATCTAACCTCAAAATATCTTCTTTTCTAACAAGTCGGTCCTTTGTCACAGATTTATCCACACCAGATACGTAAATTTGGCGAATCGGCAGTATAACACCACCACCGACTTGTGGGAGTGTACGGCAGCTATTTGCACCTGGTTGCACCGACGAAGGCAAATAATGTTGTCAGTTATTTGCTCTAAAAAACGTTTTATTCTTATAATAATAAATTATAATTTATTTATAAGCGCACCTGTGTCCAGTCATTTTAAAACACCTACACAACACACCTAATACAAGTCTATACAACTAATACAAGTCTATAAAAACAAATATAACACTAATTTTATAAAGTATTTGAAGTTCATTCACTGCCGAAATAACACAAAGCCACGCACTAAACAGTAACGAGGTGCTCGTGCAGCCACTACTTGATGTCGCGGACCTCACTGACTATAGCAGCTGCCGATTAACAGTTGAAATAGGGTGTGGACCGCCGTTTATCACTTGCTTTCGTATCTGGTGTGGGTAAATCTGTGCCTTTGTACCAGGAACCGACTTGCTTTTTAAAGGTTTGTTCTTTCATATTGCACGAAACTTCACCAACCTGTACTGAGTTTTTTCTTATGGGTCTTTTCTAAAAATAAAAAAACTGTAGGTTAGTGCAACACAAAAGAACAAATCCATAGCTTGTTCATAAATCGGCGACAGTGAGAACCAACTAATTAGTTCTACTAGAGAAAAACAAGACAGAGAGAATAATATCTCGTACTGATTTCATTCATACAAACAATTTGCGTTCGATGGCGTCCAAACCGACGTTGAAATAACCTGCCACGGGCGTGCGATGCAGATTTTGGGTTATTATAAAAAAATGCTGAAAAATAAAAAATACAATATGAGTAATACTACAAGTATAAAAATGTATTATTAAATATTTAATAACTAATCTAGGAAGAATTAAGTATAGGCACCTTGTTTACAGCAATTTTACTTCTACAAGAAAACCTATAAAAAATGTAGAGTAAAATAAAAAAACTGAATACTTAACTCGTGAATTAGTAAAAACGAAAAGCATTGCATAAAATTACAAAACTACAGGCTTTTTACAATAATGTAAGCTCTTGATAGTATTATGTAACAAAACATAGGTACCTATATAACTAAATGAAATATAGTTTTAACAAAGTGTAAATTCTTAGACAAAATACCAAGCATTCTCTATTTCGTGTCTTTATTATATGTCCGTTGTTATGGAGATTTCTGATGTACGGTGTTATCCTTTATATTTTGCATAGAATCTAAAGCTTTTATCAATTGGAATATAAAAAATTTTTACGGCAAAAGTAAAATTATTAGAAAGGAACGGAAAAACAAAAATAGGGAAGTCGAAAAAAAAAATTGGAAAAAGTTGAGGAGAAAAGTTAAAAAGTTAAATACGTAGTTGTACCTTTGCTGTTGGCGATAATATATTCTTAAAAGTGAATGGGTTTCAGTGTAGACTACGGCTCGGAATTTTTAAAATTGAAGTATTGGAATACTTACTTCATTTATTATTCAAATATTCGAATTATTCAATGTTCGAATAGTCTCCACGAATATTCGAATAGTCGATTCGACTAGTAGAATTTTCGAATAGTCGAGTCGACTATTCTAATTATCGAATCGACTACTCCAATAGTTTACTCGACCATTCGAACAGTCGTTTCCACTATTCGAATAGTTGATTCGACTATACAAATAATCGGTTCGTCTATTCGAATAGTTTATTCGACTATCTGAATAGTCGATTCGAGTATTCGAATTGTTGAGATGTCAAAAACCGAAAAATATAAAAAACAAAAAAATGTAAAGAAAGTTGCGAAAAAAAGTTTCCCACCACAACAAAAAGATGTGCACATTAATTGCGCAGGCTGGTAATGTATGGCACCAGAGGTCGGTTATCGGTTGTTGACTTATGCCTCGCCCGGACGGGTAAATTGGGTTGGTGCCATTTTGACCTTTTTTATATATGTTGCAACACTACTCCATGCTCGAAAGGAGCTTTTCTAGACTTACAGATATTCTTAATTATAAATGACCTCGTTTTACTGAAATGAACTTTGAAAAAATGGTAATTATGTTATGTAATGCCAATAAATTGTAATATAGTCTAGATTTGTTTTAGTTTCACATTTATTACAAAAAAATATTTTCACGGCCCACCTGAACTTTCGTATTTTAAGTCGATAAGCATGACTCATTGGGACGAGCTCGTACCCTTTTTCCGTTCTTTAATCCTTTGTCCGTTTGTTCTTTTATGCAACGGAAAAAAAAGTGAAAACCGCTAACCGAGCCAACAATGTAACACGCAGTATATTTCCAAGTCAATTAAGTTGCTGAGTTCACGGATATGGGTAAGATTTCATGGGCGTAATTTAAAGTTCCCCCAAAAGGAAAGATTATACAAAAACTGTTGTCATGATTTGAAAAACAAACACACGAAGCTACAAAAAGGTATACAAAACTATATGTGCACATAAAATGCCCCGTTACGAAAACACATATGAAAAACAACAATCAAAAGCTTAAAAGATTCTCCAAAAATGTAGCCAGGCTTTAAAAACAGAATAGCGCATCCGTATAAACGGTTTAAAGCACAGTGAGAGTGAGTATTGAGACGCGCCACAGAAAACTCTCTCTGCCTGCCGTGTTGCTACCGCACTGGCTATTGTTGGGGTGTATTGTGAAAATCGTATACGCCTCGGGGTGTTGCCATTTGAAGGCATTGTTTGAAGGCCATCGCGTTCGAGCTGGCGGGAAGAAGAGATATTATTCTCTCTGTCTTGTTTTTCTCTGGTGCTACCATCACTCTCTCATAGTGAAATTACAGAAGTTCTGCAAGTCAATTTTCAGGCGTAAGTATTTTAGAACACTGCTTAGATTTGTTCTTTTGTGTTGCACCAAACTGCACCAAACCCAACCTTCTTTTTTTGGTGGAAGATGCCCATAAGAAAAAAACATCTTTTATTTTCTTTGGTGCAGGTTAGTGCAGGGCAATACTAAAGAACAAACCTTTTATTCTGTTCATTTAGAATCATTACCCTAACAACAGAAAATGTCTTAAAGACGTCTTACTAAGATCCACTTTATGTCTGAACGTCTTAAGATATAGAAAAGATGTCATATGGATATGTATTTAAAGATGTCTTTATGACATCCATTTATTACGTCCAAGAGATGTCTCTTAAATGTCAAAACATAGTATGTTTGTGGTTTCATGCTGTCTTACTGAACTAAGAAACTCCAATGTTAGTTCACCCAAAACGAGAGTTAGTCAAACGCCATTCCTCGTCGAACCTTCAATTTTTGTGACAAAGCGCGAGTTTGAAATGATTGTCAGCCAAAAATCTACCGAAACTTGCAGTATTCTCCCTAATTACCCTGAGCCTGAAATCACATGCATCCGTGATCGCGCATCCGTTGTGATCATGTGACCCTTGACCTATAGACACACTAAAGACACAGCCTATTGACACTATTGGCTTGTTAACGGTCATGTGGTAACAACAGATCCGTGCGAAAGTAGAGACTGTTTAGTTTTTATATTAATATATTTTTGGAGATGTTAGAAATAAATAAAAGAAAATTTTAATGTACTCTTTTTTATTGATCTGCGACCTTATCCCCAGCACAAAACAAAAAATGGTGGGATATTCAGTCTGTCAGTCTGTTACCACCAAATGGAAAGAGATATCAACTTCAAATTTGATATGGATATACTTTTATGAATAGGTAATAAACGACCTATCGTTTGTGGGAGATATCGCTCAAAGAAAAGGGGATGAAAGAGCCGAGGGTTAAAATATTGGATACTATAGCATTTCTTTCGCATTGTTCCACTTTTTTTTCGATACAACTTAACAAATCAAGAATAAGTTGTCATCGTGCAAATATATTGTGGGGGAGAGGATTGGAGGGGCAAATTACAAAAAATATTAAGTTGTATGTAATTTTTTGGGTTTTTAGGTCAAGGAATTCTTATAGTTGAGCATTAAATAAAGTGTAACTTGAACCTCTATAACTATCATGGTTACTGAGATATACATATTGCAGTAAATTCCGCTAAAATTCTTTAATTCAGTATTAAGAGGAGGGGGTGTATAAATAATGTCTAGATCAGACGTCCATAAGGCATCTAGCAACAACATCTTTAAGACGTTGTCATTTTTAACATCCGCTGTCCATAAGACATCTTATGGATGTCTAATGTCTAAAATGGACGTCCGTAAGATGTCCGGAATGTCTGAGTACGATGTTTTCTCGGCGTCTATAAGAGGACTTTGTGCTGTTAGGGTATTATTCATTCATCATTACGGCTACAGTCTTTAGGTCTTATTTCATATAAATGCTGTGCATTGGTCAGTTGCAGATTAAAATTTGAATCTGACCAATTAGAAGAATTTCGTGCTCGTGATTCGCTTTTATTATGAAACATGACTAAAAGCGCGTTTACATTATGCAAGTTTTGCTTGCACAAGTGCTAGATTGCAAGATATAAACGTTCAGATTCACTAATAAGGTTTAAAATTTACTACTGAAATCAAGATCTTACGAGTATAGTTGACCAGTTATGTTTGACAGGTTGTTGTCCTGCCCTGTGGCCGGCTTGTGTCATTTTTGGCAGAGTAACAAGCAGCTGGATCACGATGAATTGAATTCTACGCGATTTTGACACTTTTGACAGTGACCATGTGAGGATCGTTTGTTTTGTTTGAGGAGTCATGTGATTTTGACACGTACAATAGAATTCTATGTAGCGTGATCCTGGGCCAGGCCCGTAGGCAAAGGCTCGTGAAGAAAGGCCCGTGGACAAAGGCCCGTGGGAAAAGGCTCGTGGGCAAACGCTCCTGGGCAAGGGCCCATAGGCAAGTGCAAAGATTCACTAGTTACCTTTTTGCCGCATCAAAAGAAACAACACACAACACTTACCTCTTGAGAAACATTTATTTTGCGGTTTATAAACCTTAATCTCTCTTTAAGCAACCCAAGCAGTTTATCGTCTAGTCCATCTTGCTAAGATCTGGTAAACGGTGCAAAAATAGGGAAATATTTATAAATAGTGGGGTATTTCTCCATTTCGGTAGATGTCTAAAAAACGCTGTTTTTGGGCAGCCGTTTTTAAAGATGTTACAGATTAAGGCCAATACAGAAATATTTTTCATAAGTTAATAACTCAAACACCTTTAGGTACATACAGGTATGAATTCAAGTGGTAGCCCAGGGCACTTCCTCCAGGAGCAAGCCCCACTTAAAGAAGAATCGGATAGTGTTCTATTTCTTTTCATCCTATTGATTTTGAGCTTTCTATATCGTTTTAGAGAATTATTCGATTGGATCAAAAAGCCTGTGGTCAGTAGTATAGGTCAGCGGCGTATCGAAAACACTATATTTGGAGGGGGAGGGGGGTGGCGGAAAAATAATATCCAACTCCACGAAGATAAAACCCAAAATGGTCTACCTTTTTTTTCAATTTCCCTCCAAAAGACTGTCGACGTTCTTTTTTACTGGTAGTACGTTTTGCTGGAATTAAAATTATCGACCTTTTTTTGCGAGTTTTCCGAAAACTTAACTGTCGACGTTTGCCAGCTTTTAAAGTTAGATTAAAAATACATCTTAATTCGACAGGTTTTTTTATATCGAAAACAGTTTTTGTGTCAACTTAGACTCACATGTGAAGTACATACCTATACGTAATCCCGATGTTATGCGTTTCAGAAAAAAAAATAGAATTAATTTGCTTATCAACAACTTGAACTTACAAATCAATAAGCAATAAGATGTAGGTATTCATAAATTAGCTTTTTTAGAGCCCATGAAAAATTTATATAAACCTTAAGGTTATTTCAGCGGGCGAACTCCGTAACATCGTAGAGATAGACATAGAGAGGAAATAAGATAGAAAGAATATTTCTTTCTATCTCCAGTTCCTACTCTCTACGATTCTTTCCAAAACACTTCGGGTTAAATCGGCAGTAGAAAATAGCGTATTATTGAACCTAAAAACATTCAGTCCCTCCTAGTGAAATTTTAGGGAATTTTAAATTTCACTCTTTTGACATGTTTATTTCTATCGTGTGTTTTTGTTTTGGGAGTAATCAAAAACGTATAATATGGGATATTGTTTAAGATTAACTATAACTTTCCGCTGTTAGGACGTAGTTTTAAATTCTCGTTTTTTAATATCTAAATCAGATAGAAAAAAGGTAAAAAATTAACAATTCAAATTAGAGCAAGTCACACTAATTTTTGGAAATTCTTTGTTCAGAAATCATAAAAGCAAACTTTTCGTTTAATGGTAATTGAGGTATCTAGGTAAGTATACTATATAATGCAACAATTTTTCACACGGTTTATTCAGTAGTATCGCACAAATTATTAGGTATCTGCCAATATTTTTTAATGGTAAGTCCCTGTAACGTGTTTATTATCATTAAAGAAAATTGAATCAAGCTGATTATCATTATCAATAAACATATGCAACTTCGAAAATTGCAAACGCAACAAAATCAAATCGCAATAATCGCATAACCTATCATGGCATAATCTTAAAACCACATATAATACGAACAGGCAATCACTTGGAAAAAACAAAGAAAAACTTATACAAAGAGTATGCTACAGACAGAGATAGTAAAACAGCAGGCGAACTCCGTAACATCGTAGAGATAGACATAGAGAGGAAATAATATAGAAAGAAATATTCTTTCTATCTCCAGTTCCTACTCTGTACGTTTCTTTCCAAAACACTTCGGGTTAAATCGGCAGTAGAAAATAGCGTATTATTGAACCTAAAAACATTCAGTCCCTCCTAGTAAAATTTTAGGGAATTTTAAATTTCACTCGTTTGACATGTGTACTTCTCACCTGTGTTTTTGTTTTGGGAGTAATAAAAAACGTATAATATGGGATATTGTTTAAGATTATCAACTATAACTTTCCACTGTTAGGATGTAGTTTTAAATTCTCGTTTTTTAATATCTAAATCAGATAGGAAAGAGGTAAAAAATTAACAATTCAAATTAGAGCAAGTGACACTTTCAAAACAGACCTAATTTTTGGAAATTATTTGTTCAGAATTCATAAAAACAAACTTCGTTTAATGGTAATCCTAACTCTGAGCTATCTATACTATAATGCAACAATTTTTCACAAGGTTTATTCAGTAGTATCACACAAATTATTATCTGCCAATATTTTTAATGGTAAACCCTTGTAAGGTGTTTATTATCATTACAGAAAATTGAATAAAGCTGATTATCATTATCAATAAACATGCAACTTAGAAAATTGCAAACGCAACAAAATCAAATCGCAATAATCGCATAACCTTAAAACCACATATATAATACGAACAGTCAATCACATGGAAAAAACAAAGAAAAACTTATACAAAGAGTATGCTACAGACAGAGATAGTAAAACAGCAAGAGCTTAACAACTCTTTCTATTTTTCCTATTTCCGACCGTTCCTTGAGACGTCCGAATCCCCTCGGACCTAACCGATTGATCTTAGACAGTACCATTTTTAAGTTTTCTCTATGTAGGCAAGAAATTTTCTTTCTATTTAGTTACAGAGTTCGCCCGCAGCAAGAGCTTAACAACTCTTTCTATTTTTCCTATTTCCGACTGTTCCTTGAGACGTCCGAATCCCCTCGAACAAAACCGAATGATCTTAGACATTACCATTTTAAAGTTTTCTCTATTTAGGCAAGAAATTCTCTTTCTATTTAGTTACACAGTTCACCCGCTGTGATATACCTACATAATTTATATAAATGGAAAGTAAGTTTATTATTTTATTACTTAGGTACACTCTAAAAAAATTAAAATAAAATTTGAAAAATATATTAGATATTTTTAAACCTTCCTGAAATCTCATTTATTTTGAAGTAGGTTGAATATTTTTAACTCATACTTTTACTGCTTTTTTTATTTGTTAATTTTTTTCAGAAAAGTAACAAAACGAAATCCCCCAAATTTTGGAGGAAATCTCACCCAACCTGGAAACCCTGGACACGCTAGCTTTTGGTTTGGTTCTTGCCACTTACACGTTGCCAAGCTTCCCTTATCTACGTAATATGAGGCTTTTATAGCACTGGGCGGTATTATCCGATGGGCGGTATTTGCTGCACTTCCCCTAACATTCAAAAATTGAAATTCCAATAAAAAAACACTTTTTTAGTTATTTTATTAATTGTTGTTTCTTTGTATGTGTAATAATTTAAATATTTGTATAATCTTCGTTTTTATATTACGGTTATTGTATTTATTTCGCGTATTCCCTGCAGTAAACTCACAGTTTGTTGGGAATAAATAAATAAAGGAATAAATAAAACTTGGGAATGCAATAATTATTTATTTTGTGCTGTTGTTACATACAGGGGGGGGGGGGGGGGGGGGTTAGCGCACCATCACCTCGAGCTACACAAAAGTATATACCAAGAAGAATGGGCAAGTTCGCGTGCAACATTATTTTTTTTATTGTGTATGGTTCTAAGAAATGTCGGTACACTATTATTCCATTATGGACGAAATATCTAAACCTGTTCTTGCGAAAACAGAACGGTTTGTCATCCTAACTTAGCAAAATTTTAGCATATTTTATTTATTCCTTCTGTCCATTTGGATTGATATACGAACATTTTTCGAAAACATATTTTTTGAAAGCACGTTTTTTCGAAAATATATTTTCGAATACTGTTATTCGAAAACTAGAGATGTTTTCAAAACTTTTTTTTCGGAAACTAACTTTTCGAATTTTTTTAACCACTTGTCAAAATTACATTTTTTTAAGAAAGCATGTTTTTAGAAAGTACATTTTTTCAAACATTGTTTCGAAAAAAACTTCGAATAGTCATATTAAAAGAAAACACTTTCTTGAAAGTAATTTACTACACAGTAACATAGCAGACACAAGGAAACGTAAACCTGACCGAAAATCACTATCCCGTTTTAACCGACTGAGTTATTTATTTTAAAAGATATACAGCGGGTTGCACAAAACTTTTAATCAAGTAGTAAATTTAATTGACGTTTAGAGTCATATTTGGCAATGACGTTAGCATAAGTGTATAATTCGTGATTAAATCGTTTGTGCAACCCGACGATAGAGCCTAAAATATTAATTATCTCTTTTAATTTTTAAATGAAAGACAGAATACTTGTTATAGTTTCACAAAATTTATTCAGTTGCCTGGCACGTGTTTCGACCCTCTCGGGTCATTTTCGAAGACATAAATGTGTTAAAACAGAGTTACAAAATCGTTTAAGTAGGTAGTGGAATTTAAATGGTACAATAAATTATATTATTGACCAAGGACCTTAATGTTTTTTTAATTGTGGGATTTTACAGAGTTGTTTAGTTAATGTTTATATTCTTACTTATGGGTATTTTGGATATTTATCTAATTACACTGTTTATTATGGTGTATGCATTTGAAGGTAGGTATCTCTATTTGGTTATTGACAATGTTACATTTGTTTGATTTTGCTTTTTTGATAGCTAACGTTTCGAGTAAATTTAATTTTCTGCTTTTGTTTTGGATAAATAGTGGTTTTATTTTGTTTGATATTGTATGGTTATTTAATATGCAATGATCCGAAATTGGATTAACCCTACTTAGGTAGACAAATACTAAACGCAAAAATAGAATCAAAAGACAAACTTTCCGCAAGTGGAGTCTACCAAATCAGTTGTGATAATTGTGATGCTATTTATATTGGCCAGACAGGTAGAAACTTCAAAACACGACTCAAAGAACATTCTACGTCTATCTTAAAAAAACAAAATAAAACAGGAATTTCGGATCATTGCATATTAAATAACCATACAATATCAAACAAAATAAAACCACTATTTATCCAAAACAAAAGCAGAAAATTAAATTTACTCGAAACGTTAGCTATCAAAAAAGCAAAATCAAACAAATGTAACATTGTCAATAACCAAATAGAGATACCTTCATATGCATACACCATAATAAACAGTGTAATTAGATAAATATCCAAAATACCCATAAGTAAGAATATAAACATTAACTAAACAACTCTGTAAAATCCCACCATTAAAAAAACATTAAGGTCCTTGGTCAATAATATAATTTATTGTACCATTTAAATTCCACTACCTACTTAAACGATTTTGTAACTCTGTTTTAACACATTTATGTCTTCGAAAATGACCCGAGAGGGTCGAAACACGTGTCAGGCAACTGAATAAATTTTGTGAAACTATAACAAGTATTCTGTCTTTCATTTAAAAATTAAAATGTTAATCCAGTTTCACCAAGAATGTAGCAGTTCACACATCAACTTTATATTAATTATCTCGTTTTATCCAACTCTACCCTACATTAATGCCATTTATTCTTCTTACTACACATCTACAAATAATAATAAAAAATGTTTTTAAAGCATTATTCTAGGATAAAACAAAAACCTGTTTAGGATTTCTTTGTTGAAAATAGGCCTTTGAAATAAGATATAAAGCTGAAAATATCCTTTATAGAATAAAATATAATTTTTAAAACAAAACAACCATCGTCATGTATTGAATTGTGAAAATGTTTAATAAAGAAAAATTATAAAACAATAATCTTATTAACTACATAAGTATGGATCATGCTAATCAGAAAGGAACTAAGTGTAAAACATAAAATGTTGAGAAAAATTGCTTTACAGTTACAATGTTGCATATATTTATATTATTATGTATAGGTGTTTGGTTCATTCACATATTGAAAACGTAATTTAAAGACTGGGATTCCGACATAAAGGAGACAAAGAAGAGATAAAATTACTTATATTTTAGAGCCTACAACTATATAGTCACCCACCTACTTTTTGAAAATGGCCAGGCGTTCAGTTATGTGGTATATTTTCAGATTGCTGAACTTTCAAATAATATAATTACTGTAGGTTAATATCTGAAATCGTAAATACCACAGGATAAAGCCTATGTCTATGACTTAGGATTAATAAAATATACCAAAATGCCATAATTTTTTGTGATAATAAATTTTAGTAATTTATTTCGAGTGAGAGTGGCAGTTCTCAGTAGCGCGTGCCGCAGTTCCGTTCATTTATGGCTTAAACAGTTGTCAACACAAAGTATTTTGTGCGTAACGTTTTTGACAGTTCGGAATAAACTTATAGTGAAATTTTAAGCGATTTTTGAATCTTTTATAAATTTTAATAATATTCTATTGAGCCGGCTACGGCAGTTAGTAGTATTGTCTCGATTTTTACCAAAATGTCGTTTCGTTCCTTTCTGATAAATATAATTAGCCCAAAAGCAATGGGACATTGAGCAACACTGGATTCACAGCATCAAAATGTTGCACTTTAGTCAACATGGTAAGACCGAAAGTTGGTATTAACAGAGATACAGGGTGTTAAAATAAGAATTTTAACTAGGATTTTCTTTGGTATCCTAAAAAGTTTTTAATATATTACTATAATTGGTATAGAGGGGGTTTTCTGGGCGCGAAAAAATAATCCGGCCTCAATTTTAGCGTGGCGGATAGAGAGCGCTACGTATAGCACATTTTGCTTTAAAAAGGCTGAAACATTTTTGTGAGTTGATGTGGCGAACTTTTGATGAAAAAATATTATTCCGCTGTCCTTTTTAGAGAAAAAGATATACACTTGTTGAGTAACGCTTAAGTTAACCGTTTTCGAAATATTGGCTGTTGGCATCAGATGCAGCATATTTTTTACATTAATTTGGGGGCTATATTACATCAGGCATATTTCAGGAAATGTAATAGAAAATATAACTTTAGGGATAGTTACGAGTAGTATGAGTTTTACCCGATTTTGATAAGAAGTGAATTTCAAGTTTTATTAGTGTGGGTTTTTGGGTTGTCTGTTATGGTTAAAAAAACACTGTATCTGAGATTAATATGAAAAAATACTTTGAAAACGGTTAACTTTAATCATTCAGCTACTTTTTAAGAAAAAAAAACAATATTTAAGTTCAATATGTGTATGTTTTAAAAGCATAAGGTGTGCTGCCCGTAATGCCTTTTATCAGCTACATCCGTTAATTGGGGCCAGATTATTTCTTCTTGCCCTAACAAAATTCCTTTGTGCCAATTTTTACGGTAATATGCCAAAAATTTTGAAAACTTTAAAGAAAATCGAAATTACAACTCTCCTTTCGACACCATGTAGTACCTCTGTAATATCAACTTTCAGACTTAACAAGGCTAAATCGCAATATTTTGGTGCCAAAAATTGGCTCTTGCTGTATGTCTCATTACTTTTGGACCACTCTGTATAATATGTATCTTCTGACAATTGCGCTATTAATTTCCATATATTACGTACAGATCTAAACTGTTAATTACGTATTTTTAGTAAACTCTTTTTTACATTGAAAGTTATAATTTCTGCGCAAAAAATAAGTAGTGCTAAAATTACACCACATATCCATATATAAAATATGAATGCTATAGATTCTAGTGACACACTTTTAATTGTGGTGTCAATTTTAATCATTTTTATTTCGGTAGCTCTTGCTAAACTATCTAGTTGTTGGCTGAACCATCCATTTGCGTTAGCCCATAAAATAATATTGGCACAGCTTTTGAACAAGGGATAGCCCTTCGAAAAAATCATCTGTACTGTTTCCGTCACTACAATTTCCGAACCAAGATGTACCAAGCTGTCTCCATTGTCGTCCCGAAAATACAATGGAATAAAGTGATACTTCGCCATTAATTTTTCAACTAGGGTAGCAGTATCTCTTTGAAATGCTGTCCTGTTTAAACATTCTTCATAATTGCATTTTTCCATTTTATCGAAATCTATTTTAAACACTCCGGGTTTTCCAGTGCTAAAAAATTCTTTCATGGCTTTAGTGACCGAGCCTGCCACTTTTAAATCTGATTTAAGAATGTCATCTAAAGATTCAAGTTGGTGTTTTCTAACTGATGTAGCAGTAATAACTACAAGGTTATTTTTAAAAACTGCAGAAATAGTAAGCATTGCTAAAATCCAAGAACCTATAGCTAATCGTGCAGATAATGACGACTTGAAACGAATTTGATGTATTACTGGATATTCGAGTAAAATTTTGAAAGCCATGCTGAAAATTAAATTTATGCTGATTTTAAAAAGACACTTGACCACAATTGCTAATATTAATAAAATTAAAATCAAAGTTAAATAAAACTCATGAGAAAATATATGCTGAATTCTCGACACTTCTGAAATTGAAGGACCATTGGGTGTCATCCAGACTACAGCTCTAAAAATGTAAGGCGGTGAAATGTCATATTCCACAGGATTGTCAGCTGTTCTTAGACCAAATAAACCGGCATAGACATCAATTTTATTCTCTCGTATTTTCTGTTTACTATTTTCTTCACTTTGAATGATTTCAGTTGCCGAGGCCTGAAAAATAAATAAAAACTAACTACGCAATTTACTTAGAACGTGTGGGTAAATTTAAATATTTTAGTTGATCAGTTACACTTGGACAATCTTTAGTCATGTTACTGTTAATAAGTCATCGTTAAAACGTATGATATTATGTTATTTTTGAAATTTGCTTCTTTTCCAATAATAATAATAATAATAATAATAATAACTTTATTTCAAATCATGTACAATATACATAAAGGAAACGACGTCAGTCTCAACAGTTTACACTTAAACTATGGGCAGAAATCAATTATATTATATGGTTCTAAATTAATCAGCAGTTTCTTAATTTCTAGCTTAAATCTATTGTATGAATTTATCTGTTTAATATTATTTGGCAAGGCATTATATAACCTTAAACACATATAGTGTGGGCATTTTTCTGTTAGAGTTAGTCGGTGTACCGGGTATGACACATCCATTGTCCTTGTTTTGTACTCATGGGCTATAGTTAAATTAAACATTCCTTTGTGCTTAAAGAAAAACATTAAACATTCATATATATAAATCCCATACACTGTCATTATTCCTAAATTTTTAAAAACACTTCTACAACTTTCCCTGTATTCCATTTTTTTTAAAGTTCTCACTACTCGCTTTTGAGCCACAAAGATATCATGTGTCAAGTTGTGCTTTCCCCAGAAGACAATCCCATATCTCATCACGGATTCAAAATTTGTAAAATATAGCATTCTAAGAGTTTTCTCTCCCATATATTTTCCGACGACCCTTATGCTGTAGCATATTGAATTTAGTTTTTTTTTCAAGGTGTCTATATGGTATGACCAATCAAAGAATTCGTTAATATAGACCCCCAGAAATTTTACGTCATTCGAGAAATTTATTTTTGTGTTTTCTAGTTCTATAGTTGTTGGTTTTTCTATGATTGACTGTTTCGTTCTAAATAACATTATATTTGTTTTATCTTTATTTAAAATTAGTTTATTTCTTGTAAACCATTCTGTTACAGCAGCAAAAAAACGTTTAGCTTTTGTGAAAAGATCTTCCACATCCTGGCTACTTACAATAAGATTTGTATCATCTGCATATTTGACTAAATGTTCATAATTTTTAGATGTTATACACGCCAGATCATTGACAAATATTATGAAGAGAATCGGACCCAAGATACTTCCTTGTGCTATACCAATATCATTGTGCAAAATTTCAGAGCTACAGGTTTTCCCATTTTTTGTGACTATCACGGATTGTCTTCTGTTATGCACATAGGACTCTAACCATTTTTTAGCAATCCCCCTGATACCATACATTTCTAATTTTTTAATTAATATTTCCCTATCTAGACAATCATATGCTTTTGACAGATCCAAAAAAATGCCCATTGTCAGTTCCCCTTTTTCAAGATGGTCTATAATAAATTGTAAAAACTGAAAAATTGCTGTGTGTGTGGACTTTTCTTTCATGAAACCATGTTGGAATTTGCTAAAAACGTTATATTCCTTTAAGAAATTGATTATTCTCGTGCTCATGGCTAATTCGAATATTTTAGAAAAAGAGTTCAGCAAACTTATAGGTCTATAATTGTTTATATTTTCTGGGTCACCTTTTTTATACAAAGGCATGATCTTAGCTATTTTTAAGTTATCAGGAAATATGCCAAATTGAAGCGAGTTAAGGTAGCACAAGACATCCTGTAACTTAATTGCAGTTAGTTTTACAATGCTTATTGGTATATCATCAACCCCACTACTATGCTTATTTTTGATTTTCTTTGCTATTTCACAGATCTCTGTGGGCGTTACCGGTGCCAAGAACATGGAATTTTCATTCTCTTTTATATTGCAAGTAAAGGGTAGGGTAGTTGAATCGTTTAATAGGTTTGGAATTATAGATAACAAATGCTCATTATATTTTTTAGCAATGACCTCAGAATCACCCTCCAATGCAATCTCTGCATGGTTTTTACCATTTCCACTGATTTCCTTACAGATAGTCCACACAGACTTTGATTTATTGTCGCAATTTTTAACCCTGTCCTCATAGATTTTGGAACGAGATTTAATTAACATCTGGTCATATTTTCTTTTTTCCTGATTATATAATTCTTTGTATACTTGGTTATGTCTTGATAGCGTTAGGAAAATGTCCAATCTGCGTTTGCATTCTATGAGTTCAGGGTTTTTTGCGTCGAGGTGTGATTGTTTTGCTCCAGTTAATATGAGAGGAAAATGTTGATTAAATAATAACTTAAAGTTGTTCATGAAAACATTCCACTGCTTATTGACGTCACCCTCCCCCACGCTATACACCTCCAACCAGTTTTGATCTTGTAGAGAAGCTAGAAAATTATTTTTTAGATCTTTGTATTTGGAACGTGCTGCTAGAATGAATTTATTTCTATTGATAACAGGACGCTTGCCGAAAATATTAGTCAAAGCTGCAGTAGAAGCACTTTCCCTCCCCTGACCTCTGACAACGAAATTATCCCCACTTTTAAAGGAAACGCTGAACTGGTTCCCAAACAATTCCCTGCCAATCCTACCTTTATTCCTCCAGCCAATGTTGCTCTTCCAGCCGCTACGCCGGTACCCCACAAAGTGTCCGACATATAACTTAAGGTCAAACAAGTTCAAAAAATTCTTTTATCCCTTGATACTAAGAAATCCTTTGATCTGGAGGGCAGACCAGCAATTGTTCTAAAAAAATTAGCTCCAGAACTTGCATCCATCTCGTCTTCTGCAGATCTCCTATGACAAGGGTATCTTCCCAGATAGCTGGAAGACTGCTCTTGTGCAGCCTGTCTCGAAGAAAGATTCCAAATAAGTCCCTTACAGACGGAATTATAGACATATCTCTTTTCTCTTCGTTGTCTGCAAGTTTATGCACAGTCATCAATTTTTAAATTCTAAAATATCTAGAAAACCACAAAATCATCCATGACAGATGATGCGGATTTCGTCACCAAAGATCCATAGCTTATCTCCTTACCTTTGTCATTCACATAACTGGAACAAGTCTCTCGAATTTCATGGCGGATTTCAGATTGTTGCTCATGATATTTCCAAGGCCTTTGACCAATTATGGCATGCCACATTCCCCAACAAACTACCTTCATACGGTCTTCCTCCCAGACTATGTACCTGGAGCTTTATCTCTAATCGGCACATACCTGTCGTGGGGACAGTCACTCATCTAACTTCCGTCCTATTAACGCTGTCCGACAGGCTGTCGTACCCAAAGGTTCAGTGCTAGCACCAACCCTATTTCTTCTTCACAATAATGACCTCCCCTCTTCAACTACCAATCCCATGATGAATTTCCAAGCCTTATAGAACAATGAAACGTTCGATCTTGTTGGCATCGGTTTCGAACATGATTTTAGCTGGCACAAATACATTACATAGCCACATTATGAGATGAAAAGCTTGGTTTTTCCTTTCGAGCCATAAAATTTTTCTTCCCTTCCAGGTTACACATTCTCTATGTTTCCCAAATTAAACCTAACCTAGAGTACTGTTTCCATATCTGGGGAGCGACTCCATCTTCGACACTTAACATCCTTGATTCTATTGAAAAGAGAGCCATTCGCGTCTTCAATGATCCAGTCCTCACAAGAAAATTCCCTTCTCACGCATCGCCGCGCTGTTGGAGATTTATCCCTCTTCTACCGATACTTTTACGGATTTTGCTTTAAGAACTAGCCACTATAATTGCCGTTTTTACTGTTCCTAACAGAACAATAACAGGCGCGCTACGTATGCATCCGTTTAATGTCCAGCTACAAAAGCCTAGAACATCCCACTTCTTTCGCTCATTCATACCTAAGGTCTCCAGAATATGGAAAAAATTACCAGTAGATGTTTTTCCTTCCCCTTCCAACCTCCAGTCTTTTAAATCCTGTTTCAATAGATTCCATTTTCCTTCTCTTCAGACTCCCACGGTACGTTAGTACTTAGGCTTGAAGTCTACGTGGGCTGTCTCAGATAAAAAAATACTACATACGAGTACTTAATTTACTCGTTCCTTTACAAAAAGCCCTAACAGATAAATTTATAGTACAAAACTTAAGTCTCTTTTTGACACTGGTCAATTTAAAACCTATAGTATGATTATTATGTCATATTAGACCGGTCTTAGCGATTGTGAACCCACACTTAAGGATTTATGTCAGCAATACCAAAGAAAATTATAGCTACATAAATTTCTTTGGCAATACCAAGGGAATTTACAGAAAATAAAGACCATATTTATATTCCTGCTGACATGCCAATTGGGGTAATAGTCTGTGGCCAGAACGAATAGATATGCGATGAGATCTGATGCAAAAGACTCACGCAAAGGTATAAATGCTAGGTCAGTAGAGAGACAGACAGCATTATTGCGCCTACTTATAAGAAACAGCGGATGATGTCACACGCGATGAGTATTTGGGATCAGATATGGGACGGAGACTTAAGGAGGGAACGTCAGTAGAAGAAAAGCAGTTTGGATTCCTGCCGGGTAGCAGTACACAGGAAGACTAACGTTTGAACAGAAACTAGTCGATTTTTCTTTTCTATATTAATCTGTAATTATTAAAACACGCCCCACTGAAAGGACTTCTGCCGGTGCACGGACTTGATATTTCGTGGGCATAGGGCAAAACAGCGATTATCGAATTTTGTTTGTTTTGTCTCTAGATTTATAAAATGTCTGGAGTTTAGTCGTTTACCAGCTTTTCTCAAATGTATCACCTTAAAGTACTTCCTTTTTAAGCAGGAATTTGACTTTGCTGAGAGCAATAAAAATGATGCGAAAATGAGTCCAAAATGATAAGAAATTCGTAATGTGTGCTCCATAAAAAGTTGGAAAACAATTTTTGTTATATGTTAACTACTCCTGATATTTCCAAATTTTAGTAGAAATATGTGTAAAGTTTACTTACATACGAAATTTTAAAGAACCGTGGTCCTAGTCGAAGGAAAACAGCTTGATGTGACTTAAAAAAATGCCTAAATATGCCTAGTTATCACATATATTAGAGGATTACGCAACTCTTATACACTCGGAATATCCAAAAAACTCATCTGACTTTGTCCGATCATTGAAAAAACAATTCTTTAGTAATGTCGCACATGCAGAAATCCAAAGTTGCTTTTTAATACCGTTTTGAAGATTTTACAGGTAAATTTTCTAAGAAGTTACTAGTAAATTTTCATTAATTTAACTTTTACTAAGAAAAGTGGCTAGAATAATATTAAATAAAATATTCATGAATCTAAGTACCTACATATATAATTTTAAAAAAATACGTTATTAAACCCAGTTTTAAATTGTTATTTTAGTAAACATTATCTTATTCTAAGAAGTTGTTAATAAGTTAACTCATTAGTACGTTTTGGAATTTAATTAAGGCTGCCACTTAGGGTGAAAAGAAAGTAATAAAAGAGCAAAGAGAAAAGAAAATACAAAATTTGTTGCGAAATGAACTTGGGATACTAATAGAAGTGTAAAACAGAGTGAGGGTACTATAAACGACGGCAATACTGCTGGAACTTTTTTCGGCATCACGAAAAATCAGCAGCCTTCACTGGATTGAACAAATATTTAATTAAAAAATTTGCTGTAGTTCCTTCTTCGGGTCAAAACGTAAATGTTGATACTTTTCGAGAATATTTGACAGATAGTGCAAAGCTGTATCGTTGGTACTATATACCATCAAGTGTTCATAATAGGTTATTATTACATGGGGCACGAATTTGCGAGAACATTTCTTATATTCCTGTTGGACATTTATCTGAAGAGGCATCAGAACCTAGAAATAAAGATTCCCGTAAGTTCCGGGAACATTCCGCGCGAAAGCGAGGACGGACCGAGAATATTGAGGACATACTGCACAACTTGTTAATGTCTTCAAATCTCCTTATTTTCTTTATTAGATGAAATATACTGCGAAAAAAAATTATCTGCTTTCAGAAAACGAAACACATTTTAAAGAAACTAACGTTGAGGAAGACAATTTTGCTAGATCAGTCTCCAGCTCAGGTTGTGAAAATTAGGTTTATTACAGTATGTTTGACATAATTAGTATTTAAGTCTATGAAACTTAGTTGCTTTAAACCAAAAACAGTATTTTTTTACTTATTTTGTCGAACAATTGTTATATTTTTTGAGCGACCGATGCGTACCTAGTACAGTGGCGGCGCTAGGATGGTGCTGGGATGGGCGGGAGCCCAACCCACAAATCCAAGCACCGGTCGATGCCCACCCTGGTAAGCCGACGACGAGCAAATATAAAAGTTTTTTGCAGAATTCGCCTACCGTCCGCCCCAGCTTATTTTCTTTTGCCGCCGTCCGCCCACCCATTTTAAAAGTCTAGCGCCGCCACTGACCTAGTAACGTACTACTTAGGTCTAAATATAGTACAGTAATAACGTACTCCAATATATTTTTTTATACGCCACAATTTTTGCAAAACAGCGAAATAAACATCCAATGTCCACGAATTTTCGATTTCGATACACTGTGCGGCGCCCATAAGCAGGCAGAATTATCTATTATTTTCATTGACTTCAAAAAAAACCAGTGACAGGAAATACGAAGGCATATGGTATGAGGGAGAAAGGATTGTTAAAACAGTACCATAAGGATTATTCACGATGTGCTAGGACATTGGGAAGACGTAATTAATATGGCAATTTCTATAATTATTATATGGCTGCCTTTCATAGTTCCGCCTTGAGCAGTGGCGTAACGCAAAATCATAGGCCTTCTCCGAGAAATAAACACTGGATCTAGAGGCGGAGTTTCAAATGGGACTCAGCCCCTCGTGATCCGGTTGAGCTCCCACAAATGTCGACCACAAGGAAAAGATCATTGAACTGAGCCTCTCAAATGGCTGGATTCACCCGTGGTGTGGCATTTTGGTTACGCCACTGGCTTTGAATCCATATGAATTCAACCTTGTCATGGACGTTATGAGCCAGGAAGTTAATAATGAAGTTTGCCGTTCCCGCGCAAAATTGTTCGCTTAGGATTACAGGCATCGGAGGGCGCTGAACGTGAAACTCGCCCATTGCTACGTACAATGAAATTGTACTTTTCCATATTAACATTTTTAACATTAATCATAACATGGCACCGCAAATATCAAGAAGGTTTTTAACTTTTTGGCGAAGAGGAAGAACCGACGATTCGGCATTTTGTTTGTTGTTTATTTTGCGCTACGCGTCGTTGTTTCCCATCAAGTTTAATAGTGTGTGTTAGGAAAGAGATTTAAAATAACAAATTATTTATCTTTTCACAATCAAGGATATAAATTGGCAAGTGTACCTAAAAAGAAGAAAACTAAGTTTTGTACTATGAATTTTTTTTAAAGATTTCTCCCACGAGTATGAACAAAAGATCAATAATAACGTACCTAGGTACGTATTTTCCACACTCATCTAATTAAATTTATTTGACTGCTTGGTCATAGCCTTCTACATTGGTCTTGTAGGTTATTCAATTTAATGTATAATATGTAATTCATTAAAATAATATGTTACTAAATATTTTACGGACTTTTTAAAAAAATTTACCTTTTAAGCAATCATATGGCATCATTCTGCGGTATATCATATAGGTTGTATGTGCAAAAAACCATAGTTCATCCATTGGAATCACCATAATATTATACACTTACGTACGTGCATAGAAATTGACCAACCACACAATTTTCAAATCGAATGTATTTTCTTAGAAACAAGTCATCATTTTAAATAAAAAAGAACATCTCGATTGATCTAAACCCACTGCAATGGGTATTAAATAGTCTTTCATATAAGTATACTTTTTGTAATCAAACTGGTGAATGGTTACTAAAAAAAATCGTTCGATTTAAAAAGTATGATGTACGTCCACTTCTATCCACATAAGGTTACATATTAATACATACCAAAGCCATCTTTATTCTTAATTTTACAACCAAAAGTCATTCTTTATAAAAAAATGCTGTTTGTCAAAAAAATTAGTATACCATATAAAAATGTAAGATCAGATATACAGGGTGTTAATAAATTAAGAAAAATTAAAATGCTTTTCGGAAGAAGTACCATTATTTAGTATTTTCAACAAAATGTGCATAAAACAAAGTTCTTTATAATCCAAAATAAAGCCCACATACGAATTACGTAACCAAAATTTTAATTTTTAAATTTATAATAATAGTGTCTTTTTGCGACTATTTGCAGCATTTGACAAAAATCAAAATAGTCGATATAGTTAACGTCAATCTTACATCAGCATCGTCTTTACGTCTGTCAGTATTTTGATTTCGTGACGGTATTTTCCAAAATGTTCACAAAAGGAGATCGTCTTTATTTAATATGGTGGGGTAGGAGGTAGCTATGTAGAATAAATTAGAATTTTGATTTCAAAATTTGCATATAACCTTGTTTTGGAATACAAACAACTTTGTTTTACGAACATTTTATTTAAAATAAATAATGGTACTTCTCTCCTGAAGCATTTTCATTTTTCTTAATTTATTAACACCCTATATATCTAATATCAGATTTTTATATCATGGTAAACTTATTTTTTCGACAAGCTGATTTTTTATAAATAATGACTTTTGGTCGTAAAATTAATAATAATTATTCCTCTTGTCAACTCCGTCCGTGGACACACTGTATATTTCAATAAAAAGCGCCGTTTACTCTGTTGGTAAAGCAGGTTTACAAAAATGTGTTCCCGATAATAATGATTTCTTTGTTTTTTAAGTTTGATTCGATCGATCATTAAAGCAAGCTTGGGCGTACAGACCAAGGATGGCGCTCAACAACAATTTAGTTTAGAAAGATGTGTAATTCAGTTTCGCCTTGCCAGCGTAGGAGCACGTTGAAATTCCGTCCGATGTTTACTCAATGGAATTGTCGCAAGACCTTTTTCCATATTGAATTGATATTCATTTTAAGATTTCGTTAGTCCTTGATTTTGGTCGAGTTTTTCCACAATTTTTCTTGAAAAAAGTACTGTGAAAAGCTAGTTTCAAAACAATATTGATTATATTGGCTAAAGGATAATGACAAGAGTCAGAGCAGAGATCGATTAAGACCAAAACAGAGATGGGAGGGTGGCACTGGAAGGAGTCAAGAATGATAGAAGGGAAAAAGGTTTAACAGAAGGAGAAACTTAGACCCGGACGATTAATCAGGAATATCGACCCTAGATAAAGTTGGGGATTTAGGATAGTACATATTACAGGGTTAATGGGCAAAAATCCACCGTTTTGCCGCATCAAAAGTATAACCACTTACCTCTTTAGGAACATTTGTTCTATGGTTGTTAAATTCTAATCTTTCTTTAAGCAACTTAAACAATTTATCTTCCAGCCCATCATGCGAAGATGTGGTAAAAGGTTCAAAAATACGAAAATATTCATAAACGGTAGTATTTCTCCATTTTGATGGGTATTTAAGCACATATTTTTGAAAAGAAATTTTACTAATTTCTTGACAAGAACCAATTTTAAACGGATAACTTTCGGGGAAGTTTATGTTTTCATATTTATACGGATCAATGGTAAAAATATCAAAATTTTTGTTAACAGCAAAAACATTTGCTATGTATTGTTTAGTAAAAAACAGAAAGCTGCTGTTTTCGCTAAAGTTGGAAAAAAGTATAAACCATGACCTAGGACGCAAACGTCTATTTTCAAATATTTTCTGAATTAGATTTTCTGCTTCAGTAAGCTCTGCACTTAGGAGGTAAGCTTGAAAAAAAAATTTTGCCCAATTTCTGACTTTGTCAAGACTATTAAATTTCGTAACAGGTAAATTATTTAGAAAAGGGTCAATGCCGTATTTTAAAATAGTGATGGTATCATTGTCTTGAAAAATATATTTCAAAATTATATCTGTACATTGTCTCACGTCATAATTAACGCTGTGGTTTGCAGATGGGGTATTAAATTTTGCAGTCACAGCTATTACGAATAGGTTTATAACAGCAAACTTGAAAAACATCTTTACTCTTTTTGTTGAAAATCTTTTATAAACTGACAGGGGGACATAAAGAGTAGATACTAATTTCATGATTTACGATTTTTATAGCGCTAGGTAATATACCATAATTATCTAAATGTAGAGTTATTAGAGAAGAAAGCTTCTTGTGGGCGGCCGTTTTGAAAGATGAGTCATGTTTATTATAAGGAATGAGCACAAACATAATACTACTTTATTAATGTAACACATATTCAATTAAAAACCAATTATAGAAGAAATTTTACACATTAGGATCAATAAAGATATATTTTTAATAATAATTAGTTTTAAATAATAACTTAGAGAAGAAGTTTATCTTAAAAATGAGCACATTAAGAGGCTCAAAAAAAGATCAACTGCATTTGAGGACGATGCTCGTGAACTTGATAAATATGTGAACGAGATCAAAAATTTAAGAGAGACAACTACCAGTTTAAGACAGAAATTGGCAGATTACGAGAAATCTGAAATTGTAATTCACCCAGAATTTGTGTATAAATTGACCCAAACAAACTTAATTACACAAACGAATGTTTTAACTCAGACGGATGATATGAATCATGATAGCGTCAACATCAATTTAATTCAAGAATAAACATTTGCAAGATGTAATAGACCTGAGTACTGCTAGCAACAGGAAATTGCACACAGATTTGTAAGTAAGAGCTTAACATCGTCAACAGAGAAATGATTCAAGCTATGAGAACTCTTGAGATGGATAACACTGCGGTTCAGAACCAGTTGTCCAGTCTGAGAAACAACAACTCCACTTTTGGTACTTGCCTACGCCCTGGTGGCGATTCACCTATGAAGAAAAAATACCACGAGACCAGGCCTAAATTTCTCTTTGTTGCGGGTAGTCATGGTAGAGGATTATCCCATTTTTTGATCAAGCAGTTTAGTTCCAAATACAGTACCCAATGTTTCCTAAAGTCGGGTGCCTCAAACCTGGAGCTGGCTCGGACTGCATCTAATCTATCGTAAGGTTTTAACAAGAAAGATATCGTTGTTCTTTAGTTGTCTGGAGTTTGTTCTCCTCCAGAAATTTTAACTGAGTTTGATTTAAAATGCTCTAATACCAACCCTATTATTGTAACAAGTCCTTACATTGAAGGGAATTATTCTATCATTTATAATAGTAACTTATCCCTTTATAAAGCTTTGCACCTACACAGGATTGATTTGCACACCTTGGTTGATTGCAATGCTGACGCAGCAAGTACGGGTTATATTGATAAAAGAGTTCTGGTCAAGGGCGTAGCCAGGATTTTGAGCAGGGGGGGGGGGGGCAGAATTAGGTGACCGGGAGGGCAGATTTTCTGGACCCCAAGGACGCAACGTAGTAGTACGTAGTCTAGTTTTTTTAGTTTTTTTGTAAAGAAATATAAAAAAAACATTATTTAAAAAAAAATATATTCATAGATAGTATATAGTACATACGTATTATTATTGCAAATTAGAAACCCGAATCAGTTAAAAAAGAAAATAATGAATACCTGCTAAAACAGAACATCGCTTAACAAAAAGAATGTATAAAATTTATCTACATTTTATTTTTGCGAAACATTTTATGAAAACAAATTATTTTGCAAAAAAAACAATAAATTGTTTTCATAATAAGCCGGTAAAAGTTTGCGGTTTTATTTAAAATAAATTGAAATAAATTTAAAAAATTTGAAATTATGCTAAAATTGTCGATTATGGTGCAGGTATAGTATAGGATATTGTTAGGCCAATTTTGTAAGAAAAATTATATTACAATTTGATAATTATTTTATATCTGAGATCTGCGTGAACACAAACAGAGTGAACAGGAACAGCGCACGGCAGCCACCTTTAATTAAGTTATATAAATTTTAAATGTAAACTTAAAAAATATTTGCGTGGGGTAGGATTGGAAGAATGATTAATTTTAATCAAAATTTCTACCCATTTGTGCCAACTAGTATGTTCCTGTAATTTTTAATTCCTTTGGCTATTACAGTTATTGCTATTGTACTTGTTATTACAATTCTTTATTATTGTACTTTTATTTTTCTGAATTATGTAATTCAGCGCTCGGAGGGGCATATAGCCCGGAGAATAGCTGTTTTACCATTATTTGTTGAAATCCTTATTGTATAAGGAATTTTCAGGTGGTTAGAGAATTTATTCTCAATTTTTGCATATTTATATGTACCCCTGACAAGTAGACTTTCATTCATACGTTTGAAAATTTTACCTTACGGTAAACTCTACTCTGAATGCTCGAAACTGCTAATGGATGGCGCTGCCTGTGTCTCACTGCTTATGCAGTACGACAGTTGTAGCTTTAAGGGATTACTTTTTCGGAAGGTTGGTATGTTCGTCTATCCTGTACTGATGAGAACCAACGAGTTCGAAACCGGTCTGCAGGTGACGACATCCTAACTAAAGAAAAAGCTTCCTTCTTCCTAGTAGTTTCTTGCATTCAAAACAAGTATTTTATTATCTAACTGTGTTAGAAGAAAATACGGCAAATTTTGGTATGTAATTCAGCGCTCGGAGGGGCATATAGCCCGGAGAATAGCTGTTTTACCATTATTTGTTGAAATCCTTATTGTATAAGGAATTTTCAGGTGGTTAGAGAATTTATTCTCAATTTTTGCGTATTTATTATTATTATTATTGTTATTATTATTATTATTAATTAACAGCAAAAGCTTTCTTACCACTTCACACGTTTGCGCCACATGCAGCAGTGCTGCCATTTCGGTACAATTGTACTGAATTCAGTACAAAGTGGTCAAATTCAGTACGTCAGTACTGATCTTGGAAAAAACACTAATTTTAGTACGAACTTTTAAAACGAAACTAAAACCAAATAAGCACATAAAATTTTGAAAAATTATTGTGACTGAAAATATATTATGAATTAAGTTTAGTGGCTTTTCGATTGATGAAATTAGTGTGATACGAGTACTACTCTTTCTTGTACTTTGTGTCGTTAAAGAAAATATAAATTGCCTGAATATAACTACGATGGAGTACTGTAAACAAGTATTAAAAAACAATACTTGTTTTTCATTGGAGGCTGCCGATGAACTGATCGATTGAAAAAAAAATCTGAGGAAATAAACTGATGGTAATACATAAAACTACTGATTTTTTAAAATTTGTAATTAAGTAGTATACAAGTACCGATTGTACCTGTCTATTGGTATAAATTAAAACTTTTTATATAATGTTAATAATTTAATACTATTTTTTATTTTTGAAAAAAAAAAACAGTGTTTTATTTAACCACCCTCAATGATTTTAAACTGCAGAGAAAGCTATTTTAAATGTTTTAAATTCTTAAACGTTTCGAATTTTGAATCTTCTGCCATACATTCAGTACGCTTTGAAAATCAGCTGCGACAGCACTGACCGGCAGGCGCCGCAGCTGACTGCTGATTTAGGAATAAGACGTACGGGAAATTTGAATGGCACATTGGTAAATCTTGGCTTTTTGCTCGTGCCAGGGGGGGGGCACGTGCCCCCCCCCCCTGCCCTCCCTTGGCTACGCCCTTAGTTCTGGTTGCTATGTTGAATCGTCATATTGGCAAGTACGTAAGGATTAAATCAACAAATATGGAAACTGATACTGGCCTTCATCTAGAAAATAACAATTGTGCAGAAACTCTGACTGAGAGGGTGGTCCAGGACAGTGGGTTTCCGGTCAGTACTGATAACATTAATGCTGAAGAATTGAAAGTCCCCAAATGAACAGTAATGGATAACACTAGTAATCAGGTCGACATATCTGACCCGACCCAAAATTTTTGCCTTCTCCGAGCTACCCAGAGGTCTCCATAAATAATAACTGCTTACTTCCAAAATGTTAGAGGGCTTCGGACCTAGCTGGACGAATTTCTTAGGAATGCCCGGTCATGCGAGTTTGAAATTGTAGCATTGTGCGAAACATGGCTCAATTGCGATATTCACTTATTTGAGGTATTTGACGACAGTAACACTGTCTTCCGATATGACAGAAGATATGCCGAACTGAACAGTCAACGTGGTGGAGGCGTCCTAGTTGCAGTTAAAAAACCTTATTATGCTTCATTAGTGGAAAATTCAGCTCATGGCCATTATGAGGTTGTTTGGATTCAAGCAAAATTTGATAACGCGAACTTAATTATTGGTTGTGTTTATTTTCCACCTAACTCCAGCATTCAGTGCTATGCCTCATTTTGTGATACCTGTGAATCACTGAGAAATAGGTATGATAACTCTAAATTTCTAATCTTTGATGATTTCAATCTTCCGTCTGTTGAATGGGAGCTGGAGAATGACACATTAGTTCCTCTAAAATTTACATCGCCTTGTGCAGAAACTCTGCTTGACTCAATGTACTTCTTGGAACTTCAGCAAATAAATGGAGTGAAAAATAGTCTAAACAGAATTTTGGATCTTATCTTTACGGAACCATTTCCGGGGGTCTCAGCTTCGTCCAGTTCTTTTCCTCTAACAAATATCGACGTTTATCATCCTGCACTTGAAATAAAGTATGACATCCGTTGTAGTACATATCTCAAAAAATAAAACCGAACTAAAGGTTTATCAGTTTTTCCAAGGAGATTATAATCACCTAAATCAATATTTTAACCAACTGGATTGGTTTTTCTTGTCTTCAGAAACTGATATATACCTTATTGTCAGCATTTTTTATGAAAGACTATTCCAGGGTATAGACATATATAATCCACAAAAAATTATTAAAGATCATAGATATCCAAAATGGTTTGATACGCCGTTACGTAAATTAATTGGTCAAAAAAAATAAACTGTACAAAAAGTTTAAAAGGTTTGATCAAAGCACGGATTATGATGAGTATTCCAGTGTACGTTGTGAAGTTAAGTACATAACTGATATGTGTTACATGTTGTACGTAACACAAACTGAACATCTCATCCCAGAAAATGTTAAGCATTTTTGGAGATTTATAAACAATCTAAAGAAAGATTCCAATTTGCCGAGTGTCATGAAATACCAAAACCAAGAATTAACGGATCCTGATCTTATAGCTAATGCCTCCTCCAATCATTTTCAATCATGTTATTCTGTTTACAACAACGTAAATACAGGCGATTTATGTCAAATTCAGTTTGTCAGCCTGCCGCCGACCCACTATTTTACTGTGGAGGAAGTTCATCCTGTTTTGTTGAAAAGTTGCAGTTCATTCCTGGCTATGCCACTGTGTTTGTTATTTCAAAGATCGTTTAACAGTGGCACTTTCCCGGACATCTGGAAGCATGCCAATTTAATTCCAATTTTCAAAACTGGTGACGAAAGTGAAAATTATAGCGGCAGTTCCTTGCTTTCTATTATACCTAAAATTTTTGAGGTCATTATAAGCGATGAACTTTCAATACTTATAGAAATTACATAATGGAGGAACAGCATGGATTTTTGGGGGCCGATCGACCTCCACAAATCTCGCTATCATAACTTTCTGGTCTCCTCGTTGGAGGCGGGATACCAAGTCGATGTCATTTACACCGATTTGTCAAAGGCATTTGATACTGTTTATCACAAGCTGCTCCTAAAAAAGCTTTATAATATTGGCGTTTGTGGACCCTGGAATGGATTGCATCATACTTAACATTACGAAGTCAAGCGTTACTGTGAGTGGATCCTGTGAAGTTTCCGTGATACCTGGAGTGCCTCAAGGGTCACATATCGGACCTATTTTGTTTGTTCTTTTTGTAAATGACGTCCATCATTGCTTTCAAAAATCCCGCTTTCTTTTGTATGCGGACGATCTAAAGTTGTACTCGGTTGTCTCACCTAAGGAGATGTGTTTGCAAACTGACCTTAATAGTTTTGTGGAGTGGTGTAATAGTAACGATCTGAAGCTTAACGTAAAAAAGTGTAAGGTTTTAAAATTTTTCAAATGTAACAATCCGCAAAATCAGACTTATTCCATTAATAATGTTAACCTGGAAGAGGTGTCCTATTTTAACGATCTTGGTGTGATTTTCGCCAGTAGTCTTTCATTCACCCTGCATATACAGTATAATACTTAAAGGTTTTAGGATGTTGGGTTTTATGAAACGACATACAAAACATATCTATGACACCAGGGCGCTGACTGCTCTTTACAACTGTTTGGTCTGCAGTATATTGGAGTATTGTTCTGTGATATGGAACCCTTACTACCAGTAACTATCATATCACTAGACTAGAAAGAGTTCAAAATAAATTTACGAAATATCTCCTGTTTAAATATAATTTTCCATACTAAATATTCCTTAAGAAACTAGAATTCTTTTGTGCGGTCTACAATCTTTACAATACCGCAGATAAAGAGCCCTGCGGATTTTTCTTTATAAGCTGCCTAACGGTTCAGTGGACTGCAGGGGCTTACTTGAAGCTGTTTTGTTTCGCGTATCATTGCGGAGAACCAGGCAGGTGTAGTTATTTCATAATCGAACATATAGAACTAACTACGGTTGCAGTGCGTTCATCGAGAGGCTGTTATAAAACTATAATAGACATTTTTTAAACTGTGACATTTTTGCCATGTTTCGGTACTAAAAGAGATTTACTTTTATATTTTACTTTTTAATATTTATAATGTGTTGTACCATTTAGAATAATTTAGATGTAAGTTCTGTAGTGTACTGTGTTTGAATAAATAAATAAAAAATAATAATAATAATTCAAACAACTATAAATAATGTAGGTGTCAATCTACAGTATCTCAATCTAAATTGGTGTAGCATGGTTATCTTAAGTATGCAGCAGTAGTGTAATTTATGAATACTTAAAGGCAGTCGAAGAATAATTTTTTCTAGATGAATTTCATTTTGGATTTTGTTAAATTCGTTCCAAAATACATTAATCCTCGAGTATATTAATTTTAGATTCACGTTTACGAACGTAAAAGATGAAATTATTTCGAACCAAAGCATGAATACTTCATTATTGAAACGCCATTTTAGTACAAAACATTCAACGTTGTAGCAGCTCTTTAAGAATGTAATTATACAGAAGAAGACTAAATACTTTTAACTAAGACTCATCGCCGCCAAATACCGCTTTTTTACAAGTCTACTAAAATTTGAAAATTAATGCTTCATAAGACACACACATATATATATATATATATATATATATATATATATATATATATATATATATATATATATATATATATATATATATATATATAGACGCAAGACTCATATTATAAATAATGTTATGAGCAAAATTAAATATCTCTGTTACAACACAAGAAAGTACATACCTAAAAGATAGTAATCCAATCCACTCCGTAAAAAAATACTGATATACAATCTACCTGCACAATCTTCAAGTTTCGCTATGGTCGGGTACACACGTAATCAGACTAACGAACGACTCTGTCGAATGTGACTTAAACAGGTATTCGTGCCAGATCATAAGGGCGCAGCGACAAAGAAATATATTAATATAATTTTATTATTTGGGGCATTTACTTACGATATAAATGAACAATAGGGCATTTTCTAATTGAAAAATTAAATTTTGGCCAAATAATTGCTTCCCAGAAACCATAGTGAGTTCTATAAAATTTGCAAAACTTTCGCAATTTTTTCGGAAGTAAAAAACTTGGAAAATTTTATTATTGTCAATTTTACTTGATTGCCGACCACGTAGGGAGAGCAAATTTAATACAAGATGCAATATACTTTAATATACATTTGCAACCCCCCTTTTTGAAAATTTTTCTGAATTTTTCTGGCCAAGTTAGACAAAAAAAACGTCATCAAATAAACTAAACTTTCCAGTAACACAAATGGTTGCAAATTTATACAACTTTTGGAAACACTAGGTTGAATTTAAATACCGATTTGCAAAACTTTCCATATTTTGTCCACCAAGATATAAATAAAAACGTTAATTGTTAAAAAAAATATGTTCCCGACCTTCCAGTTGGTTGCAAATATAATAGAGGGTGTAAAAGTGGCTAGTGAACGTTCTTTTAAAGTAGTAAAACTTCCGGAAGTTTGTCCGCCGAATTATAAAAATTATTATGTTTTGCACCATTTCGCCATGTTCCCGACCTTGAAGAGGGTTCAGTTTTATCATTTTCCGTTTTCCTTCAATCGTCCACTTAAATCTGAAGACTTTTGGAATTATTATAATTTCATCGAATTCAATGACTGGCCTAAAATTGAAAAATTTTTCCTGGGTAAAACAATTGCCAAAAATGACTTTTTATAAAAGCTTCTGCAAAAAAGTAGGGCGTTTGCAAGAGGTCTCGCCGTTCTCATATTATATCCTTTTAAGGCTGTCCTTGCCGAGCTTTAATAGGATAAATTATAAAATCTTAACTGATAACTTACGAGTATATCAAGGTAGTATTTCAACTAACCCAGCAGGGCAACCGCGCAAAAGACAGAGGCATATGCCCTAGTGGTAATAATAGGAAAATGTTTTTCTTTGTCTTTATTTAGCTGACTGTCTTACCTAGACATTTTCTTGACTCAAGTACTTTTAGAAGGCTGGGTTTTAGGTACGTGGACTTTTCTGTCGAGACTTTCTCAGAGTTGATCAATTTGATGAATGTTACCGGGGTAGAAAAATAAACGACAAACCAAAAATCTCTTGCTTGTCGATGTTTTTCCTTTTCCTAATCTTTAATCCTTAAAATCATTTGTCAATATATTACACCTTTCTTCATCATAGACCCGTAGTATGTTAGAATTTAGATTTAAAGCCAAAGTGCTTTATATAAAAAATTATTGTTTTTGGAAGAAAAAAAATGGATTATAACTTATGAGTTCATTATTTACTTTACGCTGAAAGTAATTCAAAACGGCATCGATTTTAAAAGGAAAGTTCGAGAAAACAAAATAGATATCTATGGAGGTCTCTTTACATTACGAACAGAAGGCGATCCAATGGATTATGATACTACACCAGCTTATATAAGCTATAGTCTGGATGACACCAAATGGCCCTTCAAAATCAGAAGTACTGAGGATTGAGCATATTTGTTCACACTACTTTTATTTAAGTCGGATTTTAATCTTGTTCGTTTTATCAATCCTAGCAAAGTGAATTTTTAAAATAAGCATAGACTTAATTTTAAGTATGGCCTTAAAAATTTTACTAGAATATTCAGCAATTAATCAATACCGATCTAAATCATTATCTTCACAATTAGCTGTCGGTGCATGGATATCGGCGATGATCACCATTTCTGCGGTTTTCAAAAATTATCTGGTAGTTATCACTGCTACTTCCGTTAGACGACAACACCAGTTTGAAACTTTAGACGGCATTCTTAAATCAGATTTAAAACTAGCAGGTTCGGTCAATAAATACATGAAAGAAACTTTTAGTAACGAAAAACCTGGATTATTTAAAATAAATTTCGACAAAATGGAAAACTGCAATTATGAAGAATGCTAAAACAGGACGGCATTTTAGAAAGATACTGCTACCACAACTGAAAAATTAATGGTTATATATTATATTCCTTTGTATTTTCGGGACGAAAATAGAGACAGCATTGCACATCTTACTCCCGAGATTGTATTGACGGAACACTACTGATGATTTTTTCGAAAAGGTAAAATCTATAGCATTTATGTTTTATATATGGATGTGTGGTGTAATTTTGGCACTCATTATTTTTTTGCGTAAAAGATATAATTTTCAATACAAAAAGGGCTTATTTAAAAATACATAATTAGGATGTCAGGCCATTTTTAAATTTATGAAAATTAAAAGTGAACTCGGTACTTAGAAAATACACATTATAATATATAATACAAAAGCAAAGACATATTTGACTGCAAATGGATACTATAATGTTCACTAAAGGTTTTTCTTTAAAATGATGTTTTATCTACCCGTTTTTTTTATTATAATCAAAATTGCAACAGTTTAACAAAGTTCTTAATAATACACACTATAAACGAAGGTAGAAAAGCAATGTGTGATAATTATGTAATTTTTTTCTTTTTATTACTACACCTGAGAAAAAATATCCACCTTGTATACACGATCAATTTTTTCTATATTCCGTATCGATATCCAAATTTCTTAACCTCATTTCAATTAACTATTTTATGATTCGCCGTCATTAAACATTATCACAATTCAATATATAACGATGCTGACCTATGTTATTGTTAACTTCTAAAATAATATTTATGAACAATAAGAACAGTTAATATACCTGGCCTTTGTTTAATTATCTATTTAAACTTAGTTTAGTTTTCTATTGTTTGGCTACACAAAGCAGTTTAATCAGAATTAGCTAACTGGACACTTAAAATGTTAGAGCACCCATAATAATGCCACTGTCAAAGGCCATTTTAAACAATTCAATTTAGGTGTTACGATAATTAAGTACTTTAAGCAAGTAGGTTCTCATCTGCATTTAAAATAAAAGTGTGGATGTAGTTTACTTAATAGAACATTGTATAAATAAATTTTAGTTTCGCTTGATATAATGTGTTTTTATTATAACCTTTTCAAAGGTAATAATATTTATTTTCTAGAACATACAAATTATCATATCTATGTAGTACTTTACATGGTAGTGCAGTTGTCTAAGGTGTTAAAGATACTGTTCCAGATATTATAAACTTATTGCACCCAACCTAAACATATTCTCCATCTGTTTTTAAAAGCCATTGGTCCAAGACCTCATGCCGTATCCAAAATGTACTGAAAGAAACTTTCTTATCAACTTTTGTAAGAGAAAAAACCAATTCTTTCTATAGTCCGTATTGCTATCCATTATTCTCATTCTAATTTATCATTTTATGATTCGCCGTTACTTAATATTTTCACAATTCAATACACAACGATGGTCACATTGGTCATGATGTCATTGTTGATTTCCATAAATACCATTTTAACAGTGTTAACAGTTTAGCGTCCGTAATAAGCATAATAATTAGAAGATATTAATGGGTACGTAAACGAAAATACAATGTGCTGTGTTCATGAATTAAAGTACAGGGCATCTAAAAGTGAATCGAAAATCTTGGGATAGATAATTAGCTTTTACCCTTGCTGGAGACTCCCGAAATTCATAAAGCAACGCCCCCAACAGCAATCTCATATATTCACTACTATTCCTACGACAGATACAGCAGACCATATACAATATCACCACCTACAGGAACTACTGTAATACAAGAACAGTTCACATTTATAGAAGTAATATTTTTGTAGCATAGGCAGAACATAAAATCAGAAAACACGAGCGGGAGCAACACTCGGTATTGGAACCGAATTTTTGTTCTTCCTTGCTCCACCATTTTGTGGGTACGCACAACACGATCCCAGTTAGTTATACTAAAAAAGTTATACGAACTCATCTAAAAAATCAGAAACATCGGTGTGTGTGTGTGTATGTGTGAGTTGGGTTACATGGCACTGATTCCAAAATATCGATAACAATAAGACCAAAAAATAAATTTAAAATTACATATACAGGGTGTTATGAAATTCACTGCATATACTGAAACCGGTAAATCCTGATTTGAATTCAGATTGGGGAAAAATAGTCATAAATGGCACTTCGCGATAATAAGGCAAGTGGCACACCACTTAATAAAACACATAACCATATAAAGAAAGAAAGAAAGAATAGTGAGCTAGGTTGTTGTGTTGCCAGGTCTCTTAACAATATTTCTATGTAACAAGTTTGAAGAAATAATATTTTTATTACATTACCTTTAAAAATTCTACTACCTTAACTCTTTTCAATTTCAAAAAGTTAGAATACAATCTATAACACAAACAAAAACCTCTAGAGAACAGCTTTTTTAACCAACAAATAAATACCTCATCTTCAACTTAACACCCAGAAATTAGTGTTTAACTAATTGAAAATGCACATCATTAAGCGCGTAAGATATTTTGTTAGCATTAGACGGCTATAACTTTTGTTAATATTTACCGGTTTTAACTTCTTCTTTCACAAATTAAGAAATAAAAATCAAAAATAATGTACACCGTATTATTAATGTCTATGATCTATACACACAGGTGACGCTGAGGCATGAGTTCGGCGGACCAATCAGAGGGGTCGGAATCACGGTAGAGCGGAATAATCAGATAGGCGCCTGAATTACGATAGCGAAATGAGGTCAACAACCCTTCAGCTTGACCTCGGCTACATCAATGATCTACCACCTACCCTATTTCTTAGGCAACTATACAAACACGCGTGCATATTGTTATCAATATTTTTTCCTTTGAACTAGAAGGTAGTTTTAAACAATAATGTACCTAAACTAAAGTCAAATAAGCCTGTCGTCAAGCATAAACAAAATCACGCGGTCGATGCCTGCCCGCGAAGTAATGCGATTGGTCAATCAATCGTAAATTATAGTTTCTTGGTGTTTTGCTACCTAGAAAATGGTCGTCGATTCGTTGTTAACTAATATTTTGCTCATTTTTATCTATACTCGATTTGAAATTGGTTGATAGTAATAAATCATTTTTAGCAGCCGATTCCATAGGCGCACCTACCTGACGTGCCGGTTTGAACCCTATTTACTTATCCGAATAATTTAGTAATCATTATTGTCATAACAGGTAAAAATAATTATGCCGAGAATTCCGGGAACAATTAATACACAATGTTACTTTTCAGGTAGTTACGAAAAATTAGGTACCTCTACTTATTGGTATAAAACTGTGAGTCATTTTAAGAGCGAACAAACCTAATGCGAGTATTCTAGGACACACATTTGGGTAATTTTTGAAAATGGAGAGTCTTTCAGGATTTATTCCAGTTAAGCGAGCTGCGAAATCAGCGCTAAGCATTAGTGAAAAGATTATTGTGCTTAATGTATTTAATGCACTTAGATATCAAAAAAGTGCAATAAGTATCGATTCTGCAGTGGAACTTTGTTCAAAGATGACAGGTATTGGAAAAGCAACCATCTACAGGCTGATGCGGGAAGAAAAGACAGGAACCGTGACGCCACCAAAACCATCTCCAGGAAGGCGAACAATACCGATCGATGAGGACGAAAAGGCCATCATAAGACGAAAGGTGCATTCATTCTATTTCAATAAGGAGATCCCTACTTTGGATAGAGTTTTAGGGGCAGTAAAAGAAGACTTTCCTGCAATCAAGAGAGATAAACTATGGAAAGTTCTAAGAGAAATGAATTTTAGATGGGAAAAACATAGTCGGAAGTCTCATTTGCTCGAAAAAGATGAAATAGTATGTTGGAGACGTAATTATTTGAGAAAAATAAGAAAATTTCGCAATGAAAACAAAACAATTTTCTATTTGGACGAAACATGGCTGAACGAAGGCTACACAGTTGGAAAAATATGGACAGACAAAAATGTGACTTCTCACCGGCAAGCATTTTTAGACGGTCTATCAACAGGAATAAATCCGCCCTCTGGAAAAGGAAAACGATTAATTATAACTCACATCGGTAGCTCCAATGGATTTTTAGAAGGTGGACTATTATCATTCCAATCAGTTCGTACAGGCGATTACCACGAGGATATGAATGCTGATGTTTTTGAGGAGTATTTCGAACAAATGATAGAGCTGATTCCACCTGGCTCCGTCATTGTGTTAGATAACGCTCCGTATCACTCCAGAAGATTGGAGAAGATGCCTACAACTGCTTGGCGAAAAGCAAAAATTATCGAGTGGCTTGTGGAGAAACAAATACAATTTGAGGACAATATGGTTAAAAAGGAGTTGCTATCAATTGTAAACACCCATAAACATCGGTTTCAAAAATATGTTGTTGACGAAATGGCCAAAAAACAAAATATAATAGTGCTTCGGCTCCCCCCCTACCATTGCGAATTAAATCCGATCGAACTGGTATGGGCTCATGTGAAAGGTTATGTGGCTAGAAAAAATACCACTTATAAAATGAGTGATGTTCAAAAACTCTTTGAAGAAGCGCTTCAAGAAGTCAACGCGGGGAAGTGGCAAAGATGTATAGAGCATGTACTAAAGGAGGAGGAAAAAATGTGGCAATTGGATAGTTTACTGGAGAAAACGGTCGAACCACTTATTATCAATTTAGGGGAAGAAGACAGTCCCTCAGATATTTCATTTTCTGATGATGATTAATTTAAAGCGAAGAACTGTAATGACTTACTATAAATTTTATAGAATTTCAAATAGAAACATTTTTCCAAATTTACTTGTTTATTAGTTGCTTTATTGTTATTAGTATTATATTTATTCAAATACAAGGGTAACAAATTATGCCACACATCCGAATGTTCACTAAATTATATAATTATTGTGTTTAATATAAACTTAAACCCACCCGAAAGCACGTGCATGAGTGCAAAACATCACAGGTAGAATACTACCGCTTATTGTTCGAGCCTCGGGTTAAGCTTTGTATTCGACGCCCTTATCAGATCTATAGGAATGGAAAGTTTAATAAATGCAAAAGGGTCTAGACTTTCAATGTATATACTATTTAAAACTTGGCAATTTAGGTGGACCACTCTGTGTACGTGTTTGACGGATTTTAATGATTTATTACTATCAACCAATTTCAAATCGAGTATAGTTTATGCTTTGATTATAGTGCTTCTTAAATTAGTTCAATAGGGTTGAAAACGAAATTAAATTTAACACTAACATACGTATTATGTAACGTTGGCGGGTGCAAGAATGCGATTTATGTAGTTACATCTCGACTTTAGAAACTCATTTAGGAAATATTTTCGAAAAAATCGGTACGCTACGATAATTTGATTGGCAAAAGGGCGAATAACAACTTCTAGAACGTGCTGTGTAAAACAGAATAATGTTGTTTTTTTTGACAAATGCTGTAATGAAAAAATTTTGGTTATAATTTTACAATACGGTGTAGTTGTGTTTTTCGTTTTGAATTTTCACATTTTCTTTAGCAGACAGTTTAAGCTAGTAGGAATAATGTTGACCTCATTAATAACATAAAATAGGTTAAGTCATAATTCTTTGTGTTGCCGGTATAACAGCCTTTTCGTTCTGGTTAGGTACATACAATTTTATCCGATTTCACGACTGGTTCATATTTTCCCAGATTAAGTAAAAAATTGGTTTTAAATTAAAATACCATTTTTGGTAAAATGCGTGTGTGTAGTTAAAAATACTTTGGATTATTTAAAACTCATGAAAAATGAGATGCCAAGATAATATTTAAGTTTGGCAATACCCCGGATGGATGCAAAATGCCTCCAGTGCAGACATTTTGCAAGCAAACTACTACTTGTAATATATGTGTTTTTGTCAACTAAAGCTTCAACCAAAAAATCAAATTTCTATTTTTAATATAAAAAAATTAGAGTATCTAAAATCATTTCATTGACACCCGGTAGGTAAGGGTGTTCCATGCCGAGCCCTACAGTTTAGCGTGGGCTTCTAATCATGGCCCTCAGTAACAGGACAGCCCAAGCCTGTATCCTCAATTGTTATCAACCCTTACTTTCGAGCGACCCTATTTGCCTTTTTTGTTACCTACCGACTGAGGAGTGTTCATCCTACGAGAAATCCGATCTCATCCGGCCTTTAACCGGCATGAATAGGACGGTTTAGACTTCGAATCATTTTCAGTATTCAAGTACTAGCACTACACTATTGCACAAAGAGCACAACACAAATATCTAATAATATCCAAGAACATAAATATTATACAACAAAATTAGGAAAGCCGAAATACCTCTTTAATAAAAAAGTGCCGGCGCAACGTAATGAAATGTAAACAAGAGTGTATGCCAATACAATGCGCATATAGGTAATTAGTTTTTCTTTATTTAAGCTAAATGTTTTGCAATGGTATATTTTACGGAGCGATTCGAGTGGATTTCCAAAGTGGCCTGGGACAATCCGAGAACCGACAGCGTTGACGGCCACGAGCGCGCCGAAAGCGATGGGCCGTCGACAAATTTTGTCTCTTTTTAACTTCCTAAAGCGCGTATGTTTGTTTTTCTCTCAGTTTTAATACATTTATATAGTCCATATAAACGTATGAAGTCAATTGGTCAATTTAAAATGCGCCTGAGCACGGAGCAAGCTTGGCTTGATTCTTTATTGGTGAGTTTTTGTATGGATCTTGCACTTTTTGAAAGAAAAGATAATTGTTTTTTGATTTAAAAAAATAAATTATTAGGTGGATCATTAAAAATTTATTTAAGTGGGTCATTGACCCAACTACCTTATGAATCTTATGGCGCCTGATTACTGTAGGTTAATATCTACAATCGTAAATAACATAGGCTAAAACATATGACCAAAGATTAATAAAATACACCAATGCCATTATTTTCCGTGCTAATAAATTTTTAGCAATTTGTGTCAATTTCTGTCACAAAGCTGGAAAGGAATGACTGGAAGTTCTAATTTGAAGTACTATTATTTATCATTTGACACTTCTTAATAAATGCCCTGGTTTTATAGTCTACGAAAAATCGATTTGTTGTAAATTTGTAAATTTAATTCAAATCATTGAGTCGATTGAGAATATATGCTAAGTAAGCTAGTATTGTGAGCCAAAACTCATTTGTAATTGGTTTCTATTAGAAACAACTGCACTTCAGAATACAACTCGAATAACCTGCTCAGCATTTTTCATTTTGAAAGCCATTTCATCTTTGTGTATAGCAGCAACTGAATATGATCACTGCCCATTTCAGAAATCAGTTTCGAAAATAAACAAGAGTTTAAAGCTCGAGATTTGATAAAATTGACCACCTTGTCGGCCTCATGGAGAACATTTTTAAATTGATCAGACGTTCACTTAACTGCTAATATTTCTCTGTAGATGCTGCAATAGGTGAAAGTACAATTTTCTGAAACCGATTTTACTTTGGTGGTGACACCTTCGTATTTTCCTATTATGGCTCTGGCACCATTAGAACAGAAACCATCGCACTGCTTGCAGTCCAGTCCATTTTCTACAAAAAAGTCATTGAGCTTCTTGAATATTTCATCGGCCGTAATTCGTGCCGGTAGTGCCTCACAAAATAAATTATTCTATTCAATTTTAGCCTGTAATACATACCACACATAAACTATGAGTTGAGAATAGTTTGTTACATCTGTATTCTAATCGAGTTGTATGGCAAAAGTAGCACTATATTTGACTTGTACTATCAATTCCTCTTTAACGTTCAATGTCATAATTTCAAACCTGCGACATACGGTATGGCACAAGAAGCTTTTTCCTCTAATAACTCTACATTTAGATAATTATGGTATATTACCTAGAGCTATAAAAATAGTAAATCATGAAATTATTATCTACCCTTTATATCTATCTGCCAGTTAATAAAATATTTTTAACAAAAAGAATAAAAATGTTTTTCAAGTTAGCTGTTATAAACCTATTCGTAATAGCTGTGACTGCAAGATTTAATACACTATCTGCAAACCACAGCATTAGTTATGACGTGAGACAATGCACAAATATAATTTTGAAAAATATTTTTCAAGAAAATGTTACCATGACTATTTTAAAATATGGCTTTGATCCTTTTCTAAATAATTTACCTGTTACGAAATCTGATAGTCTTGACAAGGTCAAAAATTGGCCGAATTTTTTTTTTCAAGCTTACCTTCTAAGTGAAGAATTTACTGAGGTAGAAAATCTAATTCAGAAAATATTTGAAAATAGACGTTTGCGTCCTCGGTCATGGTTTATCCTTTTTTCCAATTTTAGCGAGAATAGCAGCTTTGTGTTTTTCACTAAACAATACATAGCAAATGTTTTTGCCATTAACACAAATTTTGATATTTTTACTATTGATCCGTATAAATATGAAAACATTAACTTCCCCGAAAGTTATCCGTTTAAAATTGGTTCTTGTCAAGAAACTAGTAAAATTTCTTTTCAAAAATATGTGTATAAATATCCACCAAAATGGAGAAATACTACCGTTTATGAATATTTTCGTATTTTTGAACCTTTTACCACATCTTCGCATGATGGGCTAGAAGATAAATTGTTTGAGTTGCTTAAAGAAAGATTAGAGTTTAACAACCATAGAAGAAATGTTCCTAAAGAGGTAAGTGGTTATACTTTTGATGCGACAAAACGGTAACTTGTAAATTTTTGACTATTAACTATTAACCCTGTAATATGTACTATCCTAAATCCTCAACTTTATCTAGGGACGATGTTCCTGTTTAATCGTCTCCGCAGCGTCCAGCTCTGTGTTTCTCCCCCTATTAAACCTTTTTCCGTTAGAACGTTGACTCCTTCTGCCATCTCTGTTTTGGTCCTAATCTACCTCTGCTCTTGTTGTCATTCATTACGCTTTAGCCGATATAATCATTATGTCTTTTCATCAGATTCCCGGACCATTGTAGTACTGTAGTACAGCCTTCTTTCTTGTATCTTTTTAAATACATCAATAACTTTGGCCTTCCCCTTTATTATTTCATTCCTAACCTAACTTTGTTACCCCACATCCTTCTTAGCATTCTCATTCTTGTCTCGATCTCATTTGCCCTTTTAAAGCACTTTATTTATTTACTCCATTAGTTTCATCCAATTCTTCTATCCTGCTTTTTGTCATGGTGGAACCTAGATATTAAAAATTCTTTTACGTTATTTAGGTTTTTTTTTTAATTTTTGTACTTGATTCCTCATTCAATTCCATGTACTAAGTTTTCTTCGTTTTGATTTTGAGGTATCTATCATCTAAGGATCTTCTCCGGCTCCCGCTTTTCTTTACTTTACCACTGGTGGTAAATGTAACAATATCGCCCGCAAAACATCATTCACCAGGAAGCTTCATTTTTACTTCCTGACTCATAACGTTCATGGCAAGGTTGAATACATATTCAAGGCCAGTGGCGTAACCCAAACCCCGTACCAGGAGTGGACCCAGCTGTTTAAGAGGCCCTGTTGAATGACCTTTTTCTTGTTGTAAAAATTGGTATACGACGGGCAGAGGCCCATTTAAAACCCCGCCACTGGGTTCAATGTTGATTTCGCGGAGGAGGCCTACGATTTTGCATTACGCCACTGCTCAAGTCCGAACCATGAAAGCCAACTATATAATAATTTATAAATTGCCGACTAAACTATTTCTAACACCAATATCCTAGGATATCGTGAATAATCCTTACGGTACTGTTTTAACACCCCTTTCTTCCTCATACCATATTCCTTCATATTTTCAGGCGTTCAGGTTATTTTTAATTTGTCTTAACGTCGTTTTAAAGTTTTAAACTGTTCGTCCAGAGTGTTAGTGTCTGTTTGTTTCTATTGTTATGTTATATCCATTTAATGCTTCCCCAGCCTACTTATCTTATAATATGGCATATTACGTATATATATATATATATATATATATATATATATATATATATATATATATATATATATATATATTATATATATATATATATATATATATATATATATATATATATATATATAATATATATATATATATTTATATATATATATATATATATATATATATATATATATATATATATATATATATATATATATATATATTATATATATATATATATATATATATATATATATATATATATATATATATATATATAATATATATATATATACAGTGACCGGCAAAAAGTTCGCAACATATGGGAAAAATTTTTATTAGGAGAGTATCGGAAAAACTTTCCCAGGGGATCGGTTCTGCATGTCCGATAACCTAAAAATCGATTTTGACATACGTCACGTGACCACTGGTATAGCGTCAAATTAAAAAAAAAATTGTTAATTTACAAAAAGTGAGGTTAGTTGACGAGATATCAAAAAAAGTTATTTGAAAAAATTGCTTAGAATTAAATTCTAGGTCCTTGTGCAAAATTTTAAAATTTTATTTAAAAAAATTGGAAAACTCAATTTTTTTTAAATATTTTTTTAACGATTTACAAATTTCCAGTTTTTGCCGTTTAGATAGCTTGCCTAATGTAAAGCCCATGTATCTGGATGAAAATAAACGAATGTAGTAGTTTTTTCTACAATTGACAGGACAAAATTAAAAAAATAGGGTTTCGCCGGACGCTAGCTGTTGCAATGATTTGTATCTAGCAGCAGTGTCAAAATTTTAGAGACATTTCAATGAGATTACATTGAGAAAACCTTAATCGTCTTAAATATATCTGAAGTTCGACTTTTTGTAAAGTTAAGGGGATTAAAATAGATAATAAACAAAAAATTACCTGTTTATTTAATCGAAATTTTATAAACGAAAACCAATGTAAGAAAAACTTAAAAGTAGTCAAATTCTGTACTAACAACACAAAAAATCATTGTTTTTCCTTGGGTGCACAAAATTTAAAACTCAGTATGACCACCATTTCTCTCCATACATACTGTTGTTCTCGAGCGCAACTCTCGATTAACATTTCGGAGCATTTTACGATTTATTTGCAATACACAATTTATAATGACATCCTCTAAATTTTGTATATTCCTAAAGGGTCGATGTTTGTACGCAGGGTTCTTTAGGTATCCCCACATAAAAAAATCTAACGGAGTCAGATCTACAATTCTACAATTGACAGGACAAAATCGAAAAAATAGGTGTTCGCCGGACGCTCGCTGTTGCAATGGTTTGAATCTAATGAAATGACTGTATCAAGATTTTAGTAAGATTTTTCGCACATAAATTTAACAATCAGGTCTATTTAGTTGTACTTAAAACTACCAAAGCAGGCTCTGAAATTAAAACAACCAAATAATCTAGTAGGTTAAAAACAACAGAAAATGTCAAACAAATTATAATTTGTTTGATTTCAACCTATGTCATTGGTTTATGTCTCGCATCTTACTAAGTTTGATATTTTACATAAGTTTATTAATATTTTATTCCTTAAAATGGCACCCACACTACTTCTTCAGGAAAAGATAGAAATTATTTTAATTTCTGGAGATAATTACAAAAGCCATAGAGAAACAGCAGCAATTTTTAATGAGAGGCACCCCGATAAATCCCTCCATTATTCCACAGTATCTCGTCTAGTCAATAAATTTAAAGAAACGGGATCGGTAGAAAATCAGTATAAAGCTTCCCATGAAAAACCGGTAACAGGTGACGAAGGTTCTCTGGATGTGTGTTTGTCGATCACAGAAACACCCCAATTAGCAGTTAGTCAAATATCGGAGATCACTAACATTCACGAAAGATCTGTGCGGAGGATATTAAAAAGAAACAAATTTCATCCGTACAAACCTAAATTTGTACAAGTATTAAAAGATAGGGATTATGACGCCCGCTTCGATTTTTGTGCCTGGTTCCAGGGTATGATTGAGGAAGATTTTAATTTCCCAAAGAACGTTCTTTTCTCGGATGAAGCTACATTTACCTCTAACGGAACCGTCAGTTCACAAAACTGTAGATGGTGGGCCACCGAAAACCCAGACTTTGTAATTCAGAGTAAAGACCAATATAGTTTTAAGGTTAATGTGTGGTGCGGAATTTTCAACCTCAGAATAGTGGGACCGTTTTTCTTTAGAGACAATTTAAATTCAGAACGATATTTAGAATTTCTACAAACTGAGATATCTGACTTTTTAGACAATTTGTCATTAGCCGAAAGAAGAAATTTATACTTTCAACAAGACGGAGCTAGCATTCATTCCACAAATGAGGTGAAGAGATGGCTGGATCAAGAATTTGGAAACCAGTGGATAGGACGGTTTTCTGAAAATCCGTGGCCTGCGAGATCACCAGATCTGACTCCGTTAGATTTCTTTATGTGGGGATACCTAAAGAACTCTGTGTACAAACATCGACCCTTTAGGAATATACAAAATTTAGAGAATGTCATTATAAATTGTGTATTGCAAATAAATCGTAAAATGCTCCGAAATGTTAATCGAGAGTTGCGCTCGAGAACAATAGTATGTATGGAGAGAAATGGTGGTCATACTGAGTTTTAAATTTTGTGCACCCAAGGAAAAACAATGATTTTTTATGTTGTTAGTACAGAATTTGACTACTTTTAAGTTTTTCTTACATTGGTTTTCGTTTATGAAATTTCGATTAAATAAACAGGTACTTTTTTGTTTATTATCTATTTTAATCCCCTTAACTTTACAAAAAGTCGAACTTCAGATATATTTAAGACGATTAAGGTTTTCTCAATGTAATCTCATTGAAATGTCTCTAAAATTTTGACACTGCTGCTAGATACAAATCATTGCAACAGCTAGCGTCTGGCGAAACCCTGTTTTTTTTAATTTTGTCCTGTCAATTGTAGAAAAAACTACTACATTCGTTTATTTTCATCCAGATACATGGGCTTTACATTAGCCAAGCTATCTAAACGAAAAAAACTGGAAATTTGTAAATCGATAAAAAAATATTTAAAAAAAATTGAGTTTTCCAATTTTTTTAAATAAAATCTTAAAATTGGACAAGGACCTAGAATTTAATTCTAAGCAATTTTTTCAAATAACTTTTTTTGATATCTCGTCAACTAACCTCACTTTTTGTAAATTAACAATTTTTTTTTTAATTTGACGCTATACCAGTGGTCACGTGACGTATGTCAAAATTGATTTTTAGGTTATCGGACATGCAGAACCGATCCCCCGGAAAAGTTTTTCCAATACTCTCCTAATAAATATTTTTCCCATATGTTGCGAACTTTTTGCCGGTCACTGTATATATATATATATATATATATATATATATATATATATATATATATATATATATATATATATATATATATATATATACGTAAGTCGAACTGGTAGAAAATACATAGGGTGTTCCATTTAAAAAAAAAACCTAACCTTATATCTGAAAAAAATATAAGAGATATAGAAGAACTTACTACGCCACTGGATTCTACGTAAAAATCTACACAAAAAATGTTAAAACACTTTTTCTTCATCTCGAATATCCGTCGAGATATAGAGGCTTGCCGAGATTGGCCAAATTTAAAAATCGCTCTGTAACTTGAAAACGAATCGAAGTAGCCATGAACTATTTGCATCGTTAAATTTGTTTTTAAAATCGAACTCGGAGATGCGTGGTCAAATTTTTTCTATTTACTATAGTTTCGCCAAAACCCCGTATGACCGTCGAAAGAGCGCCACCCTCTACTCATTATGAGTCATAAAAACTCTTTTGACAACACAGCCAATGGGATCACTTTTTAACAAGTTTCGAAATTTGCGCGAAAATTTGCAGTAGAAATTTTTTTGTTTATAAAGACCAAAATAAATGGATAACAGCAACCGCCATAAACATTAAATTTATGTAGAGAATATAAAAAAAATTCAGATTTATTTGGGTTATCATATTCCCTATTGTTTGGCAAATAGTTTAGCGTTTCCTTTAAAGGTGGAGATTGTCAGAGGTCAGGGGAGGAACAGTGTTTCTATTGAAGTTTTGATTAATATGTTTGGCAAGTGTCCAGTTATGAATAACAGAAATAAATTCATTCTAGTAGCACGTTCCAAAACAATAATTTATTGGTCAAGAAGCAAATCGCACAAATAACATAATAACTCATGCGTTTTTAACGATAACTTAGTAGCAATAACATGACCAAAGCTTGTCAGAGTCTAACAACTGATCAACTAAAATATTTAAATTTAAACCAGTTCTAAGTAAATGCCGTAGTTAAATTTTATTTACTTTTTAGGCTTCGGCAACTGAAATCATTCAAAATGAAGAAATTTGTAAAGAGAAAATCCGAGAGAATAAAATTGATGCCTATGCTGGTTTATTTGTTCTAAGAACAGCTGACAATCCTATGGAATATGACGTTTCACCGCCTTACATCTTTAAAGCTCTAGTCTGGATGACACCCAATGGTCCTTCAATTTCAGAAGTATGGAGAATTGCGCATATATTTTCTCATGAGTTTTATTTAACTTTAATTTTTATTCTGTTAATATTAGCAATTGTGGTCAAGTGTCTCTTTAAAATCATAAGCATAAATTTAATTTTCAGCATGGCTTTAAAAATTTTACTCGAATATCCAGTAAGTCGTCATTATCTGCACGATTAGCTGTAGGTTTTTGGATTTTAGCAATGCTTACCATTTCTGCAGTTTTTAAAAATAATCTGGTAGTTATAACTGCTACTTCGGTTAGACAACACCAGCTTAAAACTTTAGACGACATTCTTAAATCAGATTTAAAACTGGCAGGTTCGGATAATAAATACATGAAAGAAATTTTTAGCACTGGAAAACCCGGAGTATATAAAATAAATTTCGATAAAATGGAGAAATGCAATTATGAACAATGCTTAAACAGGACAGCATTTCAGAAAGATACTGCTACTCTAGTTGAAAACTTAATGGCTAGGTATCACTTTATTCCATTGTATTTTCGGGACGACAATGGAGATAGCTTGGTACATCTTAGTTCGGAAGTTGTACTGACGGAAACAGTTCAGATGATTTTTTCGAAGGGCTATCCCTTGTTCAAAAGCTGTGCTAATATCATTTTATGGGCTAACGCAAATGGATGGTTCAGCCAACAACTAGATAGTTTAGCAAGAGCTACCGAAATAAAAATGATTAAAATTGACACCGGAGTAAAAAGTGTATCGCTAGAATCTATAGCATTTATATTTTATGTATGGACATGTGGCGCAATTTTAGCACTAATTTCCTTTTGCGCAGAAGTTATAACTTTTAATGTACAAAAGAGTTTACTAAAAATACATAATTAACAGTTCAGATTTGTACGGAATATATGAAAATTAACAGTGCAATTGTCAGAAAATACATATTATACACGGTGATTCAGAAGTAAAGGGACATACAGCAAGAGCCAATTCTTGGCATCAAAATATTACGACTTAGACTAACTTGTTAAGTCCGAAAGTTGACATTAACAGAGACACCTACTACACTACTTACAAAAATGTTTGAGCCTTTTTAAAGCATAGTGTACTATACGAAGCGCCCTCTATCCAGCACAGTAAAATTGAGGCCGGAATATTTTTTCTCGCCCTGGAAACCCCGCTATACCAGTTTTCATGGTAATATATTGTCATATTTCCCCAGATATTCATCATTTTTTCCAAATTTCTATACATTTTTCATATTATTTATTTAACATTTCGGAAACCACTCTACGTGCTGCGATTGCATATCGCTGGCCTCGCCTTTATTTTATGAACCCTGACCAGTTTGAACTGTTAGTATAAACTGTTCTTGGGGGATTCATATAAAAAGCGTACCAGCGAGATGCAAAGGGGGGCGTCGTGTCCCGACGAGAAGGCGTCACTGTGGTGCCGCACGAATAGTACGCATAGTACGAATAGCGCCAGCCCTTTAGGCTGACAAAGTACTCGGCTAGAAGCTGCCCCCTACGCTACCCAACTTAGTGACGTAAGTGTATTATTGTGCTTGTACCTGATATCAATATAAGTGTTTTGGTAAACCGCAGCCTATTTTATCAACCCTGACGACCCCTAGCGCGACATTTGGTGGAGGCGCCGGGGTAAATATTTTTTTTTTATTATTATTATCTTGTAGGTATATTTTTACTGCCTTTTTAACGCAATTCTTGATAAGGTACCATAGAGATATTTATATTTTTATCATTTTTAGGTTTGATACTTAATATAATAACAGTACATATGTATATTTCGCCTCTGATGTTTAATGAGCAGCCGCCATTGCCGGTAACGAGGTCCCGTAGCAGCAAATACAAAACTTTATACCTGTTTTTAGGAGCATGTTCATTTTTTACTTTTTATTTTCTGACTAATCTCTTTTTTATTTTATAGGACGACCTTCCAAAAAATAAAATAATGGATTTTTTTTTTCAAAAAGTTTTAAAAGCTGTGGAAAAAATGGAACTAGTACCCTTTTGGGAAATCAAAGAAAGGGATACTTAGTATTTTATACATGGTCTTTATTCATACAATCTGGGCTAAATGTAAGGTACTTTTTCTTTTAAAAAGGGACTTGAGAATTAAGAACAAGAATAATCTATTTAATTTCAAAAATATATAAGGGAGCTCAACTGGATAAAAGAATTTTGGGAATTGATGTATGGTAAGATGGTAAGAAAGAACAAGCTATTCTTGACTGAATTTTATTTTTTCAATTTTTTTTATGAATTCAATTTTAAAAATTATAATTATAAAGTTTTCAAATTTGTTTTTATAGTTGGGTACAAACAAATGGTTAGTATTTAAATGTGTGTTTTGTGTTGTGCCAGTGTGCGTTAGTATGAAAGAGGGTATACCCAAAATGTGTTTGTTTGAATGTCTTACGCTTGGGAAATTTTAAGAATATTTTACATATTTGTACTATATGCTTATTTATGAATTACGGTAGTAAATTTTAGATTGTCAGTGCAATCATTTAGAATACCATTTATTTTATTTAATGTTTTGCGTTTTTAATAAACAAACAAATTAGCAGGTAGAAATATTATAAATAAACCATGAAGGTAAAGGTAGACAGTTCATTATTTTATTTAATCAGCAGAAAAGTAAACAATTGTTATATAATGCCATTCACCCAGTTATTGTTGTTGAAGTTAAATTGTAATATACGGCGTCTAATGAAAATAAGTTAAACAAAAACAAGGGTGTATTTTATGACTGAGACATTGAAAAATAAATCAGGGTCAGAATTTTTTTATAAATCCAACTTCTTTTATACTTTTAAGTCTAATATTATTATTATTAAGTAAATTTAAATATAGCGTACAATAATGATTACCATATGCATTTTGTAATCGGGTGTTTATTTGTTTATATGACTGAAAGTCATATGTTTTCCAAATAGGGGGACATGGAGGATGACTTTGAACACGGAGTTGAATGTCCGCCTATTTGATGGTGATATGTGTTATGTATATGATTATTTATTTTATTTATGACTAAAAGTCATAATATGTTTTCCGAGTAGGGGAACATGGAAGATGGCCCTGAGCATAGAGCTGAATGTTCGCCTACTCGATGGTGGTATGTATACCGTTATTTAAATGGCTAAGAGTCATTATGTGAGTATAGGGAGACATGGAAGAGGACCTTCATATAGGGTTGAATGTCTGCCTATGCGAAATATTAAGAGTTATATGCAAGTCGTATTTGAAGTTTATGTGACTTTGTTGATGAATAAATAGGATGGTAAATATGGTAAATATTTGATGATGTGATTACGCTATATTTGGGTTTTAAATTGTTATGTAAATGTGTATAATTTTGTTTTTCCCTGATGAATTAGAGACCGATGTCTCTCTGTCTCCAAAAGAGTAATACTTAGACACCAATAAAAGTTCTATGTAAAAACCGGGTGAATGTTCTTAGCCTGTCTACTTTTACTTAAACATCATAGTATCATGTAGGTTTTCATTATTTTTCATTATTTATAAACTGTTTTTTTCCTTTTAACTGCCGGTAGTCTTTTTTTTTTCCATGTACCATTGGGAGACCACACGACCTGGATCGAGAGCCACAAAACACACCAAAAACCCAAAGGCCAGTCGCCGCTCGCATCCACAGAGCCAGCGTCATGCATCAGCCACGCACGGTCCATGGCTCGCCAGCCTGGCCTTCCCTCACAAACGCCGAACTTCTGCACAACGAGCCGTGACGACACTGGTTGATCACAACTACCCTTAGGATTAGCCCTGCAAAGTTCCCGTCAATCACGGCTTAGTAACGGCACTCAACGACACCCAAAGTCCGGGTGGCCGAACTCTTTGGAGGAGGGAGACCCCTGCTGCACTGGGAGTCGGCAACAAAACTAGCGGATCCCACCCCCAGGACACAGGAACCGTGACCGCTGCGTCTGAGCAAGAAGCAGATGACAAGGAGCCTCAACGCCTAAGATGTGTCGGGTTTTGTCGGTGTGTAGGCTATTCGATCAGTAACGTGTTGGAACTCCCTAATAATAGAACTTTGTAAAGAAAGTGTGTAAATGTGAACCAGACTACCAGGACAGTAACCATTTTTATTCCTCATTTTTTAAGCTAGTTTTACCATTCCTCATTTCACCCAAATAAATACGGAGTGTACCGAGCCTGCGAGCTCCAATTGTTTGTGTTTGTAATATTGTTTCTATATTTGTTTATTGTATATTTTGTATATCTCCGTTTTGTATATTTGTATTTTGTAAATATGTGATATTTTTTTATATGTATTGTGTAAATTTTTAAAGCTAGGGGCTAGCTTTTACAGGCGCGGGGGAAATGTCATATTTCCCCAGATATTCATCATTTTTTCCAAATTTCTATACATTTTTCATATTATTTATTTAACATTTCGGAAACCACTCTACGTGCTGCGATTGCATATCGCTGGCCTCGCCTTTATTTTATGAACCCTGACCAGTTTGAACTGTTAGTATAAACTGTTCTTGGGGGATTCATATAAAAAGCGTACCAGCGAGATGCAAAGGGGGGCGTCGTGTCCCGACGAGAAGGCGTCACTGTGGTGCCGCACGAATAGTACGCATAGTACGAATAGCGCCAGCCCTTTAGGCTGACAAAGTACTCGGCTAGAAGCTGCCCCCTACGCTACCCAACTTAGTGACGTAAGTGTATTATTGTGCTTGTACCTGATATCAATATAAGTGTTTTGGTAAACCGCAGCCTATTTTATCAACCCTGACGACCCCTAGCGCGACAATATTAAAAACTGCGACACGCGCTACGGAGAAATAGCCACGTTGCCACTCTCATTATAAATTTCACCGCCATGCAAAAATAATGATATATTAGTATATTTTATAATCCCTACTCATAAGCTTTAGCCAGTGTTATTTACTGTTGCAGATATTAACCTACAGTAATTCCCGACATTGCTATTCTCGGATAATTCCATTATGTTAAAGGTTATCACAACCGAAATCCTGGCAAAAGTCGTTGTCCAAAAGTAGGTGGGGAACCATATAGTTGGTCAGAGTAAAAGGAGTCCTACAATCTCCGATTTCTCTAAAATGTAAATAATGGTAACTTCTCATTGTTTCTAAATCTTTGTAACGATCATAACTCCAACGCATAGAACAAAATTTAAACGGAGAAATAACTAACCAAACTGACAAGTATGCCAGATGATGCTAGTTTGACGGTCATTTATTAGATTGCACTGCTTTGTTCCTCAATAAAAAGCAGTATTCGGCTTTACCCTACAATCCCGTTTTGGTTAACTCTTCCTCACCCTTCTTTTGTGTAGTCATCTATTTAAATTTGATTTAATCGTCTATTGTTCGGTTGCAGAAAGCAGAAAGCAATATATTCAGAATTAACTAAGTGGATAGTTAAAATATAACAGCACAAACTAGATAATAATGTTATTGGCAATTTATTAAACAATTAAATTTATTAGAAATCTAAATAAAAGTGTGGATGTAGATTACTCAATAAAATATTTCATTTTAAAAAATCTTTATTTATTTCTAACAAACTGTACAGTTTATTGCAGAAAATATGCAAAATAAATACAATCAACATAATATAGAAACAAAGATTATACAAATATTTAAATTATTACACATAAAAAGAAACAATAATTAATAACTCAAAAAGTGTTGCCACGCTCTTTTCCGCACAGAAGAAGAATTTTACTTCCACTTACCCTTCATAAATATAAATTCAAAGTTCGGTAAAAATTAAAAAAAAAAACAATATTGAGAATTTACGAAATTAACTCACGTAAAGAGTTGAGTTGAATGCGAGAGGCTTGCGCATGCGTGCCAAAAAAAATGCCCTAGCTCCAATGCCGGAGAGAGGGGGGGTTTAATAAGGGCGCCACTGTTTTTAATGCCGGGTTAAAAACAGAAACCCTCCAAGATGGTATTGGGACCTCGCTTTCAGCTCACTCACTCACATATAGCTACCATATTATCCAGAAAAAAAACTAAAAATTCTAAGAAACTGCGCTGTCTGGTGAGGCAAATAAAACATTACCTTTAAAACAAATTTACAATTTATTAACAAAAAAAAAATATTAGGTCATTTCTACATTTATTTAACTCGAAAATCAAACCCTGAGGGGGGGCTTAAAGTAAAATTATGAAGATTCGAATCGATTCGACGTTAGGCGCAAACCAAAAGTTTTTATGAATATTGACATTAAATATATATTAAGGTTACCAAACAAAATTAATAATAAATAAAAAGACGTTGCCTGAAGAAGTTTTCCTCAACTGAAGGTGTCCAGGCCCAAGGCTATGACGGCCTAGGCATGGCGATTGGGTGTCCCCCAGTAAGAGGAAAGAGCCTGGAGATGTCTCCCAGTAAAAGGAAGGAAAGTTGGCATCTCCACCAAAAAGAGATTTGTCCCCCAAAAGTAAAGAGATTGGTATCTCCACCAACAATAAAGACCCTGTCGATTCTGTGTCGGGTCTACACGTGTGTCTGCTAACATCTACGGTGTAGATCCATTAAAAATGTGATTCTTCCGGAATAAGGTAACGGCATTCAAAGCCAAACAAAAACGGTATCAAACAACCAAACGGCACCAATTGCCAAACAAAACCCGGAGGAAAAATTCGGGGTCACAACCCCAAATCCTTATGAGCCCAGCAGGGCTGAAAGGGTTGCACCCCTACCGACTTCAGGCAGCAGCAAGGTGGAAATTATCGCAATTTTCAGTACCCCAACGATCCCAAAATCCATTCATTTTTTCCCTCGTCATCACGCTATAGAGCGGTGCATAATAGTATCTATACGAACAACGCTAGTCGATACCGTCAAGTATCGACAGCGACGAAAACTAACCCCTTAACACGTCAAACGGTCGGGTGTCAAAACTAGCTACAAAAGAAACATATCGCGCCCCGTCCCGCTTATAAGTTCATAACATATTGTCCGTTATACAAAAATCAAACATCTAAAATAGTATCGACACCCTCTACGTCGATCTGATCGCATGTCCCTACGACACCGTCGCGCGCAGTACTCGAGCAAGGTAGAACCTTAAACATGAGTTGCCTATACCGTTGTTTAAATAAAAAGGTCGCGGCGATCTCTAGGAACACACACATAAAACTCAAACCGGTGGTTCTGTTGGAAACTACCTAGATCAGAAGTACACCTCAAAACCGGAACCAAAGGTGGCGCTACTTATATCAATATTATAATTCGGCAATAAAAATATATTATAAAACTTTGTGACAAAAATTGAATGTTATAGTGTTTTATTTAATTGGAATTTAAATTTTTAAAATACTTTGATACTTATTGGAATACCGTTTATATTATTACTTAATTACCCCGTTCAGGGGCGGATTTAAAATTTTGTCTAGGGCGGGGGGGGGGGGGGGGGGGGTTGCAACGGCACCTCGAGCTACACAAAAGTACAGAGACCAAAAAAAAAAACGGGCAAGCTCGAGTGCGACATTACTCTTAGGGTTCTAAGAAATGTACACTAGTTCATTATGGTCAAAATATCTAAAAACCTGTTGTTGCGAAAAAAGAACAGTTTGTTATCCTAACTTACCAACAGTCTAGCATTCTTTTAATTAATTTTTCGAAAACACATTTTTCCAAAAATAGAATTTCTCTAAAATAAACTTTTCAATATACAGATATTCAAAAACTGGAGATGTTTTAATGTTTGTTTTTTTGTAAAACTAACTTCGAATTTTTTTAACCACTTTTTGAAACTTAATTTTTTCAAGCAAACATGTTTTTAGAAAGAATATTTTTAAACATTGTTTCAAAAATGTCTTCGAATGTTCATAATAAAAAACAACACTTTTTGAAAGTAATTTACTTCAGAGTAACATAGCAAATCAAATACAAGGAAACGCAAACCTGACCAAACACAAAAAAAGGTTCGTTTAGGTTGTAGGATCTTTTTGACATAAATTTATTGACATTTCATTCATTCATTTATTCATACTTTAAATTTAAAAAACTATGTTTTCTAAAAAATATTTTTCCCGGAAATGTATTTTTTAAAGGTTCTTTTTTAAAAAATATATTTTCGAAGAAGCTGTTTTTCGAAAAAAATTACTTAATTTAACATCAAAAAAGATATCTGTTGAAAAAAGAAACAGCTAAAAGAGTTGGTCCTCTTAGCTTACACGCGATAGGACAAATTGTTTGATTAATATGGAAGTGTAAATATTGTGGCATTTTTTATTTATGCTTTCTGATCATTTGTACAGTTGTTTCTACAATTTACCTAAAACTAATTTTTAAATTTTTTTAAAGCACTTTTCAAAAATACATTTTTTCAGGGAACATCTTTTTCGAAATTAAATTTTTTCCGATAGTATTAATTTTTTCAAGCAACGGCTTTTTGAAAAAGTAATTTACGAGAAAGCAACATACTAAACCTAAGGAAACCTGATCAAACCCAAAAAAGTTTGTTTGGGTTTGTTCAGGATCTTTTTTCGTTAACATTTTCCAAGGTACCTACTAGAGTTTATAATTTAATTTTCTAAATATTGTTTCCAAAAAAAAGTATATTTTCGAAAAATGTTCCTGTTTTAAAAATTATTTGTCTGGAGATATTTTTGAAAAAATGTACTTTCGAAATACGGGTTTTTGGAGAAAATATTTTCAAAATATTTCGTAAATCCGTTTTCTAAAGAGCATCTTGAAAGAGCGGTCAGGACCCTTTTGAAAAAATTTAGGTTCGAAATATGTTTTCGAGAAAATATTTTTGAAAAATTTCGTTAATCCATTTTCGAAAAAGCAGTTTTTCGAAAGAAAATTACTTTCCAATGAGATGTTTTTTACAAAAAAATTATAAGGTTATTTGTTTCGTTTAGAAGTCCAAATTATCCGACGTAACTTTTGTAAATATCGCAGTAAGATGTGTAAGGGTAAAAATATGCTGGAGCGCCGCTCCACGCGTCAAGCGCCGCTCCACGCGTCGGGACTCGAAATATACAATGTATTTTAAATCTATTAGCACATAGTGAGCAAGTAAAGCTTAGTGAGCAAAGTAAAGCGTCGTTTACTTGCTCACTATGTGCTAATAGATTTAAAATACATTGTATATTTCGAGTCCCGACGCGTGGAGCGGCGCTTGACGCGTGGAGCGGCGCTCCAGCATATTTTTACCCTAAGGAATGCTTTCAGAATAGTATATTCTGTAACAAGGTTAGAATGAAAAAATTAGATACGAGTGGAAAATTCCGAACGCGAGCGCTAGCGAGCGTGAGGAACCACGAGTATTGAGTTTTTTCATTCTAACTGAGTAACAGACTATATTTTCTCCACGACCAGAAAGTATGAATCAAATGAATGAATATCAAATTCTATATTTGATTCATTCGATTTTTCACACATTATTTCAATTCGATTGAAGCTTTTCTGACAAAAATTATGACACCGCCACCATTTGCATCTGTCACTGACAATTTTGAAATCCACGGCAATCTATGTCGTTTGGTTCGATTACAGAATATTCATACCGTACCTTGTTATGGAATGAAAATACATGCGAAACACATAAGAAGTAAGTGTTTCAGAATAAATATTCTAACTCAAGAGTAAGAATGTATATGTTCTATTATTAAAAATGATTTCGGAATTTCTACATTCTTTAATGGTTGTGGAGAAATAATCTTAGAGCATGTAAATCAAAAATGCCAAAAAAGGCTTGCAGTTTTTATATTACTTATTAGTATTGATCTATTATTCATATTTTTTTGGTATAATTCATTTCAAAGACCTTACATAGACGGCAAAATGTTTGTTTGTATTTATAATATTTTGTGAAATATGTAGAAATTGTTAATGTTTATATTATGTTACAATAATAATTTTTATAAAATTCGCTACTGAAATCCTGTTTGTATAAGGCTCTAGAGAGGGGGGCGCCCCCTAAATCCGCCACTGACTCCATCATGAATAATTGATTTCTTTTCAAAGTTACTTTTACCTGGGCAATTTGTAAATTTTTACACGTTTTGCACTATATTTGTGTATTTTACAGGTGTCTGCAAATTTTATGTCAGAAAGTTTTAATTTTATTTTTTTAGAGTGTATTAATAAAATTACTTTTCATTTATATAAAGTAGGTATATCTAAATAATCTTATGGTTTATATAAATTTGTTATGGGCTCTAAAAAAAGGTAATTTATGAATACATTTTATTGCTTTATTTGACAAGTTGTTGATAAGCAAGTTAATTCTATTCCATTTCTGGAACATATAACATCGGGACTATGTATATTTACTTTACAGGTCAGTCTAAGGTGCTACAATTTTGCTGCTGCTGCTGCTACTGTTTTTGATCTAGAAAAACCTATGGCATTAAAATGTATTTTTATTTTAATTTTAAAAGCTACTGGTGCAAGCACAATACTCAAAAGCAATTAATAAAATATAAATTTTTTTAACCTATACCATGGATGCTCGAGTTTGCTAATTGGAGTACAAGTTGGCTATTAGGACCTCGTACCAAAAAAAAAACCTCGACAGGTGAGTTTTCGGAAAACTCGCAGAAAAGGTCGACGGTTTGATTCCAGCAAACATAAAAAGTACAACCATTTATAACAAAACGTCGATAGTTCTTTTGGAGGGAATTTGCAAAAAGAATGCGACGAATTTCGGATTTTTATCTTCGCATAGTTGGATATTGCCCCCTCCTCCAAATATAGTGCTTTCGATGCACCCTTGATCTATACTACTGACCACAGGTAGGTAAGTACTTGTACTGTACAGCCTGGCATTTTGATCCAGTCGAGTAATTCTCTAAAATTAATAGAATGAAAAGAAATAGAACACTGTCCATACCCTTTTTAACGGATTGGTTGGCTGATAACGGAAAATAAAAGATTTACAATTAAATGCAACAAGAAAAAATGTTTAGACTTCTTTCAAATTTGCATAAATTGCAGCACTCCTATAATACAGGGCCAATCAAAAAGAAACAAGTCCGATTTTTCATGTTTATCGTCCTTTGAGAAAAAAACGGTATGACACGTGTATCTTCTGTGGAAGGGGGAAACTTTTGCTTATATTTTCAACCCTCTAACTCAACCCACTAGGGAGGGTCGGATCAACCCTTAAAATTTAAATGGAAAAAGGGGTCTTGCGATAATCATTTTAAAGGTATCATTGAGTACTTTATGATCCTAGAATAATACGTCACTATTCGCCCTAAGAGCAAAATGGCGGCTTGTTGAAACAAATATTTTTAAAACATAATAAATGTAATAAATATTGCTGAAGTTTTTTAATTGATACTGTAAAAATACGCTTCTGATAATAACAAGAGGTTAAAAATATATTATTATGCCCTCCCCCACCCCCACTTAGCGATAAGAATACCACCAAAAAATTGGTATTTTCTCAATGTCATTTAGATAATTTCAGATCTAATTTTTAACACAATTTAAATTTTATTTTAATTAGTCGGGACTGGCAAGGGCTTAATAATATTTTTTTAATCTCTTACTATCATCAGAAACGTATTTTCAAAACGTCAATTAAAAAATTTCAGTAATATTCATTACATTTTATTTTAAAATATTTGCTTCAACAAGTCGCCATTTTATTCTCAGGGCGAATAAACGTAATATTCTAGGATCATAAAGTATTCAATGAGACCTTTAAAATGCTATATCGCAAGACCCCCCCCCCCCCTTCCATTTAAATGAAGTGTTGGTCTCACCCTCCCTAGGGGTTTAAGTTAGAGGATTGAAAATATAAGCAAAAGGTTTCCCCCTTCCACACAAGATACACGTGTTAAAACGTTTTTTTCTTAAGGGACGATAAATATGAAAAATCGGGCTTGTTTCGTTTTCGATTGGCCACACTGTATGTAGGAATGCACATATTATAAACATATTATGTGTGTATAGGGGTTTGAATTATTATCAAAAATATTACTTTATTGATCTTAATAATCTGTAATATCTTTACTACAATAATTATAGTAAAGATGTTTTTAAAACTAATTATTAATTATTAGTTTTTCAATCAATTTATATTGTTAACTTTTGTGTATTCCAAGGGCATACTATGTATGATCTATTTAACTTTAAAGTGTATTTATTTCAAACCCACTCTACATAGTTTATTACATGGACTACGAAAAAATAAATATAATATTAAATTTTAAAAAGAGTACTAAAATTAACTCCAATGTTTTAAAGATTAATTATAAAATATAAAAAATAAATATTTTTAAAGAAGGAATTTCTTCAGTTCCCTTTTTAACACAGGTTAATTTATTTATATTTTAAATTATCTCTGGAAGATTATTTTAAATTAAAATCCGCTCCTACATTAGAGATTTTTCCCAAAATTACCTTTCACTGTTATATTATTATGAAAATTCTTACAATGTCGGGTGTTGTGATCATGCAAGTTTATGGATATTTTTAAAGAAGGAATTTCTTGAGTTCCCTCTTAAACACACGTTAATTTATTTATATTCTTAATTGTCTCTAGAATATTATTATAAATTAAAATAACCTCGTACATAAGAGATTTTTCTCAAAATTACTTTTAACGGTTATATTATGAAAATTCTTACAATGTCGGTTGTTCTGATCATGGAAGCTTTTGTTACCTATCTTTAAACGTAATATTTTACTTTTTTTCTTTTAATAAAATAGGGTGTATTAAGATGCAAATTTTGAATTTATAAATTTTGTTAATATTTAAATAGGTATCCCTTGCATTTATATAAATTAATAGTTGGTAGTGAAGTAATCTGTAAATACATTTAATTATTTTATTCTGTACTTTTTGTAAAGGTTTTGAATTGGACAACCAAGCAGAACCCCAAATAGATACAAAATATAGTAATTTGAAATATATTAATGAAAATTAAATTTTCTTTAGGAATTTTAAAAGAATGTAATATCGAAGTGTCGAAGATTTAAAGAAGTATTTAAACTAGCTACAATACCAGCTTTGGGATATCTCTGGTTAAAGAAATTTGTTTATTTTATAATATACATATATGGAAATATGTAGATCTTAGATGTAGGTATTAAAACTGTGTTAAAAAAAATTGTGTTTAATTTTATCCACCACTAGAATCAAGTATTTTTTTTATTTTTTTATTACTTGTAACAAATCCTCACAAAAGAACATTTTAAAATTTATGATTGTAAGTTATTTTAGAAACAAAAATTGTATCACTAATTATATAAAGAATAAATATAAAAAGCAATTTTACTTCAGAATTTCCTTATAATTAGATCTAAAAATGTGGGTGTCAAAAACTGAAGATACATAATAATAACTAAAGTTCGAAAAAAAAGTCGCGACGAACACGCGTCTCCAACCTACAACTATACACACGGCAGAGCTAGCCGATATTATTCTCTCCTTGGCTGTTTCTAACAGAACACTTTGAAAAATCTCTATTTCTTAATAATACTGTACAATTTCACGTAACTACTTAACTAATATATATATATATATATATATATATATATATATATATATATATATATATATATATATATATATATATATATATACAGTGACCGGCAAAAAGTTCGCAACATATGGGAAAAATTTTTATTAGGTGAGTATTGGAAAAACTTTTCCGGGGGATCGGTTCTGCATGTCCGATAACCTAAAAATCGATTTTGACATACGTCACGTGACCACTGGTATAGCGTCAAATTAAAAAAAAAATTGTTAATTTACAAAAAGTGAGGTTAGTTGACGAGATATCAAAAAAAGTTATTTGAAAAAATTGCTTAGAATTAAATTCTAGGTCCTTGGGCAAAATTTTAAGATTTTATTTAAAAAAATTGGAAAACTCAATTTTTTTTAAATATTTTTTTATCGATTTACAAATTTCCAGTTTTTTTCGTTTAGATAGCTTGGCTAATGTAAAGCCCATGTATCTGGATGAAAATAAACGAATGTAGTAGTTTTTTCTACAATTGACAGGACAAAATTAAAAAAAACAGGGTTTCGCCGGACGCTAGCTGTTGCAATGATTTGTATCTAGCAGCAGTGTCAAAATTTTAGAGACATTTCAATGAGATTACATTGAGAAAACCTTAATCGTCTTAAATATATCTGAAGTTCGACTTTTTGTAAAGTTAAGGGGAGTAAAATAGATAATAAACAAAAAATTACCTGTTTATTTAATCGAAATTTCATAAACGAAAACCAATGTAAGAAAAACTTAAAAGTAGTCAAATTCTGTACTAACAACATAAAAAATCATTGTTTTTCCTTGGGTGCACAAAATTTAAAACTCAGTATGACCACCATTTCTCTCCATACATACTATTGTTCTCGAGCGCAACTCTCGATTAACATTTCGGAGCATTTTACGATTTATTTGCAATACACAATTTCTAATGACATTCTCTAAATTTTGTATATTCCTAAAGGGTCGATGTTTGTACACAGAGTTCTTTAGGTATCCCCACATAAAGAAATCTAACGGAGTCAGATCTGGTGATCTCGCAGGCCACGGATTTTCAGAAAACCGTGCTATCCACTGGTTTCCAAATTCTTGATCCAGCCATCTCTTCACCTCATTTGTGGAATGAATGCTAGCTCCGTCTTGTTGAATGTATAAATTTCTTCTTTCGGCTAATGACAAATTGTCTAAAAAGTCAGATATCTCAGTTTGTAGAAATTCTAAATATCGTTCTGAATTTAAATTGTCTCTAAAGAAAAAAGGTCCCACTATTCTGAGGTTGAAAATTCCGCACCACACATTAACCTTAAAACTATATTGGTCTTTACTCTGAATTACAAAGTCTGGGTTTTCGGTGGCCCACCATCTACAGTTTTGTGAACTGACAGTTCCGTTAGAGGTAAATGTAGCTTCATCCGAGAAAAGAACGTTCTTTGGGAAATTAAAATCTTCCTCAATCATACCCTGGAACCAGGCACAAAAATCGAAGCGGGCGTCATAATCCCTATCTTTTAATACTTGTACAAATTTAGGTTTGTACGGATGAAATTTGCTTCTTTTTAATATCCTCCGCACAGATCTTTCGTGAATGTTAGTGATCTCCGATATTTGACTAACTGCTAATTGGGGTGTTTCTGTAATCGACAAACACACATCCAGAGAACCTTCGTCACCTGTTACCGGTTTTTCATGGGAAACTTTATACTGATTTTCTACCGATCCCGTTTCTTTAAATTTATTGACTAGACAAGATACTGTGGAATAATGGAGGGATTTATCGGGGTGCCTCTCATTAAAAATTGCTGCTGTTTCTCTATGGCTTTTGTAATTATCTCCAGAAATTAAAATAATTTCTATCTTTTCCTGAAGAAGTAGTGTGGGTGCCATTTTAAGGAATAAAATATTAATAAACTTATGTAAAATATCAAACTTAGTAAGATGCGAGACATAAACCAATGACATAGGTTGAAATCAAACAAATTATAATTTGTTTGACATTTTTCTGTTGTTTTTAACCTACTAGATTATTTGGTTGTTTTAATTTCAGAGCCTGCTTTGGTAGTTTTAAGTACAACTAAATAGACCTGGTTGTTAAATTTATGTGCGAAAAATCTTAATAAAATCTTGATACAGTCATTTCATTAGATTCAAACCATTGCAACAGCGAGCGTCCGGCGAACACCTATTTTTTCGATTTTGTCCTGTCAATTGTAGAATTGTAGATCTGACTCCGTTAGATTTTTTTATGTGGGGATACCTAAAGAACCCTGTGTACAAACATCGACCCTTTAGGAATATACAAAATTTAGAGAATGTCATTATAAATTGTGTATTGCAAATAAATCGTAAAATGCTCCGAAATGTTAATCGAGAGTTGCGCTCGAGAACAACAGTATGTATGGAGAGAAATGGTGGTCATACTGAGTTTTAAATTTTGTGCACCCAAGGAAAAACAATGATTTTTTGTGTTGTTAGTACAGAATTTGACTACTTTTAAGTTTTTCTTACATTGGTTTTCGTTTATAAAATTTCGATTAAATAAACAGGTAAGTTTTTGTTTATTATCTATTTTAATCCCCTTAACTTTACAAAAAGTCGAACTTCAGATATATTTAAGACGATTAAGGTTTTCTCAATGTAATCTCATTGAAATGTCTCTAAAATTTTGACACTGCTGCTAGATACAAATCATTGCAACAGCTAGCGTCCGGCGAAACCCTGTTTTTTTTAATTTTGTCCTGTCAATTGTAGAAAAAACTACTACATTCGTTTATTTTCATCCAGATACATGGGCTTTACATTAGCCAAGCTATCTAAACGAAAAAAACCGAAAATTTGTAAATCGATAAAAAAATATTTAAAAAAAATTGAGTTTTCCAATTTTTTTAAATAAAATCTTAAAATTTTGCACAAGGACCTAGAATTTAATTCTAAGCAATTTTTTCAAATAACTTTTTTTGATATCTCGTCAACTAACCTCAGTTTTTGTAAATTAACAATTTTTTTTTTAATTTGACGCTATACCAGTGGTCACGTGACGTATGTCAAAATCGATTTTTAGGTTATCGGACATGCAGAACCGATCCCCTGGGAAAGTTTTTCCGATACTCTCCTAATAAAAATTTTTCCCATATGTTGCGAACTTTTTGCAGGTCACTGTATATATATATATATATATATATATATATATATATATATATATATATATATATATATATATATATAGAGGCGCAACCAGGGGGGGCCCCCGATTTTTAAACCATCGAAATACAATTCAAAATTTTGAATGTCTTTTTCCTCTTGATGACCAACATGTTGAGAGTCAATATAAATGTTTTTTGGAGCTTCACAACTTTTACAAAATGAATGAGTTTCTTGAAGATTTTTGTAACAAAACTATATTAAAAGCTGAACTTGAGCTATGGTACAAAAAATGTAAAAATAAGAACCTGAAGGAAGATCTGGCCAAGGTTTATTCCGAATGTGATGTCAACATATTTCCGAATATTAAAATACTTTTACAAATTTTTCTAACTTTACCCATTACAATTTCATCATCCGAAAGGTCTTTCTCAAATTTAAAATATTTAAAAAATTATTTGCGTAGCACTACGGGAGAGAATAGGCTAAATGGTTTGGCAGTCCTTTATGCAAACCATGATATTGTTATCAGAGCAGAAGAAATTTTGGATGAAATGGCAACAAGAAAACGAAGAATTTTGCTTTAAGTTTTAGTTTTTTGAGTTAAATATTTTTATGTTTGTGTTTTGATTTTTTTTTGTATTTTACATATTTTTATGTGTCGGGTTGGAACTTAATATACACAGTTTATAGTTATTGAATGTACCTCTAATTCCTAACCCATTCTTACTCATTTAAAACTCAACGTCTTAAAAAAAATTTGTAGAGACATTTAGTCCGGGCCCCCTCCGAACCAAATTTCTGGCTGCGCCACTGTGTATATATATATATATATATATATATATATATATATATATATATATATATATATATATATATGGAAGTACGTAGGGTTTCACGGATGGAGAAATTTGTGTCGTGGTTAATCCGGGAATACATCCGTTCGTTTGATTCGTTTCTAGGTGAAACTTGCAGACGTTTCGCCAAAATCTCATTTGGCATCTTCTTGTGCTTACTCGCTGGTCGTAGAAAGTAAACTGAGAGTGGCAGCTCTAGTGCGTGGTTTTATAGTGGATCGCCTCGGTCTTAGGTCGTATCTATTGGCCGGCGTTGGCTTCGCCCCTGAGTGGTCTGCTCGGGAGCTGTGTTCGGCTTCACTTGGTTCTCGGCCATCGTGCTGTTCATTTTAAATGGTTCTATTGGCTTGATGATGGATTTCCATGTTGCTGGAAGGTTCACGGCATCGCCGCGTTTATTTAGATTGCCGCTTTTTTCTATTTAGACTGCTTCGCGGATAAGCCTGGTTTTGTAGTGGTCTATGTTGGCTATCTGCTTGCAGCTGTCGAAGTTGATTTTATGTCCTGTTTCAAGCTGGTGACGGAAAAGGGCTGACGATGTTTGTTTGTTCTTGATGCAGAGCTTGTGTTCTTCTAATCTTGCTGATATTCGTCTATTGGTCTGAAACAAAACGGCTACAAAACACATACAATAAAAAAAACCATAGACCAGGAACAAAATCAACAAAAAAAGAAACCAGAAGAATCCACCAAAGACAGGCCCATATCTATATTACCATATATCAAGGGAACAACAGACGGAATCGAGAGAATCCTACGCAAGCACAACATCGCCACAGCCTACAAGCCACACCAAACAATAGGATCATCTCTAAGAAATCCAAAAGATAAAATAAAACTTGAAAACCAAGGTGTCTACAGCATCGCATGTGGGACCTGCAGCAAAACTTCCGTAGGACAGACAAATAGACGAATATCAGCAAGATTAGAAGAACACAAGCTCTGCATCAAGAACAAACAAACATCGTCAGCCCTTTTCCGTCACCAGCTTGAAACAGGACACAAAATCAACTTCGACAGCTGCAAACAGATAGCCAACATAGACCACTACAAATGCAGGCTTATCCGCGAAGCAATCGAAATAGAAAAAAGCGGCAATCTAAACAAACGCGACGATGCCGTGAACCTTCCAGCAACATGGAAATCCATCATCAAGCCAATAGAACCATCTAACATGAACAGCACGATGGCCGAGAACCAAGTGAAGCCGAACACAGCTCCCGAGCAGACCACTCAGGGGGCGGAGCCAACGCCGGCCAATAGATACGACCTAAGACCGAGGCGATCCACTATAAAACCACGCACTAAAGCGACTACAGCTGCCACTCTCAGTTTACTTTCTACGACCAGCGAGTAAGCACAAGAAGATGCCAAATGAGATTTTGGCTAAACGTCTGCAAGTTTCACCTAGAAACGAATCAAACGAACGGATGTATTCCCGGATTAAAAACGACACACACACATATATATATATATATATATATATATATATATATATATATATATATATATATATATATATATAAAAGTAGAGGTTTATCTCGTCCGTATTATAAATAAAAGAGAAGAAGAATATCGGCTATTCGGACTGTGGAAGTGTGTTCCTCTTTTGCATCAAAGTACGGGGAGTCCAATGGACTACCCCGGGCCGGGTAGACTATGACAGCTGTTTCGTCCTTGTTAGGACTCATTCAGACAGTCATAACCCAGTCGCACCGTGGCAAACGATGTTACTGCATCTTACATCCTTTTTGTAAAATACAAGCAGGAAATAACATACCATAACGCCACCTAGCGGGTGCTGGCTCTAATGCAAAAGCAGAACACACTGACACACACACGTGACTCCCTCCTTGTACTGCGCAAACCATGCGGACAAGTTGGGCAGAGTACAAAAATGCGTTTCTCATAAACCAGAGATGCTGTGTCGCCCTTTGATTTTATATTCTACCTTTTCAGTGTGTTCTGCTTTTGCATTAGAGCCAGCACCCGCTAGGTGGCGTTATGGTATGTTATTTCCTGCTTGTATTTTACAAAAAGGATGTAAGATGCAGTAACATCGTTTGCCACGGTGCGACTGGGTTATGACTGTCTGAATGAGTCCTAACAAGGACGAAACAGCTGTCATAGTCTACCCGGCCCGGGGTAGTCCATTGGACTCCCCGTACTTTGATGCAAAAGAGGAACACACTTCCACAGTCCGAATAGCCGATATTCTTCTTCTCTTTTATATATATATATATATATATATATATATATATATATATATATATATATATATATATATATATATATATATATATAAAAAGGGGGAAAAATTTTGGCTAATCGGACAAAACCAGTAAGTTGCGTTCTTGCATTAAAGTACGGGGAGTCCAAGACCTTATGGATAACCCCGGGCCGGTAGACAGTTAGCTTTCGTCCTTATTAGGACTCATCAGACTGACTTAACCCTTTGGCACCTTTCCACACATAGAACCCTCGCATATTATGTCGTCCGCTTTGGATAAAGACGGTACACAATACACGTGAGCGCCATCTATGGGAAGTCACTGAAATGCAATAACACATCTTACTAGAGTAAAGCTGCTACTGTAGGCAACCAGTAAAACAATAATACGTACGGAAACATGACCCCCGGTACCCGGTACCGATTTTGAGCATCACTCCAGCTATCCACAATTTTGTGGTTTATACTAAGAGTCGCACACTCAGTCCCACCGAGAGCCGTGCAACTCCGTCTAAAAAGCCATAGAACAAGAATAAGAAAAAATGATTTAGCGTCCGTCATATATAAAAAGGGGGAAAAATTTTGGCTAATCGGACACGGACGCTAAATCATTTTTTTTTTTTTTTTTTTTTTTTTTTTTTTTTTTTTTATATATATATATATATACATATATATATATATATATATATATATATATATATATATATATATATATATATATATATATATATATATATATATATAGAGGGTAGTCGTTGCTGACTAGTTTATATATATACATATATATATATATATATATATATATATATATAGTTGGTATATACAGAATTACTAATAACAATAAAATAAGTAATGTTTAAACACGTGTTTTAGTTTTAAATAAATTTTTGGTGGTGAAATGGGGGTTCAGTTTGTAATGGAGTAACATTGTTATACCGCGGACGAAGTCACAGGCGAAAGCTATAGCCTGCCTATAAAATGCATTTTACAAATGTTCTACATTAACTTAGTATTATTATTAAAATATAACTTATTCACTGATTTGATCAACAACAATCAGGTTATGGATAGCCTATCGCCTATTTTTATAAATAAATATAAATAAAAACCAACTAAACTAATATGTGTACCGTTCCGAGCACATTGAGCGTCGTCAACCGACGCGACACCTCTATCTCAATAATTGCATCTGTTTCTGAATTATACAGCGAAAGTACCTCTGTTGCCATTTTTCGTTTGATTGTTAGCGCTCGAAATGATAAAACGCTCGCATTGACCCACCCCAAAATCATAGGAGTTGTGGGCACAAAGCGGTCTTCAACAATGACGTCAACCATGACGTTTCAAACATGATCACAAAGTTCGCGACTCGGTGGACATCACGAGCGTTGCAGTTCCTTTGTGGAATGCACCCATAGTTCCAGTGTCAACCGAAAATATAAACAAAGCAAATACTTTCAGAAAAGGAAAGAAAGGTAGCTAAATTGAATCAGTTGGAGGTAGTTAGATTAAGCGAGACCGTCTACATATAGGGAGGACTTCGGGCAAGGCAACGAAAATGAAACTCAGGGCCAAAACACAAGAAAATGGTTAAATCGAATTATGGAGCCCGAACTACGACGTACTAAAGTTCACCAACAACTCACCATCACCAAACATTCAGAAAAGACGAGAGGCAATTAGTTAAATTAAAATTCCCAGGAACCAACCTGGGCACAAGGCAAGTCAAACTTACACAGTGTAAACGTGGAGATACCACAGTTCGATCAAGGTAAATTAAAAACAAAATAAATACTAAATGGGATTAATTAGTAAAATAGGTCAAGGTACTGTGGCAGAATTGAGCTGTCACAACTTTCAAACGAAATAATCCTTAGGTATATTTTCTAACGTTGAATGTTGTGTACCAGAGAACAATACATACAATGATTTGTACAGAGTACGAGTCAATAATAAAGGTTTCATGCTTTGGTTTCAAAAAGTTTAAAGCGGCTCACACACTAAGGCGGTGGCTCATCGTTTACATCTGTGAACATAAATCGAAAACTAATGTACTGGAAAGCATATTTTCTTGCCATTTTGGAAGGAATTTAACAAAATAAAAGATTTAAAATTAGATTAAACCAGAAAAAATAATTTTTAGACCGCCTTTAACTATTTATAAATTAGACTACTGCTGCACAGTTGTAATAACCATGCTACACCAATTTGGGTTAAGGTCCTTTAAATAGATACCCACATTATTTCAATTATTAATAAAAATATTTCCTTATTGATCTTAATGCGTGAAATTTTTTCTATTATTAGTTTTAATTGAATATGTTACAGTAATAAAGTAATATTATGTTTGTGCTTATTCCTTATAATACACATTACTCACGTGCTATTATTATTTTAAAACGGTCGCTCCCAAGAAGCTTTTTTCTTAATAACGCTACATTTAGATAATTAGGGTATATTACCTAGAGGTATGAAAGCAGGAAATCATGAAATTAGTACCTACCCTTTAGTCCCTCTGTAAGTTTATAAAAGATTTTCAACAAAAAGAATTAAAATGTTTTTCAATTTGGCTTTTATAAACCTATTCATAATAGCTGTGACTGCAAAATTAAACACCCCATCTACAAACAACAGCATTAGTAATTATGACGTGAGACAATGTACAGATATAATTTTGAAAAATATTTTTTACGACAATGATACCATCAATATTTTAAAATATGGCTTTGGCCCTCTCCTAACTCATTTACCTGTTACGAAATTTAATAGTCTTGAGAAAGTCAGAAATTGGCCAAAATTTTTTTTTCAAGCTTACTTGTTAAGTATAGAGCTTACTGAAGTAGAAATTCTAATTCAGAAAATATTTAAAAACAGACGTTTGCGTCCTAGGTCATGGTTTATATTTTTTTCCAACTTTAGCGAAAACACCAGCTTTGTGTTTTTCACTAAACAATACATAGCAAATGTTTTTGCCATTAACAAAAATTTTGATATTTTTACTATTGATCCGTATAAATATGAAAACATAAACTTCCCCGAAAGTTATCCGTTTAAAATTGGTTCTTGCCAAGAAATTAGTGAAATTTCGTTTCAAAAGTATGTGTTTAAATATCCACCGAAATGGAGAAATACTACTGTTTACGAATATTTTCGTATTTTTGAACCGTTTACCACACCTTCGCATGATGGGCTAGAAGATCAATTGTTTCAGTTGCTTAAGGAAAGATTACAGTTTAAAAACCGTAGAAAAAATGTTTCTAAAGAGGTAAGTGGTTATACTTTTGCTGCAGCAAAACGCTAACTTGTAAATTTTTGCCTATTAACCCTGTAATATGTACTATCCTAAATCCCCAACTTTATCTAGGGTCGATGTTCCTGGTTAATCGTCTCAAGCAATGTCCGGCTCTAAGTTTCTAACCCTGTTAACCTTTTTTCTTAGAACATTCTTGACTTCTTCTGCAGTCTCTGTTTTGGACCTAATCTACCTCTGCTCTTACTGTAATTACCCTTTAATCATTATGTCTTTTCATCAGATTCCTGGACCATTGTAGTACTGCAGCATTCTTTGTATCTTTTTAAATAAATCAATATCTTTGGCTCTCACCTTTATTCTTTCATTCATAACCTAACTTTGTTACCCCACATCCTTCTTAGCATTCTCATTTTTGTCTCGATCTCATTTGCCCTTTTAATGCACTTTCTTTATTTACTCCTATTGGTTTCTTCCAATTCTTCCATCCTGCTTTTTATCATGGTGAATCCTAGATATTAAAAATTCTTTTATGTTATTTTTTTTTAATTTTTGCTCTTAATTCCTCATTCAATTCCACGTACTAAGTTAATTGATTTTAACGTGTCTATCATCTAAAGATCTCCTCCGGTTCCCACTTTTCTTTCAAGGACTTTACCACTGGTGGTAAATGTAACAATATCGTCCGCGAAATATCCTGCACCAGGAAGCTTCATCTTTGACTTCCTGACTCATAGCGTTCATGATAAGGTTGAATATATATTCAAGCCCAGTGGCGTAACCCAAATCCCGCACCACGGGTGGACCCAGCTGTTTAAGAGACCCAGTTGAATGACCTTTTTCTTGTGGTCGAAATTGGTAGAAGCTCAACCGGACCCCGATGGACAAAGGCAGTTAAAACCCCGCCTCTGTGTCCAATGTTGATTTCGCGGAGGATTTCTACGATTTTGCGTAACGCCACTTCTAAAATCCGAACCATGAAAGCCAACTATATAATAATTTATAAATTGTCGTGAAACTATATCCAACCAATATCCTAGCATATCGTAAATAATCCTTACGGTACTGTTTGAACACCCCTTTCTTGCTCATACCATATTCCTTCATATTTTCTGGCGTAGCAATCAGTCACAGGTCTTTTCTAAATCAATAAAAACCATAGATAATCCTGCCTGCTCATGGGCGCCTGCAGATTAACTTTCAGTGGGGTGCATTTTAATGATTACAGATTAATATACAAATAAAGAAAAATGAACGACAAGATTTGTTTCCAACAGTGATTTTTCTGGAGTGGTTTTCCCAAAGTTAGATTATAAATGCCCTCCTTTCGAGACGCGGCGCCCATGTGCCTGCTGCTCATGATGATTCTCCATATATGGTTTTGATAGAACAATTGCATCCTGTGTAATTCTACCCGGCAGGAATCTAAACTGCCTTTCCTCCACTGACGTTCCCTCTCTAAGTCTCCGCCCTAATCTGATCTCAAATCCCCATAGAGTCTAACGTCAGCTTAATTTTTTTATAGTCACCAAAGTCTTCCATTTCTCCTCTTTTTGTTATAAATAGGCACAATAATGCTGTCTGTCTCTCCACCGACTTAGCTTTTCTCGTTATAGGTTAGAATCTAGAAACTATTTACGTGAGACCTTATAATAATAGGATATAGGAACACAAACAGAATTAAACCAAATTACATTACAACACTACATATCGGGCCAATTTTGAAGCAGATTTATCAACTACGTTGTTTAATTTTTTTTATCTGAGACAGCCCACGAAGATATCAAGCGTAAGTACTAATGTACCGTGGGCGTTTGATGAAAAGGGAAGTGTAATCGATTGACATGGGAATTAAAAGATTGGAGGTTGGGAGAAGGAAAATCATCTGCAAGCAATTCGTTCCATAAGCTGAAGACCCTAGCTATGAATGAGCGAGAGAAGTGGAATGTTCTAGGCTTTTGTCACTGGACAGCAAAGGGATGCATACGTAACGCGCCTCTATTTGTTCTGTTAGAAACAGTCAAGGATGGAAGCGAGTAGGTATCCCCTTACCTTGGACCAAGAAGAAGAATGTGTACATAACCTCACTTTCACTGTCAACTGTCACCCTCTTGGGCGATAGCTACTTTGGCCTTAACTACTTGGGCATTAACCACCTGGGCATTAGCTACAGTGGCAATATCGGCCCCTCGCGACCTTACCCTCGGAGCCCTATGCACCAGGGACCCACAAACCAGCGCCCCATATTTAGGATGAGCCGCCGCTTCGGGAATCCTCGTATGAGATCATTGAACTTCGCTTACAAGGATATAGATGACGCACTGTTGTAGTCATTCGAAACCTTTTATTAAATTAGGGCGTTAGCTACTTGGGCATTAACTACTTGGTCATTGGCTATTTATGCTTTAACTACATCGGACGTTAGCTACTTGGGTAGACTCCTTAGGTTGGGTTGGGTTTTATTTTTAATGTTTGGTATTCTTCTTCTTTCTGCAGTTAAGTCGTTATTCACGATGACGTCACCAACTTTTTCACTAATTTTACTCCTACCACCTTAAAAAATATTATTACAATTATTTCATTAAGATGATGTCAATCTTTTTTATTTATTTTACCTCTAGTGAGAATCGAACCATGGACCTTAATGTTAGCATACCAGCGCTTTAGCCGATCTCGCCATCGAGCTGCATTAAACTTTTGAGCCAAAAACATGGCTTGCTGCAATGCGTATTAACTGTCACTTGTCAAACGTCAAAATAAATATTTAACATAGGTCACGTTTTAAGGATGACGTCATAAGAGATATGAAAAAATATGTCAGCTGTCACTTGTCATCTTCGATGTGTCAACTGTCTCCTGTAACTTATCGAACGTTAAAATAAAAATTTAACATAGGTCACATGTTGAGGCTGACGTCATAAGACAAATGAAAAAGTATATCAGCTCTCACTTGTGTGTCAACAGCCACCTGCCACTTATCGAGCGTTAAAATAAAAAATTAATATACATCACGTGTCGTCAGTGAGGCATACGTCAACAATATAAATGGCAGCTGTCACTTGTCATATAAGATATGTCACCTGTCATTTGTGAAATATCAAAATCGAAAGTTATCATATGTCACGTGTTCAGGATGACGTCAGACGTCGGTTGAAGAAAAATACGGAAATCGGCCCTTTGGTTCTAGAAAGCCAACTGTTACCTGTCATTTTTGAAATGCCAAAAGCAAAATTTGACTCATGCCCGTTATTAGTAGAGGACAGAATGGCGAAGGTGTTCAAAATGTGGAGTAAATAGCCAAGATATATTCAATGGGGTATTTAGCAGTTCAGCAGTAACCAAAAAAGTTCTTCATACAGTGTAGTAAAGTTTAAAAATAATTATATTGAAAAATTAGAATAATTTAAGGGGTACTTAGCAGTTAAAAGAGTAGTCAAATTTTTTTTTATACAGGGTAGTAGAGGTCAAAAATATTTACGTGAAATTTTTTATTATTAATTTAACGGGTATTTAGCAGCTAAAATAGTAGTTAAAAGTTCTTTCATATAGGGTAGTAGAGTTTTAAAAATAAGTATATTGAAAAAGCAGATTAAACGCGTCTTGGACATTTATTTAATAGAACACACATATCAGACAGTGATTATAAACACGCTTATGATATGGAATAAATTTTACATTAAAAGTCTATGAGAATATTGTGAATAATCCTACTATAAGTAGAAATGATAAATAATATTGTAGTTTGTTAGATAAATGTCTTAAATAAACATGTAAAACAATTTATTTGTATTACTTGCAGATGTCCGAAAAACCTACCTACGTACAGCAAGGAAAAATTCAAAAGTGGATAGTTATTGTATATTAGTTTTTGATTTACTATTTAAAAACTGGATATTTCTATAATTAAGTTAAGGGATATCCAGACAGCATTAGTTATCTATCTGTAATAAAATAAAGGGAACAGTGAAAATTTGGAACAGTAGATAAATAATACCTTAATAGAGCTACCAGACTTGAACCAAATAGCTCCTAAACCGCTATAAAACAGATAAAAACGGCTCCTCTTTCTGGAAAACAGCTCCAAACCCCTATAAAACATCTAAGAACAGCTGAAAACAGCTAAGAACAACTCCTCTTCCTGGAAAACAGCTCCTAAACAGCTTTAAAACAACTAAAAACAGCTAAAACAGCTAAGAAACTTCTCCTGTTCCTGAAAAACAGCTTCTAAAACAGCTATAAACAAATTCTGCTTCAGGAAACCACTTAAGCGCCTAACCGCTCAACCACTCAACAGCTAAAAAACATATTCTGTTTCTGAAAACAACTCCTAACTGCTGTGAAACAACTAATAAATAGGCCTTGTTTCTGGAAACAGTAATTCGTTCGTATTCGTACTTGCTAATATAGAAACAATATACAGACTATTTTCTTCGAAAATATAAGGGTACCATTATTGCTGCTAATAATAATCTGACATTTAACTGTTAAAAAATAAGCATCCAGTCTATCCCCTTTTCGGACTGAATTTAAAATAAAAAATTGCGTCCAAAAATTTTTAATAACTACAAATGAACAAGCTATAGTTTTGATGGCATCATAAGACATGTGCAAAAGTATATCCGCTGTTACTTCTTCGATGTGTTAACTGTCACCTGTCACTTGTCAAACGTCAAAATAAAAATTTAACATACGTCACATGTTGAGGATGACATCTTAAGACATGGATAAAAGTATGTCAGCTATCACTTTTTCGATGTGTCAACTGTCACTTGGCAAACGTCAAAATAGAAATTTAACCTAGGTCACGAGGTTGCGGGTGATGTCGTAAGACATGTAAAAAAATATGACAGCAGTCATCTGTCGTCTTCGAAGGGTTAACTATCACCTATCAAACGTCAAAATAAAAATTTAACATAGGTTGTGTGTTAAGGATGACGTCATAAGACATAGGAAAAAATATGTCAGCTGCCATTTGTCATCTTCGATGTGTCAGCTGTCACCTGTCACTTGTCAAACGTCAAAATAAAAATTTAACGTACGCCACGTGTAAAGGATGACGCCATAAGACATATGTAAAAGTATATCAGCTGCCACTGTCATCTTTGATGTGTCAACTGTCACCTGTCAAACGGCAAAATAGAAATTTAACATAACTCACGTGCTGGGGATGATGTCAGAAGGCGTTTAAAAAATAAAGGCGTCTACCGGCCCCGTTGGATTCGGAGATGGAGTTTTTTACAGTTAGCGCCCTAACGGTCCGGAGTGAAGGGTGGAGATTTTTGTTTTTGATACAGATCGAAAATTTACCTCAAAAAGAAATTAGTTATACGTTCACAAGTTGCTACCACACATATGTGACGTAACGTTGTATTTTGTTTGACTAATATCATTTTAACTACTTCTCATATAGATGACGCAACACTCCCACTCATTTTTCCTAAAAAAAGCATATTTCCAAACTCCACTGGGTATATATGTAGATAGTTAAACCACTCCCGAAGATATAGCGACTAAAAAAGGCTCTAATATGATAAACGACGTGATGGGTATCAAATAAAAGAGAAAAATTTAAATAAACTAATGGTACTATAATAGTTTCTTAATTTAGAGATGTAAAGGCATTAGCAATTAAATAAAATTTAACGTCTTATTTTTAAATAATTTTATATAGAAATTTAATCCAGTTATAAACATATTTGCATGCCTTTTCTGATAATATAAGTGTGCATTTATTGACAACAACCGGGACATTTGTGTTTTTTCCACTTCCACCCGGATATCTATGAATAATAATTAATTGTGGAATTTATTTACTTACAAAATAATAGTCTGTATGAGTTTAGGTATTAACAAATGTTTACGCGTGACCGGTTAGTTAAATCAGTTTAAAATAAGGATTCGAGTTTAGGTGTTAGCAGACTGAGCCAATACTCAGTAGATTTTTTTTACCGTACATCAATTAGTTTGTGTGTTGGTGCCCTAATTAATTAGATTATTATAAAACGTAAGTATCCTAGGGTTTTATTTAATAGTGTTAATATTTTTACTATTGTTATTGGGGTTTAAAAATTAATAGTTAGTGTGTTCAAGAGTATGTATGGGACTGGAGAGCCGACATTTAGGAGTATTATTATTTTAAATTTTCGTTTAAGTAACAACATGGAAATATTTAGTTATTTGCACTAATATTAGTAGGTGGATCTAGGGATAAAAAAGCCTATCAGTGTGTTTGTCTTAAACCCGTTTTATTTCTAAACCATAATAACCTGACGAATTATTCTTTATACACGCAATATTGTTTTAAAAAATAAATTCTCTATACTATATTCACTGTAGTTTTGCTTTAAATTATGCTAAAAGCTGTACATTTAGGGAAAGAAAAAATGAATCAAAAAGCATGTCACACAGTAGTATACCTAGCGGGAGTTCTGGAACATTTCCTCAGTCAAAATCTTTTATTGTTACAGAGAATGTTTGCATGTCAATTCTGTAGCCGCATATTCACCAGTAAGGATCACTTCAAACGTCTACTAGTTTGAAAACTATAAAAGTATTAAAAGGGATGTAGTTATGTTTGCTATTGTTAGTCAGTTGCATAAAGTGGCAGCTGGTATAAAGGGACGATAAACTTTTCTCCGCATGGAAACACGTCAGATACCCTTCCGAGGGGAGACGTACTGACTCTGGTGCTCGGTAATTCCTTTCTACAAAGGGGGTTGACACCTTAAAAGAGTTAGGTATATAGTGTTTTACATATGTCTTAAGGGCATTATCAGGGGAATTGTTGCCTGTCGGCTATCAAAGAACCATCCATTGGCCATGTTTAAACTTAAAATAACTGTTTGTGTTTCCGCTGGTACGTGTTCTCTTGTTTTGATAGATCTATCGCTAGAAAGGGTCCAATCTTGACTAATTACGTCGCTAGAGGCCTTAATGTTTAAAATATGTCTTTTATATTAGTGTCCTAACAGTAAGAATGGGGTGTTTTCCGAATATAGGAAATTTAAATACTAATAATAATAATACTAATAACCTCGTTAGTTCGGGAAAGATTGATGTTAGTTCTGGAAAGATGAATCTTAATTCCTTTGGTATTAAATGTCCTAATCTAGGACTTTTAGAGCAAGTCAAATATTTACTAAGTAGTATTATAAAAACTAATGTAAAATTATAGATCCTAATAAATAACCATTTATACCTTATGACTTTTTTTCTACTAGTGTAAGCAAGAACTCCAATACCTACTCCCTTATCAAGAAAGCCTACAGGTTTTAAAATATTCTTATAAGTCTTTTGCTAGTAAATTAATAATTGATCTATAGACGCCTGTGAAATTTATTGTCTCTTGGTTCGTAAATCTTAATGCACACATTAATCTACAAGGATGTCGATCTTATACGGAAACGTCTGCTGGGGCACGAAAAAGGGAGAGGTGCAGGCGAAATTTGTAACTTAGGTAGAATAGCTTGTAAGAAATGTTTAATATACGGCCGACCGTCAAGCGATTAACATGGCGGAAATATTAAAAATTATTCTTGCCAACATTGAAGAAGAAGTTAGTCGGAACTAGTATTACGGGTCCTGTTATATATAATGTAGATATAGAACCAAAATGTGGAAAGATGGACAGCCAATGGGATTACCTTTTACAAGTTTCGAAATTTGCGCGAAAATTTGCAGTAGAAATTTTTTTGTTTATAAAGACCAAAATAAATGGATAACAGCAACCGCCATAAACATTTAATTTATGTAGGGAATATAAAAAAAACAGATTTATTTGGGCTATAGTTTAGCGTTTCCTTTAAAGGTGGAGATGGTTTCGTTGTCAAAGGTCAGGGGAGGAAAAATGCTTCTATTGAGTTTTGATTAATATTTTTGACAAGTGTCCTGTTATGAATAACAGAAATAAATTCATTCTATCAGCACGTTCCAAAACAATAATTTATTGGTCAAGAAGAAAATCGCACAAATAACGACAACTTATGAACAATAACATGACCATAGGGTCTCAAAGTCTAACAACTGATCAACTAAAATATTTAAATTTAAACCAGTTCTAAGTAAATGCCGTAGTTACTTTTTATTTATTTTTTAGGCCTCGACAACTGAAATTATTCAAAATGAAGAAATTTGTAAAGAGAAAATCCGAGAGAATAAAATTGATGCCTATGCTGGTTTATTTGTTCTAAGAACAGCTGACAATCCTATGGAATATGACGTTTCACCGCCTTACATCTTTAAAGCTCTAGTCTGGATGACACCCAATGGTCCTTCAATTTCAGAAGTATGAATTGAGCATATATTTTCTCATGAGTTTTATTTAACTTTAATTTTAATTCTGTTAATACTAGCAATTGTGGTCAAGTGTCTTTTTAAAATCATAAGCATAAATTTAATTTTCAGCATGGCTTTAAAAATTTTACTGGAATATCCAGTAATACATCAAGTTAATTTTAAGTCGTCATTATCTGCACGATTAGCTGTAGGTTTTTGGATTTTAGCAATGCTCACTATTTCTGCAGTGTTTAAAAATAATCTGGTAGTTATAACTGCTACTTCGGTTAGACAACACCAGCTTGAAACTTTAGACGACATTCTTAAATCAGATTTAAAAGTGGCAGGTTCGGTCAATAAATACATGAAAGAAATTTTTAGCACTGGAAAACCCGGAGTGTTTAAAATAAACTTCGATAAAATGAAGAAATGCAATTATGAACAATGCTTAAACAGGACAGCATTTCAAAAAGATACTGCTGCTCTAGTTGAAAAACTAATGGCTAAGTATCACTTTATTCCTTTGTATTTTCGTGACGACAATGGAGACAGCTTGGTACATCTTGGTTCGGAAATTGTACTGACGGAAACAGTTCAGATGATTTTTTCGAAGGGCTATCCCTTGTTCAAAAGCTGTGCTAATATCATTTTATGGGCTAACGCAAATGGATGGTTTAGCCAACAACTAAATAGTTTAGCAAGAGCTACCGAAATAAAAATGATTAAAATTGACACCGGAGTAAAAAGTGTATCGCTAGAATCTATAGCATTTATATTTTATGTATGGATATGTGGTGTAATTTTAGCACTAATTATTTTTTGCGCAGAAATTATTACTTTCAATGTAAAAAAGAGTTTACTAAAAATACGTAATTAACAGTTTAGATCTGTACGTAATATATGGAAATTAACAGTGCAATTGTCAGAAAATACACATTATACAGGGTGATCCAAAAGTAAAGAGACATGCAGCAAGAGCCAGTTCTTGGCATCGGAATATTACGATTTAGCCTAACTTGTTAAGTCCGAAAGTTGACATTAACAGAAGTACCTACTACACTACTCACAAAAATGTTTGAGCTTTTTAAAGCATAGTGTATTATACGAAGCGCCCTCTATCCAGCACAGTAAAATTGAGGCCGGATTATTTTTTCTCGCCGTGAAAACCCCTCTATACCAGTTTCATGGTAATATATTAAAAACTGCGGCACACGCTACAGAGAAAAAGCCACGTTGCCACTCTCATTCTAAATTTCACCGCCATGCAGAAATAATGATATATTGGTATATTTTAATAATCCTTAGTCATAGGCTTTAGCCTGCGTTATTTACGGTTGCAGATATTAACTTACAGTAATTCCCGAGATTGCTGTTCTCGGATAATTCCATTATTTTAAAGTTCATCACAACCAAAAGCCTGGCAAAAGACGTTGTCCAAAGTAGGTGGGGAACCATATAGTTGGTCAGACTAAAAGTAGTCCTAATCTCCGATTTCCCTAAAGTGTAACTAATGGTAACTCATTGTTTCTAAATCATTGTAACCGTTATAACGCCAACGCACATAACAAAACTTAAACGGAGAAATAACTAACCAAACTGACAAGTATGCCAGATGATGCTAGTTTGGCGGTCACTTAATACATTGCACTGCTTTGTTCGTCAATAAAAATCAGAATTCGGCTTTACCCTACTATCCGGTTTTGGTTAACTCTTCCTCGCCCTTCTTTTGTGTAGTCATCTATTTAAATGTGATTTAATCGTCTATTGTTCGGTTGCAGAAAGCAATATAATCAGAATTAACTAAGTGGATAGTTAAAATATAACAGCATAAAATAAATAATAAAGTTATTGGCAAAGGTAATTTTAAACAATTAAATTTATTAGATATCTAGATAAAAGTGTGGATGTAGATTACTCAATAAAATATTTTATAGAAATACATTTTTGTTCCAGATAGACAATCTGTTCATTATAAAAAAATTCAAAGTTTTTATTTATTTATTCTCAACCAACCGTACAGTTTATTGCAGAAAATACGCAAAATAAATGCAATCAACATAATATACAAACAAAGATTATACAAATATTATAATTATTATTAACTCAAAAAGTGTTTAATTTATTGGAATTTAAAATTTTTAAATTACTTTAATACTTTTTGGAACACTGTTATATATTATTACTTTATTACACCATCCAGGGGCGGATTTAGAATTTCGGGGGAGGGAGGCTCAATGTCACCTCGAGCTACACAAAAGTACATAAGTACATTACTTTTTTATTGGGGTTCGAAGAAATGTACACTATTACATAATGGTCAAAATATCTAAACCTGTCGTTGCGAAAAAAGAAAAGTTTGTCATCCTAACTTACCAATGTTCTAACATTCTTTTAATTAATTTTTCGAAAACACATTTTTTCAAAAATATATTTTTTCGAAAACAAACTTTTTTCAATAAAATAGATATTCGAAAACTAGGGATGTTTTCAAATTTTTTTTGTAAAACCAACTTAAAATTCTTTTAACCACTTTTTGAAACTTAATTTTTTCAAGAAAACATGTTTTTAGAAAGAACATTTTTTAAACATTGTTTCGAAAAAGACTTCGAATATTCATATCAAAAAAACACTTTTTTGAAAGTAATTTACTTCAGAGTAACATAGCAAATACAAGGAAACGTAATCTTGAACAAACACAAAAAAGGTTCGTTTAGGTTATAGGATCTTTTTGTCATAATTTTATTGACATTTCATTCATTCATTTATTCATACTTTAAATTTAAAAAAATATGTTTTCTAAAAAATATATTTCCGGAAAATGTATTTTTAAAAGGTTCTTTTTAAAAAATATATTTTGAAGCTGTTATTTCCAAAAAATTTACTTAGTTAACATAATAAAAAGAGTAGGTCATCTTAGCTTACACGCGACAGGACAAATTGTTTGATTACCTCATATGGTATTGTAGCATTTTTTTTTATTTATGCTTTCTGCTCATTTGTACAGTTGTTTCTACAATTTGTCTAAAACCAATTTTTCAATTTTTTTAAAGCACTTTTCAAAAATACATGCATTTTTTCAGGGAACACCTTTTTCGAAATTAAATTTTTTCGGATAGTATTAGTTTTTTCAAGCAACGACTTTTTGAAAAAGCTATTTACGAGAAAGTAACGTACTAAACCTAAGAAAACCTGATCAAACCCAAAAAAGGTTCGTTTGGGTTTGTTCAGGATCTTTTTTCATTAACATTTTCCAAGCTACTAGAGTTTATAATTTAATTTTCTAAATATTGTTTCCAAAGAAATAAATTTTCGAAAATGAACCTGTTTTAGAAATTATTTTAGAAAAAACGTACTTTCGAAATACGGGTTTTTGGAGAAAATATTTTCGAAATATTTCTTAATCCGTTTTCTAGAAAGCATCTGTGAAAAATCGATCAGATATTGTGAAAAAATGTAGGTTCGAAATATGTTTTGGAGAAAATATGTTTATATAAATTTCGTTAATGCATTTTCGGAAAAGCTGTTTTTCGAAAAAAAAAACTGAATGAGATGAGATGAATGAGATGTTTCTTGAAAAAAATTATTGGGAAATTTGTTTCGTTTAGAAGTCCAAATTATCCGGCGTAAATTTTGATAAGATCGCAGTAAGATGTGTAAGGAATGTTTTCAGAAACAATTCAAGAGCATATAAATCAAGAATGCCAAAAAGGCTTGCATTTTTATATTACATATTAGTATTGATCTATTATTCATAATTTTTTGGTATAATTCATTTCAAAGACCTTACATAGAGGGCAAAGTGTTTGTTTGTGTTTATAATACTTTGTAGAACATGTAAAAATTGTTAATGTTTATGTTACAATATTAATTTTTATAAAATTCGCTATTGAAAACTATTTTGTACAAGGCTCTAGGGGGGCGCCACCTCCGCCCCAACCAAATCTGCCACTGACCCCATCGTGAATACTTGATTTCTATGCAAAGTTACTTTTTACCTGGACAATTTGTAAATTTTTACACGTTCTTGTACTATGTTTGTGTATTTTACAGATGTCTGCAAATTATATGTTAGAATGTCTTAATTTTATTTTTTTGGAGTGTATTAATAAAATTACTTTTCATTTATATAAATCAGGTATATCTAAATAATCTTAAGGTGTTTATATAAATTAGTTATGGGCTCCAAAAAAGGTAATTTATGAATACATTTTATTGCTTTATTTGAGACGTTGTTGATAAGCAAGATAATTCTATTTCTTTTCTGGAACATATAACATCGGGACTATGTATTATATACTTTACATGTCAGTCTAAGGTGCTACAATAACTGTTGTCGATCTAGGAAAACCTATAGCATTAAGATGTATTTTTATTTTAATGTTGAAAACTACTGGTGCAAGCACATACATTTTTTTAAATCTATACCATGGATGCTCGAGTTTGGCTATTAGGACCTCGTATTTATCGAGTTTTCGGAAAACTCGCAAAAAAGGCCGACGGTTTGATTCCAGCAAACATAAAAAAGTACGACCATTTATAACAAAACGTCGAGAGTTTTTTTGGAGAGAATTTGCAAAAAATTTCGACAATTTTGGATTTTTATCTTCGCATAGTTGGATTCGCCTCCCCCCTCCAAATATAGTGCTTACGATACACCCCTGGCCTATACTACTGACCATAGGTACGTATGTACTTGTACTGTACAGCCTGGCAATTTTGATCCAGTCGAGTACTTCTCTAAAATCAATAGAATTAAAAGAAATAGAAGACTGTCCAATCCTTTCATAAGCGGATTGGTTGGCTGATAACGCAAAATAAAAGATTTACAATTAAATGCAACAAAAAAAAATGTTTAGACTTCTTTCAAATTTGCATAAATTGCACCACTCTTATAATACTACTTTAAATACTTTAAATAAATCAAAAAAGAAACAATTAATATTTAAATATCCCTTATTTTATATAAATTAACATTTGGTAGTGAAGTAATCTGTAAATACATTTAATTATTTTATTCTGTACTTTTTGTAAAGGTTTTGGATTGGATAACCAAGCAGAACCCCAAATAGATATAAAATATTGTAATTTGAAAAATTATGAAAATTAAATTTTCTTTAGGTATTTTAAAAGAATGTAATATCGAAGTGTCGAAGTTTTAAAAAATATTAGTATTTAAACTAGCTACAATACCGGCTTTGGGTTATCTCTAGTTAAAGAAATTTGTTGGTTTTATTATATACATATATAGAAATATGTAGGTTTTAGATGTAGGTATTAAAATTGTCTTAATAAAAAAGTGTGTTTCCTTTTATCCACCACTAAATCAAGTATTTTTTATTTTTTTCAATATTTGTAACACACCCTCAAAAGGTAACCTTACAACGACACAAAAGAATATTATAAAATTTATGATCGTAAGTTTTTTTAGAAATAAAAATTTTATCAATAATTAATTATATAAAGAATAAATATAAAAAAGCAATTTTACTTCAGAATTTTCTTATAATTAGATCTAAAAATGTGTGTTCCAAGAACTGAAGATACGTAATAATAACTAAAGTTTGAAAAAAAAGTCGGGACGAACACGCGTCTCCAACCTACAACTATACAAGCGGCAGAACTAGCTGGTCTTATTCCCCCCTTGACTGTTCCTAACAGAACAAGAGGTGCGTTACGTATGAATCCCTTCACTCTCCAGCTACAAAACTCTAGAACAGACCACTTCTCTCGGTCATTCATACCTAGGGTCTCCAGATCATGGAACAAATTGCCTGCAGATGTTTTTCCGTCCCAACCTCCGATCCTTTAAATCCCGTGTCAATAGACTACATTTCCCTTCTCTTCCGATGCCCACGGTATGTTAGGACTTAGGCTTGAATTCTACGTGGGATGTCTTAGATAAAAAAAAAAGATCGGTTAAGGTGCATTTTTTAAGGCATTTATTTACCCACTATATATATATATATATATATATATATATATATATATATATATATATATATATATATATATATATACAGGGTGTTATGAAATTCACTGCATATATTGAAACCAGTAAATCCTGATATGAGTTCAGATTGAATAAAAATATTCATAAATAGCCCTTCACTATAAAAAAAGGTTGATATCGGCCCTCAAAAAAATTTTTTTTAGTCTCAGCGCTCCACTGGTAATAAACACATGGCCATATAAAAAACCACGAGTAATGTCAGTTACAGAAAAAACTCATTTGTTTTTACGTGAGATGTTGCCAAATATTTCTAGTCCCTCCCATGTAACAGGTTTAAAAAAATAATATTTTTATTATCTTTAAATAAAGAAATCCTACTACTTAACTCTTTCAAAACACTCAATTTCAAAAAGTTAAAATACTACAACACAAAAAATCCAACAGCTGTTCAAACAAAGATTACAATAATAATTTTCAAATAAGCGGACCAGACATTTTTAGAGGAAAAGGCTACCTATCCAAAATTAGCTTCAAACAAAGAAATTTTAATTGCGCAATAAAAACTAGCAACAGTTTAACAAAAATAACTCAGAAGAATTGTATGAAGCTAACGTATACAAAAAAGTGAGGAAACACTAACTTTTGTACTTTTCAGTAACTAGAACTAACCAAAATCTAAACCAAAAAGTAATTAGGTTGACAACTTATCACCCTTATTAATCCGCTTCTCAACATTTTGACACAGATCACAGGATGTTATCTATTTATATCAGCTAATATCGCTCTCGCTACATTTCATTACAGTTAAAAAAAGTAATAAACACTAAAATCACAATAAAAGCATTGTAAAGAAATAAACATCATAATATGACACAAAAAATACTGCCTTTTTTAAACTGGTGAAATGATATTACTAACTCAAATTTACTATAACTAACTCAAAACACTAAATTTCAAAAAGTTAAAATACCTATAATAATCCAGGGATCAGCTGTTCAAACGAAAACTACCACCAAACACCAAACTAAACATCCAGAAATCTGTTTTGCAAAACTTAATATTCTACAACACTCAGCCCATACGATAATCTATTAAATAGCACTGTAATAAATAATTAAATGTGTTAGGATTATTTAATAAACACTGCAAAGCAACTGCAAAGTATAAAACTGTTTTAAGGAGTAGAATAAAATATTCCAACAATGACCATAACTTGTTGAAAACGTTGAAAATACTACTCAAAGAAAATAAATAGGGTAAGATACTACTGTTGTAGTTAAAACCATATTCTTAATAGACATATAGGGTTACAATATGCACCGGTGTATAAGTGGTTGCCTATGACTAGAGCATATTGGCTAGTAATAAATAAAGCTGTGCAAACGGGGTTATTCCAGGGACGGCTCTAACCTAGTTGGAAATAAAATTAGGATTCGATTTGAAAATTTATCCACATTGTATAATTTGAAAATGCGAAATACGAAAATATTTCGGTTAAAGTAATATAACATACAGGGTGTCTAAAAAGTCTTAGTATGGCTAAATATCTTTGCTATTAATAAAGATAGAGACACCAAATTTTAGTTATATCTTATTGATTAATAAATCTACTTTTTATGTAATTTGACTTTTTCAATCCCCTTGGGGGTGATGCTAGGGAGTTGAGGTCCTTTCTTTTAAAAGTCTTCAGAAAAGAAACATTTTACCGCAAACCACATATTTTAATTCATTTTTAAATGGCTAGCCTATAAAAATTATAAATCGTAAATCGTATAATCGGCGGGACATATGTCGACCGTTGGTCGACCTCTTGTACCATACAGTACCAGTCTTCGTGCACATTTATTTTTTGTTTTGTGGGGCACATTTTTTTCTAACTTTTTTCCAACTTTTTCTACTTCTTCATTTGTCGTTTTATATTTATTTGTTGATTCACTTTTAAGAATATATCCCCAATAGTCAACGTACCACTACGTATTTAACTTTATAACTTTTTCCTCAAGTTTGTTTCGACTTTATTTTTTGTTTTTTGCCATCTGAGCAGTAGACCAAAATGCGTGCCACGCGCAAAGTGCTACACATGCGCACGGAATTTCAGGAGATGGACTTTGGTGTCTACATTTGAACCCACACCAGAATATATCAACAATGGTCAAGGTACCACTACGTATTTAACTTTATAACTTTTTTCCCAAATTTTCTTCGACTTTATTTTTCGTTATTTGCCATCTCTTCAGACACCCACGGTACGTTAGTACTTAGGCTTGAAGTCTACGTGTGATGTCTTAGATAAAAAAAAATCTGCGCAGTAGACAAAAATGCGCACCACGCGCCAACCGAGCGTGCTAGACATGCGTACGTAATTTCAGGAGATGTACTTGGGTGTCTACATTCGAACCCATTCACTTTTAAGAATATATCCCCTATAGTCAAGGTACCACTACGTATTTAATTTTATAACTTTTTCCCCAGTTTTTCGACTTTATTTTCCGTTTTTTGCCATCTGCGCTGTAGACCAAAATGCGTACCACGCGCAAACCGAGCGTACTAGACATGCGCACGAAATTTCAGGGGATGTGCTTTGGTGTCTACATCCAAACCTATCCACTTTCAAGAATATATCTCCAATAGTAAAACTACAACTACGTATTTAAGATATTTCTACGATTTTATGACGTCTTACTTTTTTGAACATTCTTAACTATGTGCCATTGTGACACCGCACAACAAGAGTATGGGATGAAACATCAGCACATTTATTAAAAATATATAAACACAATCTTACGGTGGTACGGAACCCTATATGCGTGAGTCGAACTCGCACTTGGCCATTTTTTTTTATTTTACACAATCACAGCAATGCCCATGAATAAAATTATTTTTGTCAAATACCGTATACGTACGTACTTATTTTCGCCATTGAAGCCTCTTGTTATTTATTCAAGGGTTAGCCTTACCATAGTTATTGAGACTTTTGCGTCTTGTGAGAAATTCACAATATTGTAGTGGCACCATTTTTTTTCACACAATCACGGCAACGCCCATGAATTAAATTATTCCTGTCAAATACCGTATACGTACGTATTTACTTTAGGCATCACCGCCTCTGGTAACTGACTAACAGTGCCTGCCTTACTTATTACGTTAAAAGTTGTTTAGAATGACCACCATGAACTTCTTGGCAGTAACAAAGTCCATTTTGGAACTCTGCCAAGAAGTAACATCTGCCATTCTCGAAAAGACCTTTAAAATGAGGTACCACACGGCATAGGGTTGCATTTAGAATTTTTGACCTCAACTCCCTAGCGTAACCCCCAAGGGGGTTGAAAAAGTGAAATTACATAAAAAAGTAGATTTATTAACCAATAGGATACAACTAAAATTTGGTGTCTCTACCTTTATTAATAGTAAAGATATTTGCCCATGCTAAGACTTTTCAGACACCCTGTATGGTATATCACTGTAACCGAAGTATTTTCGTATTTCGCATTTTCAAATAACACAATGTGGATAAATAAATATTTGTATTTTATTTTCAGATCGAATCCTAATTTTATTCCCGACTAGGTTAGAGCCGTCCCTGGAATAACCCCCGTTTGACAGCTTTGCTTATGACCAATAAGGACGCGGTTAGTTCTAAAAGGTGTCTGGTCCTCCCATGTTGCCGATTCGGGGCAAAACGATTCGTGTTGATTGCATTATTTAAAAAAATATATTATAAAACGAGAGCTTTATCTCATTTTTAATGTAATATAAAATGGTACGTATGTATTTTTTACATCGATATTCGCGTGGCACGGTGAATGCTGTATTTCTTCTGCACTGCTTCTATAATTTGGCAACAACGTTGGACAATAATTTGTCTGAGGTGACGCTATCCACCAAAATGTTTTTTTTGCCGTCAGTTCGTACTATAAGTTTTAGATTTTAAACGATTTCTAATGTTTCTTAATCCAAGATTCCGAGATGCTTAGCTTACGGATATCGTTTTGCGGGGTACGATGAAGGAAATAGTGTATTATAGTAAGTATGCCAATTGAAAAAGTGAATTAACTGCGAAGTCGCGTTGAAAGGAGAAAATCTTTCAACGGGCTCGGGGCCCCAGAGTACCTTAGTGTTCGGGACAATAATGAGGACAATATGGTACGAATCATGCTTGTTTGGGAGCAAATTAGAGACATTTTCGGTACATTCCCGGCTAGATAAGTACCAATCATTTTTTGCAACTTTTTATTAGTTTTACTTATTGATATTTAAATTATGTTAGGCAACTACTGGTTAAAACTAAGGCTTCGGACAGAAAGGAGTGAGTGGTTTCCCAGTGGCCTTTTTAACATTTTTTTAGTTTTTTCTTCGGAAAAGGTTTAAATTTGTTTTACCTTTGTCTTAAATTACGGGTAATAACAGAAAATAATTAAGATTCATAATATCTGGCAACGTTTAAACAAATTCAATTGTTTTTAATTTTTCGCGCGCAAATTTACGTCAAGCGCCTTGTGTATGCTTAGTCAGGTGCGGCGAATATAGACTGGTTTTAGGGTATTTTTGAAAATTTTTAAAATGTTCGATTTAACAAAAAAAAAGTATTGGGTATGTCTGTAGACTACCCCAGGAGTCACCCATACCAATATATGCAGTGAATTTAATAACACCCTGTATATATATATATATATATATATATATATATATATATATATATATATATATATATATATATATATATATATATATATATATATATATATATATATATATATATTATATTTACAAAGGTCTCCTACATGCGCACATAAACAAAATATTTATATACTATTCTACTAATATAATAAATATGTACAATTTATGAAAAAGATTTTCCGTAGGTAAGGAGCATAACTCCCATCCCTCTGGGAGGAAGCCTGTGGAACTGGGGGCTGGTGTTGGCCATGGGAGACCATTGGAGACTCAAGTGCTAATTATTTTGTTACCCAACGGAAGCGACCTCATGGCACACATTATTCAATCTCTGCTTCTAGAGCTCAGACATGTTGATCAGAATGAATAACAATTTATTATATGCAATCTTGTTTGTTTTTGGTGGAAAAAGTTTTGGCAAAAAAAAAAACACTTTAAGGTGAAGCTGCAGCTTTACACCCTGAGCAAGATCGCTGTTTGCACTAATCTTCCAATAAGGATCCAAGCATCGTGTAAATATAAAGTTAAATAAGATAAATTTTCAACCATAAAAATTTAGCTATGATTTCTTTCATGTTTGTTTTAAAATCAGAAAGAAAACAGCTTGTTTTAGAACCTCTTTCATTATGAACGATTAATTGCAATAAATAGTACAGTATTCTTTGATGGAAATGGGTAAGTGAAAGCCGTGACAATACTGTCAGGGGAGATGTGCAAATGTAGTGACCTCTGAGAGAAGATGCTTCCATAAGAATAATTACGTTCGTCTCCTAATAGGCGGCCAAACCAACATCAAGCGGGGTTGTCAATTTCGTTTCCTTTTATTGGGCATTCTTTATCTTTCCAAATTCAATGCTCCTATGTAACAAGCAAATGCAATACAGTAAAAACTTACGAACGTGCCGTGCACATGGGTGAAACTTGAATTGAATAAGTGGAAACACGACCGTTACACCATTAGTAGTCCACGTTACCACAATGTGGTAGGATAAGTTTTCTGCAAGTAGGCTACCATCATTTCACTCGTTCGCTAAACTTTTAGACAGACGTAAACTGTTAGTCAAATTTTGCCGGACACGCTGATGCAATAATTATTTCATATTTTTAAACAATTATTATTTTATTCTCTATTTTTTTGTATTTTTTTTCTGTTGCAAATTTTAGGATGGTTTTAGAATTTCATAACACAGGTATGTACGTTAAGTCCGTGTGTTTTTTCTAAATATCCGTTATTTATGTCTGATAGACTTCTTTGCCTGAAAGGTTTGAACAAAGTTATAAATTTTTAAAATTAATATTTCTGTACTGATGAAGTTATTGGTTTTTAACGTGCATAATAATAATAGGTAGGGAGAGCACGATTTTCTGTAGCCGAGAGAATAGCATGTGTGCTTTTTATATATTTTGTTTTATGACCTTTCATGGTGGGGGAGGGAGGCTGTATTTTGAATATTCGTTTTTATTTCCCTTTTTCATTTGCTTTTTAGGATAATGCTTTTAAAAATCTATTCTGACGGAGTGTTCATGGACACATAGATCGGAACATTAGGATCAAAATAACAAAGAAAACGTTGAAAGCCGTTTAATGTTGTAAGTTTTTGTTTTTATCGCTTATCTCCCTTGCTATTTAGTGTATGGCCTTTACCTCTCTATTAAATTAAAAAATTCAAATCCAGTAAGTTGAATCGATAAGTTTTTTACTATTCATTTTTTTTTCTAATGCGTAAACTTCGCGAACATTCACCATCTGAACAGAAAGTCCAGAACAGCATAGCATCAACAAGATATTTTATTTCGGATTAGACCAAATATTGTCAAACATGACTATATGGTTCCAGAATGTGACCAGTAATACCATAATATGACCTGTGATACCCGAATGTGACCTGCGATACGCTAACACGACCTGTGATACAAGAACTCGGAGAAAATAGAATATAAAGACTGTATATCCACTTTATTTATAATGGATTTTGACCTGCTGAACAATTTAATGTGATTATAATTTACTTGATACTAAAAAGGTTTTTCCGGAAGCATCCGGTAATTCTAATTGCGCTATCATATTCAGCAGGTCAAAATTCACAAAAAATATCATTTTTGTCACCTGCCTTGCTAGACACAAAAGAGCCTTTTTTAACATTGTTCTTTAAGAATTCTGCTTTTGTTTAAACAATATATTTGATATTTGTTTTAAATAATGCTGGGTTGCGGTGGAGGCAGAAAAATTACTTGTAGTTTTAGCCTCAACTCAATGTTGTCTGTTAATTTTTTTAGTTTTTCTTCCATGCACTCCCTAATTTTTTTTATAAATCCTGGTAGACGATGTTTTTAATGCCGGTTTCACTTTTGTGTAGCTATCGATTCCTATATAGTCTCAACTTTAATTATATAAAGCTGGAAATTATACCTTTTTTTACTTTCTGTTTAATCTATTAACTTCTCTTGTATTTTTTTATTTTTTTTTCACTTTGGGCATATGTGAAACAATAACCGTTTGGTAAATAAAGCTGACATGTACATACTTTGTAGTTTCATTATAAAAGTTATATTTGACATATTATTCGGTGTAGGGTTTATAAGTATCAGTATTTGATTGGTAAGGACTATTATTGTTTTTTAGCTTGTTTATAGGTAATATCCTCTAAAATATAATTTAATCAGTTAAATTATCAATTTATGGCTAGTTTTACTTGGATTACATTATATTTTATTGTGTCATGTGAAAAAAATTACAATAAATCGTCGAAAACAATCAAATTCTGGATCTAGAATAAATTAATATATTAAACATATCACTTTTAAACTACCCGCCACGAGAAAACGAGCTAGACCGACATCTGGTAGTAGGGTGTGTCCTCTTTTATTGATTTTTATTTAAAATTTCGTGTTTCCGGGTTTTACTTAGAAGTTAACGTTTCTAACCTAGTAGATTTTCTTTGGTGCTGAATTCAAAAGATAATTATATTATTATAAGATAACTACTTATATTATTATAAGATGATAAAAAATTCGAGGTCATAAAAACAATTTTAGAATTTGCAAATCTTTACATCATTTACAAAGAAAATCTATAATACAGTTTTGATGAAAATTAGAACAAAATTTATTTGAATACCATGCGGACAAATGATTTTAATAAATGACGTTATTTTTAATATTTTATTTAAATGATTTATTTAGCGATATATCTATCCTGCAATAAATACATTATTTCTCAAACTATAACAATTAATCAAGCAACTAAATTTTTTAAAGAATTTTAAGTGAGCTGTTGAACGGCATTACTTTCAAACTGATTCACTGATTAAGGTTCCAATTTACTACCTTATGGTACTTCAATATCATTTACTTTCTTAACAGATAATACATTATACATTTTTGTTTTCTGAGTTATATTAAATTAATAATCTTGAATCCATTTAAAAGCTATACCCCTTCCTGTCATTCATTACTTCATCTCCCGGACTACTGGTTGGAATGAATAAAAGTTATAATCGGCCACAGCGTAAGGGTACCAATTTAAACTCATTGAGAGGCTTGCCGCTCGGCTTGCGGCAGCCGCAGCTCTTAAGTACCTCGAGGCTTGCCAAAAGATCACAGGAAAATCGCCGGTTTCCTTTATCGCTAATTTTCGCGTATTTTCCTTAAAAAAGGCTAAATTTTTTACAGGTAGCACAACACAACAGTAGTAATGGTAATGCATAAAATGCATAACGCATCAATCGCGAATTTGGATCAAGATTAAGTTTATTACGTAATTTATCTTTTACTTCCACCAGAGGAGAAAATCCAGTTTCTTAAAGGTAGGTGGTAGTAAATGGAATTAAAAACAACAATGCTTTTTGGACAGAGTTGGATATTCATTTTTAGCCCTCAGTTAAAATTCGGTAATTCAAACCTGTTAAGCTCCATTTTCAAACCTCCATAGCAAGATAGTTCAATCTTTTTCGTCGTTTGTCAGGGTTTCGGATATGCAATCCAAAATAAAAGGGTTTCATATCCAAACGAATTCAAAATTGTCTTCGTTAGGGTATTCTTCAACAGCTTTAGTGCTTGGGTATATCCTTTAATATTATCAATAAGATCGTCCTTCACCCTTATTCCGTGCCCTGTCAAAATATTTTCCAATTTAGGAAATGAATGCAGGTTCTCATCTGAAACACTATTATTTATCATTTGGCATTTCTTACTAAATGCCCTGGTTTTTTCGTCTAAGAAATATCGTTGTTATCTTGTAAATTTAAGTTCAGATCATTAAGTCGATAGAAAATGTCTGCTAAGTAAGCTAGTGTTGTGAGCCACAACTCGTTTGTAATTGATTACGCAGTTCAAAATTGGTGAGAACCAACTGCACTTCAGAATACAACTCAAATAACCTGCTCACCATTTTTACTTTTAAAAGCCATTTTATCTCTGTGTGTAGCAGCAACTCTGAGTACGAGTATAACCACTGCCCATTTCAGAAAACAGTTTCTAAAATAAACAAGAGCTTAATGCTCCAGAGTTTATAAAATTTACCACCTTGTCGGCCTCTTGGAAAACATTTTAAAATTGATTAGGCATTCGCTTTACTGCTAATGCTTCTCTGTCGATGCTGCAATGGGTGAAAGTACAATTTTCTGAAAACGATTTATTTTTGGTGGTGACACCTCCGTTTGTTCCTCTTATTGCTAGCGCACTACCAGAACAAAAACCAACGCACTGTTTGCAGTCTAATCTATAGTTTGCAAAAAAGTTATTGATGTTTTTGAATATTTCATCGGCCGTAGTTCGTGCCAATAGTGCCTCACAAAATAAATTATTATTTTTAAGTTTGAAATACATACCGCACATAAACCATAAGTTAGCCATAGTTTGTTAAATTCTTAAGTTGTATCTGCAAGGGCGCACCCAGGATTTTGTCTTGGGGTGGGCGCAGATTGGTCTTGGGGGGGGCTGAATGGTGCAATTCGGTGGATTTCTTCAATTAGTAGTGCACTTTTTTAAATTTTCGTGTGTCTAAGATGTTGGTCCGGGGGGGGGGGGGGGCAGAAGCACCCCCCTTGGGTGCGCCACTGTACAACGGTATTCTCATCGAGTTGTATGGCAAAAAAAAGTTTTTTTGACGTGAACCATCAATTGTTCTTTAACGTTCAATCCCATTTCAATCCTCGGACGTACGGTATCATTTGACTACGGTACAGTATCCAGTCGTTTAGCTGAGGTTTCACCTAACATACAGGTTGCCATTTCATTTTTGCACCAGATAGCACCAGCTCTTCACCGATAGTATAAGCTTTTCCACACTTTGCAATTTTTCAACTCACTAAGAAGGATGCCTCCGCTGCTTTTTGGGTACTACTAGTAAACGACGGCATGATTTTCCTGGTGCCTTTCATCTAAGTTAACATTGCGACGCATTTTGTTAGAGAAAAAGTGTTGAGTTAGAAACTGTCAAAGATACTATGATGAGCATCTTTGACCAAGTAGTAGAAGTTAGAACTTGAAAGAAAAGAACATTAAATTAATTCACGAAGGTTAACTAGAGGAAACCGAAACAACAGGGTGTCCTGAGCGAAGCAAGCCGTACTAGAGCGCGTGGAAATTAGCCCTTAGCTCAGTTAGCCGGATAGGTTCTATTGGACGCCACCAGTTTCTTCACACCGACAGAAACTGGAAGTCGCCTTGGTGGTCTAGGAACCTCTTCACATACAAAAAACCTGTAATTCATAATTTAGAATCAAAACATAAGGCGTCGTGAGCTAAATGAAACAACATAAATCACACTTAACCCTATGTATATCCTAAGAAAGCTGTCTCTACCAGGAATAAACAGGAATGCTCTTTAGCCCCCTCCGGAATAAATATAGGAAGGCTCTCCAGCGATGACAGAAACTTCAAAAAAACTGAGACCCGTGTTCTAGGCCAAGGGGCATCCGATCGCCACGCCGATGTTGGTGACTTTCAGTACAAATCAACGCCGGGTTTCGAAACTCACAGGCAGATAAATTTCATTTTTGAATTAAAAATATTCGGCCCAGGCCAAAACCAACCAAACACGTGTCAAAAAACGTGCCAGACCGACTACCTCGTCGTTGACTTCTAGAGGAAAAGTGCGTGATCCACGTCGAAGACGAAAAAGCACCCCCCAGTCAAGATGGACTCCGCCGAAATCCCGATAGAAGTGGTGGCGTTAGCTACCAAGCAATACCATACTATACTACACGAAAATCTGATATCCTACATTGGCAACACTGACAATCGGCCCCCAGACGTCAGAAGCGCGTGCGACTTAAAACGCCCGCGGCATCAGAAGCACGTACAACTTAAAACGTCCAAACTTATGAAGGAAATACATATAAAAATATAAATAGTTACAATGTCAACCGAAAATATAAACAAAGCAAATAGGTACTTTCAGAAACGAAGAAAAAGGTAGCTAAATTGAATCAGTTGGAGGTAGCTAGATTAAGCGCGACTGTCTATTTATAGGGAGGACTTCGGGCAAGGCAACGAAAATGAAACTCAGGGCCAAAAATCAAGAAAAAGGTTAAATCGAATTATGGACCCTGAACTACGAGCTACTAAAGCTCACCAACAGCTCACCGTCAGCTACTAAAGACTCGGACAAGACGAAAGACAATTAGTTAAATTAAAATTCCCAGGAACCAACCTGGCAACAAGGCAAGTCAAACTTACACATTGTAAACGTGGAGATACCACAGTTCGATCAAGATAAATTAAAGACAAAATAAATACTCAATAGGCATTCGTAAATGAGATTAATTAGTAAAGTACTGTGGCAGAATTGACTTGTCACAACTTTCAAACGAAATAATCCTTAGGTATATTTTCTAACGTTGAATGTTTTGTACCAGAGTATGTCGTTTCAATAATAAAGGTGTCATGTTTTGGTTTGAAAGAATTTTAAAGCAGCTCACACACTAAGGCGGTGGCTCATCGTTTACATTTGTGAACATAAATCCAAAACTGATGTACTCGAAAGCATATTTTCTTGCTACAATTTTTCGTATTTTGGTAGGAATTTAACAAAATAAAAGATTTAAAATTAGATTAAACCAGAAGACACAATGTTAAGACTGCCTTCAACTATTTATAAATTACACTACTGCTGCATACTTATAATAATCATGCTACACCAATTTGGGTTAAGATCCTTTAAATAGATACCCACATTATTTCAATTATTAATAAAAATATTTCCTATTGACCTTAATGTGTAAAATTTCTTCTATTATTAGTTTTTAATTGAAAATTGTACAGTAATATATAATATAATAAAACGGACGCTCACAAGAAGCTTTTTTTTTAATAACGCTACATTTAGATAATTACGGTATATTATCTAGCGGTATAAAAGCAGGAAATCATGAAATTAGTACCTATCCTTTAGTCCCTCTGTAAGCTTATAAAAGATTTTCAACAAAAAGAATTAAAATGTTTTTCAATTTCGCTATTATAAACCTATTCGTAATAGCTGTGACTGCAAAATTAAACGCCCTATCTGCAAACGACAGCATTAATAATTATGACGTGAGAGAATGTACAGATATAATTTTGAAAAATATTTTTTACGACAATGATACCATCAATATTTTAAAATATGGCTTTGGCCCTTTCCTAACTCATTTACCTGTTACGAAATTTAATAGTCTTGACAAAGTCAGAAATTGGCCAAAGTTTTTTTTTCAAGCTTATTTCATAAGTATAGAGGTTACTGACGTCGAAATTGTGATTCAGAAAATATTTGAAAACAGACGTTTGCGTCCTAGGTCATGGTTTATATTTTTCTCCAACTTTAGCGAAAACACCAGCTTTGTGTTTTTCACTAAACAATACATAGCAAATGTTTTTGCCATTAACAAAAATTTTGATATTTTTACTATTGATCCGTATAAATATGAAAACATAAACTTTCCCGAAAGCTATCCGTTTAAAATTGGTTCTTGCCAACAAATTAGTAAAATTCCGTTTCAAAAGTACGTGTTTAAATATCCACCGAAATGGAGAAATACTACTGTTTACGAATATTTTCGTATTTTTGAACCGTTTACCACATCTTCGCATGACGGGCTAGAAGATAACTTGTTTCAGTTGCTTAAGGAAAGATTACAGTTTAAAAACCATAGGAGAAATGTTTCTAAAGAGGTAAGTGGTTATACTTTTGATGCAGCAAAACGGTAACTTGTGAATTTTTGTCCATTAACTTTGTATGTACTATCCTAAATCCCCTACTTTCTCTAGGGTCGATGTTTCTGGTTAATCCCCCTTGTAAATCTTTTTCCCTTAGATCACTTATGACTCCTTCCAGTGTTACCCTTTCACCTCTGTTTTGGTTTTAATTTATCTCTGCTCCTACTTTTACTGTCATTACTCTCTAGCCGACATAACCATTATGTCTTTTCATCAGATATCTGTACCATTGTAGTACTAGAGCCGTCTTTCTTGTAGGTTTTTAAATACTTTATTAACTTTGGTTGTCAGCTTTATTCTTTCATTCCTAACCAAACCTTGTTACCCCACATCCTTCTTGAGGTCCGAAATTTTTTAAACCAAAACCATCAGTATAACGAACGGATCGATAGATGTGGAACGTTACATTGGCCTGCAAATAGCCCAGACCTCACACATTTAGATGCATTTCTTTGGGGTCATTTGAAAAAGATCGTATACAGCAATCATAATGAAAATATTGAAGAAATTCGAAGGAAGGTGAGAAATGAAGTAAGAAATCTGAACGAAAATTATGCCGAAAGAATAAGGAATATGCACATTTATTTTTATTGCATAAATCATTTAAGGAAGTCATTACAACCCCAAAAATGCTATTCTGAAGAAAATTACTGGGATAATTTAGCTAAAAAAATTTTTTTCTTTTCGGAATAATTTATTACAGTTTCAAAAGCAGCCATTTGCTCACTCAAAAAAGTTACGTCACGCAGTGTTATGGGCAATCTACACTGAACGTGTTGGCGACTCAAATTAAGGTGACTTAAAAGGGGATACGGCAACACCGCCATAGTCGATACCTTCTACGCCCCTACCGGTCACTTCTGTAACTGTAGTTAACGTTTTGTCATTATTTATTTAAAAAAATTTTAGACAGTTGAATTAAATAATAATTTTATTATTAGTTTAGACAATAATATTGTAGGTAAATAATTGGCTTTGGCAATAGTTTGGTATGAATCTGGACTATTACAACATTTTTAAAGTGAAGTTTTATAACCTGATTACCAGGATTACCTCAAGGACTGTCTTTATTCATCCAAGGTTATGTTATGGTTATGAGAAAGGTTATGAGGATGAGCATAATAAGATTGTCATTTGGATATACTTAATAACTATAATAAGATTTAAATAAAACCTAAGAAAGTGCGAAATAAAGCGTTTAAATAAATTTTAAGAGTTTTGCCTGATGTATTTTATGTAGCAAGTGTACCTAAAATCACCATCATGTATTTCATCAAAAAATCTATACGGTTGTAAAAAAAGCTTAAGCATCCATTGAAACATTTATGTGAATTTACTGGTTTATGGTTTAGGAATTTGTTTGTTCACCATCATATATCTATATAGTACATATAAACGCATGGATTGTGGACAAACAAATTTCTAAGCCATAAACCACTAAACCCTCAAAAGTCAAAATGTCTCAATAGATGCCGGCTTTTTGGTCCATTTTTGTTACACGCCAGTGTTCGTCTATGTATTATTTAGTCTATGATACTATTGTGTTGTGTAAAGTGTGCATATAATTAAAATATATGTTTATAGAATAATTAGTAATTACTTACCAATTTCTTCTATTTACATAGTGATACATTGCATGTCTGCGTTACATTTTTAAAAACTAAATACCACTTTCCACAAACGATTCCACAAAAATAAACAAGGTTAGGGGTTAGGTAGGCAACTAGGCAAACGATGATGACTAAAGCTTTCCAAACGGGGGTAAATCCAGAGACGGCTCTAACCTATTGCGAAATAAAATCAGGATTCGATGTGCAAATAAAATACAAATATTTATATTTGCCCACATTGTGTTATTTAAAAGTGCGAGATAAGAAAATACCATACAGGGTGTCTGAAAAGTCTTAGCATGGGCAAATATCTTTACTATTAATAAAGATAGAGACACCAAATTTTAGTTGTATCTTATTGGTTAATAAATCTACTTTTTTATGCAATTTGACTTTTTAAACCCCCTTGGGGGGTTACGCTAGGGAGTTGAGATCAAAAATTTTGAATGCAAACCTATGCCGGGTGGCCTCTTCTTTTAAAAGTCATTAAACCGCAACATTTTACCCCAACTCCCGTATTTTAATGCATTTTTACATGGCAAGCCTATAAAAATTATAAATCGTAAATCGTATAATCAGGCGGGGCACAAGTCGACCATTAGTCGACCTCTTGTGCCATACAGTACCTACCAGTCTGCGCTGCTATTTTTTGTTTTATGGGGCACTTTTTTTCTAACTTTTTTCCAACGTTACTTCTTCATTTGTCGTTTTTATATTTTGTTTTTTGACATCTGCGCAGTAGACCCAAATGCGTACCACCCAATCAAACTAAGAGGGCTAGACATGCGCACGAGATGTACTTTGGTGTCTACATTGAAACCTACCCACTTTCAAGAATATATCTCCAATAGTAAAACTACAACTACGTATTTAACATATTTGTACGATTTTATGACGTCTTACTTTTTTGAACATAACTATGTGACATTGTGACCAACCGTGCCAGCCTTACTAATCAGTTATATTACGCACTGACATATTTCCGGCATGGCCGCTTCTTCTTATTTATTCAAGCATTAGCCTTACCATAGTTATTGAGACTTTTGCGACCTGTGAGAAATTCAAAATATTGTATGTCTCACGGAACCCTCTATGCGCGAGTCGAACTTGCACTCAACCGTTTTTTTTTATTTCATACAATCACGGCAACGCTCATCAATTACATTATTTCTGTCAAATACCGTATGTACTTATTTTCGGCATCGACGCCTCTGGTAACAGACCAACAGTGACTGCCTTACTAATTACGTTAAAAGTTGTTTAGACTGGCCACCATGAACTTCTTGGCAGTAATAAAGTCCGTTTTGGAACTCTGCCAAGAAGTAACATCTGAGAAAAGATCTTTAAAATGAGGTACCACCATAGGGTTGCATTTAAAATTTTTGACCTCAACTCCCTAGCGTAATCCCCCAAGGGGATGGTAAAAGTCAAATTACATAAAAAAGTAGATTTATTAACCAATAAGATAAAACTAAAATTTGGTGTCTCTATCTTAATTAATATTTGCCCATGCTAAGACTTTTCAGACACCCTGTATGGGATTTTCGTATTTCGCACTTTCAAATAACACAATGTGGGTAAATAAATATTTGTATTTTATTTTCACATCGAATCCTAATTTTATTTCCAACTAGGTTAGAGCCGTCTCTGGATTTACCTCCGTTTGCAAAGCTTTAATGATGACAGGGTCGGTTCGGTTTTTCACGTGTCATTTTTTTAGCCACTGGCGTGTTCGATTGACAAAATCGGATTGATCCGGATCAGTTGACGAACTTTAAGGGAATGGCAGTGCAAAGAGATAAAATAGCATTGAAGTGACGTAAAGTGATCCTGATTGATCCAATTATTGTCAATCGAACACCCAGGTGTTTGCAGCGGTGGCAACGTTGCTTCTTCAGTGTGACGGTCGCTTTATCTGGTGTGGTTGGGTTTGATAAGTTTGATTTTGTTGTTTGTCTTCGATTATATCGTATTTTGTTAATAATCCTTTTTATTAAACAGTAGAAAATGTTAAAAAACTAACCTACAGATATTATATTATGCCAGTGTAAAAGAATTCTCCAGCTAATGACTTGGAAAACTTCATTTTCTCGTGTCCAAAAGAGCCGGTGCTGGAAGAAAGTATACGTACTGCAAAATTAATCAAAAATTTTACATAAAGCGGTATCTATAAAGGTCAGTATCGCCAAATTCAAGTAAGCATATGTGACTGTAAATTTATTTTCATAGTATAATAAATAATAAGTATTGGTAACGAAATTCTGAAGGCAAAAAAGGAACCCTCTCTAAAGGGCATCAACTTCCAGCAAATTATCCGATTTTCTTTGCACGCACTCCGTTTTGGTCATTTCTAAACAATTTTTTTAATCAAATAAAAGGTTTTCTATCAACTAAATGTACTAATCTTCGGGAAACAATCAAGAAAATGAATTAATACTGAAATTTACATTACACTAGGCATTATAAAACGTTTACGTCATAAAAAAAGTGACGTCACAAACAAAAGAAGTGCGTTTTACAAGTTCCGAAATTCGAGCGAAAATTTGCAGTTTTAAATCTTTTTTTTGCTAATAAAACCCAAAATAAATGGAAAACAACAACCGCCATAATCATTTAATTTATATAGAGAATACAATAAAAAATATTTCGGGTTGATTTGAATTTCATGCATATTCCCTATTATAAACACACCTCAGAGACAGAGAAGAATGTATGAAAAGTGCTAAGAATTAAATGACGGACATGTTGAAAATTTCTTTTGATATTTATCCGCCAATGTTAACATTTATCTGTTTATGTTATAATTCATTTGTTATTGTTTGTAATCACTGGTTATTGCTTTCAAATGTTAATAACTAATAAAAATCAACATTTATTGTCTAATAGAATAACTCCTTTTGCATAAAAATAAAATTATAAGTTCATGGTGACTAAAGTATTATTGCCAACCTGGACATTAAATTTGACTAACCTACGAAGAAAGTTTAAAAAGGTAGCAGGTATTTCGTTCGCAATCTGGATAGTTACCTTTAAAGTATATTTATGCGAAATAATTTTTAATTTGAAATTTTTCAAAAACGATTGAAACACCGCATATGGCATGTTATACAAAATATGTCTAGAACTTCTCCTAAAATCCAAAAATATGATAAAAATCATACCATCTAGTATCTTAAAATAAGCGAGAAAATTGATGTTTTATACTATATTTTTTTATACGACGCTCAATTGTTTTGCTGATAAGATATATCAGGATCCATAAAAATCCCCAAAACTTTCATATTTAACATTTTTTCCCATCTTTAAAAACAAAAAGTTATAAGGCCTGTTCACTTTTATATGGAGATCCCTGTATGCAGTTTGGGAGGAAGACCGTAAGAAGCTAGTTTGATGAGGAGTGCGGCATGCCATAGTCGGTCAAAGGCCATGGAAATATCAAGAGCAACAAAATGAGATTCGCCATGAAATCTGAAAGACTTGTTCCAGTTATGTGTGACAAAGCTAACGAGATCAGTGGTGAATCTATAGAGAGAAAAATCGTAATGTCTGTCATGGGTGATTTTGTGTTTTTCAAGATATTTTAGAATTTGCAAGTTGATGACTTTCTTCATACCTATACTGACAATGGAGAGAAGAGGGGACTTGGAATCATTCTCCGGGACAGGCTACGCACGAGCAGTCTCCTAGCGGTCTGAGAAGATACCCTCGCTATCGGAGATCTGGAAAAGACGAATTAAGATGGGTGCAAGTTCTGGAGCGCATTTTTTTAAAACGATTGCTGGTATGCCATTCATACCAGAGGACTTTGTAGTGTCAAGGAATAGAAAAAAATTTTGAACTTGTGTGACACTAAGTATTATGTCGAACATTTTGTAGGGTACAGATGTAGCGGTTCGAAGAGAGAAATTGGCAGGCCAGGAGGAATAAAGGTAGAACTGGCTGGGAATTGTTTGGCAAATAGTTTAGCGTTTCCTATAGAGGTGGAGATAATTTCATGGGCAGAGGTCAGGGGAGGAAAGTGTCTCTACTAAAATGTTTTTGACAAGTGTCCTATTACCAGTAAGAGAAATAAATTTATTCTAGCAGCTCGTTTCAAATCAACAATTTATTGAAAAAGAAATCGCAGAAATAACATAATAATGTATTAGTTTTTACTTACTCACTTACTTACTTATTCCCCTGGTGGTGTAAGACTGTGCCGTTGAGTTTATTAGCATTTTCCATTCCCTTCTCTCTTGTGCTAAGTTTCTGACTTCATTCCATTGGATCCGTCTCTTCTGCACCACTTACCTCAGTCCGTCTTGCCATGGTCCTCTAGGTCATCGCCTTCGATTGACTCCTTGGGTTCTTGCTTCGTATACCTTTTTTGTAAGTCTTTCATCTGGCACTCCGTGAATGTGCCCAAGCTATCCTAGTTGCCTGTTCTAGATTTCTGTCAGTATTGGTTCTATTTTTGGTTCAATTCTAAATACCTCGTTCCTAATTACATCTCTTCTAGTTTTCCCCGTATTTTTCTCAAAAATCGCATTTCTATTGCATTCATCCTGCTCTTGTCCCTCTTTGTGAGAGCGTATGAAACTGCTCTCTTGACAATCCATCTTTACGTCTTTCGCTACTTTTTGTTCTTAGTCCATTAAGTCTTCTTATTTTTGCTGTTCTATCATTTATTTCTTTCCCCTGTGTACCATTTCCTTCTATCACGATGCACGATATTTGAATTCTTCAACCTGTTCTATGCTTCTTTCCTCTACTGTAATGTCGTGTCTTTTGTTGTTTTGTCCAATCATCATCGATTTCGTTTTTTGTGTGTTTATGTTCATATTAATTCCTTTTAGTCGTTTGTTAAGTTTGTCTATATTATTCTATAAGTTTTCTTCTGAATCTGCGAGTACCAGCATGCTGACCGCAAACAGCAGTTCCAATATATCTACCTTTTTCATCTTCCCGTATCTTAACGTCATAGGTTTCATCTTTTGTTTTGCTTTCTTTATTGCCTCCTATACCACTATTTCCAACAACAGAGGGGTCAGCACGCAACCCTGTATCAGACCGTGCATTGTTTCAAACCCTGTCGATTGTTTCCTGTTTATCCTCACCACATTTTTTGTCATATCATACATGGCTTTTATTAATTCTATCGTTTCACTGTCGATTTATCTTTTTCCAAGTCAATAAATACAGCATTAGTGTGTTTATTTTTGCTTAAGTATTTTTCTGTAATTTGTTTTAATATGAATATTGGGTCCTGTATCCCTTCCTTTCCTAAAGCCAAATTGTGTTTCTTCCAACGCGCTTGTTCTTTTATTCTTATTTCCATTATTCTGACTAGCACATTTGCTGGTAGGTTCATTAGCGTAATTCCTCAGTAATTTGAACATTTCTTTACATCGCCTTTTTTATGTAATGGCAGGATAATCCCGGTATTCCATTCCCTAGGTACTTTCTTATCTCTTATCACCTTGTCTACCAATTCTGTGAATCCCTTGTCTCCCGCCTCTTCGAAGTATTTTAGTATTTCAGGTGTAATTTCGTCTATTCTTGTGGTTTTCTGTTATTTTTAACATTTTAATGTCTTCGTTTACTTCTTCTTCCGTGATTTTGGTTATTTCTGTTTTCCTTTTACTCTTTCCTCTTTTGTGTCTCCGGCTGAGATTTCGGTGTCTGTTATTTCTTTAAAATGTTTCCTCCATCTCTGTATTACTTGATCTTCTTCCATTATTACGTTTTCACACTTATCTTTCATATTCCTCATACTATATACTTTTTTCTGCCTTAGTTGGTTCAACGTACCATAAAACAGTTTTTGATTTTCTCTGAAGTTTTCATTCATCTTCTGTCCGAATTTTTTCCACGCTTCTTGTTTTGATTTCTTTACTGTGTCCCTGACTTTTTCTCTTCTCCTTATATTTTTCATAATCTTTTAAAGTTTTTGTGCTGAGGTATTTTTTCTCTTTTATGACTTTTTGTGCCTCTGTTGACCACCATTTCGTTCTCTTTATATTTCTGTTCCCTGTTTTTGAGACTCCACAACTCCGCTCCATATTTTCTGCCGCCATTAGTTCTTTGAATTTTTTCATTGCTCTTCTATATGTGTTTCTCCTTCCTATTGAACGTCAAGGTTTCTTATAAGGTTTTCTTGGTACTTTGTTCTTTGTGCCGCTCCTTTGAGTTTGAAGCCTTTTATCTTCTTTTTTATTTTATTTCTTCTTGCGTCTTCCCTTTCTTTTGTTTTGTTCTTATTTTCATGATTAATAGGTAGTGGTCGCTGACGATCTTGCCTCTTTTTGTTACTTTTATATTTTTTACGTATTTCTGGTCCTTATTACATATCAGAAAATAATCAATAATTATTGACTTTTCATTTCTCCCTGGTTCTCCCCTGTGATTTTGTGTATTTCTTTATGTTTGTACTTGGTATTTATTATTATTAAGTCGTTTTCCATATACATTTCAATAATTCTTTCTCGGTTGTTTTTTGTCACTTTTAATTCTTTTCTCATTTTTCGTTCGTATCCCTTGGTGTTCTTTTTCACTCTTCCGTTTAAATTCCCTACGTCAATTAAGTTTTCGTCTGCATCATCAATTTCTCTTGCAGTTTTTTGAAATACTCATCTTTCTTTTCTTTGCTCGCATCATCATTTACACCATGGCATAGGTGACTATTTCTGTGCATGTCTGTCCTTTTCCCATCTTGATTTCCATTTCCATCATCCTTTCGTTTATATACTTTTTCTTTACAACCTTTTTCAGCCAGTTTGGAGATACTATAAGCCCTACACCCTTTTTGGCTTTTTCGTTTTCTTCCACGACGCTCCAGGATAACCAATATCCTTTATGCATTCACATAATTCCGGTTCCTTTCTTTGTTGTCTCTGTTACTGCTAGTGCAGCCACTTACAGCTCTATCATTTCTTCAACTATTTCCTGTTCTTTTCCAGTCAAACTTCTTACGTTCCATGTACCTATCTTTGCGATTGTTATGCTATTTTCCTGTGGTGTTGTTTTTCTACTTGTTTTTGTCGTTTGTTTCCTTTCTCCCCTTTTTCATTTCTGTTTATTCTCTTCTGTCTTCTGTTCTAATTTCTGTCTATTTGTTTATCTTTTCCCCTATGATTCATACGTTTTTCGTACTTATTAACAACAACATGACCAAAGCTTGTCAAAGTCTAACTGATCAACTAATATAGGTATTTAAATTTAAACCAGTTCTAAGTAAATGACATAGTTAATTTTTATTTATTTTTCAGGCCACGTCAACTAAAGTGATTCAAAGTGAAGAAATTTGTAAACAGAAAATCCGAGAGAATAAAATTGATGCGTATGCCGGTTTATTTGTTCTAAGAACAGCTGACAATCCTATGGAATATGATATTTCACCGCCTTACATTTTTAAAGCTGTAGTCTGGATGACACCCAATAGTCCTTTAATTTCAGAAATGTGGCGAATTGAGCATATATTTTCTTATGAGATTTACTTGACATTGATTTTAATTTTATTAATATTAGCAGTTGTGGTCAAGTGTCTTTTTAAAATCAGCCTAAATTTAATTTTCAGCATGGCTTTAAAAATTTTACTCGAATATCCAGTGATACATCAAATCAATTTTAAGTCGTCATTATCTGCACGATTAGCTGTAGGTTTTTGGATTTTAGCAATGCTTACGATTTCTGCAGTTTTTAAAAATAATCTCGTAGTTATAACTGCTACTTCGGTTAGACAAGACCAGCTTGAAACTTTAGACGACATTCTTAAATCAGATTTAAAACTGGCAGGATCGGCCAATAAATACATGAAAGAACTATTCAGCATTGGAAAGCCCGGAGTATTTAAAATAAATTTCGATAAAATGGAGAAATGCAATTATGAACAATGCTTAAACAGGACAGCATTTCAAAAAGATACTGCTACCATCGTTGAAAAATTGATGGCTAAATATAATTTTATTCCTAAGTACTTTCGGGACGACAATGGAGACAGCTTGGTACATCTTGGTTCGGAAATTGTAGTGACGGAAACAGTTCAAATGATTTTTTCGAAGGGCTATCCCTTGTTCAAAAGCTGTGCCAATCTCATTTTATGGGCTAACGCAAATGGATGGTTTAGGCAACAACTAAATAGTTTAGAAAGAGCTACCGAAATAAAAATGATTAAAATTGACACTACAATAAAAAATGTATCGCTAGAATCCATAGCATTTATATTTTATGTATGGATATGTGGCGTAATTCTAGCACTAATAATTTTCTGCGTAGAAGTTATAACTTTCAATGGAAAAAAGAGTTTACTAAAAATACATAATTAACAGTTCAGGTCTGTACGGAATATATGGAAACTAACAGTGCACTTGCCAGAAAACACATATTATATAGGGTGGTCCAAAAGTATTGGGCCATACAACAAGAGTCAATTCTTGGCATCAAAATATTGTGATTTAGCCTAACTTGTTAAGTCCGGAAGTTGATATTAACAGAGGCACCACATTGTATCGAAACGAAAATTGTAATTTTGGTTTTCTTCAATGTTTTAAAAAGTTTCTGACATATTACCGTAAAAATTGGGTTTTTGGGGCAAGAAAAAATATCTGGCCTCATTATGTTGTAGCGGATAGAAGGCACTATGTGCAACACAACACATCGCATGCTTTTACAACGCTCAAATTTTTTGGCAGTAGGTGTATTAAACTTTTATATGATAAAATATTATTATTTTGCTCTATTTAAAAAAAAAGGTATTTACATCAGTTAAATGACTAGAGTTATTCGTTTTCGAAATAGTTTTTCATATTAATATCAGATACAGTTTTAATGTATTGCGTTACGCAACAAACACGATGCTGTACAGCCCAATTGTTTAAATAGGGAATATGCATATAACCCAAATAAACCTGATATTGTTTATAGTCTCTACACAATTAAATGTATATGCCAGTAGCTTTTATCCATTTATTTTGGTCTTTATTAACAAAAAAAAAGGTTTTTCTACTCCAAATTATTGCGCGAATTTCGAAACTTGTAAAACGTGATTCCATTGGCTGTGTCGTCAAAAGTGTTTTTATGACTCATAATGTGTACATGGCGAATTCCAGTGTTGTAGGGTCATCGAAAAATCAATAAAAATGGCACGTAACTCATCCAATATCCCTGCACTTAAAGTAGAAGGGTCCTAAAATCTTATTCATGTATATTTTGAGCCGAAATCGGTCCAGGAACCTTTCAATTTTGCAACAAAAACTGGCATTTTTGCGAAATTTTGACCCATCATATCCTAATAATTTCAAGTAAATAAACTGCAATTCTCTGTTTTCATGGCCATCTTCGAAAATTTAAAAATTTAGCGATTTAAATTGGTGGGAGGTATTCTTAGATAATTAGCGGATAAAATAAACCCAAAAGGAATCACTAAATAAAGAAAATAGTGTAGAATAATGTCGGTTAAAATAGGATTTCTCGGAAAAAATCAAGAAAATTCGGTATTTACTCCTTAAATACGCTCCTGGATGAGCCATCCATTTTAAAGCATAATTTTCCCTTCACAAGATAGTTTTGAAAAATTGGGAAAAAATTAGATAGGAAGAAATACAGAGTGATTCAAATGTACCGATGTCAAGGGCAAAAAAAGTCAAAAAATCGAAATTTAATCGGCGATTGCTCCCTTTCCATCAAGAATGAAAAAAATGGATATCATGTATTCCGACGAACTCTTTCCGATGACGTATATGGGATTTTAATTTAAACAATTTTGACCCCACAAAAAATTAAAAACCGTGAGATATTTGGGTCAAAAATTGAAATCTCCAGTTTTTCCCAAATATATTCATTTTCCAGTGATTATAGGTTTAGGTAAATGTATTGCAAAAAGAAAGTATTTGAGATTTTAATGTTTCATTTATGAATCCGTTTTTCGATACGACGTTTTGTTTTCGAGTTATTAGGTACCAAAGAGGGGCCTGCAATGGGATTTTTCGACCTAAAAAAATTCAAAAGAATTACTTGCCATTTTCCGATCCACCAGTTTCAATAGAGATCTGAAATTCCGGGTCCTCGACAACCTCCGAAAATTTACATCGAAAATTTCGACTTTGGCGTTTAATAGCTCCGAAACGAAACATCCTGTATAAATGAATTTTTTACCGAAACTAGTAGCACTATTCCTCTATCAACCCAAAAAATTTGATTGTTCCCCTCTGACTGTTTCCGAGAAAACAAACCTCTTCGACTTTAGGTTAAGCTTTACGTTAACATGTAGTTTGACACTTATTTTTGCTGATCTCCTGAGGTCACTATTCATTAAGGAAATGGCTGCTTTTTAAATTGTAATAAATTATACCGAAAAGTAAACATTTGTTGTAGCTAAATGATCCTAGTAATTTTCTTCAAAATAGTTTTTTTGGGTTTGTAATGACTTCCTTAAACGATTTATGCAATAAAAAAATATGCGCATATTCCTTATTGTACGAAGACTAATAAACTTTGAATGATATCTAAAATAAACTGACGACAACTAACGGAAAAGCCACTTATAAGCAATAATTTTAATGCTTAATGACGTTCATAATATTGCCTACTGCGATATTGTCCGTTGTTATTTTTGTAAGACAAAAAACTGCACCATTATACGCAGTAATTGCATACCTTTTTTTGTTTATATCTATAAAGATAAGGATATATAGTTCGTACAAATTAAAAACCGATGCACGTCATCAAACACGTGTTTAAGTTTTAGAGGACACTGTTGCCAGATTGTTATAAATTTATGGAATATTGAGAAATAATTTACCTAGCACATGGATGGATTTTTTTTGAATTATTTACTCATTTATTTTTTGTTAAATGACATCTTTTAACATTAAAAAGATGTAGAATAATTTAACAAGTTTATATCGTTGTAAAAGACATTGATTAGTGTATAAATATGCAAGCACAAAAAAAAAGAGTACGAAAAATGATATGTAAAACTGGTCACAGACGCAAGGACATGTAGGCGTGCATCAACGCACGTTCATCAATGCCCGTGTGTAAGTATGAAATGACAAACTTTTTTTATCGTGCGTGCCACATTCATACCATACACGGGAGTTGATGCAAGCGCTTTGATGCACTCGTACACCTCTCTGTGTCTATGGCCAGCTTAAGTAAAGATATCTTTTAATGGGAGAAAAAAATGGTAGGAAAAAAGTACACTGAATTTTATTAATTTTTTAAAATATATATAAAAAACTTTTTCACAAGCACCATGCAGTTTTTTTATGTTCTGACAAGACCGAAGTCTAAGTACTATGTACCGTGGGTGTAGGGGAGGTTGGGGTAACAGCGCAGTAAATATTTTAAAAATCCGTAACTTTTTTTTAACTACTGCTAGAAAAGTAGTATTTCGTCTAGGCACGCGGCAATTGACGTAGAATATGATATTTATATCGACCTTAAAAATTTTGAATAATTTATTGAACTATTTTATTTTAAAGTTTAAAATCAATTTGCGCTATTACCCTTATACGTCGGGGTATTAGCGCAACGCGTTGCGCTATTGCCCCATTTTTAAAATTAAATACTTTTTTTTCTAAGAAGTACAAAAACACAAAGAAATACTTTTTGTTGTATTTAAGAAATAATAGCAAAAATGACACAAGTGTTAAAAACAAATAAAAATATAACAATTATTGTCAAAATGTGGTTAAACAAATTAAGCACTAGGATTAGTTCACCGTCAAATTACCAAAAGAAACCCCAAATGATAGGAAAGATTGTTGTCTTTTAGTTTTTCCATGCAGTTCTGGTTCAGGTAGAATTAGTTTTATATCACATGTCTTAATAACTGCGATATCTAAAGTGTCAGGTAGAAAAAAGCGGTTTGAACATTTCTTAGATTTTCGAAAAAACGAAATTTCAAACTCTTCAGTATTGTCTATATCAGTTACAATTCTCCCAACATAATAGATCTTTTTTCCTTTGGCTTCAAATTCAACCAGAACGTAATGAAGTCTTTTTGGGTCTTCATCGAGATCATTAAATTGAAATACTTCATCAAACTCTTCATCTGATGATGACATGATAATCTCATCATCTGAACTATTAATATCATCAAATTTTTCTGCTCTTTTGGCACATTTCTTTTTCTTTAAATTGCGTTTAGGGCTGCTTAACTTCGATTTTTTCGATAAGTTTCTCTTAACTGATACTTTTGCTTCCTTTTTAACTGACTTCTCTTGCTTTTCAACTAACTGTTCCCTCAGAGGAGTTGCGCTTAAGATTTCTGAATGCTTCTTCTTGCTTTTCCTTTGGGTAGTCTGATTTGGACTCTTGGTCGGAAATGTAAATATTTTGTTTTGGACATCTAACTTAATTTGTGTAGTATCAGGCATAAGTTGCATGCGAGGAGATGTAGGAGGGGTCCTGTTATTTGCCTGTATTACAGCGTCCACCTTTTTGTTAATTGTTGATGGACCAGCTTCTGCATTGATGGAGTCCGCGTCAGCATGTATTATGTCGTTGGGGGGTGTGATACTTTGCTGTACTTCAGTCCCTGCAATTTTATCAACTTTACCAGAAATTGCATCTGCAGCAACAAACTCCTCTTCCGAAAACACACTAGGTTGGTAAGGAAAGATTCCAGCAACCTTAAATCCATTGACACCTTTGTCTACTGTAGATATCTTTTGGTAGGCTATTCCAAACAATTCAGCCATTTCATACACGGTAATTCGTTTACCGGCGTTGGATTTCATCCAATATGCACACTGATTATTAAATTCAGTTTTCAGTGGTCCAAAAAACGTTCTATCCAAGGGTTGTGTCCGATGGGAAGTATGTGGAGGCAGGGATAACATATCGATACCATGTTCCTTAGCTAAGTCAAATAGTCAAAATAGTGACCTATTGAAATTAGTCAGAACTGACTGCCGCACCTTTTACATACTATAAAGATATGCAACATTGTAACTAAAGCATTTTTTTTTTCAATATTTTAAATTTGGCACTTAGTGTCTTTCTGAAAAGCATGACCCATATTATGTAGTTAATAAGATTACAGTTTATAATTTTGCGTTATTAAACAGTTTCACAATTTAATACACAACGATGGTTGTTTTGTTTTAAAAATTATATTTTTGTGTATAAAGATTATTATTTTTAGCTTTATATCTTATTTCAAAAGCCTGTTATTAACACAAACGTCTTAAAAAAATTGCATTATTTTACAGTAATACTTTAATTTTTTTAAAATTATTTGTAGATGTGTAGCAAGCAGAACAACTATGACAAAAATGTAGGGAAGAGTTGGATGAAACGGGGTAGTTAATATTTTAGGCTCTATCTTTTAAAAGAAATAAAACCAAGAACAATATTTTTTCTTTAGAAAAAGTAATCTGTCTAATTTATGAAAATATATTTTTCTAAATTATCCTTTTACAGATAACAAACTTTTTAATTTATTTTTTAGACTTTAAAAAATAAATTTAAATAACATTATAAACAAAATTATACAAATACATGAACTAATGACTAAGGTCACAAACATACGCATCCGTCATTATTGTGCTTCTGAATCTATGCGTAAGCTTCACAGGACCAACGTAAACAATGCAAACATTTTGTTTTGTTTCATATATTGTACTTGTGTAAGACAAAGAAAGAGGAGAGAGTGGCTTCCGAGCCGTACTTCACCGAGCAAACTTGTGAAAACACCAGTTTATGGATAAAGTCCTTTTAAGAAAAACCAAAAATCACTTAAAATTTCACTACAATACGATACTCCGACCTGTCTAAAACATTACACACGACACACACATACTACACCTTAACAAATGTTTAAGCCTTAAATGCACGGGACTACGGCACGTGCACTCTCACTCTAAATTTCGTCACCACACAATGAAAATAAATTATACTAAAAATTATACGAAAATTCATCGTATATTGGAATTTTTTTTTAATCCATGCTTTAGCCTTTTATATTTACGATTGCAGATAACCTACAGTGCCTAACTGCGTATTTTAATATAGTTTAACTATTTAAAAATAAAGACGTTTCTCTGTGACGACAGCGTTTCAAAACAGTTTTAACGCTTACGTCATCGCTCAGTTGATGCACAAAAATTACCCGTTTTAAAATGGCTACGTCATTCATTTGAGTCATACAATTGAGATGTCATTACTTACAAAAACATTTAGAAACTCAGCACCCAAAAATACAAAACAGTAAATCACAGCAAAGTACAGCATAAATAAATAAATGCAGGTTAGTTTTGACAAGTGACAATCCAGTTTTCTCTCCTCCAATTTTGAAACATCTATCCGAGCACTTTCAAAACGGAATGATACAATTTGGTCTATGACGTCACCATTTCAACACTAAAGTGCCACACCTGACTGCGGTTTGAAATAGTTTTGAAACGTTCGGGCGCAGAAAAACGTCTTAAATATGACATATGACGTAACTGAAAGCCTGGCAAAAGTCGTTCTCAAAGTAGGTGGGGGACCATATACGAGGTGTCCAAATTTGACCTTCCGATTTAATTTAATAATAAAACAAACAAAATACTTTAAATGTTATAATTTCATTATGTTAATTTAAAGTACAAATGTTGCAATTAATAATGAAAAATGATATCCTGCAAGTGACCCCTTGTGCTCCTTTGGCATGCCAACATTCTTTTTCCAAAATTTTCAATGACATTTTCGCGGACATTCGGTCCAATTTCTCCAATGGAATTAATAATATTTTCTCAAAGCTGTTCAGTGGTTTGAGGATCGTTAGCGTACACTCTTTTCTTCAAAATGCCCCACAGGAAATAATTCAGTGGCATGAGGTCGCACGACCAGGCGGCCAATAATTACCGTCAGCTCTTCGAGAAATTATTCGATCTCCAAATCTCTCCCTCAAAAGATTGATTGTTTCATCCGCTGTATGGGGCAAGTGGCACCGTCCTGTTGAAACCGCATACTCTAAACATCCATACCTTTCAATTCATTGCATAAATAATTTGTTATCATTGTCCTGTATCGAGCTCCATTCACAGTAACCGCATCACCAGCGGTAGATGGTAATAAGTTTTTAACAATGGAAAATCGTTCAATGATAACCAAGCCACAACTAATCGCAAAATTGTTACTTGACATCTTCCCCTATAGTACAACATTCAATGAAAATAGGCACAAATGGTGGCCAATTTAAATCGGTAAGTCAAATTTGGACACCCTTTTGTTGAGCAAATTAAGAGTACCTAACCCTAGAATCTCCGATGGTTTCAAAATGCAAATAATGGTATCTCCCCATTGTTTCTGAATCTTTATAACTGTCAACGACAACGCACAAAACAAAATTTAAACAGGGAAATAACTAACCACACTGACAAGTACGGCAGATGATGCTACTTTGGCGGTCATTTAATAGATTGCACTGTTTATTTCTCAATAAAAAGCAGTTTTCGGTTTTACCTGGCTATCCCGTTTTGCCTAACTCTTTCTCACCCTTTTTTGTGTATGTAGCAATATAATAATTAGAATTAACTAAATGGTTACTTAAAATATAACAGCACAAAATAAATAATAATGTTTAAGTAATTAAATTTATTAGATAACTAAATATGTGAAAGTGTGGATGTAGTTTACTCAATAAAATACTTTATTGCATAAATAAATTTTTGTTCCAAATTAATTTGTTTATTGTCAAATATCTGTTCAAAAGTTTAATTTATTAATTTATTTACTGATTCCCAATCAACTGTACAGTTTATTGCAGGGAATATGCAAAATAAATACAATCCACATAATATACAGGGTGATATGAAATTCACTGCATATATTGAAACTGGTAAATCCTGATATGAATTCAGATTGAAGAAAAATAGTCATAAATGGCGCTTCGCAATAATAAGCTGGTAATTGCCCCTTAAATTGTCTCAAACCAGCGGTACCCGCCACTGGTAAGAAACACATGATACGGAGTAAGTTGCCAATTCTATCAGTATTTTTTTTATGTAACAAGTTAGCATAAGAAATAATGTTGTTATTACCTTTGCAGTAGAATCTCATTAAAATACACTTCTTTTGAAAAAACCAATATAGGTACCAAAAACATTGACAACACAATACAGCCATTAATTTAATGCGAGGAACTAACGCCTGACTACACTAAAAAAAGGTCAAATAATGCATCAAACACAAAATTTAAAAGATTCCACGGTATTTGTCACTACTAGTAAAAACTGAAAACTTATGTTTTTTTAATTTTAAAGTAAAATCTCTGTAAAATTAACTTCCCTTATTGTAAAAAGATGTTCACATTAAACTAGACACACTACACAATACTAACAAAACCGTAGGTATTGCCATTAATGAAAAAAACATTCTACTAACTAATTACAATACAATGCTTAAAATAATCCATGGTATTTTTTGCTATCAGCTGTTAAAAAACCACAGAAAAACGAATAGTTTGTTGGGAAGAATTGGGAACTAATTTAAAAGGAAAATGAAAAGTATCAAATTAATGAAGCCACCTGCAATCAGCTGAACGGGAATAGAGATTGACGACAAAATTGATAAAGATGCCAAATAATGCGATAATGAAGACAAAGAAGAAACGAAAACATTCCCCCTAGGAAGAGGACGCACACGCTGTTCTCAGTTTGAATCGCCAACAGCGAACCATAGATTAGGGTTAGTGCTGCGAACTACGGCCACAGTTTAAAAAACGAGCTTTTCAGCCCGAATCAGTTTGGTATCTTAGCAGGATCGTTGAGGCCAAGAATTTGGACCAATAGCAGCAGGCTTGCCTAGTTGACGCCTGCGCATTTTTCAATTTATTCCAGGCGGCAAACATTGTTGCCACGACGAACGTTTAAGAAGTAGGTGTAGGAAAACATGTAAATGCTATATTGCTAAAACTAATTATGTAATTCTAATCAAAGGATTATAGTCAAATTTAATACAGAAGACATATTTGTTAACCCTGACTGAACCAACTGGTTCCGTTAATATATTGATGGGTTACGCTTCCTCCTAGTGAATTTAGGGGGTAAAAAGGTAGTTTTATTGTAACAAGAATAGTAATGCATTAGTTTATTGTCTAAAAAACCTAGACATATAATTTTTACTGTGATTGTGTTCTTTCTCCGATTTGGACTAAATCGGAATATTTGAATGCTAGGAATCCACTGTTGCTCTATGTCTTATTACTTCTGGACCGCCCTGTATAAGGGTAAGTAGGACAACGAATAGGTTTATAGCAGCAAAGTGAAATTTTGTTAATATTTTTTTGTTAAAAAACTTTCACAAGCTGGCTTCAAAAAGGGTTCTAACTTTATGATTTTCTATTTTTATACGGTGTTAGGTAATATATAGGTACCATAATTATCTTAATGTAAAATATATTAGAGGGAAAAGCTGTTTTCGGACGGCCGTTTTGAAATAGATCATACATAGTATGTATACGAGGTACAAAGTTAACAATATGTAAGTTTATTGAAAAACTCATTGTATTAAAGATGTTAGTTACAGATTAAGGTCAATACAGAAATAGTTTTGATAATATTCAAACCCATATACATAATGTAGTTATTAATGTGAACAGAGGAGTGGTGCAATTTATTGAAACGTGAAAGGAGTCGAAAAAAACCGTTTGGCTGAGGCCTAGGGGCGCCACAAGGGATTGACCAACAAAATCGAGAGTCAAGAGAATTTACAAAAAGGTCTATTGTTTAATTAGGGGTAACGCTCCCAAAAAAACGTCCACAGTTGAAGTATTTGCAATATTACCCTGATAATGTACTACTGTTTTTAACCCTTAATGTCACTTTAACTAACCTACTGATTACTATTTTTTTACTGTATATTTTTTAAGGTAAATATTTTTTACGTATTCCTTCTATATTACACCAGAACTCCTAAAAATTATTTTCCTTTTAACCCCCATTTACATAATTTGCATTATTAACATCATTAGAGAAAAGAAAAAGTACACAGTAACAACAACAAAGACATTAGAATATGTATGTCAACCATCGAATTAATTTTTTACATTCCGTCATTTTTCCAAAGCGGTGTAACAATAATTTTGTTTTTTATAGCTCAATTTCACATATTAAAAATGTATTTAAAATTACTTTTTTTGCTGCTTTTTGTAACAGCTGTTGGCGGAAAACTCAACGCCTTATCCAGGGTCAATGCCGGAGGCCACGATGGCACTGTGATGGAGTGTCTGAGTTTTATTTTAGGAACTATTTTTAAAGAAAATATAAAAACACTAACTGTTCTAAAATATGGAAAAGAAAGTTTTCCATTACGTTTACCTAGTGCAAAAATGTATGGCTTTGATACAATAAAAAGCTGGCCAAAGTCTTTTTTTTCTGCTTATCTTTTATGTGGAGAGTTGGCTGAAACGAGGAGTCTAATAAAAAAGTTATTTCAACATAAAATTTTGTGGCCTAGATCATGGTACATACTTTTTTCCAACTTTAGCGAGAGCAATAGCTTTTCGTTTTTTACTAAATACTACATAGCCAATGTTTTTGCTATTCATGTCGAAAATTTGGACATTTATACTATTAATCCGTACAAATATGAAAATGTAAATTTTCCTGAAAATCATCCCTATAAAATTGGATCTTGTAAAACAATTGAAGAGATTTCGTTGAAAACATACTTTTACAAATATCCAGAAAAATGGAGAAATACTACAGTGCACGAATATTTGCGGGTATTTGAACCATTTACTACCACTACTCATGATGGGTTAGAAGATAAATTATTTCAGTTGTTTAAAGAAAGATTAAAGTTTAAAAATCGCAGAAGAAAAATCTCTAAAGAGGTGAGAATTATTACAAAATTGTGGCAAACGTATTGTTCGACACTTACCTAAAAACAAAGCTATTTCCGACTCATTTTTTAATTTTTTTTATCTTCTGACAGCCCACGAAGACCGAAGTCTAAGTACTATGTACCGTGGGTGTACTGGGAAATCGACTAACACATCCAGAGCTGGAAACATCCGTAGGGATTTCATCAGCCCTTTAAGAGGATGTGTGGGGTGGTACCACCTCGGTTGAGGAAGAATTCCTCTACCACCTTCCAACAATTAACAATCACAGAACACCCATGGTCGAAGCGGGATTCGAACCCGCGCCTCTCGGTTGCAAAGCTGGCGCCGTACCAACCGGCCACCGGAGACCCATGTTCATACTGAACTCTTTGTCTTGGAAACAACCAAATAACCTTCCCTTAAAAATTGTCTGTGTATTAAATCATGGGTTGATTGGCCGAAAATCAGTTGGCCGAGTTTATTTGACCGAAAGTCAGTTGGCCGAGTTTAAATGGTCGAAAGTCAATTGGCTGAAACCATAAATTTATAAATTAGGATAAATGATTAAGAGGCACAAATCTCCAATTACAAAAAAATCATAAAAATCACACATAATAGTTCATTGTTACAAAGAACTTAAGTAAAATTAGAGCAAAAACAGCAATTACCAGCTACTGTCATAAAGAATATGTTTAATCTGGTATTTTTCCAATTATTTAACTGTTGGCCAATTGACATATTCGACTAATTAACGTATTCGGTCAATTGACTTTCGGCCAATTATCTTTCGGACAGTTGATTATTGGCAAGTTGACGTGATCCTGTAAATCATACCGTGAATACTATTAAGGTCCTTTTTGAGCTCCCCAGTATTCGTGTGGAAAATTAGGTAAATCGATCCTTGGTTCTCCAATTGCTATATTTTTGCATCGCTTCTTAAGAAGCTAACTTGTGTTCTTGCTCTATCTCATCTTGGTTAACTCTTGATTAAATTTAGAAGAACCTTTAAAAATTGGAGCATAATGGCATGGTCTTTGGTCGTGGGCCTAGGGACAGAGGGGGTACATATAAAAAATAGAGCTATACCTACATACATACGTTCATATGTACGTACATACATACATACAAGGTTATGTTGATGATAGATATAGGTACACAGACGTATTGCAGTTATTCTAGAAAAATAAATCGTTGCATTTACAATGTTAAGTATATCAAAATGAACTGAGATTAGTGACTGAGACTGGATTTATTTGTAATACCGGGGAGGGGGGGGGGGGACTCACAATTTTCAGGAAAAAATTTTTCAAGACAGAAATACGCAGAAATAAATTCGCAATTTTTTAGGGGGAAAGATACGTAAACAAAACTCTAACCTAAAGAAAACTTACTGATTTTTGGTTGTTTGATGGCGATTTTATTTTTGGCCTAAATATTCAATAATGGACAATACTAACTAATAAAAACAATAGCATAACTAGCAAGCTAAGATAATAATAATATGTTCGTTTGCGTTATGGCAAAAATCACGTTTGCGTTATGGCATCAAAATCATTTTGTTAAAAAGTTAAACCAGGCGAACTTTTTTCTGAATTCTGTTTGTTGTTTTCCACTTATTTTGCTTACTTCCGCACATGCGACGACGAGTTTACTCTAATAGCAGTTAGGGGGACCATCTCAGTTGTTTAAAAATTCTGTAAAATTACAGAAAGCCTTTACAAAAATACTACCGTTTTTATGTAATCAAAATAGTATACCCTGTCAAGATTTCTGACACAAAAATATTTATTAAAAAAATAAGTCATCCTTGTCGCCATTCTACACTTACAGTGCAATATGGGTATATTGCGTATATATTACATACATAGGCATTATACGCGTTTTGCAAGGGGTAAGGGGAATAGCTATAAAGCCGGCTAAACGACGGAAAAATATCCCAGCATGGAGCAAGTTAAACGTCATAAACGTCAATTTTAGGGTACATATTCGACTGACAACAATTGGATCGATTCGAATCAGATTGGAAACCTTTAGCGAAATGCGTAATTACAGCAAGTTGGGTAGTAAGAAGAGATACAATGACATCGAATCGTCGTAACGTGATCCGGATCGATCCAATTTTGGTAAGCGAATACGGCTCTGGGAGCATGCGAATTGAAAAATCACGGGGTCAGTGTCACGAGCACATAAGAAGCGGATCCGTTTGTTTGTTTATTCTCGACTACGAATTGCGTGTAGGTGAGCCTGTCTGGAACCCTGAAACCGGGTTTGGAATCTCGAATCCCGAACCATAGGGAGGGACGAATTAAGCTTTATTTGTGTTTATGTTGTTGGCTTTGCCAGGCAGCCTATAGAGTGTTTGTTCATTTTTTTTTGGTGGTAACTGCTTGTGGCTTTCTGAGTTTCATTAGCCTTTTTGCCGATAGAACAGGTTATTGATGGTTTGTGGTGACCGAACAAATACTAGTTTATGGTGGGTTTTGTAGACCTTATATCGATCCCCACTAAGTTTTGGTTACACCGGATTATGTTGCGGAAACGTACCAGATGATGGAAATTGTGATTTAAGGTTAAGTAAACAAATCTAGCAATCCGTATTTATTTGATTATGAGTATTTTAGTTTGACTGACTAATTCTTTCTCTGTGGTAGTTCTGTTTCCTTTTTCGGTATAATTGATTTGTAAGACAGTTTATTTTGATAGACCAAAACACAAAGTTTTTTAAATGGACACATGACGATAAAACTCACTTCATTTATAACTTGTTTTCCGAATTATGAGAATCGGAGTTTATTTACTGACGTTATATTTTGTATAGAAAAGAAATTGCTCGGAAGTTAGTTTTGCTGGAAAGGTTTCATCAGCCTGAATCCGTTTCCATTTTTTGTATGAAATATGTATGCTCAAAATAACCACCAACAGAATTACGGCGAATAAAGGATAACCCAAGGATAACCTGCTTCAGAACAGGTTATGATGGTTTATATTAAATGTCAAAAATAATGACATCATTGGTTGCGGCATGATTATTTCCCCATCATGATAATTCTTCTCGCGGCAATCAGCATAAATGGTTAAACCAACATAAACTATACACAGTTTATGTCAGTTTATGTCGCGGCAACTTATTGTTCACTTATGGTAGTGTTCTGTAAAAAACTTCATGCGTCCATCTTTAGAAGTTACAGCAGCATAGACTTACAGAATATCTACTACCCTCCAGAGACCCTATTCTACTTATAACTCGATTTGAAATTGGTTGATAGTAATAAATCATTTTTAGCAGCCGATTCCATAGGCGCACCTACCTGACGTGCCGGTTTGAACCCTATTTACTTATCCGAATAATTTAGTAATCATTATTGTCATAACAGGTAAAAAACAGTTGGAAAAATATGGACAGACAAAAATGTGACTTCTCACCGGCAAGCATTTTTAGACGGTCTATCAACAGGAATAAATCCGCCCTCTGGAAAAGGAAAACGATTAATTATAACTCACATCGGTAGCTCCAATGGATTTTTAGAAGGTGGACTATTATCATTCCAATCAGTTCGTACAGGCGATTACCACGAGGATATGAATGCTGATGTTTTTGAGGAGTATTTCGAACAAATGATAGAGCTGATTCCACCTGGCTCCGTCATTGTGTTAGATAACGCTCCGTATCACTCCAGAAGATTGGAGAAGATGCCTACAACTGCTTGGCGAAAAGCAAAAATTATCGAGTGGCTTGTGGAGAAACAAATACAATTTGAGGACAATATGGTTAAAAAGGAGTTGCTATCAATTGTAAACACCCATAAACATCGGTTTCAAAAATATGTTGTTGACGAAATGGCCAAAAAACAAAATATAATAGTGCTTCGGCTCCCCCCCTACCATTGCGAATTAAATCCGATCGAACTGGTATGGGCTCATGTGAAAGGTTATGTGGCTAGAAAAAATACCACTTATAAAATGAGTGATGTTCAAAAACTCTTTGAAGAAGCGCTTCAAGAAGTCAACGCGGGGAAGTGGCAAAGATGTATAGAGCATGTACTAAAGGAGGAGGAAAAAATGTGGCAATTGGATAGTTTACTGGAGAAAACGGTCGAACCACTTATTATCAATTTAGGGGAAGAAGACAGTCCCTCAGATATTTCATTTTCTGATGATGATTAATTTAAAGCGAAGAACTGTAATGACTTACTATAAATTTTATAGAATTTCAAATAGAAACATTTTTCCAAATTTACTTGTTTATTAGTTGCTTTATTGTTATTAGTATTATATTTATTCAAATACAAGGGTAACAAATTATGCCACACATCCGAATGTTCACTAAATTATATAATTATTGTGTTTAATATAAACTTAAACCCACCCGAAAGCACGTGCATGAGTGCAAAACATCACAGGTAGAATACTACCGCTTATTGTTCGAGCCTCGGGTTAAGCTTTGTATTCGACGCCCTTATCAGATCTATAGGAATGGAAAGTTTAATAAATGCAAAAGGGTCTAGACTTTCAATGTATATACTATTTAAAACTTGGCAATTTAGGTGGACCACTCTGTGTACGTGTTTGACGGATTTTAATGATTTATTACTATCAACCAATTTCAAATCGAGTATAAATGACTACAAAATAGTCCTTCCTATAAGTCCCATTCTTTCTATTTTATTTGGCTTTTATTTTATGCCAAATTAGTATTAACCCAACTACAAACTAGTATCATAACCGACCTGATGAACTGTGCATACCTACAACAGGTACTAAATCCGAGTTACTACGGTATTTAACGCTAGTAATGACATATTACAAATTATCTGTTCACAATGTGCATCACACTATACAAATAAACGTTTCATTGTTTTGCGAATAACATCGTTTCAACAGATAGTGGCTTGGCAAACTTCTTCATACCACATAGAGAAACTAGTGAACTTACTATATGTACTTTCCACAACATTAAATCCCTTCTTGGTTTGCACCTTTTTAAACATTTGGGAATTATCTATATGGTGACGCATCCTGTATTTCGTATTTCATCATACGTGTACTGTGCAGTAAAACTCTTTGTAATCTTTATCTTTGTATTGCAAGGCATTCGATTTATATATAAGACTATGTCCATGTAATTACAGTGAATACACAAACTTCTGAAGTCCGGACCTGGCCTGCATTCTACTTTTCAAGGTAAACTTGTACCTTAAATGATACTCCCCTAACTCGCAAACGGAGTCAAATTCATTTTTAGGCAATGACCTTCCTTTACTCCTTCCAAATTACTTGGTACCGACGCGACGGCATACAAGCAGTGCTGCACTTTTCCCCACGTGTCGTGCGAACTAGTGTTTTGCGTTTCGTCATCCAACCACAATATCAGACTTAATTTGATGTAAGTGAGCTTTTTCTTTAGTTAATTCTGGGGAATGCCTTCTGACCTCGTGTGGGCGATCAGTCATTCCGGAGACCGAGGGACCAAATAAGGAGAGCAACTATCTACTAGTAGGTGTGGAGTGAAGAAACGAAGCAGAAAATTTAAACAAATATACTGCTAAAACAGACTTATGGTCGTGTGTCAGACTAGGCTATGCACCTAAAGCGTCTGTTAAAAGCTGCTAACCAGGATTTCGAGAAGTCAAAGGTTTAGTGCTTACTGGAATAGTCAAAGTTCGTAGTTCTAAATAGATACCTAGCTGTCAAAACCCCTTAGCATCAGATTCGTGAGTAGATTTAAGTTTACGTCCGGTTAGGATGGACTTAATGTTTTGGGAATATGACTCCGTTAAGGTGGCCTTCATTACGTGGAATTAAAAAAAACTATTGAAAGCAACTTGGCTAAACATGGCAGTAAAGAATCACGGCAGTTTGCAACAAATTGCAAACATCATTAACCCTGGAAGGAACATTAAACTCTGCAGGAAAATAGCCTGCATGGTACAAAACTATTTTTCGGTGGGTCAGAAAGAAATATTTGGGGAAAATCTACACATGTTAACTTGGATGTCACTATTTCTAGTTGCAATATGGAAGTGATGCATGAAAAAAAGATGCAATAGCCGGAACGCATCTTAGTTAACTAAACACCTTTTGCTTGCACAAGTCTTTCCTTACCCTAGTCACTAGTCCTCAAAATTACATATCAACAGATCGCATTTTCGTTTTCTCACATACCCAAGGCATGTCAGTATTTAGATTTAAAGCCAATGTAAACCACTTCAGATAAAAAATAGCTCTTTTCGTAAGACCGGAATGGATTATAAACTCTTTATTATATTTTTTAGACTATCACAAGTCAAGTGCTTCAAAACGACCTGGAGTGTAAAAGGAAAATTCGAGAAAACAAAATTGATGTCTATGGAGGTCTCTTTGCCTTAAAAACAGAAGACGATCCAATGGATTATGATCGTTCACCAGCTTACATTTATAAAGCCGCAGTCTGGATGACACCAAATGGCCCTTCAATATCAGAAGTATCGAGAATTAGAAGTATTTTTTCGTTTTACTTTTATTTAAGTTGGATTTTAATTTTGTTGATTTTATCAATCCTAGCTAAGCTTGTATATAAAATAAGCATAGGATTAATTTTAAGCGGGGCTTTGAAAATTTTACTAGAATATCCAGTAGTTCATCAATATCGTTTAAAATCGTTAACTTCGCAATTAGCTGTAGGTGCATGGATACTGGCAATGCTTACCATTTCTGCACTTTTCAAAAATTATCTTGTAGTTATCACTGCTACTTCAGTTAGAAAACACCAACTTGAATCTTTAGATGATATTCTTAAATCAGATTTAAAGCTGGCAGGTTCAGCAAGTAAAAACATGAAAGTACTTTACAGCACTAAAAAACCTGGAGTATTCAAAATAAATTTTGATCAAATGGTAAGATGCAATTTTGAAGAATGCATGAATAGGACGGCATTTCAAAAAGATACTGCTACCGCAGTTGAAAAATTGATGGCTTTGTATTATTACATTCCTTTGTATTTTCGGGATGAAAATGGGGACAGCATTGTACATCTTACTTCGGAAATTATATTAACTGAAACAGTTCAACTGATTTTTTCAAAGGGTTATCCTTTGTTCAAAGGTTGTGCCAATATAATTTCATTGGCTAATGCTAATGGATGGTTTAGGCAACAACTAGATAGTCTGGCAAGAGCTACCGAAATAAAAACGATTAAAATTGATATCACAAAAAAAAGTGTGTCGCTAAAATCTGTAGCATTCGTGTTTTATATATGGATGGGTGGCATCACTCTAGCACTTTTCATTTTTTGCGTGGAAGTTATAACTTTTAATGCAAAAAAGAGTTTACTAAAAATAGATAATTAGCAGTTTAAGTCTGTTCTAAATTTACAGAAATTAAGAGTGAACTAGTTTTTAGAAGATACATACTATTATGAAACCATATAGCAAAGAAACATGTAGGTATAAAATGATTATGAGGCTGTCTAAAGTGGTATGATTTCGATTTTTTCGAAGGGCTTTCCTTTGTTTACAGGCAGCGCAAATATCATTTTACGGGACAACGATAATGGATGGTTTAGGCAACAATGGGCTTATTCAGAAATTCTTTTTATTTCATAATCTAAAAGTAAACCATTCGACGAGCTTATTCTCAAAAAATAAGAATTTTTTCCGATCAAATTCACCCTCAAAATAGCGATAAAACATCGCTCATTATAAAACTGCGAGATTGCCTCTGGTGACGTATTCCCACGATGGGCGACCCGAATTTAAGAAATAAATTAAACGTTGGCAAACATTTTCCGACGATTCCGTACACAGTGAATTGGTTATCGAGGTTATGTTATTACATTCTGCTATTACACAGAAATATCAAGAAAACTGACGGAATAGTCAACGCATAAAATATTGTATAACCTAAAACAGATATTTATGCATAAGCATTAAATATACACTAACAATAATTCACTGAATGACAGGCGCAAAAACTTAGCATGTAGTAAAATACTATGGTTATACGATACCATAATGATATTTGGGCATTATATGTTATTATTTTTGTTTTAATTTATCGTTATATTCAGTAATAAGTATACTTATTAAGTTTCGTATTCCCAAAAATTATCGCTATGGCTATTTTAAAAAGGTATCGAGTCCCACTCCAGGCCACAAGAGCTTGGCGGCAGCGCGGAAACAATTTAGATGCGGTGCTGACATTTTCCCCGTGTATGAGTTTTTGGTTTTTCGTCCGTGTACACACTTTCTTTCTCTTTCTTGATAACGGTTGTTTTGTTTTGTTGGTTAGAAAAGTGTTTGTTAATAATTTTGAAATTATGTTCACAATTTGTGTTTTGAGTTTTTACTTTTACTTTGAAGTGGACTATAGTGGATACTACTGAGTAGTGAATAGGTAATAGGGAATATGCATGAAATTCAAATCAACCCGAAATATGTTTTATTGTATTCTCTATATAAATTAAATGATTATGGCGGTTGTTGTTTTCCATTTATTTTGGGTTTTATTAGCAAAAAAAAAAAGATTTAAAACTGCAAATTTTCGCGCGAATTTCGGAACTTGTAAAACGCACTTCTTTTGTTTGTGACGTCACTTTTTTTTTATGACGTAAACGTTTTATAATGCCTAGTGTAATATAAATTTCAGTATTAATTCATTTTCTTGATTGTTTCCCGAAGATTAGTACATTTAGTTGATAGAAAACCTTTTATTTGATTAAAAAAATTGTTTAGAAATGACCAAAACGGAGTGCGTGCAAAGAAAATCGGATAATTTGCTGGATGTTGATGCCCTTTAGAGAGGGTTCCTTTTTTGCCTTCAGAATTTCGTTACCAATACTTATTATTTATTATACTATGAAAATAAATTTACAGTCACATATGCTTACTTGAATTTGGCGATACTGACCTTTATAGATACCGCTTTATGTAAAATTTTTGATTAATTTTGCAGTACGAATACTTTCTTCCAGCACCGGCTCTTTTGGACACGAGAAAATGAAGTTTTCCAAGTCATTAGCTGGAGAATTCTTTTACACTGGCATAATATAATATCTGTAGGTTAGTTTTTTAACATTTTCTACTGTTTAATAAAAAGGATTATTAACAAAATACGATATAATCGAAGACAAACAACAAAATCAAACTTATCAAACCCAACCACACCAGATAAAGCGACCGTCACACTGAAGAAGCAACGTTGCCACCGCTGCAAACACCTGCGTGTTCGATTGACAATAATTGGATCAATCAGGATCACTTTACGTCACTTCAATGCTATTTTATCTCTTTGCACTGCCATTCCCTTAAAGTTCGTCAACTGATCCGGATCAATCCGATTTTGTCAATCGAACACGCCAGTGGCTAAAAAAATGACACGTGAAAAACCGAACCGACCCTGTCATCATTAAAGCTTTGCAAACGGAGGTAAATCCAGAGACGGCTCTAACCTAGTTGGAAATAAAATTAGGATTCGATGTGAAAATAAAATACAAATATTTATTTACCCACATTGTGTTATTTGAAAGTGCGAAATACGAAAATCCCATACAGGGTGTCTGAAACGTCTTAAACATGGGCAAATATCTTTACTATTAATTAAGATAGAGACACCAAATTTTAGTTTTATCTTATTGGTTAATAAATCTACTTTTTTATGTAATTTGACTTTTACCATCCCCTTGGGGGATTACGCTAGGGAGTTGAGGTCAAAAATTTTAAATGCAACCCTATGCCGTGTGGTACCTCATTTTAAAGATCTTTTCTCAGATGTTACTTCTTGGCAGAGTTCCAAAACTGACTTTATTACTGCCAAGAAGTTCATGGTGGCCAGTCTAAACAACTTTTAACGTAATTAGTAAGGCAGTCACTGTAGGTCTGTTACCAGAGGCGTCGATGCCGAAAATAAGTACATACGGTATTTGACAGAAATAATTTAATTGATGAGCGTTGCCGTGATTGTATGAAATAAAAAAAAACGGTTGAGTGCAAGTTCGACTCGCGCATAGAGGGTTCCGTGAGACATACAATATTTTGAATTTCTCACAGGACGCAAAAGTCTCAATAACTATGGTAAGGCTAATGCTTGAATAAATAAGAAGAAGCGGCCATGCCGGAAATATGTCAGTGCGTAATATAACTGATTAGTAAGGCTGGCACGGTTGGTCACAATGTCACATAGTTATGTTCAAAAAAGTAAGACGTCATAAAATCGTACAAATATGTTAAATACGCAGTTGTAGTTTTACTATTGGAGATATATTCTTGAAAGTGGGTAGGTTTCAATGTAGACACCAAAGTACATCTCCTGAAATTTCCTGCGCATGTCTAGCCCTCTTAGTTTGATTGGGTGGTACGCATTTGGGTCTACTGCGCAGATGTCAAAAAACAAAATATAAAAACGACAAATGAAGAAGTAAAGTTGGAAAAAAGTTAGAAAAAAAGTGCCCCATAAAACAAAAAATAGCAGCGCAGACTGGTAGGTACTGTATGGCACAAGAGGTCGACTAATGGTCGACTTGTGCCCCGCCTGATTATACGATTTACGATTTATAATTTTTATAGACTCGCCATGTAAAAATGCATTAAAATACGGGAGTTGCGGTAAAATGTTGCGGTTTAATGACTTTTAAAAGAAGAGGCCACCCGGCATAGGTTTGCATTCAAAATTTTTGATCTCAACTCCCTAGCGTAACCCCCCCAAGGGGGTTGAAAAAGTCAAATTGCATAAAAAAGATTTATTAACCAATAAGATACAACTAAAATTTGGTGTCTCTATCTTTATTAATAGTAAAGATATTTGCCCATGCTAAGACTTTTCAGACACCCTGTATGGTATTTTCTTATCTCGCACTTTTAAATAACACAATGTGGGCAAATATAAATATTTGTATTTTATTTGCACATCGAATCCTGATATTATTTCGCAATAGGTTAGAGCCGTCTCTGGATTTACCCCCGTTTGGACAGCTTTAGTCATCATCGTTTGCCTAGTTGCCTACCTAACCCCTAACCTTGTTTATTTTTGTGGAATCGTTTGTGGAAAGTGGTATTTAGTTTTTAAAAATGTAACGCAGACATGCAATGTATCACTATGTAAATAGAAGAAATTGGTAAGTAATTACTAATTATTCTATAAACATATATTTTAATTATATGCACACTTTACACAACACAATAGTATCATAGACTAAATAATACATAGACGAACACTGGCGTGTAACAAAAATGGACCAAAAAGCGGGCATCTATTGAGACATTTTGACTTTTGAGGGTTTAGTGGTTTATGGCTTAGAAATTTGTTTGTCCACAATCCATGCGTTTATATGTACTATATAGATATATGATGGTGAACAAACAAATTCCTAAACCATAAACCAGTAAATTCACATAAATGTTTCAATGGATGCTTAAGCTTTTTTTACAACCGTATAGATTTTTTGATGAAATACATGATGGTGATTTTAGGTACACTTGCTACATAAAATACATCAGGCAAAACTCTTAAAATTTATTTAAACGCTTTATTTCGCACTTTCTTAGGTTTTATTTAAATCTTATTATAGTTATTAAGTATATCCAAATGACAATCTTATTATGCTCATACTCATAACCTTTCTCATAACCATAACATAACCTTGGATGAATAAAGACAGTCCTTGAGGTAATCCTGGTAATCAGGTTATAAAACTTCACTTTAAAAATGTTGTAATAGTCCAGATTCATACCAAACTATTGCCAAAGCCAATTATTTAGCTACAATATTATTGTCTAAACTAATAATAAAATTATTATTTAATTCAACTGTCTAAAATTTTTTTAAATATATAATGACAAAACGTTAACTACAGTTACAGAAGTGACCGGTAGGGGCGTAGAAGGTATCGACTATGGCGGTGTTGCCGTATCCCCTTTTAAGTCACCTTAATTTGAGTCGCCAACACGTTCAGTGTAGATTGCCCATAACACTGCGTGACGTAACTTTTTTGAGTGAGCAAATGGCTGCTTTTGAAACTGTAATAAATTATTCCGAAAAGTAAAAATTTTTTTTAGCTAAATTATCCCAGTAATTTTCTTCAAAATAGCATTTTTGGGGTTGTAATGACTTCCTTAAATGATTTATGCAATAAAAAAAAATGTGCATATTCCTTATTGTTTATTTTTTGTAATGTTTATAGATATTTCATATTTACCAGATGTTTAAGAGTTAAGATTAACCTCCTTGGTTAAAGCGATAATATCGGCATAAAAATTATAAAAAAAAACAATTTTGCAAATTTAATTTTTATAAAAAGGTACCTACCTACTCAAAATTTTGATTTATTTTTTGCTTCAAGAAGAAATTCCCTAAGGGTTTCCTTTCAAACCAAAGAAACCACATATTTTGAGTTCTATTTGTTTTCAGCAGGCTAAAAATGGAAAGCTCTTTAGGATCTGAAGCGAAGTTGTATAAAAATCCTGACAATTACCTATTCAACTGTATATGTGGAAAAAACTTTAGTGCAGAAAAAAACCTTAAGGCTCACAAAAAAGAGTTCGTGGAGATACAACTGATTCTGGCTCAACAATAAAAGAAAAAAAATGTTCTGTATGTAGTTTTAAGTCATGTTCTCGGTCAGAATTAATTAAACATTTTAAAACTATTCACGATTTATCGCATGTTCAAGAAAAACATGTGTTTGAATCACAGGAACAGTTTTTAACCTGGAAGAATGAGGTAGAGTCCAAAGCATTATCTAGATTTGTTCGACAAAGAGGATGCATCAAGTCTAAAACACATGTAACAAGTACATATATGTGTCATAGATCTGGATATTATACCCCTGGTATGAAAATTTAAAGATGCTTCTCAATAAAACTTCCATAATATAAATGAATATTATATTACCTTCTTACGTTTTGATTAGAGTTGTATAATATAATATCACTACTCTAAACATTTTCATTTTTTGCAGAAAACGAAGTCTCAAGACAACAGATAGTCGTGAAATTCTTCAGTGGGAAACTGAATCAAGTGATAATGTTGAGGTAGCAGCCAGCTAGTGCTAAAACCCTCCGTGAAATCCCAAGTACATCGAGAAGTGCAAGTACATCCGATGATGACTTACGTTCTTGTTGGAGAACATCTGGAGCATCGTTGGAAGCTGAAAATTATTTTTAAAACAAGAACTGGAAGAAGTAACAAACAAATTGAAGAATAAATATTTTGTGCTGTAGTTTTTTTGTTTTAGTCCAAAAATGTCCCTAATTTAAAATCTATTTCACGTCAACACAAGTCGAGTTCAAGTGAACTAAGCTTTAAACTTGACCTGTAGGCAGTGATGGGCCATGTCGACAATGTCATGTAAACAATAATTGAAGGCCCATTAAAATAATGTTAAAAGATACCAAAAATACATTTAGAACACGTTTTAATAAAAACTTAGATTCTTACAATAATAATACTGAAATTAAGAAAATAATATTAATTAAGGTCGTCGTAGAAAAAGCTTTCATAATGATCACAATTTAGCGTGTTTCTTACTGTTTCGAGTTTAAGTGAGGCGTGCGTTTCCAAAACTTTTTAATTCCATCGGAAGTGATTTCGAGAAAATCCAACTTTTCTGATAACTTTGTTGGGAAATCAAATAGGTTTGTGTGACTGGTGTGTTATTTTTAGGTCATCAATTAAAACTGGCTGACGGTCATAAAAAAATATTAGAGAATATTTTGCTGAGTTATTTGAAAAACAAAGTAGGATTAAACTAGTTTTGGAAAGATTTTGCGGATTTAGACAGTTTTGGAAAATTACCTGAATGGTTAGCGAGTTAAAAAAAACTTATAGGATGCAAAAATAGTGTGTATTCAACTTAACTTTTAAAACAAAAATACAAATTGTCATTTAACCAAAAACCAAATCCAGAATGTAAAATATTTTAAATTTGTAAGTCCTCATCTTCTGTAATATTTAACTCATCTGGAGCAACATTTCCCTCATCTGAAGCAACATTTGCCTCAGAATTGTTATCATCATCTGAAATAGTATTAAGGACACGTGCGTAAAATGACAAATCATCTTCTGCGACATTTCTCCAATCAGGACCATAATGTTTTTTTAAAAGTGCATCGACATCGGAAAGCTTTTCTTTTTTGACTGGCACTTTATTCTCAAGGGGCTCTGGAACAATGCTTTCCAAAGTCTTTCCCTTTCTAACGACTGATTTAAATACTCCAAGATCATTTCGATAGTTCATTTCACCTTTGACAAGTACTTTTTGTTTAGACAGTTTCCTCAAAACAATTCTTTTTACCGAAGAAAACTTAAAATGCCACTGTCCAGGAGGCTTAATGACAGATTGCACAGGTTCCTTCCAGTTATACGTTTGATAATCTTTGCCTAACTCCAGAACCGTGGCATAATTGGAAATAATTTCCCTGTATTCATTTGGTAAAGCAATAGTGTCTTTGGTTTTTATTCCGAGGAAGATGTTATTAAGCTAAGTTTCGATTGCCAAAAAAATCTGGTCCTACCACGGGTACCAGATCAGTCGGCTTACTATTCCCGCCAATTGTATTTTTACAACTTCACTATATGTCAAGGTCATTCTAAAGCCCCTCGAACCAAAGATAGTGTAATTGCCTTTACTTGGACTGAGAATATGAGACAAAAGGGATCCAATGAAATCTCTTCAATGGTGTACCATAAGCTTTCATCCTTAGGTCTAGAAGATACTGCACAAACTATCCAGCTTTTTTGTGACGGATGCCCTGGCCAGAATAAGAATGTGACTATGATAGGTAGGAATGCTGATGAAATGGCTGCATTCTTCAAGTTCTTCTGTCAAAGAGATATCCATTATTTTTCCCGTGGTGTCACTCATTTTTACCTCCTGACCGCGTGTTTGGGCGGATCCGCCCAATGGCGTGTACAATATGACTGACTTTATTATGCACTTTACATATATTTATAAGTTTCTAATCTGCTGACAAAGCATGGGAACGACGCTAAGAAAATCTAAGAAAACAGATAAGGATTTCATTAGATTGCGTAATACTAAATAAGCTTAAGTTCTCACGGAATTATAACTCCTCCCCTCTTAGTTGAAAGCACGTACCTTTTAAAAAACGTGATTTCAATAAATATAAATATATTTAGAAAATTGATTGATTTTGTTCATTACTTTCAATATCTGATTTACGAATAATAATATTCTTAGATTTCCTTTTACATTTAAGATATATAATAAGGATAATAATTAAAGCAATAATAATATATAGAAATATTGTCCAAAAACTAGTTCGATTAATATAAATTATCGATGACATTTCTTGAAGGTTTCTCTTCTGTTCTTCTAGTTTGGTTTCGATTTCTTTCGTTGGTTTTAGATTGACATAGTTGAGGTCCATAGTAGGAGGGTTGTACTGGGTTGATCGATGCCATTCAATCTTGCTGAAGTTCAATACTGGAAGATTGACTTCGGAGTAGCTAAGTCGGCTTGACTTGTATGTTTCCAATATGATTGATTTTATTTGTATTTTACAGTCGGTCGGGGATTCCACCAGGTAGGATCCAAGCAAGGGTACATTGTCCAATGATTTTTGGCAATTGACTGTACCAATTAGACGATTTGGTGCGGTGATTAGCCATTTTCCATCAATAATTTTTCTTACTTGAATTTCGTGAAGTTGCGTTCTAAAGGGGTGACAGGAAGTAACATTTGTATGATGCTTAATTAGTTGAACTGCACAGGAAGGGCTGTTTTCGATGAAACTGGAATGGGTTTCTTTGCATAGAAAGTTCTGGGGTTGAATTTCTTGACATCCCTGGTCCATATAGGCGTATTTATAGCTGCTAAGTGCTAGGTAGGGTTTGTACGGGATATTTACGACAAATGATTGATTATCAGGAATTGGTAAAGGAAATAAATTAAAATATTGATAAATCTCTGATTCAACAAGAGGCAGTTCTATTACAAATACAATAGTAAAATCTTTTATGTAACTTTTAATGTTTAATATTTTTTCAAATATAAGTATATTTTGAGGGTTACTTTCTAGTGGTAGTTTATCTGTACTTAAATGGCTATTAATATTCTGAATTTCAGTTAATAATTCGTTTGGATCTAGTATCGTATTATGTAAAGTATTAATTTTCGCAAAAGTAATTGAAGTTTCAATTTTATGGAAAATATCATAAATTGATTGATACATTGTTGTTATTTGATTAATAACTATATATATTAAGAAATATTGTGTTGTATTGGTTGGTGAATCTCGACTTGTTTTATTGTCTCTTCTATTTTTAAGACGTGTGATTTTAACATCATTTCATTGTGTGTGATATTTGATATCATTGATTTAAATTTACTGATCGTAGACTGCAAGAGTGTAATTTGATTTATTGCGTCAATTTTTATTTTATTTTGATTTTCTTGTAATTTTTTAATTTTTGCATCGATTTGCTCTGCGTCATTTTGATCTAAATTTCCAGTGATACATTTAATAAATGAGCCTAAAGGATTAAATAGGCCTCTTTTGTTTCTATGGGCATATTTTGTATGAATAATTTCTTTACGTTTTGTTTTTGGGTGTTCAATTTCGATTTTATTATTTTCTAAGACTTTCGTTAGGGTGTATGGTCCTAAAAATTTGTTTTTAATTTTGCCCGATCTATTATCGGATTTTTTGTAAACTTGTGAACCTATTATTAAATCTTTCGGGGTTTTGTCTTTATTTCTTTGATCTATAATTTTTTGTTTTAATTCCGTAGATCGCTTTGCAATATTTTCATAAAGAATTTGTGTGTTATTTTTGTGATTATTTATGTATTCTGTATATACATGAGAGGGTATTAAGTCCATAGGGTCTCTTGAGTCGGTATGTCCGAAAACAAGTTCATAAGGGGTATAATTTGTACTTGAATGTATAGTGTTGTTATAGGCAATAATTGTGTATGGCATTAATTTTATTACGTCTGCGTTTGGGTCTGATTCTCTTAAAATGCGTATATGCTCGATAAGGGTAGAGTATAGTCTTTCTACAGGGGAATTTGATTCGTGGTGATAAGGGGTAGTAAAATGAATTTTAATATTATGTGCGTTTAATAAGCCGTCGATTAATTCATTTTGAAATTCTGAGCCGTTATCTGATACTATTTGTTTTGGCACGCGTAAAAATGAAAAGAATTTAATTAATTGTTCACAGCACGACACTGCATTTCCGGTATAAGGAAGCGCTTGAGCGTATTTTGAGAATTTGTCTATGATTGTTAAAAATTTCTGTTTAGCAATAATAAAGGTATCGATGTGTATTACTTCGAATGGTTTACTTGGGGTTTCTGTTAATACGATGGGCTGATCAGGTGGTTTTCTATTATATTTTGCCCTTTGGCAAATCTCGCAATTATTAATATATTTCGTTACATCGGGTTTAAGGGATTTCCAATAATAATTAGCTTTTAAGAATTTACATGTTTCTTCGATTCCACGGTGATTTGTTTTACTTTCGTGTCGATATTTGATTAGTAATTCTCGTTCTTCTGGTTGGGCGTTATTTATTAATTTGGTACACTCTATCAATTTAAGATTTTTAAAATGATTGTTCATGGCTTGTTGGAAATAAGGCCGTAATTCTTTTGAAAAGAAGTAAATGTAAGTATTTTTATTTGTCAGGTATTCCTTTAAGAAATTAATAATTATTGACATATTAGTCGGTAAAGTTGTATTAATAATTTGGTGACCATCAAAATTTTCACGTTCAGTTTTAATATATGCGTCATAAGGAGATTTTTTGACAATAATTTGACGTGCTTTGTTATTAATTATTTCGTCTAATATAGTCATGTTAGAATAGTTTTCTTCCGCGTTTGTAGTGTGTATTGTATTATCGGAATTATTATCTGGGTTTTATTTGTATATTTTGTAAAATTTTAATTTTTTGACTGGGTTCATTGACTTTTTCCAGCTGCTTGCTAGCATCATCTGGATCTAAATTTTGGGGGTTAAATTGACTATAGCTGTCTTTTAAAAAGTTTTCGATATCACGACTTATATCTCCGGGATTATTAATTACTGATTCTGATTCGATTGCATGTAATTGGATACGACTAAGTGCGTCGGCGTTGGTATTTTGTTTCCGTTTTTTATAAAGTATTTCATAGTCATATGGGTTCTCGTATTCGTTATTTTCTTCTTGAGAAAAATCGTATGTTGGGTTATTATATGGGTACAACGTTTCGTTAAATTCTTGATAATACTGAGAGTCATCATCAGGGTTATTTTGACATTCGGTAGATTCATTGTTAATGTTTTCTACAGATTGGTTAAATAACTCTTCAACAATAATATCGCGTTTAGGGGGTGTATTTTGGTTTAATATAGTATTGCCTGAAGAAACATCCATTGGTTCTGGTCTTCTCAACCTAGAAATTCCAGAGGATTTATTATGCATGTTATGCTGATAATTAAAATTTGATCTAGGATTAAAATTAGGTCTGAAATTTTGGTTGTTAAAATTTGGACGATGTACAGGTCCTTGTCTAAAGACATTAGAGGGTTGTCTAAATTGTCCGTAACCTAAAAATTGGGGTTTACTTTGATTTTGAGCGATTGGCATACGATTACTTGTATAATTGGGTGTATAATTATTAAAATGTGGTGTTGATTGTTGTGAGGGTACTTGAGAAAAATTGCGGTTATAATTATGCGTTTGTTGAGGCATATTTAATTTATTTTTAGGTACATTTAAATTTACAGAAGTTTTGTTGGTTACATTACTTCTATTTTTATAGTAAATAAAATTTTCTTCTTCTAAAGCAAAACTCATTGCTTCTTCTAGAGCTGTTGGATTTTTTAATCGTACTACTAATTGCATGTGATAATTTAGACCATTAATAAATGTTTTTAAAATTAAATTTTCGTATTCTGTGATTTTTAATAATTTAATTTCGTTTGTGTCATTTGACATATTAATTTTTGAGAATAATAAACTACGTGCATCCTGTAGACGCAGACCAAATTGTTGCGGTGTTTCGTTTCTTTCCGGTTTTGATGTTATTACATCTTGCAATAAACAATCAATAGATCTTTGATCGGAAAATGTAGAAATTATTGCTGTTTTTAACAAAGGCCAAGTATTTAATTCTACTCTAGAGGCAATTAAATCGGCTGCTCTGCCAATTAATTTATTTAAGACAGTGTCAAACAGACATACATTTATGGTTGCACCATTATCTGTTCGATCTTTATGATTATTGAAAAAGTTCTCGCACGCATTTATAAATCTGTTTATTTGTTTCGGATTTCCATCGAACGTTGGAATATTATCCGCTTGATATCTAATTAGTTGGTAATTTGGTTGATTAGCGTTAGGCATGTTTTGATTTAAAAATAGATTGGCCAAAATTTCGTTAAGATCTTCCACTTTAAAAATTTATAAAACAATAACACTAATAAACAGAGAATATGAATAAATTAATTCGGGAAAATAATAAATGCGAGAATAGTTGAAAGGAATGCACTTACAGTGATACAATGAAGATTGTGGTGATTTTCATTGATTTCTTTTTCTTCTTAAAACTAGGGCCCAATAGGAGGAGCGATTCTTGTCTTCTCCCTGGAACTAACTTTTATGAGGCTCGGGACGATGCTTGTTCCCTTGACTCGCACCAATAGGACGTAGGACGATGCTTGTTCCTTTTTCCCTGGTCAGTGAGCGATATTGCACGCACCCACAGGATGTTCGAAAATTTTTGTTTTTTTGTTCGTTTTTGCCACTAATCGTTGATACGAAGACGGAGGACACGCACGATGCGCAAACCGTTGACAAAATCCGACCCGACTGCGCCAGTTAACAACTCGATTCTCGAGAGTTTATTTTTAAAAATTTTCTATTTCGCCAGAGGCGTGTACAATATGACCGACTTTATTATGCACTTTACATATATTTATAAGTTTCTAATCTGCTGACAAAGCATGGAACGACGCTAAGAAAATCTAAGAAAAGAGATAAGGATTTCATTAGATTGCGTAATACTAAGTAAGCTTAAGTTCTCACGGGATTATAACTCTAAAGTATTTTTTGTACACAAATACAAGGTAAAATAAGATGTGGCCAATGTTTACAAATTGTGTTTACAGTGTCGCTTAGAATGGTTTGTTTTGGCTTCAAAGAATGTTACATCATCCCGTATCCTTTTATATAATAAATCCATGGAAATAAACATGTCGTATCAACATTTCAGAATGCTGTTCAACTTACTTTGCCTTATTAGTAGGATTGGTAGTATTAGTGGCTCACCATGTAAAAGCCAGGTGAAACCCACAGTATTGCCAAAGATTCCAAGTTTCGTTTTTAAGACTTTTTGGCATACTCCAACTCCATGTACATTCCTTGTCAGTAACTGAAATGTTGCAGTGGCCAAAAAAGCCAATGTCACTATGTGATGGCATTTTAACCCTCTTGGGCAAGCACATGTTGCATCAGAGACCACATCTCCTGATTTACTAAATGTAACCTGAAATATAGGTAATATTTACTTAGTTAAAAAAATATCATAATCTGAAAACATATTCAGCTTACCTCAACATTATTGGTTTTATCCTTCATATTAGCCCATATTTTCCCCCTAATATTCATAAAACCAGCATCAAAATACATTCTCTTCACCTGATTGGACTCCAATGCTCTTAAACCTTTTTGGGTGATTTTATTATCGTTTGCAAAGAAGTCATTAATGCTGGAAAGCTTCAAAACATGTTTTCAAGCCATTTTAGTCACAAAATCTAGAAATAATATTGAATAATTAATAAACAATAAGACAAAATGTAACTTCAAAATCCATTATTTCGATTAAAATAGCATTTAGACACTTACCTTATCAAAAAATGATGGAAAGTTCAAATAGTTACCACAGAATTTATCAAAATATCAATGTAACCACTCTGATTTAACACAAATTAAATAATAAATCTCTTGTAATTAAAGTATTTATGGGCTTTTTGCCTAAAATATCGATTTGTTTCGAAAGGTACGTGAAGCTTCGCCCAATCGTGACGTCAGCAGTTAGGTAGTCTATTACGACTTTGACAATAACTTAACAACGCAGCACTCGACGCATTAATATTTCAGAATTGTTTCCGCGCTGCCGCCAAGTTCTTGTGTCCAGGGCGGAAAAAACCTTCCGCATGTGTTAGGTACAAAAATTTTCCTACGAGTGCCGCGCCGGTTTACTTCAAATTTAACAAATATTTAGAGAGAGGCAAAATTTTATTATTACTAAATTGAAGAAAACGGCTTTTTAATAAAAAAATCATGCAAAGAACCATTTCTAGCGTTAAATGAACATTTTTCTTTTTTCCATATCGTGTGAAAAAGTAACTTCTTGGCGCTTGTGCGGAAAAGTAACTTTTCCGTGCTCTATATATTGTTTTTTAATTCGTGCGGAAAAGTTAGTTTACCGCACGAGTACGGAAAAGTATTCCGCATACGAAACAGCGTGATAAGTGCACTTTTCTGCACACTCGTAGGAAAACTATGTTTTTTGAATTGGGTCAAAATTTAAACTTTAATACTTTTGTTGTTATCCGTCCAACCAACGTAACTTTTTGTGTGCGTGTTTCGTTTGACTAATTGTGCAATAACATTAACATATTTATTGATAACAAGAAATATCTGAACAATCCCATTATAATATAGTCTGTATATACAAGGGCGTAGCCAGGATTTTGAGCAGGGGGGGGGGGCAGAATTAGGTGACCGGGAGGGCAGATTTTCTGGACCCCAAGGACGCAACGTAGTAGTACGTAGTCTAGTTTTTTTGTAAAGAAATATAAAAAAAATATATTCATAGATAATGTATAGTATATAGTACATACGTATTATTATTGCAAATTAGAAACTCGAATCAGTTAAAAAAGAAAATAATGAATACCTGCTAAAATAGAACATCGCTTAACAAAAAGAATGTATAAAATTTATCTACATTTTATTTTTGCGAAACATTTTATGAAAACAAATTATTTTGCAAAAAAAAAACAATAAATTGTTTTCATAATAAGCCGGTAAAAGTTTGCGGTTTTATTTAAAATAAATTGAAATAAATTTAAAAAATTTGAAATCATGCTAAAATTGTCGATTATGGTGCAGGTATAGTATAGGATATTGTTAGGCCAATTTTGTAAGAAAAATTATATTACAATTTGATAATTATTTTATATCTGAGATCTGCGTGAACACAAACAGAGTGAACAGGAACAGCGCACGGCAGCCACCTTTAATTCAGTTATATAAATTTTAAATGTAAACTTAAAAAATATTTGCGTGGGGTAGGATTGGAAGAATGATTAATTTTAATCAAAATTTCTACCCATTTGGGCCAACTAGTATGTTCCCGTAATTTTTAATTCCTTTTGCTATTACAGTTATTGCTATTGTACTTGTTATTACAATTCTTTATTATTGTACTTTTATTTTTCTTTGGCACAAATAAATGTATTTATTATTATTATTATTATTATTATTATTATTATTATTATTATTATTATTATTATTATTATTATTAATTAACAGCAAAAGCTTTCTTACCACTTCACACGTTTGCGCCACATGCAGCAGTGCTGCCATTTCGGCACAATTGTACTGAATTCAGTACAAAGTGGCCAAATTCAGTACGTCAGTACTGATCTTGGAAAAACCACTAATTTTAGTACGAACTTTCAAAACGAAACTAAAACCAAATAAGCACAAAAAATTTTGAAAAATTATTGTGACTGAAAATATATTATGAATTAAGTTTAGTGGCTTTTCGATTGATGAAATTAGTGTGATACGAGTACTACTCTTTCTTGTACTTTGTGTAATATAAATATAAATTGCCTGAATAAAACTACGATGGAGTACTGTAAACAAATATTAAAAAACAATACTTGTTTTTCATTGGAGGCTGCCGATGAATTGATCGATTGAAAAAAAAATCTGAGGAAATAAACTGATGGTAATACATAAAACTACTGATTTTTTAAAATTTGTAATTAAGTAGTATACAAGTACCGATTGTACCTGTCTATTGGTATAAATTAAAACTTTTTATATAATGTTAATAATTTAATACTATTTTTTATTTTTGAAAAAAAAACAGTGTTTTATTTAACCACCCTCAATGATTTTAAACTGCAGAGAAAGCTATTTTAAATGTTTTAAATTCTTAAACGTTTCGATTTTTGAATCTTCTGCCCTACATTCAGTACGCTTTGAAAATCAGCTGCGACAGCACGGGAAATTTGAATGTCACATTGGTAAATCTTGGCTTTTTGCTCGTGCCAGGGGGGGGGCACGTGCCCCCCCCCCCCTGCCCTCCCTTGGCTACGCCCTTGTGTATATAGCAAGAGCTACCGAAATAAAAATAATTAAAATTAACACTAAAACAAAAAGTGTATCACTAAAGTCTAGCACTTATGTTTTATGTGTCTATGGATGTGTAACTTTAGCACACATAATTTTTTTTGGCGTAGAAGTTATAACTTTCCATGTAAAAAAGAATTTAATAAAACATGTATTATTGGCAATTCAGGTCTGTTCTATAAAAAATGAAGAGTAAATTAGTTGTAGGAAAGCACATATTATATAATACATAGTGACATAGTTATTATTTTAGTTAAGAATCGTGAAACAAAATTAAAATTTGAATACTTTTATTTCTCTTATTACTTTAAAAGTTGTTCAAAATTACCACCATGAACTTCTTCGCAGTAATAGTCAATTTTGGAACTGACTTCTCACATTTAGGAGAATGGCAGGTTACTTCTTGCGTTGTTATTAAAAAAATTGTAAATTCAATACAGAACAATGGCTATTTTATTGTTTCAATTTAAAAACAATATTACTTGTAAAACAGTTAAGGATTATTTTTAGCTTGGTTTTCATATCTCATATCAAAGGCCTATTTTCAAAACAAAAGGTTTTTAATTGTACGTTGACACAATACTGAAAGAATTTAATTTATAATTCTATGCATGTGTATAGTACGAACACCCACGGGATTAATGTAGCCTTCTTTTGTGTAGTCATCTATTTAAAGTAGTTTAGGTAATTGTGCGCTGCTCGGTTTCACCATGTAACTGAATTAGAATTACCTTATTGGATACTTGAAATGTAACAGCACACATAATATTATCATTGCCTCTAAACGTCAACTAAATACTAAATCTATTGATTTGTGAAACGTTTTGAGCAACAAACAGGCTGGTAAACAATAATTAAATTTATTCGATTAGAAATAAAAGTGTGGATGTAGTTTAATTAAAATATTGTATGGCATAAATAAATTTTCGTTTAAGTTTAGATAGTCTGTTCTTGATAAGAATCTATGAACAGTTAATCCTAGTAGCATATACATACATCACGTGATTATATATGTATATGTACTTGACAGGTCAGTAACTTTGTCCAATGTATTAGAAACACTGTTTCCAGTTTAACAAATCAATCGCATTAAGATGTACATATTAATTAATTTTTTATTGTTCTACTTTTACAAGCTATTGGTGCAAACCTTCCGAAAGCAACAATGTCCATCATGTTACAGAATGTGTGGTGTTGGACTCAAGGGCGTAAATAATTTTTTTATGGGGGTAGCACCACCCTTTATAAAATGTTTTATTTGTGATCAACCATAAAATAAAATAAAATCTCTCAAAATAGAAGTACAACAAACAAACATACACGTAATAAAAAACTACATATTGTTCACGTAACAAAGACCTTAACATACCAAGGAAAAATAAAGATATACAGGTTCTCCGAGAAGTCTAATAGGGGCCAATATCTTTGCTATTAGTAAAGATAGAAACACCAAATTTTAGGTGTTCTTATTGGTTAATGAATCTACTTTTTTATGTAATTTAACTTTTTAGAGTTACAATTATTATTATTAACATTAAAACCTACAGTAATTACAACTTTGACAATAACTTGGCAACGCAGCACCCGACGCATTAATATTTCAGAATTATACCCGTGCTGTCGCCAAGCTCTTGTCAGTGTTAGAAGAAACGAGAACGAAGGAACCACAAGAGGAACTATGCCGGCGAGGTGACGCGTTTCCTAATCACAAGTAAAGAAATAGTTTCGTGCCTTTATAAATTAATTTTCGTGTAAAAATTAAACAAATTTTAAGTTTCGGTAAATTCTCAATCTTTGTTTATGTTATACATATCCTTAGCGATGATTATAGCATATTTTTGGTGTTGTGTCTCGTCTGTCTACATGTAAAAATCCGTACTGTGCTACGATTCAAATGATTATTTTTTCTGCTATTTGCTTGGAAAAAAAGCATCATTCATAGATTTTTTTGGAGTACTCCAAAGAAGGTTTTATACCTTAAGTGCACAAGACCCCTTGCGTTAACAATGGATTGAACGGTGCAAGAAACTGTTTGCATGTAAGTTAAAAAAGTAATAGCAAAAATGCAATTTTAGTATTTTATGTTTCTTGCAGTGTTTATGTGTAGGTAAGTAAACCCTTGGCAGAACTAGGCACATTATTAAAAAACCTTCTTTAATTAAAAAAGTGTATTTTGCTGGACGATAGTAAATTGGGCGCAAAAATAATCCCTTTACCTGTATTTCTACAAGGGTCTGTGATCATAACATGTAAATTGGGCGCGGGCCTTTCTTTAAGCACCTGCCTGTATGAAATAATTACTTAACAATTACTACTTATATCTTACCTAAATACTCCGAAATTTAATTTACTTTACTTGTCCAGGTCAATTTGCTTTATAGTTTAGTTTATTTCTACTTTTGATAGCGCATAGATAAAAGTGGAAAATGTCCGTGTCAGTAATCAAAAGTGAACGTGGGAAAGATTTGATTTTATACGAAAATTTGACGTTTTCAAAAGACAAAGTGTTAAAAAGTGGTGAGACATCGTAGAGATGTAGCCAAAAAAAGCTGCATTGTAAAGCCAAATTTTACACTGTTGGTACAGAGAACCTAATTTCAAGAAATGATGATGTTCACAATCATGAAGCAGGCGAACATAAGGTAATCACGAAAGCTGTTTCAAACACGCATAAAAGAAAGGCTGAAGAAGATGTAACTGAAAGGCCTTCAAAAATCATTTGTCATTAACATCACATTTGCCACCATCTCTCACAACTATTGACGTCAGTAAATACTAGAAGGAATATTTAAAACTGTCGCCGCAAGATAGTACCAGATCCGCTCCCTAAAAATATTGAAGTGCATGGAGCTCTCAGCGCATATAGTGAAACGCAATTAACAAATAAAAGGGAACATTTTTTGGTTATTAACAACATAGAAAATAATATTATTGTGTTTACATGTGAAACGAACATAAGTATTTTAACCAAAATCAATATACTGTACATGGACGGAACATTTTCTTACAAAGTTTTTCTCTCAATTTTTTACAATTCATGGACTCCGAAATGTCCACTATATTCCTTTAGTTTTTTGTTTGTTACCGAGTAAGACTAGTGAAAGTTGTAAAACGTGTTGTTCTTTACTAAAATGTAAAATTTATGAAAAGTATCGTCTTATGTTTAATCCGATACAAGTTTTTGTTGATTTTGATGTAGCATTACTGTATGTTTGGCCTGATGTCGAAATTAGTGGCTGCCGATTTCACTTACACCAAGCATGGTATAGAAAGATAAAGTCAATCGGCTTGAGTTCTGATTATGAATCAAAAACTGAAATCGGCATCTGGCTTAAAAACACTCTGGGGTTGACTTATTTGAATCCAAATGAAGTAGAAGATTGTTTTATGTCTTATGCTCGATTTGATGTCATACAAACCACACAATGAACTTTTGGATAAATATTATGATTATTTGTTGGAGACATATATAGCTGAAACATTTCCTCCTGCTGTGTGGGCGGAAGAAAATGCTTCGGTTACAAGAACGACAAATTGTTCGAAGTTGTTTCATGCAAAATTTAATTCCTCTTTTTATGCAACGCATCCCTCTATATATGTTTTTCTAGAAAAGGTGAAAGAATGTCAAATTGAAACATATGTCAAAATACAAAGTTTAAATGTAACTGCTAGATTTAAAGACAAAAATGTAAAAGCTAAGTTAGCATCGCTTGATAATCTTGTCACTAAATATAAGTTAAGAGAAATAAATAGACTGCATTACCTAAAATGTACTCTGTATTTATAATGTATATTAAGTGCCTTTTTTAATAAAAATAAAGTAAACTGTACTATTTGCTTTTTTTAATACTGGAATAACGCCCAACTCATACACATATATGAGCAATTTATGTTTGCGCCCAATTTACCTATAGGATTAAACGGACCCTAAAATCCATGCGCCCAGTTTACAAGTTCATGTTATGGAGCAGGTAACCTTCGCGCCCAATTTACCACTGCCGATTTTGCTTGTTATATTAATATCACAAGTTGCCCACAAAATCTGTCCCACCTTTAAAAAGTCACGGGCCGCGCCCGATAAGGGCCGCAAATGTAATTTGTATACTTTCCAGTGGCGCAGCCAAGGGGGGGGACCCCCCCCCCCCAGGCCTAAAGATTATACAATACCCATTTCCCAAATTAACGAAAATGAAGCAATATTTGTCAAATTTTTTTGTCAACCAACACCCAGCCCCCCCGAGCGTATTCCTGGCTGCGCAACTGATACTTTCCATATAACGCGGGGCAATAATACGGCTTAACCCCCAACCCCCTACAGCTAGACAACAGCAATGGTATACAGGCCCGCACGCATATTCGGAAATCGCCGACACATTAGCAGCTCGGAAAAATTCGGTGACTTCTTATTTTAGACTTCCTGATCTGATTTGTTGTTTGTGCTATAGATACTGTGGTTTTAAGTAGATAAAAACCTTACGAGCGGTGGATCGGAGGGCATCCTAAGGTCGGAACAGGGTTAGCACCTGGTTAGGGGCCCTGACTGGTCTCTTTCCTCCCAAGCGAAGAGGGATCGGTGCGCCAGGGTGAGATTCGCAGCACCGAATTTTTCCGAGCGGCTAATGTGTCGGCGATTTCCGAATATGCGGCCCGCACCGTCGACACTGGTACAAAAGTAGGGGGATATAGAGCAAAAATTATTACTACCAAAGTTACCAGGGCGTTAGTCATAAGTTTAATTTGGATTTCTTTTTCTAAAAAGTTTTTAATATCTTACCGCAAGAACTGGGTAATGGCGAGAAAGACTTATTATTCATGCTTCCAAAAGGCTAATTTTTTTTTGAGCAAGTATGGAACTTTCATGCCAAAATATTGTATATGTTACTTTGTCCTTTTAAGAGAAAAAAGACATACTTGTTGAATGACGCTAAAGTTAACTGTTTTCGAAATATTTGCCATTTTGGCATCAAATGAAGAATATTTTTAAATTTGTTGTTTTACAATACTTCAGGAATTGTACTACAAAACGTAACTTAAGTGATAATTAGTATAGGTTTTGCCAGATTTTCACAAGAAATAAATTTTACGGTTCATCAGTGTGGTTTTTACCTCTCTCTGCAAATTTTACGGTAACATGTCAAAAACTTTTGAAATTATTTTAAAAAATCGAAATCGAAATCGAAAAAAATCAACACCCTGTACTTCTTGACCACCCATAAGGGTAAGTAGGGCAGTGCTCCAGGGTGCCTGAGACCTAGAGGCGCCACAAGAGACTTCCCAACAAAATCGAGAGTCAAGAGAATTTTGCAAAAAGGTTTAATTCGGGGTAGCGCTTCCAAAAAAGTGGTGAACTGCTTGCAAAAAAAAGTCGAAAGTTGAAGGATTTGCAATATTACCCTGATTATACAACTCCATGTATATTTTTCCTATATAGAAGGATGTGATTAATAAGTGATAATCATTTAAGTGAGTATCGCTTGGTGGCCACATTGTAATTGACATTTTTTGACAAATTATTTCAGAAGTCATTTCTGTCAGTTCTTGTTACTAAATGGCAAAAGAAAGATTTGGTAAAATTTTGTTGCCTCAAGTCGACGATGCAATTAAAAATGTGAAGCCAAAAAATACCGAGCGTTCAGACAAATATGTATGGAAGCAGTTTACTGAGTTTTGCCTTGCACGAAGTTTCAAAATTGAGAAAACGACAACAGACGAGGATTTGTGCAACATTTTAAAAGACTCGGCATATAATATGCAAAAATCCGATGGAAGCGATTATAAAGAAGGTGTGGTCAAGCTTTTATGAAACAAAACGGCCAAAATGCTCCAGGAACTATATTTTGAAAAATATAATCGCCGCATAGATCCATTCAATGACATGGTTTTTCAAAGCGCCCGTTTTGCCCGAAATGCAAAACGAAAAGAGTTACAGGCGGTACCTCGTGCACGAAAGGCGAGTTCCACAGCTTTAACGAGACAGAAAATAGAAAAAATGGCCTTTAGTCTGGATGAAAATACCCCAGATGGGCTTCAACCGAAATTTTTCCACATAGCTGCATCCGAACTAGCATGGTGGGGAAATGAAGCGGTTTTTTTGCTATTGGAATATTTTAAGGAGGAAAAATATAATAACGGGTCTAGTACCGGTCGTCTGGAATACAACCCAATATATACTAAAACGGCGCAAGGAGGAACAAGTCGAACATGCGAAAGTAAGTGGCTTGTAAAAAATCTTGTGAATCCGGATTTATGACCAATACAATTATATTTTAAGCTAATGTCCAAAAGAGGCGAAAACATTAAAACTAATCGATTTTTTGACGGTCAATCAGAAATGGAAACAAAATGATAATTTGTTAATACATTTAAGAATTGTCCAGCCGGTATTAACATTATAAGAAACTGAACAAAAATGGGAGCAATCAACATCGGCCTAGATACTAAAAATAAAAAAATTCCGAATCACTCTAATATAGCTTCAACAGTAAGTAGGTACTCTTATGAGTTCAGGCGCTAATCTCCAGGAAGTCATCAAAATAACGGGCCATAGTTCTATAAATTCTGTTACTCCCTATCTCCAGCTCAGCGAGCAGCATCATATATGAAGATTTTGTCACAAATGAGAACCGAAAATACACCGTCATCTACTTCTAATACTGAAGCCCAAATTCAAACACCTCCAACCTATGATAATAATTCATCCAGTGGTTCAAGTTTTCACTATAATAATTGTAATTTTGTTATTAACAATATAATTAATTATTATAATAAAAATGTTTAAGATAAGAAGGATATATGTACTTTATTTCGTTGTGTAATCTTTTGAATACAACTCCATGTTTCGGGATTACGTAACACTTTTACCTGACACACAGAGTTCTGATTATGAATCAAAAACTGAAATCGGCATCTGGCTTAAAAACACTCTGGGGTTGACTTATTTGAATCCAAATGAAGTAGAAGATTGTTTTATGTCTTATGCTCGATTTGATGTCATACAAACCACACAATGAACTTTTGGATAAATATTATGATTATTTGTTGGAGACATATATAGCTGAAACATTTCCTCCTGCTGTGTGGGCGGAAGAAAATGCTTCGGTTACAAGAACGACAAATTGTTCGAAGTTGTTTCATGCAAAATTTAATTCCTCTTTTTATGCAACGCATCCCTCTATATATGTTTTTCTAGAAAAGGTGAAAGAATGTCAAATTGAAACATATGTCAAAATACAAAGTTTAAATGTAACTGCTAGATTTAAAGACAAAAATGTAAAAGCTAAGTTAGCATCGCTTGATAATCTTGTCACTAAATATAAGTTAAGAGAAATAAATAGACTGCATTACCTAAAATGTACTCTGTATTTATAATGTATATTAAGTGCCTTTTTTAATAAAAATAAAGTAAACTGTACTATTTGCTTTTTTTAATACTGGAATAACGCCCAACTCATACACATATATGAGCAATTTATGTTTGCGCCCAATTTACCTATAGGATTAAACGGACCCTAAAATCCATGCGCCCAGTTTACAAGTTCATGTTATGGAGCAGGTAACCTTCGCGCCCAATTTACCACTGCCGATTTTGCTTGTTATATTAATATCACAAGTTGCCCACAAAATCTGTCCCACCTTTAAAAAGTCACGGGCCGCGCCCGATAAGGGCCGCAAATGTAATTTGTATACTTTCCAGTGGCGCAGCCAAGGGGGGGGACCCCCCCCCCAGGCCTAAAGATTATACAATACCCATTTCCCAAATTAACGAAAATGAAGCAATATTTGTCAAATTTTTTTGTCAACCAACACCCAGCCCCCCCGAGCGTATTCCTGGCTGCGCAACTGATACTTTCCATATAACGCGGGGCAATAATACGGCTTAACCCCCAACCCCCTACAGCTAGACAACAGCAATGGTATACAGGCCCGCACGCATATTCGGAAATCGCCGACACATTAGCAGCTCGGAAAAATTCGGTGACTTCTTATTTTAGACTTCCTGATCTGATTTGTTGTTTGTGCTATAGATACTGTGGTTTTAAGTAGATAAAAACCTTACGAGCGGTGGATCGGAGGGCATCCTAAGGTCGGAACAGGGTTAGCACCTGGTTAGGGGCCCTGACTGGTCTCTTTCCTCCCAAGCGAAGAGGGATCGGTGCGCCAGGGTGAGATTCGCAGCACCGAATTTTTCCGAGCGGCTAATGTGTCGGCGATTTCCGAATATGCGGCCCGCACCGTCGACACTGGTACAAAAGTAGGGGGATATAGAGCAAAAATTATTACTACCAAAGTTACCAGGGCGTTAGTCATAAGTTTAATTTGGATTTCTTTTTCTAAAAAGTTTTTAATATCTTACCGCAAGAACTGGGTAATGGCGAGAAAGACTTATTATTCATGCTTCCAAAAGGCTAATTTTTTTTTGAGCAAGTATGGAACTTTCATGCCAAAATATTGTATATGTTACTTTGTCCTTTTAAGAGAAAAAAGACATACTTGTTGAATGACGCTAAAGTTAACTGTTTTCGAAATATTTGCCATTTTGGCATCAAATGAAGAATATTTTTAAATTTGTTGTTTTACAATACTTCAGGAATTGTACTACAAAACGTAACTTAAGTGATAATTAGTATAGGTTTTGCCAGATTTTCACAAGAAATAAATTTTACGGTTCATCAGTGTGGTTTTTACCTCTCTCTGCAAATTTTACGGTAACATGTCAAAAACTTTTGAAATTATTTTAAAAAATCGAAATCGAAATCGAAAAAAATCAACACCCTGTACTTCTTGACCACCCATAAGGGTAAGTAGGGCAGTGCTCCAGGGTGCCTGAGACCTAGAGGCGCCACAAGAGACTTCCCAACAAAATCGAGAGTCAAGAGAATTTTGCAAAAAGGTTTAATTCGGGGTAGCGCTTCCAAAAAAGTGGTGAACTGCTTGCAAAAAAAAGTCGAAAGTTGAAGGATTTGCAATATTACCCTGATTATACAACTCCATGTATATTTTTCCTATATAGAAGGATGTGATTAATAAGTGATAATCATTTAAGTGAGTATCGCTTGGTGGCCACATTGTAATTGACATTTTTTGACAAATTATTTCAGAAGTCATTTCTGTCAGTTCTTGTTACTAAATGGCAAAAGAAAGATTTGGTAAAATTTTGTTGCCTCAAGTCGACGATGCAATTAAAAATGTGAAGCCAAAAAATACCGAGCGTTCAGACAAATATGTATGGAAGCAGTTTACTGAGTTTTGCCTTGCACGAAGTTTCAAAATTGAGAAAACGACAACAGACGAGGATTTGTGCAACATTTTAAAAGACTCGGCATATAATATGCAAAAATCCGATGGAAGCGATTATAAAGAAGGTGTGGTCAAGCTTTTATGAAACAAAACGGCCAAAATGCTCCAGGAACTATATTTTGAAAAATATAATCGCCGCATAGATCCATTCAATGACATGGTTTTTCAAAGCGCCCGTTTTGCCCGAAATGCAAAACGAAAAGAGTTACAGGCGGTACCTCGTGCACGAAAGGCGAGTTCCACAGCTTTAACGAGACAGAAAATAGAAAAAATGGCCTTTAGTCTGGATGAAAATACCCCAGATGGGCTTCAACCGAAATTTTTCCACATAGCTGCATCCGAACTAGCATGGAGGGGAAATGAAGCGGTTTTTTTGCTATTGGAATATTTTAAGGAGGAAAAATATAATAACGGGTCTAGTACCGGTCGTCTGGAATACAACCCAATATATACTAAAACGGCGCAAGGAGGAACAAGTCGAACATGCGAAAGTAAGTGGCTTGTAAAAAATCTTGTGAATCCGGATTTATGACCAATACAATTATATTTTAAGCTAATGTCCAAAAGAGGCGAAAACATTAAAACTAATCGATTTTTTGACGGTCAATCAGAAATGGAAACAAAATGATAATTTGTTAATACATTTAAGAATTGTCCAGCCGGTATTAACATTATAAGAAACTGAACAAAAATGGGAGCAATCAACATCGGCCTAGATACTAAAAATAAAAAAATTCCGAATCACTCTAATATAGCTTCAACAGTAAGTAGGTACTCTTATGAGTTCAGGCGCTAATCTCCAGGAAGTCATCAAAATAACGGGCCATAGTTCTATAAATTCTGTTACTCCCTATCTCCAGCTCAGCGAGCAGCATCATATGAAGATTTTGTCACAAATGAGAACCGAAAATACACCGTCATCTACTTCTAATACTGAAGCCCAAATTCAAACACCTCCAACCTATGATAATAATTCATCCAGTGGTTCAAGTTTTCACTATAATAATTGTAATTTTGTTATTAACAATATAATTAATTATTATAATAAAAATGTTTAAGATAAGAAGGATATATGTACTTTATTTCGTTGTGTAATCTTTTGAATACAACTCCATGTTTCGGGATTACGTAACACTTTTACCTGACACACAACGCGATACCGGCAACACTACTCCTCCTTCGGAGTCGTAGTGTTGCCGGGTAACGCGTTTTCTTTTTATCTAAGACATCCCACGTAGACTTCAAGCCTAAATACTAACGTACCGTGGGTGTCTGAAAAGAAGAGAAATGTAGTCTATTGACATGGGATTTGAAGGATTGGAGGCTGGGATGGGAAAATATCTGCAGGCAATTTGTTCCATAATCTGGGGACCCTAGGTATGAATGAGCGAGAGAAGTGGTCTGTTTTGGGCTTTTGTAGCTGGACAGTAAAGGGATGCATACGTAACGCGCCTCTTGTTGTTCTGTCAGGGACATTCAAGGGGGGAATAATACCGGCTAGTTCTTCAGAGAAAAATCCGTGGAAGTAGCGGTATAAAAGGGATAAATACCCTACAGCGCGGCGATGAGCGAGAGAAGGGAGTTTTCTCGTGAGGGCTGGCTCATTGATAAGTCGAATGGCTCTCTTTTGGATAGAATCAAGGATCTTAAGTGTCGAAGGTGATGCCGCTCCCCAGATGTGGGAGCAGCACTCTAGGTTAGGTCTTATTTGGGAAACATAGAGAGTGTATAAGTTGGAAGGGGAGAAGTATTTTCTGGCTCGAGAGAGAAAACCGAGCTTTTTAGCTGCCGATGTGGCTACTGAAGTAATGTGTTTGTGCCAGCTGAGATCATGTTCAAAAGCGACGCCAACGAGATCGAATGTTTCGTTGTTGTGTAGGGCTTGGCCATTCATGTGGATGGGGTAAGCGTTGCCAGATTTTTTGCGTGAGAGGGAGCAAGACTGGGTTTTGGAGGCGTTGAACTGAACAAGGTTCTTGGCACCCCAGTCTAAGATTAATTAAAGATCTTGGGAAAGGGATATGTGCATAGATCTGCGTCTATTATCCAACTCCTGATTCGAAACTTGTTTGGAAAAATGAATATTGGAGTGAAGAGTACTATCGTCAGCATAACTGTGAATGGGATTGGTAGTTGAAGAGAGCAGGTCTTTAATGCGAGGAAGAAATAGGGTTGGTGCCAGGACTGAACCTTTGGGGACACCAGCATTGATGGGATGGAACTTAGATGAGTGACCGTCAACCACAACAGATATGTGCCGATTAGAGAGGAAGCTGCCGATCCAGGTACAGGGTCTTCCAACGAGGACTGAACAGGGGCTCATTTTTGAGCTTCCTTGTATTTAAAGAAAAATCTAAAATAGCCAATCGATGTACTTTTTCCTGCAGAATTCAAAAATGAAACCAAAAATTTATTTGAACCAGAAACAAAAGAGTTACGCTATGGATAAGGTGTTTTTTAAATGGAACATAGCTGCTTTTATACGATTTTCGGAACGAGTGATTTTTTTTATGTCCGTTCTGATTAAAATATTTAATATTGTGACAGCTATTTTTATTAAATTTTAATGTTTTATCCATTATAATTTAACTTCAACCTGTTTGAAACATACACTAGGTAATAAAGGTAAAATCCCCTTGAAATCCTTCAAAGTCAAAAAATTTGACAAATTTACTATAATATTGCCGAAATGAAATATTCATTAGATGAGAGATTGCAGATTGTTATCTTGTTCTACAAATGCCAAGAAAATGCAAGAGAAGCTAGAATATATATATAGGTATATATATATATATATATATATATATATATATATATATATATATATATATATATATATATATATATATACTATATATTATAGTAAAATTTTTTGACTTTGAAGGATTTCAAGGTGATTTTACCTTTATTACCTAGTGTATATTTCAAACAGGTTGAAGTTAAATTATACTGGATAAAACATTAAAATCTAATAAAAATAGCTGTCACAATATTAAATATTTTAATCAGAACGGACATAAAAAAAATCACTCGTTCCGAAAATCGTATAAAAAAGCTATGTTCCATTTAAAAAACACCTTATCCATAGCGTAACTCTTTTGTTTCTGGTTCAAATAAATTTTTGGTTTCATTTTTGAATTCTGCAGGAAAAAGTACATCGATTGGCTATTTTAGATTTTTCTTTAAATACAAGGAAGCTCAAAAATGAGCCCCTGTTCAGTCCTCGTTGGAAGACCCTGTACATAGTTTGGTACGAAGACCGTAAGAAGGTTCTTTGTTGAGGAGTGCGGCATGCCATACTTGGTCAAAGGCCTTGGAAATATCGAGAGCAACAATCTGAGCTTCGCCATGAAATTCAAGAGACTTGTTCCAGTTATGTGTGACAAAGCTAAGGAGATCAGCCGTGGATCTTTGGTGACGAAATCCGTACTGTCTGTCTTGAATGATTTTGTCTTTTTCGAGATATTTTAGAATTTGAAAGTTGATTACTTTCTCCATAACTTTGCTGATAACATAGAGAAGAGAGATAGATCTATAATTGGATGGAAGGGACTTGGAACCTTTCTTCGGGACAGGGTGCACACGAGCAGTCTTCCAGCTATCTGGGAAGATACCCTTGTCATAAGAGATCTGGAAAAGACGAGTTAAGATGGGTGCAAGTTCTGGAGCGCATTTTTTTAGAACAATTCCTGGTATGCCATCCAGACCAGAGGACTTTTTGGTGTCAAGGGATAGAAGAATTTTCTGAACTTGTTTGACCTTAAGTATTATATCGGGCATTTTGTGGGGTACAGACTTAGCGGTTGGAAGAGCGAAATTGGGGGGAGGGATCAGGGTGGAATTGGCAGCGAATTGTTTGGCGAATAGTTCTGCTTTCCCTTTAGAGGTGGAGATAACTTCATTGTTAGAGGTCAGGGGAGGAAAAGTGCTTCTACAGAAGTTCTGACTAATGTTTTTGGCAAGTGACCAGAAAGATTTGCCGTCGTTGGGACAGGAAAGCACTTTATCTTTTATGCGGTTGTTAAAAGCATTTTTGGACTCTAAGATAGTTTGGTTGTATTGATTTCTGGCCTCAGTGAAAATTTGACGATTTTCGGGTGTAGGATTTTGAAGATACCTTTTGTGAGCTTGGGCTTTTTTGAGCCTGGCTTTGTCACAGGTCTTGGAGAACCATGGCTTTTGGTTTTGGAGTTTAGGCTTCTTGCGGGTATGTGGAATGAAACCTTCAATACCTGCTTGAATAATGTCTGTGATATGAGAGCAAATTTCGGAGGGATCGGAAGTGGAAAAACAGACAGGGTTTCAAGGGAAAGCAGAGAAGAAGTTTCGAAGACCATCCCAGTCGGCGGAATTGTAGTGCCAGATCGTGCGTTCTGGCATGATTTCAGCAAACTCTGGATGTATGGGACAAGAGACGGTATATAATGAGGCCATGATCTGAACGACCAAGCGGAGCGCATACAGATGTTAAGTAAGGCTCAGGATGGGTGGTAAGAAAAAGATCTAGTGGATTTGAATTATGGGTAGAAACGCGGGGAAAGTAAGTTGGTTCTCTGATCAAATTGGTGAGCGAGTTGCTGATTGCGAAGTTTTCTGCTGCTCTGCCTTCTGGGTCAGTTTTTGTGGATCCTAACCATTCCTTGCTATGAACGTTGAAGTCGCCTAGGGCGATAACTTCAGCGGAGGGAAATTCGGAGATGAGATGGTCGATTTTTGCCGAGAAAGTCAAAGAACTCATTGTAGGATTTGTCTGATGGGGAGCGATAGATGCAACAGATAAATTTAGTAGAGGATTTAAAGGCGAGTTTTAGCTAGAGAATATCGGGCTGGCCTGATTCCAGGTTCGGGAGGCTGGTGCAAGAAAGGCTGCTGCGAATGTAGGCACATACTCCACCGTGAAGACGAAAAGATGACTGAAGTTCATAGCCTGGAAACAGGAGATGATTAGTTGAGGATTTGGAGCTGATTTGGGTTTCGGTCAGAAAAAGAATGTGGGGTTTGCATGATTGGAGATAGTGGTGGACAGAGTTCAAATTGGAATCAAGCCCGCAGATGTTGGCAAAGGTTATTATGCTCTAGGAATTCTTCGATGGTGGGCCCCCATGCGCACCCCTCGCCCGGAGATCCGAATGGAGGGGTAGTTTACCTCCGGAATTTTTTACCCCTGGGAGCGTCATCATCATTTTCACATTTGATTTATTTTTGAAGAGGTGGATAGTTAGAAGAGAGAAGGAACACAAGAGAGAAGAGAAAGAATGACAGTCTGAAGAGGAAAGGAAAAGAAAAAAACCTACTCACGCACCCAGGGCTGGAAACATCCGCTAAGATTTCACCAGCTCTTTAAGTGGTTGCGCGGGGTGGTACTTCCTCGGTCGAGGAAAAGATCCTCTACCACCTACTTTTTCGTGTCAGGTAAAAGGATTATTCGGTAATCCCGAAACACCTTGTGGTATTACATTCGATAATGTACTGCCATTTTTATCCCTAATTTCATTTTCACTAATCTACTAATGTCTATTTTTTTCATTGTATATTTCTTAAGGTCAATATTTTTTACTTATTCCTTCTATATTACACCGAAACTCCCAAAAATTATTTTCCTTTTAACTCCCCATTTACATAATTTGCATTATTAAAATCATTAGAGTAAAGAAAAAGTAAGCAGTAACTAAAACAATGAAATTAGAATATATATATCAACCATCGAATTAATTATTTATATTCTGTCGTTTTTCCAAAGAGATGTAACAATAATTTTGTTATTTTTATAGCTCAATTTCACGAAATAAAAATGTATTTAAAATTACTTTTTTTGCTGGTTTTTATAACAGCTGTTCACGGAAAACTCAACGCCTTATCCAGGGTAGATGCTGGAGGCCACGATGGCACTGTAATGGAGTGTTTGAGTTTTATTTTAAGAACTATTTTTAAAGAAAATATAGAAACACTAACCCTTCTAAAATATGGAAAAGAAAGTTTTCCATTACGTTTACCTAGTACAAAAATGTATGGCTTTAATACAGTAAAAAGCTGGCCAAAGTATTTTTTTCCTGCTTACCTTCTACGTGGGGAGTTGGCTGAAACGAAGAGTCTAATAAAAAAGTTATTTCAACATAAACTTTTGTGGCCTAGATCATGGTATATACTTTTTTCCAACTTTAGCGACAGCAGTAGCTTTTCGTTTTTTACTAAATACTACATAGCTAATGTTTTTGCTATAAATGCCAAAAATTTGGACATTTATACCATTGATCCATTCAAATATGAAAATGTAAATTTTCCTGAAAACCACCCCTACAAAATTGGTTCTTGTAAAAAAAATGGAGAGATTTCATTGGAAACATACTTTAACAAATATCCAAAAAAATGGAGAAATACTACAGTGTACGAATATTTGCGGATATTCGAACCATTTACTACCACTTCTCATGATGGGTTAGAAGATAAATTATTTGAGTTGTTTAAAGAAAGGCTGAAGTTTAAAAATCGCAGAAGAAAGGTCTCTAAAGAGGTGAGAATTATTACAAAATTGTGGCAAACGTATTATTGCACACTTACTTGAAAACAAACTCATGCTCATATTGAACTTTTTATTTCCGATTGATCGAGTTTAAATGGTCGAAAGTCAATTGGCTTAAACCAGGCGCGGATACAGGGGGAGGGGGCAACGGTTGAAATTGCCAACACCCTGAGTCTAAGTATAATGGATATTCAACTAAATTTTTATCCAATTTTTGGTTTCACACACACACATACACACACATACACACAAATCACAAAATCAGAACCGATTTCCTGAAAGATCGGTACCTAAAACTCATAAAAATGACTTTATTTAAATGTAAGTATTAGGGGAGACCCGGGCTGGTAGTCACATGGGTTGGTTGTCACAAAGCTCACAACTTGGCAAACCGCCACCGGCAGTTGTCCGATGCGGCTTAAAATATCCCCGGTAATTTTTTAAATACCGACTGTAGTTGTTAGTAACGAATACTAATACAGGTTTTATTGTTGTTAGTATGAACATAACTATGGTCAAACCAAGTTTACGAGGCAGCAGATTGTGAAATAGCTAATGGTGACTAAATTTTTCCGCCTCCATAGATTTACTGTTTTTTTTCAAACAAAAATGAAACATTAGCATACAATTAGTGGTAGTATTGGCTGACATCTATGTAAATATTTAGCAATGATTTGATGTTTTTGTTTTACCTTAATCTCTCATTTCTGAAGTTATTATTAACCTCAAAATATTATTTCAGGTGGTGGGGCGAGTTGTCACAAAATTAGTAGGGCTGTTTGTCACATTTGACAAGCAGCCCCGCATGTGAAAAGTAGCCCTATTGCAGGCACACATAGGGTGACTTAGTCTTTTTTTTTCAGAACGCATAATCATAGGTCGAAATTTCGAACGAAGATAATCTGATAATGGTGCCACGCTCTTTTCCGCACAGAAGAAGAATTTTACTTCTACTTACCCTTCATAAATAAAAATTCAAAGTTCGGTAAAAAAATTAAAAAAAAAATATTGAGAATTTACAAAATTAACTCACGTACAGAGTTGAGTTGAATGCGAGAGGCTTGCGCATGCGTGCCAAAAAAAAAATGCCCTAGCTCCAATGCCGGAGAGAGGGGGGGTTTAATAAGGGCGCCACTGTTTTTAATGCCGGGTTAAAAACAGAAAACCTCCAAGATGGTATTGGGACCTCGCTTTCAGCTCACTCACTCACATATAGCTACCATATTATCCAGAAAAAAAAAACTAAAAATTCCAAGAAACTGCGCTGTCTGGTGAGGCAAATAAAACACTACCTTTAAAACAAATTTACAATTTATTTACCAAAAAAAAAAAAATATTAGGTCATTTCTACATTTATTTAACTCGAAAATCAAACCCTGAGGGGGGACTTAAAGTAAAAATATGAAGATTCGAATCGATTCGACGTTAGGCGCAAACCAAAAGTTTTTATGAATATAGATATTAAATATATATTAAGGTTACCAAACAAAATTAATAATAAATAAAAAGACGTTGCCTGAAGAAGTTTTCCTCAACTGAAGGCCCAAGGCTATGACGGCCTAGGCATGGCGATTGGGTGTCCCCCAGTAAGAGGAAAGAGCCTGGAGATGTCTCCCAGTAAAAGGAAGGAAAGTTGGCATCTCCACCAAAAAGAAAGATTTGTCCCCCAAAAGTAAAGAGATTGGTATCTCCACCAACAATAAAGAGAGTTGTGCGGGCTCCCAGCAAAAAGACCCTGATAAAACAAAAGGTATGCATCAAGGCAAGGTAAAATTCAGGTACTATGCAAATATAATTTCAAACATATTAAATTTAAATAATACATAAAAAAACTGTTACTGGCGGAAGGCCTTAAAATTTAGTTATATCAAGAAAGTGAAATGAAAGAAAATATTTTAAATTAAACAGTGACATCAGGTTCAAAAAAAATAAACAGGCATTATCGAAGCCAATTAATCAACAAAACCAAGTGAAGATAAAATTTACATAAGAGTAGACATTGTGCGCTATTGTTCGCACAAAAATATTCATTATGCACTAATTATATTTACATAAGTAATGCAGGTACAAAATTATAAAAAAATCAAATTGTACACTTGTACAAAAAACCCAAATAGTTAGGTAATCGCTTAAATTACACCAAGGAAAAGTTATAGCCGCAAAATACAATGTTATAAAATTTAGAAAGTTACATACAAACCATCAAAAGAAAGAAAGAAAATTTCCGTATTACTATTACTAAACGTGTACATCAAAATATAACAACGTAGCTTAATATTTATGAATATAAATGAAACATACAGTAGGTATCTGTAAGCGTAACCCAAGAAACTTCACTACAGTCTTGCTTGCAAAATAACAAATAAGAAATTTAACCTTGGGTCACCCTATACAGTTTTTACCAAAAGAATGCAGCAAATCGAGCTAAGATAGCTGACAAAAAAAACCCGTATTAGAAAAAACTGACAAGAATTTGACCTACACCACATGTGAAGGACAAATATCAACCCATTGAATTCTTAATAAAAAAACCCATCTGTACATAATTAATTAATTGCCACGAAATACAGCGATCTATTTGTATTAGAAGAAAATGTTTAACTATAAAGAAACTGATTAAAAACGCGGATGTCTTAAAAAAAATTAATCAAAAGGATATGAACGAAAATTAATTAAAATAGCAGTTTGAACGCGGAATTCGGTGTTTTTAAGGGTGTAAGAGTGGCCAAAAGGGCTTACCTGTCGATTCTGTGTCGGGTCTACACGTGTGTCTGCTAACATCTACGGCGTAGATCCATTAAAAATGTGATTCTTCCGGAATAAGGTAACGGCATTCAAAGCCAAACAAAAACGGTATCAAACAACCAAACGGCACCAATTGCCAAACAAAACCCGGAGGAAAACTTCGGGGTCACAACCCCAAATCCTTATGAGCCCAGCAGGGCTGAAAGGGTTGCACCCCTACCGACTTCAGCCAGCAGCAAGGTGGAAATGATCGCAATTTTCAGTACCCCAACGATCCCAAAATTCATTCATTTTTTCCCTCGTCATCACGCTATAGAGCGGTGCATAATAGTATCTATACGAACAACGCTAGTCGATACCGTCAAGTATCGACAGCGACGAAAACTAACCCCTTAACACGTCAAACGGTCGGGTGTCAAAACTAGCTACAAAAGAAACATATCGCGCCCCGTCCCGCTTATAAGTTCGTAACATATTGTCCGTTATACAAAAATCAAACATCTAAAATAGTATCGACACCCTCTACGTCGATCTAATCGCATGTCCCTACGACACCGTCGCGCGCAGTACTCGAGCAAGGTAGAACCTTAAACATGAGTTGCCTATACCGTTGTTTAAATAAAAAGGTCGCGGCGATCTCTAGGAACACACACATAAAACTCAAACCAGTGGTTCTGTTGGAAACTACCTAGATTAGAAGTACACCTCAAAACCGGAACCAAAGGTGGCGCTACTTATATCAATATTATAATTCGGCAATAAAAATATATTATAAAACTTTGTGACAAAAATTGAATGTTATAAATTCCCCCTCCCCTACGGAAGGAGGGAAATTTTCTTGAGAAAATTGACCGACGATAAGAACTAAAAAAAAAATTGAATTAAGTAAAAAAAGAAATAAAATTAAAAGGTACAAGTGGATCGCTACTATCAAAATATATATACATGAGAAAATTAAAAAAATAATTTTGTCGAAAACTGTTACTATTACAGTAAAGACAAGAAATAAAGAAAAAAAATTAGCCCTAAGGCATAATAAAGTAATTTCCCAAACTGTCTGACAAAACAAGTTCAGGACACGCAAATATCAAGTCAAATACTTAAATAAGACCTAAATATATCAAAGTAAATTAACTGAATAATTAAACCGAAGGTAAGATAAGGTAAATCAACGTAAGATAAGATAAATCAACGTAAGATAAGATAATCAAGATAACGTAAGGTAAAGTAAGAAAATCAAAATAAGGACATTAAACCAAATCAAGCTAGGATAACGAAATCACTCAGCAAGACATGGCTCAGCGTCATAATACAAATCAAGTTAAGGTAAACTACATCATCTAAGACAATTGTCAAGCAAATGGTCAAGTATCATAGCAATCAGTGTATTGCGAAATTCAAAATAGGTAAATTTAAGGTAAATTCAAATAAGGTAATTTTTAAGGTAAGTACAGATAAGGTAGATTTAAGGTAAGTTCAGATAAGGTAAATTTATAGTTACTAAAAGATATTAATGAATTAATGACTCCAATAAAAATATGCTAAATTTCCGGTAGTTGAACTAACAAAAAAAAAGAAAAATCATCGCCTTAAGAAAAAAAAAACTAATGACCATGCGTCGTGTCTACCCCCATCCTGTCTCGCGCCAAGATGGGTGTCTGCAAGACACCGCCAAAAGAAAAAACTCTAAGTTAATGTTACTAAAGCCACAAAAGTTAAAGAAATTTATATAAGGTAAAGATAGATGATACCATAAGAAAAGACGTAAAGCGATGATAGCAAGTAAAAGTAGTAAAAATGCTGAAGGCAGACTTACTACGCGCAATAGCAGCAAGTTGACTGAAGGCCTAGTTTGCCACGGCTTTCGGAGGACTCCTACCTCCACTAGTTCGCCAGTGCAGCACAATTCTATGCGACAGTGTCCAAATCCATCGAGTTTTAAACCAAGATGGATCCAGACATCATCACGCCCGCCACTGCAGAGCATAAAAAAACTAAAGAGAAACGGTATAAAAGTAAATAAGAAAAAGATAAAGTTTACAACTATTCATTATCTGAACTCTCATACTGTGATCCATATTGACTTACTCCAAGTCAAATACTACTCGCGAACAAAGATCAATAAAATAGCAACACTGATTGCGCTTGACGCTACAAACCGCAAATAATATGCACATCAAAATCGTAGGCAAGTTTTACCATATAACTTTGCCTAATAAAAAAAATATAAACCCTTCAGAACAGCGAAGTTCTGACGGTTAAAACACCATAATAGATAGGACGCAAAAAATAATATTACACAACAATAGACCTATCAGAACAGCGAAGTTCTGACGGCTAAAACAATACACTAGAAAGGTCGCAATAACAATATTACACAATTATAAATCCACCAGAACAGCGAAGTTCTGATGGCTAAAACAATACGCTAGATAGGTAGAAAAAAAAGTATCACATCACCGGCAACAATCTCATCAAAGGTAAGGCAAAATATCAAAAGCGCAAATATCAATAATAAATAAAAAAAAATTAAAAAAAAAAATTAGTAAAGTCGCGCAAAAGTGTTATTATCTGATCTCACCAGACGCAGTTTTTTTTACGTTTATATGCCCCACGTTGGGCGCCAAAATTTGCCACGCTCTTTTCCGCACAGAAGAAGAATTTTACTTCTACTTACCCTTCATAAATAAAAATTCAAAGTTCGGTAAAAAAATTAAAAAAAAAATATTGAGAATTTACAAAATTAACTCACGTACAGAGTTGAGTTGAATGCGAGAGGCTTGCGCATGCGTGCCAAAAAAAAATGCCCTAGCTCCAATGACGGAGAGAGGGGGGGTTTAATAAGGGCGCCACTGTTTTTAATGCCGGGTTAATTGGGTTAAATTAGCTAAAAACAGAAACCCTCCAAGATGGTATTGGGACCTCGCTTTCAGCTCACTCACTCACATATAGCTACCATATTATCCAGAAAAAAAAACTAAAAATTCCAAGAAACTGCGCTGTCTGGTGAGGCAAATAAAACACTACCTTTAAAACAAATTTACAATTTATTTACCAAAAAAAAAATATTAGGTCATTTCTACATTTATTTAACTCGAAAATCAAACCCTGAGGGGGGACTTAAAGTAAAAATATGAAGATTCGAATCGATTCGACGTTAGGCGCAAACCAAAAGTTTTTATGAATATAGATATTAAATATATATTAAGGTTACCAAACAAAATTAATAATAAATAAAAAGACGTTGCCTGAAGAAGTTTTCCTCAACTGAAGGTGTCCAGGCCCAAGGCTATGACGGCCTAGGCATGGCGATTGGGTGTCCCCCAGTAAGAGGAAAGAGCCTGGAGACGTCTCCCAGTAAAAGGAAGGAAAGTTGGCATCTCCACCAAAAAGAAAGATTTGTCCCCCAAAAGTAAAGAGATTGGTATCTCCACCAACAATAAAGAGAGTTGTGCGGGCTCCCAGCAAAAAGACCCTGATAAAACAAAAGGTATGCATCAAGGCAAGGTAAAATTCAGGTACTATGCAAATATAATTTCAAACATATTAAATTTAAATAATACATAAAAAAAACTGTTACTGGCGGAAGGCCTTCAAATTTAGTTATATCAAGAAAGTGAAATGAAAGAAAATATTTTAAATTAAACAGTGACATCAGGTTCAAAAAAAATAAACAGGCATTATCGAAGCCACTTAATTAACAAAACCAAGTGAAGATAAAATTTACATAAGAGTAGACATTGTGCGCTATTGTTCGCACAAAAATATTCATTATGCACTAATTATATTTACATAAGTAATGCAGGTACAAAATTATAAAAAAATCAAATTGTACACTTGTACAAAAAACCCAAATAGTTAGGTAATCGCTTAAATTACACCAAGGAAAAGTTATAGCCGCAAAATACAATGTTATAAAATTTAGAAAGTTACATACAAACCATCAAAAGAAAGAAAGAAAATTTCCGTATTACTATTACTAAACGTGTACATCAAAATATAACAACGTAGCTTAATATTTATGAATATAAATGAAACATACAGTAGGTATCTGTAAGCGTAACCCAAGAAACTTCACTACAGTCTTGCTTGCAAAATAACAAATTAGAATTTTAACCTTGGGTCACCCTATACAGTTTTTACCAAAAGAATGCAGCAAATCGAGCTAAGATAGCTGACAAAAAAAACCCGTATTAGAAAAAACTGACAAGAATTTGACCTACACCACATGTGAAGGACAAATATCAACCCATTGAATTCTTAATAAAAAAACCCATCTGTACATAATTAATTAATTGCCACGAAATATAGCGATCTACTTGTATTAGAAGAAAATGTTTAACTATAAAGAAACTGATTAAAAACGCGGATGTCTTAAAAAAAATTAATCAAAAGGATATGAACGAAAATTAATTAAAATAGCAGTTTGAACGCGGAATTCGGTGTTTTTAAGGGTGTAAGAGTGGCCAAAAGGGCTTACCTGTCGATTCTGTGTCGGGTCTACACGTGTGTCTGCTAACATCTACGGCGTAGGTCCATTAAAAATGTGATTCTTCCGGAATAAGGTAACGGCATTCAAAGCCAAACAAAAACGGTATCAAACAACCAAACGGCACCAATTGCCAAACAAAACCCGGAGGAAAAATTCGGGGTCACAACCCCAAATCCTTATGAGCCCAGCAGGGCTGAAAGGGTTGCACCCCTACCGACTTCAGCCAGCAGCAAGGTGGAAATGATCGCAATTTTCAGTACCCCAACCAGTGTGGCCAGATTTTGGTGAATGCTTGTCGCAAAATTAACTGTTCCATGTCGCCCAAAATCGCAGTGTTGCCAGTGCCTCGAAGAATTAAGAAGAAAATCAAAACAGCATTTTTGATTTTTTAAATTTGCACAGGTTTGATGTGATGTGACGTCACTAACAAGTTGTGAAGTCATTATTCGTGAGTATTGAATCATAAATGTATCATGATTTTTGAATGCAAAAATAAAGGCGACTGTTAATTTTACACCTTGACTCTGCCAAAATTCGCAGTAACATTTTTTAATGTTGTTTATTCACGTTTTAAAAAAAAAATGGAAAATGTTCCACTTAAATTTCATTGCCTGCAAAGAAAAAGGCTTCTTTAATACATTTGTAAGTCTAAAATAAACAAAACCAAAAAAGTACACGATGTTGTATAATCTATGATAAAATTATAAGTATAACCACAGAACAATAATAGGTTTGGTAAGTTTAACCAAAGTTTAACTTCCAGCCACAATCTAAAACCTGTTCTAGTAACGGACACGGCGCCGTGAGCTAAATAAATTTTATTGTATATACGATACGACTTGAACGACAGCGTCCAACGTTGTATTCGCCGCGCAGACCTTGTTCGATATTTGCCTCGGTGACACTCGGTTTTTGAAGCTCGTTAAGCGCACTTTTTAAATGAAATAGACTTGTAATTTCTATAAAACACAGGAGAAATATCGCCGATAAAATCGCCATATATTTTAAATTGTAGCCCAAAAATCGCTTTGCGATTTTCTTAAAAAAACTGTCGCAAAACTTGGCGAAAAGTAGCCCAAATTGCGATAAATCGCCCAATCTGGCCACACTGACCCCAACGATTCCAAAATTCATTCATTTTTCCCTCGTCATCACGCTATAGAGCGGTGCATAATAGTATCTATACGAACAACGCTAGTCGATACCGTCAAGTATCGACAGCGACGAAAACTAACCCCTTAACACGTCAAACGGTCGGGTGTCAAAACTAGCTACAAAAGAAACATATCGCGCCCCGTCCCGCTTATAAGTTCGTAACATATTGTCCGTTATACAAAAATCAAACATCTAAAATAGTATCGACACCCTCTACGTCGATCTAATCGCATGTCCCTACGACACCGTCGCGCGCAGTACTCGAGCAAGGTAGAACCTTAAACATGAGTTGCCTATACCGTTGTTTAAATAAAAAGGTCGCGGCGATCTCTAGGAACACACACATAAAACTCAAACCGGTGGTGCTGTTGGAAACTACCTAGATCAGAAGTACACCTCAAAACCGGAACCAAAGGTGGCGCTACTTATATCAATATTATAATTCGGCAATAAAAATATATTATAAAACTTTGTGACAAAAATTGAATGTTATAAATTAAATGCCCCTGCAGATGAACTTTTAAGAGCTGTTAGATTAGTAAAAATAAATGGATCATCAATTAGAACAGCAGCAGCTGATTTTAATATAAATTATCGAACCCTGGCAAGACACTGTAAAAAAATTCCGGAAGCTGAAATATTTGATGGTGAATTGGTTTTACCCTCCATTTCAGTTGGTTACATAAAATCCATTTGATTTTTCAGCCAGAATATGAAAACCAACTTGTTGAATATATTATACTTAGAGCTTCTGACATATATTCTGGTTATCCCCTAAAGAAGTACGTAGACTTGCCTACCAAGTGGATGCTGCTAATTCAATAAATATGCTGGAGTTGGCAAATTAAAACAGTTTATAGATATAAATCAACTTGAACGTTTTAAAACTAATGCCCTTTTGCCAACGCCTTAGCGAACATTAGTATGTCATTTTACAAAATTTAAAGATTTCCTTTTTTCCATTTAAAATACACGTGACAACCCACCCCACTTACTGTGACAACACACCCCGTAACGGGGTAAATTGTCAAACTCGTCACTGAATATTGAAAAATTAAAAAATGGTTAAAAAAGTGTATCTACAAGCCTGCAAATTTTACATAGCATTCTCAGAACATGAAACTTAATAATGGTATATAAAGTTTGTCCAAAATCCTTCCCAAATTATAAAAAAAATATTTAAAACTGTGACTACCAGCCCCGGTCTCCCCTACGTTGTGTATTAAGGTGGTGGATATAAAACCAAAATACCCCGTTATAGGAGTTGTGAAACAGAATACAGAAAAGAAACGAAAATTTGAAAAATTGTTAGGAGTAAACTATCATTATTTTTTAAAATATTGCAAAATATTATCAGGAAAAGTTGTTCAGAGTTAAGAGTTATGCTCGAATATGAATTTATGGTCTGCTATGTCAAAAATTAAAGGGCACTTTACCTTAAGAGATTTCAGAATTTTTGTTCCTCCCATGTATGGTATTGAACTTTTTACGATTCCGATAATGGTTAATATTATTTTTAGATATGCACCAATTTTTGATGAGACTCATTAATAAAGTAATTTTACATTTTCTGCAAACTTTTTGAACCACCCTGTAGATGCGCAACCAGGCTCGCCAGCCAGACTCTCTCTCTCCAGACCGTATTATTTTAAACACCGCTTTTAAAGAAAAAATTATGTAGGTTTTGACGTTGCTATCTCATCAATTTTGCTTCCTTAAGGTATCTGGAATGATATAAAATGGGTCTCACAGTTTATCAATAAAGTGAAAACGGGATGACAAGATAGGAGCAGCTTTAAACTCCGCTATTTAGATTTGAAGCCAATATAGACTATTTCAGATAAAAAAATATCTCTTTTCGTAAGACCGGAATAAATTATAAATTATTTATTATATTTTTTTAGACTATATCAAGCCAAGTACTTCAAAATGACATCGATTGTAAAAGAAAAATTCGAGAAAACAAACTTGATGTCTATGGAGGCCTCTTTGCCTTAAAAACAGAAGACGATCCAATGGATTATGATCGTTCACCAGCTTACATTTATAAAGCCACAGTCTGGATGACACCAAATGGCCCTTCAATATCAGAAGTAGCGAGAATTGGAAGTATTTTTTCGTACTACTTTTATTTAAGTTGGATTTTAATTTTGTTGGTTTTATCAATCCTAGCTAAGCTTGCATATAAAATAAGCATAGGATTAATTTTAAGCGGGGCTTTTAAAATTTTATTAGAATATCCAGTAATTCATCAATTTCGTTTAAAATCATTACCTTCGCAATTAGCAGTAGGTGCATGGATACTGGCGATGCTTACCATTTCTGCAGTTTTCAAAAATTATCTTGTAGTTATCACTGCTACTTCAGTTAGAAAACACCAGCTTGAATCTTTAGGTGACATTCTTAAATCAGATTTAAAACTAGCAGGTTCGGCGAGTAAATACATGAAAGGAATTTATAGCACTGAAAAACCAGGTGTATTTAAAATAAATTTCGATAAAATGATAAAATGCAATTTTGAAGAATGCATGAACAGGACAGCATTTCAAAAAGATACTGCTACCTCAGTTGAAAAATTGATGGCTTCGTATTATTATATTCCTTTGTATTTTCGGGATGAAAATGGGGACAGCATTGTACATCTTACTTCGGAAATTATAGTGACTGAAACAGTTCAGCTGATTTTTTCGAAGGGTTATCCTTTGTTTAAAGGTTGTGCCAATATCATTTTATGGGCTAATGCTAATGGATGGTTTAGGCGACAACTAGATAGTCTGGCAAGAGCTACCGAAATAAAAATGATTAAAATTGATAAAACAAAAGAAAGTGTATCGCTAAAATCTGTGGCATTCATGTTTTATATATGGATGGGTGGCATCACTCTAGCACTTATCATTTTTTGCGTGGAAGTTGTAACTTTTAACGCAAAAAAGAGTTTACTAAAAAATAGATAATTAGCAGTTTAAAACTGTTTTAAATTTACAGAAGTTAAGAGTGAACTAGTTTTTAGAAGATACATACTATTATGAAACCATCAAAGTATCATTTAGTTTTAAAAGGATTATGACGCTGTCAGACACAGTGTGATTTTGATTTTTTCGAAGGGCTTTCCTTTGTTGAGAGGCAGCGCAAATATCATTTTATGGGCCAACGATAATGGATGGTTTAGGCGACAATGGGCTTATTCAGCAACTCTTTGTATTTCATAATATACAAGTACTCCATTCGACGAGCATATCCTCAAAAAATAAAAAAAAAATTCTGATCAAATTCACTCTCAAAATAGCGATCAAACATCGCTCATTATAACACGGCCAGATGGCCTCTGGTGACGTAGTCCCATGACGGGCGATTCAAATTTAATAAATTAAACGTTGACAGCGCTGCAAAAAATTTCCGAAGAATTCCGTACAAAGTGAATTGGTTATCGAGGTTATGTTATTCAAAATTCAAACTCGGTGACAAAAAACTTTGTTATAATCGAAATGTATACTGCTATTACATAGAAATATAAAGAGAACCGACGAAGTAGTCAACGCACAATATTTTATAACCTAAAACGGATATTTAAGCATAAGCATCAAAGATACACTAACCATAATAATTATTATTGAATTACTCACTGAATGACAGGAGCAAAAACTTAGCATATAGTAAAGTAAAATACTGAGGTTATACGATACCACAATGATATTTGGGTATTCCTATTATGTCTGTTTTAGTTTATCGTTATATTCGCATAAGTACACTTATTAAGTAAGTTTTCCAAAAAATTATCAAAATAGAACTAAATTCAAAGTTTAAAAAATGCTACAAAAGTTACACAAAATATAAATATTTCCTGTTAGTACTAAAACCGCCGATAGGGCATATAATGGTGTTGCCGTATCCTTAATTTGGGTCGTCATATTGCCCTTTATGTTCAGTTGTTTTTCGTAGGGTGAAGTCAGGCTGGAATAGTTATTTACCTAAAAAGGGCGAAAAGGGACACGACGCGAAGCGGAGTTCGGGCAAACCGTAAAGAAAAACAAAATTTTATTATTACTAAATTGAAGAAAACGGTTTTTAAATACGAAAATCATCCAAAGACCTATTTTTTTGGCGTTAAATGAACTTTTTTTAAGTATCGTGAGGAAAAGTAACTTTTCGGCGCTTGTACGGAAACCGGAAAAGTAACTGTTTCGTACTCTACATATTAAATTTTCTTTAATTCGTGCAGAAAAGTACCTTTACCGCACAATTGCGGAAAAGTACTACTTTCCGCATACAAAACAGTGTGAAAAGTGCACTTTTTGCATGCTCGTAGGAAAGCTGTATTTTTTGAATTTGGTCGAAATTTAAACTTCAATATTTTTCTTATTATCCGTCCAACCATCGTAATTTTTTGTATGCGTGTCTCGATTGACTAATTGTGCAATAATATTAACATATTTATTGAAAACAAGAAATAACTGAACAAGCCCATGAGATAGTCTGGCAAGAGCTACCGAAATAGAAATAATTAAAATTAACACTAAAGCAAAAAGTGGATCACTATTTATGTTTGATATGTGGCTATGTGGCGTAACTTTAGCACACATAATTTTTTGCGTAGAAGTTATAACTTTTCATGTAAAAAAGAGTTTAATAAAACATATATTATTGGCAATTCAGGTCTGTTCTGAATCTATGAAAATTAAGATTGAACTAGTTGTAAGAAAGCACATAATATTATGATAATAGGTATAATACATATTTATTATTTTAATTATAATAATGCGTCGTTATTAAGCATTTTTGCAATTCAATACACAACAAAGGTTATTTTATGGTTTTAATTTAAAAATACACTTGTAAAACAGTTAGGGATTATTTTTAGCTTGGTTTTCATATCTATGTTTTTAATTCTACTTTAAAATAATATTCCAAAAACTAAATTTATATGTAGGTGTGTAGTAAGAACACCCACCGAATTACTACGCTTCTTTGGCGTAGTCGTCTATTTAAAATGGTTGAATTGTTCCATGCTCGGTTTCACGATGTAACTGAATTAGAATTACCTAATTGGATACTTGAAATGTTACAGCATATTATATAATATCATTGCTTATAAACGTTTGGTAAAACGTTTTAAGCAACAAGCGGTTAAACAATTAAATTTATTAGATAATAAATAAAAGTGTCTAGTTTAATTAAAATATTTTATTGCATGAATAAATTTTCGTTTTAGTTTAGATTGTCTATCCTTGATAATAATCTTTGCACAGTTAATCCTAGATAATATATAAATCGCGTGATTATGTATGTACTTGAGGTCAGTAACTTTGTACAATATTGCAAAAACATTATTTTTATTCTAAAAAATCTATCGCATTAAGATGTATTTAAATTTATGTTTTATGGTTCTACTTTTATAAGCTATTGGTGCAAACGTAATGCCAAATCCGAAAGTATCCACGTCCATCATGTTACAGAATGTATTTGTATATCATATCAAAAATATTTATCTAGAGACAATATCAACAAATTGAACATTTTAAACTGTGGTGAAGAAAGTTTTCTAACCTTGCCGATTATAAAAATTAATATTTATAAATTAAAAAACTGGCAGAAGTCTAAGCAGGTTGCAGAAAGAAAATTTAATTTAGAATTAGCTAACACCATGTTAAATTTTAATACAGTGCTAAATGTTTGTTAAGTTACCCACCAATGAATTAACTAAAGCTGGTCAAGGCTGGCATTAAAAAGGAAGCCTTAACATTGGCGTTTATATCGGGTGTAGCTGCCAAAGGTAAAAAGTTGTACCTAACCTGTCTTGCCTTGGTTTTGAAGTGTAGTTGTGTGTTTTTGGATAAATACTAATTATGGAAACGAAATCAAGGGATAAATTTTGCAATTATGAAAGAAGATCTGTTGCTAAAGATAGTAGGAAAGTAAAAGAATTGTTTAAATATTTACATTACACGTAGGTGCCTACTTTATTTAAGCTCTACATAGTTGTTCAATATTAACTTATATTTTTTGATGTTTCACACAAATATCCCGCAAAGTCCTTAACTGAAGCCTGATTTTTAACCGACTTCACGAGGAGGTTATCAATTGGACACGTATGTGTCATTATTATTATTATTATTATTATTATTATTATTTATTTTTTTATGTTTCACGCATAATTCTTAACGGACTAATTTCGATTTTTGTTTTGTTTTGTAGGTAAGTTCTGCCGAATGGTCCCATTTTATGTTTTTTTTTGCTGAAGTGAATGGAAACCTAAAAAAACTGGGAAAAACTAAAAAAAAACTCTTGGATTTGACAATTTTTGGGTGTGTACTTCGGAATGGTGACACCGATTTCAATAATTTTTTCTTCGTTGTGTTTACCATGACGGTCCGGTGGTCCTGTTGGCATTTGACTTTAAAAAAGAACAAAGGGGGGCGGGTAAGAGGGGTAAAACCGGAGCGGCTTAAAATTTTTCAGAAAATGTTGACTAATATCTCATTTTCGGGGTTAATGAGGGCATAAAATCTAATTTTGTCTAGTCTAGCATAATGTTTAAGAAGACGCCGGGGGCGTATTGGCATTGTTTACTACAGTGCAGCGCATATACGGCGTTGGAACGCAGTAAAGAATGGCCAAATGTTCGCCGCATGTATCCAGGCAAAGCTTACCGCGGTTCAGCACAAACTGAACGCGCGTTTTCAATTTTGTCGAATTTTAAGCCTAAACATTTTAGTTATTATTCGTCCAACCGATGTAATTTTTTGTGTGTATTTCAATTGACTGATTGTGCAATAATATAAACATATTTATTGAAAACGCGAAATGACTAAACAAGCCCATTGATAAAAATCAATTCGCAGCCGATTTGTTGACTTTTCCAATTTTCAACCAGCTAAAATCGATCTGATCTGACGGCGGTCTGTGAAAAAAAGTGTCACGTGGCATTCAACTCTCGTCAGGCAAAGTGTATAGTTTGTATATCGAAGGTGTTATTTAATAATCTTGCATCTGTATTATAGATATAACACATACGTTAATGATGATACATGGAGATGGAAGATGGAAGCTATGATGTAACCAGTGGCTTGCCGTCGAGGGGGCTAGGGGGGGCACAAGCCCCCCCCCCCGCCCTAGTTTTAACGGCGCCCTCGCGCCGCTACGGAGATTCACTGCCTACTATGACCACATACTCTCCATAAAAGGAAAATAATTTACGGCGCCCCCTGGAGATTCACTGCCTACTATGACCACATATTCTCCAATAATAGGAAAAAAATTTGGCGCCCCCAAATCATTGTGCCCCCTCCGCCTCTAAAGGCACGGCACGCCACTGGATGTAACATTAAGCTTTCGATATAAAAACGATATTTGAGGGTGGCATATTTATATTTAAAATACAAACCTAAAAACAGTATTCGAGGGTGACAAATTTATATTTAAAATACAAACAATATTTGAGGGTGACAAATTTAAATTTAAAAATCTTGTAAAAAATACTTTTTAAAAAAAGCTTTTATTATTTAGATGTATTAAAACGAAAAAAATAAGTATACTTTTTTCATTGTGGTAATGCTGAATGCTATTTCTGAGTGGACGTAGTTAGGTGGATCCTAAGAAAAGTAGTATCAAAGTTATCACTGAAACAGGTATAATATATTATGTTAAATTTATTGTCTCAAAAGCTTGTCGCGTAAATAGAAAAGAAAAAAATGCATATATATAATGCATATATACTTAGGTATTTGCAATTTCTGCTAAACAAAATTAATGCCTGTATGAACTTTTCGCGCGCGACGAGCTTTTAAGACAGTAAATTTAACATAATATATTAGTATATCTGTTTCAGTGATAACTTTGATTCTGATACTCCTTTTCTTAGGATCCACCCACGCTAACTACGTCCACTCAGAAATAGCATCCAGCATTACCAAAATGAAAAAACTATACTTATTTTTTTCGTTTTAGTACATCTAAATAATAAAAGCTTTTTTTAAAAAGTATTTTTTACAAGATTTTTAAATTTAAATTTGTCACCCTCAAATATTGTTTGTATTTTAAATATAAATTTGTCACCCTCGAATACTGTTTTTATGTTTGTATTTTAAATATAAATATGCCACCCTCAAATATTGTTTTTATATCGAAAGCTTAATGTTACATCATAGCTTCCATCTCGATGTATCATCATTAACGTATGTGTCATATCTATAATACAGATGCAAGATTATTAAATAACACCTTCGATATACAAACTATACACTTTGCCTTACGAGAGTTGAATGCCACGTGCCACTTTTTTTTCACAAACCGCCGACAGATCAGATCGATTTTAGCTGGTTGAAAATTGGAAAAGTCAACAAATCGGCTGCGAATTGATTTTTATCAATGGGCTTGTTTAGTCATTTCGCGTTTTCAATAAATATGTTTATATTATTGCACAATCAGTCAATTGAAATACACACATAAAAAATTACATCGGTTGGACGAATAATAACTAAAATGTTTAGGCTTAAAATTCGACAAAATTGAAAACGCGCGTTCAGTTTGTGCTGAACCGCGGTAAGCTTTGCCTGGATACATGCGGCGAACATTTGGCCATTCTTTACTGCGTTCCAACGCTGTATATGCGCTGCACTGTGGTAAACAATGCCAATACGCTTCCCGGGGAGCTACTGCCAATTTGCCCAAAAATGTTAAATAATGGTTCATTTTCGGGGTTATTGAAGTCGGAAAAGCCAAGTTTACGTAGAAAAAAATTATGTCGGGGAAGGCGGGCGCAAGGAACGGGTGGAAAATTCTTTAAAAATGTTAACTAAGTATGTCATTTACGGGGATACTGAGGTCTGAAAATCCAATATTACATGGACATTACAAATTTAAAGAGGGGGCGATAAGATGAAGGGAAAGGGAGAATAAGTGAACTAAAAGAAAGAAATAATTTTTTTTTCAAAAAAATTAACCAAAGGAAAAGCACTAAAACGTATTAAATAATATTTTTACGTATTTATAACTGTGATTAATGGTAAACTTAATTTTGTTCAAAGTTAGGTAACTTGTACACCGAAGTTCTGAACTTTGAATTCGGCGCTATTTCACAGTATAATGATCCGTAATGATAAATTCATTAACAATTAATAAGAAGTTGCGCGTACCTTAAAGTTCAGAACTTTTTTGTACAAATTACTAAAAGTCGAAAAATATCTAAAAATATTACTCTATTAATAATAATTTATTAATGTATTATCATTAAGGATTCCTATTATACTTTGAAATTGCGACGACTTCAAAGTTCACGACTTCGGTGTACAAGTTACCCAACTTTGAACAAAATTAAGTTATTATTATAGTACCACAGTTATAATTACGTAAAAAATATTCTTTCATACTTTCTAGTGCTTTTTCGGTTCATTTTTTTGAAAAACAAAATTATATATTAGATTTTACAGTATTCAACTCTTCTAATTATTTCGTCTGTCCCTTAATTTCATTTCCTGCATATGCGCAACCTTACAATTATAATTTTACACAAGAGTAGCGCAAAATGGTTTTATTTCTAAAATTTTGAAGAATAACAATATGGTACATTATTCAAATAGTCAAAATTTTATGTTAAAATGCACATTATAAATCAGCTTATTTTTTTCTACATTTTTTATTATAGTGTGCATGCTCCGACAGAAAGGTATGGAGTATGCACTTGGTTAGTAATGGTAAATTGAATGCCCATCTATAGAAGGATTTTTGTATTAGCTCGCTTTTTGAAAGATGACAGAAAGGTGTGTGACATTGACAGAACTTTAAAATTCCCCCAGTTTAAGCTCTCTTTAGGATTTTGCTATTTCTGGCCTGTCTTGTGTTTCGCTTTTTTGTGTTTTTGGACAAGCAAACACTTTTATTAGGGATTGCATTTTTTTCGTATCATTAATAACTTGATCCATTTGTCCTTTTGTCAACCTCATCCATACTGTACCTATATTTAAAATATTTCAAATTGACGTCAACCTTCAAAAAGTTAAACAAATTAGATTTAGATAGATATGACATTATTGACACATGATTTGTCAAAATTGTAGCGAGATCATTCGCAAATTTGACTTTACAGTCAGTTCAGAAGTGTATAATTTTAGTTTCAAATACCGAAGAAGAGATTTTTGTTTATATTTTTTGTTTTAGAATGTAAAATTTTGCAAGATTAACTAATTTTAATTAAAGATTTTACCATAGACATATGTACCGTGCGTTCAATTTAGCTTGATAACATTTTGATTCGCTGTAACTTTTTTGTTTTTAAAGATATCAAGGTAAACAAAAAAACGAAATGTAGGGTTAGTAGCCAAGTTTTTTTTGAGTTACACATAAAACAAAACACTAACAATTTTCTGAGATAATAGCCTAGGTACCTTATATTTTTTTAAAATGGAACACCCTCTATATTATATACATATGTATTCAATAGAATACGCTATTCTGATTACAATGATATAACACACTTTATATTTTAATCCACTCGTTTTTGATATATCGGCAAAAATATGAAATTTTTATCCTACTTAATCTCGAAGAGTGCCGTGACTAGATTTGTTTTCAGCCTACCAGAGTATTCGGAAAATGATCGCCGTCGATCCCGCATTTTTGCCGATATGTCAAAAACGAGTGGATTAAAATATAAAGTGTGTTATATCACCGTATACAGACAAATACGGTGGTTATATCATTGTAATCAGAATAGCGTATTCTATTGAATACATATATAATATACAGGGTGTTCCATTTAAAAAAATATAAGGTAGGCTATTATCAGAAAATTGTTAGTGTTTTGTTTTATGAGTAACTCAAAAAAAAACTTGGCTACTAACCCTACATTTTGTTTTTTTGTTTACCTTGACATCCTTAAAAAAAAAAGTTATAGCGAATCAAAATGTTATCAAGCTAAATTGAACGCACGGTACATACATTTAATCCCAGAATATTATGGAATTAGTTTACTTCAGAGTTAAGTCCACTCTGTGTTGAAAACAAATAAAAAATAAACATCGCCAAGGCTTTTGCAGTGGCAATAAGGAATATGCACATCTTTTTTTTATTGCATAAATCGTTGAAGGAAGTCTTTACAAACCAAAAAAAAAATTTTTTGAGGAAAATTACTAGGATCATTTAGCTACAAAAAATGTTTACTTTTCGGTATAATTTATTACAATTTAAAAAGCAGCCATTTGTCCTTAACGAATGATGACGTCAGGAGATCAGCAAAAATAAGTGTCAATCTACATGTTAACGTAAAACTTAACCTAAATAACTCGAAAACAAAACGTCGGATTGAAAAACGGATTCATAATTGAAACTTTAAAATCTCGAATACTTTCTTTTCGCAATACATTTACCTAAACCTAAGATTACTGTAAAATGGATATATTTTGGGAAAACTGGAAATTTTGACCCAAATATTTCAAGGTTTTTAATTTTTTGTGGGGTCAAAATGGTTCAAATTAAAATCCCATATACGTCGTCGGAAAGAGCTCGTCGAAATACGTGATATCCATATTTTTTAATTTCTTCATTATTTATAGGAAGGGAGCAATCGCCGCAATATGAATCATATGTATATATTGTTGAATTCGTGCTTCAATAAGCTTTCATTTGACACTCTACACGATACCCTTGTTTTTCCCCCAATTTACCTACTGAAATTAATCCCCAGAACCAAAATTTAACTTTTTATACTTCACGTCTATAATTGGGCCACCACACTCTATCTCTGTGCCAAATTTTAAATTTTTACGTCGAGAAAATCGCCTGTGACAGACAGACGGACGGACGGACACCGAAGTGATTCCATAAGTGTTCCGTTTTCACGGAACACTAAAAACTTCGAAAGTTGAAGGATTTGCAATATTACCCGGATAATATACTACTGTTTCTACCCTTAATTTCACTTTTACTCATCTACTGATGATTATTTTTTTCAATGTATATTTGTTAGGGTCAATATTTTTTACGTACTCCCTCTATATTACACAGAAACTCCAAAAATTATTTTCCTTTTAACTCCCCATTTACATAATTTGCATTATTAAAATCATTAGAGAAAAGAAAAAGTAGAGAGTAACGAAAACAAATAAATTAGAATATGTATATATCAACCATCGAATTAATTTTTTACATTCTATCATTTTTCCAAAGCGGTCTAACAATAATTTTGTTTTTTAGCTCAATTTCACACAATACACAATAAAAATGTATTTAAAATTACCTTTTTTGCTGCTTTGTGTAACAGCTGTTGGCGGAAAACTCAACGCCTTATCCAGGGTCGATGCCGGAGGCCACGATGGCACTGTGATGGAGTGTTTAAGTTTTATTTTAAGAACTATTTTTAAAGAAAATATAAACACACTAACTATTCTTAAATATGGCAAAGAAAGTTTTCCATTACGTTTACCTAGTGCAAAAATATATGGCTTTGATACAGTTAAAAGCTGGCCAAAGTATTTTTTTCCTGCTTATCTTCTACGTGGGGAGTTGACTGAAACGAGGAGTCTAATACAAAAATTGTTTGAACATAAACTATTGTGGCCTAGATCATGGTATATACTTTTTTCCAACTTTAGCGAGAGCAATAGCTTTTCGTTTTTTACTAAATACTACATAGCTAATGTTTTTGCTATTAATGCAAAAAATTTGGACATTTATACCATTGATCCATACAAATATGAAAATGTAAATTTTCCTGAAAATCATCCCTATAAAATTGGTTCTTGTAAAAAAACTGGAGAGATTTCATTTGAAACATATTTTTACAAATATCCAGAAAAATGGAGAAATACTACAGTGCACGAATATTTGCGGGTATTCGAACCATTTACTACCACTTTCCATGATGGGTTAGAAGATAAATTATTTGACTTGTTTAAAGAAAGATTGAAGTTTAAAAATCGCAGAAGAAAGGTCTCTAAAGAGGTGAGAATACATTTTCTACCACTATCAAATCACTTCTGCATAACTTTTATCAAATTGAAGCAAATTTGTAAAATTTAATTAGATTTATATTTTTTTAAGTAACCAAGAACTTTATGTCTGTTGCAACAATATTGCACACAAGTTTCTAATTTCCCAAATATTCTTAAAAATATGTCAAATACATGCACATTATTATTAGAAAAGTATTTATTTTGCCTTATTTTTAAGAATATTTACGAACTTCGAAACTTGTGTGTAATATCGTTGCAACAGACATGAAGTTTTTGGTTACTTAAAAAAATATAAATCGAAGTAAATTTTACAAATCTGCTTCAATTGGATAAAAACTATGCAGAAGTGATTTGATTGTGGTTAATTTGAAAACGTATTATAGCTGAAATATAAAGAGAATCATTACACGGGGCAATTTAAAATTTAAAAAAATATATATATTTTTTTTTAGAATAGAAAGCCATGCCTTTGTATTTGGACATATCTTTTAATTCTAAACAACTTTCCTTTATAACGTTTTTCTGTATAGTCTCTGGTATTACATACGCATATTGCCGTTGTCCACAGCACCGACAACGGCAACGACGATACACTAGACAAGCAGTGCTGCTCTCTTCACCACGTCTCGTGCGGACCGATGATTTGCGTTTCTTTATCCAACCACAAACAATAATAAGTTATGCTGTGTTAATGTTATCCATATACCTATTAGTTTGAATTTCAGATTTAATTTGGTGTGAGTGAGATTTGTTAGTACTGGAAAATGCCTTCTGATCTCGTATACGCGATTAATCGTCCCGGAGCAATGAAGTCTTTACCCTAAGAGCATGTGGGGAACGAGCCCAGGGTCTCCGGCCTCATGAGGGCCCCGAAATGCCGTACAATCATATTTTTGAAGCTTTAACATCAATTGCCAGAAACACCGGTAAACCAATACCAATATAGAAACGAGGCTTAAAGCCTTGCGAAAAAATGGAAAAACTGGAGACCGTTACCCTAACGGAGATATGGAATGACCTGAGAATTATCAATAAAACAAGCTAAGCTTACAGAATAATACCATAACAATGGACATTGCAACAAAACTTGTTGCATCTCATGCCGATTATATCAGTAGCCCACGCAGCAATTTCGATCAGTACGAATCGGCTGCCAAAAAAAAAATCCAAATGCTGACTATAAAGATAAATCTTAAAGAGAAAGAATTCGCAGGAAACGCATCACTTTTTTGAAAGAACCATCAGAGACCGTGCAGTTGAATGGCAAAGAAAAATTCGTATAGAAACGGTTCTTCCTATAATCGACACATTGGATGCTCATTATTTAAAGCAACGATCGGAATCATACAAGGAAATTAACAAACGGTTTAGTTTTCTTTCTCAGTTAAAAACAATCGATCCTGACCAGTTGAGAAAAAATGCGAAGAATTTGCAGAATTCTATCACGAAGACGTTAACGCTAACGAGCTCAATTCAGAATGTTTTCATTTAAGACAGTACTTGAAAAACCTTGCAAATGAATCCCCGGACTTTAGTATCTCAGCCTTACATACTCTAATAAAGGCAGACAAATTAGAAAAAACTTTCAGGAATATGGAAGTTTCTACAAGGATATTCCTTTGTCTAATGGTCACCAATTGCAGCGGAGAGCGTTCATTTTCACAACTAAAAAGAATAAAAAAATGAATTACGAACGACTTGCTAATTACAAGAACGGCTTACTAATTTCTTATTCTGTGCATAGAAACTGATAATCCTTCAAAAATTGGACTTTGAGGATATAATTGAAGATTTTGCATTTCAGAAATTTTGAAAGAACCATTAACATCAACGCAAGTTCAATTCTTGAAACAGTAATCACATTCCTTATATTTTTTGTATGAAGCTAACCATAATAACCAATAAAGTCATTAAACAAAAGGCATTTTGATGTTTTCATTCAGGTTTTTCCTGGCTTTCTAAAAGGGCCCCTAAACTCTGTGTCGAAGGGTCCCTGCATGGAATAAAAAGGCTCTGTCCCGGAGACCACATAAAGAGAGTAACTATCTACTAGTAGGTGCAGATTGAAAGGAAGCAAGAAAATGTAAATATACTAAGTGACAAAGAAAGGTAAACACCCATTTATATTTAATATATTTTAATAATTTTTGGCTTACATGTTTAGTAGGCAATGGTTAATTAATTAATAATTGATTAGGTTTCCAGCCAAATCCGATAAACACCAATGGAATTAAGTTCATTAATGTGTCGAATATCCTCGGTTTCTTATACACGCATTGACACGCCTGGGCATTGTTCTGATAAGATGGTCTATCGTCTTGGGGTATCTCATTCCAGGCTACCTCTACCTCATGTCTAAGTGCTGCCAGAGTCTGAGGGGGTTGCTGTAAGTTTAACAACTTGCGACCAATGATGTCCCACACATGTTCGATCGGTGACAGCAGATCAGGTGATCTTGGTGGCCATGGTAAGCGGTTAATGTGGTGTTGGTTCATGAAGTCCAGGGCTTGTCTAGCTACATGCGGTTTGGCGTTATCTTGTTGAAAACTAGCGTTCTGGAGGGTTTCCAGATATGGAAGGATATGTGGTTCCACTACTTCCTGAATGTAACGGCGCGCTGTTATGTTACCTCTAATGGAGACTAGAGGTGTCCTGCTATATGCAATGGCATCCCATATCATTACCCCCACGGTATGATGAACATGCCTCTCCATGTCAAACTGTGGATCACGTCTTTCACCATGCACGTCGCCTTCTTACCCTTGCACGACCATCATGCATACCCAAACAAAAGCGGGATTCATCGCTAAAGACCACTCTGTTCCATTCATCGTTCCATTGTAGTGTCTCTGCGCCATTGCAGTCGATTGCGTCGATGCTCAGGAGTGAGGGGCAACACCCAATGGGGACGGTAAGAAAAAAGACCAAAACTTCTTATCCGTCGATATACTGTACGCATCCCAACCACCCTTCCATGTTCTTCAAACCACTGATTCGCAATCGCCCGACTGGTACTAAAGCGGTCTCCAAGAGCCAAAAGTCTAAGACGACGATCTTGACGCTCGGTTGTTCCCCTGCGACGTCCAGTGCCCCTAGCTCTGTGTTCACGGGCTTCTTGGGTCCATGCCTGCCAACATCTCAAAATGGTGCGTAAAGATCTGTTGGTTCTTCTGTTAATTTCTCTAACTGAAAGATCTGCTTCTCGTAAGCCCACAATCCGCCCCCTCTCAAAGTCACTAAGCTGAGGAATTTGACCAAGTCTACGCACTCGTGGCATAATTATGCCTTAAAACAACACTTTGCAAAACACTTTTTATCAGTCAAGCCACAAATGTGAACAAAAATTGCTAAAACTACAATCGCATGCAGCTCAAACCAGTGTAAAATAGCCGGGTAAAAACGCCAAGATAGTGCATAGATAAGGCTGAAAATTTAATCAGTTTTTATTTGACCCAAAAATAAACAGCAAACAAAATGACGAATCGTCGTTTCTTCCTCTTCGCCAAAAAGTTAAACAACCACCCCTCTTAATACTTGCGGTGCCATCTCATCTTAATGATTAATGTTGAAAATATTAATATGGAAAAGTACAATTTCATTGTAGGTAGGGATAGGCGAGTTTCACGGTCAGCGCCCCCGATGCCTGTACTCTTAAGTCTTAAGCCAACAGTTTTGCGCGGGAGAGCCAAACTTTCTTTACTATAAATTCCGTGTACTGTGGTCTTAACTATATATCTTTTGCTTACAGATGTATTTCCTTTCCCTTACCTCTAATCCCCAAAATAGCTTATCAACAGATTGAATTTCCGTCCTTTCACATATCCATTAGCATTTATATTTGCAACTAATATAGACTACGTACTTCAGAAAAGATATGTCTTTTCGTAAGACCCAAATGAATTATATGTTCTTTATCTCATTTTTTAGACTAAAACAAGTCAATTGCTTCAAAACGATATCGACTGTCAAAGGAAAATTCGAGAAAACAAAATCGATGTCTATGGAGGCGTCTTTTCCTTAAAAACAGAAGACGATCCAATGGATTATGATCGTTCACCAGCTTACATTTACAAAGCCATAGTCTGGATGACACCAAATGGCCCTTCAATATCAGAAGTATCCAGAATTGGAAGTATTTTTTCGTACTATTTTTATTTAAGTTGGATTTTAATTTTGTTGGTTGTATCAATCCTAGCTAAGCTTGTATATAAAATAAGCATAGCATTAATTTTAAGCGGGGCTTTGAAAATTTTACTAGAATATCCAGTAATTCATCAATATCGTTTAAGATCATTATCTTCGCAATTAGCTGTAGGTGCATGGATCTTGGCGATGCTCACCATTTCTGCAGTTTTCAAAAATTATCTTGCAGTTATTACCGCTACATCAGTTAGAAAACACCAACTTGAATCTTTAGATGACATTCTTAAATCGGATTTAAAACTGGCAGGTTCGGTAAATAAGTACATGAAAGAAATGTTTAGCACCGAAAAACCTGGAGTATTTAAAATAAACTTCGACAAAATGGAGAAATGCAATTTTGAAGAATGCATGAATAGGACAGCATTTCAAAAAGATACTGCTACCCTAGTTGAAAAATTAGTGGCTACGCATCATTATATCCCTTTGTATTTTCGGGATGAAAATGGGTACAGCATTGTACATCTTACTTCGGAAATTGTATTGACTGAAACAGTTCAGATGATTTTTTCGAAGGGTTATCCTTTGTTCAAAGGTTTTGCCAATATCATATCATGGTCTAATGCCAATGGATGGTTTAGGCAACAACTAGATAGTCTGGCAAGAGCTACCGAAATAAAAACGATTAAAATTGATATCACAAAAGAAAGCGTATCGCTAAAATCTGTAGCATTCGTGTTTTATATATGGATGGGTGGCATCACTCTAACACTTTTCACTTTTTGCGTGGAAGTTATAACTTTTAATGCAAAAGAGAGTTTACTAGAAAATAGATAATTAGCAATTTAAGTCTGTTCTAAATTTACAGAAATTACGAGTGAACTAGTTTTTAGAAGAAACATACTATTATGAAACTATATAGCAAAGAAACATTTAGGTTTAAAATGATTATGAAGCTGTCTAAAACGGTGTGATTTTGATTTTTTCGAAGGGCTTTCCTGTATTTACAGGCAGCGCAAATATCATTTTATGAACCAATATGGACAATGGATGGTTTTTTTGGCGCTTGAAAAGATGCGCTTGGCCCTTCAAAGTCAATTTTCTGAGATTCCGACCCGAGAAGAGCCATCAACGAGAAGCTACAATCCCTAAGTAATTGTTTATTATAGCTCATTCACTTAAGTTTGCATGTCTATTATTTAATATTACTGGGATGTTCCCTAATGGATATTTTTAATATTTTTATTATTATACTGCCTTCTTGTTTTGTTTACTACAGATTATGGTTGTTTAGGTATAAAAATAAGGGAGTTTGCATTTTGGGCACCAAGGCAATAAATGGACTAATTCAACATGCATTTTGGGCACCGACCCAAAAGATCCTCATTACAAAAATTGCATTTTGGGCACCGAGCCTCTTATTTTATATAAGCTTATTATTCATTCGTCATTATTATAATTTTGGGTAGGTTAATAGGTAAATAATACATAACTATTTTAAAGCATACGAAAATATGTTTATTATTGTATAATGATTACATTAATTGTACAAAATATCTTAATCTAAATATCTTATTTATTGACATAACAATGGAATGACAAACATTTCATAAAGTGTAGCCTATTGATTTCCTTATTTTGGTATTTAATAATCTTTGATTCAATAAATTTCTGTCTTTTCTTAACTTTCATGTCATGGATTTGTATAGGTTTTTGAAGACTTTGAATTTTAATATATGTGTCGGTTTGAAACTCTTTCAGTTTTTCAACAAAAACGAATAGGTTAGGATGTTCAGCATATATGGAGTTGTTAAAATTACTGTGAAAAGACTCACAAGCATTTGTTGTACGAGTGATGGTAGATGAATGTTCTGCCCAGATAATAGGTGGAAAAAGTGACTCTTCAGAAATATAAGTATCTACTAAATAGTCGGCATATTTCACAACTCGGGGGTCTTGGGGCATATTTTCAGACAATTGAAGAGCAAAACACTCACCTACTTCAGTCGGATCGAGATACATAAGTGCAAAAGTCAATTTTAACCACTTGCCTATTTCGCTTGCCTCATGCTTGTATTCCGGTACCAAACCACAAGTTTGAATTTTTCGGTACCATGCCTGAGACAAGTGAAACCTACAACCAACAATTTTAGCATTAGGCCAAGTGTTTAATATAGCAAGGTGTATGGCTTTCTCAAAATCTACAACTACCTCTATAATATTTAAATCAATTCGTTTTGACAAACACGCGCCTATGACTAGTTGAAATAGTTTTGTGTATATTTCCGCGCTCTTACTTGGAAGCAAACAATAAATAAGCGGTATGTATCTTCCATTTACAAAACCGTGTATAGTGAAAAATTGGCAGAAGAATTTTGTACAGTACCTAAAAGTACCATCTATGTAAATGCGTGACACGTCTTTAACAATGTTGATATTTGTATCACAAGAAAAAATTATGATGTTATCTCTTTCGTTATTAATTAGTACGAAATTCTCATTTCGCGACGTAACTACATTCAAACTAGATAAAGCTATATGTACCTCTTTCATGTTCTTCGGCAAAGTTGGTAGTGTTCGTCGGCGGCTGTTGTACATATTGTGTCTTATGTATTGGACATCCCTTGTCGTTAAGTTACTCGGAAGGTCCCTTTGTAACTCCTGGCGTATGATCTTCATAGGTTTTTCCGCAAGGTCTTCTGTAGCTTTCCTTTTGCAAGCAGCACTTACAACTTGTCGTGTTAGGCTTGCCAAATTTGCCTCGTGGTTGTGCTCTCCTGGATGTTTAGTTATTACGATGTCGTTTGATGACCCGAGGGTATGTACCGTTGCTTTGCACTGCCGATTAGTACACCTCCAAAACTTTTCGCTCGTTGACTTTATGTCTTTAGTAAAACTAAATTTAAAATTATCAAACACTAACACTGGTTTTCCTCTATTACTGGAAATTATTTTGGTTTCCATTGCAACTATACACGATCCGCGCTATAACAATCTCAATAACCAAAGAATAATAAAATGTGTTTCATTTTTGCAGGGGGGCTTTATATAGGTTACATGAGAACAATATCCTTACTTATTCTGGGAACTATAAATATTTAACAATGTGGAAGGGTTGATTTCGAGTTGACCATTAATACGTACTTAAATCGTAATTAAATCTTTGGTGTCCAAATTGCAGTTTTCATAATCCCTCGAAACTGACCGCAAAGGGTACCTACCTGTTTGGTGCCCGATTTGCATGCGCCCAAAAATAAGGTACAATGGTATTTTATTTAGACCCAGGTAGTACCTATTTTAGGTAAATACATTAAATATTTTAATATTTAAATTTATTGTTTTCTTAAATGTGTATAGTAAGTTAGGGATTCAGTAGGAATAAAAAAAATCATTACATTTCATATTTTGTAAAATCTTCGGCTTTGCTATATCTTACTATAATTTAAATTTTTATATAAAAAAGTAGCTGACATATATATTATATACTATGTCAGAAAGTTCTAAACAAAAAAAAAGGGCATTATTCTATTATTAAATATTATTGAAATTTTCTCCGAATGCATATTTTTATTATGTTATTAATAATTATTCTTCCTTCTTGTTTATTCAAAATTATGGTTGTTTAGGTATAAAAATAAGGCTGCTCACGAACTCCGCCGGATTAAGACAGTCACAGGTATATTTCGAAAATTGGCCTGTATGGAGTACCCATAAACTCCGCCGTAGTGGTAATTAGAGGTTGTTCCAGGTAATTGTACAAATCGATCAGGTTCGTTGATGTAGGTAATTAGATTTTATATATTTATTTATATTAGTATTGACAACAAGGGATTTCACATATATAAGAAATAATATATAATGCTCGAAAATCTGTCTTCCCTGCTCTGCCAAAATCTGTTGAAAAAATCCAAGAATATTTGAAAAATGCTAATATAACCACGATAAAAAACGAACCATTTTTAATGGAGAACGACGAAGTTAACAACATCGTAGATAGAACTTTTGATTACTGCCCAAAACTTTTTCTTCAGTTCTTCACTATACACGGCTTACAAAACTCTCACTATATTCCATTGGTGATTTGTTTATTGCCTGATAAATAGTTGACAACGTATATGCAAGCATTCATAGCCATTGCCGCAAGGTGTCAGAGTTTAAACTTAATTCTCCAACCCAAGGAAATCGTTGCCGACTTTGAAAAAGCCATCCATGATGCAGCAAGGAACATTTTTCCACATGTCCGGATTACAGGATGCCAGTTATTAAGATAGTTTAATATTAATATCAAGCGTATAGTTTTAGACAGGGTTTAATAAAAAAATTGAAATGAAGTTTTATGGATTTATTTACAATATTATGCATAATTATGATGCGGCGGAGTTTATGTATGAGATTCTTGAAGCTGCCGGCGGAGTTTATGTATAGTAAATATGGCTGGTCAATTAGTCCGGCGGAGTTTAGGAACACCCAAAAATAAGTTATACTGGTACCTACCTGCTTATGGTTTCTTTCCTATTTGGTCCCAGGTAGTACGTATTTTAGGTAGTACTTAAATTTATTGTGTTTCTACAAAATTTTGATAAGTTTAGAATTCAGTTGGAATGAAATATATATATATATATACTCGATTTGAAATTGGTTGATAGTAATAAAGCATTAAAATCCGTCAAACACGTACACAGAGTGGTCCACCTAAATTGCCAAGTTTTAAATAGTATATACATTGAAAGTCTAGACCCTTTTGCATTTATTAAACTTTCCATTCCTATAGATCTGATAAGGGCGTCGAATACAAAGCTTAACCCGAGGCTCGAACAATAAGCGGTAGTATTCTACCTGTGATGTTTTGCACTCATGCACGTGCTTTCGGGTGGGTTTAAGTTTATATTAAACACAATAATTATATAATTTAGTGAACATTCGGATGTGTGGCATAATTTGTTACCCTTGTATTTGAATAAATATAATACTAATAACAATAAAGCAACTAATAAACAAGTAAATTTGGAAAAATGTTTCTATTTGAAATTCTATAAAATTTATAGTAAGTCATTACAGTTCTTCGCTTTAAATTAATCATCATCAGAAAATGAAATATCTGAGGGACTGTCTTCTTCCCCTAAATTGATAATAAGTGGTTCGACCGTTTTCTCCAGTAAACTATCCAATTGCCACATTTTTTCCTCCTCCTTTAGTACATGCTCTATACATCTTTGCCACTTCCCCGCGTTGACTTCTTGAAGCGCTTCTTCAAAGAGTTTTTGAACATCACTCATTTTATAAGTGGTATTTTGTCTAGCCACATAACCTTTCACATGAGCCCATACCAGTTCGATCGGATTTAATTCGCAATGGTAGGGGGGGAGCCGAAGCACTATTATATTTTGTTTTTTGGCCATTTCGTCAACAACATATTTTTGAAACCGATGTTTATGGGTGTTTACAATTGATAGCAACTCCTTTTTAACCATATTGTCCTCAAATTGTATTTGTTTCTCCACAAGCCACTCGATAATTTTTGCTTTTCGCCAAGCAGTTGTAGGCATCTTCTCCAATCTTCTGGAGTGATACGGAGCGTTATCTAACACAATGACGGAGCCAGGTGGAATCAGCTCTATCATTTGTTCGAAATACTCCTCAAAAACATCAGCATTCATATCCTCGTGGTAATCGCCTGTACGAACTGATTGGAATGATAATAGTCCACCTTCTAAAAATCCATTGGAGCTACCGATGTGAGTTATAATTAATCGTTTTCCTTTTCCAGAGGGCGGATTTATTCCTGTTGATAGACCGTCTAAAAATGCTTGCCGGTGAGAAGTCACATTTTTGTCTGTCCATATTTTTCCAACTGTGTAGCCTTCGTTCAGCCATGTTTCGTCCAAATAGAAAATTGTTTTGTTTTCATTGCGAAATTTTCTTATTTTTCTCAAATAATTACGTTTTATACCAATAAGTAGAGGTACCTAATTTTTCGTAACTACCTGAAAAGTAACATTGTGTATTAATTGTTCCCGGAATTCTCGGCATAATTATTTTTACCTGTTATGACAATAATGATTACTAAATTATTCGGATAAGTAAATAGGGTTCAAACCGGCACGTCAGGTAGGTGCGCCTATGGAATCGGCTGCTAAAAATGATTTATTACTATCAACCAATTTCAAATCGAGTATATATATATATATATATATATATATATATATATATATATATATATATATATATATATATATATATATATATATATATATAGTAGAAAAATGGAAGATTTCTTGGCCTATAGGTAATATAATAAATGTAAATGCGAAGATTTACTTCTTCGCTAGTGCAGCGAAAAGGCCGTGAATGAAAAATAAAAATAATGAGTACTATCTTACTACTTATTCATAATCTATACAGAAAATTGTATCCATGTTGTTGCTCTGCAGAAGCTCGAAGTAATTATTTTTTTCCGGTTGTATTACCTAGTTATCGTTTCAAAAATTATGATTTATGATGGTTGATTTATTAGATAATAATTGTACAGTTGTTTCTATCTCCTATTTTATGTTTCTGTGTATATTAAGTATAGCCACACCGGACACCGTCTAAGTAAAAACGGCTGTGTTGTGGTATCGCATTAATAGTTATTATCCTAACAAGTGCGGAAAGAGTCACTTTCCCGCAAGCGACTGCCGTTACCCGAACGACGCGAAGCGGAGTTCGGGTAAGCAGTCGAGTGCGGGAAAGTGCCTTTCCGCATGAGTTAGGATCAAATTTTTTTCTACTAGCGTTAAAAAAACCAACATCATTTTTACAAAGTTTATTATTTTTTAATAAACAAAAAATAACAGGTATATAATGTTTACTTATTACTTATTATATATATTTATCGTAAAAGTACAATTGGATGCACTGTGTAAATTAATTGCTGAAGCTAGAGAGGTTGAAGTTGACTGATTCTGCATAGTGGAAGTTTGAAGAGACAGAGGTGTTGAACTTTCATGGACGCTACTGGGACCCGGTGCAATATCTAGGGACGTGGATGTTTCTAAGATGCAACTGGAAGTCGTTGGAATAGCTTGACTGATATTGAGAATTTTGTTGGACATATCTTTTTTCTGTTTGATGGACTCCTCTAGGTAGCCTTCGGCAACAGACGTGGATTTCCATCCCCCTAGGCGTTTAATATTCGTTATTCCTTCACCAGAATTGGCCAGTAGAGTGGCCGATGAGCGCCTAAAGCTGTGACCGGTGTACAATTCAGGATTTTTATGTCCTATATAAGCCGCGATGTTAGAGGGCATTTTCCCTATGGTATTGATACCAACACACTGGGTAGTGCATTTTCCATTTCTGTAGTTTAAAAAAAATCGGCGGTGTGGAGTTTGTTTTGGTCGTAACCCTGCATATTATATAATAATATTATTCATACATCACCAAAATTTTATTTCAATATAAAACATTAAAAAATATTTTCCCGCACTCAGTGCGGGAAAAATTTTCCCGCACGGTGCGGGAAAAATTTTCCCGCACGGTGCGGGAAACTTAGTCTTTCAGAGACAAAATGAGTGCGGGAAAACGGTGAATTGCGCACGCTAGTAGAAAAAATAATTATACTTAAAAAACAACAATTTAGTATGGTTCTATATTAAATTATCTGTTAGGCAGTACATATTTTTTAAAGCCCTAAAAGGTGATACAATCCCACATAATAATTTGAAATACATTAAAACCTATGCTATAATTTTCTATATTACTGCAGACTAAACAGACGCCTCTATATTTAAGGCAATAGAAATTTGGTTTTTACATTTATTTTCATTATTATTCAAATTTCTGTCAGACATAAAAAAATAATATTAAATGTAGTTATCAGTTCACATCTCTGCTATTTTTTACAGTACTGTTGCTTAGTTAGGTAACTGCTAAAAAATTGCTATCAAATATCACATCAAAGAAATTTATGCTCACATTCACTAAGACAATTGTTAAGATTTAGTACTGGTTGAAATTAAGATATTCTAGTTAATCAATTAGGTCTTAACAAGTTTTTGTCTGTCACTGTTAATAAGTTGTTATGAGATCCTCTAAGATTTCAATGATTTGCTTGATTTCCAAATGATTTTATCTTGGAACAAATTGCTAAAATGAATTCAGTTCCATCATTGTGGAAAATACATACTTAAATTTCTTGATGAATTTGAAAAGAGTCTCGGAAATAAGTTCATAGTAAAAACTTAGTTGTCTTATTTTTACACTTGTCAGCTAAAACTTTTGGTTGTCAAATTAGACTGGTCTAGCGTTGGAAAATCTGGCCGTTAATATTTAAATTAAATTTACACCCTTTTAAAGGTTATTAATTCATATTTGATACATACAACAATTTTTGGAATATCTGTGAAATTCCTTTTATACCATCTGAAAAATTCTACAGGATGATTTGTTTGATCGCCAAATTATTTTTTTTTCAATTAACGAATAACTAAATGATCACTCTTAAGCCATTTTACTGTTTAAAAATGTACCATAGAACCATTAAAACTGACAAAAATTGTATGATTTGCACGACAGCATATTTTAAGAAACTAAGTCTAAGAAAAATAAATGTGAAAAATGTTTAAGATAAAAAAATGTATCACCCTGTATTTTGGAAATCCAGCGTTGTCAGACCTCTACATACACAGGGTGTCCGAAAAGTCTTAGTATGAGCAAATATCTTTGCTATTAGTAAAGATAGAGACACCAAACTTTAGGTGTATCTTATTGGTTAATAAATCTAGTTTTTTATGAAATTTCTCTTTTTCAACCCCCTTGAGGGGTGACGCTAGGGAGTAAAGGTCAAACATTTTAAATGCAACCCTATGCCGTGTGGTAGATCATTTTAAAAGTCTTCAAAAAATAAACATTTTGCCGCAAATCCCAGGTCCGTATCTTAATTCGTTTTTAAATGGCAAGCCCTTACATATTAAAAATGGTGAAAAGGAAATTAAAAACTTGATTACCTTTATTTATCTTATTACCTTAAAAGTTGTTCAAAATTACCACTATGAACTTCTTGGCAGTAATACAGTCGAGTGTGGAACTCACTCTTGATATTTTCGAGAGTGGCAGGTGTTACGTCTTGACAAAGTCCCAAAATCGACATCAATACTGCCAAGAAGTTCATGGTGGTCATTTTGAACAACTTTTAAAGTAATAAGAGCAGGTATCCCAATCAAAACTGTAAAAGAAACTGTAATAGAAACCAATCATAGTGATGGAACTCAGGTAGACAATGTACAGGGTGTCCGAGATAAGACGCCTCATATGGAAAATTGTAAAAGATACTTTAAAATAAAATTTCTTAATTTTACCTGTTTTAATTCAATTGGATTTTATTTACACAGGGTGTTTTATTTTTTCTGGGCAGGTACGCACTTTATTATTTTCAATGGCACACCCTATACATAAGTATATTATTACAGATTTGTATAGTGCCTTTAAAGGCGAGTTCAATGTTATATAGTAGTATGGGTCTATGATGCAATGTTTCGGATTTATTGGCAATTATCTTCAGTTTTTGACATATCTTTAAATTAACATACTTAAATAGGTAGGTTATTAACATGCTTTTTAAAATTCTGCTTGGGCCAAAAGAAATACTTAACCGTGCCTCATTTACAGCCCAAAGTAAAAATTTTAAAATCAAGGGATGATACAGTGTTGCCATGTTTCGCGTATTGGGAAATAACACTTGCATATAATTTTTTTTTTATTTTTTATTTAAACATATTATGTAAGTTAGATGCAAAAGAAAATCATCAATATGTAATAATAGACCCATGTTGTTATACATACTCTTTTAATTCCCTATTTAGAATGGACATAATATACAGGGGATTCCATTTCAAAAAGTCAAGTAATTTCCCAATACGCGAAACATGGCAACACTTATTTTAAAATTTTTACTTTAGGCTGTAAATGAGGTACAGTTTAGTATTTTTTGGCGCAAGCAGGATTTTAAAAAGCATGCTAATAACCTATTTATGTTAATTTAAAGGTATGTCAAAAACTGAAGATAATTGCCAATAAATCCGGAACGTTGCATCATAGACCTATACTACTATAATATAATATTGAACTCGTCTCTAAAGGCACTATTTAAATCTGTAATAATATATAGGGTGTACCGTTGAAAATAATAAAGTGTGTACCTGCCCCGGAAAAATAAAACACCCTTTTTAGGATCCGGCCAAACCGGGTACCCGGTCAATTAAGACCCGGCAAAACCGGGTACCCGGCAGGGTACTCGGTTTTGACCGGGTACCCGTTACATCCCTAGAAATAAATTCATATTTGGCGTTGCCGTTAATTGATAGACAATCAATCCCATTTTCGTGGTGGAAAATAAATTCAGAGAGATTTCCTAATCTAGCAAAGCTTGGTAAAAAGTTTCTCTCAGCACCTGCCTCAACAATATTTAGTGAATGGTTGTTTTCAGAAGGGGATAATATTTATGAAGAAACCCGAAACCGACTATCCTCTGAGAATGGTGAAATGTTAGTTTATCTTCATCACAATTTGCCATTAATTGATTTAAGTTATTAAATTTTTAACAAAGTTTATTGTTATAACCTTTTAAAATGTGTTTTTTATGTATTTTTTATCATCACAAAAATACACCGTTTCAGTTCTTTTATGCTTTATTTTACCAAAAACAGAAAACAAAATAAAAAAACGGGTACCCGGCCGGGTAACCTGATACCCGGCAAAACCGGGTATCCGGCCTACGCGGCCGGGTACCCGGTTTTGGCCGGGTAGACCGAGTACCCGTTACATCCCTAAATAAAACTCCAAATAAATTAAGACATGAGGTAAAATTAGTAAACTTTCATTTTAAACATTTTAATGTATCTCAAAAGTTGCGTTTCCTATGGGGCGGCTGACGCTCGCGGCTGCCGCACAGCGTCTGCTGACGCCAGTATATCCATTGACGTTGACGCTCGCGTCTGACGCTCGAAAAGAAACGGATAGATTAAATTATCACATGAGCAGTACTAGGCGTCAGACGCTGTGCGGCAGCCGCGAGCGTCAGCCGCCCCATAGGAAACGCACCTTTACAGTTTTCCATATAAGGGGATAGGGCGTCTTATCTCGGACACCCTGTACATTGCCCAATGCATACACGGAGGACAAAAATGACGCAAACAATTTTACCATTTCTGCAGCAGTATCACTTGTAGCACCATTATACTGCATGTTTAGTGGGAAATTACTTATGTCCATTATGAAGATTAACAAAATCCGAAAATCGTCCAGGGTCCTCTAATCCTCCGAAATTCTATTTTCAATCCTACTGATATAGACATCTTAACAGTTTTCTTTTTTGCTTACAGTGATCCCTTAATTCAGAAAACTGGCGATAACAACTTTTATCACCCGACTCCATAAACTGTTTATAAGCGATTTTCTTCAGTTCAGTATTATACCATTTAGGGAAAAAATTCATGTACCCAGTGGTCGCTAAAACGTAGCAATCGGTATGTTTTGTTTTGATCCTAGTTTTGAGGTGAAAGGCAGCGAATCAAATACAGGTTAATATTAAAAGTGTTGATTTGCAAAATCTGCAAAAATGCACCACCTCACATCAATTTAGCAACAATTTGACACAAATTAGTTTGTTATCTGCCAACTTCAGCAGTTAACCGCCAGTAACCTACATCTAATAGGATTATTAAAGCATTATCCTATCATTAAACAATGTCGTCATCGCTGACGTCGGAGCACATTTTCCCCTATAACCAGTTATTAAAATTTTAATACCATTTATGAAATGACATGTCACAAAAAAATCCTAAGTATATCACTGTAATCCTAAGCCCCTTTAGTGCTTCTGAACAATAATTTTTAAAACTTCATTCAGACCAACTTAACTAAATTACTAATGGATTACTTCTACAAAAAAAGTTATATGAAAATGGTGAATATACACACCAAAAGAAACTCTGGACATCTCTAGCTTTGCTTTCACGATGGTTTATGTAACTCTTTCACTATAAAAACCACTACTCCACTTTTATATCAAGTGTCTTTTTCCCTAAGCTCTTCGAATGCCACAATTAAAATCAACAATTTTCTTTAAACTAATAAAAAAATGATTTATGTAGAATACCTACATATATTACAATATCTTAATAATCTTACATAGGGGAATTTTTAGTCCACGGCTTTAATGGTAATAAACCTAGATAAAATACAAACTACAACAATGGTGGAGCATACAAAACATGCCACAAATATGTAAAAAGTATCTTCATCAAATACATCTGTAAATGCCGGTATTTGATTATAAATTGTATGTACAAATTTTGCACTGTCTTGGCCTGATTTTGACACCATTTTTACCGTCTCTTATTCAGTTTCTTGACAGAAGTCTTAGAAGATTTTGTAACAGGGGCTGTGGTTACTTCTTCAACTTTCACTTTTGAACTTATATGTTCATTTATTTTTTGCAAAATTTCCAATGTTGTGAGGTTACTTGCTAAAAATTTTATACTTCTAAAAGAGAAATGAAAGTTAGTATTTCCCGAGGTATTTCCCAATAATACAATATTGTGTCAGAAAGATAGGATATTATTCTTAATAATTATAACTCACAATGTAGGTATTTCCTAAATTTTGCTACAGCCAGAATTTATTAATAATTAAAAATTTTGCTGACGAAAGAATAAAAGATATACCTATTACAGAAGCCACTGTGCTTTTTAATCAAGAAGGTCGAAAGGTTTGTCTATAACCACAAAATATAGACAAGAAACAGGGCCATAACATACACCCCGCAACACCTTTTTCGCGCGGGGGGGGGGGGGCAGACCTTAAAGGGGGCCAAAGCTCGATATAGCAGGGGCCAATTCATATAAATACCTCTAGGTCCAAACTTGATGTTGCGGGGAGGCCTCATGATTTTGCATTACACCACTGACAAAACATCTATGCAGTAATCATACAAACGCTTTTTTACAGTAACTATTTAAATGCATATACATTTTAAGCTACTTAGTACATGAATAATTGTATACTAACCCAGAGTCCACCAAATCAATCCTTATTTCAGGCTCGCTTCTGTCACAAACAATGTTAGTTCTAATAGCACAATTTATATTGGTTTCTTGAACTTTTGGTGTTGATATGTGATACAAAAAGTCCCTAAAACAAAACCATTGGTCTAGAACACTAAATAATCTCCACAGACTTGCGCTAGGTCTATTTTTGGAAATCAATATTCCAAGATTTGAGGTTATCTTTACCTGGCAGTAACAGCTTTAAGGTGAAATGGATCGAATTGTACTTGTATCTTTTTTACTGGTTTTAAATTAATTAATTTGAGTTGTTTAGTTATTGCACTGATTAGACCTGCCGACCTTTTAAAAGTTCCACTGTAATAAATAGACATTCTTTCTGATTTTTTAGTTACAAAACTGTAAACAAAGCCACAAAACAAAACCTCACTTCACACTTCTATTTTGAAATTTCTTCGTTTTTGCACTTGGGTGGCATTAGTGACATTAGTCACTAATTGTGCTGCTTAGATGACTTGGATGGTTGCCCTTATCGATTGTGTTAATGGTATCGATACACATTTTTTTTTAAATTAAAGCATATTATCTTTAGTTCCAGCATTTTCACTCAGACAGCGACGGTTTAATAAATCCTAAGCAAACCCTTTTATGTTCCTTGGCGACGGTTTGTCACAATATTTAGTTTAACGATAAGGAAATTGTGGATATTAAATAAATTGGAAAATTGATGTTAAATTGTTGTAAATTTTGAATCATCCAGTTATCCCGCGCATGCACCATATACTAAAAGCAAATTGTGCTTCGTTAAGCTTATCTATATAAAAGTTATATAAGTTTTAAGAGACGTGCCCGCTGGCGCGCCGCCCCTAAAATTTTTGCACCTAAAACCAAGGCTTGGGCTTAGGCAACGTACACTACTGCCAATGAACAAATTATGAAAAAAGGTTCGCGGACAGTAAAAAGCTATCTATTTATGAGATTATTTTAGTTATAGTCAAACACGTGACAAAAAAGAGATTTTTGATTGGTTTATTAATGGATAAACGTAACAATTAAAAATATTTTCAAAATTAAAACAAGGCATATCAGTATCCTTCCTTAACAAAAGAGTGGCGAAATATATACCCATTGGCGTACACAGACTTCCTTTATGGGGGGGGGGGGGGTTATAGCATTCTTCTGTCTTTTGATGACTTCGACGCGAAATCGAGATGAACAGCGGCGTGCCGATTTAAAATTGCCATTCATTAATATCAATATACACAATCATAATACATTTTTAAAAAAGTGATTCTAACTAGGTAAATATTTTTTTGGCTATAATATGATTGCATAAGCATCATAGTTGAAAATCATTTTCAGCCCGTGGGGGAAGGGGACCCCCCGTGTGCACGCCACTGCATATATCTACCCAACAATGTGTTTATTATGAATCCGCCACACTCATATACCTAAATATGTACCTACAAGGCAGTTGTATATATAAAAAAAAATCAGTAATGGTGGGTTTGCTCAGGGACAACCCGCAGGGCAGGGGAGTAGCTACCGGTGCGCAACGGCGCACAAAGCAGACGGGCCCAGGCACTTATGGGGGGCCCAACGACAGGCCTTGAAAGACCTCGGTGCGATTGTCAATTTATTTGCTACCGTTGTCCGTCATTCAACAAACTGATATATACAATTTTACAAAATAATTATTTTAATAATAAAAAATCTACAATATTTATCAAAAAAAGAGTCTTAATTGTTTAATTTTTATCTGTTTTCTATATCTATGAAATAAAAGTCTTTATTTAATAACATACTTTTTATTTTTATGATGTACGAGATGGGGCTCTATATGTATATTGCAGACGGGTCCCGAGGGCCCTCCTTACGCCAGTGCCGCAGGACAGAACAATACTGAATGGATGACTCAATTTAGGAATGTGGCATCCTCTTCAGTCGATTTCCTAATCGGCTGATATAACGGGAAATGTTTTCGTTTCGTCTTCATTATCGTGTTATTTGGCATCTTTGTCAATTTTGCCCTCTAGTGAGCCCTTCTTTCCGTTAAAAATCAGCTGATTGCAGCGGATTAATTTGTGTCGTCACACGGTGGGGTATTGGAGCAATCTAAGCGGCCAAAATTAAGTATATACATTAAAGTCATATTTCAGGAAGAATTAGTAACTTAAGGATATTTATAAGTAATTTATAGTAAAACCAAAACATAGACATGTATAATATGTATACAGTGTGTCCACTAAGTTTAAGTTTATTATGAATAAAAAAAAATAGTACCTAAATAAAAAAATACACATATTTTTGTCATAATAAATGCGATTTAAAAATATTAACTTGACGAATCCCATTCTTCCTCGTCTGAATCAATTGATTCTTCTTCATCGTCTGCGTCTATTGATGATTCCGACTCAGTTTCCACATTAGGTGAAGCCGAAAGTAATAAAGTCAATGTTTCTTTGGAAAACGGTTTACTTTTCTTTTTTGGCACTGGCCTCATTCCTACTGTTAAATAGGTCTTAAAAAACTAAGATAGGAACATGGAATTTATTTTGCTCAGGTTGGATATTATCTCATACCAATTTGGCACAAATAGCTGTCAAAAGGGACAAAATGTCGATTTTCAATTGTTTATAGCTCCCAAAGTAACAAGCACTGACACGTGATACATTTTTATACTCGTTATTTTAAGTATAAACCAAAAATGTAAAAATTACAGGGGCTCCCATTAAAACATATTTTTATTTAGAACTACTTTTTCGAGCCACCCTGTATATGCAAAAATAATTTTAAACTGTGCACCTTAACAATCTCTAAAACTTTTGTATTTAACATTTTTTGGCAATTCCCAAAACAACTGAGATAATGAGCTTTACTCTATGGTTGATTCACCTTGCACTTATTCATTTCAAATAGCCATACTTTTTAAACCTGTAATTTTCCGCACCAAAAATTAAACTTTTATATTAGAACAAAACCCGAACTTTCAAAAAAACCTAAAATCAAGTCCGGGAAATACCGGGAAGTATAACTTCGTGCATACACATTAAAACTATTTTTAAAAAAATTATAATAACAAACTATTAATTGAAGAATCTCATTTTAAAATTAATAAAATTGGTAATATAAAGTTAAATACACTTACCTGCTTCCCCGCAATCCATAATTTACTATTTTTTAGTCTATAGAAACAATACAAATCACAATACTTTAACTCACGTATACTAACTATGATATCAATTAATATATTTGGTCGAGGCCAGCGCTGCATTTCAACTGATAGTACGATTCTTAACAGTGTGCGATAAGCCGGAGAAGGATTTTACTATATTTATAAACTATTTTTGCTTCCAAAAGGACCCCTATTCTCTACCTCCCATAAAATTTACAAAATAGATTTATGACCGCTCAGATTAAAAAAATACCCCACCGTGCGTCATTTTTATTGTCCCGTGCTTCGTGAACAGGTTACTTCCGCATATCAAAACAGCGTCGTAGCACAGAGTAAGTGGTCAGAGGCATTGATCCATGATGCCGTGGTCCTTAATCAAAAAATTACGAAAGTGGGCTGATAAATCCGTGGAATGAAAATAAAAACAGAACTTTCCCGTTTGAAATCATGTTTATTTTTTAACATAATCCCCTGCCACCTTTATACCAGCGATTGTCCAAAGCTCTATGCCTCGATAAAATTTAAACCTGTTAAGCTCTTCGAAATGGGAATCAATAGTTTAGTAGTTAACATTGCCGTCTGTCGAAAATTTCTGACCCGCTAGGAGATATTCTTACAGGCAGGCGTGGAAACAGATCGTCGCTCTTTTAACTAAGTGGCGTATATTACTTTTGCCAACTTTTCAGGAGAGCGGTTTAAAGTTTTTGCAATAATTTCTATAGCCATATCTGTAGAACTAAAAGGAATACATTAGACATTTTTGGTAATATAGTATATATTACTTCCAAGTTTCCAAAAGTACTTACAAAACGATATAATATTTTACTATTACTGAGAAATAGTTAATATATATATATATATATATATATATATATATGTATATATATCTATATATATATATATCTATATATATATATATATATATATATATATATATATATATATATATATATATATATATATATATATATATATATATATGTATATATATCTATATATATATATATATATATATATATATATATATATATATATATATATATATATATATATATATATATATATATATATACGCCCCTTTGTAAAATTGTCTTTTAGGTAGTTTCAACACATGCCCCTTAGAAAATTTAATATACCTCTGTTTGTTAAATGTTGTATTTTTCTTTTTTATATCCGACTTTAAAACTATTTAATTATAGGTACTTACATAAGTAAATAGTTTTGTATTGACATTTAATGGGAATATTTGGCTTAGAATCGATGCTGCAAGCAAACCCAAGGTTATAAAGTTTAATAAAATAAAAGTATTATAAACATCTTTTCATTACAAAACTCAGCACTATCTCTTTTTAACGAAGAAAATTATAAATTGCAAAAACCTACACAAATTCGAATAATCCGGTGTATATTTTTAGTGTGAGTTATAATCCCGTGAGAACTCAAGCTTATTTAGTATTACGCAATCTAATGAAATCCTTATCTCTTTTCTTAGATTTTCTTAGCGTCGTTCCCATGCTTTGTCAGCAGATTAGAAACTTATAAATATATGTAAAGTGCATAATAAAGTCAGTCATATTGTACACGCCTCTGGCATAATAGAAAATTTTTAAAAATAAACTCTCGAGAATCGAGTTGTTAACTGGCGCAGTCGGGTCGGATTTTGTCAACGGTTTGCGCATCGTGCGTGTCCTCCGTCTTCGTTTCAACGATTAGTGACAAAAACGGACAAACAAAAATTTTCGAAAATACTGTGGGTGCGTGCAATATCGCTCACTGACCAGGGAAAAAGGAACAAGCATCGTCCTACGTCCTATTGGTACGAGTCAAGGGAACAAGCATCGTCCCAAACCTCATAGAAGTTAGTTCCAGGGAGAAGACAAGAATCGCTCCTCCTATTGGGCCCTAGTTTTAAGAAGAAAAAGAAATCAATGAAAATCACCACAATCTTCATTGTATCACTGTAAGTGCATTCCTTTCAATTATTCCCGCATTTATTATTTTACCGAATTAATCTATTGATATTCTCTGTTTATTAGTGTTATTGTTTGATAAATTTTTAAAGTGGAAGATCTTAACGAAATTTTGGCAAATTTATTTTTGAATCAAAACATGCCTAACGCTAATCAACCAAATTACCAACTAATTAGATATCAAGCGGATAATATTCCAACCTTCGATGGAAATCCGAAACAAATAAATAGATTTATAAATGCTTGCGAAAACTTTTTCAATAATCATAAAGATCGAACAGATAATGGTGCAACCATAAATGTCTGTCTGTTTGACACTGTTTTAAATAAACTAATTGGCAGAGCAGCCGATTTAATTGCCTCTAGAGTAGAATTAAATACTTGGCCTTTGTTAAAAACAGCAATAATTTCTACATTTTCCGATCAAAGATCTATTGATTGTTTATTGCAAGATGTAATAACATCAAAACCGGAAAGAAACGAAACACCGCAACAATTTGGTCTGCGTCTACAAGATGCACGTAGTTTATTATTCTCAAAAATTAATATGTCAAATGACACAAACGAAATTAAATTATTAAAAATCACAGAATACGAAAATTTAATTTTAAAAACATTTATTAATGGTCTAAATTATCACATGCAATTAGTTGTACGATTAAAATATCCAACAGCTCTAGAAGAAGCAATGAGTTTTGCTTTAGAAGAAGAAAATTTTATTTACTATAAAAATAGAAGTAATGTAACCAACAAAACTTCTGTAAATTTAAATGTACCTAAAAATAAATTAAATATGCCTCAACAAACGCATAATTATAACCGTACTTTTTCTCAAGTACCCTCGCAACAATCAACACCACATTTTAATAATTATACACCCAACTATTCAACTAATCGTATGCCAATCGCCCAAAATCAAAGTAAACCCCAATTTTTAGGTTACGGACAATTTAGACAACCCTCTAATGTTTTTAGACAAGGACCTATACATCGTCCAAATTTTAACAACCAAAATTTCAGACCTAATTTTAATCCAAGACCAAATTTTAATTATCAGAATAATATGCATAATAAATCCTCTGGAATCTCTAGGCTGAGAAGACCAGAACCAATGGATGTTTCTTCAGGCAATACTATATTAAACCAAAATACACCACCGAAACGCGATTTTATTGTTGAAGAATTATTTAACCAATCTGTAGAAAACATTAACAATGAATCTACCGAATGTGAAAATAACCCTGATGATGACTGTCAGTATTATCAAGAATTTAACGAAACGTTGTACCCATGTAATAACCCTACATACGATTTTTCTCAAGAAGAAAATAACGAATACGAGAACCCATACGACTACAACGAAAATTTTCAGGAGAACCCGAGTTCAACCAACCCGACATAATATACCTTAATAATTATACCAACTCCGATTTACCAATAATTTATATACCGGAAATAAACGCAAAATTTTTAATAGATACAGGTAGCGGTAAAAGTTTTATTAAACCAAATCTTGCTTATCAAATTTATCCAAATTTTATATTTTCTGAATTATTCTCTGTTAGAACAGCTCATGCTACGTCACTCCATAATGAAGTTATAAACATTCCAATATTTCCCTCATTTAATTTTTCTGGAGATCATAAATTTTATCTTTTTGATTTTTCACCGAAATTCGACGGACTTCTAGGAATCGATTTTCTAATACATATAGGAGCCAATATAGATCTACAAAATAGCAAATTAAGAACGCAAAATACTATTCTAACATTATACCACGAAAATAATATACCAGCGTTATACAACTTCGAAACTGTCAAAATTACGATACCCCCTCGTACGTGTCAAAAAGTTAAAATACCCGTAAATTATTCTAACGGTATAGGTATTTTTAAATACACAAATTTCGGATGTGCAGAAATACCTGAATCATTAGTCGAAATAAAAAATTCTTTAGCGACAACCCTCGTAACAAACACCAGCGAAAACCCAATAAAAATAACTTTATTGAAACCTCTAGACATTGAACCCTTAGACGAAACGGAAGTTAATTTTATAGAAAAAATGGAAACTGACACCGAATTAAATGAATATTTAGACAACTTACAAAAACAAAATTTAAAAAATTTAAGATTATCTCATTGTAATAAAGAAGAGTACAAAGCGATGCGTGACCTCTGTTATGAATATCGAGATTTATTTTACTGCGAAGGAACCCCTTTGACATTTACAAATCAAATTAAACATAAAATAAATTTAACTGACGAAACGCCCATTTTTACTAAAACATATAGATACCCGGAAATACATAAAAAAGAAGTTAAAACACAAATGGAGAAAATGCTAAATGACGGCATAATTCAACACTCAAACTCGCCATGGTCTAGTCCAATTTGGGTAGTACCAAAAAAGTTAGATGCTTCAGGAAAGCGCAAATGGCGCATAGTTTGCGATTTTAGGAAACTAAACGAAAAATCTATAGACGATAAATTTCCCCTTCCGAATATCACAGATATTCTTGACAAACTCGGAAAAGCCCAATATTTCTCTACGTTAGATCTTGCAACCGGTTTTCACCAAATTGAAATGGAACCAAACGATATTCCTAAAACAGCTTTTTCAACCGACAGGTCATTACGAATTCAAAAGAATGCCTTTTGGACTTAAAAATGCCCCCTCTACTTTTCAAAGAGTAATGAATAACATTCTTCGCGGCCTTCAAAATGAAATTTGTTCAGTATATCTAGATGATATTATAATTTTTTCAACATCTCTCCAAGAACATATAACTAGATTAAAAGCAGTTTTTGATAGGCTTAGACAATCAAATTTTAAAGTCCAGTTGGACAAGTCAGAATTTTTACATAAAGAAGTCGCTTATTTAGGACACAAAATAACAAAAGATGGCGTAAAGCCCAATCCCGATAAAGTCAATGCAGTAAAGAATTTCCCAATACCAAAAACACAAAAGGAAATCAAATCATTTTTAGGTTTGGCAGGATATTATAGAAGATTCATAAAAGACTTTGCCAAAATAACAAAACCTCTTACACTATGTCTTAAAAAAGGAGCAAAAGTCACACATTCGCCCGCTTTTATTGAATCATTTAATCATTTAAAAGAATTATTAATAAATGCCCCAATATTAAAATACCCTGATTTTGAAAAACCCTTCGTCCTTACCACAGACGCTTCAAATATAGCCCTTGGTGCAGTACTTTCTCAAGGCAACCCCCCAAACGATAACCCTATTGCATTTGCATCACGAACTTTAAATGAAACAGAACAAAAATATTCTACTATAGAAAAAGAACTTTTAGGTATAGTATGGGCTTGCAAATATTTCAGACCATATTTATACGGTAGAAAATTTAAAATCTACACAGATCATAGACCTTTAGTTTGGCTATTTAATTTAAAGGAACCCAACTCAAAGCTTGTACGTTGGAGACTTAAATTAGAAGAGTATGACTATGAAATACTTTATAAAAAAGGTAAACAAAATACCAACGCCGACGCACTTAGTCGTATCCAATTACATGCAATCGAATCAGAATCAGTAATTAATAATCCCGGAGACATAAGTCGTGATATCGAAAACTTTTTAAAAGACAGCTATAGTCAATTTAACCCCGAAAATTTAGATCCCGATGATGCTAGCAAGCAACTGGAAAAAGTCAATGAACCCAGTCAAAAAATTAAAATTTTACAAAATATACAAATAAAACCCCCAGATAACAATTCCGATAATACAATACACACTACAAACGCGGAAGAAAACTATTCTAACATGACTATATTAGACGAAATAATTAATAACAAAGCACGTCAAATTATTGTCAAAAAATCTCCTTATGACGCATATATTAAAACTGAACGTGAAAATTTTGATGGTCACCAAATTATTAATACAACTTTACCTACTAATATGTCAATAATTATTAATTTCTTAAAGGAATACCTGACAAATAAAAATACTTACATTTACTTCTTTTCAAAAGAATTACGGCCTTATTTCCAACAAGCCATGAACAATCATTTTAAAAATCTTAAATTGATAGAGTGTACCAAATTAATAAATAACGCCCAACCAGAAGAACGAGAATTACTAATCAAATATCGACACGAAAGTAAAACAAATCACCGTGGAATCGAAGAAACATGTAAATTCTTAAAAGCTAATTATTATTGGAAATCCCTTAAACCCGATGTAACGAAATATATTAATAATTGCGAGATTTGCCAAAGAGCAAAATATAATAGGAAACCACCTGATCAGCCTCTCGTATTAACAGAAACCCCCAAGTAAACCATTCGAAATAATACATATCGATACCTTTATTATTGCTAAACAAAAATTTGTAACTATCATAGACAAATTCTCAAAATACGCTCAAGCGCTTCCTTATACCGGAAATGCAGTGTCGTGCTGTGAACAATTAATTAAATTCTTTTCATTTTTACGCGTGCCAAAACAAATAGTATCAGATAACGGCTCAGAATTTCAAAATGAAGTAATCGACGGCTTATTAAAAGCACATAATATCAAAATTCATTTTACTACCCCTTATCACCACGAATCAAATTCCCCTGTAGAAAGACTACACTCTACCCTTATCGAGCATATACGCATTTTAAGAGAATCAGACCCAAACGCAGACGTAATAAAATTAATGCCATACGCAATTATTGCCTATAACAATACTATACATTCAAGTACAAATTATACCCCTTATGAACTTGTTTTCGGACATACCGACTCAAGAGACCCTATGGACTTAATACCCTCTCATGTATATACAGAATACATAAATAACCACAAAAATAACACACAAATTCTTTATGAAAATATTGCAAAGCAATCTACGGAATTAAAGCAAAAAATTATAGATCAAAGAAATAAAGACAAAACCCCGAAAGATTTAATAATAGGTTCACAAGTTTACAAAAAATCCGATAATAGATCGGGCAAAATTAAAAACAAATTTTTAGGACCATACACCCTAACGAAAGTCCTAGAAAATAATAAAATTGAAATCGAACACCCAAAAACAAAACGTAAAGAAATTATTCATATAAATGAATCTAAAATTATGCCCCTTGTTCCAGATGGAGCTGGACCATCGCATCAGGAATAGTAAAATTCCACGATTTAAACGATCATCCTGGAATACTGCCTTTTAGACTAGGAACTGCTCAAATAGAATCCAACAGTTGGACCTTTATCCAAAATTTTGACCTTGCACCCTTAATTATAAAATTTGAGACAATTAAACAACAAACACAAGATCTTTCTTATAGCATTAGAAATAATAGCGAATATTATAAAGGATATCTTAATTCTTTTAATTCATTATATACGCTTGAACAAAGAACTGAAAACTTAATAAAGCAAATTATTCCTACAAAATATGTCCATAGAAACAAAAGAGGCCTATTTAATCCTTTAGGCTCATTTATTAAATGTATCACTGGAAATTTAGATCAAAATGACGCAGAGCAAATCGATGCAAAAATTAAAAAATTACAAGAAAATCAAAATAAAATAAAAATTGACGCAATAAATCAAATTACACTCTTGCAGTCTACGATCAGTAAATTTAAATCAATGATATCAAATATCACTCACAATGAAATGATGTTAAAATCACACGTCTTAAAAATAGAAGAGACAATAAAACAAGTCGAAATTCACCAAACCAATACAACACAATATTTCTTAATATATATAGTTATTAATCAAATAACAACAATGTATCAATCAATTTATGATATTTTCAATAAAATTGAAACTTCAATTACTTTTGCGAAAATTAATACTTTACATAATACGATACTAGATCCAAACGAATTATTAACTGAAATTCAGAATATTAATAGCCATTTAAGTACAGATAAACTACCACTAGAAAGTAACCCTCAAAACATACTTATATTTGAAAAAATATTAAATATTAAAAGTTACATAAAAGATTTTACTATTGTATTTGTAATAGAACTGCCTCTTGTTGAACCAGAGATATATCAATATTTTAATTTATTTCCTTTACCAATTCCTGATAATCAATCATTTGTCGTCAATATCCCGTATAAACCCTACCTAGCGCTTAGCAGCTATAAATACGCCTATATGGACCAGGGATGTCAAGAAATTCAACCCCAGAACTTTCTGTGCAAAGAAACCCATTCCAGTTTCATCGAAAACAGCCCTTCCTGTGCAGTTCAACTAATTAAGCATCATACAAATGTTACTTCCTGTCACCCCTTTAGAACGCAACTTCACGAAATTCAAGTAAGAAAAATTATTGATGGAAAATGGCTAATCACCGCACCAAATCGTCTAATTGGTACAGTCAATTGCCAAAAATCATTGGACAATGTACCCTTGTTTGGATCCTACCTGGTGGAATCCCCGACCGACTGTAAAATACAAATAAAATCAATCATATTGGAAACATACAAGTCAAGCCGACTTAGCTACTCCGAAGTCAATCTTCCAGTATTGAACTTCAGCAAGATTGAATGGCACCGATCAACCCAATACAACCCTCCTACTATGGACCTCAACTATGTCAATCTAAAAGCAACGAAAGAAATCGAAACCAAACTAGAAGAACAGAAGAGAAACCTTCAAGAAATGTCATCGATAATTTATATTAATCGAACTAGTTTTTGGACAATATTTCTATATATTATTATTGTTTTAATTATTATCCTTATTATATATCTTAAATGTAAAAGGAAATCTAAGAATATTATTATTCGTAAATCAGATATTGAAAGTAATGAACAAAATCAATCAATTTTCTAAATATATATATTTATTGAAATCACGTTTTTTTAAAGGTACGTGCTTTCAACTAAGAGGGGAGGAGTTATAATCCCGTGAGAACTCAAGCTTATTTAGTATTACGCAATCTAATGAAATCCTTATCTCTTTTCTTAGATTTTCTTAGCGTCGTTCCCATGCTTTGTCAGCAGATTAGAAACTTAGAAATATATGTAAAGTGCATAATAAAGTCAGTCATATTGTACACGCCTCTGGCATAATAGAAAATTTTTAAAAATAAACTCTAGAGAATCGAGTTGTTAACTTGTGGAAGATTTTTGTAAAAATCTTGATATTCTTTTAACCGTATAATTGGCGTAAGGCATCGACATAAAGATAAGAGCGACAGATACTTTTTCTCTGATAATTTTTGATTTGTAATATTTAATTGGCGTACTTGTATCTTATGTAACAGCACTGACATTGCGTGGCTAACGGACGTATATAAGTATATTCGCCTGGGAACTACCCACTGCGATAACTAAGCGTGGGTTTACATAGATGCGTATATGATATATGTCCTTTAGGGAAAAAGATGTTCGCGCTTTTGGAACGTACGTCTCAATAAAAAATGTACATATCTTTAAAACCATTTTGAATGGATATATGCCACTTAGAGGGTATACGTGTCATACCACGCTTTATTCTTTAATGAAAAAAACCAATATGAGATTTTTTCCATATACGCCACTTAGTCAAAAGAGCGACGCAGATGGTAGTCCGACTGTGCTAAATTCTGGCGATTTATTTATTTATTTATAGTACACTACAATATTAAAAATTCCAAATGGTACAAATTTCGTAAATCACTAGTACTAAAATTACGCGAACAATAATATACTAAACAGACAAAAACAAGTTATTTAAATTTTAAAGTTCTCTTCAACGCTGTCAGACCAGTAAAAAGGATATCACAGTCAGAAAAAAATCTGTTATAAATGTACATTAAACGGTGTGAAAATGAGTTTAAACCATAGTTTGGATTTATGGCGGTTGTGGCAGCAAATCAAAGCCTGATTCGTGAATATTGCCACTGCAATACTGCAATGACACTCGTCTGGGGACTTGCATTATCTTGACTACTGACGCTTGTCAGTAACTGTTTGCTTCAATTTGTCCAAATAACTTGCATAGTAGGTATGCCGCGCAATATAGAGTTTATGTTAGTTATAGGTGATTTTATATAAATTCTATAAAAGGGATAAATTAATTTAAAATAATGGATATTGGTAAATTGCCTGCCAACTGCAATCTCTCACCGATTTATCTAGCTACGCAAGCTGTGTGCTATTTTTGTTGCCTATTCAGACCTATATATGTCCTTGCAGGCAACTGATATATATATATATATATATATATATATATATATATATATATATATATATATATATATATATATATATATATATATATATATACAGGGTGGTGCAACCAAGATGGGGTGGACGATTGTGAGTAAACGGTGAGGAATTTCGAAAAAATTTTTTTTGTATATTATGGATAGTCAAACCCGCTATGTTTTAAAATTATAGCCATAATACAGGGTGGTCCGAAAAACTCGTGGCGAACCAAACTTGTGTTTTTTTAAATGGGACACCCTGTATATAATTGTTCCCATTGATTCTCCTGTTCATTACGATCATTTTGATATAAGGTTTATTGGGTCTAAAACTTATAGTAAGGGAATGGGACGCGGTTAAAGTTTAAAAAATGCTCACAGTTCGGCCATTTTAAAAAAAAATTTGAAACAGGTATGGAAAAACCAAATATTCCATAAAACGTTACATATCCTTGAATACATTAATCGCTTGCAATTTGTTTAAAATTATTCACTGTTATACAGGGTGGTCAAGTTTTGCAAATACGACCTGGACTCATTTTTTTTAAATGGAACACCCTGTATATTTTATTTTCATCTTAAAGATAACATTGCTAGCTTTCAAAAAATACCATACATGATGCCTTTCTGACCAACAGTTTTTTAGTAAACTAGCCGTGAAACCAAGGTTTCTTCATTCTAATACGATTATACTGAATTTACGTTGTTTATTATTAAATATCCAATATTAGGAGGCCATGACACTATCATAAATGAAACAGGATTGACGAACTTGCCAAAGCTACTGCCGTACAATCCATTATTTACAAGTTAAGTGTAGGTGGCCCAATAATTATGAGGTAAGAAGACTGAGACCCGAAACTTTTACATGTTTATTAGAGATATTTCAAAAAACAGAAAATATTGTTTTTAGGAAATCTAAAGTAATTAATAAACCAGTTATAAACAAATTTTTTGAGAAACGAGTTGCCAGTATTGGTTGAAGATTTACGTTTAATGGTAAGGGGATCCTTATGGTTTGAACATAATGGAGCGCCTCCGCATTGCCATAGGAATGTAAGATATTTTGTCGATAAATTGGAAGACAGATCGTTGGATTGGGCGAGGTGGACCAGGTAAGTGGTCAGCCAGACCACCCGACTTAACACCACTAGATTTTTTCTATGGGGGCATGTTAAAGAAGAAGTCTATAAAGAGGTTCCAACCACTGTGGAAGATATGAAGACGAGAATAAGAAACAGTTTTCGCAACGTTTCAGAACAGACTTTGAGAAAAGTGAAACTTTCATTTATGGATAGACTCGAAATGTGCCTTCAGCAAGATGGTGGTTTAGTTGAACCCCTTATATGAGCATTGTTAATTGTTTATATTAAATTAGGTTTACAAGTAAGTACATACCGAAGTAATTTTAAAAGATGTTCTGTTTTTGCTTAATTAATTTTTTTAAACTATTAATAATACTGATAACTGATTATCTTTGTTTATAACTGGTTTATTAATTACTTTACATTTCCTAAAAACAATATTTTCTGTTTTTTGAAATATCTCTAATAAACATGTAAAAGTTTCGGGTCTCAGTCTTCTTACCTCATAATTATTGGGCCACCTACACTTAACTTGTAAATAATGGATTGTGCGGCAGTAGCTTTGACAAGTTCGTCAATCCTGTTTCATTTATGATAGTGTCATGGCCCCCTAATATTAGATATTTAATAATCAACAACGTAAATTCAGTATAATCGTATTAGAATGAAGAAACCTTGGTTTCACGGCTGGTTTACTAAAAAACTGTTGGTCAGAAAGGCATCATGTATGGTATTTTTTGAAAGCTAGCAATGTTATCTTTAAGATGAAAATACAATATACAGGGTGTTCCATTTAAAAAAAATGAGTCCAGGGCGTATTTGCAAAAGTTGACCACCCTGTATAACAGTGAATAATTTTAAACAAATTGCAAGCGATTAATGTATTCAAGGATATGTAACGTTTTATGGAATATTTGGTTTTTCCATACCTGTTTCAAATTTTTTTTAAAAATGGCCGAACTTTGAGCATTTTTTAAACTTTAACCGCGTCCCATTCCCTTACTATAAGTTTTAGACCCAATAAACCCTATATCAAAATGATCGTAACGAACAGGAGAATCAATTGGAACAATTATATACAGGGTGTCCCATTTAAAAAAACACAAGTTTGGTTCGCCACGAGTTTTTTGGACCACCCTGTATTATGGCTATAATTTTAAAACATAGCGGGTTTGACTATCTATAATATCCAAAAAAAAATTTTCGAAATTCCTCACCGTTTACTCACAATCGTCCACCCCATCTTGGTTGCACCACCCTGTATATATATATATATATATATATATATATATATATATATATATATATATATATATATATATATATATTGTTATGAAGTCTAGCAGTATAACCCTGTACTTCATTTGGAAATGTTATTACAGTGTTACATTTTTGTTTTTTATTTATAATCTGGTAAATACATTTACACTGCTCGATTACCAATACATCACTCAATTTACTAATTCCCAAATCTCTATATAGCAGATCTGTGTTAGTAAGCCTATAATAATTGAAGAGTATTTTAAGTATTTTGCTCTGAAGGATTTGTACCACATTAAAACTGGTCTGATTACAGATACTGGTATCAAATATCTCGAATGCGTCAAAAGGAAGGTATCTATTATATACATTTTTTCTTGCAACCAGATAATGGTATGAAATATCTCAAATGCGTCAAAAGGAAGGTATACATAGACATTTTTTTGCTCTTATTTGTGAGGTAATTTCTATGCCTAAATAAAACTGAAATCGTAGGAGTTAACCTACCATTACGCATAAAACAGCTGTCAAATTTAAATGGGTTTAAGTCTGAAGTAAGAGGGATACTTTGCAGAAATGCGTTTTATTCTGTACAGGAATATCTATCTTTTCGATTCGAATGAGGTGTATTCTTGGTGTTTTTTATCCTTCTTCTCATTGAGGTGATGAACGTTTCATTGACGAATTGAACTTTGCCGCCAGCTGATAATTTATACGATACTTATATATTATTATTTTTTACATACTATGTTGTTAGTTTTTATATGTGAAATTGTATTTCTATATTTAATTGTACCCGACAATATCCCATGCTTACATTGTAAGTTCAGTGGAAATAAATGTTTATTTATTTATTTATTTATTTATTTATTTTTAGAAATGTAATCTAACTACTTATATGCTTTTCCAGTTCAAATTTTCATCTATAACCAAGCCTAAGTATTTCATATAGGAAACCCGCTCTAATTTACAATTATTATTAATTTTGATTTCGAAATTCTTAGTTTTTTTGTTTTTCTGTTTCAACACTATAGATATTTAGTTTTATCCATATTTTGATTATTAGTTTATTGTCATACAACCAGCCAACGCAGGATCCGAGATGAGCATTGACTTCCTCCTTTAGAGCATATTCATCTGCTCCTGTATATACTAAGGCAGTATCATCTGTGGATGGATAAGGGGCGTTTTACCAAGACCTTACCTCCATATTACTGTAAACTATTTCCATGGGTTGCTGGTTCATTTTCATCATGTTGCGCAATCTCCGGCAGTTGCTTTTTGTAGACATTAAAAGACATCATCTTCACTAAACACTATGTATATTTAATTACTTACATGTTTACAATACAACTCTTGACTTTGACAGTAGTAATAAGAATATTCAGTTATTTGAATCTGCTGTTCCGATACTTTATTTCTTTAATTGACGCCTGGCCGAAAGTTCTAACGTTGGTTTTGTTAGTATGATGAAGTAATTGTTGTAACGAGGATTGTTATAACGAAGAAAGGACCAAGATAGGATAGGTTACCTAATTTGGATGATTAATCCGGTTGGAAGGATCAAAAATGGTTACTCCCGCTCTGATGGCCTGCAGAAGTATTGAGATAAAAAGGTACTACGACCCGAAAGAATATTAGTTACTTCTGGTATTGACGGCCAGAAGAAGTATTGAGATAAGAGTGGGCTGTGACGCGAATGGCACTGGGCCGAGTTCGTTGAGCTCTGATGGCTCGAAAGAAAATAAGGACGTTACTTTGCCTTGTTGGGATTGAGCTCTGAAGGCTCGAAAGAGAGTAAGGACTTTACTTTGCCTTAATGGGGGTTCTGTGACCCAAATGGCACACTTGGCTGAAGGTTCCTTGAACACTGGAGGCTCGACAGAGGAACAGAGCTTAAATGGGTGCTGACCACCCGAATGGCACACTTGGCCAAAGGTTTCTTGAAAACTAGAGGCTCGACAGAGGAATGGACTTCGCTTGTAGAAATGGGGGATTCTGTGAACCGAGAAGAAACAGGAGTATGCCTTGTTTAGAAATGAGTAGGTGCTGATGACCCGAAAGAACGAAACTTTTTCGCGCACTCACTACTTCTCTACCCCGATGTGTGGTTTTGCTAACGGAACTGATCATACACTTGACCGAACTTTGGTCGAGTCGCTCGAAGTGACCCGACCACGACTTCTTCCCAATGAGTTAACTTGCTAACTGGCACGCTTCGACCCGTCTCGACGACTCTGCTGACTTAAAGTTAAGATGGGTGTTGCAACCCCGCGAAGACAGCCTTGTTGAAGGGGTTGACCAACCAGAGTAATATCAGCGTAATGACGTAAATACTATTCTGACCATTAGAAAATGGGAAGAGGTGAGCGCAAACTAGGCTTTTGAAGTTTCACCGACAAAGGTGCCGGTTTGGAATAGAAATAAATTGAAGGAGATTTTCTTTAGATGTTTTCTCCGAAATGGGCTTTGTGTGTAGCCGACTACTACGTATTTAAAATAAAAGTTAAATAAACAAGAGATGCTAGGGTGAATTTTATTATTTGCTAGGGGTTTTATACTTTATTGAGTTTTAATATTTATTGGGAATAAAGACAGAACAATAAAAATTAAAGAAACTGTTGAGTTTCTCCAACAATATGTAAAGTATTGAGATTTTAAGTTAGCACGTTGAAGACTAAGTATAGGGACTATAGGTAGTACAGGAGGGGTCCAAGAACCTCCTCCGGTACTCCATACCCGCCAGTCATAATTTCACTATTTCTTTTATTAAGTGCATACTGCCTCCTGTCAACAAAATATGTTCGAAGTAAACTATACAATAATCCTATGAATCCCATACCTTCTCACTTTTTTAATAGTAGCTCAATGCGCACCACGTCAAATGCTTTTTAACATCCACAAAAACTATAATAATCAACTATTTTTTATCCAGCGCCGTTGATACATAGTCAACAAGTTCAGCTTAATAACTCAAAAACGAAAAGTCGTATCGAAAAACGGATTCATACGTGAAATTTTAATATCTCAAATACTTTCTTTTTGCAATACTTATATTTACCAATACCTAAAACGGATGGAAAATGGATTTTTGGAGTAAAACTAGAAATTTCGATTTTTGATCCAAATATTTAACGGTTTAAATTTAAATTAAAATCCCATATACCTTGTTAGAAAGAGCTTGTCGAAATACGTGATGTCTATATTTTTTAGTTTCTTCGTTCTTTAATAGAAAGGGAGCAATCTATGATTAAATTTCGATTTTTTTACTTTTTTGCCCCCGACATTTGCATAACTCTGTATTTTTTCCTATCTAATTTTTTTCCAACGCTACCTTATAGAGAAATCCGTTGCATGTCCTAAGGGCTTGCCACCAATCACCATCGATCTCAGTCACAGTACGAAGATAAACTTAATTGAGTCGGATTTCAAGCAAATCGATTGGGCGGTCTACACCCTAGTTATCGTACTGTATTATACCAAGTGCGTTCACACGAGGAGAAGAAAATTAAGAAAGAACACATTGTCTTCGTAGATAGAATGCCGGACTATCTCGAAAGACAACAGAATAGTTATTTTCATACCTCGAAATAGTTCATTCACACATGAACAATATTGTTTTGTCCCGTTGTATTGTCCTGTGTATTTCCCAGTGTGAACCCCGTTTAATTCTGAAAGTGTTAAATCGGCTAATTTTCTAAAATTTTATAAAACGTGCACGTCCAGACGACTATGGACTTTCCCTCGGATGATAGCAATGGAATACGGTCGTACCTGTTAGAATACGAGAAGAAGGCTGCGAAAGGTAAATCAGTTCAGTAGGTAATCAGTTTTTGACAGATTGTCATAAGTTATTAAAATATGGATAGACAATTACTTAAAAAGGAATCGGGCATGATAAAGAAAAAGAAATTTGGACGAGGATATTACGCAGAGCTGCTGACGAATCTAGATTATATAGATTCACGAAAAAAAGTTTACCCAGGAGCCCACAGAAAGACTAATTTGATATGGCAAATCAAAACCGAAAAACATTCACCATTTTTTATTGAATTGGTCCCTCCAAAGAAAAAAGTGGTTTTAGCCCCTGCGCAGAGATGGATGACATTTGATGCAGAACAAGACATTGTAAGTATATATCTTACATATCTTCATTATTATGGGTGCTGGTTGGACAGTTTGTAGCCTCATTAAAAAAAATTCTTTCGTCTTGTTTGCGCGTGTTGTCAGGCTGACAAAAATAATAAATCGATTAAGTTCATAAAATTCATGTGAAAATTTTTAAAAAATATAGGTAATTTTATGGTTAAAAGCAATCTATTATGTCATAATGATACTGTGGTTCAAAGGAAATGAATGGAAAAAGTTGATCAATTTTTCAAATTTCAAATTTTTATTCCTTGCCATTTACAAGATAGTAAACAAGAATTGTTTTCTTATCTGAAAAATAAAAATACATCTATCCACCTTAATATTTTTTTTTCAATAAATACTTACTCAAAATGTTGTCCATTCACTCAGTGGCGTATTTAGGTTCAGTGCCAACTTGGGCTACTTAAATATGGCTGCCCCACCGTCAGCATTTCTTCACATTTTACATTAAAGTGAAGAGCTATTTGCCGCCCCTACAATTCTGCTCCCCTGGGCTATATTATATATATATATATATATATATATATATATATATATATATATATATATATATATATATATATATATATATATATAATATATATAATTTTTGCGGCCACAATACATCGAAAAAAACTTTATTTTTATCCTACCGACACCGACATTAACATTAAAAATTGGTCAGTGTCCATTGTTTGATTCTTGATATAGTAAAATTGAATTAAAATTTGTCTTTTATTATAGTCATTCCCTGTAGACACCTTTAAGCCTAAGGTACAGCATCAACATGAAGTTGACCCAAGAACACTACCAAGGAATGTAGCTATTGAAAGACGAAGGCGACAGTATCAGGTAAACATATTTTCTCTTAATGAAAAACACTCTGAAATAATGTCCCTTCTTGGTTTTGAATTTTGAAATCACATTTTATAACCGACTATTTTTGCATAATTTTTTCCTAACCATTAAAAAAATTATATGTGCATTTTTTCTAAAAGTACAGCTTGTCAAATATAGCTTTGCCTCTGAAGAATTTCATACTTGCGAGGACGAGGAAGTCAGATAGCCTTCGGATAACAGAAATGGCAATATTAAACGGCTTTTGCATTGGTTTAAAATACTGTCAGCGACAAAAATAAAATGACATAGTTGCCTAAAATATAATATTGGGTTTCATTTAAATAAGATTATCCTTCTTAGTCATTAATTTGGCATAAATTAGTTTAAAACAGGTAACAGTCAATAGCAATTTTGTTTCTGGGTTCTGATAAAGGATAAAGACAAACTGTTTTGTGTTAAAGTGGTTGAATTGTGAATACGAGTGGTATCAAAATGCTTTCCGGACATTTTGGTAATTATTATATTTATGGTTGGTACTAATAACAACTCTAAATTCGACAGCTTACCTGATGCGCATAATAAGTTGCTTCCAGTCTTATTATTATAATTGGAGCGTGACAATGACCCTTAATCTATGAATACCTCTTATTAACTGACTAGCCGACTATTCTGAAGTATTATAGAAGATAAATAGGAAGAAGCAATATTACTAAGAAAGTTTACAACTAAACTTCATTGCACGAAATCTTAAACCAATTGATTTTTTTAACACAAATGTCCTTTTAAAGCGATTCAATTGCTGAGATAATTGAATTACAATTATTTGTCATTTTAAAATCCTTAACGTATAGGTCTATTTTCAGTTTAAAACCTTACACGTCATATAGAAATAAAAATGTATTAAAAAAAAATAAAAATTTCCAAAAAGTTGTAGCGGTTAAATCTTTAACCACTAGTACCCTTATTAGTTCTTAATATTTTTGTAAATTTCCATGATCCATCGCATTCGCCAACTTCCAAAATATCTTGACCAGCTGCATCCAAGCTGACGAGATGTCGTCTAGTACCCATGCGTGGTACTCGTAGATCGACGTACCAGCGTTTTTCGATACACTCCGATTTTGTTAATCGTGTGAGGAGTCATGATTTTTCTGACTGAAGTTTTTTTGCCTTCATAGTGCTATTTTATGCACCAATTATTGTAATGTGAAGTAGTGTCTGATTACTTACATACATATTATTATGTCTTTTTGCCGATTCATGATTATTCTTCCTGGGAGAAGTCCCGTTTTAATTTCTTATTCGCCATGTGCATAGTAAGACGAATCCCCTCAACCTAGAGGTAAGCTGTTAAATTTCTTTAATGATTTCGAACGTTTTGGTTATTGTAAATATTATTTACAGGGTTTTAGAGAGGTGCTAGATAGGATTTTAGACAGGCGTTAGATAGGGTGTTAGAGAGGCGCTAGAGAGGTGTCCACGTTTCACAGCACGTTTTCCTCCACTTTTCTCATAAACTATCAGAGAAATAGCTGTCCGTAGTAACCAGGATTGGCGGCCTAACATTTAGCCACCAACAAGTGTCCGTTTCACAGGATGCAGGGGACACTCTAGAAGCTCCCACCAGAACCTAAGGCCAGTCTATTCCATTTTTTTAATTGCGTAATTTTTTTATACTATAACTTTCGTGATATCATCTTTATTTCTTAAATTCATTCTTTACATATATTACATATTTACCTGTGTAAGCTAGCCTCCTGATTATTTTAAAATTAAATTCACATCCGACTTTTAAATATATTTTTGTACATAAATGTACATAACATTGGGGTAATCTTTGGCCAAAGATAGGGGTTATGTATATATTACTATAACTCGGGAATTTTGGCTTCACTGCATTATATTTATTTTTGTCAGAACAAATGCATTTTTAAACTATGTTATTTGGTCTTTATAAACATATTTTTTGTTCCTCCTTTGGCACAATTCGCTAATTAAATTGATTGAAGCTAATCTCAGGTAGTCTATTTATTTATTACCAACTTAGATTACAAGAGCTTGGTTTCTCAGTTCAGAAGCTCTGAAAACGAATCCATTAAAGCAAAAACTGAGTGGCGCCTTTAAAAAGCGTAAGTGTTCCTAGCCGACGACCATCTGTTCTACCGACGAAGAGCTGCCGTACGCAAGCGGGTACCTTTCTGAGGAAAACTAAGTTTTCCCTTAAAAGTACGCCACAAAGTAGAGAAGAAAAAAGTAAGAAGCTATAAGACGTACCCCCTGTTCTTAAGAAATTATATTTGTTCCTCGTTTGTTATATGAATAATTTATTCTTCTTCATTTTTCCTTATATACAAACATTTTTCCATTTTTGCACCAAATAAATTTGTAATTATTTCTTCTTAATTCTTTGGCTTTTCCCAATAAATATATGTTAATTGTTCATTAATATAACTTTCTAATATGGGTCCTGATATATTAAAATCTGCACTTGTAATTTTGCCGTTTTTCTTAGAATAATTTTTGCCTTTTTTAGAACTTCTTCTTTTATATCGTGATTATTAATATTGACCTTAATTATATAATTGTTACTGCCGTTTTCTATTTTCTTTAAATCTACTCATTACATTTTAATTGTTTTATTTTTTAATTTTTACACCAATTTCAGTTAAAATTTTTTCTGTAAAATATCCATCAATGTATTTTTCTTATTTTGGAAACCCTTTTATATCGATATTGTTCATAATTTTTTCTTGTTCATTTAAATCTACTTTTGCTGCTAAATTATTCACCTCTTTTTTAAATTTAATTATTTATTCTTTTAGTAAATCATTTTCTTTTTTAAGTTGTTCCTTTTCTTTCTTCATATTTTTAAACATTGCAAATATTTCTTTATTTTACATTTCAATTTTATCAAACTTTTTGGATATAAAATAACAGAATTTCTTAATTCATTAACAATTTCAAACATACTTTCCTCATTTTCATTTCCTTTTTTTGTTTGTTTTCTTCCTCTGAAACTTTCTTACACTTACAACAACTCCATCTTTTGCCTTTTGGATTTTTTAATTCTTTTGAGGAAAAATCGAATTTAGTATTATCCAGAAGAACTAGTTTTTACAACTTATTTTAGATTTTATTGCAGCTTGATTTGACTTTAGTATAAGATTACATTCTCCAAAATAATATATATCCGAAGGTCCTGTTTCCTTTTCGATCTTGGGTACAAACGTCGAATATAATTTTTTATTTGGTTTTTTGACTGGTTTCTGGATTTTTTAATGGTGTATAATCATCATTTCCCACAAAAGAATCATTTTCTAAAGATTTTTTTCGTTGTTTGTTACCTTTTTCTGGTATTTGACTGCTTGTCAACTTCAATAAAAATTTGTCACAAATATTATTGATTATTTCACTCATGTGTTAAAAGTCCCGTAAGATGAGTAAACTTTTTTAAAATTACAGCGATAATTTTTTGACGTTACGGCAATTAAAAAAAATTACACCGACAATTTTTTCCTGTCATTTTCTTGGTTGTCATATTAATTTCGATCCAAACAAATGGCTTGCAATTGTTATAAACCCGTAGTTACTGTTAGCAACCGTCGGCATGATTTGTTATTTAGTTGTTTGTATCAACATTTTAAAGGTTTTTGTGTTTTCATTCGTGAAATAATCCCCTAAATACCACTCGAGCTTTAAAATTACTGATAATTTTTCACCCTTACGTATTTTCTCCCTTACTGATAATTTTTCACTCTTACGTATTTTCTTTGCAAATTTCACTCGTCCTGCGGACTCGTGAAATTATAGAAAACACGCAATCGTGAAAAATTATCGGTAATTTTTAAGCTCCCGTGGTATTATCCCCGAAAAAATGTTGTTATTTCTTAGTGTTTTCTATTTGCTTCCTTCTCTCTCCAATTTTGTTTATTTAAAAAATTCTCAACTTTATATTCCTGTATCAGTGTATATTTATAGTTTCCAGAAATTCAATATATTACTATTATTATTATTATTATTATTATTATTATTATTATTATTATTATTATTATTGATTGTCCTTTGTAATAAAGGACGATTGGTGATCCTAATTCGATGCTCCTGAATACTGCACACCGTGTCATCACCATTTGTACTTCATTATTATAATTGTATTTTTTTCTTTTTAGTGTGAAGACATAATAACAGTTCTACAAAGGTTGAAAGTGCGACTTCGCGATTTACTTCCAGTAAACGTTTTGTTTCGCGAAATAACTTCAAATACTGAACGGTACGGTTTAAATTCTTGGGTGCCATTCCTTCCACTAGAATTATTCGACGATGAAGAATTTACAGTAAGGTAAAGTATATGTATACAGCAACATTTTTTTTTTTGTAAGTTTCAATGGCTCTGGAAGCTTCCAACAGGCCAGACTAGTTACAGCAACATTAAAATAAATTAATTATATGTTGGTTTAAATAAACATGTATTAATTAGACAGGTTCACTTTACTATTTATAAAAGAAAAGGCCGTGTTGGTTGAAACCCCACATTCTTTTTCTGACCGACACCCCAGTCAGCCTCAAATCCTCAACCAATCATCTCCTGCTTTCAGGCTATGACTATGTCATCTTTTCATCTTCATGGTGGTGTATCCGTCTACGTTCGCAACCATCTTTCTTATACCAGACTCCCGAACCTGTAATCTGGCAAGACCGATATTCTCGGGCTAAAACTTTCCCTCAGATACTCTACTAAATGTATCTGTTGCATCTACCGCTCCCCATCAGACAACTCCTACAATGAGTTCTTTTCTCTCGGCAAAAATTGACCATCGTATCTCTGAATTTCCCTCCGCTGAAGTTATCGTCCTAGGCGACTTCAACGTCCATAGCAAGGAATAGCTAGGATCCACAAAAACCGACCCAGAAGGCAGAACGGCACAAATCTTCGCAATCAGCAACTCGCCCACCAATTTAATCAGAGAGCCAACATACTTTCCCCGCGTTTCTACCCATAATCCAAATCCACTAGATATTCTTCTTACCGCCCACCTGAGCCATACTTAACATCTGTATGAGCTCCCCTTGGTCGTTCAGATCATGGCTCAGTACCGTTTCTTGTCCCATACTTTCCGAGTTCATTGAAATCATGCCAGAACGCATCATCTGGCACTACAATTCTGCCGACTGGGATGGTCTTCGAAACGTCTTGTCTGCTTTCTATTGGAACCCTGTCTGTTTTTCCACTCCTGATCCCTCCGAAATTTGCTCTCATATCACAGATATCATTCAAGCAGGTATTGAAAGTTTCATTCCACATACCCGCAAGAAACCTAAACTCTACCATCAAAAGTCATGGTTCTCCAAGGCCTGTGATAAAGCCAGGCTCAAAAAAGTCCAAGCTCACAAAAGGTTTTTTCAAAATCCTAGACCCGAAAATCGTCAGATTTCACCGAGGAAAATAAATCAATACAATCAAACTATCTTAAGAGTTCAAAAATTCTTTTAACAACCGCATATGAGATAAAGTGCTTTCCCGTCCCACTGGCAGAAAATCTTTCCGGTCACTTGCCAAAAACCTTTTGTGCTTTGTGAACTTACGAGTACTTATGCTGTACATTTACGGCATACCTAATATAAAATAGCGGAGAGACATTTTTCAACTGACTGGCACATAGAGTTATCGGACTGACCGAATAGTCTTTCTTAACTCCCATATTTGCAACATGAGAACGCGAGTTCTTTTAAATTTATCTATATATTAAATAAAGAGACTGAGGTACCACTAATGCCTTCTTGCTCCTGTTGGCGTTGTAGGAATCCATATGAAAGAAAGCTAAAGTTAGTATGACTTACCCAACCCTATAGTTAACCAAACCTTATTCTCGCCGCCTTCGATTGCAGTCTCTCGAAGGTCTTTGAGTTATCGTCACTTGAAAATCGGAGGTCTTGAAGATCTTGCAGAACTCTGAATGATCATCATGACGGCTATCGACCATCGCCAACGAACCATAGAATGAAGTTATAACTTAATATGCATACCTCTATTTTCTTTAAATTAAACAATTCTTCCTCACAACACTTAGAAATACAGTAACAATTAAAAGAAAATATAATTTACCAACAAACAAAATACTTAATGAAATAAGTACCTACAAAACAACAGAAAAAAATAAAGAAAGAGTAAAAAAAAATATCTGGACAATGATCCAACAGGCGCCTACTATATACTAAGAAATCCAGAATTAAAAATTTCCAAAAAGAAGATCATTGCTATGAAATCTAGGAAACCCCAATTACTGACAAAAGATAACGTAAAAATCTTAGTTAAATCTGTTGCATTGATTAGGTAGTTAAATGAAACCCTTAAATACACATTATCAATATCAATAACTATATTCTCTAGTAACTACCTCTCGAGACGACCGACTGAAAACTCAAAATTGTAAAAACCCAAAAGTTCTACCTACGATACCTCTTAAGATTTTCCTTTTGGCCCCTCTACTGAAGACTCCCCAAAGCATGATAAAGAGGTGGATTAATAACGAATTTCGAACAAGAGAAATTAAATTGTTCTCTGCTAATAAGATTGTTTATATAAAGGTTAAAAGCTAAACTAACTTATACTAAAGCTACTTTTACACTAGTACACGTTTGTGGCGCAAGTTCTTATAACGCAATTATTATTCATCATGTTCACACAGTGGCAAAGTATATCAAAAATTGCTACATAAATGAATTGCGCAACTGAAAAGTGTCAACGACATTTTTAAAAGTTGCAAAGCTAATCACATGTAATGCTCCCCTTTTTTATTGCTAAACTCAAGTTGCAACTTTTAATATAGGTACATTAATTTCTGCCGTTCTACCATTCTCAGTCATTGTGTTGTGTTAACCGTGACGTGTTCTTGAACATGATGGGGATGCTAAAAAATTAGTTAGACGAAAATGTATTCTGATGAAAAACTACAAGCCGCTTCCTGTTTAGCACTTATACTCCGAAGACGACAAGTGTATGCAACTTAAAAAGTGCAGTGCAATTTTGGAAATGGCGCAATTTTTAATCTTTTTTGCGGTATTCACACTCAGCCATATCACAATGGCGCCATTTCCCAGGTTGCGCAATGTGAGAGTACCTTTAGGCCTGCTTGAACACGAGGTGGAAAAAACCTTTATTTCAATGCTGTTATGCCGATAAAGGAAAAAAAATCACGTTCAAGGGCCATTAACAAAATATTAGATTTCTGAATTTGCAATCTCCGCAGATGTCCGCACTTCATTCCAGTTCCATTTCCATTTTTTTTATCAGTAAAGAAAAATATTCATTTTATTGCGTCCAATTCACAATTACCTAAAATATATTTCTATGTCATTTTTAAAGAACCCGGTATACTACTTCTTTTAGCTATCAGACCATCGTAAAATAAGGGTTGGTACCTCATTTCTTTCCCCGCTAAAAACTATATTTTAAAAGCTACTTATATTTACATTTCCCAAGCTTAGATATCCGCCCTTTTAAAACTTTATGGCTCATCTCAAAATGTAAACCATAGGTTTAAAATTCGTGAAAACGAGATTTTAGCCAGCAATGTTCATCCCAAAAATGATTTAAAATAAACATATGCCCGCGTAGACAACTGATTTATTGCAAAAAGCAATACAATAACAATAGGAACTAATTAAATTTGTTTGTGTATTATATTTGATTCTTTTCATCCATCTGCTTTTTCACAAGTTTGCTGTGTCGAACATAGGAGACCCGGTAAGCCATAAAGATGGCGCGCGGAGACGGAGTCATAGCTGTTGTTCTTTGTCCTATACAGACACAATATATTATGAAGCAAACAAATAGCTAATAATTATGAATGAATAAACGGCTCCATTTTTCTTGCTAAAGTCAATGGCTGAATACAATTTATTGCTTTCATTTTGTCTTATTTTTGAGTTTTAAATAATTTCCTTAAATTTAACAATAAATACTTATATTAACGATCTATAAATTATTGCTTTATTCTTGTCCGGTATATCTTGGTTAGAAATTTTTAATTTGAGAAAAAAAATTAAAATGGTTTAAATTTTACCGATTATTACCATAGATCCCCCTTGAACTGGATTGAACACGGAATAATTGACGGTGTACGACACCCTCTACCTGCAACAGCTTTTGTTCCCAACGACGCTATAAATGAAGAAAACCGAAAAAACTTTAGCTTGGATGACCTATACCATTGGGTGGACGTTGCTTGTCTTGACCACAATCCAAAAACCAAGTTATGGAAAGTGATGACTTTAGACGGCCTTAAGAGAGAGTTTCAGTTACCTAAGATTTATATAACTATGAAAGCTGAAGATCCTGTGAATTTTGGACAACGTATTCTTGCTGCAGTTCAGTTAAGGAAAAGGTGCGAGGAAATTATAAGGTAAAACACTGAAATAAAAAGTTTGCTCCTAGGATTAGTAAAAATAAATGGACGCCAAGACGATTAGTTTTTAGACATACAGGATGTTACAAAGTCGATATTCATCATTGGGAGCTCGTCAACGGTAAAAGCAAATGTTAAATAGCAAAGGTTAAATAGTAGTATAGTTGTATAATAGGTGGTGGTAGCGGAGCTTTTCCTCTACTGAGGAGATACCACTCCACGCACCCACTTAAAGAGCTGGTGAAATCTTAGCGGACGTTTCCAGCACTGGGTGCGTGGGTCGGCTTTTTCTTTTCCTTTCCTCTTCAGACTGCCATTCTTTCTCTTTTCTTTTTCTGTCACTTCTAATTCAACTCACTTCTAACTATCCACCTCTTCAAAAATTTGAAAATGATGATGGCGCTCCCAGGGGTAAAAAATTCCGGAAGTAAATTACCCCACTATTCGGATCTCCGGGCGAGGGGTGCTCAGGGAGGCCCACCATCGAAGAATTCCAAAAGCATAATAAGCTTTGTCAATATCTGCGGGCTTAATTCCAATTTGGACTCTGTCCACCACTACCTCCAGCATGCAAACTCCACATTCTTTTTCTGACCGAAACCCAAATTAGTCCCAAATCCTCAACTAATCATCTCCTGTTGCCAGGCCATGACTTCTGTGATCTTCTCGTCTTCATGGTGGGGTATGCGCCTACGTTTGGAGCAGTCTTTCTTGCATCAGACTGCCGAACCTGGAATCAGACAAGCCTGGCTAAAACTTACCCCTAAATTTTGTACTAAATTGATCTGTTGCATCTACCGCTCCCTATCAGACAACTCCTACAATGAGTTCTTTGACTTTTTCTCGTTAAAAATTGACCATCTTATTTCTGAATTTCCCTCCGCTGAAGTTATCGTCCTAGGCGACTTCAACTTCCAAAGCAAGGAATGACTAAGATCCACAAAAACTGACCCAGAAGACAGAGCGGCAGAAAACTTTCCATTCAGCAACTCGCTTACCAATTTAATCAGAGAGCCAACATACTTTTCCCGCGTTTCTACCCATAATCGAAATCCACTAGATATTTTTCTTACCACCCATCCTGAGCCATACTTAACATCTGTAGGCGCTCCCCTTGGTCATTCAGATCATGGCCTCATTACCGTCTCTTATCCCATACATCCCGAGTTCGTTGAAATCATACCAGAACGCACGATATGACACTAAAATTCTGCCGACTGGGATGGTCTTCGAAACTTCTTTTCTGCTCTTCCTTAGAACCCTGGCTGTTCTTTCACTCCCGATCCCTCCGAAATTTGCTGTCATATCACAGATATTATTTAAACAAGTATTGAAAGTTTCATTCCACATACCCGCAAGAAACCTAAACGCCACCATCAAAAGCAATGGTTCTCCATGGCCTGTAATAAATCCAGGCTCAAAAAAGTCCAGGCTCACAAAAGGTATCTTAAAAGTCCTACACCCGAAAGTCGTCAAATTTTCACCGAGTCAAGAAATCAATACAACCTATCTTAGAGTTCAAAAATGCTTTTAACAACCACATAAAAGATAAAGTGCTTTCCTGTCCCAACGGCAGCAAATCTTTCTAGTCACTTACCAAAAACATTAGTCAAAACTTCTGTAGAAGCACTTGTCCTCCACTGGCCTCTAACAACGAGATTATCTCCACCTCTAAAGGGAAAGCTGAACTATTTGCCAAACAATTCGCTTCCAATTCCACCCTAACTCCCAATTTCGCCTTTCCCACCGCTACGTCCGTATTCCACAAAATGCCTGACATAATATTTAAGGTCAAACAAGTTCAAAAAATTCTTCTAAAGTCGCCTTCCACTTAACTAGGCGGCTTATTATCTACGAATCAATCAGCAGAAGCAGAGGTCCCAAAAATATTTCTAAAAGTAAAAAACAATATGGCGGTACATGGACAGCTGATGTTTAATAAAATTTAATGATAATAGGTTAACAGTTTATTTGAAACTGACAGGCATAATTAAACTGACGGCCACCGGGCATTGAAATGTCTCGTTCCGAAATTATTGTTTCAGAGGTGCATTCGTATTGTTGCATGAGGTTGTAATACGACTTTTGAATATTTTGGTTAATTAATAAATTGAAGAAATAAATTAAATATAGAAAATTAGATAAATAAAACAAATTTTAGTATGTTTCAAATATAATAAATAGGATAACACATAGATATATAACATTAATTCTAATAAAACTATATTACAGAATTTAAAAAAAGGCCAGTGAATAAGAAAACAAAATAAATAATTAAAAATAGCTCTAACATTGTTCAAATTCAGAATCATCAAATTCATCTGCAGTACTTTCACTATCTTCTGCAGTCGAAATAATTAGTGGTTCCACTTGGACATCCAGTATTTTTTCTCTGTTCCACCAGTCCAGGATAACTTCTCCCCGTAATTTGTGATAGCGATTTTTTCCAAACTTCTTCTACCGGTTGTGAACTCAGACCATTACCAGCATTCTTTTCATAGAACGATTTTGCGCTTGCCCAAATTAGTTCTATGGCATTAAATTGGCAGTGGTAACCTCATGACCGTGTTCCCGAAACATTTCGTCGACGGCATATATTTTTTGTTTTGAATAGTTTTCGCTTTCATTAGAAGTTCAGATTTTAATAAATCGGGTGATGGATTCTGATCTTCCTGAACCAACCACTGAAAGATGTCGCTTTTTTTCCATGATGAATTTGGTTGTTTATTTATTGCCCGAGAATGATAAGATGCATTGTCTAGCACAATTATTAACGAAGGTTCATCCAAATTTGGTATAAGTTTTTCTGTGGTCCACTTTTCAAAAAGCTCACAATCCATATTGTCGTGGTAGTCAGCGCTCTTTGATTTAGAGGAGAAAATCAAACTCATTCCCTCTATAAAACCAGTAGACGAGCCAGCATTTATTATAATAAATCTTTTTCCCAAACCACAACCTTTTTTTCGTTTCACTGACTTCACCGAGTCGTCTTGCCATGATTTGGACCCACTCCCATTCGAAAATACCCAAGTTTCATCTCAAAAAACACCTTTTCTAAATTTCGAATCATAATTTTCAACATATTTTTTTAAAAATTTGACTCGCTGACTTGCAATTCTTGGTTGTTCGCACAAATATCTTCTGTTGCAGTCCTTTCTATAACGAAATCCTAAATTTCTTGTCAACGCTGACAATGACCTGAGTCCTATTTCTAAAATACCTCGTTCCTTCAAATCATCTCTCAAAACTGGAAGCGTTATGTTAATCTGTGATGCATATAAGTCGTATATAACATTCCTCACATCCATTTTTTTACATTCTTGTAAAGTCTCAGTCTTCTTTTTCCTTGATCGTCGTTGCGTTTTCTTCATTGGTATACTTCTACTACGTTCATGAACAATTCTCTGTATAGATCTTAAACTTAGTTTGAGTGCTTCCGAGACTTCCTCTTTAATGGACCTGGGATTTGATACCTCGCCGGTTTCAGTAGCCTTCTTCTGTTCATTTTCAAAGTAGTCTTTTAGATTAAGAACCATTTCTTTTGCCTGGGGATGCAAAAAAACCGGCAAACCGATTTTTATTTGCCATGTCACAATATTTTTAATAACTGACACATTTGTCAAAAATGTGTTAACCTTTCATCAAATTTTACCAGATACGTAATTCGGGAGTCTTGATGTAAACATTTTCATATCCACTAAAATTTATGTGTGCTTCTCTCTCTGATTCATGAATGACTGATAAGCTTATCGCGTTTATATTACGGATATCTGTATAATGCCTTTTTATACCTAGATTTGAGCAAAATAACACTAGATTAGTTTGTCTGTGATAAATTCATAACCCGCCTAGTTAAATGGAAGGTGACTATATCCCTTGACACAACAAAGTCCTCCGGTCTGGATGGCATATCAGCAATGGTTTTTAAAAAATGCGCTCCAGAACTTGCACCCATCTTAACTCGTCTTCTATAGATATTTTATGACAAGCATACAGCTGGAAGAGTGCTCATGTGCATCCTGTTCCGAAGAAAGGTTCCAAGTCCCGTCCATCCAGTTTATAGACTTCTCTCTCTATTCTCTGTTGTCAGCAAAGTTATGGAGAAAGCGATCAACGCAAATTCTAAAATATCTAGAAGAACACAAAGCCATCCATGACAGACAGTACGGATTTCGTCATCAAAGATCCACAGCTGATCTCCTTAGCTTTGTCATACATAACTACCACCCCACACATCCTCTTAAAGGGCTGGTGAAATCCCTACGGATATTTCCAGTTCTGGATGTGTGACTCGATTACCCAGTACACTCACGGTACATAGTACTTAGACTTCGGTCTTCGTGGGCTGTCAGAAGATAAAAAAAAACTGGAATAAGTCTCTCGAATTTCATGGCGACTCTCAGATTGCTGCTCTTGATATTTCCAAGGCCTCTGATCAAGTATGGCATGCCGCACTCCTCAGCAAGTGACGGACACTTATCTAACTTCCATCTTATTAATGCTGGCGTCCCACAAAGTTCGGTCCTCGCACCAGTCCTATTTTTTCTTCACATTAATGACCTGCTCTCTTCAATCCCATCCAAAGTTATGCTGACGATCGTACTCTTCGCTCCAATATTCATTTTTCCAGACAAGTCTCAAATCAAGAGGTGGAATGTAGACGCAGATCTATGCACCTACTTCTCCCCCTTCCAACTTATAGACTCTCTATGTTTCCCAAATAACACCCAACCTAGAGTATTGTTCCTACATCTGGGGAGCGACATCACCTTCAACACTTAACATCCTTGATTCCGTCCAAACGAGAGCCATTCGACTTATCAATGACAGTCCTCACAAAAAAACTCCCTTCTCTCGCTCATCGCCGCGCTGTTAGGAAAAAGGATAAATCCTTTTTGTACTGGTACTTCCACGGACTTTGTTCTGAAGAACTAGCCGGTATTATTAACCCATTGACTGTTCCTAACAGAACAACAAGAGGCGCGTTACGTATGCATCCCTTTACAGTCCAGCTACAAAAGCCTAGAACAGACCACTTCTCTCGCTCATTCATTCCTAGGGTCTTCAGATTATGGAACAAATTGCCTGCAGATGTTTTCCCTTGCCGTCCCAACCTCGAGTCCTTTAAATCCCGTGTCAATAGACTACATTTTCCTTCTCTTCAGACGCCCACGGTACGTTAGTACTTACGCTTGAAGTCTACATGGGATGTCGAAGCTAATAAAAACATCTCCAGTAAGTAAAATGTGTTTTATCTTTTAAAAATATGCTTTTCCATTAATCCAGGTCTTCCTAACTCAGTAATCTAAGGAGACGATCAGCCATGTTAGATTCTATAGAGAAATCAAAACCCTTTAACAGTCTTAAAGAAGTTGACAACTTTTTAAGTATTTTTACTGAATTTATTTAAATCGTAAACATCTTGACAGTTTCATCGTTAATACCCTTATAGAGTCGAATTAAATAAAAAATAAAAAATTGAACAATTATTTTCATTTGTAGATATTTTTATTATTACTTATTTGCACGTTTTATTGTTTTTCTTTAAAGAAAAATGATAGTTTAAAAAATATATGGATGAAAATAATTCCTATTTTATTTTTACACAAAAAATTAAAATTAATGAAGATCTTTTATTTTGTTTAAAACATGGAGGTCTGATTAAAGCAATATTGTTTTAAGCTGTAATCAGCCATGGAGATTTCAGAACCGCAGTAAGAGCTATTGATCAGTATTTAAAAATACCTAATGATGCTGACTCGAAGACGAAACGTCGGGCTTAAAATCGGGGGGCGCCATTTTGTAAAGGAGAAAAAGTGGCAATACTATTGTAAAATTTATTCTATGTTCTCTGCATGTATCCGTATCTCTTCAAATATGCTTAAAAGGATGCCGATTTTGTTTTTTTTTTTGGTATCTTCAAAAGTACTTGGCACTTTTTAAATTTCTCAAGGACTTATTATTCGGCTCTAAATTGAGAAATTTTGTTCCAGTTTAACATTTTGCTGCAACTCTTACGAGATCCAGGTGAACATCAAATTGTAACACCCTAAATTTTTTAAATGATTTTTGTTTCACAGATACGAATTTTTTATTGACTGCATGCTTTTAACTGGAACACCTTCAATGGATGATTATATGCTAGATAGTATTGTTGAATTGCTTAAAAAGACCAAAGTAGGAAGAATTATGTATTATTCAGATTACTTTAAAATGGTAAGAAGTCAAATCTATACTGATAGAGACTATAGCGTTTGTATCTGTGAAATTGTTTGTGCGTTCGGTATAATCTCCGCAACTACTAAACCAATTTTTAAAAAAACTTTTCACTGGAAAATAGCTACGACTTGAAAGATGCAACATTGCTAGCTCTTACACTGAGTCACTGACAGCAAATTTCTAATTTTAAATACAACACTATGTATCTTATTGAATTTTTGCAAAATTTTACTTCCATATAATCAGTATTTTATTTCCAAAATTAATAGTTTTCGGGATATTAACATTTTAAAAGTAGCAACTTATCGGGCTTTGGTTTCCTAATAGGCCGATAGGCTTGTTTCTGGATACTTCTTATATCCAAAAGGAATGCTAATAATGAATCTTAGAAAAAACGGCTTGCATGTGCCAATCTTGGTTTTTCGTTCTTTATTCAAAAATGCGAACTTCCGGTTGAACCGGAGGTTGCCGTAAGTTCATTTCCTTACTTCTTGATTAACCGAAAGTTCACATTTTATATAAGAAATGAAAAACTAAGATCCATTATTAGGAAGCCAAAGACTACCAAACTGTCATTTTCCGAATTTCGAAAACATTTAGTTTGTTACAGATGTTGTCACAGATTTAAATAGCTTCGCTACAGATAGGTACCTCATCGCGTATGCAATCTTGTCTGTACTTTCGTTCATCCCAGTTTCCTTACTGTTAGGCGGAGTTTGAGTTGACGCTCTGAGTAGGTATTCGGGGCACGCTCGATGCGTTTTTTAGAAACTCCGAGCCATAGATTACACAGCTCCACAAAAAAAAATCGATAAATTACCCCTGGAATATGACTATATCTACCATATGTTTTTGGGGTCGCTGAATCCAAATTCGGGGTCCATTTAACCCCATCACGTCAGGATTTTTGATAAACCTCAAAAGAAAAGCTCGAATCCTCAAAAAATCCTCTATTCCAATCCATTGATCACTTAATCCCAATAACCCCATAACCTCTTTATTCCTTCATCCTTTAAACTCTTAATTCCTAAAACCCATAACCCCCAAAACCCATAAACCCCATAACCCCAAAACCCATAATAAGTGGTACATGCAAGTAGCAATGATGTCCAAAGATTTACCTTATAAGATTTCTTGCATGAAGCTATCCTTTGCTGAGTTATTGAGTTGTGTGGTTATTACAGAATATGGGGTTAAAACTCAAGAAGCATGAATGGCTTGAACATCCTGTGTTTCAGTGCTTTAACGCACCAAAGTCGTTTTCTTACGGAGTTATGGGGTTTTAGGGGTATAGCATTTGGAGTCTATGAGGTTAAGGGGTTATGGGTTAAAGAAATTAAGGGGTTATGGGCTTGTAAAGTTATTAAAGAATATGAGTTTAAGGCTCAACAAGCATGCATGGCTCGAACATACTGTGTTTCAACGCGGATAAGTTTCTATCTTGCTGGGCTATGGGGTTTCGGGGTTATAGAGTTTTGAGGTTTATGGGTTTTGGGGTTTATGGGTTTCGGGGGTTATGGGTTTCAGGAATTAAGAGTTTAAGGGATGAATTAATAAAGAGGTTATGGGGTTATTGGGATTAAGTGATCAATGGATAGAGGATTTTTTGAGGATTCGGGGTTTTCTTTTGAGGTTTATAAAAAATCCTGACGTGATGGGGTTAAATGGACCCCGAATTTGGATTCAGCGACCCCAAAAACATATGGTACATATATTCATATTCCAGGGGTAATTTATCGAATTTTTTTTGTGGAGCTGTGTTATCCAAAAGTCTAAGCTCCGAGCGCATCCTGTTGCGTTCGAAATGGGACGGAGTAAGTTCTCCGAGCGTGTCCGCTTTTCTCGGAGTCAGTTTATATGGAGCGTTGCGAGTGTGCAGCAAACATAACCTAATTTTCACTGTTTGACGTATGCGCAGTGTTAAAACAATGATTATAAAACTTCATCATATTAAATCCCCGGAAAAAACCGCAATCATAAAATTTTGGTTAATGTTTCATGTTTTAGAATGTTTCTACTTTTAATCCAATTTTTTGTAATTTTTTTAGCAGTTTGTGAATTAATTAATTGAAATTATAGTGTATTTGTTTCATAATAAACTTTTTTTGTTACCTAAGTCGGGTTATACAGGTCTAAACAAAAATGTTTTTTTGTCGTAAGTTCAAAACACCCTGTGGAAAAATGGCAGCACAAATTTTTTATTTGGCTTTTAATTATAAAGTTACATGTATTTCTAACATTTTGTTTTTAATTCATCTCAATACTTCTTTTCTTGTAGGAGCTATACATGTTTAAATATAACTCTGTTCTCAAAGCTTTTTTGTTATTAAAACCTTAACAAAAAGATAATAAAGTAATGAATATTATTTTGAGTTTTAATACCATGTATTTCCACCTCTAGCTGAAATGACATCCCGCAGTCTTCGTGGCATTGAATGAATAAGATTGTTGATTCTCTCCTAATGAATTGCCGGATGTTTCTCGCTCAGTGCTAGCCTTAACTCGTGCACAGATGTTGGTTGCACAGGACGATGACGAACGGCTGTTTTTAGTTTATCTCAGAAATGTTCTATGGGGTTTAGATCTGGACTACATGCGGGCCATGCCTGTTTACAACCCGTGCAATATAGGGTCTAGCGTTATCATGCATTAGTATAAACTGGTCCTCAATTAAAGGAGCAAGTGGAATAACAGCATCTTGCAGAATATCTTGAATGTAACGATGGGCATTCAGAGGTCCATTTTCAACAAATACAAGGTCGGTATGTGCTTCACTAGAAATACCTGCCCAAACCATAACAGAACCGCCTTGATTATTTTATATCGGCTGGTTAATATCCATTTTTAAGAAATACTGTAAAATCCAGTGTTTTATTTAAACTTCCTACAAGAAAAGAGGTACTTATTAAGATTATTAAGAAAACGAAAATGTTAGAAATACATGTAACTTTATAACCAAGAACTCAAGAACAGAATTTGTTGCTTCAACTTTTCCGCAGGGTGTTTACGACAAAAAACATTTGTCTTTAGACCTGTATAACATGACCTAAACAAAAAAGTTTATTATTAAACAAATACACTAGAATGTCAATTAAGTAATTCGCAAAGTGCTAAAAAAATATAAAAATCGGATTAAAAATAAAAATGTTGTCAAACATCAAACATTAGCAATAATTTTGGAATGTTTTTTTTCCGGGAAGTGCATTTTATAATCTGTGATACTCAGTTATAAAAAAAATTTCATGTCATACAGGGGTTGCTGGTATTTAAGGGTTGCAGAGCTGCAGAACCACCAAAACTTGTAAGCCACTCGACAAATTTTTTCATACTTTGCAGTGAATAATTAAAGACTCTTTAAAATAAAAATAAATAAAATTAAAACACAGAATTTTCGGCCGAGAATGCTAGTAGTATAATAGGCCAGCGCTAGTCAACACACGCCTCGCGACCCCATTCCGACTTAAAGTTGACGAAGTAATAAATAAATAAATAAAGCATATATCTATCTATCTATCTATCTATCTAATATAATTCTCTCACGACAATACTCGAGTGCAGACTGCTTTTATTTCTTCACAGTAGCTTTCAACCTAATGAATATGGGACAGAAATCGGCTCCACCGTATGCTGTTTATAAAATTTAATACGGGAAATTCTGCTAGTCATTTAGTTACAGTCGCGACAGTCCTTATTGGTAAATTCGGGCGCACTTTATATCATCAGAAAGACAACATTTTCCCAAGAGTTATACTAAATTTCCTGATGACCAATTGAATGCTACTTGCTTGGCTTATCCGGCGATTGATAAAGAACGGCTTAAAACAAAGCTATCCGTTATTTACTCAAGGAAAGACTGCAGAGGATTAAAGGGTATTTTTTATACAAAATAATTTACAAAACATATTAAGAGACAAAAAATATATTAGACATTTTAATAACAACTCCCATGTTCACGTCAGATGCCGAAAGGTGTTTTTCTACCGTTAAATGGATCAAGGCCTTTCTCCGAAATTTAATGATTCAATATGGTTTAACTGCGTTGGGAATGGGTTTCATTGAACGTGTAATTTCTTGGAAAAGTGACATATTGGAATCCATGCAGTATTTATAAATTGCTACGTCTGTTTTTTGTATCAAGCGTGTATCAAGGCGATTTTGGAAAAATAAATTTTAATGCATTACAAAGTACATAACCGAAACTTAAATATTTATTTCGATAGCAATGTTTTCTATATTTTTGGTATTCATTGGAGGGCGGGGTTAATTACCCCCCTAGTACGCCCTTAATAAAATGCGCCCAAAAAATTACACGCTATTTATTTCGGTAATTTAATTTTATCGCAGGACACCTATATTTTCCCACGGGCCGCCGCTGTGTCATAATAAAAAGTTTATATAAATTTAGAAAGGTTTTATTAGACGCTAAATCCTACAGTTTTGGAAAAATTTGACATGGAAAATGAAAGAAAGTAGATACTCCAATGATAAATTATGATAAAAAAATATACACAAGAAAACTGAATGGCATTTTGCACATGGAGAAGCCATAAGGAAGTAAGGAAGTATTTTGTATCTATCTAACAAAACATGGCCAGATATTGCTTACTAACTCAGTAAGTTGTGGAAGCCGACGACGACGCTTAGAAAATCCATACGTAAGACCAAAAAAAAATAACGCCCGCAAAGTATGCCGTGGAATCATTCACGCATGTCTTGATTTATTACTCTTGAAAGGTAACATAGGTAAAAGGTACAGGTGAATGGAAAATAGAACTGTCAGGTTCTGAAGTTTTTATTTTTAAGAGAACTAAATGTGATAATCACGGCAGTGTTGAGAAATAAAATTAGTAATTGCCAAAATGGAAGTTTGGTGACATCTGCCAGAAATGAAATTAACCTTATTGTAGGTTAATAAGATTACTGGCAGATGTACACATAAAGTAATGTTGGTAGTATGTCCTAAAATAGGTTAGATAAATATTATCTAGAAATCTAGTGATAAAAAAGTAAAACAGTTGAATAAAAGAGATGTTTATAGTAACAGTAAAATTAATTAATAGTTTTTGATGTGTGATATAAAGTAGTAGTAAAAGTAAAAGTAAGAAGCCCCAAGTAAAAGTAAAAGTAAAAGTAAAATTCACGTAGCACAGAGTAAAACTCAACAGGTTATGGGCCCAGGAAGCTCGTGGAGTAAAAATAAAAAAATCACAAAATAATAGTAAAAGTGAAGAGAAGTTGAAGATTTTGGCCCAGGAAGCTCCTGGTGTAAAAATTAAAATTCGAAAATAATTGTTAAAGTGAAGAGAAGTTGAAGATTTTGGGAAACAAACCAAATAAAATGGCAACGACTTCAGAAGACATTTCAATTATTGAAAAATTAAGAAATACAGAGACTTTCCAAATATGGCAGTTTCAAGTTACTGTGCTAAGGTTAATGGGAAATAGTCAACGGAGAAAAATTGTTAGAGACAAGGACAAGAGATGAAGAGAAGGCTGAATGGATAAGACAAGATGCCAAAGCACAAAAGGTCATCGTAACAACATTAGACAAGAAACTAATGGTTCATGTGTTAAATTGCAAAAATTCAAAATCAATGTTTGATAAACTATGTACTATTTTTCAACAAAATAATGAAGAACAGAAATGTAATCTAATGCAAGAATTTTTTAATTATACATACAAGAAGGGAACTGAGATGTCCACGCATATAGGAAAATTAGAAAACATTGCATATCGTCTGGAGTCTTTGGGGCATAAAATAGATGAAGCTATGATGATATCGAAAGTATTGGCTACATTGCCTGATCAATATAAGTTCTTTGCAACAGCATGGGAATCTACTCAGCCAGGTGAAAGAACCCTTACAAATCTAATTGCAAGATTGTTATCAGAGGAAACCAGAAATAAAAATGTCATTGAAAGCGAAGGAACAGTTGCTTTTAATTCAAGAGAAAGGCAAAATTTTGGAAGTAAAATAAAATGCTTCAAGTGTGGTAATCTGGGACACATAGCAAAGTTATGTAAGAAAGGACGAAAATTCAATTCAGGATCTCAGTATTTTACAAAATATAAATCTTGCTCAATTTGCAAAAAGACAAACCATGCCGAGGAAGACTGTTTTTTTTTGGAAAAGGAATAAACCAGAAGAAAATGAAAATAAATTAGCATTTGCTGCAAAAGATGAAGAAGTCAAAGAAGACAACAAAAGAGAAACAATAAATTTTATTGTAGATTCAGGTGCTACTTCTCACATGGTGAATACTAAAACTATGTTAAATGAAATACAAGAAGTAAAAACAGAAGTTAAAATAGCAAAGAAAAACCAAAGAATGCAAGCTGAAGAAATTGGTATTGTACACGGTGAAGAGTGTATTTTAGAAGATGTATTATATGTTCCAGAATTAAGTAAAAATCTTTTATCTGTTCATGCTGTGACAGAAAAAGGTGGTGTAGTAATTTTCAGAAAAAATGAAGTAATAGTGTTAAAAGACGGAGAGCGGACATTAGAAGGAAAGAAACAAGAAGATGGTTTATACACAATAAAACTACATGAAGAAAGGTTTTTTAATAATGACAAAACAGAAAGGTTTTGTTTCAAATGTAAGAAAAATGGACACATTTCAAGGTACTGTAAAATTGATAAGAAACGTAAGAATTTAACAAGTAAAACTGAAGAAAGAAAATGTTTTAAATGTGGTGTACCTGGACATTTTGCTAGAACATGTTTTAAAACTCAGCTTAAACCATGTGGCATTTGTACAAAATTAAATCACAAAGAAGAAGACTGTTTTTTCAGAAATAAATCAAATAAAGGACAGTTGTCATTTTTGACAAGAAATAAATCAAACAAAGGACAGGTGTCATTATTGACAGTATGAGTGATATAAATTTGGTAGTGGACTCTGGAGAATCATCTCATATGGTGAATAATAAAAACTTATTAAATGAGATACAAGAACAAGAAATGAACATTAAAGTGGTAAAAACTAGTGAAAGTAAGAAAGCACAAGGAATAGTACAAATTGATGGCAAAAATTGTGTTTTAAATGAAGTGTTGTTTGTACCTGATTTAAGTAAAAATGTTTTGTCTGTAAATGGTACTGCAGAGAAATGGTTTAAGAGAAGGCCTGGGGTCCGGAACGCTTTCCGGACACCCGAATTAAGAATCTTTTCACATGTCATCGAAAAATATGGATTTCAAATAGTATATTTCTGCAAAAAAATTTGCGGAATATTCAGTATTTTTCTTAAAAAAAATTATTGAAATTTGAAAAATTGCACAATAAAATGTCAGTTCTATGCGGTGGTGCCAAAATTTTATACGCACACGTATCACGCAGTCACAGTAAAAAATCAACAAAGATAAAACAAATTAAAAATATACTGATGAAACCTAAAACTGAGCAAACCTGTCCGAGAATGTATTTCACAACTCCTTGGCCACAAGAAGAAATTATATTATTTTTAACAACAGCTTTAATGCCAAATTTTTACCAAAAAGAATTAATACACCAAAAAAATTACAAATGTGGCAACACTGTGTTCCCATAAATCCAAAACGTCATTCAAAATTGATTTTTATCATAACCTCAAATATGTTGGAAAACCATCAGATAGGTGATAAAAATCATGTTTTTTTACTAATAAAGTAATTTCTGAGTTAAAATATTGCATTTTCCACATTAAAGATGATTTATAAACGTAAGTAGCATCGATATCAATAAAGAAAAGTGTTAAAATTCCAAAATTAAAGGTGTCCGGATAGTGTTATGAAACCAAGGCCTGATTTATCTCGTTTACAGATATTTGGGTGTGAAGCGTATGCTAAAGTTATGGGCCACCTTAAGAAACTGGATGAAGAAAATGAGAAAATTGTAACATATAGAGATGTAGTCTTTAAGACATTAAATAAAATTAAAATCAAAGAGGACAGTATTAAAGAACAAGTAAAAATTCAAGAGTGTACTGAAGAAATAGAAATACAAGAAAAAGAAACAGATTTGCAACTAGAAGAAACAGAACAAATTGAAGAAGAGAATAGACCAAAGAGAGATATAAAAAAGCCAGTCAAGTACAATGAATATGTAATGATAACATTTCAAGAAACAGTAAATAGAGAAGAAAAATATAAGTGGTTAAAAGCAATTGAAGATGAAAAGACATTTCTAAAAAAAAAAAAAAAAAAAAAGATAACATATTAGGTAGAGTAAAATTTAGTTAAAACATTTTGTAACAAATTATTGTAAAATAGTTTTAAAGTTTTATATTGTAAATATTTAGAAAACATTTTGGCAATTAAGAGAAGGTGTTGAGAAATAAAATTTGTAATTGCCAAAATGGAAGTTTGGTGACATCTGCCAGAAATGAAATTAACCTTATTGTAGGTTAATAAGATTACTGGCAGATGTACACATAAAGTAATGTTGGTAGTATGTCCTAAAATAGGTTAGATAAATATTATCTAGAAATCTAGTGATAAAAAGTAAAACAGTTGAATAAAAGAGATGTTTATAGTAACAGTAAAATTAATTAATGGTTTTTGATGTGTGATATAAAGTAGTAGTAAAAGTAAAAGTAAGAAGCCCCAAGTAAAAGTAAAAGTAAAAGTAAAATTCACGTAGCACAGAGTAAAATTCAACAGGCAGAACAAAAAGCTTTTGTGATCGAAAGGTACTTTAGAAATGGTAGAAGGGTTGACGGCCAGTGGGTTTATTCAACACGGGACGCCATTCAGGATTTTCAAACAGAATTTCTACACATAGTCATGGATTTCCACCAGTTTCGCCAAGTGTTGACTATATCTGTAGCTGTGTTTAGAGAAACAGGAAGTGTGAATAGAAAGAAAGGCAGTGGGAGACCCAAAGTTCGTACTGCCCAAAAAATAGAAGAATTGAGGCAAATTGTTAATAAACACCCAATAGGCCAGCAAGTAAATGTATCCTACGGAACCTGCAATACAATCCTGAAATGTGATCTGCATATGCACGCGTATCGTCTAAGCTTAGTCCAAGAATTGTTACCAACCGGCAAGCCGCAGCGAATGCAATTTTCAGAGTGGTTTATGGGTAATTTGCATAATAATGAAAACGTATTTGAAAAAATCTTTTTTACTGATGAGGCATGACTTTAGCTCTCGGGTTATGTAAATTCTCATCAAATGAGAATGTGGAGTTCCGAAAATCCAGATTTCCCTATAGAGAAGCCTCTGCATTCACAGAAAGTTGGCGTGTGGGCAGTTATATCGAAAAGAAGGTTAATTAGACCAATTTTTCTTGAAGGAGCTCTCAATTCGGCGCGATACCGTAATGAAGTTTTAGACAATTTTGTAAACCCGTTAGGTGAGTTAGGTGGCCAACACGGTCCTGCGATCTCATGCCGTGCGACTTTTTTATGACCACACATTAAAAACTCGGTTTGCAAAACTCCTTGTGAACATTTAGAAGACCTACGGGCTAGAATTACAAATACATTTCAGGAGATTAACAACCCGTCCCAAGTGCTCACCAATGTTTTTGATGCTGTAAAAAGAAGAATTAGAACATGTTTGGAAATTGACACGTCTCTCATTTAGTTTAAATTTATAATTTGTAGGTTCTTTGTTGTATATGTTTTTTGTTTAATTCTGTGTTATGTAATGACAATTCTTACAAATAAAAACTTCAGAACTTGACAGTTTTATTTTTCATTCACCTATACCTTTTACCTATGTTACCTTTCAAGAGTATTATTATCTTACGTTATATAAGCAAAGTGAAAAGAATTATGCGATATTTAAAATATACAAAAAAAATTGTGATATTGCGTATAGTAAGAATACTAAGGACATAAACATAATAAACAAAATTAAGGCACAACCGACACAAGAAAATACTTTGACAGTAACAGGAAACGTAATATATAAGGTCATGTTGTATTCTCACTCCATCGCGATCACATTGCATTATCCTAATATGCTGGCGGTATGACGTCACGTCCTTCAAACTCGATCTACTCGCTCTGTCGAGCGTCAACTCAAACTCACCCTTAATTAATTTTTTATTATTATTATTAATTGACCTTTTAGGACGTTTTGATAAAAAATGGTCAATTAATGTCATATCGAGGCATTGGTGTCGTATCTGCCGGATTATTTTTTAAATGGGATATGTTTGAATAATAATTGTAACTTTATTAAGAAAAACATACTGATTTTAACTTTTTTGTGAAACTGTTGAGAAAACTCAAATGTTTGTGCTGATTATGTATATTCCGAAAATCGTCAAACGATAATCAATAGGTACTTACCTATATGGTTGACCGAATAATCCTTTCTTCAGGAATCCAGGAATCATTCTATCTCTGGTCACATACGGAACCCGAAATCACCAAGATGGTTACTTTCGGAACATGCAATGTCAGTTTAGATCATTAAAATCATTAACAAACAAAAAATACGTTTTAAGCTACAGTTTTCTAAAAAAATCTATCAATGTAAAAATATAGCAACTTTGAAATTGGACAATTGTATAAAAGAAATAAAATAATGTAATCAAATATTAGATACATATTGTATGTGTATTTACGACAGTACCTAATCCTCAGAAGATTGCTACGGCAGTGACCATATCAGGGTACGTTTCAGGGTATCGATGGTTTGGAGGCCTCCGCTTGACAAGACGAGTTACCCTTCTCGATATTTATTTATTCTTGTGCTGCTGCCGTCTTCGTCTAGTACTTTGGTGTTCAGTAAATGTTTGACTTGCTCTCATTTAATTTCTTTTGCAATGCATTACAATCATTTCATTGTAATTTTAGCTCAAACAAGAAATACAACTTAATCATCAAAGAACTATAGGGGAATTGGAGTTTAAAAGAATTCAGTCGCAGACGGATTATAGCAACTTGTTTACATTTGGTAAAAGATTATTACCGCTAGGAACTCCAAGTAAGGTTTTTGTTACTTGTTACATGTTTGATAATTCCGCAAATATCCGATTTTTATGATGAGTTAAGATTCAGTTTATAGTCAAGGCGACAGTTAATTTAAGGATTGACACTGAGGAAATACAGGTTTCATTTCACCAGATTGTAATTTTTTATTCTTTATTTTTTTATCTTTTGACAGCCCACGAAGATCGAAGTCTAAGTACTGTCACAGATTACTCCTACCAGATGCGAATCTCTTAATAAATTTCCTATATCAAGATTCCGCGGTCTTGGCGATACGGACAGTGCGGCCAGTCGCTTCGAGCGTCGATGCCGATAATGGAATTTTCCACGCGTTGGGTAGGTTTTAATTCAGAGAAATTATGGATTATATTTTAAAATATTAAAACATGATATTGTGTGGCATTTTATATAAAATTGTATCATTAACAAAAAATACAAAAACGTATATCGTATATTAAAATTACACTACAACCTAGTACAACCACAATTTAAACCATAAAATCAACGCAACAAAACTGATGTAATAACATTTGCCTGCCATCTATTCCACCAAGCCGTTCGCACACTCTCGCACCGACAAATTCAACGTTTGGCAACAGATTAAATGCGGCGGCGCAGCGGTAGGCACCTTACAAGTTCTCTAAATCAGGTCACCGTCGAGAGCGTAAGATTCGCATCTGGTAGGAGTAATCTGTGGTACTATGTACCGTGGGCGTATTGGGGAAATCCGACTCACATATTCAGAGCTAGAAACATCCGTAGGGATTTCACCAGCCCCCTAAAGGATGTGTGGGCTGGGTACCACCTCAGTCGAGGAAGAATTCCTCTACCACCTTCCAACAATTAACAATCACAAAATATCCATGGTCGAAGTGGGATTCGAACCCGCGACCTCTCGGTTGCAAAGCTGGCGCCGTACCAACTCGACCACCGGAGACCCCTCTAGTTAACTCAAACTTATATGACTTAAACGATCGTTTTCACCCCTCAGGGGGGTTGAAAAAGTTAAATTAGATAAAAAAGTGGATTTATTAACCACTAAGATACACCTAAAATTTGGTGTCCCTATCTTTACTAATAGCAAAGATATTTGTCCATACTTAAACTTTTCGGATACCCTGTATAGATAGCGATAAATAGATTAGTTTTTATATAATTAAGTAATTTGCAAGAATTTTACAGAAATATATCAAAATATACACTAATACGTGTTTTTTAATTTTTGCCCATCTAGATTATCAAAAGGAATCACTGCGCGTCATCTCAGTGATCGAGAGAATAGTTTGACCAGCGAAGTTAAACGTCGCTTGTTTTAACTGTTTTAAATCTAAAGCTCAAATGTTAAAACTGCCTTTAAAGGGCATTTATGTAAGAAAATACATAACTGTCTCGTGATTATACTAATAAAACAAAAAAACACAATTCTGATCAGTGGCGATCCGTGGTCAGTAAAAGAGGTGAGGCCAAAAAAGTTATAATATGAAGCATATAGTTTTATTTAAAACATACATCAAAACGTAAAATAACATAAAACGGAAATCAAATGGCAAACTTAAAAACAAAGAAAAATGCAAAATTATGTTTTATAGATTAAGTCTATCTTTCTGTTGCACTTAATCGCAAACGATCCTATTACTAAGTTATAAAATGAGTCAGAAGAATACATTTTAATTATTAAGCCTTTTCTATAGACACTACAGCCAAACCATTTAACCTTTCTTGTGCAATCGAATTTCTCGAATAAGTTTTATGAGTTTTAAAGCTAAAAAATTTCTTTCAACTGAAACCGATGCTCCAGGTAGTGTTGGCTATTAAACAACAATTTGTACATTTCCGATAAAACCTCGTTTAGACCATTTTTGTACATTTTGTCTCTATAATCTCTGGCAAAGATAATGAACGGAACTGTTTATCAGAAAAAAAAATTGTAAGCTCGGTTTTGCATCGGTCTTTTTGGAAAAGATTTTTATAACTTTGAACTAAATTGTTAAATAACTGATTTAAAAATGATACGTCAAAATCGGCAAAAAGCGTCTGGTTAAATTAGGTTCAAAAATAATAACTTATTAATACCGTTAAATCGATCTGTAATTTGATTATTATCAAGCACTTCATAAAATAACGCCTGGTAAGTCAATGTAACATCATTGTTAATTAGGTCCTTATTTTCGGTTCTTGCCCGTATACTTGTATAATAGTACTTCTGAAGCACGATACACTTCTGAAGTAGGTCTCCCATTACTAACAGTTTCATTTTTTTCGCGTTGAGAACAGCGACATACATACTTGGATTAGCAACGCTTGAACCAAGAATGACTCCAAAAAATATATAAGAGGTTGGAATGACTCCTTCTTAGCGATGGGATATCTCGAATGAAAAATAATCGATCATTCGATTATTCAAATCACTCGAGATATCTCGAGAAGTCAGCGCGGTCATTCGAATGATTTAGCCGAGAGATTATAATATAATAATAATCGCCTTTCGCCGCTTCGAATGACGAGACGAAATACTAAAGGATGCCGCCGCCGACTCGGCACTCGACGTTGCGTTACGATGCGATTGTCTCGGATGTGTTTTTCATTCGAATGATTATTTATTTCGAATGATCCTTCGATATCGCTCGAGCATTATTTCATCTCTCGACAACGCATAGCATGTTTTTAATATTGTCTGGGTCTCGGATGATTTTTTCATTCGAATGATTGTTTATTTCGAATGATCCTTCGATAGCGATCGAGCATTATTTCATCTCTCGACAACGCATAGTGTTATTGCATGTTTTTATGATATATACAGTATGTTAGTAAAGTATGTGGCCAAACTTGAGGGTATTATTCCTTACTTAATTTTAAGACAAAATATAGGTTCTAAAAGACTTTGCTTTTAATACACAGGGAGTTGAATTTTTGTAAAAGGTTTTTCCTAAATAACTAGAGGACGCAAATTAGTATAAAGTTGAAATTTGGTGACAATTTTTAATGCATAAAGGGGAATCATGCTAGTTGCCAAATTTGTTTAAAGAAGTGTTTTTGTTTTCATGGATCTCTTACTTTTTGTTTTTTTAACAAATTATACTAATAAATAATGTTATGTATAACTTAAAATTTTTTTGTTTTTATCGAAAACGGCCAATCCAAGCAAAAAAAATTCAAGAGATGATTTTTGTGTAGTTTTATTTGCTATATTTTTTGATTCGAATGATTATTTCGAATGATCATTCGATTATTAAAATCATTCGTGAGCTAATATTTCGATTATTTAATTCATTCGATTATTCCCAACACTACACTCCTTCTCACTTCTCCGACCGCGCGCAGTGCCACAGGAACGCATGCGCAGTTAAAAGGTTACAGGACGGGTCTTAATATTTGTGTATGGTGGTAGGTATATCAGTTCACATAGAACACATATTTATGAAAGATTTAGTAAATTTTTAGTTTAATACGCCGATGTCCATGTACAAATACTTATTGTAATAGGTTGAAAACTTAAAAAATATTTTTCATAAAGATATGGATGTTACACGCGTAAATTGAAACTATGAAAGCCTGCTGTATGGATCCGGCAATCGCAAAGCGAAATAAAGGTTGCTAGCAGATTTCCATCAGCGAAAAGGTCGACACACCGCAAGAACCGTTTTACAGTCTAGATTCAACAAAGTAAATATTATGTTTACGTGGAAATACGGCGACACGGTTGCTTCGTGACGCCAAATTGAGACATGCCTTCGATGCACCCTTTACCAACTCCAGAATGATACTAAAAACGACATGAGCAGTATGAGCACGAGCGCACGAGCGCAGGAGCCACGCCGTAGCATTTAGCGCAGTGTTGCCAAGCCGACAGGGAATAAAAGCCGTGAAAGCCGTGGCGGAGGAAGACATTTGTTTATTCACGGTTTAAATATTTAAACACGTATTTTTGGTCGACTCAGCGGCAGTTAAAATACCTTTGTCATTTTTAGCATATTCATAAAACCGTTGACAGCTTTCCTTAAAATTAAAATATATTAACACTTCTGAATGAATCAAATCCCTCCATTTTTTAAAATGCTACTCATTTTTTTACCTTCATATTTAGCCTTTTTCGTGAACTAATGGCCAAGTATGCGTTTGGAGTTTTTAAACGAAAAAGTCGTGTTTCTATATGAGCGGCAGTACAGTAAACCCGTGGACGTACCTTCGGTTTGAAAAGCCGTAAAAACGCGTCAATTGCCGTGTCGTGGCAACACTGCTTTAGGGAGACGCGCTGACGTACCTGCAGTGTTGCCAGAAGTCATTAAAAAAAAACTTGATAGTGCTTGCGACGTAACCGCCGAAATTCCTGATAAATCTCGAGCCTGTAATGATTGCACCGGAAGTAAAAATAACAGGATTAAATAATCTTATTCTACTATCATTTATTTTAATAAAACTGAAAAAAAATTTACGATATCAAAATATTATTAAACAAATTTACAAACTTAAACAAATATCTATCACTTTGTGCTATAAAAACGAAATATATTTTTTTATAAATAAAAGTGTAAAACTAACACAAAACAAAGAAAAAGAAAGAAGTTATTCATCTGTATCACTGGAGTTTCCATCTTATTTTTATCTGAATAAAATACTTGACCACAACCTAACCTTTTAATCGTATTATTTGTGATACAAAAATCGTAGCAATTTTTGTCTCTTGACAAACTTTTGGTATATAAAATGCCTTCTATTGTTTTCACTTTAGGTTTGTTGCGTAGGTAGTTGAGTTTTTATTAAACAAATGTGAAAAAATGTTCTCTCTACTGCTGCTTTCGAGTGTGGTAAGCAAAAAATCTGAAAAACAAATCTAAAGACCCGCAAATTTTAGAGAGTCATCCGAGATTTTTACTAATGAATTTTTTTCCAAAACAACAAGGTATCGTTATCAAAATTGTTTAGTGGGATCTTGACATTCGCCATTCGTTATTCAGATTTTGGATTTCATTTGGATTATATTGGAACTATTTGAACTACGTATATTGAGAAAGTGCAATGTGAAAATAGAAACAGAGTTTCAAACCTCAATTGCAATCAAATTGCAATTTGCAAAGATCAATGTCGTGAGATTCGCTGATTGATATTTCTATAAAGGTAAAAATCGTGAGATTTGGTACTTGATTCATGGGATCGGGAGAAATAACCGAAATCTGGCAACACTGGCCCACGCAAGCAGCCCGTACGAAGCTAACCGAAGCAGACCGAGGATGGACTTCGGCTGCTGCTCCGTTCCTGAATCTAGATTTGTTCGTTCGTTGCATAGATAAAGCTGTGTTTATTTGAATTTACTGGCGGACGAACCCGTCTCGTGGTTAAGAATACTATCCTTTTTTAACTACGTTATCTAAACAAGGAGAGCGCGCTGACCGACTGGAATCGTTTTGTCGTTGATGAATTCGGGAACAAGGCTATTCATGTACTGCGCATGCGTTCCTGTGGCAGAGATTTGGCCCATAGTTAGGGATGGCAACGATACATCGATGTTTTAAAAACATCGATATATCGAACTTAAAATTCGATGTTTTAAACGTCGATGTTTCGATGCATCGATGTAACAACTGGAACATCGAACAAACATCGAACTCCATTCAACACGTGTTTGTGTGAATGTGCGACGATTATAAAACTGATGGCCTTTTCCTTGGTAGAACCAGCGCGAACTGAGTGTACGTGCGTTTGTGTCCTTTTCTACCTATATACAAAGAAGAATGATAGAAATACATTTGACGTGCCCTAAATTGACCAATGGAAAACGCTATGAATGGTCCGAATGGGAGTCAACGCTGGTTTGGTGAGAGAATTTCTTTCGATATATCGGATCCATCGATGTGACTTCCAACGATGTCGATACATCGAAACATCGATGTTTTTCTTTCGATGTTTTGAACCCATCGATGTGACGTCCGCCGATGTCTAACGATGTCGATACATCGATGTTTTTTTAAAAATTGCCATCCTTACGCCCTACCCATAGTGGAGTTAAATAGTTCTGCGCAACCTATGTATTTTATGAAATATCAGCAATCCAAGTATGTATGTCGCTGGTTGAGAACGCATAGAAAATGATGTTTGCCGCAGCAATAAAACATCATAAAATAACGTAGCTCCGTTCTCAAATAAAATATCTAGAAATCAGGAGGCCAAGCGCTTTACAACAGGCCTCTCTTCACTATAAATTCGCACGTGGAAGCAACGAATACCAATTGCGTGGAAGTGAGTAATATAAACATACTAAATAAAGACAGAACCATTCACACACGTCCAGAGACGAGGCTTCGAGAGTCTAGCCCAACGAATACTAATGTCTAGCGCTCACCGGGCTTCTGCTGCATAGGCCGTTCTCTCATGGAAGAACTTACTGCGCGTACTGCGAATATCGCATGTGGTTCTTTTTAGTCGAATAATATATTGTCGCAAATATTAGCGCTTCCCTTGTAAATAAAAGTGGCTTTATAGACGTTTGCTAAACCTTTCCACCTTTATAATTGCCAAATTTATATAATAAATTTTAGATTTGAAGTAATGTGATGAAGAAGAGCAAAACAAAACATGTTAATCAATCTTACGAAAATTTTCATTTTTACATTTTAAATTGATTGTAGTGAGGCCGGGCCTCACCTGCCTCATGCTACCGATCGCCACTGATTCTGATCACATTTACGAAGTGAAAAAAAGTTAAGTAGATCCAGGTCAGATCAGCATTCGTCAGACGACATTTGGTTAGACATTAACTATATAAACTTGTTTAAGTAATTATGTATCATACTCTTTTAGAATTAGTATATACACACCTAAGCAAAACAGAGTTTCTAAAGAAGAAAACGTTCTTTGCATGGTACAATATTTATGTGGTTCCGGAAACTTACCTGGCAATGTCGTATGTAGTGGGAGAATGTCTTAAAGTTGCACAAATGACACTTTTCTCTGGAAGCTATGGGGCGAAATACGTAACTCTGGATGAATTTAATACTATTCAAACACAAACTTCGAATATTGTAAGTAAAAATAATTTCCCACATTAAGCTTTAAAATGCACCTTAAATTCTCTTACTTACTTATTAGGCCAAGCAACAGAGCAAAATATTAGCGATTTTTTGACATTAATACTATTAGAAAACCGCCTGTGCCATCATCTGAAAGACGATCCGTAGATGATTCCTGTTATATTTCCAACTCTGAAATTTTTTCCATTAATTTGTTATAAACATTTTTAAGCAAAAAAACGCTATTTTTTAAATTTTTTGCTTATAAAATGAAAAGTAATGAAGCAATCTTAATGGTGTAAATGGACGATTTGTGGAGAACAAAAATACGAACAAAATGAGAGGCCGAACGTCCCGATAGGATAAGTAGCAACGGAGAAAATCCGGAAAACCGTAAAATTAAGAGTTTTTTAAATTCATAAATGGGCCATTTTTAAAAGTAGAGGGTTCAAACTTTGGGAAAAAGTAGTAATTTAGAGCTACTTTATGTGTGCAAAACCGCGACGCTGTCCGACGATTAGTTTTACCACAATCGTCATTTTAATTTTTCAACACACTATTTTGCAGCAGGTCTGGATGCTCTATGGATCGTCCGATTTTAATTATTGAAACGGATTTGAAAAGCACAAGTTTAATTGGACAATGTGTATATTTTAGTTTTTCCATAAAATGCTGCGAAACCGATTGAAAATGCACGTAAAGATGCGTGAAAATGGCCGAACGCACGAAATCGATCGAGTAGCGGGAGAGAAGCGGAGCGAAGGGGAGCCAATATTCGCGCGCTCGGCCATTTTCACGTATCTTTACGTGCATTTTCAACCGATTTCGTTGCATTTTATGGAAAAATTAAGATATACATATTGTTTAATTAAACTTGTACTTTTCAAATCCGTTTCAATAATTAAAATCAGACGATCCATAGAGCATCCAGACCTGTTGCAAAATAGTGTGTTGAAAAATTAAAATGACGATTGTGGCAAAACTAATCGTCGGACAGCGTCGGGGTTTTGCACACGTAAAGTAGCTATAAATTACTACTTTTTCCCAAAGTTTGAGACCTCTACGTTTAAAAATGGCCGATTGATGAATTTTTAAAAAAAACTCTTAATTTTCCGGTTTCTCCAGATTTTCTCCGTTGCTACTTATCCTATCGAGACGCTCGGCTTCTTATTTTGTTTGTACTTTTATTCGCTACAAACCGTCCATTTACACCATTAAGATTGCTTCATTACTTTCCATTTTATATGCAAAAAACTAAAAAAATCGCGTTTCTTTGCTTGAAAATGTTTATAACAAATTAATGGAAAAAATTTCAGAGTTGGAAATATAACAGGAATCATCTACGGATCGTCTTTCAGATGATGACACAGACGGTTTTCGAATAGTATTAATGTCACGACAAATCGCTCTATTGCTTGGCCTATATACCAGAGACTGATACTTATATTTAATACCTATTTCTAGGTCATAAAGCAGCTAAAAACTAGTTGGTTGGAAACTCTGGTATTTAATATAAGAATGTGTATTGGTGATCTAGGTAAAGGTTGGTTTGACATAAACGAGAAAAATTACGCGATTTATGAAATATCAAAGCTAAATCGTTTTATGGAATTAGTAAAACATAGAATGCAGGTAAGGCATATCGCAGTTTATAATAAAACAGCTTATCATCCTAAGCACAGTGTGAGTGTGCCTCGACTAAGTTTAACCCAAAGGTCTTCCCACTTCCAAGTTTTTTCAGGTTTTGTTAAAGTGGTGTGGCTTAAATAATTTAAGCCCAAAATGAAAATCCTAGATCAAAAGGAAACTTGATTTTACGTTTTTTTTAGGTTAAGCGGCTTTATTTTATGAAAAAGAGTAGTACCTAGTAGTTAAGGTGCATAATCTGCTTTCAAGTCCTAAAAACGATATGTTTTTAGTGAAGTTATTTAATATTTTTAAATAGCTTTGATAATCCTGAAAAAAGATGAAAAAATTAGTTATTCGTCAGTTTTTGGTAACTATCTCTTCAATTTTACGTTCAAATACGATAGTTAATGAATTAATTTAAAGATAATGTAATTATCTACAAATCAAAAAAATGCATCTCTGTCTACATCTGTTCAAAAGATATTGATAATGGAAGGTTGAAAAATTGAAACAAAAAAATTGTGGAATCAGAATGTTGTGATATATGTCAATAATTATAAATTATGGGTAAAACTGTTGATCATTTTCAGAAAATTGAATCAATTTCAGGCAAAATAAAAAAAATTATCTTTTATCTGGAATAAAACCAAAGATAGGATCGTCGGAAACTATATATCCGCGCCGACGCGACGCACAGTGGGCCCGATTTAAGAAAACGCGATCGAAAGTCATTTTTTTATCTTAACCAATTTAGTCAGAATTGCATGAATATCTAGTAATACCTGTAAATTACTTATTTTACTAGTATTTAACATCAGCATATGCATTCCAACTTCATGCTTTACGCGCGAAGTGCGAACAAATTAAGAACTTGTAATAATACATGTTCATTATTGTTCATGTATAAATTACCTTATAAAGCATTCTTTGGGCTACAAAATGCATATTTACTTTTTGTTCCTTTTTGTATATACAGTTATAAAATACGTCCTCGTCGAAAATCCTACAGATTACAATACATGTAAAAGAAAATCCGGCCTTGCAATACAAAGGATCCACCAGGATTTTATCAATTGCTTATGGTCAGCTCGTTTAGTGTCTAAGGAAGACAATTATACCAAGAAATGCTGCAGACACGTGCAGACTTGTACAATACCAGCCCGCCCGGCGGCGCCGGTTGGGGTGGCAAGTAAACGGTAAATTGCGTTGTCCCGCATTTTATTTCATTAGTCGAGCCCCAAGGGGTGTCATATTTGTTCATAATTTTCCCCTTTATTACTTTAATGCCATAAAATCACTACCAAAAATCAGGCTGTGTTTATATTTCCCACCCCCTAACCGCACCCCCAGGGGGTGCCAATTTTTTACGACAATTTTTTCGTGAGTATTTTAATACCATAAGCAAATATAAGAAGTTTCAGAATTTCGATCGACAAAATCCAATTTGGGCCCACTGTGCGACGGTGCTGACAGTGCCAACCGCGTAAAAGCGCTATATAACGAAATGCATTTAATAGCTGTATTATTAAGTTTTTTGAGTTTTTTACTTAGTGAAAATTGAAAATAATTGAGTCCTTTTAATTTCCTTTAAATAAATTATTTTCATTGTATCATTTTGCCTTTTTAAATAGAATGATACGCTGAAAATAATTAATTTAAAGGAAATTGAATTAAAAAGAATCAGTTTTATATTTTCACTAAGCAAGTTAAACTGGAAAAAAGCTTAATAACACAGCTATTAAATGCATTTCGTCATAGCGCTGTACGCGGTTGGCACTGTCAACACCGTTTCCGACGATCCTATCTTTGGTTTTACTCCAGATAAAAGATAATTTTTTTTATTTTGCATGAAATTGAGTCAAATTTTTGAAAAGGATGAACCGTTTTACCCATAATTTATAATTATTGAGATATATCACAGCATTCTAATTCCATAATTTTTTGTTCGATTTTTTCAACCTTCTATTATCTATATTTTTGAACACATGTAGATAGAGATGCATTTGTTTTGATTTGTAGATAATTACATTATCTTTAAAATTAACTCATTAACCAACCTTTGGATTAAACTTAGTCGAGACACACCGTGTAAGACCTTCATAATAAATGCAACATGCTGGTTAAATTTTTCCCATTTTGACAATGTTGTTACCATAGGCACCAACTGCGGTTGGGCTCGGAAGCCAGAGCCCCCCCAAAAAATATAGTGGGGTGTCAGCCCCCCTCTAACGAAACCTAAATCTGTATATGAATTTTTAACCTAAGTATGTGAAGACTGCACTTACAAATATGAACTTAAATCAAGTCACAAACTAAAAAAGTTTGAAAACTAAAGAAATTTGCTAATTTTTTTTTAATAAAAACACAGGGGTGGATTTAGAATTTCGTCTAGGAGGGTGCCACAAAGTCACCTCGAGCTACACAAAAGTATAGACCACAAAAAAACGGGCAAGTTCGCATGCTACATTATTTTTTTTAAAAACACATTTTTTGAAAGCACGTTTTTCCCAGAACAGAACTTTTTCGAAAATACAGTTATTCGAAAACTGCATCGATGTTTTTAATTTCTTATTTTTTCGGAAAACAACTTTTCGAATTTTTTCTAACCACTTCGTAACCACATTTTTTAAACAAAACATGTTTTTAGAAACTACATTTTTTCAAACACTGTTTCGAAAAAGACTTTAACTATTCTTATTAAAAAAAACTTTTTTGAAGGTATGTAATTTATTAAAGGGTAACTTAGCAGATACAAGGAAACGTAAATCTGACCGAACACAAAAACGGTTGGTTTAGGTTAGTTCAGAATCTTTTTGTCATTTTCTAAGCCGATAGAGTTCATAATTTAAATTTAGAAAATCTATGTTTTTGAAAAATATATTTTCGGAACATGTATTTTTGAAAGATTCTTTAAAAAAATATATTTATGAAAAAATTTGGTAGATCCATTTCCTAAAAAGCATCTTTCGAAAAAATGTACTTAATTTAACATCAAAAAAGATTTTTCTTGAGAACAGTCTTAGCTTACAGGCGACAGGACAAAACTTGTTTGGTTAATATGAAAGTGTAAATATATATTTTTTTTATTTATGCCTTCTGCCCATTTGGGGGGACATACGAGTACGATGTACAAGAACAATTTATATATATATATATATATATATATATATATATATATATATATATATATATATATATATAACAATATAAAGAAATAAAGAAATATCGACAGGACTATTTATAAAAAAAGGTGAAGAAAATATTGGGGAAACTGTCTGTATGGTAGTGCTCGACACGTGTTTCGTGCTTATTAGCACTCATCAGTCGCACATAACCAAGTTATTAGATGGGAAACTTGGAAGTTGAAAAAACACAAAGAGTTCACAGACCAGGGGTAGAGGTTTCACGCAGGTGCTATTGCAGCCTCCGTGGTGATGTTGGGTGTTTCCCGGAAATCCCTGGGTCTCCTGACAAAAAACAACCGCAAATGTGCTAGCAGGTCCCTGGTCTGTGAACTCTTTGTGTTTTTTCAACTTCCAAGTTTCCCATCTAATAACTTGGTTATGTGCGACTGATGAGTGCTAATAAGCACGAAACACGTGTCCAGCACTACCATACAGACAGTTTCCCCAATATTTTCTTCACCTTTTTATACATATATATATATATATATATACAGTGACCGGCAAAAAGTTCGCAACATATGGGAAAAATTTTTATTAGGAGAGTATCGGAAAAACTTTCCCAGGGGATCGGTTCTGCATGTCCGATAACCTAAAAATCGATTTTGACATACGTCACGTGACTACTGGTATAGCGTCAAATTAAAAAAAAAATTGTTAATTTACAAAAAGTGAGGTTAGTTGACGAGATATCAAAAAAAGTTATTTGAAAAAATTGCTTAGAATTAAATTCTAGGTCCTTGTGCAAAATTTTAAGATTTTATTTAAAAAAATTGGAAAACTCAATTTTTTTTAAATATTTTTTGATCGATTTACAAATTTCCAGTTTTTTTCGTTTAGATAGCTTGGCTAATGTAAAGCCCATGTATCTGGATGAAAATAAACGAATGTAGTAGTTTTTTCTACAATTGACAGGACAAAATTAAAAAAAACAGGGTTTCGCCGGACGCTAGCTGTTGCAATGATTTGTATCTAGCAGCAGTGTCAAAATTTTAGAGACATTTCAATGAGATTACATTGAGAAAACCTTAATCGTCTTAAATAAACTGGTCAACAAAAAAATCGGCAAAAGCGATTTTAACTCGACTTTTCGAACTGCTATAACTTTTTAAAAACTTAACTTTTTTGAGAGCGGTTTTCGGATATTGATAGCTCGTCTTGCCCAGATTAAGTGTCAAGAAGTGATTTTGCAATGGAAGTGACATTTTGATGCTATACAGGGTAATTAATAAGGTAATGTAAAACTACTAAAAGTTTAGGTGTGTGTCATATTGCCAATAATTTGTTTTGGTCGTTCCGACATAGCACGTTAGTAAGCTGGTATCAATATGTCCAGACGTATTCGCCGGAATTTCAATTAATGGTCTCTGACGAAAAATACAGGAGAAAACAAAAAAAGCATACAAATTTTGGTAGTGTCATTTTTAAAACGCTGTAGCTGGAAAACGGATTAATAGACTTTGTCGGGCTTTTTATGTATTAAAAGCCCTTTCGTGTGGTGTTCTATCTAAAAGACATTTATTTTTCAAGGTCAAAATGTTTGCGTTGTATAGGGGCGAACTAAAAAGTAAATGAAAACCATTGTAAAAAATCATTTTTTTTAATTTGTGAAAATTGAGCAGTATGTGTTTGTTTTCTTCCAAAATGAGGGCGTTTTGTCCACCTCCCGGTTAGTTATACAGCGTGTCCAGAAACCATTTTAACAAATCGGAAACATTTTATTCTTGCCTTTACAGAAAAAAAGTTATTCTTTATAAAAAGTTCTGCATCTTGAGAAAATCACATTGCGCATTGCGATCCAAAAATTTGATTTAAGACATACAGGGTGGCTCAAAAATGTAAAAGTCCTAATCCACGTGACGCTAAAAAGACACAAATCGTTATTTACTGCCACTGTAAATATAGTAGAGGTAACTTTTATGTTAGTAAATTACGTTTGGAACATGCAAGAGGTCCCAAAAATAAAATAAATTTTTAATTATTGACTTTACAAAAAAGGTATCTTCATACAAAGTCAACATTGTGAAAAAAGAGCATAATTATTCAAAAACATGATATAGGACAATACAGAGTGGCTTAAAAAGCTGAAAGACTCAATTTACGTAAAGTTAAAGAGACACCAAATTTTTATTTAAAGATAAACTGTATAGGTACTTTTTTGTAAAGTTGATAATAAAAAATTGTTTTTATTTTTGGGACCTCCTGTATATTCCAAACCTAATTCACCAACATAAAAAGTTAACACTAGTACATTTGCAGTGGCAGTTTACCCTTAAATAACGATTTTGTGTCTGTTCAGCTTCACATGGATTAGGACTTTTACATTTTTGAGTCACCCTGTATGTCTTAGATCAAGTTTTCGAATGGCTATTCTCTTTTCTCACCATGTAGAACTTTTTATGAGGGATTACCTTTTGTGTAAAGTCAAAAATAAAAAACCTTTCGCATTTGTTTAGATGGTTTCTGGACACGCTGTATAACTAATCGAAATTTGAGCAAAACGCCGTAGTTCTGGAAGAAAAAAAACGCTTACTGCTCAGTTTGCACAAATTAAAGGAAAACTTATTTTTAACAACACTTTTCATTTATTTTTTAGTTCACCCCTATACAACGCAAACATTTTGACATTGACCAAAAAACAGTTTATTAGGTAAAACTCTACACAAAAAGGGCTTTCAATTCACAAAAAGCCCGACAAAGTCTATTAATCCATTTTCCAGCTACAGCGTTTTAAAAATGGCGCTACCAAAATTTGTATGCTTTTTTTGTTTTCTCCTGTATTTTTCGCCAGAGACAATTAATCGAAATTCCGGCGAATATGTCTGGAGATATTGATACCAGCTTACTAACGTGCTATGTCGGAACGCCCAAAAAAAATTATTGGCAATATGGCACACACCTAAACTTTTAGTAGTTTTACATTACCTTATTAATTACCCTGTATAGCATGAAAATGTCACTTCCATTGCAAAATCACTTCTTGATGCTTAATTTGCGAAAGACGAGCTATCAATATCCGAAAACCGCTCTCAAAAGAGTTAAGTTTTAAAAAAATTATAGCAGTTTGAAAAGTCGGGTAAAAATCGCTTTTGCCGATTTTTTTGTTGACCAGTTTATATCTGAAGTTCGACTTTTTGTAAAGTTAAGGGGATTAAAATAGATAATAAACAAAAAATTACCTGTTTATTTAATCGAAATTTTATAAACGAAAACCAATGTAAGAAAAACTTAAAAGTAGTCAAATTCTGTACTAACAACACAAAAAATAATTGTTTTTCCTTGGGTGCACAAAATTTAAAACTCAGTATGACCACCATTTCTCTCCATACATACTGTTGTTCTCGAGCGCAACTCTCGATTAACATTTCGGAGCATTTTACGATTTATTTGCAATACACAATTTATAATGACATTCTCTAAATTTTGTATATTCCTAAAGGGTCGATGTTTGTACACAGGGTTCTTTAGGTATCCCCACATAAAAAAATCTAACGGAGTCAGATCTACAATTCTACAATTGACAGGACAAAATCGAAAAAATAGGTGTTCGCCGGACGCTCGCTGTTGCAATGGTTTGAATCTAATGAAATGACTGTATCAAGATTTTATTAAGATTTTTCGCACATAAATTTAACAACCAGGTCTATTTAGTTGTACTTAAAACTACCAAAGCAGGCTCTGAAATTAAAACAACCAAATAATCTAGTAGGTTAAAAACAACAGAAAAATGTCAAACAAATTATAATTTGTTTGATTTCAACCTATGTCATTGGTTTATGTCTCGCATCTTACTAAGTTTGATATTTTACATAAGTTTATTAATATTTTATTCCTTAAAATGGCACCCACACTACTTCTTCAGGAAAAGATAGAAATTATTTTAATTTCTGGAGATAATTACAAAAGCCATAGAGAAACAGCAGCAATTTTTAATGAGAGGCACCCCGATAAATCCCTCCATTATTCCACAGTATCTCGTCTAGTCAATAAATTTAAAGAAACGGGATCGGTAGAAAATCAGTATAAAGTTTCCCATGAAAAACCGGTAACAGGTGACGAAGGTTCTCTGGATGTGTGTTTGTCGATCACACCCCAATTAGCAGTTAGTCAAATATCGGAGATCACTAACATTCACGAAAGATCTGTGCGGAGGATATTAAAAAGAAACAAATTTCATCCGTACAAACGTAAATTTGTACAAGTATTAAAAGATAGGGATTATGACGCCCGCTTCGATTTTTGTGCCTGGTTCCAGGGTATGATTGAGGAAGATTTTAATTTCCCAAAGAACGTTCTTTTCTCGGATGAAGCTACATTTACCTCTAACGGAACCGTCAGTTCACAAAACTGTAGATGGTGGGCCACCGAAAACCCAGACTTTGTAATTCAGAGTAAAGTCCAATATAGTTTTAAGGTTAATGTGTGGTGCGGAATTTTCAACCTCAGAATAGTGGGACCTTTTTTCTTTAGAGACAATTTAAATTCAGAACGATATTTAGAATTTCTACAAACTGAGATATCTGACTTTTTAGACAATTTGTCATTAGCCGAAAGAAGAAATTTATACTTTCAACAAGACGGAGCTAGCATTCATTCCACAAATGAGGTGAAGAGATGGCTGGATCAAGAATTTGGAAACCAGTGGATAGGACGGTTTTCTGAAAATCCGTGGCCTGCGAGATCACCAGATCTGACTCCGTTAGATTTCTTTATGTGGGGATACCTAAAGAACTCTGTGTATAAACATCGACCCTTTAGGAATATACAAAATTTAGAGAATGTCATTAGAAATTGTGTATTGCAAATAAATCGTAAAATGCTCCGAAATGTTAATCGAGAGTTGCGCTCGAGAGCAATAGTATGTATGGAGAGAAATGGTGGTCATACTGAGTTTTAAATTTTGTGCACCCAAGGAAAAACAATGATTTTTTATGTTGTTAGTACAGAATTTGACTACTTTTAAGTTTTTCTTACATTGGTTTTCGTTTATGAAATTTCGATTAAATAAACAGGTAATTTTTTGTTTATTATCTATTTTACTCCCCTTAACTTTACAAAAAGTCGAACTTCAGATATATTTAAGACGATTAAGGTTTTCTCAATGTAATCTCATTGAAATGTCTCTAAAATTTTGACACTGCTGCTAGATACAAATCATTGCAACAGCTAGCGTCCGGCGAAACCCTGTTTTTTTTAATTTTGTCCTGTCAATTGTAGAAAAAACTACTACATTCGTTTATTTTCATCCAGATACATGGGCTTTACATTAGCCAAGCTATCTAAACGAAAAAAACTGGAAATTTGTAAATCGATAAAAAAATATTTAAAAAAAATTGAGTTTTCCAATTTTTTTAAATAAAATCTTAAAATTTTGCACAAGAACCTAGAATTTAATTCTAAGCAATTTTTTCAAATAACTTTTTTTGATATCTCGTCAACTAACCTCACTTTTTGTAAATTAACAATTTTTTTTTTAATTTGACGCTATACCAGTGGTATGTCAAAATCGATTTTTAGGTTATCGGACATGCAGAACCGATCCCCCGGAAAAGTTTTTCCAATACTCACCTAATAAAAATTTTTCCCATATGTTGCGAACTTTTTGCCGGTCACTGTATATATATATATATATATATATATATATATATATATATATATATATATATATATATATATATATATATAACTATATATAAAAAGAAGAAACTGACTGACTGACTGACATATCAACGCACAGCCCACATAGCTGAGTCTAGAAACTTAAAATTTTGCACAGAGATTTCTTTTACAACGTAGGCATCTACTTAGGAAAGATTTTTCACAATTCAACTCCTAAGGGGGGTGAAACAAGGGTTCAAACTTTGTATGGAAAAATAACAGATGATCCTATTAACTCGAAACTTCGTAGAAGTACTCCAAGAAGTAAATGTTTAAACACGTGTTTTGCAGTTTCTAATAAATTAACCCCTAAAGGGGTGAAATACCTTAAAAATTTCGCGCTCCAACCCTGTCGCTTTTAGTTGTGCGGCCATAGTACTCGTATGTGAGAAAAACAGAATTCAACACTACAGTGTGAATTTGCTTGCTTGTTGCGCCTGGCCTGGTCGAGTCCTTGTGTCTTCGTCTCGAGCGTCGGCGTCTGCGTTCGAGTTGTGTAGGAGAGGTCATTTACCCCGTCATAAAGCAGAAATTTTACCTCGTTTAATACTGCGATCTCGCATTGTTCAGTTTATTTCTGTGTTCAGTTTTTATTTAATAATTTATAATACTAAAAACAATAATTTGTTACAAAATGGTGAATGCACGGTACATAATTTTTAGCGGAGCTTTTTACCTCATGTTATTGTTTTGCTTTACCGTTACAAATGACCACGAGCCGCCACTGGTTCTTATTCAATAATGTTACCAGAGTAGAGAAATAATACTACCGTGATGTTACCCTCTGCATATCTGTGGCGGGTGAGACCGAACCAATATTTATTTGGGCCCCTAAATATGTAACTAAAATACTGAAATTTCCTGCTGAATATCCCCGTATATTGACAATCGGACAATCGTTTGAGTTTAATTAGCAGTCTAAACGTATTTACCAAATGATATCCTGTTGTGTGTAATCCATAGAGAAAATATATAATAGAGAAATAATGTCATTTGCGAATGTGGCAAATTTACCAAGCTGAATCCGTAAACAGACGGTCTTCTGCGGGCTTGCGCCTTGTCGAACGATTCCCTTGTGATAGACAGGACCGTACTTCAAAAGTTATTTCACATGACGTGAATCTTTTATCGAGTAATAAATGCTAAATATATTATGTGTAATTATTCTTTTTATTAATGATAAAAATGTAACCATTAGTGAGATTTTAACAAAAATTGTATAGTTTGTTGGCTCAAATCTGAGTTTTCTTGCTATACAAAACTGTCGATAATTCCTCGAAAATAGCTCAGTTTATACATATACAGTGCGTCTCTTTAATGTCCCCCCTCTTAATTTTTTAAACGTTACATTTACAAAATTGAAAGTTGAAATAAAATATAAACATAGTATTCTAAACAATAGAAACAAAATATGCAACTGTTTTAAGAAATAAAATAGTAAATAAAAAAATTACCAAAACTATGTGTATATTTTATTGGATTGGCATCCCATCCTGCATAATTATTGAACAAACCAAGTTCTATGGTAAGATGTAAATATTTTGACACCTATTTACAGTGTGTGCACTTGATACTTTGGTGAAAGCGCTACTTACTTACGGCCCCATGTCAATCTAATCCACTGATATCTTAGCGATCCTTTGGCGAAAGCGCTTTTTTCTTTCGCCATTCCTTTTAAAATACTCCAGCGCTTTTTTCTTTCGCCATTCCTTTTAAAATACTCCCCTCTACTCCACTAGTATTTTTAGTGCCCCTTTGACGAAAGTGCAAATATGCCTTTTGGACACTCACCCTTCTAATCCACTGACATCTTAGCGATCCTTTGGCGAAAGCGCTTTTTTCTTTCGCCATCCCTTTTAAAATACTCCCCTCTACCCCAATCCACTAGTATTTTTAGTGCCCCTTTGGCGAAAGCGCAAATATGCCTTTTGGACTCTCACCCTTCTAATCCACTGATATCTTAGCGATCCTTTGGCGAAAACGCTTTTTTCTTTCGCCATCCCTTTTAAAATACTCCCCTCTACCCTAATCCACTAGTATTTTTAGTGCTCCTTTGGCGAAAGCGCAAACATGCCTTTTGGACACTCACTCACCCTTATGCAATATAGGGGAAGGAGGCATTGACACTATATATGACCTTCTTACACCATCTTACCCCTTATACAATGCCCCTAATTAACACCCACCCCATCAGTGCCTCTCTGACACCTTGACCACACCCAATATACGTCACTGACAAATATTTCTACTTCTCCGTGTGTGTATTCACTTCAACACCGGAGCGCATTTAAGATAAATTATATTTTTTACCTACTATTCTTTCACATATTGATATACTTTAAATTTGGAATTAAACTATTTGTATTTATGCACTAATTGTAAGAAATAGACTCGGCCCGGTTCTGAACGCCGAGTTGCGTCATTGAGTTCAACAACCACTTTTGCGAGACGTCCCGAGTGCGCATGCCTCGAGAGGACCGTCGTTTAAAAACCTGACTGGCGCCATATGCGTACAAACGCACTTTTTCGCCCATACATTGGACGGATTCAGCTGGTGTCGCGAATACGTTGTGATGGTCTAAATATATTTTGTCTATGGTGTAATCAGACTAATCAGCAATATTATTGGTTTGTGAATTTCTGCAATACTTGATGGCAATTATTGAGACGAAATCTTGCACATTTGTTGTGGATATACTTTATATGGACTGACAACTAATAAATCAGTATATTAAACAATTTAACCTTTCGGCGTGATACTTTTTTATTATTAAAAGTATTTCGGCAAACCAAGTACTAATAGACTTGGGAAGTGGGACTCCCTGTTGTCTGTGTGTTTTATTTCAATTCCAAACTCGAAAAATGGAATTGAAAACACAAATTTTATATTCAGTAATTTGTTTTCAAAAAAACATAATATATGGGTCAACCGTAAAAAATTTAACGTAAATAGCATACAGGCTTAGCCTACATGGACTGTCTCAGATAAATAGCCCAGTCCTGCGGTCTAAAAACGAAAAAAAAATTTAGAAGCATTTTGACTGTTCTAGGTTATATAGGGGTCTGAGGATATCTGCTATCCCAGTAACAGCTGAAATTGCTGCTATGATTTTGAATTATTTTTTGAATATTCTAAAACTAGTTTTTCGTCTGTAACTCTTTTTTTTTGCACTATAGGTAAAAGTGGCCAACAGCAATGTTGCAGGTATTAGAAAAACCATTCATTTGAGCTTTTGATCGTCCAAATCCGTAACGAGATAATTGCAAAAAAACACATTAAAAATGCCCATTTTTAACAATCAATTTTTGTAAAGAAGAGTTTGGGCTTCTCAAAGTACACCAGGAGATGACTTTTTATATTCTTAAAGTGCCCTATTCGTTTCAGTCCGATTGCATTTTTCGTTCAAAAATTATTCTATTTGTTTATTCGGTTTATTCTCCAGAGGAACAATATTTAGCAATCTTTTCCGACATTTTGGGCAAGGCAACCCAGCTTGAGCGCCAACAATTCTTTAAGGCTTATATTATCCTGTGGTGCATTGGGTAATCTGGTTCGGTTATTTTGCATTGTTACTGTGGCGAAAACAAAACCTCAAAAATTGGTCAGGTTTTTTTTTATAAATATTTAACAATATTTTGAAACTTCTCTACCCCCAGTCTATTCATCACGTGACAAAGTCAATCACGTTGGCTATAATCGTCTGGACGCATTACCTCATTTTTCTACGTTGTGTTTATTTCAGGTTCTTTTAAAGTTTGGTACAACAGTAAATTTTATATCAGACTTTGATAGTTTTTAATTATATTTTCCCCTCTTTAATCTGTCGCATTGTAGAGATCAGAAATCAAAGAATCAATCTGTTTTAATCATTTATTCATTTGTACACAAGTTATTTATCAATTTCATATTCAAAATAACAATAAATTATTTATAACGATTAACAATTCAATATATTAACATAGGCCTTTGTCTGTCTCCCGTAATTTGTACCCTATTTCAGTTTAGTCACCTGTTTATGTCTGCGACACTACAGGTGGGTTTCCTGACTACATTTACCGGTGAATTTCTTGGCTGCGCCTTTCCCACTCATAGCTCACACATCTAATGTCTGCGACATTGATGGTGATCCGCGTGACGTGTTTCTTTACCTATCTTGGCTGCGCATTTCCCATTCATAGCTCACCTATCTAGTGTCTGCGACACTGATGGCGAGCCTCGTGAATTTGTTCTTTACATGTTGTGTTACATGTTGTTTTACCAAAACCCCTATACCTGTTACTGTGCGTCTGCAGCGAACCTCTGCATGCCTTTTATCACTTCGTCCCTGTTTTTTATAACACCCCTTTTCTGATATAACCCGGTAATCTTGCATTTTATTATTGGTATCGCCCCTCTGACGTGTACGTATAATTTTCATTTACTCTTTAAATACCTTTTTATTCTTTAAATACCTTTTTTAACACTCAGTATCACCCCAAATTACGTACACGCTTGGCATAATGCTACTACGTAGGGTGGAAAGCCTCCAGCGGAACCCCACTTTCGGACAGTCCGTGAGGTGCCGAAAACCTGAACAGTGGAACCCCACTGTTAAATTAATTTACTGTAATTAGCCGATTACAATCAGCACAATACCCAAACAAATATCGGACACCTCAACGTATAACATATAAAGGTGCAATAAAAGTTAGGAGTCCATCCGCCCATACGCATGTGTCACTTTTCCTCTCGAGCAGATGTTGTTTTCTTGTTACTTAGATACCGAAAACTACGACAGCGGCACCATCGTCGGTTATAACCTTTTCCCAAGAAAACCCATCACACCGTTTTATATATACCTATTATCTGTTAACGTTCTACAGGTAGCATCATGTCAATATCTACACCCATTTTTATTTTTATCATTGCCAATCTCGATAATACGTTTGTCAAACGCGATTTCATATTTTCTCCAACCCAACCCTTTTTATTATTATTCTTTAATAATGCAGATTACCTTTAATTGAATCAAAACACCCCTTTTACTTTTTATTTACCCTGTCGGTTTACTGACCTTTATATTTTATTTGTTACGCCAATTAAACCCCGGAAGACAAACTGGCCATCTGTATTTACCAGAAAGGTGCTTTTGCACTAGCCCTAATAATACTGACCCAAATCTCGAAAGCAAAAGTTATTTGACACCATCTGGTACCCTTAGAAATTAGGTCTCTCTTTCAGTCATAATTTATGTAAAATAATATTTGATAGTCTTATTTTATACTTTCATTTTAAGTTCTCCCCCAAATGTTGTCCCCTTTTTAAGATTTAGTTTAATATTTTTAAACAGATTACTTTATATTGTTTATAAGATTATACTGTGATGTATGACTGCCAGTATTTGAATTCACATAATGTATTACATTAAATTACAGTAAAGGATTTAATTTCGTTACCAAAATACCGACCCACCAGTTAGATCAACCTCGGCGTACTCACCGGCAGTTGAAATCGGCGTACTAGGCACTTTAATAAGTAAAACGAATCCTATTTACTACTTGCTTAATATTACAACACTAATTAAGGTAACTGTACTTTAGACAAAGAGCAAAGGACTTACTGGCAGGTTTTCAACACAGAAAAATTACTAACAGGAGAACCCACTGACATCGTCACGACTTAGCTTTTTAAAAAGAGGAAAATTTGCATGTCTATCTGATATTTGAATGCGAGTCGAATGTGAATCTCAATCTGAATGCCTTTTTGCGGACGCGTCGAGCGCTTAAGTAGTCGCGCTTCCTCCCTCTGCGAGGGGGTTACGCGTGGCTTGTTTGCTTGGCGTCATTTAGGCCATCTGTTCTTTTAGGTAGCTAAAGAATTTGACCTGGAGACCCTTTTTATGCAAACTTTTGCCGATTCCCACGTTTTTAGACTCTTTTAAAACAGAGATTTTTTTATGTATGCATATTATTAGAATTTCTATATTCTAGAATATTCATTTTTCTTTATAGATCTTGCATAATTTCCCAGATATAACGACCCGGGTACGGTCCGTTTCAATTTCGAGAACGACCCATCAGATCTTCGTCGAACTTGATGCTTTGGTTAACTGGTAGTCTCGTGCAACTTTTAAGAAAAAGTTCATCGCTCCAAGTCCTTTAAAAACGAATATAGAATTTTTTTTTTCAAAAAATTACTGCGACGCTAATTATTATTATTTGAAATTTACACCGAAGGAAGAAGAAGAGTTTTAGTTTATGAAAATATTTTCGTTATTCTAAAAAAGTAATCCAATGTTATGAATAATAGGTATTGGTCAAAGTGATGCTTGCTGCTCACGCTGCCGTTAACGCGGGAGTGGGGTGTTGACGGTTGACGGTCCAAGCTCTCGCGGCCGCCCTTATCGCGCGGGACTCGACTTAGCCACAGTGTCGCCATGTCTAGAGATTTATCCCGAATCTAGGGATTTTGAAAGCATTTGGAACAAAAGGGATTTTTTTACGAGATTATGTTTAATCTCGGGATTTTTGTCAATTATAAAAGCAATGATTTTAAATATTATTACATAAAAATAATATAATAGCTACTGTTTATACTTACTTATTACAGTTACAATTTAAATAAAACAAAATTTCGAAACAGGTTATCACCAGAAACATCAGAAGGAATTATGCACACAAAACAATTATTAAAAAATAAAACGGGATATAATTTTCCAGTTGATAATGAGCTTTATAAGAAAATGAATAAAACAACGTATGACAAGTAACATATCATGTTTTTTGTTTATAGGCTGATTTTTAGTTTGTTTTTTGTTGTTTAGTTTGCCATAAGATCGTATCAAAATATTTTTGTTTTTATAAATTTAGACTTTTATTATTATTTCCTCAATCTTCAAATAACAAAACCTAAAACTACAAATGCTAGGGCTTTCTAGGGGGAAATAACAGGTCTATAAATTTAGGAATTTCTTAAAATTTGATCTGGCAACACTGCTCAGCCGCTTTAAATTCAAAAATTTTTCATATCTCCGCGATGATAACATGGTATCGCAACGTTGCCAGACGACATGATGTTAAAATCGGAAGAATTGACCACCAAAATTCGTGAGAATTCGTAAGACCGTAATGATTGCATCGAAAGTAAAAATAATAATAGGATGAAGTAATTTTATTTTACTTTAATTTTATTTTAATAAGACTTAAAATTTTTTAACACGTTATTAAAAAACATTTAACAGTTTTAAACATGGGCAACTTTGAAGCGGCCCGGGACGGTTTTTGCCCAAGTGGCCCCCTGAGATGAATAGCTCTGCATACAAAAATAGCGAAACCTTTTTTGGATGATAAAAATAAAAATTATTTTTTTTGCTACCCTTTGCAAAAAAATGTTAAAAAAATAGGGTGCAAAAATAATCTCTTTTAAAAAAAATTCCTATATTGCTCAAAAATATATTTACGAACGTAATTAATTTTGAAATGAGGAAACAAAAGTAAAACTCTTTTAAATGTTCACATCTAATTACTTTAAATTCAAAATTTTAAATGTTCACAACTAATCAAAGCGCACAGAGTGCGCCAGGCCAAGTTCTCGCAAATCCGACCGCGCGCGCACTGTACTATATTTACACGAACCATTTCGAGCACTTTTCGACCCCTTTCTATCTTCGAGGCTAGTTGCGTTACAGGACTGAATTTTTTCTGGGGTGTTAAGGTTACCAAAAAGAAGCAATATTTCAAATTTCTTTCGTCTAGGTGGAATATCTTCCAAAATCCGAGGGTACAAAAATCACAGTTTCGGGCACTCACTGACTGACTGATAGATCATCATAATTCTAGGGTAACAGGTGATAATTAAGAAAAAAATCAAAAATAAATAAAAACCCAACATGGCGGAAAATCCAACATGGCAGATTCTGACACGAAATAGGTAGCGACTTCTGCTTTACAATGTTACGTGTGAACGTAGTGTAGTGGTTATCATATCCGCCTAACAAGCGGAAGGTCCCCGGTTCGATCCCGGGCGGAAACAGATTTATTTTTTAATTTCTGATTTACTTTCAAATACCTCAGTTTTATTATAAACGCAACAAACCGAAATACCAGGAATGCATGCAACCTTATCGACAAAAAGCCATTATTAAAAATTTTTTCTAGGAAAAAATACCGTGTATACACATATACTAATAAATAAAATATCATTTGGTATCTGAACAAAAAATTATGAAATCCCACCAAAAACATACATGTAAAAAAAAACAGACCAAGTTCTTGTCAGGACTGTGTGGTTTGTTCTCTGAAAAAATAACTAAAATGTAAAAATTATGAAAAATACTGAAATTACAGAAAAATATTGTGAGAATTAATAAATTTACAGACCAAACTGGGCAAGTGTTCATTAAAGAACTGAGCAATATTGAGACCCTTGAAAACTTGCCAAGTTTGGTCTGTAAATTTATCAGTTCATACAATATTTTTCTGTGCTTATTAAAACACTGCTAATAACGTGTAGGCAAGGAACTTGGCATAATTTTTACATTTGAGTTATAGTTTGACACACGAAAACTCGACCACCAAAAGAATGCAGCAAAAAATTAGTATGTTGCCAAACTTACAAACAAAACTATAGTAAATAAGTTACGGAAAATTATTTTGCGCAATAATGTTGAGCGATAAGGTTTAATATATAAAATAATAATAAAAACCATAATTATATTTTATAGATAACAAATTATTATGGGTAGGTACCCTAATATTATTCTATTGTAACATTGGAAGTCGCCAGTCGGAAACTTCGTCAAGATTAAAATAATGCGAATGTTTGGAAAATAGGCAACGTTGTTAACAGGTGGCCTGGTTCTTCTGGTTGATAGGTTAATGGGCTGGTGTCTACAATAATAATGGCGTATCTTGCTGCTTATTGAGTGGTGATTTGTATTTAAGCACCGTTCACCTAATTTTTTTATCGTTTCCTCTCCCTTGCGTCGCATACAACTTACCATGTGTCGGAATATATTTTTTTCAGATAACAAAACACATAGTCCTGATGAGAACTTGGCCTGTTCTTTTGTACATGTATGTTTTTGGTGGGATTACTTTAAATCTAAAATCATTAAATCAAATAGTGAAAAAAAATGAAATTAAGAGTACAGAGTTTCGACATTCGCGTTATATTAGTTTTTTTGTTATTTAGGGGTGGCGTATTTCCGTATGGATGGCGCCTTGCCGGCCCATCGGCCCGGCCCATTTCACTCCGGCCCACCGGGATTCGTCCCGGTGTCCCGCCTGAGCCCATCCGCCCCTGGTTTTAAAACAAATACCTATTACTTTGTACTGTAAAACATGTCATATTTTTTTTTAAACAAAAGTGTAAAACTGCACAAAACAAACAAATAAAATAGCTTTCGGGGAATTCCCAATGTCCGTTAGATCGGCCAAACGTCGATCAGTAACACAGAGGCAAAGTAGATGAAAACTAATTTTGCTTGCGCTTGTTAGACTAGTAACGCTGTAAGTTAAACATCGTAATGTCACTATTCGACCACGGCAGTAAGTTTTCGGCTGATGACGTTGCGCTGTTTAACTGTCAACGATACTAGTCTACATATGTATTTATTTTTCTATTGTAATAAGTTTCAGTTGCAATTTTGTTTCATTGAAGATCAAAATCGTGAGACTCGCTGATTGATACTTCTATAAATGTAAAAATCGTGAGATTTTGTACCTGATTCGTGAGAAATTCGAAATCCTTCTGGTAGCACTGCACGGGCCGCCACGAGAGCGTGGTGAAATAAATGTCGTGTAATATTGTATTGCTTGGATGGCATCGATCAGGACATCTTGTACCTACACTTTGGCAACCGTCTGCAGTTGACCAGTCAATACAATCCACCAGTTTTTAATGCAAATTCAATGACTGATTGCTTTGAATAGTAAATAACATTGTCTTTAGTTTTTTCAAAGTCTATGACTTTTACCTACAGTGTGAAGGAAAAGAGCTACGGACGAAAAACTAGATTTAGCATATTCAAAAAATAATTAAAAATCATAGCAGCAATTTCAGCTGTTACTGCGATAGCAGATATCCTCAGAGATGCGCCCCTATAGAACAGTCAAAATGCTTTTACATTTTTTTTCTCGAAAAAGACCTTTTTGGAACAACCAGTCTGGGATAAAAGTAATGTATTTCGAAACCCTTTCTTCAAATTGATTGTCGAAACGAAAAAAGGCTTTAATAATAATATCTTTGTTTCCAACCAACTCACAATGTTCATTCCAGTAAATACAATAAACGAAAATACACCCTTTTTATTTAAATAACGTTTTTATTCAAATTATCAAATAAAACTTTGCAAACAATAATACAAAAATATATTAAATTATAATGAACTTAAAAAAGTAACTTTTATTATTTTACGATTCATTATTTAATTTTTCCAAAAAAAATATTTCTTTAGAACTTTTTTAAACGTCAACAATTTTTTAATTTCTCTCATTCTGTTCGGTAAATTATTATAAATGGAAATTCCTTTAAAAAACCAATCTTTTGCCACAGTTGCTCCTTACCATAGGTAATTAAATATTGTTATTGCCTCGTATTATGCTTACATTGCGGGTTGAATAGAAATTACAGCCTTCAGTGTTAGTATGCTGATGGGTTTGCTCGGGTAAAGTCAAAAATATTGTGCAGGTTTTCTCTGGTTCGTATATGGTTGTTCAGGATTTTTTGTCTTATACATGCCAGTTTCAACCCTTGATTGCAGTGGCGGCTGGTAACATTTTAAAGTTTTATGTCACTGTTGCTACTTACGGGACCCATGCCAAGTTCGGACCTTTTAATAGTGAGCCTACTATAGGAACGTTTTGGTAAGGAAAAAAATATTTTGTAAAAAATAACACGTTTAGGTATTTTATTTATTATTTTTTCTAAACAAATTTTACATCATTTTGTCGAGAATTTTTACATTTGAAGACAAAAAATGTGTTAGTAGAAAGTTATAGTCATTTGAATTTCAAAAAATATATACATTTTAGGTTTAAAAACATTCAAATGGCTATAACTTTCTTCTAACACATTTTTTCTCTTCAAATTCAAAAATTTTCAACAAAATGATGTAAAATTTGTTTAGAAAAGATAATAAATAAAACACCGAAATGGGTTTAGTTTGTTCCAAGGGGGGGGGGGGGGGGTCTCCGCAAAAGTTTTTTTCGCAAATTACAAAATATTGCGTTTCGTTACCAACGCATTCCTAGTAGGCTCACTATTAAAAAACCCGAACTTGGCATGGGTCCCCTATGTAGCAATAGATATATTATACAACTTTAAAATTTCACCAGTCACCACTGCTTTATTGTCAAATTAGACTGTCTTAGCAATAGTGAATCCGGCCATTTCTTATTTAACAGAATTATATCAGTACATAAAGTAAAAAAAATATAAAATTAGATGGCATTTTTAATTCGAATCATTTCAAAACTCCTCAAATAGCATAAATATGATAGAAATTACTTTAAAATTCGTTCAGTTTCTCTAAATTTCTTTTATATAGTTCAAAATATACCATTTCCTATGTACGGTGTAGTGACATGGCCTATAAGCATTTATTTAAGGGTATAAAGCAGTGTAAACAAATGAAGGGAAGTAAACTTTCAAATATTTAAGAAGGGCTTATATTTATTAATACAAAAAGGAATTCTCAAAAATTAATTTTGCAACACAAAAGGAAATGTTTTAAAATAAATTGACCATTCACGATTAAACAAATTTAAATGATATTGCAGAATTTTGAAACAAAAATGTTGAATTTTTATTGAAAATAATTCATGTAAAAAAATATTCAAACACCTAAGTGGCCAAACAATTGCGTATTTAAACTGCTTTAAAAACCTAGTTTAATAAATCAGCAAAGAATTTATTTCAAATAAAAACGTTTCTAACCGACCGAACATTTTACCAGACAGAATAAAACTAACCCACTGTACTGTTACTCTAAATGGTGAAATTCTCCCTCGCTCGGAAATAAAACATTTTAGTTATCCCCTTATGACAAAGGAAAATATGTTTCGTCTTATCTGATTGGCCAACAGAAGATCCGCCCCGTGTTGACCTATCTTTATCGACTCATTACCAAATGTTGCACCATATCAAAACCCATATAATTTAATAGTTTTTCTTTATGTGCTTGATATAACACGCGCATCTATAAATGTCAACAGAAAATGCGGGGTGCAATAAAACACTACCCACTTGATATTAAAAATGTAGTAAATGTCAGATAAATCAAGAGCTTTGCCTTCATTTCCCTTCTAAACTAGGTCACCCACTCGTAGAATTCGCGGAAAAAACGGAGAGGACAACAGAATTTAGTGGAGTCGTAACTGACATGTTGTCACATTAATTTCGTGAAGGGGTCGGTAACAGGGGAAATTTATGGGAATTTTCTCTACCCGGACGGGATGACCCCTGCTGGAAAAGGTAGTTGAAAAATACTCACCGATGTAAGGTGTTACGCTGCCCGATCGCGTACCGAGAATCTGTCTCGGGGAAAGTCCAAAATTCTGGTTCAATAAGTACGGTATATAGTCGGAAGTTTTGGAGCTCGTTGTAATTTCTTGACAAATTGCGTGAAAAAGTAAGTGCGTGAGAAACCCAAGAATTTATCTAGGATTATTGGAGAAATTTGTGCAAATTAAGAATTGTGAAAAATAATATTTTGGGTGGCTCCCATACGTAATCTGTGGAAATAAAGTGTAATTGATCCAGAAATTTGTGTGGAACAGAGGGACATAGAAATCATAAAGAGAAAAATAAAAATTAGTCAAAAAGTCACAGAAAATTGGAGTTAGTGCCTAACCTCGGCTGTAAGTATTACACTGTTTAGGAAATCTCTTCAAGGCTAGAAAAGGTGTTAGGTAAAGTGGTGGTTTAACAGCAGGTGACACAGGAATCTTCCGATCCCCGCGAAGGTTTATGTTGTTACCGCCAGCTGGATTCCTAGGTCACCGTTACGGCCATGGAAAAAAGACAAAAATACAGAAATGAATCAGTGGTGGTTTCCAATATTACCTAACCACACTTTTCCTTTACAATTGCCATTTTTTATTTATTTCGGTTCTGGACACCTAATCCACGAACAATACTCTGGTACTTGCAGTACCATGGCGGTAACCAGATCGTAACACATTATCGCTCATTCGGATCGGAAATCGAAGAACAAAAGTGACAGGTGTCGTACCGTATTGTAAACATCGCATGTAGAGTAACGTTGCGGCGAAAAAGATTCTGGACAAACTTTGCTCAGGTAGTGCCTGGGTAATGCCAGCAATGCCCTCTCTGCGGACTTTGCAATTAACATATTTAGTATAATTTATTTTTAGCACACTTTAAGACTACTGGTAGAAAATTCCTTACAAATTTTTATAAATTTGGTCGAGACTCCTTGTTTGCCATGCCTTTCAGCAGAGGAAGATTTTGTGTGGGGAGCAGATTTATTAACAAGTCCATTTATTTCCAATGCTCTCCCAATTTTTAGCCTCCAGTTAAAAATGGATGAAAATGGTGCATTTTATAGTACACCACCGGAATCATTTAGGGTAAGGTGGTATAATTAACTTATTTGAATTAGTGAAGTTATTCGGGTATATTTTATAATGGATGTAAGTAAGTCTCAGTTTGACGAGCGAAACACCGGGAGTGGTACGAGTGTAAAAATTTAAAATAATAAAAGTATTTACCTGTTACATTTACAGGGTGTCCAATTGTCGACACTTTTGCAGGGTATCTCGGTTATCTTTAAAGATAGAGAGCTGCGGTTTTCGCAATATGGTGCTACTTCTTCGTGAAACGTATGATTCTACAAACTAAATTTTCATGGGCGGCGGATAAAACATCGAAAGTAAGAAGGTCGAAAATACAAAAGGTCGAAATTGCAAAAGGTCGAAAATATCGAAAGTACAGAAGATCGAAGTATAATAAGGTCGAAGTTACAAAAAGTCGAAAAGTTGTATGGACAAATATGCCTAGCTGAAAATTAAGACAGTTTTAAACCATTAGAACAGAAAAGTAGCTTGGGCATAATTATATTGCAAAAGGACTTAAATTCTAGGAAATTAAAAATGTCGCGGAAAGGATTACCTTTTGTAACTCTAATCAATAAAATATGTTAGTCGCTACTCCTACTCCTTACGATGACGATGCGGACTTTGGTCTTAACTTCTTTTATATTTTTAGCGAAAAATCACCTGTAAAATTCTGTCCGTGGAATTTCGTAACACCCTGTATAACGCATATTCGCAATAATTCTAATTAGGAAAATTGCTATTAAAAGAGAGATCTAAATTATTAAAATTAATCTTTTTCTTCTTTTGCATTTTAAAAATTCTTTTTTCATTAAGATGAATGTAATTTTGCCATTAAAATTAAGAATATTTACATTTTAATGTTTCTATACCGTCTGTCTAAATGGTAAGCTAAAATTTACAGTTTTTGTATTTTCTATTATTGCGAACATTGTGTTAATGTTCAATTAGTAGATATATAAAATCTTTTGGTACTTTAGACATTGGTATTTGTCTAGATTCCCTATGATGAAAATGTAAGAAGCAAAGTTGTTTTTACAAAATACGTGTAGTATTAATAGGACGGACGTTACTATATAGTAGATAGTATGATGTTATCACTTAAAATAGATCTCATCTGATGAAATAGACCCTACCTGTGTTGTCAAAATTATCAAAATATTGCACTGTATGAAATTTAACACAATCGTGAGAATCCTTCAGCAAAGAAAATTACTAAAATATCGGAAAAATCAACAAAACGCAGTAAAAAATTAATGACCAAAAAAATAATTGAAAGCATTATTTCTTGATAAATAACAGTGCGTCAAATACAATCCGATTGTAACCATAGAAAGAAAATGATGTGATGAATCTTTTGATATTCCGTATACCACCTTCACTAATTACTTGCGTCTATGTGTTTGTTATTTTGGTGCTTATTTATCACAAATTCCTGTAGGGGGTCCTGTAGGACTTGGCACAGGATTTAGGCTAATTCTTATCATAATGACTAATACACAGTATAATTTATAAACAATACAACACAATACCGACAACACCAAACAATAGCAAGTCTATTTCTTACTGGGATAAATAATGGTACGTCAGGTACAATCTGGTTGTGACAATAAATAACGTATACCTACCTACTTTTCAGCTGTGAAGAATAGTTGATGCTTCCGTAGGATCTGAAATAGGACCCTAAGTTATTTTTTATCGTGATAGTTACAGAGTTTTGTATTTTTTTAAGGAAGTATTACTTAAACTCTTCGATGAAGCTTTAAGACAAACTCACCAAATTAGGCAGGTACATCCTTTTTTGTTGTCAAATTTGAGATTTCCTACCGATCTTTGCCTGTCATCAGTGGGATTATTAGCAGATGAAGTGTCCCATATTAGAGATCGGTTCTTGTTGGCTTATGAGAAAGCTTTGATTCCACTTAAAGCTTATGCTAGAGAATTTGGTGTTCATGTGAACCTGTATACGTTAAATATTTCGGAATATATAAAGTAAGTTATTATTACTATTAATTTTTTTATCCTACGTTTTAGGCACCCACAGAAATTCTTCTCTGTTAGATTCTGTCTATAGCTAATTGAATCTATGGGTGTCCAAGGAGTATGTGGCAAAATTTAGGCAGTGTGTAGGTGAGGTGAAAATAACACCACAAGTTCCTATAAATTTTTTTCCTATGAGCCCTCCTTGTGGAGATACGGGCTCCTAAAGGACGCCAATGGAATTTAATTTTTTCTAAATAACTTTTAAATCGCCCGGTAGATTTCGACAATTTTTTAGTATGATATATTTTAAGATAGGCCCTTAAAAGTACTGCTGTAGAAAGCGTTGTAGCTTATTCAGAGTTTCAGGGACGGACTAGCTCAAACACACATAACCAAATTTTTTTTACACCCTGTAAAATATGGACACCAAAACCATTTTTTTAGATACTATGTACCTTTTACTAAAAATAAAGTACTCTTCGTTGAAACCGCTAAAATCAATGGTTTCCGAGAAAAATCATCTTAAACGCAGTAGTACCTTCGACGTGGTTAATTTCTAATACTGCAAAAAAATACTGAAAAAGTGCAGTAGACCTTTTTTTTCAAAATGTGTACAGCTTTTGCAATCTGTTAATTTGAAATTAAACAAATAATGCATCATAAAGATCGTCCACGTTATAAGTTGTACAGAGTGTTACGAAATTATGAGTAATTGCACAACTAAGTTTTATTGCCCGCTTTTCTATACTACGTAACTTTTACTAAAAATAATAACAATTTAAATGAGCTTTAAAAAATAATATGTAATCGTATAAAATTTTCCACATGCCGCTCCTCCCAACTTCGATGCATTTTTTTTTTTGGTCTATGAATAGACTGCCGCTAAACTTTTGATGCATTTTTATTTTAAAAAAAGAGAAAGCATTGGAAAAAAAGGGTTAAAATAATTGCCATATTTATTCTGGTACGGTCAAGTAGAAATCACTTGAGTTTTCAATCAGTTAAGGATAAATTTAATTATGGAGTTCACCTTTCAAGAATATGCTGACATGCATCTCATATATGGTCAAGCTTTAAGTAATTCATCAGAAGCCAGAAGGCTTTATGGTCAAGCTGTTCCAAATAGAATTTTACCTGACAGGAAAACATTTATAAATATTGATCGCCGTTTGCGAGAAACTGGTAAGAAAGAAAAACTGTGAGTTAATTTTGTTTGCAAATTCATATCTTCCTTTTAGGGAGTTTTTTACCCAAGCGTGGTGGTGAGGGTGGTCAGAGAACCGTACGGACCCCTGAAACGGAAGAAAGAATATTGGATGCTGTTGCCGAGAACCCATCGACTAGCGTAAGAACGTTGTCAAACCAACTTCATGTCACCAAATCAATTGTCGATCTAGTCCTAAAAGAACAACTTTTGTAGCCTTTTCATATTCAGAAAGTTCATGCCATGACCGCTGATGATTATCCAGCGAGAGTTTGATTGGGTTACGCTAACTGGTTTCTCCAAAAACAAAGGGAAACTAATAATTTTGTAACCAACATACTATTTACAGATGAAGCAGGATTTGGAAGAAATGGCGTAATTAATTCACATAATCTCCACGTATGGGATGAAGAAAATCCTCACGCGACAATCCAAACGAAGCATCAGCAAAAATTCCATGTAAATGTGTGGGCTGGAATTCTGGGTAATCGCTTAATTGGACCATTCGTCCTACAACACAGATTAAATGGTGCAGCGTATCTGCAGTTCCTTCAAGAAAACCTAAATGAATTGTTGGAAGATGTACCCCTTGAATCTAGAAGACAAATGTGGTTTATGCACGATGGTGATCCACCTCACTTTGATATTTTAGTGAGAGAACGTTTGGATAACACATTTCCTGATCGCTGGATAGGTCGCCGGGGCCCAGTTTCGTGCCCCCCTAGATCCCCAGATCTAAACCCCCTAGATTTTTATTTATGGGGTCACTTGAAAAATCTCGTCTACTCTACGCCGGTAAATAATCGGGAAGAATTACTTGCAAGAATAGCATACCATTCCAATAATATCCGAAGCAAACCAGGCATATTTTTTCAAGTTCAGCGGCAGTCTCTTCGTAGACTAAGAAAGTGCGTTCAGATTGGAGGCGCCCACGTGGAAAATTTTATATTATGATCTAATGTTATACTTAGTGGTGAAAATTTATTATGATTAAATATTTTTTAAAGTTTATCTAGAACTTAATTATGAGCAATAAAACGTAATAGTTGTGCAATTACTCATAATTTCGTAACACTCTGTACAACTTATAACGTGAACGATCTTTATGATGCATTATTTGTTTAATTTCAAATTAACAGATTGCAAAAGCTGTACACATTTTGAAAAAAAAAAGGTCTACTGCACTTTTTCAGTATTTTTTTTGCAGTAAGTATTAGAAATTAACCACGTCGAAGGTACTACTGCGTTTAAGATGATTTTTCTCGGAAACCATTGATTTTAGCGGTTTCAACGAAGAGTACTTTATTTTTAGTAAAAGGTACATAGTATCTAACAAAATGGTTTTGGTGTCCATATTGTACAGGGTGTAAAAAAAATTTGGTTATGTGTGTTTGAGCTAGTCCGTCCCTGAAACTCTGAATAAGTTACAACGCTTTCTACAGCAGTACTTTTAAGGGCCTATCTTAAAATATATCGTACTAAAAAATTATCGAAATCTACCGGGCGATTTAAAAGTTATTTAGAAAAAATTAAATTCCATTGGCGTCCTTTAGGAGCCCGTATCTCCACAAGGAGGGCTCATAGGAAAAAAATTTATAGGAACTTGTCGTGTTATTTTCACCTCACCTACACACTGCCTAAATTTTGCCACATACTCCTTGGACACCCTGTATATGCATTACCGACACAACAAAAAGGTATCTCAGATATTACCTGCTTGTGATGCATAAATAAAGTAACTACTTTATTACTGTAAAAAGCGGTAAAATCAAAATAAACAAAGCATTTATATAAAAAATGCTTAAAATTTATTTTCTCACTGGTTCAGCTATAGTCAAATTTGGAAAAGTAGCGTATAAAGGTCGATTCTCACTTGCGCTTCACTCAGCTCGGCGACGCGACGCGACACGACGCAGCGATGCAAAGTGTAGTAACGCTGGTCGGGTATTCTCATATATCCGACAACGAGCGACAGCGACGCGAAACTACGCGCTGTTAAAAGCAAAAATTCATAATATTTTATTTTCTTTGCTGATTACTGTAGTTGTTGTTCTTTAGATCATAAAGTTCTACATATTCTGCCACAAGGATAATCAATTGCTCTGCCTTTTCATCGTCCATAGTAGACATTTTTAATAAAACACCTTGTAATGTAAACTGTCAGAATCAGGAAAAACGCCACGGAACAATTCCACCGTTGCGCGCGACGAAGTAGTGCAGCACAAGTGTTGTTCATTTTGAATTTTTTATTTTATGAAGTGAAATGTATTTATTTATTAGTTATAAGTTATTTAAGGTTGCTTTGTTAACGAGAATTTTTATTCTTATACAATAAAGCTTATTTTGACTTGACTTGACTTGACATTTAAAACTATGAAATATTTACCTAGCGACAATTTGTAGCGTAGCGTCGCCGAGCTGAGTGTAGCGCAAGTGAGAATCGACCTTTACTCATTTACTTAAAATATGGTCTACAAATTTAAAGGCGGCAATTTATATACGAATACCCTGAAAATACATCGACATATGTGTTGTTAAAACTATCACGCTTTGTCGTAGCAGTTAACAGATTCATCTTATGCTTTTAATTTATGACAAGGGTGGAGAGATATTCAAATGGGTCTGTCATCACTCATCACTCAATTGAATTTAAATGTTATTTATAAGTAAAACAATAGTGGGTAGGGTGCAGTTTATTAAAATGAGATTAGATTTTTCTTAAAACACGTCTGCGGCAATATATTGAACGTAAAAATTTGAAAGGTTTTAAAAACGCACCATATTTTACACCAGTAAAATAACATGTATATCCATTTTCGCTGTTGTTATAATGTCTGACATATAATGCAAAGTCGACATCAGAGATATCAGATACAAACGATTCGATATAAAACTGTTTCATACTGAGACATCTTGCCCCGTCTAAGCTTTCATTCCGCTCAATAACCAACATAAAGTAATCAAAGGTTTATGTTCGCCTTCAATATTACTCATTAAGAAAAGATATCTTGACACCGTTATCGGCTTTAGTACTAAAATACGGAATGTGAAGTTAAAACAGTAAATAAAAAAAGCTATCCTTCTCACGTTGTTCTCTATAATTATCTATAGTTCCTAGGAATGCTTTTTTCGTAATAAGCAAATTTATGTTGAGTCTGAGAGGTTTTTATCTTAGGTTTATTTTGTATCTTTGGCTGAATGCCAACTCGAGCGACGAACGAGTCGGCAACATTGCAAAAGTCTAACAAATCAAAATGCAGAGAAATGATGACACCACTCGCCTTTGTGACAAAACATGCAAAAGTTTACCTCGGATTTTAAGGCATTTCCCGCTTCCTAAAAGATTCCAAGAAAATACTTTTGCACTTCATTTTGAACATAAATTCTAATAAGCCAATAAAAAATGTGTAGCGGACTCACTGGACCAGCATAATCTTACATCTCCTGTCATATTTGATATGGAAACAGTGTCAACATTAGTAAAATGCAAGGAAACAGTAATGTGGCCAATTTAATTTGCTACATTTTGATTTTGACATTTTTTATAGAAAAAATAAAGTACCTATGCAATTATATTAAGTTAAAATACGAGTTATTATATATTTCAATTATATTATATCGGTGTCTTATTACCAAGTATTTGGCAAGAAATATGACGTTCGACAATAATGTCACTCTGGCACATTTCAAAGTATCTTCATCCTTATTTACCACATTTGGAAAACATAAGATCGCTACATTGTTGCCGACCAGGTAATGTTATGAATGTAAATGAATTATTTAAAGTATTTCCTATAAATATCATTATAGGTACCACAGATACCAATGGGGAATATGCATATAACCCAAATAAATCTGAAATTTTTTTTTATATTCTCTGCATAAATTAAATGTTCATGGCGGTTGCTGTTATCCATTTATTTTGGTCTTTATTAACAAAAAAACAAAGGATTTAGAACTGCAAATTTTCGCGCGAATTTCGAAACTTGTAAAACGGGATCCCATTGGCTGTGTCCTCAAAACAACTTATGGCTCATCATGAGTAGGTACCGGGTGATCTATTATATTTTGCACCCCCCCTTATCTCGGTTATTTAAAGAGATATCAAAAAACTTTAAATATATAAGTTTTAGGGTTTTTTCTGAACTTTCAGAGTAAGATAAAAAAAAAAAATTTTACCAAAAAAGTTGAGTTATATTTACAAAACCTATGTTTTTTGTAATGGAACACCCTGTATATTATTTTTTGTTTCGAAAGAAAATTTTACGCTGATTTCAAATATATATAGTTTATAAAGTTTATTTTCAAGAATAAGGTTAATAATTACAATTTTTAAAAATGATGTTTGTTATTGACAACTACAGCAATCAGCAAGATTAGAGTTCGTAATGACCTCCATTAGCCTCTATACATTTTTGATACCCTATTTTTAGTTTATCAAGGGCTTTAATAATCCATGCTGGATTTTCATTATTAATATTATTTATTTCGTAGGTTATCCGTTCGTGTATTTCGTTAATATTTCCACTGCGTTTAAAATATATTTTGTTTTTCAATGTTCCCCAAAGGAAGGTATCCAAGGGCGTCAGATCCGGGCTATTAGGTGGCCATAATATGGGTCCATTTCTACCAATCCAAAGTGGATAATTTCTGTTCAGATATTCTGTTACCCCCGCAACATTGTGCGGGGGTGCACCATCTTGTTGCCAAATTATTAGGTTTGCCTCGTTCAATGGCAACACCGCATCCAAATGGTTCTCGATTTGCTGTAAAAGTTCTAAATAAGATGCGCCTGTAAGAGCGTTCTGGAAAAAAAAGGACCAATAACCTTCTCCCTTAGAATGCCGCACCAAACAGATAACGAGCGCCTTCCAGATCTTTTATTTTCCAGGATTTTATGCGGGTTCTCATCGGCCCAAAAATGTAAGTTTTTCCGATTAGGTGACCCTGATGTGCAAAATGTGGACTCATCGGTCCATAAAATTTTGGAAAATAAATATGGGTCTTCATCCAGCCTCGCCAACATTTCTCTACAAAAAATTAGTCTCCTTGCTTTATCATTTTCATTTAGGCATTGATGCCTGTGGTATTTAAATGGATACATTTTATGTTTCTTTAATGTTCTCTGTATTTTGCAGTAGGATTTGTTTAAGTCGTGAACAGCATCTCTTATTGAATTACATGGATTCTCTAAAAGTATTATACCAGTGTGACTAATTAGCTACTTAATGACCACTTTATAAAACTTACCTATAAAATATAAGAGTATTTCCAATTCGGCTTCTTCATTCACTATCCCTGTTCTTTTTCTTCTCTTTAATGTTTTCGTAGAACGAAACAAGTTATATACGTTTTTGAATGTATTCAGACTTGGAATTCTCCGATTTCCATTATTTCCGTATATGTTTGTATATTCTTGGCGCGCCCGGTATCTGCTTTTGTTATTTTTCACATATATTTCAACGATTTCCAACTTTTCTGCCTCTGAGAACACCATTTTACTTTAGAATTTAGCACCTAATCTTGCTAATTGCACTACTTGTCAATAACAAACATCTACAGTTTTTGTCTTCCAAAGCCTACTTAGGTATTTTTAAAAATTGTAATTATTAACCTTATTCTTGAAAATAAACTTTATAAACTATATATATTTGAAATCAGCGTAAAATTTTCTTTCGAAACAAAAAATAATATACAGGGTGTTCCATTACAAAAAACATAGGTTTTGTAAATATAACTCAACTTTTTTGGTAAAATTTCTTTTTTTATCTTACTCTGAAAGTTCAGAAAAAACCCTAAAACTTATATATTTAAAGTTTTTTGATATCTCTTTAAATAACCGAGATAAGGGGGGGTGCAAAATATAATAGATCACCCGGTACATGGCGAATTCCAGTGTTGTAGAGTCATCGAAAACTCAATAGAAATGGCATTTAATGCGTAATTCATCCAATGGAATATCCCTGCACTTAAAGTAGAAGGTTCCTAAAATCTTATTCATGTATACTTTAAGCCGAAATCGGTCCAGCAACCTTTCAATGGCATTTTTGACATATCATCTTAACAATTTCAAGTAAATAAACTGCAATTCTTTATTTTCATGGCAATCTTGGAAAATTCAAAAATTTTCAAATTTTAGATGTCCCCGATGCAAATAAACCTTTTTATTTACAACTTTACCGAAAAAATAAGCGATTTAAATATTAGTGGGAGGTATTCTTAGATAATTAATGGATAAAATAAACCTAAAAAGAATCACTAAATAGGGTAAATAGTGTGGAATAATGTCGGTTAAAAATAGGATTTGTCGGAAAAAATCAAGAAAATCCAATTTTTACCCCCTAAATACGCTCCTGGATGACCCATTCGGTATTCATTTTACAGTATGTTTATCCCTTTATAAGATAGTGTTGAAAAATTGGGGAAAAATAGATAGGAAAAAATACAGAGTGATTCAAATGTACCGATGTCTAGTATACAAAAAGTAAAAAAAATCGAAATTTAATCGGCGATTGCTCTCTTCCTATAGAGAATGAAGAAATTAAGAATTATGGATAACACGTACTTTGATGAGCTCTTTCCGATGACGTATATGGGATTTTAATTTTAACCATTTTGACCCCACAAAAAAATTAAAAACCTCGAAATATTTGGGTCAAAAATCTAAATTTCCAGGTTTTCCAAATATTTCCATTTTTCAGTGATTTAAGGTGTAGGTAAGTGTATTGCAAAAAAGTATTTGAGATTTTAAAGTTTCCCTTGTAAATCCGTTTTTCGATCTGACGTTTTGTTTTCGAGTTATTAGGTACCAAAGAGGGGTCTGGAAATGACATTTTTCGACCTAAAAAATTCAAAAGAATTACTTGCCATTTTCTGATCCTCACCAGTTTTGATTGGGTGTGGAGTTCTGAAGCTCCGGGTCCCCTACAACCTCCGAAAATTTACATCGATTTAATTCACATTTGCGACCTGTACCAGGAGCGGCTAGAACTGCAAACAATCCGACGTTGCCATTTTCGGGTTTCCTTGTCTTGCACCGGTAAACTTTTATTTCCTTTGCTGGTAGATCAGGCACGTAGTGCAGTGGTATAGAGTCCGGTCCGCTTATTGACCCAGACGTCTTGGTTCGAATCCGTGCTCGGCCGCTTCTTTTTTTTAATTTTTGTCACTTAAAATATTATAAAAAATTAAGAAATCGGCTCTAAAAGGTGTATTGGAAACGGGTTAGCACTCCTTCCTCGATAAAAATTTTGTTTTGTCTTTTTTTAAAGGTCCCGAGCAAAAAATTAATCGTGTCTAGGTACCTTAACCTAAAAATTATGTTTTGTTGTCCAGAAAATCTAGCGAACGGTGGATCGGAGGGCACCCTAAGATCGGAACAGGGTTAGCACCTGGTTAGGGGCCCTGACCAGTCTCTTTCCTTGCAAGCGAAGAGGGATCGGTGCGAAAAAATCCACTATTGTTCCTTCCTCTGCCCATTCCCTAGGCCCTAGACTCTAGTATGAATGACAGAAGAAAAAATACCGTTATTTTAAAATCTTTGAGCTATCGCACATGTGGCAACGTCGGATTGTTTGCAGTTCTAGCCGCTCCTCCTGTACCCGATTTCAACTTAAATGGCGGAAATTTCGACTTTGACGTTTAATAGCTCCGAAACGAAACATCCTGTATAACTGAATTTTTTACCGAAGCTAGTTGAACTATTCCTCTATCAACCTAAAAAATTAGATTTCTCTCCCTCTGACTGTTTTCGAGAAAATCAAACCTGTTGGACTTTGGGTTAAGCTTTACGTTAACATGTAGATTTTTGCTGATCTCCTGACGTCACTTTTCAAGGACAAATATGGCTGCTTTTAAATTGTAATAAATTATACCGAAAAGTAAACATTTTTTGCAGCTAAATTATCCTAGTAATTTTCTTCAAAATATTTTTTTTGGGTTTGTAATGACTTCCTTAAACGATTTATGCAATAAAAAAAATATGTGCATATTCCTTATTGACGAAGGATTTTGTAAAAAAATTACATTACTTCTCAGTTGTAAAAATGTGCTGAAAGTATGCACCCAACCTGCTAATGTATTATTATGTAAATATGTGTGTTTATTTATTTGTTGCTCAATCACACCTAAACAGCTTGATGTATTTGGCCAACTCGGAGTAGAATTTAAGCGGATGGCACGGGAAAGCGAAAACTTATTTATTTAACGTTCTTCCAGCAATATAAAAACAAAAATGAGCCGCCAGTATTAAAAGTTCCATTCATAAACTGCCACCAAGGGCAAAAATCTATGCAACGTGTACTCATGCATAGTTTGCGTATGAGCGTTTTTCCAAACATACCAGTGAATAAATCGGTTCCAGTCGCTAAGCGTGCTATCTTTGTTCGCATAATGTAGATAAAAAGGATAGAATCCTAACCGATAGAAACGGGGTTCTCCGCCGGTAAATTCTGAATAACACAATCTTTAATCTATGCAAAAATTATTTCTTTACCAGAGCCGGATTAGCGGCCGAAATACATTTTATTGGTTCACTTCGTACGGATAGCGTCTTCTGTGAAAAGTGTGATTTGACTGGTTTTATCATTGTCTGTTCTGGACTATTGAGTGTTAGTGTTAATATTGCTGGTATAATACAATACCGTCTTGCTAACCATGTTAGTTTAATCTTGGGAACATAGCGCGTCGAATGCAAAAATCTCTTTTTGAAGTGTTGTGAACAACCAAGTATTAAGCAGTAATTTCAAATAATCTAAAATTTATTTCCGTTGAGTCTAGTAGAGACGATCTTTCGAAGTTGTCTCTATAATGATCTGTTAAATATTTGCAACTTGAGCAACCCTTATTTCGTTTTGTAATTAATGTGTTCATACAGCTGACTTAAATACCATTTTAATTTAGGTGTATTTTTATTAGAATATTTTGTAGCTCTTAAATCTTCAAAATATTAAAATAGTATTTTGGGGAAGGAGTAATTCTTGGTTTAAGCTATATTTAGGGTTGCCACCTATTATTTTTGAATATTCAGGACAAAGCCGAAAAAAATTAAGGACACAATGAAAAAAATCAGGACATTTTTTTATATCATTTACTAACCAACAGAAAACTCTATTTATAAAGATAAAAAGACGTTTCAAGCTAAATAACAAAGACGATAAGCGAAAAACCAATACATATTATATTTTTTTAGAAGCATTCCGTCAAAACCGATAAGAAACTTAAATAGTTACCTAACTATTTTCAATATTGTATTATATATTATAAACTAATAATAATAAAAATAATAAGAGCCTACTGCATGGCCCTCTACTTGTTCTGAAATTTGAATAAGTATTTTTTGTTTGATTTTACTGCTTGCAGTAGGCTCTTATTGTGCTTTACTACCGAATAAAATTCCTTGCAATCTTCAGTAAAATTAATTTTTATTTGGAGTTCAGCTTTGGCATGTTCGATAGTCAATTTATTTCGTACTTCGGTCCACAAAGCCGTGCACATAGAAAAAATTCTTTCGGCATCGGCATTGGAACCAAATATTGAAAAAACAAATTGCACTATTCTGATGATGTTTTTCAAGTCAGGGTTTTTTGAGAAAATCAAGTTCCATTTTTCCAAAGTGGAGATATTTGATGAATATGCTAGCTGTAAAGCTGCGTTAATTTGGCAAAACTCCTCATAAAATTCATCCATATCAATACTTTCATTTAATCTTAATTCTACAACTACATCGGATAATTTTTTAAAATCTACAGGTTCACTTAGAGAAAAAATATGAAGTTTTGATAAAATGTTATTCCCTGAGAAATCAAATCTTAAGTTGATGTACGATAAAGTGTCGCGATAAAATTTCAAACAAGTCAATTTTATGTTTTGTTGGCACGTGCTTGGTAATTTTTTCAACAAGTTACTACATATGAAACCCAGAAATTCATCCTCAATTCTCTGCTCAAGTTTTGATCTCAGTTGATCAAGAATTTTAAATACTTCAAAACATAAAATTTCGCGATTTTCAAGTTGTTGTTCAGCCTCATGAAACATTTTTAGAGTATTATGGAAAAATGCTAGGTAACATTCTGTAATTAAATTTTCTGAACCAACAGACTCGTCTGAAATGAAAGATTTTATTGTTACTGGACAATTTTCGCCAAGTGAGAGAAAATAACTCTTAATGGCGGGAAATATTCTGACAAGCCTTTCCACAGCCGGGTAAAGGGACAGCCATCTTGTTGGAACGTGACGAAGGATAGACTTGTACTCCAATTCGACAAAATCAAAAAATTCTTCTAGTAATTTTACCCGTTTTGCTTGGGAAGAGAAGTGGCTATATATCTTAAGAACAAAATTTTCTAGATCAAAATTACATTTTTCTAAACCGTGTTTTACACTGTTATTAATCATGTGTGCTGGGCACCCACTTGCTAATATGTTTGGATTTTCTTGAAGTAACAGCTGATAAATGGAGTGATGACGGCCAAAATTGACGCTAGCGTTATCCGCCGAATAGCTGGATGCGTTGTTTAAGGCGAGACCAAAACCTTCGATTTTATTTTTCAAATTAGCGAAGACTGCATTTGCCGATTCATCAGCATCTTCAAAGAAGTCCAATAAGCACAACTTAATTCCCTGAGAAGGTATGTAATACCTTATGACAACAGGAAACATTTTTTTACACCCATGATTGGATGCATCAGTAGATATGCTGTAGAATATATTTTTCCGTAGTTCTCCTAAATGGGCCTCCAACGATGCCGGGCCTAAGACATTGAATGCAATACTGCTGGATTTCGTTCTTCCCAAGGTCATATCGTTAGCGATCTTGGAATCATCGAATATCTGAGATGATAACTGCACAGTACAATTAAGGGAATTGTAGGAATGCGCATGCTTCACCGTGTGAAAAACACTGCAAACTTCAGCAATGATAGTTTTCTGTTCCAACGAAGTCATTGTGTCGGTATTGGATTTTAGGAAAATGTTCATGCTTTGATTTTGTTTTTGCGCTAATGACATTTTTTTGTGCTCTGTTCCCATTTCGTGTTTTTTTATGTCGCTTTTTCCTCCATATGCTACTTGAAATGATTTGCGGCAAATATTGCAAAATGCCTTCGCTAAACCTTTTGTCGACGAAGTGGCCTCTTCGGTTAGCCACGGATATTCCGCTTCCCATTCTTTGCGATAATGACACAAACGTTTCATTTTTTTTGGTGGTGTTTCGGCCATATTTGGTAATTTCAAATCAAGTACTATCGAGAACAAGATCTTAAAATATTCCCTACCCCTACCTTTAATCTTTACGTCAATATCAAAGAACACACGATATCACACAAAAACAGGTAAATCTAGTGTAAAAACAATCCGAATTATTACACCAAAGCGGACTTAATTACGTGTGCGATTGCCAAAGGCGATTGCAAACTATTACGTTACGTTCGTTGCGCAGCTTACAATAATGTGAACCTAGAAAAGACATGCATGCGCGGGGCGCGCGGGCTGCTGCGTGCTGCACTGAGAGCAGTGCAGCACGCAGCAGCCCGCGCGCAGCAATGCCATTGTTGCCAGCTGCCCCATTTTTTCAAAAAATACTCTACCAATTTAACAAGTGTACGAAATTAAGGACATTTGGCGTCCTGCAAGGGCTCTTGGCAGGACGCAGGACAAACGTTCGAAAACAACGTCAAATGGAGGACGTCCTCCGAAATTCAGGACGGGTGGCAACCCTAGCTATATTGGTCAATTTTTGTTTTTATATCACTGGGTCCTTTCCTTCCCAACAGTTTAGACACAGAATTTCTAAACCATAGAGAAGTGAAAGAGTGTGTCGGTTCTTTTGATTTCAAGAGGTACCGTTTTCAGTGACAGTATAGTCACTTATTACTAGAGCTCGAAATTTAAAATTTTCCACTGAAATATAAATTCGACAGACATGGACGACATGGACGTGCATCCTCGACACAATTTTTTATAGTGACAATAATTATTAAAATTGTTTGTCTTGTGTTGTGTAATGAATTAAGGCCTGGAAATTGCAATATTCCATTGAACAGTCGTAACGTAAATAGGGGAAGCCCGGGCAAAGCGAATGTGTTAACGTTGGAAAATCATAATTTTTTTGTTTATTATCAGATTCTAATACAAAAACTCTCTAGAGCTCACAGATTTATCTCTACTTCATTGCACACAAAGTAATTTATGACTACTTTTTGGTTTTGCTTTAATTTTTATTGTTTTTTACGCATGTGCATTTTATTCGCTTTGCCCGATTACCCGGGCAAAGTGAATATCAGTATATATTATATGTAAATGAAACAATAAACATAAATAACATTAAAATTATGTATCACAATACTCAGAAAAATACGAGCCAAACCCACTATAATTCGTGCAAAGGTCGTGGGCCCAATTTTGGCATTCACATTAGATTCAGTCTTCACCGTTCTGTTCAAAAAGTTCCCCACATGCCAGACAATTATAAACTCTATCAGAATTGTCACTAATATGTTTTTTTAACTTTGTGGAAACTGTATCGTGTTCTATTTTCTTCTTATTCTGACCAGACGCCTTTTTGAATGCAGTCTTAGAGATTGCCCTTTCCTTATCTAGCAAAGCGAATAGCTATCCGCTTTGCCCTCTTCACTTTACCCTGACATACATTCGGATATGGCGGCACATAAATGGACTATAACTCAAGGTTCTGGTCCGACATAAACATTAGGACTGAAATCCGACTTAATGAAGACAATGATGAATAATTAAGACGGTTTTTTTGTAACGAGTTAGAACAAGTTTACTGAACTTACCTTAGAAGAATTATTTTAACTCGACACTGCAAAACGTTCGATGCGCATTTAAAGCATGTGCTTCTTTTCTTAACTAATCGGTTAACCCATAGTGATTTTTATTACTGTTAGACATGCTCTTTGATCTTGTGTTAAGTAATGAACGTCATCTGTCTTTATTTTCGTGAAATAATTAATATTCTCTTTGCCCGGGCAATTCGCTTTGCCCGGGCTTCCCCTACTTATATAACTGCCTAGGTAGTCGTAACAACCCTAGGTACATAGGTAGAAAGATTTTGCCATGAAAGAAAATAAAGGTCGGAATTTAGAGAGGTAAAATTTTCTAAGAATATTTGACAAGGAAGCCCAATAAATGCTTAATTGCCGTTCAAATAACATTACAGAATTCTTTGAACTTGGTCGTTATGAATTACTTTCTTGTATTGCATGCACACTACCTACCATACCTTATAAGAAGGAATCTATTTTTTCTGTGTGCATTACACAATACAGACAAGTTATAGGCGCTAGTCCAAGCAGTTGCGTTCTAAATAGTTATTTGAAAGTAATTAAAAGGAGTACAAATAAAAAAATTAAGTTAGAGGGGCTTATTCCATATTCTGATATACCTACCTATTATCTGAAAGTAAACAAGGCGTATGTATGGTGTTCAGTGTGTAACTCTGTTTTTGTGTACAAAGTATAACATAGAAGGCCATGTAACGGGTCCACAGCATTTAAAAAAGATGGAGATAAAATCGGGCGTAGGAAATTTCGGCCCCGGCCAGTTAGCGACCAGATTTTGACAGGAACTTTCGGCCCCGGGATGGAAGGGTCATATTTTTATTACAGGTATTTTCGGCCCCAACAGTCTAATATTATAACATTTAAATTTTTTTATGACCTTTTGTGTTTTGAATCATTTATGAAATGAAAATGCAAGGTAAGGTTTGTATATTTCGGTTTTTTATTTCAAAATTATTATATTTCATCACTAACATACATAAAAAAATATATTTACATATTACAACATACTTTACACAAAATCTGAAAATTACTTATTGCTACTACAGGAATAATATGCTACAGTTTTTACAAAATCTAACCTAGAGATATGCCCCAATTGGAAGTTCTGTACCATTTTTTCTAAAAATGTCAACTTATTTGCTTTTGCAAAACGTATAATTTTCTACAAGAAGTAAATCGCGGTTACGGGAACTTTTTATTAAACTCATTTTTAATAGATTACATAAAACATACAACTTCAAGAACTGAAGAGGAATGATTATAATCAGTCTCTAAACATGAATAAATACCCTTCATGTCGTTGTTATGACAATTTAATTATATCAACACCATTCCTTAAGTATACCTAAAGTACCGGGTCGGGAAATACCCGGGGTGGGTACTTAATTGATATTGAGCTTACCTGCAATGTCTGGGGCCGAAATTTCTTGCAAGATTACTTGACCTATAATTTCTAGCAGGTAACTGACCCAATATGGGGCCGAAAGTTCCGCCGCCCATAAAATCTCTTCCTGAGCCACCCAAAGCAACGTAACAGGATGTAACGCAAAAAGAATTCTACATTGATTGGTGTGAAATCTTTGTTGCAGCTAATATCCCACTACATAAAATAAATAATCCCTTTGTGAAGACATTTTTAGAACAATACTGCACCCACACAGTACCAGCTGCATTGACACTTCGCAAGACTTATGTTGACAAAGTATTCAGCAAAACCATGAACAGAATAAAAGAAAATCTTACAGAAAAAAAGTTATGGTTTAGTATCGACGAAACTACTGACATCATAGGGCGATACGTTGCCAATATTATAGTTGGACCTTTAAATCCAATTCAGTCTGAACAATCATATATATGATCGCGAGTAAATTTGTTTCGAAAGCCAGTAGCGATACAATAACCCACGCTGTTGTAGAAAGTATCAGTACACTATTTTCCGATACAAATATTAGTGAAAGCGCTGTTTTGCTTCTGTCGGATAGTGCAGCGTACATGCTGGAAGCCTGAAGACAATTAAAAGAACATATTCCCAATTTAATCCATCTTACATGTTTTGTGCACGCCCTGCATAGAATATGTAAATTTGTGCAGGAGTTTTACCTAGTAATCGATAGTCTAGTCAGTGAGGTTAAAAAAGTCTTTCTTAAGTCACCCGCCAGAAATGCACGTTCAAAGAAATGTGCCCTTATATAGCATTACCGCCACATCCTGTTATAACGCGATGGGGAACATGGCTGACCGCAGATACATATTACAGAACTCATTTTGAACAAGTCAAAAGTGATATTATCAGCTTGAAGGACGATGCGCAGAGTGTAAAAAAATGTAAAGAAGTTACAGTTGCACCAGACCTCAAAAATGATTAAGACTTTATTTGTGACAACTTCGGATATCTTCCAGATTAACATCTTTTCACTTGTTTGAGATAAGCTAAAAGAAGTTTCTAATGTAATTGATGTGAATCGCGAATATTAGCAAGAAATCCCGGATTTACTTAACTGAAGTCTATTTCTGAAACCCTAAAAGATAGTACTGATATGTATCCACAATTTCGTTTCGCTTCAGTGACAAGCTGTGACGGAGAAAAAAGATTTTCGAGACTGAGAGATATACTTAACTATAAAAGAGCGTCTTTCACTGAAATAAACTTTGAGAAAATGTTGATTATTTCATGTAATGCAAATAAACCGTAATGTAGATTAAAATATATGTTTTTCATTTCACAATAAATGCCATAGCCAAATTTACCACTGGTGACTTAGGAAATTTTTCAAAATTGTTTTTGGGTTATGTGACATAAATCCCATAGAGAAGACAAGGATGCTCCGCTGGGCGTAGATACATTGCAATTAGCGCAACGCGGACTGGCCGATGTCGCGTGATCAGGTGTATCGTCATCGGTGTTCACTAATCGTACGACAGGGTGCCTCCTTTTCTATTCACCCGGATATGGTTCTTTTCACCTGCGGTCTTAATAGTATATATTTTTACATTTTGCCATGCTAAAGGTATGCATTAAAATTATTAAATCCTGGCCCATGCTTATAGTATTTCAAGTCAGACAAGCCAACCGCAAAAAACGCCCTTGCGCGAGGTCGCGCTAAAATCCTAGCCTTACTCATTACACTGAGAGAAAATCATCAAAAATTGAAATATTTATTTTTACCTTTAATACACCGACAAACATTTACATGCTGCAAGACATGCAAGCATGTATTGTATACACATAGTAGCAATATCAAAATTACGTCAGGTTATACGAGAAGTGCCGAAAATACAACATGGTACCTAAATTTTGGAAAATAACAAAATTTAATAGTTATTAACCAAAAAAACAAGCAACAGTTACAACCGAACTAACTATAGCCAGTCGCTGGCGTCATTGACCATGTGCTTCCGACTGATTAGCCACTTAAAAGATGGCCGCTTTAGACATGCGCCCTCAAAATCGAGTCCTGTCAAAATACGGTTTCCTTGCTTCTGTGTAGATGTGTAGATCGAAATTCTGTGGTTTAGATCCTAATGCCTACTATAGCACTGTTAGTCCAAAAATGCATTGACCACTCAACTAATATTCAGTTTAGAATACCTACTTAATAATAATTCTCATCTTTGAATTAATTGCAGAAACTATGAAATTGGACAGAAAACAGCTGCCGAAGTACGAGAAGATATAGCGCAACATTACAGATTTAAAAAAAGCTTAGAAGCGACACTACCAAATCTGATTTATATTGGTCCGTTTTATATCCTTATCGATTCCCTCAGAGTTTTTTTGATTAACAAACGCCAAGAAATTGTTAATAGACTGTTAGATTTGTTCGCTACTAGGATGAAAAATTCTATTGAGGAGGTAGTATAAAAATGAATTAATACTTTAGAGACTACCCATTATACTGTTAATTTAAACGGCAATTTTTTTGGTACATATACATTATTTTAAGTGTCACTCACGTGTTGAATACACATTGGATTATTCGAATTCGTTTTATAGACTTTTCCTTGTATCAAAAAATTTTATAACATAGACTGTGAAAGACTCTAGCGAAATTAAAAATTATTGGACTGATGAAAAGAGTCGAATGACTGTTTCAACACTGGAAGAGCTTATGAATATAAAGTTAATTTATTAAACTAGGTTGTGAGGAATTTCGCTTAAAAATTAAGGACTATATAAATTCAATTTGGTGGGGTATGTGCCTACGTTCGTAGAAGTCTTTCTTGCACCAGACTCCCGAACCTGGAATCAGGCAAGCCCGATGTTCTCTGGGTAAAGCTTACCCCTAAATTTTCCACTAAATTTATCTGTTGCATCTACCGCTTCCCATCAGACAACTTCTACAACGAGTTCTTTGACTTTCTCTCAGCAAAAGTTGATCATTTTATCTCTGAATATCCCTCGGCCAAAGATATCGTCCTAGGCGATTTTAATGTCCATAGCAACGAATGGCTAGGATCTACAAAAATCGACCCAGAAGGCAGAGCGGCAGAAAACTTTGCAATCAGCAACTCTCACAAATTTAATCACGGACTTAACATACTTTCCCCGTGTTCCTACCCATAATTCAAACCCACTGAACCTTTTCCTAACCATCCATCCTAAGTCATACCTAACATCTGTATGCGCTCCCCTTGGTCATTCAGATCACGGCCTCATTACCGTCTCTTGTCCCATACATCCCGAGTTCGATGAAATCATGCCAGAACGCACGACCTGGCACTACGATTCGGTCGACTGGTATGGTCTTCGAAATTTGTTCTCTGCTTTCCCCTGGAACCCTGTCTGTTTTTCCACTTCCGATCCCTCAAAAATTTGCTCTCATATCACAGATGTCATTCAAGCAAGTATTGAAAGTTTCATTCTATATTCCCGCAAGAAACCTAAACCCCTCTACCAAACGCGCTGATTGTTCAAGCCTTGTGATAAAGCCAGGCTCAAAAAAGTCCAAGCTCACAAAAGGTATCTTCAAAATCCTGCACCCGAAAATCGTCAAATTTTTACCAAGGCAAGAAATCAATACAATCAAACTATCTTAGGGTAGAAAAATGATTTTAACAACCGCATAAAAGATGCTGCTTTCCTGTTCCAGCGGCAGCAAATCTTTCTGGTCACTTGCCAAAAATATTAGTCAAAACTTTCATAGAAGCAGTTTTTCTCCCCTGGCCTCTGACAACGAAACTATATCCAACTCTAAAGGGGAAGCTGAACTATTTGCCAAACAGTTTGCTGCCAATTCCACACTTATGCCTCCTGCTAATTTCGCTTTCCCAACCGCTACGGCTACACCCCACAAAATGTCCGACATAATACTTAATATGTCGTTTTCAAAATATTCTTCTATCCCTTGACACCAAACAATCTTCCGGTCTGGATGGCATACCAGCAATTGTTTTAAATAAATGCGCTCCAGAACTTGCACCCATCTTAACTCGTCTTTTCCAGCTCTCCTATGACAAGGGTATCTTGACTGCTCGTGTGCAGCCTGTCCTGAAGAAAGGTTCCAAGTCCCTTCCATCCAACTACCGACCTATGATGATTCTTATATTGCTTAATTACATTTTAGGTACATACCTACATCAACCTTTAATATCAGCAAAAGTTTATATCGAAAGAGACTGGACCTATTATTTTTTAATGTTGTTCAATACTAAAAATAGTCTGTCTCTTATCATGGAACCCCGACCTTAAGGACTGGGTATTTGCATTATTTTAAGGGTTTTAACATTTTCTTAGTAAAAACAATAAGATTATCTAAAAGTTTGCTACCGCTTTCAAAAGTAGACTAGTTTAATAGAAAAGTATCCTTTATTTCTGAACAGTCATCAGCTTCATACTTTTCTGTCACTAGAAAAATACATAAAAGCGCTTTTTTATATAATTAGGTGTTTTCCTAAATGCCTTCGGAAAACAGACCTATGGCTTACAATTCAACAATAAAGATACGTGCGCGATTGAATATAAAGTTTCAGCAAAGTTTAACATCTTTTTATTTCAATTGACAAAATGCTGAAACATATCATCAGTGCCCAACACCAAATACAAAGACCATAACTGTCTACCGAATGGCATTTTCTTACCGATTTCAATAATAAAATGTACTACTATTAAAGTCATTCTCAAAATACGAGAGTTGATGGTGCGATTAAATTTAATTACCCTGTGTTTGGAAAATTTTAACAACCAATATTTTTAGTTGCTTTAAGCTTGATTCTGCCTCAAAAATGAATCCAAACGAATATTTTGACGAAGTCGAGATAAACCTACAATTCGGTGGGATTGTTAAATTAGGAATTGGCGTTGTTTCCGTCAAATTTTCCAGCTATTTTGGCCAGCAAATTTTGCTTCTATGCAAGAGATAATAAAAACTATACAATTTAATTTGTTATTATAAATATTAGAAAAGTCACAAATCGAATAAGACACATAAGATAATGTATCTGTACAATAATTAAAAACAATCGAACAATACAGATTTTTTTTTAGCTTTTACAAGAATACAAGAATATTATGGTAAAATTAGCCGTCAAACCCGAAAATATAGAACATATTTTTGATATTCGTGATTGGATAGAAACCATTCCCATGTCCGTTAGATCGTTAGAAGAGACTTGTAGACGATATTTATTGGTAAATTATTTAAAAATTTTAAAGCTTGGAATTTTATTTACACGAGGTATCCAAAGCCAAATTTAGTTTATACACACAAAAAAAAAATGATCTTAAATTAAGTTCCAAAATTCTCTCAAAAAGTTGTACTAGGTTCGATATATTGTCATATTTTCCTATTTTTCGTATTTCTTCCAAATTCCCATACATTGATCATATTATTTATTTTTATATTTCGGAAACCACAATTGCTTATCATTGGCCTCACCATTATTTTATGAACCCTGACCAGTTTGTACTGTTCGTATAAACTATTCTTGAGCGATTCATATACAGTGTGCAACAAAAATATGGAAACCTCGAAATATCTTGCAAACCGTTCATCCGATTTTTATGAACTTATGTATAAAGGTACGAGATTACGATTGATTCAACGGCGAGTTCCGCATTGTTGTCAAAATTTGATGTTGGAACGCTCTATATTTTATTAGATTTTCGAATTCAGCTTTAAATTCTGAATAGTCCTTATTGTTAACATTTTATCCTAAAGTTAACAGTTTTTGAGAAAATGGTGGTCAAAAATCGTTATTTTATTGTATTTTACCTTGAAATACCTGTACAAAAAGGTTTGCCTGACATAGTCAGTTTCGTTTATTTACAAAAAATGGATCAATTATCAAAATCCCAAAGAATCGAAATTTTAATAATACCTACAGGGTTATGCGGACAGAATGCGAATGCAACAAGAAGTTTATAATATTTTTTATGACAAATATCCTGACAGAAATCCATTAACTAAATCTACTGTAAGTAAAGTTTAAAAAACATTGTCAAACTAGAAACGTAAAAAACGCTATACAATTTGGATATTTAGTATAATTTAGTACAAGAATAAACAATACAAGAGGAAATACTTTAAAAGTTGATGAAGAAAACTAAATCAAATGTTTTAAATGTTGTCCATTTTGTTCTTGGTAGTAAGCCAAATACTGCGGAAAAACATACAAAACGTTTAGAAGAATGTCACTTTCCTCAATTCTTCCACATTCTGTTTCAATTCTTAACTTTAAATCATCAAGGTCATTTGGCTTACTTTTGAAAACAACGTTTTTGAGGTGGCCCCACAAGAAGTAGTCGAGAGGCCTCAAGTCCGGAAACCGAGCTGGCCACTCGATTGTACCCCTACGTCCAATCCATCTAAAAAAAACACCATCGTGATATTGCCGAATATTATGGGCATAGTGCGGTGCTTTCCTTAATCCTGCTGAAACCATATTTCATCATTTGGTGCTTGATTATTGCCTAAAAAATCAATTGAAATAATCAATAGAACAGATAAAATAAAGTAACAACACTTACTTGCGATTATTTGGAAATAGTTGTACAACTTCATTTCCTGGAAGATTCAAATATCTTTGTCCATTTAATGTCTCATGCATGTAGGAGGAGCCAATTAAACTGGTCAACAAAAAAATCGGCAAAAGCGAATTTTACTCGACTTTTCAAACTGCTATAATTTTTTAAAAACTTAACTTTTTTGAGAGCGGTTTTCGGATATCGACAGCTCGTCTTTCCCAAATTAAGCATCAAGAAGTGATTTTGCAATGGAAGCGACATTTTCATGCTATACAGGGTAATTAATAAGGTAATGCAAAATTACTAAAAGTTTAGGTGTGTGCCATGTTGCCAATAATTTTTTTTGGTCGTTTCGACATAGCACGCTAGTAAGCTGATATCAATATCTCCAGACGTGTTCGCCGGAATTTCGATTAATGGTCTCTGGCGAAAAATACAGGAGGAAACAGAAAAAGCACACACATTTTGGTAGCGTCATTTTTAAAACGCTGTAACTGGAAAACGGATTAATAGACTTCGTCGGGCTTTTTAGGAATTGAAAGCCCTTTTTGTGCAGAGTTTTACCTAAATAACAGATTTTTGTTCAATGTCAAAATGTTGCGTTGTATAGGGGTGAACTAAAAAGTAAATGAAAAGTATTGTTCAAAATAAATTTTCTTTTAATTTGTGCAAATTGAGCAGTATGCGCGTTTTTTCTTTCAGAACTAGGGCGTTTTGTCCAACTTTCGATTACTTATACAGCGTGTCCAGAAACCATCTTAACAAATGCGGAACTTTTTTATTTTTAACTTTACGAAAAAGGTAATCCTTCATAAGAAGTTCTGCATCGTGAGAAAATAGCATAGCCATTCAAAAATTTGATCTAAGACATACAGGGTGGCTCAAAAATGTAAAAGTCCTAATCCATGTGAAGCTAAAAAGACACAAAATCGTTATTTAAAGGTAATCTGCCACTGTAAATGTACTAGTGTTAACTTCTTATGTTAGTAAATTAGGTTTGAAATATACAGGAGGTCCCAAAAATAAAAATATTTTTTTATTATCGACTTTACAAAAAAGTACCTATATCTTTATAAAAAGTTCTACATTGTGAAAAAAGAACATTATGATTCAAAAATTTGATCTAGGACATATAGGGTGGCTAAAAAATTTAAAACTCTGAACTGGCATTAAAACAAGGGTAAGCTAAATTTTAATTCAACCACTATGGTATTTGTGCAAGGTTACTAATTAAGTTATAAGTAAGCACTTAAACTTAAAATGAGACGTACAGGCTGATTGAAGGTTTACTTTTATTTAATACAACTTTAGTTACAATTAGGGCAAAAAACATATTAAATAACTAAACATGACTAAATAGCTAAATAAATTTAAACCTCCACGTAACCTTCGTCCTTTTCCATACAGTTTATCTTTAAATAAAGATTTGGTGTCTCTTTAACTTTACGTAAATTGAGAATTTCAGCTTTTTAAGCCACTCTGTATTGTCCTATATCAAGTTTTTGATTAATCATGCTCTTTTTCACAATGTTGACTTTTTATGACGATAGTGTTTTTGTAAAGTCAATAATGAAAAATATATTTTATTTTTGGGACCTCCTGTATGTTCCAAACGTAATTAGCTAGCATAAAAGTTACCTCTAGTGCATTTACAGTGGCAGTTTACTTTTAATTAACGATTTGTGTCTTTTTAGCTTCACGCGGCTTAGGACTTTTACATTTTTGAGCTACCCTGTATGTCTTAAATCAAATTTTTGAGTGGCAATGCTATTTTCTCACAATGTAGAACGTTTTATGAAAATTAACTTTTTTCCCGTAAAGTCAAAAATAAAATGTTTTCCATTTGTTAAGATGGTTTCTGGACACGCTGTATAACTAATCAAGAGTTGGATAGAACGCCCTAGTTTTGGAAGAAAACAAACACATACTGCTCAATTTTCACAAATTAAAAAAAATCATTTTTAACAATGTTTTTCATTCACTTTTTGGTTCACCCCTATACAACGCCAACATTTTGACCTTGAAAAAGAAAACAGTTTATTAGGTAAACTGCTACACGAAAGGTCTTTTAATACCTAAAAAGCCCGACAAAGTCTATCAATCCGTTTTCGAGCTACAGCGTTTTAAAAATGAGGCTACTAAATTTTGTGTGCTTTTTATGTTTCCTCCTGTATTTTCCGTTAAAGACCATTAATCGAAATTTCGGCGAACACGTCTGGAGATATTAATATCAGCTTACTAACATGCTATGTCGGAACGACCAAAAAAATTTATTGGCAATATGGCACACACCGAAACTTTTAGTAGTTTTACATTACCTTATTAATCACCCTGTATAGCATGAAAATGCCGTTTCCATTGCCAAATCAGTTCTTGGTACGTAATCTGGGAAAGACGAGCTATCGATGTCCGAAAACCGCTCTCAAAAAAGTTAAGTTTTTAAAAAGTTATGGCAGTTTGAAAAGTCGAGTTAAAATAGCTTTTGCCGATTTTTTTGTTGACCAGTTTATTTTCCGACCTATTATACCAGCTCAAACATTTACCTTTTGGGGGAACTGGATATAGTTTTCGCATATCCAGTGTGCATTTTCCCTGGCCCAATAACGACAATTATGCCTATTAACGTTGCCATTTAAAAAAAAAATATTTATTCGTAAAAGAAAATTATTCGGTGGATAAAATCTGGATTAGCGTTGCAACGTTCCATCATTGTTCCGCAAAATTCCAAGCGGCTGTCGAAATCATCTTCTGAGAGCTCCTGCACAAGTCTTATTTTGGACGGATGAAACTTTTCGATTTTCAGAAGGCGCCTACGGATATGTGTGAAACGTTGTTTTCTTTTCTCAGTGATCTTGTAGAAAGATGGAGATTTGCCTCTAAACTGAGTAAAACATTCAGAGCCTTATCATCACCATCTGTTGCACTTTTAGGTCGGCCAGAGTGTATAACCTTTTTTTCGTTTCTAGTTTGACGAATTTTTTTTTAAATCTTTATTTACAGTAGATTTAGTTAATGGACTTCTTGTCAGGATATTTGCCATTAAAGATATTACAAACTTCTTGTTGCGTTCTCATTCTGTCCCCATAACTAAGTATTACTCAAATTTCAATTCTTTGAGTTTCTGTTAAATGATCCATGTTTTGTAACTAAACGAAACTGACAATGTCAGACGTTTCAGGTAAACTTTTGTGTAGGGGTATTTTAAGTTAAAATACAATAAAATAACGATTTTTGACCACCATGTTCTCAAAATCTGTTAACTTAAGATAAAATGTTCACAATAAGAGTTACGTAAAATTTTAAGCTGAAATCGAAAATTGAATAAAATGTACAGCGTTTAGCAACTAAAAAATAAACATAACATAGTCATTTACCCAGGCAGATAGAATTTGCTTAGTCAAAAGCCATTTGCCTGAAATAGCCATTTCCATCTAAATCCAGAAAAGATTGTGGTATTTAGAAAAACAGGAATTGTTAGTAATAGTATATTTTATGAGTGGTAAATTATATAAGACTATTAATATATTTTTAAAGGAATACGAAGTTCTCGATTATTTTTGGTACGCTTTACCAGAGGAAGATTTTGAAAATAAATGGGAGGCAGTGGGTTGGCCTTTAAAAATATTTCAACAAGTGGAAGCTACAGAACTATTTTTGAAAGAGGAAGAGGAGAGGTATTACAAACTTCAGCTGAATGACGAATTTAATTTGAATGATCGAATTGAGACATTAACTACTCAAGTAGTTAATATGTCAGGTTATAGAGATGTTTCAAAGGTAACTGTAAAATACTGTTCTATATTGTAAATATCTATAATTAAACCCAGAATGTAGATTTACCAACAAACAAACTTGATTGACCTAAGTCTAAGGGGAAAATTCTCAACTGGTTTGCCAACTGGTTTTTCCTCCGCTAATATTTTTCGATGGAAACTAAGCACATTCTATTAATATATCTTCTTGTAATGAAACGATATTGGTAACAATAAAATAAACCTAAAAACGGCGTTAGTATGTCGCTTTGACATCGAATTTTTACAGTCGAAATTATCAGTGTCTTTGGGGCATTGCTCCTGTTTTTTTTTCAGTAATGGTATAAACGTTCATTTTCACCAAAAAAGACATTGGAGCGGTGCCATGTTCGTGTTCGCGAAAAATACTCTAGGAAGGGAAAATTTGCTCTTTCCAATTGTAATTATATGCTCAGTTATTGGCCAATAGAATTTGAGGAATTTCAAATAGAAATCTATTTTGGTGGGAAAAACGTTGCCAAGTTAACTGGTATATCCAAGATACGAGGACTTCTTGCTTCCGTTTTGCAATAGAAAAAAAAAACCTAATCAAAATGGTTGTAGATACCTATATAGTATGTTCGCAGATGAGATTTAGTACAGGACAAATGCACCAAATTTTGCAAGATACGTAAAAATGTCACTCCTAATCAAAGTTTTTGCTTGTAAAATAAATAAGATTCACGTTATAAAACATATAATTTTGTATACATCAAGCATAAAAGATACAAAAACGTTATTTTGCGTAAGTGTTTGTCATTTGTTTATCATTTTGTGTCTTTATCATTTTTCAAAAAGAACAAATATGTTTTAAATTAAATCCTAAGCCAAAGTACAAGATTTCATTTAAAAATTTAAATATTAAAAGTAAGTTCTTTTGAACTTTTTTATTGTATTGTACATTGCCATTTCAGTTATTGGGATTCCTACAAATTTCTCGGTAGATTATTCCATGATGTAGAGGTATACTTGGCCATCTCCATAACACTGGACTATAAAAATCCTGTGTTCAGCAGGTAGCATTTTGAAGAGAATGATTTTGACAAACATGTTTATAGGTGTCATTATTGTTTAATACATGGAAACTAGTATTCTGGTTATAGGTGTGGGAGATAATAATTGGAACTTTAAAAAATAATGTGATAAAACTCGTAATTTTTAATATTTAAATTTTTTAATTAAATCTTGTACTTCCGCCAGTAGGTTTTAATTTAAAACATTTTTCATATATATTATGTTCTTTGGTAGAAAATGATAAACAAAGTATATTTACTCTTACGCAAAATAACGTTTTCGTATTTTTTATGCTCCCTGTATAAAATTTTTCATAACGCGAATCTTATTTATTTTACAAAAAAAAAACTATTATTTGGAGTGACATTTTTACCTGTCTTGCAAAATTTGGTCCATTTGTCCTCTTTTTAACTCCATCCGCGGACATACTGTATGTATTGGAAACACAACCACAAAATCATAATTTAGGGGAAAGGCGTGAAATTCGGACCACCTTAGGTCACATTGTAATAATTTACGCAGGAGGTAATTTCGGTTGTGTAAATTAGTATCACAAGTCCGAATGAAACAAAGGAATTGATATGGTAACCCAGAAAGCTAATGAAAATTTATTTTTTGCAAAAAAAGTAAAAAATTGTTCATGAAATTTTAGAGGGTAATTTGGTCCAGGGTGTGTAATTTGGTTTTTATAATAGTATTTGGTTTACCTGCGATTATAATGTATAATATTGCTCAAACCTAAAATAAATTAGAAAACTAGAAGTTAGATATAAAAGGGTAGACTTTACAATATCGGTGAGTAGATGTATTTTATTGTAGAAAAACAAAAATAGAAATAAAAATGAAATTCTAAAATAAAATAAACTTATTTTCACAATTATCGCAGTAATAAAAGTCAGTATGGTTTATGCTTGCACAAGTACACGAATAGTAAAAAAAAATATTGAAAAAATTAAAATAAAAAAATATTTTTCACAATTATCGCAGTAATAATAGTCAGCATGGCTTATATTTGCATTTGCACACGCCTCATGTGCCCATCTCTCGCACTTTTCACACATGATCCAGTCTTCCTCATAACTATCACCGTAAACAACACAATAGGTTACAGTTGATCATGGACGCACCCAGAATTTTGTCTTAGGGGGGTAGGGGGAGACTGAATAATACAATTTGGTGGATTTCTTCAATTAGTAGTGCCCTTTTTAATTTTTGTGTGTCTATGATGTTCGCTGCTGCCCCTCAGCCCCCTTCCCTGGGTGCGCCACTGCAGTTGATGGAAGTGGAAGTAATTTGGACCAGGGCCAAATTACACGTGTAAAAGTGGTCCAAATTACACAATTATAAATAATACCTAACCTTCAAATTTTAAAGTTTTTTGTTAAAGTATTAAGCGAGGTAATTACTGTGACCGAGAGTGTAATATATAGTAAATGATATACAATAGACTAAATTGTAAAATATTTACTTACTTTTTGCAATTACACTTTTGCAATTGTAAAATTACCAGAAAACAGTACAATGACGGGTATAGTACACTACCACGTTGTTGACTACATACTATGGCGCCAAATTACGACAACTTTTGTATTCGGTGCTGACGGTTCATTCTTTGCAAACTAGATGTGGCTAGTTGTTATATTTTGTAAATTAATGGCATGGTCCAATTTACACGCTGGTCCAATTTACACGCCTTTCCCCTATTTTGTTATTTTCGAGAAAGCAAGTATAATTTAATAAAAATTTTAACGAAATCAGGTCTAATAAATATTTAACAATGCTGCAAAAGTTGTTTAAGCCAAACAAACTGCCTCAGTGCTAATTTTAGAGTGTTTAATTTTGGAAGTTTGTGAAAGATTAAGTACCTTTAAAGGAAATAAACGTTTCTAAGTGAACATTTTATGTTAACGCACTAATAACGGAAATCTTGTTATTCGACCGAATTTTAACTTAATATATGAATTTTAGACTCATGAATATGCTCTCGAAATAAGAAAAGTTTGGAAAGCGATGAAAGAGGCCCAAGAATTTGGTCAGCTATTGAATCAACGGCAAAAATTGTTTGGTGCACAAATAGTACCTTTTGACACTTTGACAAAATTAATAAAAGAATTTGAACCCTATAAGAATTTATGGACAACTGCTTCAGGTAAATACGTACACAACAAAGGAAAGTATCGCCATTATAATCAGAATCGTCAGAATTTTTGACATCAAATTTGACTATTTTAAATAACTGTTGTATCAAGACCTATTTTGAAAACTGATTAATACAACATTGTTTCAAAACTTCAAAATAAGTATAAATTTATTTATTTTCAATTCCAATTTATTAGTTAAAAATCTGTTACGATTTGTAGGTAACAATGCTTCGTGATAAAAGTTGTTTTAATAAACTTTTACTGCTGTACGAGAAATAAATTAATTATTTTAGGTTAGCCACTAGATACTAATTTCAAAACGTTGGTTCTATAAAAAATATTATTCTATATAGACTCATATCTCCATGTTACACCATTAAATTAAAAATTTAAAAATGTAGAAAAAAATGTTTACCTTTTAAAAAGTATTTTAACTTCCTTAAATTCCCCTTAAATTTGCTGATATGCTGGTAGTCGTTGTTGACCAAACAAAATCTGCCCTCGCCGAGGTTTTCCCCGCTATTCGCATGGCAAAGACGCTATTGTCCAATTCAAACCTAATAAAACGAGTTACAGAAATGTGTATCCAACTCCTGGACCAGTAGCTTTCATAAAGCTAATCACTTTGTGACGCTTAGCGCACATGAAGTAAATTTTATTTACTTGTATTCACCCTTTTTCTCTCTACTGAATGTGGAGGTTAATTTGCGCATTTGAACCAGCAAAATTTTAAAGATGTTGCAGCTTAATTAATAAAGCTTAATTCCGTTTTAAATTTAGTTTTTCTAGTTGTTCAGTTAAGCATTGACAACTTTTGATTGTGAAATTGGTTCCATATGTACTGTAAAACTTGCAGCTTATTCTATTATTTTATCGATATTCTTGTTTTATTTATTATTAATTTATTTTTTGTCAGGACTCTTTAAGCAATTATAGATGACTTTTTAGAATCAATTTATAGTACAAAACTTAATTGTCAAGCAAGACTGGATTTGGAGATAGAATTTAATAGTAAATTTGCCCGGTAGAATATTGTAATTTATGTGCTCTATTTTTGCCACATCTAGACTAATAATAATCTCATTTACTAAGAGATGCAGAACTTTTTATCCCCTTTTTTGATAAAACGAAAACTATAGATTTTTTCATTTGCTTATAGTTATAAAACGAACCCTTTCCACAGGAACTGCTACTTAAAATTTTGGCCAAATGCTTCAAGCCCTTTAGACGTGATCATACCAAACACAGATTTCTTGCACTGGTATATTTTTTTGTCAACGTCAAACTATGGCAGACAAATTTGGCAACATTATCATATCTTTATATTTGGGTTATGTTGGCACACTATTTAAAAAATAAAAATCATAAAAAGAGGCAATATAACGATTGATATTGAGAAGGAAATTAAAAAACAGCAATTTTTTAGCAAAATACATTAAACCGATGGATAGGCCCTTTAGTAATTAGTATTACTGATGTGTGTACTGGAAGTATTTTGTGCTGTAGATGTTTTACACTAGGTACAGTAACCATAAAAATGAAAAAAACTTAGGTGAAAAAAAGAAACTGTACATAATAAAAATTTTGTTGGCGCAACGTTAGCTATGATTCATTTGGTTATAAAATATAAAGTTGTTCCGAGGGCGAGATTAGTAATTTATAGTAATATATTTTGGTAATAATACGAATTTAACAGAATTAACTGAAGTCTTGCAAATGGACAAAATTACTACATTGTTACCAAACGAATAACGCTTTTGCATTTTTTTTTTATAGAAAACAAACTTTATCAGGCCAGTTTTTCTCAGCATACCAAATAACGTTATCACTATTTTTTAATGGTAACATAGACACATTTTTTTTCAATTTCAGTAGACTCTTTAGCTATCTAAAGTAGTCTAAACAACCGTATAAAATTTTTGTAACTTAAGGTGGGTACACACCAGAAGCCATGCGCGCTCAGAGCATGCGTTCATATATGTATTATGTAGGTATACTATATGTAGGTATACTATACTGTCACGCTTAGTCACATCTGAAAGATTCTCAGTCCTTATATGTTGAGAATATGAGATTGTTGAAGACCAGATAATTAAACTAATTTACATTTTTTTTATAAAAAATTTCAAAGTTAAAGTATGGCCAATTAACTTGGCAATGATACCTGTTCTTTGTATAAAAATTATATACATTTTTATGTCAAATATTTGACAATAAATTCAAGCATATTCAATACTATCTTTCTTGCATTGCATCACTGATACTAAACGATAAAACGTAAGCATTTTTTATAGAAAGAAACAAGCTCTACTTTTTTTTTAATTTATTAACAATATCTACAACAGTCACATGGCTTATTATTTGATTTGGATGTCTTTTTTTTTTTTTTTTTTTTTATTTATTTATTCATTCCCAACTAACTACAAAGTTCATTACAGGGAATATAATATAATAAAATACAGAGCATTTGAAAATATATATAAATAAATATTACAAAAAGCATAGTGGTTTTAACAATTTCTTGACACACACAAAAAAGTATCAAAAAGAATCAAAAAAAATCATTCTTTACGAAAAAAAAATTTTTTTAAATATGTTTTTTAAACTTTGTTAAATTTTTTATATCTTTTAAATCTTTAGGTATGCTGTTATATATTAAAATTCCGTTAGAAACTATAGAACATCTGCTCAGTCCATAAAAAATTTTTTTATGAAACAAGTAAAAGTACAACTCGTTTTATCAATTTAGTAGTGAAAATGGGATGTAGAAAGAAGAAAAAAGTGACAGCGTCACAAAAATCAACCTCTGATGACAGTAAAAATAATACATTCAATTTTGAGGAAATAAATTCAGAGGACGAATATCTACCGAATAAATATCCTCAAGACAATAGGTATTATGAATTTATTAAAAACATTAATATTTGTACCCAGGATAAGAACGAAGCAGGTAGTTCAAAGGAAAAAAATGGTGAAACAACTCAAAAATTGGAAAACTCTAACAACGAATGTTCAAAATGTAATAAAAAATTTAATAAAAAAACATACTCCATAAGATGTTTCACGTGTGACAGATGGTTTTGTTTAAGCTGTTCAAACTTAACAGAAAAAGATGCTTTGGGCTACAAAAAAGAAAAGAAACAATGGGTTTGTCGAAATTGTTATAGTGAATTCAATGATGAACATAATGCAGAATACCTAAAATTGGAAAATTTGCTTTTAAGAAAAAAGTTAAATGAGGTAGAAAAGAAACTTAACTTAATTTGCGAAAAAATTAACCTGCTACAAGAAGTTGATAACAAAATTTTCAAAATTGAGAAAATGACTGAAGATATGTTTAAAAAATTTCAAGAAAAACAAATTAGCCAAGATATAAGGAATATTCCAACATATTCAGAAATTACAAAAAAAATTCAGATGGAGGAAAAACCTAAAAATTTGCCAGTTGTGATAATAAAACCCAAAAATAATCAAGACAGCAAACGGACTACTTTAGAAGTAAAAGAAAAAGTTAATCCTGTTAATGTAGGAGTAGCAGTATCGGGTATCAAAGAAATAAAAAATGGCGGTATTATTTTAAAAGCTCGATCAAGAGAAGAAATAGAAAAAATCTGTGACTTGTCTACAGAGAAATTAAATAAAAATTATTCCGTTCAAATTTCAAATCTAAAATCACCAAGAATAATAATAACAGGTTTAGGAAAATCGTATACTAATGAAGAGTTACTTATGGAAATGAAAACTATGAGATATATTGATGATGGAGACATCTTAAATATGACATATATCAGACAATCAAAACATACCAAAAGATATATTATTTATGCTGAAACAGACGGGAAAACATTTGAGAAGCTGGTAAATCGAGAAATATCACTGGGATGGGACAGATGTTTAGTAAAAGAAGATCTCAATATTTTAACATGTTATAAATGTCGTGGATATGGTCACACATCAAAACTGTGCAAAAATAGTTTATCATGTCCTAACTGCTCAGAGGATCATTTTTTTTGGAATTGCAAAAACCAAATTTCTGTATGTGTAAACTGCAAAAACTATAACTTGAAATTTGAAAAACATTTTGATATTAAACACAAAGCTAATTGCACAGAATGTCTGTTACATAAAAGAAAAATGAAAGAAGCAAGAGAAAGAATAAACTATGGCTACAATTAGAACTTATTTAAAGGTTATATACCTAAATTCTAGATCAATTAAAAATAAAATTGAAGAAATTGAAATATTGGCATTTGAAGAAAAAGCTGATGTTTTAGTAATTACAGAAACCTGGGTTGGAAAACACGAAGAGAAATTTTATAACATACAAGACTATAATGCTGAATATGCTACCAGGGAGAAACGTGGAGGCGGTTTGGGTATATTTATTAAAAAAAGTTTAAACTATGAAATTTTAGAAAAAATTGAAAGTGAGCTCTCATATATATGTCTAAAATTGAATTCACTAGATATATTGTTGTGTGGATTATATAGACCACAGACAGTAAAGGTCAACAATTTTATCAAATTTTTAGATGGAAAATTAGAGAAACTAACGAATTTAAAATTAAAATGTTTCATCTTTGGTGACTTAAATGTAAACATTTTTGAAAAAAATTATAATACAAATACACTTTTGGAAATTTATGAAGCAAACAACTTTAAATTATGTAATACAACAATAGCTACCAGGGAAACAGAAAGCAGCAGCACTTTAATAGACCACATTTTGTCTAATTATGATAAGCAAATAAAATTAAAAGTTGAGACATCACAAATAAGTGATCACAATATTCAACTTCTTGATATATCTCTGGAAAATCAAAAAAAAGCACCTAAATATAAGTTTATCTCTGTTAAAAAATATCACATTAATAGATTAAAAAATGAACTAAACATTCTAAATGATAAAAAGAGTATGTATTCTGATCCAAATAATTTTTATGACAAAATTTTGGAAATATTTGATAACTGTCATTATGAAGAACAAAGAAAAATTAAAAGTAATTCTAAACCTTGGTTTAACGCAGAATTAATGCAAGCGATTAAACGACGTGATAATTATTACAAAAAAATAAAAAAAGATCCTAATAATCAAGAAATTAAAGAAAACTTTAAAAATTATAACAAGCTTGTTAAAAATAAGATTAGAAATACAAAGAGAAACTATTATAACCAAAATTTTTTTAATAAAGACCAAAAAACAGTTTGGAAAGGCATAAATTCAGTTTTGAGCAACAAAAGAAAATGTGAAGAAAAAACAAAGATACATTATCTAACAACAGCAGAGGGTAAAATAGAAGACAGCGATAAAATTGGCGAAGTTATGAATAACTATTTTGTTAACATTGGCGAAACTCTATCGAAGAAAATTTCTGGTGCTTGCAGTGAAATGGTGAAAGACTATAATCTAAATTCGATGTTTCTTGATCCCCATGATATATCAGAAGAAGAAATTGAAGATATTATTACAAGCCTCGATGCCAAGAAAGCCTGTGGTTTTGATAATATTACAGTCAAAATAGTAAAAATTATTAAAAACGAAATTGTAGCAGTTGTTAACCATTTAATAAGAATTTCGTTAATGAAAGGTATTTTCCCAGATAAGTTAAAGGTTGCAAAGGTGTTACCAATTTTTAAAAATGGAACTACTGATAACTGTAATAATTATAGGCCTATCTCTGTCTTGCCGGTATTTTCAAAAATTTTTGAAAAAATAATGAATAAACGACTTTTAAATTTCCTAGATAGCCAAAAATTACTTTTTTCGGGCCAATACGGATTTCAAAAATTTAAGAATACCGAGACAGCTGCGGCAGACGTAATTACAGATGTACAGATTAATGTTGACAAAAATAAAAAGTGTTCCATATTATCACTAGATTTAAAAAAGGCTTTCGACACGGTAAATCACAAAATTTTGTTAAGTATTTTATATAATATTGGAATAAGAGAATCCCTTCATAAATGGTTTGAGAGTTATTTGAGTAAACGAACACAATTTGTCGAAATTAACAACATTAAAAGCTCTAAAAAAATAATTACATGTGGTGTACCACAAGGCTCCATTTTGGGGCCAATATTGTTTTTAATATATATTAACTCTATTTCGAAATTAAAATTAAAAGGAAATATTAAACTATACGCAGACGATACAACAATTATTTATTATGCAGATAATATCTCGGAAATTTATGACAATATTAAACATGATTTAAATATATTAAATGAATGGCTGAAATTCTATAAATTAACTTTAAATTTTGAGAAATCATATTTTATGTTTATAAACAAAAATCAAATGGAAAAAAATTACCCTATAAATATATATTTTAATAATAATCAAATAAAATATTCAAATACAATAAGATTTTTAGGCTTATATTTGGATGAAAGCCTTAGCTGGAAAACACATATTCAGAAAATTAGGAATGATGTTGCCCCAGTTATTGGTATTTTATTTAAAATAAGAAATTTTGTAACTTTCAACGTATTGAAAATAATTTATTTCTCACTTATTTATTCAAAATTACAGTATCTTATATCCATTTGGGGCTCGGCACCAACGAGTTCTTTAAAACCATTAAAAAGATTACAGAATAAAGCTGTTAAATGCATTTATAAATTACCTTATCTCGAACCAACAGTCAATTTATATAAACCTAGAGGACTACTTGATTTAGAAAACCTATTTAAAACTAAACAGTGTACAATTATTCACTCGATGATAATTAGAGAAAATATTCGAATATTTGTTTTGATAAAGTAAATACTCAACACAACCATAATACAAGGCAAAACGAAAATATAAAACTAATACAGGTTAAAAGTAATTTTGGAAAACGTTCGTTAATATTCAATGGAATTTTGACATATAATGATCTGCCCATAACCTTGAGAAATATTAAAAGTATAAAAAAATTTAAAAAAATGGTTAAGAAAATATTTCTGGGAAAATAACCTATTTCTATTAAATATTATTTTTTATTAAAGTAGTTATATGTATACATATATGTATGTATTGTGTGTGTATGTATAATATAATATGTATTGTATATGATTGTATATCAATATGTAATGTATGTACAGGGATGTGCATTAATGTGTAGATGTTTATATTCTGTATGTATATGTTAATTCAAATTTAATTTTTATTATTGTTAGTTTAGCTTAATAACTGTTACTATTATTGTTATTATTATTATTTTTTTTTTTTAATTCCCTGTAATGAACTACACAGGTTTGTTGGGAATAAATAAAATAAATAAATACTATTTTAGTTTTTTCCTCCGTGGTAAGTTTAGGCACCATATTTAATAAAAAGGAAACACAACTGTCAGCATTTACAAATAAACCAATTAGTTTTCAAAGTTACATTTAGTATCATATCTTACTTTGTACTTCGTAGGTAGACTAGATGAATGAAAAATGTTTCGAAACTATGTTTTTATATTGTAAGTAAAAACAGTAATTTTTTTATTGTTTGTTTTGGTAATATGTTATTTAAAAACATTTATTTCAAAATACCTTTTTAAAAAAATTTAAAGAATGTATGACCATAAATTTATTTTGTTAAATTTCATATTTGATCACTTTTCAGTTCTGGACGACACTTTCTTACGTTATTGTACTTTGCAATTAGGAGTAAAGATAGTTTTCCTTCTACGGCATTCATCGTTTTTACCTTTTTTTGACAACCCGTATATGGTGGGTCAAAATTTTTTGATTTCAGTGGCACAGGCAAGACTTTTTATGAAGAATAACTTTTTTCCGTAAAGTTAAAAATAAAAAAGTATCCCATTTGTTAAGATGGTTTCTGGACACACTGTATATAAAAAATCAAAGTCCAGCTATGGTAAATCAAGTTGTTGTCTACTATGTTGGCAATATTGATATGCCTAATATTTGACACGAAATGCAAGTTTATGCTTTAATGTCACTTAGCCATCTCATGTCATATCTGAAACTTTATACTTATTGTTTGTGTTAAAAACATAGGATAGCTATTGCAGACCAGATAACGAGACCAATTATTTAAATAAATTAACTATAAGTGTTGCCTATAAACAAAATTATTAAACTGATACACCAAACGAATAAATCTTATTATTTTTTTATAGGGAAAAAAGTCTGTATATACACACTCATGAGTAATGTATGTTTTCAGGAAAATCTTTAGATCATTGTGTTAAACCTTGATACAAATATTTTTTTATTTTCGCAAACAATATCTCATTTGTATGCGTTGAGGGTCATCTCTTGAGTATTTCATAAAATCACAAGCGCGTATCTTCTAGGGGTGTTTCTCTGCAATATCTCTCCAATATTTTATGTATAATTCAGAATGGAGCTCTGCGATATACATATTTAAGAACGTATAAAATTTATATTCATCTACAAATACTTAGGTATCAATAAATTAGGCTATCAACGTCTGGTTGCACCAAGCATTCAACTATAGTCATTTACGTTATACGTCCGGAAATAAACGAGTACTGTAATAAGACCTAACGTACGTGTATCGTATAAAATTTTATTTCATATAGTCTTTATAATCCTTTTTAATATGAATACATAGTTTTAATTATTGAAATTTAAAAAATATTATTCGGCAATCTAACAATGGCATCACCTTAACGATGTTATAGCCATTGTTTTCCATAGCTAAGTATGATGACTCATTTGTGGCCGGTAAATCGAACATTACAGTGTCCGATACCGCAATGTGATGCCTAGCAACACATTACGGTATCAGATACTGTAATGATCTGACCCAATCCAAAATGTTACCCCTATAACCATAACACAATTAAAGGTGCGCGCACACTTAGGCGAAGCGTCGCGAAGCGAACAGAAGAGAATTTTATCCGTCCAAAAACTTACGTGCAATCAAATGGAAGCCTGCACAATGCTTCTCGACGCTTCAGTGTGCGGTCCCATTTGATTGCATGTAAAATTCTTGGATGTATAAAATTCTCTTCTCTTCGAGACGCTTCGCCTAAGTGTGCGTGCACCGTAAGAGCCTTCGCGAGATCACAGAATACTGCCGCGGCAACCTCACCATCATTAATCTGGAGATAGAGGTCATTCAATAAAGAAAAAATAGCATCAGTAGTATCGCTTTGCGCCTGAAACCCAAACTGATATCTGTTTAAAATGTGATGCGCGTTCAAAAAACAATCATACACCTCTTGACGACTTTCTCAACAATATTTGCCAGGGTCGGAAGCAATGACACCGGCCTAAAATTTGGAACAGCTTCAGGATCTTCCCCTCGGGCATTCTTCAAACATGGTGGGAAATTCCCTGAAACAATAGATAAATTTATAAATTTATGACCTCGGGCAGTATATCCAGGGCTATATCCGGAAGAGCAAGAAATATCATCAATGACACATCATTCCATCCAACAGCCCTCTTATTGTTGATTTCTGTAAATACCTGTTTAATTTTATCTGTGTCAGTTGGAAAGAAATAAAAGGAGTCGCTGACTGAATTATCATGTAAAAACTCCAAGGAATTGAGTTACGGATGGATTTGACTTGACAAGTTAGAAGCCACAGAACAATAAAAACAATTAAATTGACTGGAAGTGGTGCTAGTCCCAGGAATAGCCTTATCTCTCCCGCTCAGTTCATTATTTATTTTCCAAAATAATATTAAAATAAATTTAATGTTTGGATTCACTAAAAATATTTAAGATTTAGTACTGGTTTAAATTAGGATCTTCCAGTTGATCAGTTAGGTTTTGACCGGTTTTTTTCCTGACATTATTTATTCTGCGATTGTTATGAGGTACGCTACTATTTTAGCGATTTGCTTTGTTTCCAAATGATTTTCATCTTGGAACGTGTTGCCAAAATAAGTTTAGTTTCATTATTGTAGAAAGTACGAACAAAAATTTCTCTTTTTCATATTATAACTTTGCGAGAAAACTTAGAAACAAATTGATAGTGTAAAACTTAGTTGTCTTGTTCTTACACTTGCCAGTTCAAAATTTTTAGTTGTCAAATTAAACCGGTCTAGCGTTGAAAAATCTGGTAGCAAATTTTTTTTTGGTATTGAGTATTATTTTGAATCTAAATGAGATTTGCAGTTTAACAATCAAACAATCAAACAATCAAACACTAAAACAATCAAACAATCAAACAATGAAACAATCAAACAAACAAACAATCAAACAATCAAACAATCAAACAATCAAACAATCAAACAATCAAACAATCAAACAATCAAACCCGAAATCAAGTTTTGAATTAAAACTTTTCTGTAAATAGACGATGTGAAATGCGTATTTTTCTTTTATAGATTGGTTGCGTTCGCATGAAATGTGGATGGATAATCCCATATTAAACGTCGATGCCGATGCAATTGAATTAACAGCAATAGACATGTATAAAATGATGGTCAAATTGATCAGGATATTTTCTGATATTGAAGCAGTACAGGTAAAAAAAATGTCGTTTCAGAGGACCATTTTAAAATTACTACGGGGAACTATCCTACATAACAATTGTAGTAATAATGATTATAAAATTCTTTATTTATAAGTAGGCTAATTAAATACAAATTTTTTACAACTTATCACTATACCTACATCGTTTTTGAAATATCTAAATAGTTTCTTATTAAAAATGCCTAAACTAGATGCACTTATTTCATATTCAAGTAATGCTTTATGTAGCCTAACTCCTTCATAAAAAAAACTCATTTCTGCAAAGCTGTTCTTTTAACAGAGAGGATATTAAAATTTTTCCGGGAACGGGTATCATTATTATGCAAAACGAAGGAAAATACAATGAATTTAAAACTAACTAGCAAACTTTAACCATTAATTTAAAAACGGTTTAATGAAGGTATGATAAACGAGCTTTAGATTTCGAGGAATTAAAAAAAAACTCGCTACATAAGATAAATATTTGAAAGAACGTCATGTAAATAAACTACTCCTAAACAAAAAACAAAATTTCAGCATCAGTTTTAAATTGCTGTAGTTTGAATACAAATAGGGAATATGCATATAACCCAAATAAATTTGAAATATATTTTTTTATATTCTCTACATAAATTAAATGTTTATGGCGGTTGCTGTTATCCATTTATTTTGGTCTTTATTTACAAAAAAAGGATTTAAAACTGCAAATTTTCGCGCGAATTTGGAAACTTGTAAAACGCGATCCCGTTGGCTGTGCCGTCAAAACTGAACTTATGACCCATCGTGAGTAGATAGTGAATTCCAGTGTTGTAGAGTCATCTAAAACTCAATAAAAATTGCGTTTAATGCGTAACTCATCCAGTGAAATATCCCTGCAGTTAAAGTAGAAGGTTCCTAAAATCTTATTCATGTATACTTCAAGCCGAAATCGGTCCAGGAATCTTTCAATTTTGCAAAAGAAATCGACATTTCTGCGAAATTTTGACATATCATCTCAATAATTTCGAGTAAATAAACTGCAATTCTTTATTTTCATGGCAATCTTCGAAAATTCAAAAATTTTCAAATTTTAGATGTCCTCGATGCAAATAAACCTATTTATTTATAACTTTAACGAAAAAATAAGCAATTTAAATTAGTGGGAGGTATTCTTAGGTAATTCACGGGTAAAATAAACCCAAAAAGAATCACTAGATAAGGTAAATAGTGCAGAATGTCGGTTAAAATAGGATTTGTCGGAAAAAATCAAGGAAATCCGATAGTTACCCCTTAAATACGCTCCTGGATCGCCCATTAGGTATTCATTTTACAGTGTAATTATTCCTTTATAAGATAGTGTTGAAAAATGATTGAAATGTACCGATGTCGAGGGCAAAAAAGTAAAAAAATCGAAATTTAATCGGCGATTGCTCCCTTCCTATAGAGAATGAAGAAACTAAAAAATATGGATAAAACATACTTTGACGAGCTCTTTCCGATGACGTATATGAGATTTTACTTTGAACCATTTTGACCCCACAAAAAATTAAAAACGATGAAATATTTGGGTAAAAAATCTAAATTTCCAGTTTTTCTAAATATTTCTATTTTCCAGTGATTTTAAGTTGAGGCAAATGTATTGCAAAAAAAGAATTTGAGATTGTAAAGTTTCACTTATGAATCCGTTTTTCGATCTGACGTTTTGTTTTCGAGGTATTAGGTACCAAAGAGGGATCTGGAAATGGCATTTTTCGACCTAAAAAAATTCAATAGAATTACTTGCTATTTTCTGATCCTCACCAGTTTCAGTAGAGTGCTGAAGCTCCGGGTCCCCTACAACCTGCAAAAATTTACATCGATTTAATTCACATTTGCGACCTGTACCCGATTTCAACGGAAATCGCGGAAATTTCGACTTTGACATTCAATAGCTCCGAAACGAAACACCCTGTATAACTGAATTTATTACAGAAGCTAGTTCAACTATTCCTCTATCAACCCAAAAAAAATCGATTTCTCTCCCTCTGACTGTTTCCGAGAAAATCAAACCGGTTCGACTTTGGGTAAAGCTTTACGTTAACTTGTAGATTTTTGCTGATTTCCTGACGTCATTTTTCACTAAGGACAAATGGCTGCTTTTTAAATTGAAATAAATTATACCGAAAAGTACACATGTTTTGTAGCTAAATTATCCTAGTACTTTTCTTCAAAATATTTTTTTTGGGTTTGCAATGACTTCCTTAAATGATTTATGCAATAAAAAAAATATGTGCATATTTCTTATTGACGAATTTGAATTAGCTTTTCAAATCGTGAAAGGCGGTTTGGTTTACATTTCGGTTTAAAAACCGTGGTCTTGCGTCACGGTTTCAAAACCGTGGTCTTGCGTCAGTAACGATATCTGGACATTACACATTATTGTGATGTTTCAGCGATTTACTTGGTTTCCAAATGATTTTCGCCTTGGAACGAGTTCCTGTAATGAATTTAGTTCTATTATTGTTGAAAGTACTTGTTAAAATTGTCCTTTTCTTGATAAATTTGCGAAAAAGCTCAGAAATAAGTTCATAGCATAAAGCTTAGTTGTCTTATTCTTACACTTGTCAGTTTAAAACTTTTGGTTGTCAAATTAGACCGGACTAGCGTTGGAGAATCTGGCTGTAAAAGTTTAAGTTCTTATATTTGCACTAGTACTTGTTTGCTGTATTGCATACTAGACAGGATTTAAAGTCTAAGTCAATATCTCGGAACGTTTTTGTCAGTTTTTAGTTACGGATTTCTAACAAAAAATATCTATTTTTTCCAAAAGCGGTATTTTTATGAAAGAAATTCTAAAAGTCCACTACTGTATCATTAATAACAATATTTTGATCGATAGTCAAACAATTTTTCATTTACTCAGTCTTAAGATGTATACCGAATGTCCGCATTTTCAATTTCCCATTACAAAGGGCAAAAAATAATTTAAATTAGAAAATAAATGTGTTAACAATATTCCTAGCACATTTGTTGATTCATTACGTTACTTTATTTTACACTCTGTATAATGGGAAATTGGAAATGCGGACATTCGGTATACATTTTGAGGCTGACTAAATGAAAAGTTCTTTGATTATCGATGGAAATACTGTTATAATGAAACTGTAGCGTAATTTTAGAATTTCTTTCATAGAAAAGACCGTTTTTGGGAAAATAATCGAGATTTTTTGTTAGAAAGCCGTAATCAGAAAACTGACAAAAAGTCCTGAGATATTGGCTTAGACTTCAAATCCTGCCTAGTATGCAATACAACAAACAAGTAGGTATTAGTGCAAATAGGCGAACTTAAACTTTTTAAAGTTTCGCATTATTTTCTTCTCCGCTCTGTATAATGTCCAGATATTCTTACTAACGCAAAACGGCTCCCTAAAACGAAACGTTCGTTTTCCAACTACAGCAATTTAAAACTGATGCTGAAGCTTTGTTTTTTTGGATTTTCTGACGGGTAGTTTACTAATAAATATTTGACAATGATGCAATGAGTATTTAGACCAAATAAACTACCTATGTCGAGGGCCAGTACTAATTCTGATGTTTAATTTCCGAAGCGTAAAAGACAAAAAGCAATTTTTTTATTTTATATTTCTTTGAGATTTTTAGAAGAAACCATATGACTTTATCCTGTTTGATAAATAATGTTTTGATAGAGTGTATTTAATAATTTATTATATTGTAGAGTGTCGCAATTGATATTCGCAACCAAATCGATGAATTTAAACCTCTCATACCACTATTACAATGCTTGAGGAATCCAGGAATGAGGCAGAGACATTGGGAGAGAATATCCGAAGAGACAGGTTATTTTTATTGTTCTGTTGAATACGTTTTTTTGTGCACCATGCATCAACTTACAGGGTTTACCATAAGAAATATAATAGAATTTTCAATACAAAAGTTCTGTTAAGATTTTAGATCCACCATAAAATCTTTTTTTTTTATATAGTAAAGTGAATTTAAGAATTATACAGAACCTGGCGGCTTTTAGCAGAGGCTCTTTTTACCTTATTTTTTAGCAACGATAAAGTCATCTATTCACGTTTTGGACATTCTGTACCATTTCCGGCTTGGTTTCACTCTACTTAATATATATATATATATATATATATATATATATATATATATATATATATATATATATATATATATATATGATATTTGTATTTTTTAAATACTTAAAACATAGAATTTGAATAAATAGGTTAGTAATAATATTTTACCTGTAGGCATTGAGGTAGCCTATAGTCCAACAACAACATTTCACGATGTTTTAAAGTTGGGAATAGAAGATGTCGCTGACCAAATTAAAAATATTGCTGAGTTTGCCACTAAAGAACATTCCATCGAACAAACCTTGGACAAAATGATTTCTGAATGGGAAAACAATCTTTTAGAAATAACACCATATAAAAATACAGGTAACTACATATTGGAGTGAAAAGCATCCCTTACTAAACTCAGATAAGAAAGAGAGAATGAAAATGTCATGAAAATTTTACAGCGTTTTATTATACAGCAGGCTGATATTCGCATATTAATCTTAATCACAATAACGAAAACTGTAGTAACTTCTCATAAAAGCATTTGGCCTTACATATACCGATACTACCGATAATAATTGTTGTATCTCCCTATCGACCTTGTATTTTCCTTTCCAAATATTTGCAAGAAATGCAATGATCACGTGATTTGATATTTTGCTGAATTAGTTGTCAGAAAAATATTTTTTCTACAAACGTGTTAAAAATGCATTTTATAACACGCCGCAGAGGCCTTAAAAATGTTACTTTATGGCACTAGTGTTAAAAGTACTTTATAGCACTAGTGTTAAAAGTACTGCTATGGCAACTACGACGCCTACAATGGTTGTTGGTTTTTTTGACACATGTCAACTTAATTATTTTATATTATATCTACGATGCTACTTAAAACTATGTATTTCCAATATGTTAAACTTTCTAAAAATTGTGTTTTTGTTTTTTATTGAGGTTTGTGGAAAAAATTTTGTATGATATTTGTGTTAAAAGTACTTTTAAGGCACTCATTTGAATTGCAGAATTCGCTTCGCTCATTCTGCAAACTTTCAAAATCGTGCCGTAAAATTGTACTTTTAACACTTATATCATAAATAACTATTGTCAATAAAATAAGTGAATTTTACTTTACCTACCTTGTTGTTTTTAGGCACATATATTATGAAAATATCGGAAGAACAACAGCAAATGCTTGATGATCACATTGTTCTTACGCAACAAATATCATTTAGTCCGTTTAAGGGACCATTTGAAGAAAAGATCGACCAGTGGGAGGAGAAATTACGAATAACTGCATATGTCATCGAAGAATGGATGGACGTTCAAAAGTAAATATAACCATGTTTTCATTGCATTCACTTTTTATTATTGATATTAATGACCACTGAAGTTATATTTTGCTGTAAAACTATGAAAGGCGGTTTATTTGGAATTTATTTTGTTTTATGGAAAGTAAAATTTTAAGTAAAAAAGTCTATAGTTGGTTGGGAAGAAATGAATAATATTATTATTAATAACAATAATAATAATAATAATAATAATAATAATAATAATAATAATAATAATAATAATAATAATAATAATAATAATAATAATAATAATAATAATACATTAAAGTTGTAATAAACTATAGTTTAAAAGACTAAAAACACGCTTTTATGAGTAGAGGACTACTAAGTTAAAAATAATTATTTTTATTTTATAGGTGTACAAGTTAAACTGGGGTGTGCAGTGCGCGAAAAGTAAACAGGAAACTAACAAACTGCGCCTCCTTTTACTTCGCACACATGCGTTCCCCGGGTTTCTGTTGACTTGTACTGCTATAAAACATTTGGTCTTTTAATAGGTAATTAAATTTAAAAGCGTGGGTCGCCCTTATACTCGTATTATAGCGGTCTAGGCATCACTATAAAAAATAACTTGGTAAATTTCAGTTAATTTACGTTGGTCACAAATGGACCCACGTAAAGTACCGTAAATTTACAGAAACATCCTGATTTTATTTCCCTATATATTTTTGGTGAAATTCACTTCAGTTCAAATTCAGTTCAATATATTAATTATTTTTTAATATCAATACCGTATACCCAAAATTTCCCTTTTAAAATTACTTTATACATTACCGAAATACGTTAATTTCCGTAATCGGAATATAAATTGATTATATTTACCGTTTAAAATTATGTAATATAATATTTAATTTTAGTATCCAATTTTGCTGCATAATATTGTAGAAAATTTACAGCTGCTGTAAGAAGTATATTTCTTTCTTCTTTCTAATTCCTTTAATTATGTAACGAGTTATTCGTACACAATTGTGGATCTACAAACTGCTGGAATGGAAAAACATTTTTACTTTTTTTCGTAACTAAAAATATTTGCTTAATTTAGGATCGACAACAATTGCGGATAAAGTAGAACTCGTTACAGAATAAGAAATTAGAAAGAAATAGAAAGTAAATTTACGTAGATAGTTCCACTGCTGCATTTTGTAACTTTTTACTAGAGAAAGCTGGGCACAAAAACTATTTACGAAACAGGAAATCTGGAACAAAAAAAAATACCAATGTTGGAACACTAAGCGCATACTGGTGGAAAAAAGGCAATATATGCCAATAAATAAAATAAATATATGGTTGGGTTTTTTATTAGAGTAAAAATTATAAATTTACTTTTAAACATATAAAACATATTATAGGATATACTTTACAAAATTTTTGCTTCATTGTTTTTAAACTACTATTACAAAGTCTGCACATAAACACAGTTAAATAATATACTCACTTTATTTGTCAAACACAAAATTATCAACCTAACAACGAACTACACAAAATGGTGGTTTATTTTTGGAAGATCCACAAGGAAATGACCATGGATTTATTAGGACTGGATACGGGATGAGTTCATATTCTTTGAAGCCAAAACAAACCATTCTAAACGACACTGTAAACACAATTTGTAAACATTGGCCACATCTTATTTTACCTTGTATTTTTGTACAAAAAATACGTTAGAAGCATCACAAGATTTACTAAAAGTAATAAAAGCCCTAAAATACTTTATTTTTCTGCTAAATAATAATAAATTTAAGTTAAAAAGGTTTTATTATTTATAGGTTATGTTATTTCTAAAGGTGTTTATTTAAAGTCGCTCAGAGTCATTTATAAATCTATATAAATGTATACGTCGCACTTTTTCTTTTCTAGTTCATTATACAAAGACGTACGTGTAACCGAGTGTTCAGACCGAGGTTCAGCCGTTGTCCTAAACAACCAGCCAGGCAGCAACACTTCTGGGCTGCGTTCGATATCATCGCCGGGTGACACACCGGTGTGATTTTTCAACCTGAGCTCCAACACTCCAATGCTATTTTATCTCTTTCTACTACCATTCTTGATTCAATTACGTAGTAATTCGTAGTCTTGTCTATGTTCGTAGTTCGTAAACAGCTCCCCCAAGAGAATAACAAACAACAAAATATAAGGCTTCACTTTCGATACGCTCACAGTATACAGATATCGAATCCTTATTATAATAAATCCATGGAAATGACCGTAAATACCGGCTTGCGTTTAATTTCGCAGCATTTTCAGTAACAAGTCATGTGATTCCGTCAACAATTGACTTGTATAGCCGGGCGGCGCCGACGGCGTGACAGATTTACAGAACATTTAACGTAAAAATTGGCGCTAATTTGTGACGTATAATATTTCGGAATATACGCTGTATTTTTAAATTACAATTTTACTTTACTTTGTGAAATTAAATATTTTATAAATGATTTTCTTTTAGGAATTAAATTTGCATAACTTATTTTGTGAAAACAAAATAGCATAATTTATTAAGGGAAAATAAGCAATATCTTATGGAACCAAACTGTAACTTTACAGTCAGTTTTTGCAGTGCATAATAAACAAAATGTAATGTAGTTACCTATATATATATATATATATATATATATATATATATATATATATATATATATATAATTGTATTGTCACGAGGATTGCATAAGCTTGCAAAGTCTCAAATTAATACGACAATAATTAGAAGTCGGTGAAAAGTGAGTCGTAAGATTCCATTACTATGTCAGGAAGTTACAGGTCAAGCTAATAAAAGCGTGTTACAAAATTTTATGTTTTTCTACTCATTAACATAAAAACTTTATGTTTTATTTTGCGGGGGCGCTGTTTTAAGGAAAAGTAGAAAATTAAATTTTGAACTCTTTAATGAATAAAAATATTGGTCGGAAATGTTTTGGTATAAATTTACATAAAATACGACTTTGCGTAGTTGGAAACTTCTGTAAAAGTTTTAAAAATGGAAATAAGCCTAAAAACTTTAATTAACTTTGTTTTAAAATATTGCGTTTATGGGCTTTTAACCATTTTAATCATTCTTGATTTTAGACAATGGATGTATCTGGAGCCAATTTTCACTAGTGACGATATTACAAAACAGCTGCCGGTAGAAAGTAAGAAATATAAAGCTATGGAACGAACCTGGAAAAGAATAATGAGAAATGCGTATGACTTGCCAAACGTAAGATAACGATACTAACATATATTGTTAAACCCTATTATTAATTCCAAAATCATAATGTAAACATTTATTTAGTAACTTAGATATTTTTATGATTTAATGAGATTCCCAAAAAATGTTCACTTATATTAAAAAACGGGGCCACAGTCTATTTTAAACAACTTTAAAAAAATATTCATGAAGTCGTTTGAAGTGTCGGACAACAAATTCTAAAGACATTCTTTAAGTTAAAAGTGCTTTTAGACCCATTGAAACGTATTATCTGATCGGCAGCAATGTAGCTATCTTGGTCGTATGTTTTCAGAATATAACACGTATTTGGTGTGTTTAATTTTTGCTCAGGTTTGCTCAGGACACCAAGTCTCTAGTTAAAAGCCAAAGTAGTCAGAAAAAGCGTTCTTTTTTACAAAATTCCGATATCTTGAGACGGTTTCCTTTAAACTTGTAATCACCACAAATATAACAAAAACACTCTAAGATATTTACACACGTCCTCCTCGACGATATCATTTCGCTAGAGTGAGAGAAACTCACTAATTGCAAAGTAACTCACAAAAATGTCTAAATAACTTCAAAAATTCGTTATATTTCAATATCTCAAATATCTATGCTGATGACGGGAAACTAACAGTACATTTAAAATCAGCATTCACTATTTATTCAAAATCAATAGAGAAATCTGATGCAACAGACAAAACGGTCAATTTTGCTGTGTGGTGTTATCAATTGTTGGAATATTTAGGCCGTGTTGTTAGGATAATGTAATTTAAATATTGTTTGTTATTTCGGGGTATTATGATAATGTAATAAAGTAAATAATAAAATATTCTTTTTGAATTTTACAATAATTAGATGTTTAAAACTAGACAATTCTATAAATGACATAAAAATAATGTGATGAAGTATAGGATATATATATATATATATATATATATATATATATATATATATATATATATATATATATATATATATATATATATATATATATATTATATGTGTATTTACAACAGTACCTAACACTCCGAAGATTGCTACTGCACTGACCGTTTCAGGGTACGTTTCAGGGTAATTATGGTTTGAACCCGAACCGGTCGTCGCGCTTGCCAACAAGGAGAGTTATCCTTTTGGTTATTTATTTATTCTTGTGGTAGTGGGACGGTGTTCTAGTGTTTCATTATTAAATCATATTTACCTTCAACCATAATAATACATCATTATGTTTCTGGTTCTAAGGTAATCTTCACGAAAATTAAGATTTTAAAAAATGTGTCACTAATGTATCATTTTTCAGTTATTTGTTACCTTCATTTACTTCCTATTAAACATTTTGCCTGTCAGTTTTAACGCGCAAAACAATAGCAAAAAAGCAAATTATATTTCATTTATGATTCAGAAACGAAGAACTAAACAATTGTTATGCCAATTTGCGAGATCTAAGGAGCAACTTTTAAATATATTGCGACAAATAGTGTATATTGTCTTTTCCTGCATTGCAAAGCATAAATGCAGTTACATTTTAAATTAAAATATACTGTAAAATTGCCTTTGTTCTATTTAAAAAAAAAATATTTTCAAACGAAGTTTGACAATAATGAAAATAAATTAATTTTAAATTTAAATAAAATTTTCTTACTTTTTGTCTTAGGTCAAAATTTTCCAGAAATACACGTTAATTATCCGTTTATAATATTTTAGATTATAGAGTATTGTGGTGATAGAAAAATCTTAGAAAGTCTTAAAGACGCAAATCATGTATTGCAAGTGGTACAAAAAGGACTATCCGAATATCTGGAGATGAAGAGAATAACGTTTCCAAGATTGTATTTCCTTAGCGACGACGAACTTTTGGAAATTCTTTCCCAGGCTAAAAATCCATTGGCTGTACAACCTCATCTGAGAAAGTGCTTTGAAAATATTGCCAGGGTAAAAATCTGTCGATATTCTTTTTCCTCCAAATTTAAACGTACCTACACTGTTGCTGATACACCATATACAGGATCTTGCAATATTCGACCAATAAACTTTCACCAGTGATTTTTCGGCAAGAAATAAGAAATAGTTTGGTTTTCGAGTTTCAGCGAATTGATTTTTTAAGCATTTATTTAAATTTTGTACATACAATAATCTTTGAAGTACCGGGTTTTCTCTTATATTTTGAATGGGGTCCACAGTCCTTATTTTTAGAGATATGGAAAAATGTTTAATACAAAACTTTTAGGGTTTTATCTAAATCATCTGAATTTTCTAAAAAAATAAACAAATGATAATCAGAATGTCAAAAAATCGCTATCAACTTTAATTTTTTAAATAGAACACCCTATATATTTTCAACCATTTAGAAAGATATCTTTTTTCTGATTTCAAAAATATATAGTTTGTTTATGTTTTTTTAAGCAGTTTTTAAAATATTTAGATTTAAATATTTAAAAATGCTCAGTTTTAAGTCATAGCCGCTCAGGCAAAGGTGGCTTTGGAATCACTTGTTCATTGATCGCAAAAGTTTAGCTTTGAAAATTTTGAAACATTTAAATCTAAATATTTTAAAAACTGCTTAAAGAAACATAAACAAACTATATATTTTTAAAATCAGGAAAAATATATCTTTCTAAATGGTTGAAAATATACAGGGTGTTCTATTTCAAAAATTTAAGTGATAGCGATTTTTTGACATTTAGATTATCATTTGTTTATTTTTTTAAAAATTCCGATGATTTAGATAAAACACTAAAAATTTTTGTATTAAACATTTTTCCATATCTCTAAAAATAAGGACTGTGGACCCCGTTCAAAATATAAGAGAAAACCCTGTACATGGGGAAAATCCCTAAATTTACATTACATAATGTTTGTAAATATACCCAGTTAGTTTTGGCAGCCCATAATCAATGATTTGCTGTAATTTCACAAAAACAGTTTTTCAGTGTATCACGTGATTCACTTTATGGTATTTAATCAAATATTCCTATTAAATTAAACTAAGTTCATTTAGGTTTTTATTTGTGTGTAATTTTTACATATTTTATGAATTTGCTCGACTTTCCGTGACTTAGATCAACTACGGTGCAGTGCGGCGGGAAGAATTTAGTCCTGTTATTATTTTAGCTTACTTTTGAAGAAGACTTGCGAATTACTCAAATGTTCTCAGCCGAAGATGAGTGCGTAGATCTCGATCCCCCATTATACCCAACAGGAAATGTAGAACATTGGCTTCTTATCGTCGAGGGCACCATGAAAAATACAGTTAGAACTACGCTCGGCAAATCTTTGGAAGATTTGGCAGCGAAAGAAAGAAAAGGTAAATTTACTTTATATATTTGTGACAGTCTATTTATATACATTAAATAACCGTTAAATCAGTAACGTTATTGAATTCTAAATTTAAGAATAATTTGTGGTTTCAGCTGGCAAATTTTTACCCTTATATATATATATATATATATATATATATATATATATATATATATATATATATATATATATATATATATTAATGCACTAAACATTTCCCCAGTAACAACCTGAAAATTTAAATTGTTAGGCTCATTTTCACTAGTGCTTGGTTGGCTAGTTGCGATGTTTGTTTGCTCTTGTATATTAGCAGAATCTGATATAATTTGATTCATTTGAGCATATATAGATATTGCTGAAGTGACATCTTCAATACTCCAATAAATTTGCTTGTCACTTTTTAGCTTACGAAGCTGTCCTTCAGTAAAAATTTGTTCAACCGATTTTGTTTATCCTTTTTCCTTTTGTAGACGTTCTTTCAAGTATGCATTTTCCTTTAGAAGATCCCTTACTTTGTTCAAAAGTTGAGATTGTTCTTGTGAACTAAAACATTATTAAATTGCGTAAATAATTTTTTTCCTAGTTACCTTAGGTACTTTAGACAATTCATATAAAAACATAGATTTATTCGAAGTACTTATTTATTATTTGTAAGTAAGTTGTAGTTTTTATCTCTATTATTGCCGATACTTGTAGTTTCTAGATCTATGGTATCTATTGTACCCATTACCGATACACCACCTTCACCATTATTATGTGTTAATGTTTGAACATGATTTTCTTTGCTAAAAATGTATTTTTTCTAAGCGAACCCCAAAACTCAATACAATTATGCCTACAGCTCCGAGCATATATTACAATTCCATATTTTATTTACTAGCACTTTATATCAATAATTTGGTACTTATATCTCATGTATATTTTTAAGTAATGTGTGAAGGCTGTGTGCACTTTTTAAGTATGAATAAAACAAACGTTTGCATTAAGTGTAATTTTTTTAAAATTTATTAGCAGATCGCTTTCGACCTTATAACAGCCCGTTCACACGGAGGTCCGTTTTTGACGCATCGTCTTTTATAACGATTCGACATAAACGAATATGATGTTCACACGTCGTTTCGTTTTAAACCGGATCGTGATTATATACAATTCGTCAAAAATTAATGTGATGTCCACAACACGAAGAGTTTGGTATTAATACCTTTTTTCAACAAGATGGACGTGAATTCTCTCATTATTTTGTACTGGTATCATCGCCGTTCCCATCGGAGAAAAAGCAGAAGATACTGGATGCATCCACTTGTGAGACAACGACCTAATGTAGGAACCTTTCGAATTCTTATGAGGCAGTTATGGCAAGACGAGTCAAAATTTTTCAATTATTTTCGGATGTTCATAGCTACTTTCGATAATTCTCGTTTATAATCAAACATATTTCCTGCCATGCTGCTGTTTTAGCAACTTTGTCTTTGTAAATATCTAGATTCTTGTCCCATAGCACTAGTCTCTGTTCTACCGAACTAATTAAGTCTATTACTTTATCAACAATCTTTTCTTTCTCCTTGTCAGACATAATGCACGCGCAACGTGTCTTCTTTGTCCAGTAGAATCTGAGGCAGAGGCACTGAGCTTCAGTCCCGTCCTACATTCTCCCCACACGGCACACGGCGAAAGACCAATTTAAAAAAAAACGACTCGTAAAAAAGAATAGTGTGAACTCGTTCATATATCTCCATATGTTTTCAATGACGGATGCGTCTTTCTACCATATTCGGCATTCGTCATTTGTTGACAAAACTGAATGTCGCATTCAGACGGATCCGTCATTTTTCACGATTCGTAAAGCCGTAGGCGTGTGTGAACTCGCTCGTACACGTTCATAAGCCACTTAAATAAAAATACGATTCATTATAAATCACGATCCTGAAAAAAAGACGAATCGTCGCCGTGTGAACGGGCCGTTAGTCATCATCAGTGCTTCTTGTCAAGATGCCAGTCAGAAATCCATTTGAACGAACAACAGTAGAACATATTCAAATATTTTTACATCACAATTAAAATCAAACAATCATTTTACAAAACAGTCTCAAATTCGGCTTAGACGGTCACATTTTTGATGATGTAAGATCTGATAAACTGAATCTGATAAAACTGATCTACTGTTGTTCGTTCAAATGGATTTCTGACTGGCATCCTGACAAGAAGCACTGATGATGACCTATAAGGTCGAAAGCGCTCTGTTAATAAATTAAAAAATTTTGCACTTAATACAAAGCTTTTCATTTATCTATATTTTTAACCAAATCCCTTTTTTAGTACTTTTATCACGATCATCCAAATTAAGTGAAGGTACAGCATCATCTCTCAACTTCCACTTATTTTTGGGCAGTTGCAATAGTTTTTCTTTAACACAAAAATCATCATCTAAAAAATGCTTTGAACATACTCTATCATTTTTAATATTAAAATCATTCATTTGATAGCACTTTTGCACCCATAAATTGCAAATCTCTTTAGCAGTTGGAAAACCAAAGTATCGGTAACTAGACGAATAGTTTTTACTTTTTTTGTTATTGTTACTGGTACAGCCCATCACTGTACCGTAAACCACTGTTTAAAATACATTAAAAAAAACCAAAACACAATAGAAATAAACAAAATAACGTATTTACACCAAATTAAAACACAGGAAACGGAGAAAACGAACTAAAATGTATGCATTTGACCATTAGCTCATAACAAGCCCGCGCAAAATTTGTCACGCGATGACGTCAGCGGAGGGTGAGAGACAGAAGATATCATGCGCATGATCTTATCTTGTACGTTTTAGTATCATGAACTGATATTTTAGGAAATAGGAGAAGATATTTAATGTTCCCAAGTTTGGATATAAACAACCTTTTAAATTGGTAGAGTCTTGGGATGAAAACCACATGTTTAAAATTCATGAGAACGAGATTTTAGCAAGCCATGGTAATCCCTAAAATGGTTTAAAATAAACATATGCCCTCGTAAACAACTGTTCTGTTACAGTTTACAAAAAAGACAACATATGTATCACAACAGAAACAGGAAAGGGCGTACAAAATTTTTAACAAATAAGGAACATATTAAATTTGATTATAATTTTTAATAATTGTAGTACAACAGGGAGTATTTATTTTGCTTCTGACAGCCCACGAAGACCGAAGCCTAAGTACCATCTACCGTGGGTATACTGGGGAAGTCCGACTCACACATTCAAAGCTGGAAACATCCATAGGGATTTCATCAGCCCTTTAAGTGAATGTGTAGGATGGTACTACCTTGGCTGACAAAGAATTCCTTTACCACCTTCAAAATACGTGCAATTGACCAGTGCCGGTTTATGAAATTTCAAAGTTATATATCTCTGTTCCTACTTACAGGACCCGTACCAAATTTAGGGGTTTTAATAGCGACACCCTGGGAATGTTCTGATAAAGAAAAAAAAATTTGTTGTTTGCGAAAAAAAGTTGAATTTTATTAGATATATATATATATATATATATATATATATATATATATATATATATATATATATGTATATGCATATCATGAATATAATTTTACGAATATTTAATACGTGGTACCTCCATGGATACCCATTTTGCGAACATCTCATGTATTACTAAACTATCTATAATATATCTATAATTTTAAAAATGGTCATTAAATGTTATCTCCACGGATATGCGCTGCCTGACATCCACTGTACATTCTTTGTTAAATAAATAATTAATATGGTCTAAATAATATGTATTAAATACACACCTCTGAATATTACGAAGGTGTATATTTAAAGAAATTCCTAAACCATAAACCAGTAAACCCACCCAAATGTCTCAAGGGAGACCCGCTTTAGGCCCCATTTCGGTGTATTCGAGAATTTGTCTATATTCTTTATAGTCTCTGGTGATACCTAGTGGCAATATTTTTACAATTATTTTGTAAAATTACATATTTTGTGTGATTCACCATTGTATTACACAGTAATTTACATATAATATGTAATTTGATAAATTAGTTGTAAAAAGTAATACCAATTTTCACCTAGCTTAGGTAAATTTATGTTTCTAAAATATCTTGAATTAGTTCTGACCACCCACAACAAATATTTTTTATTTTAATTTCCCTGAATAGTTTGTTCAGTGCTTTCACTTGTTCCCCAAAGATCTCGCAACGATTCTGTTTTTCAAAGTACATAATTTGTTTTTATAGTTGTTTATTACGATTTTTTGGTAAGGTATTACGACTTTTATATATTCTTTATATTTTTTTGTAATACGCTCAATTGTTTAGAACGAGCTTTGACCCTTGTGAAGTTATGATCTTGATTTAATAAGTTTTATAAGACGCAACGTAATCGATCTCGTAGAGATATGTTTTATTACTTTATTATAAGAGCACCTTAGGATATTAATACCCACTTGACCCAAATTATGACAAGTAAACTGATCCCGTTTAAACCTAATTAGTAATTCCTCTAAATAAATGTTTTCCATCATTTCTTTGCATTTTTTGACGTCCTGAATTTTGTGAGCCGGTCTCGGTTTTTTTACTCGAGTTCTGATATTTGAAGAAAAGGTGCTGGCAACACTGTCAGGGATAGACTCAGAGATAGACCTACACAATTTTTCGTGAAAATTTCAAGTCCACAGGGTAGTCAAAGACGTTTCAAACAAATGTGAATATGTGAATGAGTTAATGGCACTGGTTAAATCCAAATGGCCAGTATCTCAAACAAATGTGAGATAAATTTATTAAGGAGTTCATTTAAATGACAATGTAAGTCTTAGGAACAGTTAGTACAGAAAAGCAAAACTAACCGTTATCAGAATGGCGAAAAGTCAAGTAGCACTGTGGTCCGAATTTTAGAAAAAAACGGAAATATAATTCGGATTATTTTTTTATTTGGCGTATCTTGGTACAAAAACATCTGAAAAAATATTTAAAAAAAATTAGTCTCAATAACTGAGTTTTGAGAGTTCTTTTTACGATTATATTTTGGTAGATAATATAAACTAGCTTGCGCCTGCGACTGCGTCTGCTGTATAACAATTTCCCTCCATTACAAACTTTGAACCCCCATTTTACCCCCTTAGCAGTTGATTTATTAAAAACTGTAAAACACGATTTCAAGATTTCATTAAAAAATATAAATATTAAAAGTAACGAAATTAGTCCCAACTATTTTCCCTCACACCTTTAGCAGAGTACTAGTTTCTACATAATAAACAATAATGAAACCTATAGACATGTTTGTCAATGTCTTAATTAAATGAAGCAATTATTTAATTTAAAATACTTCCCAGCAGAATATTACCTAATGAACAAAGGATTTTTATAGTCCAGTGTTATGGGGATGGCCAAGTATCATACCGCTACATCGTGGAACAACTTAGCGAGAAATTTGTAGAAATCCCAATAACTGACATGATAACTACAGCAAAATAAAATCACTTCCAAAGAACTGGTTCGGTTTTGAATCTCAAAAAGAAGAAGAAGAAGAAAAAGAAATATGACCAAAACGATGCTGCCACAGTTTTAGTTCTTCAGTCTGTTAGAGAAACTCCTGTGATGCCCCTTAGTGCTGATCGTGCTAAACATCTAGAAGTAGTAAAAAAAACTCAAATTCAGATTATTTCACTTTAACCAAAAATTGAAAAAATAACCATAAATTTATTATATTTTCTGTATGGAGGACTTGAAGGGAGGAGCCAGTACCGTCTAAAAGAAAAAGCCTAAGTGCTTAATTTAAAATTTCAGTACCGTCACACAATCTAGCCCAAGATTAGGCCTCCATAAGAAATGTATTAAAAGGTTCGCCAGTGAATTAATGAATATTACACTATAGTCTTGTTAAAAGCATTAATTATTTTTGTCTCCTTTCGAGATGTGAGGTTGCCAGATTTACACCTGAAACTGGATTGGATACATTTTTTAGCGATGAACTCGAAAATTCGCAATTGAATTTTCGCCAAAAAATGTATTTTTAAAAAGATGGTGTCCAGCACATTGCGCTCCCGAGGTAATAGATCACCGCACTTTTGGTCCAAGGTGGATTGAAAGAAATTGCCAATTTTGTGGAGCCCCGACTGTTGACTGGTACGTTTCTATGGGGTCGTTTAAAATAAATTGTTTATGCCACTCCATTACCAAATAATACTAACGTGCTAAAAGGCAGAATTACCCAAGCTGTTCGTTTAATATCCCAGGAAGAAATCAGAAATTCCTTCAGATATCTAAGGAAGCAATTAGAAAAATGTGTTGAATATGGGGGCGGAGTTTCTCAATTTTGATATCTTTATTGTATTGCTTAGTTTATGTCATATTCTTTAGAGTTTAATTAAATGTCCGTATTTTTTTAAAATTGCACTTGAACAAAAAGTAGTTAGGGTTAAATAGTTCATTTAATAAATACATTGACAAACATGTCCAAAGGTGTCACTGTTGTTTAATATGTAGAAACTATAACTCTGGTTAATCTGTAAGCAAGAATACTTAGTTGAGAATAATGTGATAAAACTGGTTACTTTTAATATTTAAATTTTTCAATGAAATCTTGTACTTCGGCTTAGTTTTTAATTTAAAACATATATTTTTCACAACCTTTTGCAATTCATATTTTATTTTTGTTTTTTTGGTAAAAAAAAATAACAAACAAGGTATGTCTACTTTTACGTAAAATAACGTTTTCTTATTTTTTATACTCCCTGTATAAAAAATAAAATTTTCTAACGTCAATCTTATTCATTTTATAAGCAAAAACGTTTATTTGAAGTGACATTTCTACGTGTCTTGCAAAATTTGGTCCATTTATCCTCTTCTAAACACGGATATACTGTATAATATAAGGCGGTAACTGACAATTTCGGATAAGTTGGCGCTTAAAAACTTTTTCTGTCGTAACTCTAGCTTTAGGCATGTAATTAGTATGACCTGGTTGTAATGCGATTTTGGTTTGTTATTGTAGTTAAAGGTAGTAACTTTAGACCTGTACATCCTACCTATACAAGGTGATAAAGTTTAGCGACCGGTTTCTGGGACGCTGCTTGTTTGAGCTTCAATATATTCAATAATCCCAACAAGACCAAAAAAGCTTGTTTCGAGGCGTGTTTATTAAAACAAATATCTGCAGTGTGGAAAAAACACTTTCGTGCTTTACCGAATACCTTTAGGAGAATTTGTTCTGCTAATAAAAAAAAATAGATACACTCGTGACTGAGCTTGCCGAAAAGAAATGCTTTTAGCAGGCGAAGCAAGTGGGGCAATTACGGTGAACGCTATACTAAAAATGTAATAAAATATTAGGTGGAAAATACTTTTTAAAAATATGCTTTTATTCTTTAGATGTACCAAAACGAAAAAAAAAAGTATAGGTTTTTCATTCGGACAATGCCGAATGCTATTTATAAGAGGTCGTAGTTCGCGCGGATAGATCCTAATAAAAGTAGTATCAAAGTTATCACTGAAACAGATATAATATGTTATGTTAAATTTATTGTTTTAAAAGCTTGTCGCTCGCGTAAATTTCATACAGGCATTAATTTTGTTTGGCAGAAATTGTAAGTACCTAAGTAGGTATGTATTTTTTTCTTTTCTATTCACGCGACAAGCCTTTAAGACTATAAATTTAACATAATACTATATAATATCTGTTTCAGTGACAACTGTGATACTACTTTTAGTAGGATCCACCCACGCGAAAAACGTCTACCTACTAATAAAAATCCAATGAAAAAACTAAGTATACTAATTTTTTCGTTTTAGTATATACATCTAAATATTAAAACTTTGTTTTCAAAAAGTATTTTTTTACATAAGATTTAATTTCAAAATTTTTAGTTACGTCTTAACCTATGCATTTCTAATAATGCATAACGAGACCTTTTACATGTTATCGTATTCTACTCGTCAAACCCTTTCATTTTATACCCATATCAAGGGGATCGTTAAGAAAAAGATAATCCGCCATCTTGTGGAGTTCGTCATATCGGGTTTAAAATGACGCCACATAGCTTATCGTATTCTACTCGTCAAGCTCTTTGATTTGATACCCATGTTAAGGGGGTTGTGAAGAAAATGGTAATCCGCCATCTTGTGGCGTCCGCCATATTGGGTTTACATTTACGCCACATAGCTTATCACTTGATACTCATGTCAAGGGGATTGTGAAAAAAAAATGAAATCGGCTATCGGCTATATGGCGTCTGCCATATTGGGTATAGAATGACGTCACTTACTAGCTTGTCGTATTCTACTCGTCAAACCCTTTCATTTGATACCCATATCAGGGGGATTGTGAAGAAAAAGGTAATCCGCCATCTTGTGGCGTCCGCCATAGGGTTTAAAATGACCACTAGCTTATCGTATTCTACTCGTCAAACCCTTTCATTTAATATCCATATCAGGGGGATTGTGAAGAAAAAGGTAAACCACCATCTTATGGCGTCTGCCATATTGGGTTTAGAATGACGTCACTAGTTTATCATATTCTACTCGTCAAACCATTTAATTTGATACCAATGTTAAGGTGGTTGTGAAGCAAAAGATAATCCGCCATCTCGTGGCTTCCGCAGTATTGGGTTTGGAATTACGTCACATAGCTTATCGTATTCTACTCGTCAAACCCTTTTATTTGGTGCTCATGTCAAGGGGATTGTGAAAAAAATGTAATCGGCTATCTTGTGGCATCCGCCATATTGATTATATAATGACGTCACATATCTTGTCGTATTCTACTCTTCAAACCCTTTCATTTAATACCCATATCACGGGGATTGTGAAGAAAAAGGTAATCCGCTATCTTGGGACGTCCGCCATATTGGATTTTGAGCAATATTATATACAGGTATCTGTAAAATGTCTGTAGACTAAATAAACCCAACTTACAAACATCAAAGATTTTATTTTAAAAATTATTATTTTTAATAAAAAAATATTGCCTTTAGCAATTTGGATGAAATTTGGAATGTGAGTCTTTACTTGAAAGAGTGTATTTTTGAAAGATTTTTTTCCTCGTGAGTGTTACGTAAGTCGTCAAAAGTTAATCATTGACATGCAAAAAAGGTAATATTTTTTTACCTGTTTGGCTAATACCTTTAAAACTCTTTTAACCGATACACATGCTTATTTGAAACATTTCTTGTCTCCTGTTCGATTTCGCTATCTGTCATGGTTTAGGCAGAAAAAAAAATTTATTTTATGCGCCTTAAGTAAACAGTGCAACCCTGATTTAAAGGTTTTGCCGTCTTGTCGAGAAAATTCCGAGGATGATTGACAAGTGAACTTATCACTTCAAAACAATTTTTTGTTCCGATAAATTCAATCAGAACTCAAAGCAGGTAAGACTTTTATTGACTGTGAGACTGTGAGTCCTTCGTTGTTAGCGCCCTAACGAAACACTTTTGGATATAGGTAAGTTGGGTTAAATCGTCTTATTTTAGTCTCATGAATACGTGGTAGCATTTTGTACAGACCTTTTCCAGACACCCTGTATACCATATTGAATTGTCACCGGACTTATACGCGTGTGCAGAGTTTCGAAGCTCTAGCTTAATTAGAACTAGTCGAAATTTTGATTGCAATATTTGACCTAAACATACTAATAGGTGAAGTTAAATAAAAGCTTGTAAAAAAATGAATATGCTTGCATTATTAGGGTTATGCGCAGCAAAACTCGGAACCTCGGAACCTTTATGATTTCGTCATGTCCGTCTGTCTGCCCGTCCGTGTGTCACAGCCATGTAGCTCGCACATTTAACAACTCATTAAAATGAAATCTTGCAGAGAGGTGGTTTTAATACAGCCCAATGCATAAATAAAATAAAATTTTACAAAACGAAAATATCCCATACTTATACCCCACCAAAAACCGCAAGAGCGAAATTTTCTTTCGCGCACCATCGTCGAGTGCAGTATTGTTGAAAAGATCTTCAAAAATTCAGCCTAAATTATCTAAACATTTTGATTTGCACGCTTCGTTGCCAATAAATGCGCCTGCAAAGTCGTATTTAGCTGTAGTTCCCCCTGTAACTTTTAGAAAGATTTAGAAAAAAATATATTCCGTAAAACCGTGCTTTATAAGTTTATTTCACTCAAAATTATTACGATTACAGTAAAGTAATGGGTTCAGTAAAAAATACCTTTATAAATACCAAACAAGTGAAAACAAACGCCTCTACACACTTTTATCAAGATTTAACATAGACCGGGTTGTGCCATTGTATCCCAATCCGATTTGTATCCGAGTGGGCGCAGGTCCGATCCTCCTCTGGAAAAACTGTTCATCATTTTAAACAAGTTGACTCAATTTCAAGCAAAATAAAAAAAAACGTCTTTTATCTGGAATAAAAGCAAAGTAGGATCGTCGGAACCTGTATGTCCGCGCCGACATCGCGATGATATTGACGGTGCATACCGCGTAGAGCGCTGTGAGGAAATGCATTTAATAGCTGTATTAATAAGTTTTTTTTACGAGTTTACTGACAGTGAAAATATAAAATGTATTCCTTTTAATTTAATTACCTTTAAATGAATTATTTTCAATGTATCATTCTGTCCTTTGATATGGAATGATGCATTGAGAACAATTCATTTCAAGGAAATTTAATTAAAAGCAATCAGCTTTATATTTTTACTAAGCATGTCAAACCCGAAAAGAAAACATCACTTTTTTTGTATATTTTGTATATTAAATATTTACACTAAGAAGATATCGTTTTCAGGACTTAAAAGAAGATTATACGCCTTAAAAAATTTCGATACTATTTTTTTCATAAAATAAAGCCGCTTAACCTAAAAAAAAAATTAGTGAAATCAAGTTTTCTTTTCAATGTATTGATTTAGGATTTTCATTTTGGGCTTAAATTACTTGGGCCTCACCACTTTAACAAAATCTGAAAAAAATGGAAGTAAGATCTATGGGTTTAACCTAGTCGAGGCACACCAGTGCCTGTAATATTCGGGGCCATAATTTACTCTTAACCTTAGTTGTAATATACCGTAGGTATTTGTTAATGTTATCTTCATTTTAATTAACAGGTATTTATTATTAGTGTTTTTTGCTAAAGTGTTATAGAGAGTAGTAAATGAATGTCAGGACAGTTAATGATAAGGTTAGCCACGCATATAAATGTGAACATTTTTTATTTATATTTTCAGATTGGGTTCTATGCTGGCCAGGTCAGGTGGTTATCGCTTGCAGTCAAACATTCTGGACCGCTGGAGTAGAAAACGGCATAAGAGAAAATAAATTAGACGAATTTCTGCAAAACGTTTTATTATTTAATTTGGATGCACTCAGAAGTCTAGTCAAGGGAAGTTTAACATTTTTGCAACGAGAAATTTTGTCGGCACTGATTGTCATAGAAGTTCACTCGCGCGATGTGACGCAAACTTTGGTGGACTTAAACACTGTAAATGTCAATGATTTCGACTGGATCAGTCAGCTAAGGTAAAGAAGCATAACAACTTTAAGCTCCGTAGTAAATAAAAAGGCTTTTCATTTTATTCAGTGCACATTTTTACTTTTCCTAAATATGGTGGGACTCAGCCCCCCTTATGAAATGTAAAAGCTGTATATTAATTTTTTTCTTAAGTATGTGCCTCAGTAGCACTCACAAATATAAACTAAAAGCATGTCATTGTCTCCAACTCAAAAAAGGCAATTTTTTGTAATGAAACGGCCGGATTTACGATATTGTCTAGGGGGGAGGGGGCGTACAGTCACCTCGAGCTATACCAATGCATAAACCAAAAAAAAACAGGCAAGTTCGCCTGCAACATTATTTTTTCATTGTTTAGGTTTCGAAGAAATATACACTATTTCATAATGGACGAAATATCTAAAACTGTTGCGAAAACAGAACGGTTTGTCATCTTAACCAACCAATATTGTAGCATTTTTTATTTATACCTTCTGTCCGTTTGGACTAATATATAAAAAATTTTCGATAACATATTTTTTGAAAGCACGTTCTTTCGAAAATATATTTTCCCGAAAACAGAACTTTTTCGATAACACAGCTATTCGAAAACTGGGGATGTTTTCAATTTTTTTTTTCGTAAACCAACTTTTTGCATTTTTTTACCCACTCTTAGAAACAACATTTTTTTAAGAAACATGTTTTTAGAAAGTTCATTTTTTCAAACACTGCTTCGAGAAAGACTTCAGATATTCATATAAAAATGGTCGCTTGTGTCACTTTTAAATTCATAGTAAAACTGGTAGAAAACCCTCAAATAGCGTTGTCACTTTTACTTAATAACTTAATAATTTATCACAGTGAGAAGGGAATAAAAGTTTATTCGGCTATGATGCATAAAATATCACAAATTGTGAGTATTGCTTTTTTTTATTACTTAATACTTATTTATGCTAATTTTATTAGATAATAATAATAATAATAATGATAAAGTTTATTTAAATTAATTACAATTTAAACATGATTTCACATATGTATATTATAAATAAACTTGTTAAAACCCCCAAAGACGTTCTTGTTGGGGGTAAATCTTATATTCAGTATTATATTATTTTATTATATAAATTATTCAATTTAAATATATATATATATATATATATATATATATATATATATATATATATATATATATATATATATATATATAAAGAAATAAAGAAATATCGACAGGACTATTTATAAAAAAAGGTGAAGAAAATATTGGGGAAACTGTCTGTATGGTAGTGCTCGACACGTGTTTCGTGCTAGCAGGTCCCTGGTCTGTGAACTCTTTGTGTTTTTTCAACTTCCAAGTTTCCCATCTAATAACTTGGTTATGTGCGACTGATGAGTGCTAATAAGCACGAAACACGTGTCGAGCACTACCATACAGACAGTTTCCCCAATATTTTCTTCACCTTTTTATATATATATATATATATATATATATATATATATATATATATATATATATATATATATATATATATATATATATATACATACATACATACATACATACATATACACATACATACTCAAATACATTCATAAAATTTCTTTTTAGGTCCTTAGAGAAAAACAAATAAATATTTTTTTATTATACAAAATAGTTTCAGAGTAATTCCAAAAATTTCTTTAAATCATTTGTTGTTAATATCCAAGTTTTTATTTCAATTTTAAATTTTTTCAATGATATAATTCTTTTAATATTTATTGGTAAATAATCGTTTAAATAAAAACATAAATATTTATAACTTTTTTGTGCTATAAACTTATGTATTTTTGGTTTAATGGAAATTTCATTTTTATGACGCGTGTCATGGTTATGTTTTTTAAATTGTATTATATTTTTATTTTTAAAAATGTATACTAAAATATTATAAATATATATTTGCCTAATGTCCATTTTTTTTGTTTCTGAATATAATTCCTTTGAAGGATAAAAATAGTCTTTATTAAATATAATTTTTAGAAATCTTTTTTGTAATACTTCTATTTTTTTTACTAAAATTCTATTTATTCCTCCCCAACCTAAAATTCCGTAATTTAAATGAGTTTTAACTAAGGCATAATATAGTGTTTCTAGTTGTTTTGTATCCAGAAAGGTTTTAACATTTCTGAATATTGGTAGCAAACTTCTTAATTTTTTAATTAAGTAATCTACATGTAAATGCCAATTTAATTTACTGTCAAAAATTATTCCCAAGTATTTAACACTGTTAGTCCTTAAAATTTGAATATCATTGTCTATTTTAATACTATCCACATTTGAGGTATTATTATTTTGATTTAGACTAAAATTAAGATAATTTGTTCTGTCAAAATTAATTGTTAATATGATATTATCAAACCAATTTTTAACTATTTTAAAATCTTTTTTAATTTTGTTATGTATGTTGTTCCAATTTGTATCACTATAAAAAATAACAGTATCGTCTGCAAAACTATGAATTTCTCCATCGCAATTTATGCTAAATAAATCATTAATGTAAATATTAAAAAATAAAGGTCCTAAAATTGTCCCTTGGGGAAAATATAGTCAAAGAAATGTCGTGTAATACTGTATTGCTTGAATGGCATCAATCAGGACATTTTGTACCTACACTTTGACAAGCGTCTGCAGTTGACCAGTCAATACCACCAGTGCAAATTCAATGACTGATTGCTTTGAATAGCAAATAACTTTGTCTTTAGTTTTTTTAAAGTCTATGATCAGAGCCTATATTATTTTTGACATACATTAACCGGATTTCCAAATTAAATTTAAAAGATAATATTAAATTATTTGCAGATCATACGACTATTATTTATTCTTCTGAAACAATAGAAGATTTATATTTCAATCTCATAAACTTACATTGAATTTCAAGAAATCTTCTTTTATGTTTATTAGTACAAATAAGATAAGTAAGTTCTAATATTTCCCCCTTCATGATTCAAGCTTAATTTATTAAATATACGACAAGACTTTTAGGCTTAATTCTAGATGAAAATCTAAATTGGAAAAACCATATTCAAGATATTATAAATGTTTTAACCCCTCTAATAAGTGTGCTGTATAAAACTATTATATTCCTTTAAAATACCTGAAGGAATTTACTTTTTCTTAATATATTCCAAATAACAATATTTAATTTCTATTTGGAATTCTGCTTGCTTGTCCAATTTATAACCTTTACAAAAAAGTACAGTATATAATCGTTAACTGTATTTACGGATTACCTTACTTAGAGTCAGCTATTAATTTTTATAAACCCAACGTATATCTAAATATTCACAACATTTATAAATTAAATGTCTGCATTTTAATACACTCTATTTTATTAAAAGAAAAAAGTCAAATATTACTTTTAAAGAAAATAAAAAGTTACATCATCACAACCCCCACATTGTACGAATTTTCAAAGTATAACAGAAAAAAGTAATTTTGGGAAAAAATCTCTTATGCATGAGGGGATCTTAATTCATAATAATCTTCCAGAGGCAATTAAAATACCAAAAAAATTGAGATTGCTTAACAGAGAACTGAAGAAATTCCTTCTCTAAAAATAACTATTTTTTATATTTTATGATTAATCTTAAAAATATTGAAGTTAATTTAATTAAATTAAAAAAAAATATTATATATTTATTTTGTCATATTTCATGTAATAAACTATGTAGAGTTGGTTTGAAATAAAGACAGTGGCGGACTAACGCCTTCGGAGGCCCGGGGCGGCCTCTAATATCTGGTCCCTTATAATGTTTAGTTATTACATTTGTAAGCTGAAAATGGAGGCTGGTGGGGCCTAGGGTGGGCCGCCCCTGTCGCCCCCTTTAGTCCGCCACTGTTTAAAGTTAATAAGCCCCTGCACTCACCTTTAAATTTTCCAAAAATTTTGACTGTATTATTATCTCATATTTCAGGTATTACTGGATAGAAAATCAAATGAAAGTTAGAGCAGTCAATGCTGAGTTTAGTTACGGATATGAATATCTTGGTAATAGCGGGAGATTGGTTATAACTCCTTTGACAGACAGATGCTACTTAACACTGACGGGGGCCCTTCACTTAAAGTTTGGCGGAGCTCCAGCTGGACCAGCCGGTATGTTAAATTAAAAGAAAAAAAAAGACTCTACAATATATTCAGTACTAGAGAAAAGACTACACGGTTATAAATACGTATAGTCATGTTCGTATATAGTGTTATCCAAGAAGTTTCTGGTGGCAGAATATTAAGGAATATGCAATATGCATGTATTTCTGTAATTGCATAAATCATTTAAGGAAGTCATTACATACTAGGGTGGGTCGATTTTTAAAAGTTTTAGAATTTCGATTTGTAATGCTTATAAAATGCGTCCTTTTATAATAATAATAAAAAAGTTTATATAAATAATTTTAAATAATTTACATCTTCCACTCTCTACATGTAGCTAAAGCTGGTTGTTGGTCGATTTTTAAATTATCTTGAAAATTTCGAAATTTTAATATGAAATATCGTTAAATAGATTTTTCTTTTCCTCGTATACAAAAACTTCTAACTACATTCAACAAAAAATTATTTCTTCCACCCCCTACCAGTCCTTGAACTTGTTATTGGCTCTCCGTCGAGTGTTTTCGGATTTTTTGTTCATGCTTAATATTAGTATTACCTCTAGCCTCTTGTCGCAATTGCTTATTTAAAGTCGTGGTTTGTTGTACTTTTAGTTTTATTCTCAGTATACATAATACAGACAAGAGTTTTTCAAAGACATTTTATATAAGGCACTACCTTAAATTCCCTTTGGTAGGTTTTCCTGCTAATTTTAAAGACAATATACTTCTCAGTAACAAGGACGTTTTAAAATGTTACTTGTGGATTAGATTTAGTTTAAAGCCTCCCGATTTTGGATAAGAGCTAAAAGTTTTGAAAATATCGAACATACTAGCAGATTCAAATTTGGATTTATGAAAAAAATCTGGAATTCCCACAGTGACACAAAAATGTGTTATACAGTTAACCAAGGCGCTTCATGAAAAATATTTAAAGCTTGTGAGCTATCCAAGTGCTAAAAAAATGAAACCTTCAATTGAAAAGTACAAGAATTTAATATTGAAATTAAGAAACTATCTGACATTAGTACCTGTAAATGTAAGAACTCTGAACGATGTTGTTGTAGTAAAGAACAGACAGTTTTGATTTATTGGAACTTTCTGTACCAATAATGTTGAAATTAAGAAACTATTTGACATTAGTGCCTGTAAACGATGTTTCTGTTCTTTACTACAGAAACATCGTTCAAAGTTCTTACATTTACAGGCACTAATGTCAAATAGTTTCTTAATTTCAACTTTAAATTCTTGAACTTTTAAGTTAAAGGCTTCATTTTGTTTAGCACTTTGATACCTCACAAGCATTAAATATTTTTTATGATGCGCCTTGATCAACTGTAAAACATGTTTTCATGTCACTGTGGGAACTCCTAATTTTTTCCATCTCCATCTCCATCCAAAATTTAATCTGCTAATATGTTCGATATTTCTAAACTAAATCTGATCCACAAGTGACATTTTTAAAATTCCTCTTTACTTGAAAGGATATTGTCTTTAAAATAAGCAAGAGAACCTACCAAAGGGCATTTAAGGTCATGCCTTGTACAAAATGTGTTTGAAAAACCCTCTGTTATTTACACTAAGAATAAAACTCAAAGCTCAACAAACCACTTTAACAAAGCAATTGCGAGGAGAGCCTAGGTAATACGAGTACTAATATAAAACATAAACAAAAAATCGAAAACACTAGGCCAACAACAAGGCATGCCAGGGACGGTACAGCTCTAATGCTTAAAGGCTGGTAGAGGGTGGAAGAAATAATTTCTTTTGTTGAATGTTCTTAGAAGTTTTTGTATATGAGTAAAAGGGAAATTTATTTATCGATATTTCAAATCAAAATGTCGAAATTTTCAAGAAAATGTAAAAATCGACCGACACCAGGTTTAGCTACATGTAGATTAGGAAGTCCGTTATTTACCAAGTTGATTTTTTTTCTTGCAACGCCCCCTAAATTTTTAGTTTATCGTCTAAAAAATAATGTCAGACCAAAATAAGCCCTTAATATTCAGAATAAACCTTGCCCTAAAGACGATACATTTCCCATTTAAATTACATGGGATTTTGCCACTTTTTACAATTAATTTGTTTTTTCTCGGGCAAGATGACTTATAGCAATGAGATTACATATTCGGATAGGAAATTGAACGCTCTACATAAAAGATCTCTTATAATTTTTCGATTAATTCACTCCTTCAAAAGATATTCAAGGTACTAAATGCGACTTAGCGCGCTTGCGTGAATAGAAAATCCGTGTGTTGGCGGGAATGCTTGTAGTGTAATTTTGAGTCACTTACTGTATTGAAGGGAAATTTCATGAAAATATACAAAAATTTATACAATTCAATAAAAATTAGTTGAGTGCGTGTTATGAATAGTCTAAAAATGATTCAAACTAAAACCAGCTACCTGTTATGCGGTATATTATTCTCCATGTTTAAAATTTTTTTACCCTAATACCACCAGAATTATCTATTTTTAGAAATAAACCAATAACTTTTATCGAAATAATAATCACTTTGACGTAAGTAAAAAAATCTGAAAATTTACATAGAGTTCAAATTTAACCTTGAATAACTTTTGAAGGAGTGAATTAATCAAAAAATTATGAGAGACCCTTTTTGTAGAGCGTTCAATTTCCTATAAGAATATGTATGCCTCATTGCTATAAGTCGTCTTGTCCGAGAAAAAAAATTATTGTAAAAAGTGGGCAAATCCCATGTAATTTAAATGGGAAATGTATCGTCTTTAGGGCAAGGTTTATTATGAATATTAAGGGCTTATTTTGGTCTGACATTTTTTTTAGACGATAAACTAAAAATTTAGGGGGCGTCGAAAGAAAAAAAATCAACTTGGTAAATAACGGACACCCTAATGTAGATGGTGGAAGATGTAAAATAATTAAAATTATTTATATACACTTTTTTAATATTATTATTATAATAGGAAACTCTTAGTACGTATTTCAAATCGAAATTTTAAAACTTTTAAAAATGGACCCACCAATACACTCAAAAATATTATTTTGAAAAAAATTACTAGGATAATTTAGCAAACAAAAATACTACTTGGTAGACGAGGAATTTAACTTCGGACACAATTGTGTGCGTTTAGACTAGTAGCATGTGGAGATTTGCCTTATGTGCCCAGGCAGTGATAATAATTGTTGTTTGTATTACGGTTGTTTTTTTATTACAGTGTAATTTGTATATAAATTCTTTTTATTAAACAATAAAATCCATTAAAAAACTACCCTATAAATAAAATTGATTGTGTCAATGTGCAAAAATTCTACTGCAAACTGGAAGTGCCTGAAAACCTCATTTTTCTCGAGCCCAGAAGAGCCGATGTTGGAAAAAAGTACATAACTAGTGCATCACAGTTGAAGACCGATGTTTCCGATGGATACGTAGTGGTGCTGGTGAGGTTACTAACACAAGCAAACATAAATTATTTGGTTTCAACTATGATTTATGATCGAAAAAGGATTATAATTGCGTCCTCGTCCATGTAACAAATAAATGGAAGTACCAATATTCTAGTAAATAATGTTTTATCCATCATTGCACCGTCCATCAGTTCGTTCTTTAAATCTTGCATATCTGAAATCCATTGACTTAACCAATGACATCAGTGACATAATCCGAATAAATCAATTGATGTCTTTCATCAAGAATGCCTCTTCATTATTTTTACAAAGTATATTTTTGACTACTTTAAAGTTTAATTGATTATATTTTTGCTATTTTTAAAGTGTTGCAGTATAAAAAAGAGATTTGTCTGTCGTAAAGTTTCATAATAGTTATCCTTACAACAAGAAAAAATCATTTCTGAACATCAAAAAAATCCAAAACAAAGTACACACCTTTACATTAAATTTGTTTTTCCCGCAATTTACCTGATATATGCAGTTTTGTTAAAACTTAAGGAATCGTTAAACAGATTTTAAACAAGTCACCAACAATCCAACAAATATATTATAGAATAAAAATAACATTTTGTCATGTTTATAAAAATAAAGGTACCTAGATATTTTTCAGCGATTTCTTAATATTTGTTTCTTCCCTGTATGCTATTAAACTTTTCAGGATTTGGTTAATTTGGTTCTTAGGTATAAACTAACTTTTCGTAATACTTATATTTCGATGAAGTCGTAAATAACAAACTTTTCCATTATTTGTTGAAAACTTCCCGGACCACTCTGCATCAAGTATAAAATAAACAATGTAAAACACAAATGTTGGTCTCAATAAAGCTGAAAAAAGTTTACATATATGAGATGATCACTGATGCTGATGTAACTGTTGGTATTTCAAACGTTTTTTAAATGTCGTCTATTGTTGTTAAATAAATGTGGAAATAATAATAGACCTGTTATTCAAAAGAACGAATTTTATCCCCGAAAACACAATACAGTTTATCCTTGACAATTCTCCTATAGAATATAAAATATTGTATTTCCTTTACGAATATATTTTAGTAAAGCTCGGGTGTGATATTTTCCTGAAATATGTTTTAATATAATTCTCTTTTGTATTTACATGAAGGGCCAAAAAAAAGTGCCAACAATTTTCTTTTTCCAACACAGCTTTTATTTTTTATTATTGTTTAACTACGTTTTGCAGGAAATATTTACAGATGTATTCTAGATAAATTTAAACTAAAATAAAATTTCTATACAGAGTGTATTTTTTAAAGTGTTACAAGTCATAGGGAAACGGGGGATATACTTAAACATATTTTTGATAATTACCCCTCTCTCTATTGGGAACTGTGGGGGCGGGGTAACTTTTGACTTTTAAACGAGATGATGTACTTTTCTCTATAAAAGTCGAATCTACGTAAAAAACTGCGTATGTGTACAAAAAATTTTTTATTTGCTCTTTCGGCTACGGAATTATAATTTATTAGGTTATAAAATAACAAAATACTTACCATTTAATTTCAACTTATTTATCGTCTGTCATGCCTGACAGGTTGTTCGAAATTCCCCCCTTCAACTTACAAATAATTTCTCACTCCTTTTCTAAATGATGTTCTTACTCGCTGTAACATGTCAGGTATAAGCTGGCAAAGCGCATTCGGTCTTTTATATCATCTAAAGTTGCAGGTGCAGCTGCCATCACTTTGTCCCTTATAAAACCCCACAAGTAAAAGTCAAATTCGGGGACCTAGCAGGTCAGTTGAGGAATAATCATTAAAACGTCAAATTTCTCAACTGATGGAAGTAAAAATAGCCCATTTCTATGAAAACTAATAATAATTCTGAAATAAGTGCACTTGATTTATTGCCAAAATTTATTTATTTTGTATAGACAAAGAATATAAGATGGTCCTATTAAGTCGAAACTTCATAGAAATACTCTAAAAAGTAAATGTTTAAATACGTGTTTTACAGTTTTTAATAAATCAACCCCTAAGGGTGTGAAATGGGGGTTCAAAGTTTGTAATGGAGTAAAATTGATATACCGCGGATGAAGTCGCGGCCGAAAGCTAGCCATTTAACAAAATTGTTTTCATGGCCTGGGAGACAACGTAGAAGCACTGAATTAGATAACTTGGTCATTAAAACTAAACGGAATGACGTATCAAAAAATGTTGAAAAAGGTGTTTTCATGGAAATATGGAGGTTTTGGGATGTTAATTATTATTTTTAAAAATAAAAAATTTAAATCGCGTAATACCCTTTTTCTTTTAAAGTGGCCTGTGGCCTGTATAATAACATAATTCGAACTTATTCATTTTGGGTTTATTTTTTGAGAACCTATACATCGTAAATAAGTTATATAGGTTTTACAAATGGGGTTAAACAATAATAAAAAGTTATTCGAAAAATAAAAACGTGTTTACATTTTTTGGTTTACCGTGTAGGTATAATTTGTTTACGTAAGTCGTTACATTTTCAGGTACTGGCAAAACAGAGACTACCAAAGATTTGGCTAAAGCCTTTGCCATACAATGTGTTGTGTTTAATTGTTCTGACCAACTAGACTTTATGGCTATGGGTAAATTTTTTAAAGGCTTAGCCAGTTCGGGAGCTTGGGCTTGTTTTGATGAATTTAATAGAATCGATATTGAGGTACGTGTTAGGTTTCAATGCTTTTATTATCAAATAAAAATACCTTGCATGAATATACAGTGTAACAAAAATATATAAACCTCGAAATATCTTGAGAACCGTTCATCCGATATCTATTAAATGTTGTAGACTTAGGTACGAAATTGCGCCCGATCCAATGGCGAGATCCCCATTGTTGTCAAGTTTGCCGTTTTCCTAAAATCGACAGAAACTTTTTTTTAAATGAAACGCTCTATATTTTATTCAATTTTCGATTTCAGTTTAAAATTCTGAATACTTCTCATGGGGAACATATTATCCTAAAGTTAACTGTTTTTGAGAAAATGGTGGCCAAAAATCGTTATTTTATTGTATTTTACCTTAAAATACCTGTACACGAAAATATACCTACCTGAAATGTCTGACATTGTCAGTTTCGTTTATTTACGAAAAATGGATTATTGTCAGGATATTTGTCACTAAAAATATTACAAACTTCTTGTTGCTTTCGCATTCTGTCCCCATAGCCTAGTATTGTTAAAATTCAATTCTTTGGGTTCCTGTTAAATGATCCATTTTTTGTAAATAAACGAAACTGACGATGTCAGACATTTTAAGTAAACTTTCGTCTAGAGGTATTTTAAGGTAAAATACGATAAAATAACTGTTTTTGACCACCATTTTCTCAAAAACTGTTAAGGATAAAATGTTTCCAAAAAGAAGTAGTCAGAATTTTAAGTTGAATTCGAAAATCGAATAAAATATAGAGCGTTCCATAAAAAAATTTCCTCTTGATTCAGGAAAATGGCAAACTTGACAATAATGCGGAACTCACCATTGGATCGGACGCAATTTCGTCCCTAAATTTACAAAATTTCATAAAAATCGGATGAAAGGTTTGCAAGATATTTCGAGGTTACCATATTTGTGTTACACACTGTATGGTATATTTTTTTAACCATCGATTGTTTAACTGTCAACCGTAACTGTAACCAAAGACGCTAAAGTTAGAGGTCGTTTCAAGCTCTTTCGTTGTCTTTTGACAAAATGGTAAGTACCTCAATAAAGGTAAATATAAATACTTCGAGATTCCTAAATAGTGCCAGAGCCGGAGTTGTTTAAATTTGGAATAATTTTGAAAAAAATAAGATCTTGCTTAATTACGAATGATTAAAACATTTTTTATTGATTTATGTCATTGTAGCGCGCGAAAAGTTCATACAGGTATTAATTTTGTTTGGCAGAAATTGTAAGTATATATACCTAAGTATGTATTTTTTTCTTTTCTATTTACGCGACAAGCTTTTAAGGCAATAAATTTAACATAATATATTATATCTGTTTCAGTGCTAACTTTGATACTACTTTTATTAGGATCCACCCACATGAACTATGTCCACTAATAAATATCATTTAGCATTGCCACAATGGAAAAACTATACTTATTTTTTTCGTTTTAGTACATCTAAATAACAAAAGCTTGTTTTTAAAAAGTATTTTTTACAAGATTTTATTTTTAAATTTTAAGTTACATGTTAACTGCATAGGTTTCTGATAATGCATCACTATTACAAGAAATTTTACCTGTTCTCGTATTCTACTTGTCAAACCCTTTTATTTAATGTCCATATCAAGGGGATTGTTAAGAAAACGGTAATCCGCCATGTTGTGGCATCCGCCATATTGGGTTTAGAATGACGTCACACAGCTTATCGTATTCTACTCGTCAAATCCTTTCATTTGATGCAAATCTCAAGGGGGTTGTGAAGAAAAAGGTAATTCGCCATCTTGTGGCGTCCGCCATATCGGGTGTAGAATGACGCCACACAGCTTATCGTATTCTACTCGTCAAACCCTTTCATTTGACAAGGGGGTTGTGAAAAAAGGCAATCCTTGTGGCGGCCGCCATATTGGGTTTAGAATGACATCACATAGCTTATCGTATTCTGCTCATCAAACCCTTTCATTTGATACCCATATCAAGGGGATTGTAAAGAAAAAGGTAATCCGCCATCTTTTGGCGTCCGCCATATTGGATTTAGAACAGTATTAAATATACTATATTGCAGTGTCACCGGACTTATACATGTGTACAAAATTTCAAAGCTCAAGCTTAATTAGAACTAGTCGAAATTTTAATTGCAATATTTGACTTAAATATACTAACATACATACAAACATACATACTAACAGGTGAAATTAAATAAAACCTTGTATAAAGGGATTTCGCCATCTTGTGGCGTACGCCATATTGGGTTTAGAATGACGTCACATAGCTGATCGTATTCTACTCGTCAAACCATTTCATTTGATACCCACATCAAGGGGATTGTAAAGAAAAAGGTAATCCGCCATATTGAATTTAGAACTATATTAAATATTGCATTGTCACCAGACTTTTACACGTGTGCAAAATTTCAAAGCCTTAATTATAACTGGTCCAAATTTTGATTGCAATATTTAACCTAAACATACACACATACATACATACAAGCAACCTAACAGGTACAGTTAAATAAAAGATTGTAAAATAGGAATCTTCGACGACATTTGATACCCTACACGGTGCCCTTGAAATTTGTTTCCATGTCCCACTTTACCCCCTGAAATAATTAGCCTTGAATCAAAATTCAACTTTTTATACTTCACGTCTATAACTGGGGCACCACACCCTATCTCACTGCTACATTTCAAATTTTTACGTCGAATAGTTTCAGACAAAATCGCCTGTGACAGACGGATGGACGGACGGACGGACACCGAAATGATTCCATAAGTGTTCCGTTTTACGGAACAGTGAAAATGATATAATAATATATTTTGAAAATACACATATAAAATGTGATCTTCCAGAAGTATTAAAAACATTTAATATTTTTTTTTTTTTTTTTTTATTTTTTATTTATTTATTTCATTCCCAACAAACTTAATAAGTTTATTACAGGGAATTAAAAAAAAAATATATAATAATTATCTGCCATAATATACAAAAATTATCTGCCATAATATACAAAAAAAAAAACAATTTTAACAAAGAAAAAATACAATAACTAAGATCTAAATCTATGTATGTGATACCACTGCTGCCGATATGGGGCATACGGTTTTACGTCTTCCCCCCTATTCTCTTTTTAACTCAATCGAGTATATGTTGTAACAGGTAAAATCAAATGTTAGAGCAGAAAACACCTATCCGACTTTACAAGTGTTGTGACATTAATTAGAAAAGTTGTAGACAGCATTTCTATGGAAAGTTGAAAAAATTCGAACCATGTTATTTAAGTAGAAGATTCCTATTTTTTATGTACTAATAACGTAGAGCCACTTGCCTTTAATGTAGATGAAAATGTGAGTGACAGCGAAGCCAAATTAAATCTGTGATTAAATTTAAATAATAATTTTTTTCTACAAATAAATCGAATGACATAAAGCAATAAAGAATAATTTAATTATTAGTATTTTAAAAAGATTTTATTTTTTTTTCCAAGAATTATTCCGAATATAAACCACTCCGACTCTGTCGCCTTTTAAGCATCTTGAAATATTTATATTTGCATTTACTGAGGTACTTACCATTTTGCCAAAAGGCAACGAAAGAGCTTAAGACGGTTTTTATAGCCTACGGTCGAATTAATAAACATAATAATTTTGTTCTTATGTTATCTAATAATAATTGTGTTTTCTACATTTAGGTACTGTCTGTAGTAGCACAACAGATAACAACCATTCAAAAGGCACAGCAGGCAAGGCTTGACAGATTTTTATTTGAAGGTTGTGAAATAGTGCTTAAAGAATCCTGCGCAGTTTTTATAACTATGAATCCAGGTATGACTTTTACCTATACCATTTATATAAAAAATAGTTTAATCATTTTGGAGAATAAAGATAAAGAATATCCTTGTTGCCTGCCAAAATAATGTTGGTAATTTGTCGGCATTTGAGATATTGCTACGACTGAACACACATGTTTTCCCTGAAAATTGGGACAATCTCTCGGGTACTTGTAAAGTCAAAATACTACCAGTTCATATAATTTTTTTCCATACCTTACTGTCGACACCCAGAAGAGTCAAAATATGATATTGTGCAATATGCTCCTGTCTTTTATTTAGTGCAGTATGTTGTCTTTGTGCTTATACTAGACAGTTGTTGTTTTTTTTTATAGCAGTTAGCTAAGAAACAGTTAATTTTTTTAAAAAACATACAAGATAGTAATAATGGATGCTGAATACTTTTCTTCATTTAGTAAATTTCGAGATTAGGTAATAATAAATTATAATATATTATTCACAAGTGGTAATAATAGTCGCGAGTAGAATACTATACTTTTTCTACGGCTATTTTATGAATAAGTAAGGCTGGCCACTTTTGGTCTGCTCGCAGGGGTGTTTCGGCGGAGAAAACATTCGAACCGAAAACCGCAAAGCAAGGCAAACGCGAGATCCGTAAAACCACAGATCCATATATATGGATCTGTGGTAAAACGCAAAGCAAACAGTTCCTCCCTGAGAGGGGTTGGTGAGGCTTGACGCATTGTTAGTGTATTTTATGGGAGTTTCCCTAGAATATTTGCTGACTATGTGCAAAGGTTCTTGTGGGAATTCCCAGGTTTGAAGTATACCGGGCTCACATGCTGTATATAGTGTATAATACAAAATTGTTATGTTGGAACAGAGTTATGTGTAAAAAACATATACAGTGCAAATTACATCGACAAATATAAAAAACGTGACCAGAGATATTTTCCGGAATTTATTTTCGGTTCAATTGATACGTGCTTGTAATGTATCATTTAACATACTGGACAAAGAACCATTTCAGCAGTTCTGGAAAAAATATAATCCCACGTGGAAAATGCCGAGCCGAACGACGCACGGTTGTCGATTTGGATAATCTAGCTGGATATAAGTACAAACCGAAATGTTGAAATTACTTTTTAATTTATTTAATTTGGTCGTAAATATGTTGGTATAAATCAAAATCTGCTTCTTAACACTAGAATTTAATAATCTAGTCTAAATCATTCACATATTTATTGCAACTTGTATTGTACAAATATTATGTAATTATAGTATTTAATATTGATAAAATTTATAGTTAAGTTTAAGAATAATATCCTTACTTCTTAGCAATTAGAGTAGAATATCTATCTGTGCCAATATAAGAAAAATATTTAGCACAAGTCAAGTACAATAGTGTAGTGATAATAAATAAAATGGAACTTATAATCTAAACAAATGATACTTACAAATATAAAACACAGAAAAAATGTTACAAACAATTACAACTTATTTAATAATATCAATATCTTAAAATATCTAGGCAGGACAAAGTTTTAATAAAATCTCCGTAAAAACTATAAAGATCAGAATTGAAATTAAATTTTTTAAAAATCTGTGATTTAAGTATTCTTCAGTTAAGTAAACGAGCGTTTAATTAAAAAAGTTTTAAGGCTCTATTTCAAGGTTACCTAATCGCTTAAATCGTTAAATCTATGTACTTTTCCTCCATTTGTCTTTAGGTGAACACAAATTGTTCTCTACAGTTTTTCTAACACTCACTTGCTTTCACATTATCGTCATGTTTAATTAAAATGATCCATCACAAATTTGTATACATCGTGAACATCCTTGTTAACACGCCATACATCACAAATAGTTGGTCGCCGTTGTTCGCTGAAAATAAAATTCCTCTTAGTTACGGGTCCTTACGGCCATAATTTTTATTCTAATCAAATTTTAAGATATTTTTATACATATTGCACTACACGTTACAGTGGAGGATGGTGGAGAATTTTTTCAAGGCTTACACAATTTTTATAATATAAAAAAATTGTTGAAATTTAAAATATAATGTTATATGTATAGGAAACGATATTTGTTAAATGTTATATGAAGGATAAAAAGTACTCACCCTTAATTATAAATCTAAATTATAATCTCACAGATTTATTTATTACCCAAGCAAACTAAACACTTCTTACATGCACAAAGGCCAAGTATGTAATGAGGTTTACTACCAGAAGTTTAACGCCTTATAAAAAGGAAAGTAATGAATTATAATAAATAAAATTTATCTATTGGGAATAATATAAACTACCTGTATCTTTTTTTTTGTTAATATCACAATATACATTTTTGTCCAGCTAGATTATCCAAATCGATCACCGTGCGACGGTACGAAGATATGTCCCTGCTGTGCATAAGATACTTAAAAACCATATTAAATCCGCACTACATGAAAAAAATTGTTTAACCGTGGACAAGTCAACATAGTCTAAAAAACATTCGGTTGCCAATGTTATAGTACTCATATTAAATCCGCTTGGACCGTCATGACGGTGACGCATCACCTCCATAATTTATTGTTGGCAAGTAAACGATTAGAAAAGAGCACTGCCGAAGTAGTAAAGAACCTGATATTAACCACATTGCAAAAATTTTAACTTTTACCACAACAGGCATTAATGTTTGTTAGAGATAACGCTGCGGTCATGCTTCTTGCGGGTCTTTTCCTCAAAAATGTTTGCGATAACTTACTGTGTGTTACGTGTATAATTCATGCGCTTATACATCTTGGGGCAAAAACACTTCGGAATTGTTATCCAGATGTAGATACATTAATAGCACAGCCTGAAGCCATGTTTTGCAAATCTCAGAAACGTACGAGAGAATTTCATCGGCAGAGTTCTGGCATTCCAAAACTTCCACAGCCGATTATTACACGCTGGGGAACATGGTTAGAAGCAGCTTTTTATTATTTGAAAGATTTTCAGAAATCCAACCCGTAATTTTAAACTTCGATGCTACAGAATCCGCTGCCATTCATAAGAGTCAAATAAAGTTTCAAGACGGTCAAGTGGAAGCAGATTTACAAACGATTTATACTAATTTTAAAGCATTAGCGGATACGGTACAAAGTACTTCGATATTATTAGAGAAATCATGGAAGATCATAGATGGCGTACCAGCAGCGTTACAGCCTTTAACTAACCAGAAAAGTATCCTTGTTAAATACAAGATTACCAGCATGTTAACGAAAAATCGCCGATTTTGTCAGGTTACGACAGATTTATAGTCATAGGGCTCCTACCAATTCATTACGTAATTTCAGAGACCATTTTAACTACGCCCCTATTACGTCATTAGATGTGGAACAGTCCTTTTCGTTGTATAGATATATGTCTCCCCTACGTACATCGCTTACGGAAACTACTGTGGATACATGTCATTTTCAATGCCGAGCACATAGAAATTTCTAAGGGTACGGACATACGGAAGACGCCTCGGTGATCGCGGTGAGGTCGCGGTTTCTACATCGATATCACCTCTTTGTAAAATAAATACATATTTTCTTATGAGACCGTACATGCCAGAAATGCTTTCACCTATTCACCCTTGCCCCTTACCACGCGGTCTACAGCAATGTCAATGCCAAAACAAAATAGTTTGTTTTTCCCTCGCGGTAGAACTATTTGCCGGGAAGTAACTCGCTAGTTCATTGGTCCACTATATCACGTGACGTTCACTCGACCGGAAGTGCACTTATAAAGTCGTCGGGATACATTTAGGTGGTTTACCGGTTCGAATTTTTGTCGTTATGTCGAACGTATCAAGAGACACTCATATGTGCATGAAATCTGTCTGGATGACATTTAAACTCTTTAAACAGGTGACGATGATATTCACCTAAATATTGTCTTTTGACGATTTGAAAAGGTAAAAATATCCCACAACTTCTCGCTTGCAGACATACAACCGCTATCTTCGCTGCTGTCGCTTCTATACATAATTCACTATGTTGGAAGGAACAAATAGATTCACTGTACTAATACTTTTCCGGGATACCGGGTGTGCATTTCACAATACTATATCCCTTATCAGTTGTATAACGTATACGCACTTACTTATTTCCGCCACCGCAGCCTGTGGTTATTTATTCAAGGGTTAGTCTTACCTTACTTATTGAAAATTTTTCCTTCTGTGAGAAATTTGAAACATTTTATGTGGTACGGAACCCTATATACCCTCTTCACACGATTACGGCAACGCCCATTGATTAAATTATTTTTGTCAAATGCCGTATACGAACGTACTTACTTCCGGCATCGACGTGACGCCTCTGGTGAAAAACCAAACTGGCCAGCATTATTATTGTTATTAAATAAGTCTGAAAAGTAAATTATTAAAATCATTGTCTTGTAGATGTGCTGACGCAAGAGTGTCACCACGAAGTGACACGCTTGCGTCAGCACATCTAGAAGGCAATTATTAAAATATTTGCCAATTATGTACCTACCTTTAAATTTAAGAAATTTCGACTGGTTAAAATTTAGGTTAACAGTATATTTTTGACACAATGATTTGGCTATTCTTTTTATGAGTTTGTTTCGGTGTTTTAGAAATTTTGTTAAAGTTACTTCCTGATTGGTTCGAAGAACCATCAATAATAAAAATGCTTTGTTGTGATTGGTCACAGACCATAAATAATGAGTCATTATTCACTACCCGTAAATAACGACAAATATGTTTTTTTTTTATAAAACTTGTATAAAAATGATGGTTTTATTAAATTTTTGCATCACTATACACTGTATGTAGATATTCCCAGACCGGCTGATTATATTAGAAACTAAATAAGTTCTAGGGTATTAAGAAAAAAACATAATTTGAAAATTAATTGGAATATACAGACCCGCATACAAAATTTTGACGTATCAAAGTTGTATTCTCTTAATTGATATACCCCAATTTTTGCTTCAATTACTAATTATGCTTAAAATTATAGGCTGGGTTCATGTAACATACCCTATACTCAAACCTAATAAGTAGCTTAAGAGATATTGCGACGTTTCTATAAAATTAAATACAGTTGAACTGCGATAAGTCAAACTTCGATAATTCGAATTTTTGATAACTCGAATTAAATTGGCAATAGGAGACATAGAGTCAAGTGTGTGTAATTTTTTCTTGATAACTTCAACTTCTATTACTCGAATATCTTGATAACTCGAACAGAATATTTAGCGCCACCTTCGATAAGTCGAATTCTAGGGGAATCCCTAACTACATGTGTTTTTAACGGCTCGTTTTATAGCATAACGATGCGGGTATTCTAGTTCGGTTTCTGCGCTAGTGTTCATGTGATGTGTATGCCTTGTTAGTAGGGTTGCCAGACCTTCTATATTTAATATAAGTCTTCTATATTCAATGAAAATCTTCTATATTCCTAAAATATAGAAGCAAAATCTTCTATGTTTCGGCGTGTCAGAATAATATTATAATTTTTTGACTTCTGGCCCTGCATCAATGAAATTTTAAAGTTGCATATCTCCGTTGCTACTTATTAGTATGTACTTATGAGACCCATGCCAAGTTCAGGTTTTTTAATAGTGAGCCTACAAGGAATGTTTTGGTAAAGGAAAAAATATTTTGTAATTTGCGAAAAAATGTTGAATTTTGGAACTGACCCACCTGGGAAAAAAATTAACATGCTTAGGTATTTTATTTATTATTTTTTCTAAACAAATTTTATATCATTTTGTTGACAATTCTTAAATTTTAAGAGAAAAAAATGTGTTAGTAGAAAGTTATACTCATTTGAATTTTTTTTTAAATTATATTTTAGGTTTGACCTTATTTGAGGTTGAGGTTATTTCAAGTGAATTTAAAATAATGTTTAATGGTTATTATTTTAGTTCTTCTTATTTTCATTTATCTGAATATGTTTACTTAATATGTGTTTATTTTTAATACATTAGCAGTTATACCTAATGTATTGATGGTAATAAATGATTTATTTGAATCTTCTATATATTTTTTGAAACTTCTATATTTTCAAGTTAATTCTTCTATTTTTGACATTTTGATTTCTGGCAACCCTATTTGTTAGTTAGTTTTTACTAAGTGGAAAAAATATTTTGCCTGCTTGTTTTATCACGTTATGTAGTTTTATTGTTGTTGATATGTTATTAAAACGTACTTTAAAAACTCTTAATGACAAATTTAGACATATAAAAGAAGTGGAAAGTGGTTAATGGAAGAAAGATGTAGCTGTACATATACGAGTACATATTAAAGTACCTACTTAACATACAAACATATATGTATCGCATTTTTACTCAAATACATACACATTACATACGTAATACTTACATATTATTATTACTATGTATTTGATTTAACAACCCGAAGTCTTGATTACTCGAACTTTATTTATGACAAGTCATGGTTCGGCTTATCGAAGTTCCACTGTTTTTCATAAAACTTACTGTTTGAGAAAATGTTTCGGACAAAAGCAAAAGGGAATTCAAATTATGTATTCTGTAATAAATAAATATCGAATATACAGGATAGCCCAGAAATGTCTATTTCTTTTTCGAATAACGTGAAATGTTTTAAAAATAGGTTTAATTTCTCATTTTTTCTAAACTGTAATAAACTGCAACAAAATGGAGTTGGAAGATTTTGGTCAATCATAACTTTTTGGTCCGTCCAATATATTCAACATTTATTTGACGATAAAAAATTTGAATTACCTTTTATCTTTTCTTGAAATTTTTGTCTTTAACAGATACTTTTTGTAAAATAATACACTTATTTAATTTTATACAAATATCGCAGTTTCTCCGGAACTAAACTACTCGTCAAAAAAAAAAAAGAATAAACAAAGTTTCAGCATCAATTTTAAATTGCTGTAATTTTAAATCGAATTAACAGATTTTGATAAGTTTTTCAGATCTTGAAAGGCCGTTTTGTTTACATTTCGTTTCAGGAAGTCTTTTTGCGTCAGTTAGGATATCTCGACATTATGCAGAGCGGAGAAGAAAGTAGTGCAAAAATTTTAAAAATTTAAGTTCTTGTATTTGCACTAGTACTTGTTTGTTGTATTGCATACTAGGCAGGATTTGAAGTCTAAGGCAATATTTGGGAACATTTTAGTCAGTTTTTTAGTGACGGCTTAAGTAATGCAATGAATCAACAAATGTGCAAGGAATGTTTCTTTTAGACTAAAATGGCATTTTGGGGATGGTCGAGTGACTATATGGGGTGGTGTTACGGCGAATGGTAAAATTTATTTGGTTGTTCGAATAGGGGAAACTGTGAATGCGGTTAGGTACAGGGACATGTGTATGAATGAGATTGATATTCTCTTTGCCTAAAACTTCGGGAATGATTTTATATTAATAGACGATATGCTCGTCCACACTGAGCGAGAATTGTTTAAGAAGTTTTGAGGATGAATAATATTGAGCCAACGGAGTGGCCTGCTTCCTGCTAGATCTTCCGAAATAATTATTACAGGGCATGTGTGGAGTAGAATGAAAATAAGGTTGAATAAAGGGAAGTATGAGTTTAGTAATCTGGATGACTTAGCGAATGCACTTAGGGCAGAGTGGTAAGCTATTCCCCAAGACTTTATTGCGAATTTGGTGACGAGCATGCCAAGAAGGGTAGCAGATGTGCAGGGAGATGAACCAATGAAGTAATAATGAAAAAGGGTATGTAAGTAAAAACAATACACTTATTTTCCAATTTGAATAATTTTTTGACCTGTATAATGGCAAATTGGAAATGCAGACATTCGGTATACATTTTGAGACTTACTAAATGAAAAGTTGTTTGATTAATTCGTCGCTGGAAAGACAAAGAGGCGTAACTCCATTTAACATATTTTTCAGGAGAAGCGATTGAAAATTAAGCCAGTATTGCATTGGTTACTGAACCTTCTTCTTCTGTTATAATTTACAGTACATTTGTGTAAGTTGTTTAGTAACTAAATGGTTTATGCTAAATGTTATATTCTTGTGAAGAAAGATGTATTTACGGAGTTATCGAATTTTAAAAGAAAGCCGCCTTTTTGTCTATTAACTTTTTTGAAAATTTTCATACATGGCTGACTTACGCCTATATAATTTATAATATCACGATAACCATAAGAGAGAGATACGCCATTTTGTATTTTTATAAATATGGCCTTGGGGGTAGGTATGGTGGCAATAACTCGAAATTTGTGTTTTCGGAGTTACGCCCCTTCGTCTTTCCAGTGACGAATTATTGATGCAAATATTGTTAATGATGAAACTGTAGTAACTAAATTACTTGGATCAAAAACAATATTTTAAAATGCCTTCAAGTTACTAAACAAACTAAAAAAAAGCTAAATCTTTTTTTGACACTCTGACGGATCGTCAAACAACAAACTACAGCAATTTAGAATTGATGTTAAAACTTTGGTTTTTCGTTTTTTTTTTTGACGAGTACTTTATTAGGTTTGGGAATACTTTAATTAACATAACATATATTTGTAGGCTATGCTGGTAGAACTGAATTGCCAGATAATTTGAAAGCACTTTTCAGACCAGTATCTATGATGGTTCCGAATTATACGTTAATCGCTGAAATATCTTTGTTTTCCTTCGGATTTGGAAATGCACGACAGCTTGCTAACAAAATTACCACTACTTTTAAATTGAGTTCAGAACAGCTAAGCTCACAGGTAAGATTTTATGTCAGAATAGGTATCAAAACTGAACACAATAATATACAGGGTGTTTGGGTGTTTGGTAACGAATGGGAAATACTTTCACAATAGCTTCCTAGGATCAAAAAAGTCGATTTTACATATTTACTTCGGTACAGAAGTTGATAAAACAAATTTTGTTTATAAAGTTTTTGAATATCATATGACAGATACCAGATATTTTAACCAAATTAGTTTCTTTGGGATAATAAATTAAAATCCATCTACGAAATCTCTGTATTTTGTTGTTATTGTTTTCATGCTTCATAAAACTGCAACACATCAAAAAAGGTTTTTATATAATAAGGGGATTATTGGCTTATTCCGCAGCTTCAAAAAAATTACATACCGTGAATATATTTTTCAGCCCTAATGTGGAAGCAAAACCGGGAATACTTCATTTTCTTTTTTTAGATACATATTGACAAATTTTTCTAATTGCCACCAAAAATTTAATTGGGGTTAATCATAGCTGATCCAAAAGTATAACAGTTGTCGACGTTATTATCACTTCATTTAGTGTTAGTAAAGTGAATGATTTTTATTTTAAAAAAAAAAATAATAGCGTACATAAGGCAATTAGTGTTTTGTAAATTGCAAAAAAAAGGAATAGTGTGCAGCAAGTAGAAAATAAACACTATGCTCTTATTTACACTGGAGTGTAAAAAAAACGTCAAGTAAAATTAAAAATCCGTTGTTAAAACCTACTAAGCAGCTTTTTTATCTGCAACAGACCACGTAAGGCTAAGTACTAACGCATCGTGGACGTCTGAAAAGAAGGGAAGTGTAATTAATACAGGATTTAAAGGACTGAAGGTTGGTAGGAAAAGGGAAAACATCTGCAGACAATTTGCTCTATAATTTAGAAACCCTGGCTATGAACGAGCAAGATGTGGGATGTTTTAGGTTTTTATAACTGGACAGTAAAGGGATGCATATACAGCAAAGATCACCCAACTGCGACCATAGCAATATTTAGGACGAATTTATCGACGGTCGTGTTAACTGTCGTGAAGGCTGAAAACTATTGAGCTCTGCCCGATCGCTACAGTAATACTTGCGTTCCCGCTACCGCAGATTTCGTCGAGAGGCCAGGTGCCGTCACTTCGTCAATGCATCAGATTTAGACGCAGATTGTTATCTTGTTCTACAAATGCCAAGAAAATGCAAGAGAAGCAAGGAGAAGATTTATTGCAATCTCTCATCTAATGAATATTTCATTTCGGCAATATTATAGTAAATTTGTCAAATTTTTTGACTTTGAAGGATTTCAAGGTGATTTTACCTTTATTACCTAGTGTATATTTCAAACAGGTTGAAGTTAAATTATACTGGATAAAACATTAAAATTTAATAAAAATAGCTGTCACAATATTCAATATTTTAATCAGAACGGACATACAAAAAATCACTCGTTCCGAAAATCGTATAAAAAAAGCTATGTTCCATTTAAAAATCACCTTATCCATAGCGTAACTCTTTTGTTTCTGGTTCAAATAAATTTTTGGTTTCATTTTTGAATTCTGCAGGAAAAAGTACATCGATTGGCTATTTTAGATTTTTCTTTAAATACAAGGAAGCTCAAAAATGAGCCCCTGTTCAGTCCTCGTTGGAAGACCCTGTACAAACGCCCCTAGGGCGATTGTCGGATATTACAGTCGGTGTAGGTGTTCAGGCAATCGTCTGTTGTACATTGCGTCCGATTTTCTACATACCCGATTTTCATTTGTAAATAATATAATCGGTCCGGTTTAGCGGACCCTCCGGCTTTTAAAAATATCGGATCGCACTTCTGCCGGATCGGATAATATCGGACTATCGTGAAAGCTACCAATATAAAACAATGTAATTTGGAAGTGTCCGACTCCGGCATCCGATAATTATCGGATGTCAGAGTCGGTATGAGTGTTCAGGCAACAGGTGTACATTGCGTCCGATTTTTATTGGAGATCTTCCTACACCATTTTCATTTGTAAATAATATAATCGGTCCGGTTTAGTGGACCCTCCGACATTTAAAAATGTCGGATCTCACTTCTGCCGGATCGGATAATATCGGATTATCGTGAAAGCTACTAATATAAAACAGTGTAATTTGGAAGTGTCCGACTCCGGCATCCGATAATTATCGGATGTCAGAGTCGTTATAAGTGTTCAGACAACCGCCATTTTCATTTGTAAATAATATTATCGGTCCGGTTTAGCGGACCCTCCGACTTTTAAGAATGTCGGATGGCATTTCTGTCGGATCCGATAATATCGGACTATCGTGTGCTTGCTACCAATATAAAACAATGTAATTTGAAAGTATCCGACTCCGACATTCGATAATTATCGGTGTGTGTACAAACGCCCTTAATGTTCGTAAATCAGAATGCCGAACCTCAGGCGCGGAAACTATAACTACCGCGATGTGTCGCTGCTCGCGAGCTTCATTGCGTCAACACACCGACATGTCAAGGCATCAACATTCTTTGCGGTGGAAACAGGTTCGTAGAAGTTACCTGCTATCGCAGAATATTTATTACTGGGAAGGGTTTTTAGTATTATGTTAATTATCTCTTACTTTTAAACAGATTATTTACTGTCCCGCCACCGTCCGTGGTCAGGCACCCTGTTAACGAACTCTATTAATGAGTGACAATTCTAAAACCCAGGATGGCTAAAGAACAGACCACGGTATATTTAATGATTTACATAAGAGCTTATTTTGTATACCTTATAAATCTTATCCAGTCCAGTTTTATTGATGTAAGGGAATGGGGCGGCGATTAAATTCCCTTGTCAACATTAAAGACGTAACTTTAAACACGCATGCACGTAGCTGCCGCCTCAAATTTCTCTAATTTGTAACAATATCTGACACGACTACGAATAGTTTAAATTAGATAATTACTCGATTTATTGGTTTATTACCGCTGCATTTACAGTCAGAGAGACCCGTAAATCAATTTGACACGAGCGCCTGCTGTGTTAAGACTACATTTTAGTTATATATCTGTTTGCCTGGAGAAGTCGTTATGGTGCTCTTATACAAGTTACTTTTATATCTTTGTTTGTTATGTTAACCTAATTTTTTCTATTTTGGCTCTGATATTAAAAAGTAGAGTTCATTAAACGGTCTTTTTAGGATCACTATGATTTTGGAATGAGAGCTGTTAAAACTGTAATTTCAGTAGCCGGTAATCTGAAAAGAGAAAATCCAAATATGGATGAAAGACAGATCTGTTTAAGAGCGCTAAGGGACGTAAACGTCCCTAAGTTTTTAAAAGATGATCTGAAATTATTTAATGGTAAGTACGTCATTCTTGCATATTCGTTATTTCTCTATAGTTTTTAAATAATGAAAATCGTAAAGGCCATATAAAAATTAATTTATGCTATTTCATAAATACTGTTAATTGTTAATACATTTATATAGGAAAAAAACATTAATGTTCGGTTGCACAAACGATTTAATTACGAATTAAAATAAATTAGACACTTGCAATGTGACAGCACTTATGTTAACGCCAAAAGGTGACTCTAAACGTCAATTAAATTTAGTACTTTATTGAAAGTTTTGTGCAACCCGCTATAAAAGTAAGAATGTATTGTCTGACTGTGCTTATATACGTAAAATCTTAATGAATGCTGGTATTAGAAAACTTCTTAATTTTTGGTTCTTTATTCCCAGTTCGCGAAAACTTAAAATATATTTATTTAAATCGCAACGTTTTCACAATTTGTTAATTCTTAATCTGTAATTTAGTCCTTAAAGACCCTGTAAAGTTCTCAATTTTTAACTTTAAAGCGTTAAGAATTAGTAATTAATCGGACCACCAACACTTTAAAAAACAATTTATTTCCATAATTTATATCGACTGTTTTTGGCGTGTAAGTTCAATGATCTACCACCTATAGATGGCACAAATCATTTATAAATGCTATAAACATGTGTTGAGAACCAGCGTCGCCTAAGCTATATTCAAAAGTGTACTATACTAGAACATTAGTGTAAAATGTATTAGAATTAATCTTTTTGTACTTAAACATATATACCAATAAATAACTTTTATAATTTTTATTGGTACCTAACTGTAAAGGTACGTCTAAGATTGTTAGCGACTTCCCGTTTTCTGAGTTTACTGCCTGTTACTGGAGCTTTTTTCAAGTGCAAGTGGGCAACTAGTGATATCAACGCAACAAGCAAAATGCACTTTTTTTAATTAAGGAAGGTTTTTTTAATAATGTGCCTAGTTTTGCCAAGAAATTATTTACCTACAAATAAACACCGCAAAAATCATAAAATAGGTACTGTAATATATTGAACGTTGCTACTCTAGATGTTTATGACTTTTAGTACCTATTACTTTATTATGTGTTTCAGCCTTAAGATTGTTAGCGGCTCCCGTTTTGATATCTGCGTCTCCTTAATAGAAGTCGCGCATTGTACTAAAAGCAGAGAAAAACCAAGACAGAGAGAACAATATCTCGTACTGATTTCATTCATAAATACGATTTGCTTTCTACGACTTCCAAAATGCTGCAAAATAAAAAACACATATTATGAAAAACCACAATCAAAAGTTTAAAAGATTCTCCACAAATGTAGCCACGCGTTAAAAACAGAATAGTCCGTCCGTATAAATGGTATAAAGCACAGTGAGAGTGAGTATTGAGACGCGCCGCGCCGCACAAAACTCTCTCTGCTTGTCGTGTTGCTACCGCACTGACTATGTCGGGGTGCATTGTAAGAATCCCACGCGCCAATCTCGGGGTGTTGCCGTTTGAAAGCCATGGCGTTGTCGAGCTGGCGGGAAGAAGAGATATTCTTCTCTCCATCTTGGTTTTTCTGTGCTAAAAGTATGATTATTCATAAAATAAAATTAGGAAAGCTGCCGAAACTCCGCTTTCTTTAATAAATACAATACTAAGAAATTTTTGCGATTCGGACATGTCTCGTAGAACATTTCATATGTTGTTGCACCTCCTGTAATTTAATAAAGAAAATGAAACATACACAACCTTTTTAATTTCTTATTTTAATTAGGGCTTGTAAATATGAAAAAGTAATCACTTAATTATTATTGAAAAATATTTGTTTTCCAGATGGTTAGTAAGGATTAAAAACATCTCTAGTTGCTATTTATGCGTAGACAATGACGGAAAACTCTTTGAACACCTCGTACAAAAATAATTTCTAATGATTTGAGTGTAATTTTTTTATTATCAATGTTTGTCCTTTGTTCATTTATTTGTTGTGAATTGTTAATAGTAATTGATTGCTTATTAAAAACATGTTTCATACTAATTATAAAATGCATTTCAATACATTAATGGAATTCAAAAATGTTCAACTCACGCTTGCTGCTTGAACCTAAAATTTTTTAATAATGGTAAAAGAAGGGTCAAAACCTAATTAAACCATAATGTGTGGTACATGGGTCTAGGATTATTTTTGAACATAATTAATTGATTATTTTCCTTATTTACAAGCCATAATTAAAATAAGAAATTAAAAAGATTGAGTTTGCTTCATTATTTTCTTCATTAAATTTTAAATGTTGGAACTATGTATATGAAATGTTCTAGGAGACTGTTCCGCATCGCAAGAATTTTTTAATAATTGTCAAAAAGACTCAAAATGTAATTTAACCATAATGTGTGGTACACTGTTGAATTCAGAATAAAAAGGGCTTCTAAAATTTGACCTCACAAAATCAAGATCATATTTGAAAAAAAAAGTTGATGATCGCTGCCCAAAGACGAAATGTCGAATAAAAAAATTGATAACGTAATCTTTAAGTTCATTAAAAGTTACTATAAGAAGTTTTATTAGTTATGCCCTACCTTTCATATTTAAGCCAGGAAAAAATTAATTCAAAAATTCCAAAATTTAGTTTTTATCAAAATATCTCGAAAATCAAAAATCATATAAACTATTTCGGAACGTCATTTTATTAGTTCTTTAAATACGCATTTTTTCCCATTTAACCAATTTTGTATTTCTAACCATAAGCGAAATCCCCATACTGGCCCTCCTTACCTTGGACACCGTGTATGTATGTACTTGCATTTTAAAAATGTACTAAATTTAGTAAAAATGTACGGAAACGGCAGCACAGGTTGGGTTGGGTTGGGTTGGGTAGGTCTACATGGAAATAGAAAACTATATCAATGCATCAAAACTAAGAGATAAACAAACATACGTGCTTTACAAAGTTAAAAAGAGACACATACAACAACGAAATTGTCGACGGCCGGCCCATCAATGGAAATACACTCGAACCGCTCTGTGAAATATACTTTTGCATAACACTTGAGTTAGACAAAAAAAAAACATAATTACCTAATATACGCATTGTATTTGCATAAACTTTTGTTTACATTTCATTATGTCGGCACTTATTATTAATGTAAGCCATGTTTCGGCTTTCCTAATTTTGTTGTGAAATATGTTTTAGGATATTATTTCATATTTGTGTTGTCTTTTGGGTAGTAGTGTAGTACTAGTACTTAGGTACTTGTGTTCACAATGGCTTTAACCGTGCAGTAAATTGTTTGCATGTAACTTTAAAAAAGACAGCAAAAATGCAATTTTAGTAATTTACGTATTTTTTTTGAGGTGTTTATTTGTAGGTAAATAATTTATTGGCAGAACTAGGCAAAAATTCTTCCTTAATTATAAAAGTGTCTTTTGCTTGTTACGTTGATATCACTAGCTATCAAAACAAAAATTATGTTCAATATCACTACACACGTATATTCGGACCTGCCGCGAAAGTACAAACACAATTACACCATCAGATTTCTTAATGAACGTAAAGTGACGTTGCCACTGTCACTTTAAATTTCAGCACCTCGCAATGGAAATAAATTACTAAAAAATTATTACCACAAAAAACGCACAAAAATTGCGTTATTTTAGTAGTCTATCAATTTTCAAAAATATTCTACATAACCGAACTCCTAGCATCAGCCATTCTTAAAATGTAGGTGGAGGACCATATCGTTTAGCGGGTTATAAATAAATTGGGAATCCCTGATTGCTCTAAAATGAAAATAATGGTATCTAAACTTAGTTCGAAATCAATGTCCTTTGCATCACATTCAAATTGATTAGAACTGATGTAAATAAAGGTTTTTTCGAAACCATATAGTTTATTTATTAACAAAGGACTTATAATTACTTGCCTTCTAATAAATTACCAAGTAATTTAACTACATTTCAGGAAATTCTAATTAATTATATACTTCAATTATATCATGTTGTTTGAGCAACGCTGCTAATAAGCGGTATTTAATTTTGGTTCTCTTTAATTAGGGAAAGCAAACGTACATTTCAGTAGACATTATTGATGTAAATAATACATTTTCGAAAAAATATTTTTAAATTTGCGGTTAGTAGGAAGTAAAAAAAGTTTGGAGTTCTTGCCTCAAAAGTGAGCCAACCTGTTTCCTTATTTCAAAGAAATAAAAATAATCATCAACAAAAATTTCAGTCTTCATATGTGGGGTTTGCTCAGGTGTACTACTTCGTTAGTTTTGCGGTTAACCCTTTAAGGCGCAATAATTTTTTTTGTAAATTATTCGATATTCAAAGGCATATTTTTACTCCTGAGCACAAAAGCAGCAATTTTTATTAGAAAAATTAAGCTGTCAGATTTGACAGTTAGGCTGTGAAGGGTGGTCGATATATCAACCAAAGAACCTTAAGTACCCCTTAAGACATCAAAGTCGTACATAATCTAAATCGATCACTTATTTTTGTTTTGACAGTTAACGACCGACGATAGTATAAAAGGTAAAATTTTGATTCTGACGGTTAATTTCGGGTGTAAATTGGGAAATGAAAACAAAAAAATGCAAGGGCATCGTGTAGGATTTTTTAAATGCATTTTTTAGACATTTTTCGGGAAAAATTCTTAAAAATTGCTTTCCCCCACCCTTATCACTAAAAGGATCGCTCAAAAAAATCTAGGGAAGAACTTTTGTCCTTACACGTTTTTCAAAATTTTTAATTTGGCCCACTCAGCACCGCGCATACGCGATGCGATGCGGCTTTGGTGCCATCGGCGGCGGGAAGCGCAGCAGATAAACGGGGATCGGGCGGCCGAGGTTTGCTCTGGTTCCGTGGGAGGCTGATGGCACGGAATACTAATAATTGTGCAAGTATAGCTTGCACTTGACCGATTTTTCTAAGTTTCAATGGAAACTGTTCTCCCACCAGCTTTTTAAATCTTTCGATCCGCTGCTAGACCAACTATTATTGCGCATTGTTGCGCTAGTGCTTTTTTTCCGAGCCAGAAATTATCTTGCTACATTCCTTTGTAAGCAAAAACTCTATCAACGTATATTATGTAAGCCGAGTTTAGATATGCAGAAGTAAAATTATAAATTAGGTTCTTAGTTATCCCTAAATTTAATTTGCACAAAATCGTGTACAAAAACCTTAAATGTTAAGAAAAATAGTTGAAAAACGCATGCTATGTTATCTGAAAATTTAGGGTTATGGGGAGAAAATTCAAAAATATGTAATAAAATACAATCTATTTTCCAAAGATTTAGGGTAATTACAGAGTGTGATCATTTTTGAATGCATTTTCTACAACTCTCTTATCTCGTTTTTACTTTATCACCTCCCAACAATTAAAATAAACACTTAGAACTTCCACAGCACTTACTTCAACCTAATAAAAGTCGCTAAAGGCGCAGTGGTCGAATAATCGACCACTTATTAGGCCAATCGCGAGTCGCCTATCAAGGCGGTTAAAAATCATGCTAGAAGCGCTTAGGCTATCTCCCCAGATATCGAATCGGCCATTTTCAAGTCTCTGCGCCACTTGCAAAGTATAAAAAAATAAGTGGTCGTTTAATCGACCAGTGCGCCTTAAAGGGTTAATTTAGGTGCGTGTTTTTTTAGGTGAAAGACGATTGTATCTTGGGTATATAAAAGTTATGATTCTTGTCTTATCGGGCAATTTTTTTCAGTCTATTTTTTTTCTGGTTTTGTTATATCCAATTAAGATAAAAAAATATCACTTTCCTTGGAGTCGTTTCGTGTGTTGTTAAAAGTAAATACCTATGCGTATGTCGTCCATAAAACACTGTATGAAATTATAACTAGTGTTTTCGTAATCTGCATTTTCTATAAGTATTGTTCATCCCAATGTAAAAAAAAAACTATTTCAATATACAGCGTGTCTTCGGAAGTTCTTACCAAATGGAAAAAATTTTTATTAATGATTTTACGAAAAAAGGTGCCTCTTTATAAAAAGTTCTGCATCGTGAGAAAATAACATTTCCATTGAAAAATTTCATCTAGTACATACAGGGTGGATCAAAAATGTAAAAGTCCTAATACACGTGAAGCTAAAAAGACATAAAATCGTTATTTAAAGGTACACTGACACTGCAAATGTGCTAGAATTAACTTTTTATGTTAGTAAATTATTTTGTATCGCCTTTACAAAAAAAGTACATCTTTATAAAAAGTTATACATTGTGAAAAAAGAGCATGGTTGTTCAAAACTTTTATCTAGGACATACAGGTGGCAAAATAATTTAAATTTAAATTGTGACTTTCAGATGTTTAAGCCACCCTGTATTGTCCTACATCAAGTTGATAAATAACCATGCTCTTTTTTTACAAGGTAGAACTTTTTATGAAGATATACTTTTTTTTGTCAAGTTGATAATAATTTTATTTTTGGGACTCCTGTATGTTCCAAACCTAAATCCCTAACATACAAAAAGTTAACTCTAGTACATTTACAGTGGCAGTTTACCATTAAATAGCGATTAAATGTCTTTGTATCTTCACGTGTATTAGGACTTTTACATTTTTGAGCCACCCTGTATGTACTAGATAAAATTTTTGAATGAAAATGCTATTTTTTCACGATGCAGAACTTTTTATAAAGAGACACTTTTTTTCGTAAAATCAATAATAAATTTTTTTTCCATTTGGTAAGAACTTCCGAAGACACGCTGTATAAGCTATAGTTAAATGGTTATTACATCAAAAAGATTAAACGTTTAACTGGGATATTTCAATGTATTATTATTATTTTATTATTTTCACATTTTTTATAACGAACAAAAAATGCGTAAAAACTAGGGCGTCTAGTATATTCTGCAGAGCTACAGAACCACCAAAATTTTTAAGCCTCTTAACTAATTTTTTCATACTTTGCAGTAAATAATTAAATATTTCTTAAAACAAAAATAAGTAAAATTAAATCACCGAACTTTTGGCCGAGATTGCAAATAATATAATAGGCCAGCCCTAGTCCAGACACGCCGCGCGGCCTGGCCCTGGCACCGACGCACAGTGTCACGAAATCGAAAATTCGTGGACATTGGTACTTTAATTCGCTGTATATAAGAGGTTAGAAATGATATCTCCTAAGTAAAATGTAGAAACACGAAATTTAAATAAAAATCAATAAATTAGTACACATCGTACCACCAGATGTCGCTCCAGCTCGTTTTCTCGTGGCGGGTAGTTTAAAAGTGATATTATGTTTAATATATTAATTTATTTTCAAGCTAGTATTTGATTATTTTAAAGACGATTTAATATTGTTTTTTTTTGTATGACACAATAAAATATTATGTATTCAGTAAAACCAGCTATAAATTGATGATTTTACTGATTAGATTATGTTTTAGAGGACATTACCTATTACCAAACTAAAAAACAACAATAGTCTTTAACAATCAAATGCTGATACTTATAAACCCTACACAGAATAATATGTAAAATATAACTTATATAATAAAACTACAAAGTATGTACCTACATTTGGGCTTTATTTACCAAACAGTTATTGTTATCACATTGTTATTAAAAGAATAGCCCAAAATTCAAGTAAATAAAAAAATACAAGTTAGTAGATTAAACAGGAAATAAAAAAAGGTAAAATTTCCAATTTACTTTATTTAGATACCTAAATACAGCCGGCAAAAATATTTTAAAAACGACACCCTCCATTCTGCAACTTGGCAGTTTGTCCTATATAAAAGTGCAATTTTTATAACACTTTTGTTCACTAAGTTTATACGTAAAACCTGTATTAGGTATGCCCCTTGTACATATGAGTAGTTTTCCATGGAATGTGTAATTTTTATAAAGTTGAGACTATATACCTATATAATACCCCTAAGTTGCCCGCCCCTAAGCTTGAAAGATGACCCCAAATTTTTACAAATTCATGCTGAAATTCATGAAGGAATGGAATGAATGGATAAGTACACAAATGTAAAACCAGTATTAAAAACATTGTCTACCAGGATTTATAAGAAAATTAGGGAGTGCGAGGACAAAAAATTTAAGAGACAACATTGAGTTGAGGCTAAAACTATAATTAATTTCTCTTCCTCCACTGCAACCAAGCATTATTTAAAACAAATATTAAATATATTGTTTAAACAAAAGCAGAATTAATTCTTAAAGAACAAACAACAACAAAAAACAATGTTAAAAAAGGCTCTTTTGAGTCCATTAAGGCAGGTGACAAAAATGATATTTTTTGTTAATTTTGACCTGCTGGACATGATGGCACAATTGGAATTACCGGATGCTTCCGGGAAAACCTTTTTCTTTAGTATCAAGTAAATTCTAATCACATCACGTTGTTCAGCAGGTCAAAATCCGTTATAAATATATTATCATCTTTCACGTTTGATACCTTGACAGGCAAAAAATTACCTTTTTTTACGATTGTCTTTAAACACATTTTATTATTATAACAAAACACTTTCACTTCACTTCACTTCACTTAAAACCATCCTAAAATTTGCAGCTGTTTCTACGTTATAAATGAATTCAAAAAATACAAAAATAGCTAATGAAATTGTTTGAAACTATAAAATAATTATTGCACCGACCTGTCACAGATGGCGGTGAAATTTGACAAACGTTTACACGTCAACTGTCTTAAAGTTCAAAGAACGAGTGAAATGATGGTAGCCTACTTGCAGAAGAATTATCCTACAGTGCCACGTAGTAGTACGATGGACTACTAATGATGTAACGGTCGTGTTTCCTCTTATTCAATTCAAGTTTCACCCATGTGGTATGGTTGACGAAGTAATGTTAATATAATTTTCTCGCGGTGCAAGCCCTTTTCAACCTAATAAATATTGGGCTTTATACGCCTACACCGTCGGCTGTTTGTTAAATTTAATTCAGGAAATTCTGCTAGTCATTTAGCTGTATTCGTGATAATCTTTACTGTATACTATAAATTTGCGCGCATTTTATGTCATCAGGAAAGACAACATTTTGCTAAGAATTGCACTTAATTTCTTTATGAATAGTTGAATGCTATATACTTGCTTAGCTTATCCGGCGATTGTTAAAGAACGGCTTAAAACTGAGCTATCCGTTATTTATTCAAGGAAAGACTGCAAGGGATTAAACGGCAGCTTGCCACATCTGAAATTTTTAATACAAAATACTAATTAACGAAACACATTAAAAGAGACAAAAAATATATCAGACTTTTTAACAAAAACTCCCATGTCAATGTCAGAGACCGAAATGTGTTTTGCTACCCTTAAACGGATCAAAACCTTTCTCCCAAAATTTAATGACTCAAGATCGTTTAACTGCGGTAGGGATGCTTTCCATTAAAAAGATCAAAAACTACGGACTTTAATGAAACAGTTGACAAATGTGCTTCAAAGAAGTATCGTCGGTAGGCCTGACATTTAAAAAATAAGGTAAGATTCTAATAGTAATTTTAAAGACACTTATCTTAATCTCATAAGTATTTTAAAAAATTTAATAGGGTTTATTATTGACAGAATACGCCCCCAAAAATTACACACTATTTATTTTGATAATTTTATTGCAGAACACCTATATTTTCCCACGAGCCGCCACTACGTCAAAATAATCCACTTTCGTAGTAGCCACCCACTTGGTACATATTCTTAACTGCTAGCCAAAAGGGCACAAACCATCCATCTATCCTGATGTTCTATTCTTTGACCAGTCGAGGTTAATCTAAAAGAGTGCGGTCCCTAATTAAATTACTTAATGCCCCCTATAACTTTCTCTCCCTTGTGCTGTTTGACCTTTATCGTTACGTTTTTGCATTGTTCTCAATCCATACATGTGGGTTGTTATTTTTAAATACGCTTTTTAAAAAATATATAGGTATATGTTTGTAAACCCTTTTTATTAAAAAGGTAGTTTTTGCTTCCTAATTAGGTTGGGTGTCTTTTTACAGCTCACACGTGGAAAGCAATATTTTAGTTCCTTAAATTCGAAAGTATTTGTTGTGTGGCCAGTTGGGAAATATCAATATTAGACTAAAAAGTAGAGCAGGGCCGTAGTCAGGTCTCTGTTGGTACCAGGGCATTGCTGCTTATCGCCAGGGCGATATTTTTAAGAATTACAATTTTTTCCCTATAGTACCTGTTTTAGCAAGAAAATAAATGTCTTCTGTGTTTGTTTTATTGCAAAAACTTTTATTTAGTACTAAAATGGGTGCATGAAAACAAATTATGTTTTTATATTAAAAGCATTTTTACGAGTATTGACAAAAGCATTTTAAGTGAACATCACATTTAAGTTTTCACGAACTGCTGTAGGTCTTATGACATGACAAAACTATAAGGTAAGTACTTAAATTAAAAACATTACCAGTGTCAATAACAACATTATAACTAGGGAAGCACAATGTTTCTCGATACATCGAAAACATCGATACATCAGACCAAAACATCGATGTTTTTACATATATATATATATATATATATATATATATATATATATATATATATATATATATATATATATATATATATATATATATATATATATATATATATATATATATATATATATATATATATATATATTATTATATTTTATTATATATATTTTATATATAATAAAAAATTTATATATAATAAAAAATATGTGTGAGATGCGATGTTTAAGGTAAAGGTATTATATTTTGTACACGTAATATGTTTGCATTCAAATGTTTATTAGCTTTGTTTTCTCTTTACAGATACTTGCATAGTTAAAGCAGGATTTTTAAGTCCTCAAAGCCATTTTGCCACTTATTATTAGATATACCTGTCCCAAAAATTGTATCTACAAATATTCATACTACGCCTCTGACTAAAGAAAATTATTTGTGGAAAAAAAGCTTTTATGTTTGTAAAGCCGAAGTGCGTCTAAAAACTTATTTACTCATTATTGCCAATATCTGATGTAAATATGTAAACTACTCCGCTGGACGTAAGGAGAACTGGGAAGTCCTAATTATTCCTAAAAATCAGTGTCTTAATTCTTACTAAAATAAAAACATTCACAAGGCAAAAATCAAATATTTAACTAAAAATCATTGTTTAAATTCTCAGTTTTAATATTGTTAGTTTTTATAAAATCAAAACACTTAAAAAGAAAAACGTAGTATCCAAACTAAAAACTAAATTTTAAATCAATACAGTTTCAGACTTAATATATTTTTTTAAAAATGGCCGGAAACTCTTATTTTTCTACCAGGGCGAGAATTTTCTGTGCCAGGGCGGTGCCCTGATCCGCCCTATTGTGGCTATGGCCCTGTCGTTAAAACCTACAGACAAAATTTTCTCATAATCCTTTATGTTGTAAATCGCTCCTCAGTCATTATCATTAATTAGAATTAGGCTGGTAAGCCCTGGTGTAAAGATGCCAGTCAAAAGTTAGCACCCAAAATGCCGAAAATCGCCAAATAGTCAGTGGCGTCGGATTATTTACAAAAACTAAGAGTACAAATATAATATTTCTCGGCCATGAACTTTATAAATTAGTGCCGATTTGATCATTAAACATAATAAATTTAATACCTACTATAGAATTCATTACCGAGTTTTAAGGCATTTTCTCCTTTCTCAGTAATGCGAAGTTATTTCAGTTTGGTTGTTAACATAATTTTGCTAATTTGGTTATACCTACCTATGTATAGTTTTCGAGAAATTGAAATAATTAAGTTTGGCAGCCAAATCTGTAGAAAATTAAAATGGTTTCTTGCAAGTGAATGCCACTGGCTGCAAACTATAGTGCTAGCATCCCTTAACTTATCTTGTAATTTATATTGTTTTTATTATTATCGAGTTTTCGAGGAATTGAAAAAATAAGTAGGCAGCCAAATTTGTAGAAAACTAAAGTGGATTGCAAGTGAACGCCACACGATCAAAAAACTATGGTGGTAGAAACCTATAACTTACCTTTTAAATATTAATCTGTTTATTAAGCTTAGTTTTTATTTTTTGCGAATAATCTCAGTTAGAACATATTAATCTGTTTATATGCTTAGTTTTAGAGAAATTAAAAAAATTAAGTTAGCAGCGAAATTTGTAGAAAACCTAAACGGCTTGCAGGTGAACGCCATTGGCTGCAAACTATAGCGCTAGTAGCCCTTAACTTACCCTGTAAATATTAATCTGTTTATATTTCTCGTTTTCGAGAAATTATTAAACTAGCAGCCAAATTTGTAGAAAACTAAAAAGGCTTTCAAGTGAACGCCACTAGATGCAAACTATAGTGCTAGTAGCCCTTAACTTACCTTTTAAATATTAATCTGTTTATATGTCTAGTTTTCGAGAAATTGAAAAAAATTAAGTTTGCAGCCAAATTTGTATATAGAAAACCTAAACGGCTTGCAAGTGAACGCCATTGGCTGCAAACTATAGTGTTGATAGCCCTTAACTTATGTTGTAAATATTAATCTGTTTATATCCTGGTTTTTGAAAAATTAAAAAAAAAATAAGTAGGCAGCCAGATTTATAGAAAACCTAAACGGCTTGCACTGGCTTGAACGCCAGTGGCTGCAGACTATAGTGCTAGTCCAGTAGCCAGGCGCGGCCCGTCCATAAGGTCATTTGGTGAATGACCTACCTAAAATTTTCAATGATCTACCTAATAATTTATTTTTTTATTTTTTAAAACCGAAAAATAATCTTTTCTTTCAAAAAGGTGCAAGTTCCATGCGAGAATTCCCCAACAAAGAATCAAGGCACCGTATACAATGGGGATCAAGCCAAGCTTGCTCCGGACTCGCCGTATTTTGAATTGACCTTATAGGTGTTTATCGACATAAAATTCAATAAAGCTAAGAGAGAAACAAACATACGCGCTTGAGGAAGTTAAGAAGAGACACAATTTGTCGAGGGCCCAACAATAATATCGCTTTAGGAGCGCGCGTGGTTGTCAACGCAGCCACGCGGGTTGTCGCAAATTCAGGCTCACTAATTTAAATTGACCAATTTATTATTAAAACAATATTCGCGATAAATTTATACGTTTAATATAAGCTCACCTAATTTTATTTTAAGATATTTAGGTAATTACTAATAATAATAATATTAATAATTGTAACTGTGCCTATCAAATATTAAAACCTACTAATTATGACTTTGACAACAAGTTGGCAACGCAGCTGCAGCATCCAACCCGTCCATTAACTTAAAACTGCGGGCATGCGCTCTAGGTTGTGTTTTCCTTTGAGTGTATTTTCGCTAGATCCCGTTAATTTGCCTTGAACAGCGTGTTACGTGTATGTCACTTAATATATCTATGCAGATATCACGTGATTTCTCGTTCCCGACCGTTCACGGTTGGTCAACGGGATCTCGCGAAAAAATACCCTCTTTTCTTGTCGATGTCGATTTGTCAAAATTAATTGCCTACATAAAAACAGAATTTTTATTTTAAATTGTTCAAAAACTTTAGTAAAGAGGTACCAAAAATTCTGTTTAGTTTTGCTTTGGTGTTTTGTGTTATTTGTAAAGTACTTCCATTTGCGTATGTGGTAGTACTGTTCTGTTAGAGAGTCGTTAATCCCCAAGAAGTGTTGAGGATGAGAATCTAAAATGACACATTATGGGGAATGTAAATTGGATTTCTGTAAACTCTCTAACTTGAGAGCTCACGTTAAAAGGAAACATCCAGGTTACCTACATTTGTATTACGCAATAACTAGTGTTTCTATCGTAAATAAATTTTGTTTGAGATAAACTGGAAATAATTGCACCAATAACTAGAAATCCATTTGGTTCTGGTACCTAATTATTACTCGTGTAGAGAATGTAGTAAATGCTTTGTAAGTTTTGGTAATCTAAGGTTTCATGTTACTATTTCATAGGTACCGTAGTAACTACAGTACCTATTTAATGTTTTTTGCGGTGCTTATTTGTAGGTAAATAATTTCTTGGCAAAACTAGGTACATCATTAAAAACCCTTTCTTGGTTAAAAAATTACATTTTGCTTGTTGCGTTGATATCACTAGTTGCCTACAAAATTTTGACCCACCTGTAAAAGAACTCATGGGCCGCGCCGGCTAGCCCTTAACTTATCAGGTAAATATTAATCTGTTTATATCGATAGCCCAGTTCCATGCAGCAACAAGTCTAAATTTACAGATTTTGTGAATATCAGTTTAAATTCTGATTCTTAATAGTTTTATAAAGCAATAACTCGAAATTTGTATTGTTGATAATACCAACTCTTTTTCGAGGAATTGCAAAAAAATTAAGTTGGCAGTCAAATTTGTAGGAAACCTAAACGGCTTTCAAGTGAACGCCACTGGCTGCAAACTAGTAGCCACTACCTTAGCTTTAAAATAAAAATCTGGTTATACTCGTATGTGGAGTTTCGAGAAGTTGAAAAAATTAAGTAGGCAGTCAAATTTGTAGAAAACTGAAATGACTTACAAGTAAACGCCACTGGCTGCTAGTAGCCCCTAACTGACCTTTAAAATATGTATCTGTTTAAATGTCTAGTATTCGAGAAATTAAAAAAATTAAGCAGTCAGCCAAATTTGCAGAAAGCTGAAATGACCTGCAAGTAAACGCCACGGGCTGCAAACTATATTGCTAGTATCCCTTAACCTACCTTTTAAATATTAATTTGTTTATATGTATAGTTTTCCAGAAATTGAAAAAAATTAAGTTAGTAGCCAAATCTGCAGAAAACGGCTTGCAAGTGAACGCCACTGGCTGAAAACTATAGTGGTAGTAGTCCTTAACTTACCTTGTAAATATTAATCTGTTTATATGTCTAGTTTTCGAGAAAGGAGGAAATGCTTTAAAAAAATTGTTATAATTTATTTCCATTGTATGGTGACGAAATTAAGAGTGAGAGAGGCAACGTCGCTTTTTCTTCGTAGCGCAGTAAAGTTGACAAAGCGTTGTGTTTTATAACGCTTTTGGCAGGTCGGAATATACATACGTATGTACGTGTTATGGAGAAATTTTAAGTGATTTTTGGTTTTTCTTAAAAATACTTTATCAATAAACTTTGAAAATTGGTCCGTGCCAAATATGTCGGAAAATGGATTCTTTTCATAAGGAACCGCCTTTTCACACATTTGCTCGACGTAATACCAGACAGTTCAAACAGCCATAGCGGCAGCGCGCGAAGTCGGATGTTTAGCGATCTCTTGCTCCTACCCAAGCAAACCCAAACAAAACCAGAGGTACAATATGAATGAATGGTGCCGTCTCTTCTTGCTGAAGGTCAATGTGCGTAACTAATCGGATGCTTGCCAGCAAAATGAGGTCCTGGAAAATCTTCACTTAACTGGAATGTAGAATAATAATTTTAGAGCCGCCAACTTATGCCGTCTCGTCTTATCAAAGTAAATTTCAACAAACCTATTTAAGTCGATTTTTCGTGTGTGTATTTTTAGGTATTGTCTCAGATTTGTTCCCAAGAATGGTAGAACAAGCTGTTGATTACGGAGCGTTGGAGTTATCAATACGAAAATCTTGTGTTACTAATGGACTAGAAGATGTCGATGGTACTGTATAATCTTTTTTAAATCATTTTGACAACCAATTTTCAAAACTTTAGGACGGTTTTGTGTCCTTGCTTGTTGCAAATTGATATACAGGTGAAAGGGACATGAGTGCAATCATTTTAAGGGGTAAAAGTATGATCAGAGTAAAAGAGAAAAGTCTTATATACTCGTACAAGGGGTCGAAAACCGACCGTTTACCTAAAAATTGTATTTAAAGTTTAAACTTCGTTCAAGGTTTTCAGTTAAAGTATCACGAAAATAATTGTGAAATTTTTTTGGGCTGGAGGTACAATTGTTCTCAGCAAAATACCAAAACAAACATTGAAATGCACCCCTGCATTTCAATGTTTATTATTAATTATTAGGAGAAAGAAACCCACTTTCAAGTAAATTGTTTCACGTAAAACATCTGACAACGCCGCGCCCTTGAAAAATCAGTTGGTGGATGCCTTTGATCTCCGCTGACCTACAACCTACATGCCGATTTAAAAAATTGCCTGGCGTCAGTGTCAGTCATTCCCGTTAGTCGGCACAGTTTACTGCGCGATGCTAGTATAGGTTATGCGTGTACGTAAGAAAAGTCTGCTTGATCGTGCGGGTGATATAATTTAAATAATGTTTACTGTGCGAGATTGTCACGACATGTTATTAATTTATGATTAATCTCGGGGAAATTCTGTTGTGGCAGCATGTTTGTAGAGCGAACGATTTCCTAATACCTAGACGACAGCCGAACCCAAGAACGTTTCTCAACGTCTTTTAGATACCGGCAGTGTTGTTCTCCAAGGGAACAGAGGACCTCAAAGGCAACTTACTGTTCAAGATGAGGAGAATATTTTGTCTGTCCTAGAACGAGATCCAGGTGTAAGTGCCAACCAACCAACAACAAACCAACAAGTTGGATGGTCTCAGATTTAGAGTTTGCTGGCATATCTTTTTTTTTTACATATCTTTAAACGGTTTTTATTTTTAAACAATAAAACTGACGAGGCTTCCGACAGAGGGTTAAAATTAAGTTAGCCGAAAAAGCTGCTGGTTTTGTAACACAGTAACGTGCGATGTTGCCATATTGTCAGAATTTTATACACCTTTGATACTACAATAGCTCAAAGCCTATAGAAGATAGATCCCCTTATTATTAGGACTTTTTGTCCCCTTGAGCCTCTATTTTTACGTATTAAAATATTTGCACTCATACTCCTTTCATATATATATATATATATATATATATATATATATATATATATATATATATATATATATATATATATATATATATATATATATATAGGTATATACAGTGACCGGCAAAAAGTTCGCAACATATGGGAAAAATTTTTATTAGGAGAGTATCGGAAAAACTTTCCCAGGGGATCGGTTCTGCATGTCCGATAACCTAAAAATCGATTTTGACATACGTCACGTGACCACTGGTATAGCGTCAAATTAAAAAAAAAAATTGTTAATTTACAAAAAGTGAGGTTAGTTGACGAGATATCAAAAAAAGTTATTTGAAAAAATTGCTTAGAATTAAATTGTAGGTCCTTGTGCAAAATTTTAAGATTTTATTTAAAAAAATTGGAAAACTCAATTTTTTTTAAATATTTTTTTAACGATGCACAAATTTCCAGTTTTTGCCGTTTAGATAGCTTGCCTAATGTAAAGCCCATGTATCTGGATGAAAATAAACGAATGTAGTAGTTTTTTCTACAATTGACAGGACAAAATTAAAAAAATAGGGTTTCGCCGGACGCTAGCTGTTGCAATGATTTGTATCTAGCAGCAGTGTCAAAATTTTAGAGACATTTCAATGAGATTACATTGAGAAAACCTTAATCGTCTTAAATATATCTGAAGTTCGACTTTTTGTTAAGTTAAGGGGATTAAAATAGATAATAAACAAAAAATTACCTGGTTATTTAATCGAAATTTTATAAACGAAAACCAATGTAAGAAAAACTTAAAAGTAGTCAAATTCTGTACTAACAACACAAAAAATCATTGTTTTTCCTTGGGTGCACAAAATTTAAAACTCAGTATGACCACCATTTCTCTCCATACATACTGTTGTTCTCGAGCGCAACTCTCGATTAACATTTCGGAGCATTTTACGATTTATTTGCAATACACAATTTATAATGACATCCTCTAAATTTTGTATATTCCTAAAGGGTCGATGTTTGTACACAGGGTTCTTTAGGTATCCCCACATAAAAAAATCTAACGGAGTCAGATCTACAATTCTACAATTGACAGGACAAAATCGAAAAAATAGGTGTTCGCCGGACGCTCGCTGTTGCAATGGTTTGAATCTAATGCAATGACTGTATCAAGATTTTATTAAGATTTTTCGCACATAAATTTAACAACCAGGTCTATTTAGTTGTACTTAAAACTACCAAAGCAGGCTCTGAAATTAAAACAACCAAATAATCTAGTAGGTTAAAAACAACAGAAAATGTCAAACAAATTATAATTTGTTTGATTTCAACCTATGTCATTGGTTTATGTCTCGCATCTTACTAAGTTTGATATTTTACATAAGTTTATTAATATTTTATTCCTTAAAATGGCACCCACACTACTTCTTCAGGAAAAGATAGAAATTATTTTAATTTCTGGAGATAATTACAAAAGCCATAGAGAAACAGCAGCAATTTTTAATGAGAGGCACCCCGATAAATCCCTCCATTATTCCACAGTATCTCGTCTAGTCAATAAATTTAAAGAAACGGGATCGGTAGAAAATCAGTATAAAGTTTCCCATGAAAAACCGGTAACAGGTGACGAAGGTTCTCTGGATGTGTGTTTGTCGATCACAGAAACACCCCAATTAGCAGTTAGTCAAATATCGGAGATCACTAACATTCACGAAAGATCTGTGCGGAGGATATTAAAAAGAAACAAATTTCATCCATACAAACCTAAATTTGTACAAGTATTAAAAGATAGGGATTATGACGCCCGCTTCGATTTTTGTGCCTGGTTCCAGGGTATGATTGAGGAAGATTTTAATTTCCCAAAGAACGTTCTTTTCTCGGATGAAGCTACATTTACCTCTAACGGAACCGTCAGTTCACAAAACTGTAGATGGTGGGCCACCGAAAACCCTGACTTTGTAATTCAGAGTAAAGACCAATATAGTTTTAAGGTTAATGTGTGGTGCGGAATTTTCAACCTCAGAATAGTGGGACCTTTTTTCTTTAGAGACAATTTAAATTCAGAACGATATTTAGAATTTCTACAAACTGAGATATCTGACTTTTTAGACAATTTGTCATTAGCCGAAAGAAGAAATTTATACTTTCAACAAGACTGAGCTAGCATTCATTCCACAAATGAGGTGAAGAGATGGCTGGATCAAGAATTTGGAAACCAGTGGATAGGACGGTTTTCTGAAAATCCGTGGCCTGCGAGATCACCAGATCTGACTCCGTTAGATTTTTTTATGTGGGGATACCTAAAGAACTCTGTGTACAAACATCGACCCTTTAGGAATATACAAAATTTAGAGAATGTCATTAGAAATTGTGTATTGCAAATAAATCGTAAAATGCTCCGAAATGTTAATCGAGAGTTGCGCCCGAGAACAATAGTATGTATGGAGAGAAATGGTGGTCATACTGAGTTTTAAATTTTGTGCACCCAAGGAAAAACAATGATTTTTTATGTTGTTAGTACAGAATTTGACTACTTTTAAGGTTTTCTTACATTGGTTTTCGTTTATGAAATTTCGATTAAATAAACAGGTACTTTTTTGTTTATTATCTATTTTAATCCCCTTAACTTTACAAAAAGTCGAACTTCAGATATATTTAAGACGATTAAGGTTTTCTCAATGTAATCTCATTGAAATGTCTCTAAAATTTTGACACTGCTGCTAGATACAAATCATTGCAACAGCTAGCGTCTGGCGAAACCCTGTTTTTTTTAATTTTGTCCTGTCAATTGTAGAAAAAACTACTACATTCGTTTATTTTCATCCAGATACATGGGCTTTACATTAGCCAAGCTATCTAAACGAAAAAAACTGGAAATTTGTAAATCGATAAAAAAATATTTAAAAAAAATTGAGTTTTCCAATTTTTTTAAATAAAATCTTAAAATTTTGCACAAGGACCTAGAATTTAATTCTAAGCAATTTTTTCAAATAACTTTTTTTGATATCTCGTCAACTAACCTCACTTTTTGTAAATTAACAATTTTTTTTTTAATTTGACGCTATACCAGTGGTCACGTGACGTATGTCAAAATTGATTTTTAGGTTATCGGACATGCAGAACCGATCCCCCGGAAAAGTTTATATATATATATATATATATATATATATATATATATATATATATATGGAAGTACGTAGGGTTTCACGGATGGAGAAATATGTGTCGTGGTTAATCCGGGAATTCATCCGTTCGTTTGATTTGTTTCTAGTTGAAACTTGCAGACGTTTCGCCAAAATCTCATTTGGCATCTTCTGTGCTTACTCGCTGGTCGTAGAAAGTAAACTGAGGGTGGCAGCCGCAGTGCGTGGTTTTATAGTGGATCGCCTCGGTCTTAGGTTGTATCTATTGGCCGGCGTTGGCTCCGCCCCCTGAGTGGTCTGCTTGGGAGCTGTGTTCGGCTTCACTTGGTTCTCGGCCATCGTGGTGTTGATGTTAGAGGGCTTCGCGGATAAGCCTGGTTTTGTAGTGCTCTATGTTGGCTATCTGTTTGCAGCTGTCGAAGTTGATTTTGTGTCCTGTTTCAAGCTGGTGACGGAAAAGGGCTGACGATGTTTGTTTGTTCTTGATGCAGAGCTTGTGTTCTTCTAATCTTGCTGATATTAGTCTATTGGTCTGTCCTACATATGTTTTGCTGCAGATCCCACATGAGATGCTGTAGACACCGTGGTTTTCAAGTTTTTTTTATCTTTTGGATTTCTTAGATATGATCCTATTGTTTGGTGTGGCTTGTAGGCTGTCGCGATGTTGTGCTTGCGTAGGATTCTCCCGATTCTGTCTGTTGTTCCCTTGATATATGGTAGTATAGATATGGGCCTGTCTTTGGTGGATTCTTCTGGTTTCTTTTTTTGGCGATTTTGTTCCTGGTCTATGGCTTTTTTTATTGTATGTGTTTTGTAGCCGTTTTGTTTCAGAGCTGTTTTTATGTTGTCTAGTGCCTGTTGTTTCCCTTGGGAGTCTGTCAGCCGGATGGATTGTGTAATCAGTGTGTTGGCTACTCCTTGTATTTGAGTCGGGTGGTGATGAGACTCAGCGTTGAGGTATCTGTTTGTGTGTGTTGGATTTCTATATACAGTGTGTCGCAGAGTTCCTTTTTTTGTTTTTGTTACTAGCACGTCTAAGAATGCAAGACTGTTATTTTCTTCGACTTCTATGGTGAACTGGATTTTTGGATGGCGGGAATTTAAGTTTGTCCTTGCCGAAAGACGATATTACGAAAACATCGTCGACATATCTAATCCATACTTTTGGTTTGAGATGGGCTTCTTTAAGAGCATTGTTTTCGAAGTAGGTCATGAAGAGGTTTGCTATGGCTGGTGATAGTGAAGAACCCATTGCTGCGCCTTCCGTCTGTAGATTTGGTCATCGAATAGGAAGTATGCGTTTTTTAGACAGTGTTTGGCTAAGTCCACCACGTGTTTTGGGAAGGTCGCGTTTCTTGATATCTGTTCCAGAGCTTCATCAACCGGTATACTGGGGTTGGGCTTGAGGAGAATGACATCATAGCCAGTTTTGACGTCAAATCCTTATAACCCAGTATACCGGTTGATGAAGCTCTGGAACAGATATCAAGAAACGAGACCTTCCCAAAACACGTGGTGGACTTAGCCAAACACTGTCTAAAAAACGCATACTTCCTATTCGATGACCAAATCTACAGACAGGCGGAAGGCGCAGCAATGGGTTCTTCACTATCACCAGCCATAGCAAACCTCTTCATGACCTACTTCGAAAACAATGCTCTTAAAGAAGCCCATCTCAAACCAAAAGTATGGATTAGATATGTCGATGATGTTTTCGTAATATGGTCTTTCGGCAAGGACAAACTCCACCAATTCTTGGATCATCTAAATTCCCGCCATCCAAAAATCCAGTTCACCATAGAACTCGAAGAAAATAACAGTCTTGCATTCTTAGACGTGCTAGTAACAAAAACACAAGCTCTGCATCAAGAACAAACAAACATCGTCAGCCCTTTTCCGTCACCAGCTTGAAACAGGACACAAAATCAACTTCGACAGCTGCAAACAGATAGCCAACATAGAGCACTACAAAACCAGGCTTATCCGCGAAGCAATCGAAATAGAAAAAAGCGGCAACCTAAACAAAAGCGACGATGCCTTGAACCTTCCAGCAACATGGAAATCCATCATCAAGCCCTCTAACATCAACACAACGATGGCCGAGAACCAAGTGAAGCCGAACACAGCTCCCAAGCAGACCACTCAGGGGGCGGAGCCAACGCCGGCCAATAGATACAACCTAAGACCGAGGCGATCCACTATAAAACCACGCACTGCGGCTGCCACCCTCAGTTTACTTTCTACGACCAGCGAGTAAGCACAGAAGATGCCAAATGAGATTTTGGCGAAACGTCTGCAAGTTTCAACTAGAAACAAATCAAACGAACGGATGAATTCCCGGATTAACCACGACACATATTTCTCCATCCGTGAAACCCTACGTACTTCCATATATATATTATATTGTATGTATATATTTATCGTCAGAATTCATTTATTATTAAAATTATTAATTTCTCAGGATATGTTATTCTTAATAAAATTTACTGCCTGTCCTTAACTAAAAGGCCTCTTACCAAAAGTTGAAAAATAATTAGGATATACGAGGGAGATGCAAAATTTTAAAAGTTAGCGCAGGGGTAATTTACCTTAATTTTTTAATTTATTTAAAATATTTATTTATAAAATTTGTTTAGAATTAAACGTTACATGCCAATATGAAGTTATTATTGGATTTCTTACTGGAACTCTTAGAATGCTTTATACATATTGTACCATAGGAATAATTAAAAGTTTTATTGAATATCCGAATAATGAAAAACAAAATTACAACGCTTTCCAATTTTTCTTCTAAAATTTTTATTTTCTACCTAGTTATACGCAATCCAAAATGCAATTTTTGTACAAAGTCTGATTTTTAGAAATAAACTGCTGGCCAATTCAAGCGGGACAAACTAAATTTTTGATAAAATTTAGAGTGGAATATTTTCGAAACGAAAAAAGATTTTGATTTAACTTTTTCAGTATGTAATTGAATAGTTCTTCTAGTTTTTATACTTTAAGGCACTATTTCTAGCAGTCGCTGCAACTCTATTTTACAGGGTGTTAAGTGAAACCCTGACTTTTTTGGAAAAGTTTTCCAGTTCCGAGAATCTAGGAAGAATTTTTTTTGAATTTTCTTTTCATACTAAAATGATCCATGGTCAAATACAAAAAAACAATTTCTCCGGATTTTCTCTATTTTCATTTGTTTTCCGTATACAGGGGTTAGTCGAAATTATCGACTTCTTCTTACAAAGGAACCCCTAATTTGGCCGTTTATTCACAAAAAGCGAAAGACCAAGTAAATTTGTAGTTTGAAGTAGTCCAGCTAACAAAATTAATACAAATTTTTGTACAGGGTGTAGCAAGTTTGGATCACGGGCTAGTAAATTATTATTTTTTAATTTCTACTACTTTTTCCTAAGTTAACTATTAATTATCACGTGCTACGTTAAAGGGTTAAAATTTGTTAGGTCCGATAACAGTACTGGATAGAAAGATCCTTTTTGCCCAAACGGGTTTTTCATTTTTTCTCTAGTCCCATTTTTAGTGATTAAACGGCTCGCATTTTGAACCTAACTTTTTGCAATTGCATCCATGAACGATTGAAGTGAGAGTGCTTTTTTGGTGGTACATAATGAATGTTTTATCCAACCAAAAAACATGTAGTGGCCAAACAGCTAATGATGCTTATTCGAAGAATTTTTTAGCATTATACAGGGTTGCAAAAAATATACCACCTATACTTTATATGGAAGTCATGTGATTTTCAAATTAATTGAATATAGTCCCAATTTTCTTGGAACTTTTTGCCGAAACTGTTTTTGAATTTTTTTGTCTGGTCCCATTTTTAATGATACAAATGGCTTGCGTTTAAAACTTAACTTTTTGCGATTGCATTCATGAACTATTGAAGTGGACATCGTTTATTGGTTTAACCAACCAATAAAAAAGTGTCGTGGCCATAGAGCTAAAGATGCTTATTCGCTGCTTTTGTCCGCGTTTGCCCAAAACATATCACCTACATTTTATATGAAAATCATGTGATTTTAGAGTCCTTTAGGTATTCATAAAGTTCCTTTTTGCTATATTAATAATTATTAAAGAAAATGTCCTACTTATTACTAATAAAATCTAGTAACGATACAGATAAAAAGAATAATATTCATTCGGAACTTTTTCACATTATACAGGATTGTGCAGAAGTTACTACTTATAATAGAAGCCACGTGTTTCTCGATATCTTTGGATTTTCGTAAACTTCGATTATTCATTATAAAAGAAAAATATTTTACCACTGCTCTAAAAAGTCAGTACATGGCATTGAGAAATTTTAATTAATAAGAAGTGTCTTAAATTAATAGTCACGGAGTACATTTTTCTCGTCAAAAATTGGAGATGGATAGTGAATTCAACTGAACAAGTTATAAAATTCTGTATAGCGTAGTTTTTAGAAGGTATAGAAATTTCAGAAGATTTAATTACTTTTGAAAGTACTCGAAAAGATACGTAATTTTCAAATTTAGTAGTTATTTTTCCCGGCATTACTTTAGGAGATCCAAAATGTAAATTTTGGTTGTTACTTTTATAGGTAAACAGAAAACGTTTTAAATTATAGAACATTTTTTTTACTTGAAGGTATTATAAAAACTTGCAACTAACGAAAACAAAACAAATCTTAATACCTAGTAGGACCTCCCCTTACATTTATTATCTCTTGGCATCTTCGAGGCATGCTTATTACCAAATTATTGACAAATTCTTGCTGAATATTTTCCCACTCCTGAACAATGGCGTCTGCAAGTTGTTCTAGAGTCTGAGGAGGATCTTCCCTAGAACTTACCAATAATTTCAATTTAGACCAGACGTGTTCGATAATATTCATGTCTGGTGATTTTGCAGGCCAGACCATCCTGGTAATATTATTAGCTTCCAAAAACTCTTGCACAATGCGTGCTCTATGAGGTCTGGCGTTATCGTCAATTAGCACAAAATCGTTCCCAAAATTGTTTGCAAATGGTAGAACGATATTGCTTAAAATTTCGTCCCTATATACCTGACCGTTAATGGGCTCCAATGTTAAAAAAAGTTCCGTTTTGCCATTAAACATTACACCACCCCAAACAGTAACGCCTCCACCACCAAAAGGTTCCTGAGGAGCCATATTCTCCTCCATATACCGTTCGCCACGTTCACGCCAAACTAATATTCTGCCGTCCGAGTGAATTAAATTAAATCTTGACTCGTCTACAAACATGCAGTTTTCCCAGTTATCTAATGGCCAATTGCGATGTTCATATGCCCACTGGAGACGTCCTCGCCTATGCTGTGGTAGAAGTCGCACACATTTAGCACGTCGCCGAGCTCTAAAATTAAAATTTTGGCTTAAAAATCTGTAGTATAGGTGTAGGGAATGAACCAATAAATAAGCCAACAGTAGCTTTTATTATACTAAAATGCAAAATTAGGTCAATTTTCATAACGTTAGTTCTAGGGAAGAACTAAGGAACATTACGCTGCAAGCACAAATAATGTGTTTAGGGTCGCCTATCAAAACTTTAATTTATGAACAACTTAGTTCAAGTTTACATTTATAATATCGGTGCGCAAAATCCAAGATTCACGCCTCAGCTGACGTCGATATTATAATAGCCGACTTACTAAAATGAAACACTAAAAATATTGGTACAAAAAATAAGATCTCATTTGAAGTAACTCACCTTAAGTTATTATTGTTTAAAGTTCTTCTAATGGTCCTATTGCTCACACGAATGTGTGTTCTTGCTCTGAACTCCTGGTTAATTTTCTCTGATGAAATTTTTCGCCTTCGACGAGCCTCTCTAACCAACCATCTTTCATCTGCAATGCCGACTTTCTTTTGGCGACCTCCCCCATAACGATAGTTTGCACTTCCCGTTTCGTGGAAGCGTTGACGCAGTCGAGATATTGTACTTCGCCCAACCCCGTACATATCCGCAATAATACTAATTTTTACCCCATCTTGTAGTAAACGCAAACAATTAGCTTGTTCTTTTGCACTTAATCGAGCCATTATAAAGGATAATAACGCACCAATTCAAAGAAGAATACTTTGTTGCCTTGGTAACTGTCAATAGCAAAGAAAATGTTTTAGTTTTTGGCCTACTAGATCTTTTGACTAAGAAATAGAAACGCCGCTAAATTAACAGAAATCCACCTGCAAAGTATAGGTGGTATATTTTTTGCAACCCTGTATAATGCTAAAAAATTCTTCGAATAAGCATCATTAGCTGTTTGGCCACTACATGTTTTTTGGTTGGATAAAACATTCATTATGTACCACCAAAAAAGCACTCTCACTTCAATCGTTCATGGATGCAATTGCAAAAAGTTAGGTTCAAAATGCGAGCCGTTTAATCACTAAAAATGGGACTAGAGAAAAAATGAAAAACCCGTTTGGGCAAAAAGGATCTTTCTATCCAGTACTGTTATCGGACCTAACAAATTTTAACCCTTTAACGTAGCACGTGATAATTAATAGTTAACTTAGGAAAAAGTAGTAGAAATTAAAAAATAATAATTTACTAGCCCGTGATCCAAACTTGCTACACCCTGTACAAAAATTTGTATTAATTTTGTTAGCTGGACTACTTCAAACTACAAATTTACTTGGTCTTTCGCTTTTTGTGAATAAACGGCCAAATTAGGGGTTCCTTTGTAAGAAGTCGATAATTTCGACTAACCCCTGTATACGGAAAACAAATGAAAATAGAGAAAATCCGGAGAAATTGTTTTTTTGTATTTGACCATGGATCATTTTAGTATGAAAAGAAAATTCAAAAAAAATTCTTCCTAGATTCTCGGAACTGGAAAACTTTTCCAAAAAAGTCAGGGTTTCACTTAACACCCTGTAAAATAGAGTTGCAGCGACTGCTAGCAATAGTGCCTTAAAGTATAAAAACTAGAAGAACTATTCAATTACATACTGAAAAAGTTAAATCAAAATCTTTTTTCGTTTCGAAAATATTCCACTCTAAATTTTATCAAAAATTTAGTTTGTCCCGCTTCAATTGGCCAGCAGTTTATTTATATTAAGCGAATTATAGCTAAAAATAAAACCATTTGTGATTTTTAACCATATTTCCGGCTATAATTTTTTCATTATGAATGCTTATAAAAATCGGGCTTTGTACGTAGATTGCCTGTTGGATTACTACAACTATGTAAAAAAATTATTAAATTGAAAAAGAAAAATTGGAAATACATTTAAACCATTCACCGGCTTTTCCATTAAACTTTAAGATATTTGTAGGGGTTTCAATAACTGCCACAGTCCCATTTTAACAAAAAAAAAAAAAAATATTACCAGCACAAAAGACATTCATATGGTTGCATATTATAATAACCGCAATAAATGCCCTTGAAAATATTTTGGTCGTAACAAAATCAATAGTCTTCAATTTTATTTGTTGAATACTAACAAAAATCAACCATATCTAAAGGGAATTATGGTCCTAATGATGAGCTTTGCTGCCCAAAAATGGACCGCTAGTATCAAAAGTCCCATTCATAAATCATATAGGTTGCGTAATACATTTTAACTTTACCATGGGAAAACCTATGTCAAAGATACGCATGCGCACTATACGTATGAACGTTTTGAACAAATCGATTCCACTCGATAAGCGTGCTATCCTTATTTAAATAACACAGCTAAAAATAGATGCTGAACAACACAATCTTTATTCTACGCAACACAGAATGCCTGGCATTTCTTGACCGGGCCGGATTAGCTACCGCTTCGTACGAAGAGCGGTTTAGCTCCTTTTGAAAAAAAGTGTAATTTGACCGATTTTAAGCTTGAACAGTACAAGAGAATAACTCACCACCAAAAAGTATCCAAAGTTTAAATTTAATTATCGTCAAAATCACTTGTCAGATTTGGACGATTTTTTTTGTAATGACAGGTTATCTTTTCCAGAAAGTTATACACAGCGTTTACACACGAAAGTATTACTGGCACTGAGAGCGACATGACAATGACACTATCATGACAGTATTTTGTATTGTGTTTACTGCAACAGTCCGCCTAGAGAGACAAGTAAAAGCTGTCGCTGCTATATTAGCCACACATTTTTTTGGAACTTAAAGAACAAAAAAAAAACAAACTTTAAAGATGGCGCGTTAAGCCTTTTCTAGCAAAAATACTAAAGTATGATGTTCAGTTGACTCTACTGAAGTCATTTTGAATTTTTTACTCAGCTCTTCTTACACTTTTGCTTTAAATCCAGTCTTTTGTAAATATTACTTTTTATGCTCCATAAACAATCACATTTTAATTATTCTTTTATAAAATCAACAGGCCAGCGAAATTTGGTTTCCGCCATTTTTATTTTGATAAAAATCTCAATAAACTGTCTTAAAGACTGCCATGAATGTTAGCCGATGAGACAACTGCCACGCCAGCGACTGCAGAAAGACAGTAGGCGTTTACATAGCACAGCTGACTGCCGCGTCTGTACCAGTACCAGTAATACTTTCCTGTGTCCATGACAAGTTAGTTTACTTACTATATTCGCATGGAAACTTTTTTTTTATAAATACCGGGAATAACAATTATAACGTGTTTTTTTCCATAAAATCCCTGCGGTGTTCAACAGTCAACATAAAGTTAGAATTCAAGTCAAACTTTAGTCTTATCTTTTATAACATTTTGTTTTTCAATTAAATCTATATTTACTACTAAAAGGGAAACACCATTTTATAGCATCACATGATTTTATTGAAAGTTAACGTCCAAATTTAAGAACGAGAAAAAAGAACAAAATGTAAAAAAAGATAAACGAAAGTGTGAATACCCAGTATTTCCGCCTCTAGCACGAATACCTTCTTGGCAACGACGGCCCATACTTAAAATAAGCGACCGTATGTCAGTTTGGTCTAGTTCTTCCCATATTCGAATCAGTCTCCGCCCTACGTCATCCAAAGTGTTTAACTGGTTACGTTCCCATTGTAATCTCCTCCCAGAGTGTCCCAGAGATTCTCTGTGGTATTCAAGTCTGGGGTTCAAGCTGGCCATGTCATAGTATCGATTCCGACGTTTTCCAGATAATTTCCCATAACTGGAGCGACGTGCTCGAGGTTCAGCTTTAGCTAGAGATCATCGGAGAGCGAGGCTATATTGCCAGGGGGAATCATAACTGGATACTGGCATTATTTACGGATAAGTCCCGATTTTCGCTGAACACTAATGACAGGCGTATACGTATATATCGACGCCCCAACGAACGGTATGCTCAGTGTAATTTATTACATACAACATTATTTGAAGGAGAATCTGTTATGCTCTGGGAAGGTATTTCTTTGACGGTTGCACAGAACTTGTGGTCATAAAAAATGAAAGCCTTAGACCTGAAAGGTACATATTGGAGATTTTAGATCACATGTAATGTCATTTGCGTATAGGACAGGATATTTGTTGATGCAAGATAGTGCCAGGCCTCACGTTACTCGACTTGCGAGAAATTATCTGGAAGAAGTCGAAATTGATGCCATGGTATGGCCAGATCGAAGACCAGACATGAAGTCAATAGAGGATATCTGAGACACTTGGAAGGAGAGTACAAGAGAAATGTAAGCAGTAAAACACTTTTTATGATTCGAATATGGGAAGAACTGGACCAAAATGACATATGGTCTCTTATTTTAAGTATGGGCCATCATTGCCAAAAAATTATTCGTGCCAGGTTGGGTTGGGTTTGATTTTATAGCAAATTTCGCATGACATATTTTTGATACTTATTCGTGATACATTTTTTACTGAAATGCTTTTTTAAATATTTTTCCAACCTTATAAATTTCAAACTTATAATACAAAAAAACGTCGTTTAGAGCTCGAATTAAATTTTTCTATTTAGCTATTAAATATCAACAGACAGCTTAAGTCCAAAAACTAAATATTTTCTTATAAAGCCGATATTTGCATTTTATTTATGAAAAATCTTGAAAATCAGCATTTTCGTTAAAAAGCATCATTCTCGTTGGTTTCGCTCTTATGTGCTGATATTATCTTCGTTTAATCAATGTAAGAAAGTTAAATTGCCAACTTTAATTCTTCATTGCTAAGAATTTCAAATTGAGCACCCAGGATTTCTTAAATATATTTTACTCGTAAAATACGATTTACCCATGCAAATCGTATTTTAGTTTCCATAAACTTTGTTGAGATTCTGGAATGCTTGTCGTAGTTACACTGTTTATACAGTTTTTTTACCAAACACTAAAATAGGATTTTTGCTCTCTTTAACTGTGTTAGCATAATAATGCGTTTCGCTAACCATGTTGAATATTATTCTGCTAACATAGGAAAAGGCGCGTCGAATGAAAAAATATCGTTTTTGTGTGTTACAAATTGTGTCCCCATTATTTTCACCTGAACATCAAATTTACTTCCTTTGAGTCTAATGCGGATAGTATAAAAAGATCTTGCTGGTATTTCTTATTGTCTTTGCAATTACCGGATTCATGTAGTTGACTCACACATGGTTTAAATTTACGTAGCTTGATTCGATATTTGAATTAAAAATATTTTGCAATTTTTAAATTGTCAAAAGGACAAAATTATATTATTGATTAATATACCCAACGTCCATACATTTTTACATGGTCACTGGGCATATTAAACTAAAGATATACTAAAACTCCCATTAACATAACACCATGTACACAAATTCTAAGGCCGGCCGGTCCTGTTCAATAAAATAGAGTGCTTCAAAATTTTAATTGCGGATGCGTACCATTGGCAATGCGCGAAATCGGAGAAGGAATCAGTCTTGCTTTCAGCTATATTGGTCCATGTTTGTTTAATATATCCCCAAATGAAAATGAAAATTTGATAGGTCAGCATTCCCAGCTGACTTCTATATATTGTTATTTTTTTGTAATGTAACAAATTTTTAGTATTTATATAACTTAATTTAGGTTTTGTTTGGCTTTAGTATCGATTTGCAAACAACTTTTATTTCGCATTGCTTATAATACTGCTTGAATTTTTCTAACTGCAATAAATTCGATAACAAAAAATCCATCCATTCTTAAAAAAATCCAAAAACACGGGTACCTATTTTTTATTCGACAGTTTTTTTTGCATTTCAGTGAATTTTACCCTTCATCCAGGGATGGAAACTAACCCAACCTTTTTTATTTAATTGCAAATGCATGTATTGTGATAGCTCGCGGAAAAGGGCATAAAAATGAAATAATAATATGACCCACTATTTACTTTTGAATTACCTGATAAGCGAGAAAAAAATTTAAAAAAGTAATTTTTTAAATAATTTGTTATTATAAATATTGTAGGAAATGTTCACCATTTTTTCCTGAGAGAACCCTAGCCTAAAGTAAAATCATTTTTAACATTTTGTACCATTTCTGGAATTATTTGTTGGATTTCGTCTGTTATTCGTTGCCTAAGTTCCTCTAAATTTTTTGGTTTTGTCACGTAGACTTTACTTTTAAGGTGGCCCCAAAGAAAATAATCAAGGAAGTTAAGATCTGGTGATCTTACCGGCCACTCAATTGTACCTCTTCTTCCTATCCACCGGTTAGAAAACACTTCATTCAAATAGTCAGGGAAAACAATTGTTTATAAGGGTCATTATTCATACACCACTACCTAACACTAATAAACAAATAATTTAATTAACAAATTGAAAGAATTAATGGATTTTCCTAGTGTCAAAAGGAGGTATAAGAACAGCTACAACCTAGGTCAAACATACTTTGAAAGCTTAGCTCCTCGGATCCCTGCACTACTGTATGACGGATTATTCGCAAAAAAATCCATTATATCAATAATATCAACTTTGGGTAGGTTTGTTGAATCCCCAGGAACAAAACCTTCTTCCATTTTCACAATATCATATTGAAAAAAGAAACGAGAAATGTAGACCTCACTCAATAAACATCACAATGAACAAAAATAATACCTAAATGTAAAGTAAACACGCGAAAGCAGCAGCAGGCAGCTATAGCCCGGCGACAGTGTTGTGTATTCTGACGTCACGAGTCGACACAAGCAATTGAATAAGTACGTCAATTTTGAAGATAGCGACATGGTTTTTTTTGTTTGGCTAGTTAAGTGAAATGGTGTTGAAGTAACTCAGTATTTCTGAAATAGGAAACTTCCTATTAACTTCCTTTATATGTTCGCATTTTACATGAATTTATTAACCTTAACGCAGATGATCGACTTCCGTTGCTATCTCTTGCCAGTTGCCTAACTGGAGTTACGGGGTTTTCCTGGAGACTAAGCAAGATGTTTAATTGTGTGTCTTCCTGCGTTACACGAGGTTGTCGTTGTCTTGGTACATCCCCCAAATGGCCCAATTTACAATAACGTGCTTCAATTTTGATAATGGTGCTTTGCGAAATTAGTGGTAAATCAGGGTGCTCTTCTGGAAACAAATACGCTATTTCTGTTTGAGTCCGCAATCTATTACACGATCAATAATATTGACAATACAGCAATCAATTCTCGTGCCTACCCGTCTTAATACTGCCCTATCTCACACGATCAATATTATTGTAATATAATATGAAATTATTTAAAAAATCACATTTTTTTATATTTTCCTCGCTTATCAGATAACAGAAATTCAAAAGTAAATAGTGGGTTACATTTATTTTTTTATTTTCCGCGAGCTATTACAATACGTGCGTTTGCATTTAAAAAAAATGGGTTTGTTTCCATCCCTGTCTAAAGGATAAAATTCACGGAAATGCAAAAAACTAGCTGAATAAAAAAAAAGGTACCCGTGTTTTTGGATTTTTTCAAGGAATTGATGGATTCTTTGTTACCGAATTTATTCCAGTTAAAAAATTCGGCAGGACGTACTACAAATCAAAAAAATGCACCTCCTTCTATTACAGAGTTTGTGAGAAAAGTAATTCAGCTGTATGAAACTACGGTGGTACGGCATGGTTTAATGTTAGTTGGCCCAACTGGATCCGGCAAAACCAAGGTGAGCTGACGTAAGATAAAAAAAAGTCCTCAAAGTATGCCGTGGAATCAGTCGCATGTCTTGAATTATTACTCTTGAAAGGTAACATAGGTAAAAGGTATAGGTGAATGAAAAATAGAACCGTCATGTTCTGAAGTTTTCATTTTTAAGAAAATTAAATATAGTAATCACGGTAGAACAAAAAGCTTTTATGATCGAAAGATACTTTAGAAATGGTAGAAGGGTTAATGGCCAGTGGGTTTAGTCAACACGGGACGCCAGTCAGTATTTTCAAACAGAATTTTCACACATAGTCATGGATTTCGACCAGTTTCGCCAAGTTTTGACTAGATCTGTAATAGAAAGGAAGGCAGTGGAAAACCCACAGTTCGCACTGTACAAAAAGTAGAAGAATTGAGGCAAATTGTTAATGAATACCCACATACCTTTATTCGGCGTTTAAGCCAGCAAGTAAATGTTTCCTACGGAACCTGCAATATAATCCTGAGATATGACCTGCATATGCACGCTTATCGTCTAGCTCAGTCCAAGAATTACTACCAAACGACAAGCCGCAGCGAATGAAATTTTCAGCGTGGTTCATGGGTAATTTGCATAATAATGAAAACATATTTGAAAAAACCTTTTTACTGACGAGGCATGGTTTTTCCCCTCTGGTTATGTAAATTCCCAACAAATGAGAATATGGAGCTCTCAAAATTCACATTTCTTTATAGAGAAGCCTCTGCATTCATAGAAAGTTGGCGTGTGAGCGGCCATATCGAAAAGAAGGTTAATTGGACCGAAATGTCAATTCGGCGCGATACCGTAATGCAACGTCAGAAAATTTTGTAAACGCATTAGACAATGAATAGATGCGACAAGGCTACTTCCAGCAGGATGACGCACCAATTCACGTAACTCTTGACAATTTAAATTTTTTAGAAGAATTTTTCGAAGACTGAATCATCAGTCGTAATATGCCAGTTAGGTGGCCACCACGGTCCTGCGATCTCGCGCCGTGTGACTTTTTTTATGGCCGCAAGTTAAAAACTCGGTTTTCAAACCCCTTTGTTAAAATTTAGATCTGCGGGCTAGGATTACAAATAAATTTCAGGAGAGTAACCACTCCCTCCAAGTACTCACCAATGTTTTTTGATGCTGTAAAAAGAAGAATGAGAACATGTTTGGAAGTAGAAAGTCTCTCATTTAGTTCAAATTTATAATTTTTAGGTTCTTTGTTGTATAATATGTTTTTTTTTTTTGAAATTCTGTATTATGCAATGACAATAATGTAATTTTTTTAAAAATAAAAACTTCAGAACTTGACAGTTTGATTTTTCATTCACCTATTCACTTATGTTACCTTTCAAGAGTAATAATTCAAGACATGCGTGATTGATTCCACGGCATACTACGAGGACCTTTTTTTTATCTTACCTTACTTAAGTATCTTTTAAAATAAGTTCGTCCTTATAAAGTTAATTTTTAAGGAAAAATTTTCCCATATGATGCACATTTTTTACTAGTAGCCAGGGACTATTTTCCGCTGAGTTTGGCCCTAGGCTTTCGCAAATTTTCGGGCTTCCTTTTAGGACGGTCAGAGAATTTTCAATTTAAAATGAGTATTGAGGTAATAGTAATAGGAGGGTGAAAAAATAAAGATGCAGGCGTCGCATTCGTCATTACCAAAATTTATCTGATGAGAATTTAATAATCTCCTTTTGCGTATTGGAATATGAAATAAAGTATAAAAAATGGTGTTGTGATTTTAAACATAAAACATTTGTCGAGTTGATATTGGTTCAATAAAGATTAGCTTTGTTTTAGATGTACAAAGATGTGAAAATTATTGTAAGTAATTTTTCTATCTGGGAGATTGAAGATTTAGGTATTTTTATTTAATATTTGTTGTGCGTTTTTATAATTTTATGTTTAGGTACTATTTTGGGCCCCATCTTGTTATTGGGCCCTAGGCACGCGCCTAATGCGCCTAATGGTACAAACGACCCTGCCGGTAGCTGAATGAAAGTTACTCATTCTAGTAGAAAATCTAAGAACTAACTATGACAGAGCAGTGTTCTGCATTGATTATGTATTATTACTAATATTTTGCTTTTAATATGTTTTGCTGCTTTTAGTAAGAGATAGCCACTTCAAAACCTACATCATTTTTTTATGGAAAATTCTATTCCCTATGTGTTGTAAAGAATATCTTTTTTCTGTGTTTGTTGACATTGGAAAAATTATTGCTTTTTAAAGCAAGTAACTGAGCAATAACATTGGAAAAAGATAAAATAATGGAAATTGGCGCTGAATACTCTTCCTAATTCAATGAAAAATTTCGTGCTCAAATTTGAAGGGTCGTTATCCTTATTTATCAAATTATTTTTTTTATATTTGGATTTCCTCATGTTAATATTAACATGCACACAAACAAGGCAATTATGATTTTTTAGAATAATAATCGAAATGTTAAGTTCCTGAAAAGTTCCTGAAAAAAAATCATCATATGTATTTAAGCTCAAAGCGCCAATAAATTGTTTTTACCTAATTGACTTTAGGGGCACGTACGTATAATTAGGACTGTTTGCTTTCATTGTAAACAACAAGTACTTTGCCACACCAAAGAAAATACAGTCGCCTGTATTTCTTCTTACTAAACGTCGTCCGACGAAAAATATAGTTGTTGATTTATTAAAGAATATGCCAAATGGAACTTTTATTTCTATGACTATTAATGTTTGCGTAAATTGCTTATTATTATAAGAAAGTACAAAAACTGAATGCTTTTAAGTTCCAATATCCTACTTAAATATTCAAAAATAAATCACTTCATCTGTTTGAAGTCTTAAGAGGATCCTACTATTTAAAGGAAAACTACAAAATAAAATCTGTATTTCTTTAATGAATTACCTAGCAACACAAAAGGAAATAAGTATCGCGTTCTGGTAACTAGACCCATATATTCCTATGTACTTTGACCCGCTAAATCCGAATACATCGTCGGAATTGGCCAATCACATCTGAGTTTGTCACAAAATCCAAAAATAAGTCAAAATTCCCCAAAAAATCTTTTTCTCTGAAAATCCGCTATAACTCCGGTATTATTTACACAATAAACATACAAGACATAGAAACGTTCTCATTTATTTTGACTCGCTGAATCCGAATCTGTCATTAGAATTGGCCCAACGGGTCATAAAACTCAAAAATAGGTCAAAATTAAAAAAAAAAAAACTTTTTTCTGAAAAATTAATTCATGCTCAGTAACACTCGTTATATTTACACAATAAACAAATGTGCATAGATCTTTTGAAAAAAAAAAGGCTACAGTACCAAAAAACTATAATAAAGACAATTTGTGAGTTTTTTTTCAAGGTGGTTCGGGTTAAATTGATTTCAATGTCGAGTTGGGATTCAGGTAAACGAATAACATAAACATACGTTACCTTGCTATATTTCTTGAGTGAATAGAGTGAGGGATATTCAGGATAAATCCAATTTTCAAAGAAAATTTCGAGTTGTAAGATTCCATTACAATGTTAAGAAGTTACAGGTCAAGCTAATAAAAGCGTGTTAATTAAAGTCAAAGTCAAAGTCAAAAATAGCTTTATTGTCTGAAGAAATCGATTCTCATTGACAAAGCACTTACTTACTAAAACAGATAAATAATATAGATCAAAGAACAAAAAATAAACTATTATACAAAATTAATGAATACAATAAACAAAAGTCAACCTAAATTAGGAAGGCTTCATTTAATAAGACATTGACAAACATGTCCATAACTGTGAGAGAGAATAGTTAGGACTCCAAAAAGAAAAAAAAAAAAAAAACAGTGTGATAAAACTCATCACTCCCAATATTCAAATGTAAAATTCCTTACAAAACATTGCAATAACAGTGGTAAATTAAACATCATATTAACATATTAAAATCCGAAAAATCCATAAGTCAACCACTGTAATAAAATATATACATACATATACACACACACACACACACACCTACATACACACACATACATACACACACACACACATACATACATACATAAGACAAACCATAACTAACAAACAAAACAAAAATATCACAGAACGTCATTATAAAACTCTTCCAAACTATAATAGGCCTTACCAATCAGTACCTTTCGAGTCCTTCCTTTAAATATTTTCAACGTGGGACAAGATTTCAGTTCGTTTGGAAGGTGATTGTACATTTTTAAGCTTTCATATATAATGGATTTTTTGGTTAATGTTAAGGAGGGGATGGGCAAAGGTAAATTAAGGGATTGTCTAGTACTATAGTGTGAGGGTCCAGAAATAAAATTTTGACGATTTTTGTACACCAGACATACAGTTTCCAAAATGAACAAACTAAAAAGAGTCAGGAGTTTCTGTCCAACAAACAAAAGTCTACATGAATCCCTCCTCTTGGCACGACAAAGATATCTTACAGCACGCTTTTGTATAACAAAAATGGTGTTAAGTAAATAGAGGTTCGACATTCCCCAGAAAGATATTCCATACCTAAGATGAGATTCTATAAGCGCGTAATAGACGGCCCTGCCCATCAAAGGACCCAACTCACTAACGGTGACCCGGACGGCATAGCACCCTGAAGCCACTTTTTTGCCTAGAGCAACTATATGGGAATCAAACTTAAGCTCGTTGTCTATAATGAATCCTAGAAACTTGGTATTTGGGCGGCTTTCAAGAATTGTATTCTCAATAACCAAGCCCACAAGGTGACATTTAAAGCCAAGAATACTTGTTTTATTAAAGTTAAGCATCAAAAGGTTAGAGTCACACCATGTTTTAATTTTTATAAGATCGCAAGAAATGACATTCTTTAATGCTGCAGAATCAGAACCGTGCCACAATAGAGTTGTATCGTCCGCATAAAGAGTAAACTGACCAATAACATCTAAAGTTGCCAAATCGTTTATAAAAAGCAGAAAAAGCAGGGGGCCCAAAACAGACCCCTGAGGCACTCCCCAGTCGATGCCCTGACTCACTGAATAACTATTCCCTACAAAAACCCTCTGATAGCGTCCAGTAAGATATGACTCAAACCATAAGAGCGCCACACCCCTAAAACCGTAATGGTGGAGTTTCTGCAGCAGAATTCCGTGACTGACGCAGTCAAAGGCTTTAGACAAGTCACAAAACACCGCCGCAGCTACGCCACCTCTGTTAATATGTGAGTATAACCTCTCCAACAATCTAAACATTGCATCATTGGTGCCACTGTTCTGTAAAAACCCGAACTGACTGCTACACAGAATATCATTATTAGTCATGAATGAAGTCATTCTCACCTTAACCAACTTTTCAATAATCTTTGAAAGCGTTGACAGCAAAGAAATTGGCCTATAATTGGAAGGTTCGTCCAATTCACCGCCTTTATGTAGAGGAATCACTTTGGCCAATTTCAAGCAAGATGGAAACACTCCCGATTCCCACGAAGAGTTAATTGCCTGTACCAAAATCTCCAGTACAGTATCTGGGAGGTTAAGAAATATTAATGTCCCAGCATTATCGGACGTTTTAGGAATTATACGAATTATACGTATTATACGAATAGGGATGCCTCTAGAAAATTTAAGAAAAACAGCTAAAAAGGTGTTTTAAATATTTTATTTTTATAAAAATATCATTAACATACAACGATACTTTATACTAAATATACTAAATGTTTACAACAGTAAGTATTTTTTGAAATCTTCCAGTATCAGGCATAATATTTTTACAAATACACGTAAAGTTTTATATATTAACTGTATTTCTAAATCACATGAAAACACATTTGCGATAGATATCCCTAAACATTTTCTTAAAACACAGCCGAAATGATTTTCCACACATCGCATATAACAAGAAATTAACACTGAAATTGGTATAATAGAGAAGCATGGTGAACTGTTGGGCACATCCAAGGTATTCTGGTGGATTTCTGTCCATCAGAGTGAACCCGTAATACACTGAGATACGCAGAATATAACTATAAAGAAAAAAAATTACTACGAACTGTTAAATCGCAACCTTTCTTATATTAGCAATATCTTAAACAAGTTTTGTTTTGGTCTGAGTGCGTGACTGTCAAACAATTATTTTTAATTTTTAGCGTACGCACCTTTAAGTACATAATTATACATATATACAGGGTGTTCCAGAATTTCCTTAACAAGCGATATCTCCGTTATTGGAAACACTACAAAAATGAACGGAGCGGTAGTTTTTCGGATCTTAAATGGGCTTTCACATGATGCCTCCGAAATATTTTTTACTGTTTAAACCCCTAAAAATTCACCCCCACCCCTCTATTTTCAACTGGCCGCACCAATTTTTTTCTGCAAAAATAGAATCCTTATTTCATTTCACAACACGCAGTGTCTCATTTTTGAGGTTCCCGATACAAAAGAATTAACCACAATAAGTATTAAAACTGACTGTGAATTACCACTTATCAACTTCTCTCTTTGGAAATGTTAATTTTTGCTTAGATTATTTGTCATTAAAATAAATAAATAAATATCCCAAATAAGTTTATTACCAGATATAAAACAATGTATGATTTCTATTTTTGTGAAAATAATTGGGGTCTAATTTGAAACGTTAGGGATGGGGTGAATTTTTGGGGGTTGACATAATGGCAAATGATATCGAGTATATTTTGTGGAAATCGATTCGATATCCTAACCAACCTCATCACCAGATCACATTTTTAGCTTTTATAATAATTGAGATATTGCTTGTTTGTTGGGACACGCTATATATATATATATATATATATATATATATATATATATATATATATATATATATATATATATATATATATATATATATATACAGGGTGTTATGAAATTCACTGCATATATTGAATTTATTTATGTATTGCATTATTGTTTGTAAACCTGATTATTACATTAAAAAATTAAACACAGTTTAATTGTGTTAGTATTGACTGCTGTGTTTTCATTAAGGGTAAAGGGTTTATTAAAGGTAAATACTAATTAATTGGTCCTAAAGTCTTGAGTTAGCAAAATCCAGGTAAGTACTCATTTATTTGTAAAATATGTATTGGGACTTTAAGCCAGTTTATTGTTAATACTTATGTCCAAATATTGGTTTCTGAAGGTAATAATCAGATTTACAAAGAATAGTGCAATCTATAACTTCATTTTTTGGAAAACAGGAAGGACTTAAGCCCTTCTTACCTAACCCCAGAGAAATGTTATTACTTTAGCTTAGTATTCGACAGATCAGAAAAGGTTCTAAAAATTAAAGGGAAACACACCGCATATTTTTCAAATTTGTTTAAAGGTATATTTTTTGTTCGACTCCTGGTTATTGTTTGGGTATCTCGATTCCGTAAAAACTCATTAAGAGGATCTTTTCAAAAAAATGGGTAATTTACGATACTTTTTTTAAGGTCGAATAACAACTTTCTGTTATTCCTTAGGAAAAAATTTAAATTTTTTTAACTTTGTCCTAAATTACTCTTAAAAACAGAAAATAAATCCTCCTTAAAGATTTTTATGTCTGGCAACGTTTCAACAAATTCAATTGTTTTTAGATTTTTTTTGTGCGCAATTTTCCGTCAAGCGAAGTAAGAAATTATTCCACACATTTCCTTCGGAATAGCCTTACTTTTTTTAAGACCCAGTAAATGAATTATGGAACTTAAAATATTTTTTGGAAGTATAAAAAATGTACTTGACTGGTTTTAAATTTATGTTTTCTCCTTGTAAACAATTTAGCGTAATGTCAAACTGTGCAATCTGGACAGCATAATTTGAGTGCTCGAAGACATATCGGTGATTTGTCTTCATGGTTATATGAAAAACTCAATGTTTCGCTGTTGTCGGTAATAAATATTAATGTAAATTTAATATTGAGAACAGGGTTGTTATGGAGCTCCCTGTCGAACTCTTGACTTAGGCCACTGTCACTTACGTTATCTCATTCCTGCGATATACGCCCTATATATCTGCCCATGCACGGAACAAAACCGAGCAAGATTGTACACATATTTTTTAAGTGAATTTTCCTACGTGTACATTATACAATGAATTCTAAACCAGTAGTGTCTCTATTAGACATAAGAACCAAAGTCGATTAGAGCAGCGAAGATTAGGTTAAATTTGCCCTCTTAAGAATTTTTGTTGCTTTCCTTTTTGACATAATAATCCTACATCTTATGGAAAAAATTCAATTTGTTATTATTATACCGTTTTTGGTTTTTCGAGCTGTGTTATACCAAACAAGACATGCTATATTAATATTCGTAGGGTAAAAAATATTTTAATACTAAAAAAGTAATAAAACATACCTGGGAAAATTAAGTGCTATAAACACGGATGAAATAACTAACAACATTTTGTTTATATTTTGCTGGACTTGCATACTTGTTGCTCTAGCGTGTTTATTACCTAGAAAATAAAATCATAATTATACAATAGACTAAGAGATAGGTAGTTTCTACATAATTTCCTCATACAAATTTCGAGCCCCTTTTCACTGTTCAGTTTCGTTTAAAAGTTCACTAACACTTCCATGCGTTTTTTAGAGTGTAGAACTTTTTATGAAAATATATGTACTTTTTTTGTAAAGTCGATAATAAAAACTTAATTTTATTTTTGGGACCTCGTGTAGGTTCCAAACCTAATTCCCTAAAAACTAAAAACACACTTTTATGAGTAGCACACTATAAGTTAAAAATAATATTTTCCTTTTATAGTTAACAGAAAACCGGGGTGTGCAGTGCGCGCATCGCGCGGGAAGGAAAGCAACTTACAAACTGCGCCTCCCTTTGCTCCGCACACATGCATACCCCGATTTTCTGTTAACTTGTACAGCTATAAAACATTTGGTCTTTACATAGGTGATTAAATTTAATAGCGTAGGGCGCAGTTATATAGCAGTATAGGCATAATAAACAAAATGCAATGTATGCCTAGACCGCTATATAAATAAATATAAATATATATAAACTAAATGTAATTACCTATTGAAAGACCAAATGTTTTATAGCTGTACAAGTTAACAGAAAACAGGGGATTCATGTGTGGGCGGAGTAAAGGGGGTGCAGTTTGTAAGTTGCTTTACTTTCCGCACGATCCGCGCACTGCACACCACGGTTTTCTGTTAACTATAAAACATATTTATTTTTAACTTTTTAGTGCGTTACTCATAATAGAGTGATTTTAATTTTTTAAACTATAATTTGCCTTTTAAAATAAGGCAAAATTTTATTAGGAAAAAAAGTTTAGAATGAAAATTTATACTCAAATTAGTAACCTCCCATCTGAAAAACACTTTTTTCTCGAGCGATTTTCATAATTTCGTTTCTCCCCTGCATTCTACTTGATTTTGTTTTTAGGTCTTAGGTTAGTTTTCGTAATACACATATTTTGGTTAGCCTATTAATAAAATAATTTCACATTCGTTGCAAATTTCTTGTACCATATTGTAAAGGTGCAACGGGGGTCGCCAGAAACTCTGGTATTAGTGACCCAAGACCGGTTTTTCAAAGTAAGGGATTCGAAATTTTTATGACAAAATTCGATAGGTTTTCACGTCTCTTAGTCTGTTAGCAACACCATTATGGGAATCGGTTTATGCATGCTTTTAGTTATCTATGAAGTATCTTTAGGAATAGATGCATTACAAAAATGTTAAGGCTCAGACGCTTAAGAACAAGTTATTTAAACAATAAACCTTAGCACGTTAAAAACTCGTATAGGGTGCCAATTTGAAAACGTACCACCCTTAATATTTCAGCCCTTCTACAAAATACGTAAATATGAAAAAACACCTCAATGATATTTTCAGGAGGGACATTTTTTAGGCCGATTTTTGATTAAATTACATCTACTCTCTAGCGGGGCTGGAAACGACCCCAATAAAGATCTTAAATTTGAAAGGATATCGAGTGATACCTCATTGTATAGGTCGTTCGATAACCTTTTCAAAAGTACCACATCCTTATCCTTTCTTTACAGTAGTTTTCGAAAAATCGCGTAAAAACCGTGAACAAACTTAGGTACCAATTATTGTATTTGAATTAAACATTAACAGCCAGATTCTCCAACGCTGGTCCGGTCTAATTTGACAACCAAAAGTTTTAAACTGACAAGTGTAAGAATAAGACAACTAAGTTTTATTCTATGAACTTATTTCTGAGCTTTTTCGCAAATTTAGAAAGAAAATGGCAATTTAGTACATACTTTCCACAATAACAGAACTAAATTCATTACAGCAACTCATTCCAAGATGAAAATAATTTAGAAACCATGCAAATCGCTGATATATCAGAATAATTCATAACTTTAAATGATGACTTATTAACAATGACGGGACAAAAACCTGTCAAAACATAATTGATCAGCCTTTTTAGTGAATCTAAACGAAAATGTTTATTTTATTAAATGTTCAAAATGTTGTCAATTATTTTTTAAACAGTAATGAAGTATGCTCTTAAACTTCGCCCTGACAATTCGAAAAACTTCTACTGGAATTTCTCTGCACGCAGCTATAATAATTGTTCTTTTCAGTTGTTCCAAATCTCGAGGCTGTATTTTATAGACAACCGGTTTTAGATGCCCCCTAAGAAAAAATCTAAAGGTTTTAAATCGGGCGATCGTGGTGGCCAATCGATCTACCAGGAAATCTGTCATTTGACCACTGTCTAACAGGAAGAAAGTAGTATGGTGGAGCTCCATCTTGTTGAAAGTAAACAAGGTCTTCTTGCAAAATAATATTACCAGCTGCGCCAGCTTGATTTTTCAAATAAATTGTTATTAAGGGGTCTATTATCTCATCAAGAAGATTTAAGTAGAGTTTACCACTTAGGTTTCCCTCAATAAATATAGGTCCAATGACAGCATTTCCAAGAATACCAGCCCAAACGTTTACTTTCCTTGGATACTGTTTCGGCAATTTTGTTTGTTAACATGCCCATGCCCATGATAAATTAATACGTAACTCATTTCGAGCAACATAAAATTAAGAATATCTAATTGTTTAAGAGTACAAATTAAAAGGTTAACTTTCTTAAATTACACAAAGAAAATTGGTCTTAAATAAAGCAACGAAAATATGTAAACGTTAGCTCACAAGTATTCCATATAACTAAACAACTGAAAACTTTACTTTCGTGCATTTCTTTTGACATATTATTATTATGGGTACGACACGACCGTGTTGTGATAATACTACTCACTCGTAACTGTAAATTACTTTAATATAATAGTTATAATTATTGCAACTTACGCCTTAATAAGTGATCTTCAGATTTAATACATCGTCGTGAGGATGTTGAATATTCTTCGGAATTTCTCGTTGAGTCGCTGCTCTAAAACACACATTAAATATGGATGTAATTTATGTTATTATATAACAGAAAATTAACAAGATAACTACGGCGTAGTTTTTAAATGGAATCAGGAAAAGTAGAAGTAATTTTTCAAACAGTTCGTTTCTTTTTTCATAAAATTTAAATATTGAGCATCTTTAAATTCTCAGAAAAGATGTTCTTACCCTTCGATAATTGAACGCTATATGCAGTATGTCCGCGGATGAGGTTTAGAATAGGGACAAATGGACTAAATTTTGTAAGATACGTAAAAATATTACTCCTAATAAAAGTTTTGCTTGTTAAAATAAATAAGATTCACGTTATGAAAAATTAATTTTTTTTTACGGGGCATAAAACATACGAAAACGTTATTTTGCAACAAATGTAAGAGTAAACATACCTTGTTTATCATTTTCTACCAAAAGAACAAATCTGAAATATATGTTTTAAATTAAAAAAATGTAAATATTAAAACGAGTTTTATTACATTATTTTTTTTTAAAGTCCCAATCATTCTCTCACACACCTTAACCAGAGTACCTACTAGCTTTTACATCAAATGTATTATTATTAAGAGTGCCCATAAAAAGATTTCTAGGGGGGAGAAGGCAAGGCAAAAAATATGTAATAATGTAACGCCCATGTATGCATAAATTGTCAATGCGCCGCATGAAAGTATGTAGGTTAAGGAAGGGGGGGGGGGGGGGGGGGCAAATGTCCCCTTGTTCCCTATGGACGTCCATGATTACTATTATATTATAACGCAATAGTTGCACATATGGACATGTTTATCAATGTTTTTAATAAAAAATGAATCAATTATTTAATTTAAAATACTTCTTATCCAAGTGCGATTTTTAAATAATAGGAACATTCAATTCAACTAAAAAGAATATAATATAAACTAAGCAATACAATAAAGATATCAACATTTAAAAACTCCACTCCCATATTCAATACATTTTTCTAATTATTGCTTCCTTAGATATCTGACGGAATTTCTGATTTCTTTCTGAGATATTAAACGAACATCCTGGATAATTATTCTGCCTTTTACGAGTAGCATGTCCATATGTCCATATTATCTGGTGCTGGACTGGCATAAACAATTTATTTTAAACGACCTCATAGAACTGTATCGAGCAACGTTAAGTCGGGGCTCTTTGGAAGCCACCAAAATTAGGGAATTTCTACCAATCCACCTTGTACCAAATCTACGGTGAAGGCATTCTATATATTAATTTGCGAGTGCAATATGCTGGACAACCATCTGGTTAACAATAATTTTTTGGCAAAAATTTAAATGTAAATTTTTGAGTGCATCGCTAAAAATGTATCTAGAATTTCTAAATAAGATATTCTAAATATTGCAGGTGTTATTAAAAAATATGGGTCTATAATGCCATCATGGGCAGATATCTCGCACTACACGTTCACTTTTGTAAAATATTGTGTTCGCCTCATTACTCTAAATTCGGGGTTTTCTCGAGACCAGTACCTGACATGCATTGATGCTACAGTTCCATTAGTAGAAAAGAAGAAAGAAAATTCATCAGAAAACAATCAGTTTATAAAAATAGATATTTCCACTTAAAATTTGGTTATCCAATCCCATCTAGTCTTTTCGCTTCATCTCCCTCTTCCAATGTTTGGTTAAAGTGGGGTTTGAACGGAAATAATTTATTTTCCTTTAAGATTATCTAAATATGAGTTTTTTCACAACTTCTAGAAGATGTTTAGCATGATTTGTAAGGATAACACAGGAGTTTCTCCAACAGACTGAAGAATTATAACTGTGACTGTATCGTGTTGGTCATATTTATTCTTCTTCTTGAGATTCCAAATCGAACCAGTTCTTTGGATTGTCACTTCAGTTACTGCGATTGCATCAAATTTCTCGCTAAACTGTTCCATTATGTAGCGGTATGATACTTGGCCATCCCCATAACACTGGACTATAATAGTATATTGTACAACGAGCATGGAATGACATGCATTTCCTACGAGTATGACGTTTGCAGCACGATGCCGCAGGCGAGTGCTGCAAATCATACGAGTAGGAAATGGTCATTCCATGCGAGTTTTACACTATACTTTTTCTACGAATGTTACTGTTAATAAAATGGGATTAGTAATATTTTTCTTTTGAAGATGTCAAAAAATGTCAATGAAATTATAAAGATTTTGACGCGGCACCGGTCAACGCCACCTTTGTAAAAAATACCCGTGCACAATGGGAACTTTGTAGTTCAATCACCATGGTGATTGAAGCACAATGAAAATGTGTAAAACACAATGCACCATGTTCCGAAATTACTATTGAACATACAATAAAGGTTTTTATTAACATTCGTAGAAAAAAATCCTTTATTTAATAGATAGCACTTTGATTAGAAGTATTTTAAATTAAATAATTGCTTCTTTTAATAAAGATAGTGACAAACATGTCCGTGGGTGTCATTATTGTTTAATATTATGAACCAACTAGTACTGTTATTAAAGGTGTGAGAGAGAATAGTTGGCTTTAAAAAAATTACGTCATAAAACTCGTTACTTTTAATATTTAAATTGTTTAATGCAATCTTCTACTTCAGCTTAGGATTTAATTTGGAACATATTTTATATTTTTCTTTTGGCAGAAAATGATAATTGATAAACAAGGTATGTTTACTCTTAGGCAAAATAACGTATTCGTAGTTTTGTTTGATTGGGTTTGATTGGGTATAACAAATTAAATTTGTCGTATCGTCAATCTTATTTATTTTACAATCAAAACCTTTTAGTAGAAGTGACATTTTTACGTATCTTCCAAAATTTAGTCCATTTGTCCTCTTCTCAATTCAATCCGCGGACATAATATATAAGATTTATCAACAAACAAGCTTAACCACAGTCTAAGAAAAAAAGGGAAAATTCCCCACTGGTTTTTCCAATGCGCTCGTTTATCTCTATCTAATTTTGCGATAAAATGACTGACGAAAAAAACAGTACACGAAATACTTGTTTAATAACGACATAAACAATAATATATTTTGTAGAAATCAAAGTAAAATTTGCACAAAATAGCAAATATTTGACATACTGATCATGTATCTTCTTATAAAAAATAAAATATTTTTGACAACAATAAAATAAACCTGACAACACTGCTACATAGTACCGTCATTTGACATCAATTTTTTTAAAGTCGAAATTGATAGTGCATGAAGCAATTCTTCTGTTTTTTTTTTGTTAAATAATAGTGTAAATCGCCGAAGGAAATGACTAAGCAGTGTCACGTGTGTAGAACATACTCTAGAACGGGGAAAAATTCGCTCTTTCCATTTGTAATTAAAGCTTCTGGATCATTAGTTAATAGAATTGTGGGGAAATTTAATGAAAAATCTATTTAAACGGAAAAAATGTTGCTGAGTCATATGGCGTATACTCTAAAATGTCTTGTTTCTCTTTTATAATCGAAAAAAATGTTACTTCACTAACAGAGTTGTGTAGATATTACTGTGTTGGAAGCTGAATCCCAAAATAAGATATTTCTTATTTTATAATTTTCAATAAAGTCAGTATAATGTTATAAATATTTTGGGACGTCATTTTATTAAATATTTGATAATGCTGCAAAAGCTGTAAATCAAAAAATCTGCATGTGTCCTAAGCCAACGCTAATTCTAGAGTGTTTATTTGCCAAACTTTCTAACTTCGTCCCCTTTTAATCAGGAATTTGTATATATTGTACATGCCTTTTTGGAACAGATAGTAACAAAATACAAACGTAGTAGGCGAAGACTACAAAACACCATTAGTTTCTATGGTTACAACAGAGTTATAATACACAGACCACCAAAAAAGTCGGGCACTTAATTTGTTGTTTAAGTGTATTTATTTAAAGCAGTCCCAATTTTACTTATTACAACTTTCCAGATTTTCTAGGTATATTAGTTTATTTTTTAATTATATTTTTAGAAGTCTATGAAACAAATTACACTTAATTTTTCATGGCAAAATTAGAAGTTTTAATAATTTATTTTTCATTCTGTTCTCCTAATACGTTTGATGATTTATAAAACTTACTACCAAAAAGAAAGGTAATTCTGATTTAATAAATCCAAATGTTCATAACTTATTTACCAGTGCCGCTGCCACGCCAAGTAGTTAGGCAAAAAATCTAGTGGCTTAGCTCCACAAACTGACAATTCAGCTTATGAAAAAAATTCAACTTTACCAAAAAATTTTATGTTCTCCCAATTATATGTAATTGGTAAACATTTATATAAATTTTGTTAATGTCACAAAAAAAACTTTATAAATCACAATTTTCTTAAGAAATGTTATTGCAAAGAAAATAAATTGTGGCCTGAAATTTAATTGCCAAAAACGGAAATGGGGAATTTCATATGTTGGAACCCAACCCAACCCAACCTGAGAAGTCTCTTCAACAGGATATTTTAATATAAAAATGATTTGTACAAATTTGGGGCAAATAAAATGCAAAACAAATTTTCTTTAGAATACCTATATCCTTTCTAAATGGTGTTATCAGACACACAAATATCTTTGAAATAATATTCATAACAAAGTTAGCAAGACCAAATCATTTTAAACCAGTTTTTCTTTACAATTATTTGTTTATTTTCATTTTGCTGCATAAAACATCTGTCAAGAGCAATTACGTAAGCAAAAATTTCTCTCAGAAACAGCTAAGATAATCTTTTAAACAATTTTTGTTCTAATAACTAAAAAAAATCTCAAACTACCTAAGTATTAAAGTACTGTGGGCGTCTGAAAAGAAGGGTAATATAGTCTATTGGCGCGGGATTTGAAGGATTGGAGGTTGGGAGGGGAAGGGAAAACATCTGCAGTCAATTTGTTCCATAATCTAGATACACTAGATATGAATGAGCAAGAGAAGTGGGTTGTTCTAGCCTTTTGTAGCAGGTAGCTGGACAGTAAAGGGATGCATAGGTGACGCGCCTGTTGTTGCTCTGTTAGGAATAGTCAAGGAGAAAATTATAGTGGCTGGTTTTCGAAAGCAAAATCCGCGGAAGTACCTGTAGAAAAATGATAAATCCGCAACATAGCGGCGATGAGCGAAAAACGGGAGTTTTCTTGTGAGGACTGCGTCATTGATGATTCGAATGATTCGTTTTTGGATAGAATAAAGGATGTTAAATGCCAAGGGTTTTGCCTCTCCCCAGATGTGGGAACAGTACTCTAGGTTATGTCTTATTTGGACAACATAAACAGTATGTAACTTGAAAGGGGAGAAGTATTTCCTGGCTTGAAAGAGAAAACCAAGCTATTTAGCTGCCAATGTGACTACTGAAGTAATGCGTTTGTGCCAGTTAAGATCATGTTCGAAAGCGATGCCAAAAAGATCCAACGTTTTATTGTTCTGTAGAGCTTGGTCATTCATGTGGATGGGGTAAGTGTTGCCGGATTTTTTGCGTGACAATGAGCAAGAGTGGGTTTTGGAGACTCTGAACTGAACAAGGTTCTCGGCACCCCAGTCTATGATTTTTTGTTGATCTTGGGAATGGGATATGCGTCTATTATCCAACTCTTGATTCGAGACTTGTCTATAAAAATAGATGTTGGAGTGAACAGTACTACCGTCAGCTTAACTCTGGATGGCATTGGTAGTTGAAGAGAGCAGGTCATCAATGTGGAGAAGAAATAGCATTGAAAGGATGGAAGTTAGATGAGTGACCATCCATCACGACAGATATGCACTGATTAGAGAGGAAGCTACCGATCCAGGTACATAGTTTGGGCGGAAAACCTTAAGAAGGTAGTTTATTGAGGCGTGCGGCATGCCATACTGGGTCCAAGTCCTTGGAAATATCAAGAGCAACAACATGAGATTCGTCGTGAAATTCTAGAGACTTGTTCCAGATATTTGAGACAAAGCTAAGGAGATCAAATGTGAATCTTTGGTGACGGAATCCGTACTGTTTGTCATGGATAATTTTGAGTTTTTGTGAATTTTCAAACTGATCGCTTTCTTCATAATTTTGCTGACAACAGGGAAAAGGGAGATAGGTCTATAATTGGATAGAATGGACTTGGATTAAACCTTTCTTCAGGATAGGCTGCACACGAGCAGTCTTTCAGCTATCTGAGAAAATACCCTAGTCACAGTAGGTCTGGAAAAGACAAGTTAAGATGGGTGCAAGTTCTGGAGCGCAAACATTTGCGGGTTTAGACCGAAGGAGGCCCTTTTGGTGTCAAGGGATAGAAGAATTTTATTTGATATACATTTTTTCACTGCATTAGATTTAAATTAATATTTACTAAGGAGTGTGACTTTTCCATATCATATTTGTGATTAAATGAATAAGTTTTAAATAAATAAATAAGACCGGATTTACAACTCAAAGGAATTCAGAATTTTCATGTAAAATTATATAAGTTTGATTGGTTCGTAACGTCGCTATCTCAGTATATTTATACAGGTGCAATCGAATAAACTGATATCTTTCCTATATGTATGATGAATACTGATTTTTTTATCCTATATCGAAAAACAATTTTGATTTAAAGTAAAAATATACTTACCTGAGAACTTACGTGATGTTTAAGTACAACTCGTTCTGATGAAAATTTGTCATCATCGTGTACCCTCAAGTTGTGAGATTTAAATATAACCCTGGCAATCATGACGTTCATTACCACAATCAGAACAACTGGTATAATTAAGGTTATAAACGTATCCAAAAAGTTCAAAATATTTGCTAATAACCAGTAGTATGGATTCATATCACATTCCATTTTGTCACCATGCGAAGTCAAGCCGGCCACCTGAAAAGCATCCATTTTTAAGATGTAAATTCTTATTGAACACTTGGTTTTAATGTCTAGGAGATTAGCTATGAAATGTAAAGTTATGACGAAAATAGATACCTTGAAACTGACATACAACTGTATGTATACACTGCGTGTAAAATGTCTCTGGCCAACTGATTATTTTGCAAAAAAAAACACTTTATAAATATCATTTCAGAGAAAAGTTCTTAAGCTCTTCAAATTTTGAAAATTAGTTGAAATACGCAGGGTTAGTCAAAAGGTTATAGCTGACCAATGTCTACTTCTTTTACGAAGAACGTTTATTTTTATTTAGTTTAGTACTGTTTAAACAATTTTTCAATTCGTATTTCTTTCACTTAAACCCATTTTTAAAGAATTTCAAAATATACAAGAACCAGGCATCAGTCAGTACTAACTTCTTGAGCGACTTCAAATATATTTAACAGGGTCGCCAAACAAGGAAAAAGAATTTAAATTCCCTTCTACTTTTTTTCTAACAGCTCCTTCTTGTGATATTATAAACTTTGCGTAATTTTATACAAACATCACAGTATCTCTGGAACTATTAGGTTTGGGTAAAGAGAGTGTTACATAAACTTAGTAAGCTACCCTGTATGTCTCGCCAAATTTTCAAAGTATAGATTTTTAACAGCCCTAGAACTTTTCTCTAAAATATTGTTAGCTAACTTGTCTAGTTTCAAAGCACTGGTCAACAAAGTGAAATTTTTGTCGGTTCTCCCACACTACTTTTGAAAGAAGCCCTTTTATAAAGAAGGTATGTCATAAATATTATTTGAAGTTGGTTCGATTTTTTGAACGATGTATGAAAACAAAAATTTTGCAATATAAAAATACATTTATTGCGAGTATACTAATTCTGAACTAAAATACTCTTGAGTCTGAGATTTTCGTTTATAAATAACATTTACTGCTTCTCTTCTCAAAGTCCAACAATAGCCTGCCAGCATGACAGGATTCTACTCGTCCTGGTAACGCCGTTCCATCCCTCAATTGTCTTGATGGAACCGTTTTCCATGTTTGTCACTGACATCACCCGTGTTTGGTGGAAAAAATCTAAATGCGCGTTCATCATGTGAACTTTTAATGACATCTTGTAACCCGCTAGTCTGAATGCATCCAACATATCTTCTAATAATGTTTTGCAATTGTCAACCTCTCTTTCCCAAGAAATTCTTAAAAACTGCAACCATTCATCTCCACGCCCTTTTTTCGACCATGCTTAATTTTTCCTCAAAATTGACATCCTTCATAACTTCGTTGATTTGATGACCAACAAATATTCCTTCTTTTATTTTAGCGTCACTTAATTTAGGAAATTTTGCTCGGAGATATTGGAATCCTTCTTCCTCGCGATTCATTCCTTTCGCAAAATTTTCCATCAAAAGCACAACTCAATGTGAAGAGGAGAATTTTTTTTGGTTCACCAAAGAAGGCCGCTCTATGTTTTGAGTCCCTGGTGGAAAAGATGTTCTTGGCAGCCAGTATTTTTTCACATAATGATATCATGACTATTCCATAAATAGAGGAGGCAGCAATATTTTGTATATCCCTGTTGCATCCCCATAAGTATTGTCATTACATTAAAATCAGCACAAGTACTTCACAAATGTTGATTGTAGTTTATTTTTTGGTTAAGATTCTTTAGTTGTCGTTGTGTAGAAGCACGGCATTGAGCCCTGTTTTAGAGGAGTCGATAAATAGTCTCCAATTCTGTGGATTGTGTTTCTATTTCCAGAGATGTAAAAACACCTTTGATGTTATTACAGTACACTAAATTAAATGCATGCTGTCAAAATCCACAAAATCGTCATGACGATGGCAAAATACAGTAAGTTTTGTGTCTTTTCCAAAAGATTCCACTATTGTAGACGCGATGCGAGTAATTCTGCTTAAGACTTTGATAAATGTAAGTACGTCTCTAAGTCATTTAATTCATCTTGGCTAAGTAAGTGGGGCTCCGTGGACGTAGATGGCAACAATTCAAGGTCTTCAGTGTTCTCATTAGGACTTTCTGGACTATCACTTTCTATATACTGGTCAGACAAGGTTGCTGGGATCTGAGGGACGGGATGGTTGTTATTATGTGGTCGAGGTCTCCGTACTGCTGTCTCCACACATTCAATACTCCTTCTTTTACCCACATTTAGCCCTTATGCTTAATTTTGTAAAAATTCCATAGCAATCACTGTCATGATATCCTTGCTCTGTCCATATCATTGGTACACCAGTTGGCAAACTGTGTCACTGGTGCGCTTTCCACGCACTTAAGTATCAAGCACAAGTTCTACAAAATACGTGTGGAAATTAATAATTTAAGCAATATTTACAATTAGCTTATCACCATAAAAGATAGTGCTAATTATTTATGAATACAGATTTTTTTGATCTCAGTAAATAATGATTTTCGGTATTATTTCAGATTGGACTGGCCATATTCATATCTTAAATCCCAGCCCAATTTTTATCAGCTGAGCCCCACGCTTTAACAGGGTTTTCGTTGTAAAGAAAATCTAAAAGTTTGAAAGGTATTTTTTTTTCAAATACGCCCACTGATTTCAGCACGGTTTTAACACAATTAATCATAATTAACAAATTTCAAGAAAAGTAAGTCTAAAATAGTTTAATAAAGGTCAAACTTATGCAATCATTGAAGCTATATAAATAGGAACATAAAATAACCATCGTTACGTACTAAATTGTGACAAGGTGTTATAACGTCTAATCAAGGCAATTAATTTAAATTTTAATCACACGATCGATTCTAAACTATGACGGTATAGTAATAACAAAATATAAAGGTTAGCACAGAAACGGGTATCAAAGGAATTTGATTATATATTCTTCCTTTTAGTTTAAAAGTTTAGTTAATCCAGGCTTTTGTTAAAGCCTGGCTGTATACATTTTCTGTGTTTAAAGAATTAATAAAATATAAAGATCAAGTAAACCTGGGGCCCATCGCATAATAACACACAATTAAATAATAAATAAAACTATAAATTGTGATTTCTAGCCCTGTACCATTAAAGAACAAGGCTGATCATATTAGTGTCTAATTTATTACGCAATAAGCTCGTGGTACTGATTTTTATATGTAAAGATATTTTTAAAATAGAAAATAAGACAACAATCGGTATATACTAAATTGTGAAAATCTTAAATAATGGCGAATCATCCATTAATAAATTGGAAAAATAAGATATCTAAAATAGTTTAATAAAATCCAAGATTACGTAATTGTGCTTTTCTACTGTTATTAAATAGAATGCGTATCAGGCTTACCTGGCATGCAAGAATATTTTAAAAATCAGAAAGTAAAATAATCATCGTTACGTACTGAATTGAGGAAATCTTTAATAACGGCGAATCATAACCTAAATCACACTGATTCGAGATTATAAATATTGATTAAACAAAATACAAAGGTCAAGAGAGAGGGAGAGGGAAACAAAGAGATCTGAGTATATTCTTTACTCCTTTGGTCTTAAAGTTTAATTAATCCATGCTTTCGTTGAAGCCCGGCCGTATTAGTTTTTTGGATTTAAGGAATTAATGAAATATGAAGCTCAGTTAAAGCTAGGGCTTCTGACATAGTACACTGCTAACTAATATCATTACAATAATTGAATGTTGTTCATAATGTTGCTAATAGTTTCAGTAGCAATGTATTACGCAGTGGTGATTTTTATACGCAAACATATTTTTTTTTTAATTTAGAGAGTAACGCAACCATAATAATATACTAAAATGTAAAAATATTTAGTGATTTCGAATCATAAAATAAGAAATTCAAGGAATCAAGAGGATCTTTTAAATGAGTGTAAGTTTAATACATTTCAAGACGTCGCACACACGACAAAATGGGCAATCTAGGATGACAAAAATTCACTTTCAATTCAAAATTATTATTTTTAATAGTTTTCCTCTTTTTAACATACCACTTGGTACTATATAGCTTTATGTTTTTTAAATAAAATGTGATATATACAGGGGACGTAAATAGTGTTTTTGTGTGTTTTTAAAAATTTACGTGAGAAACGTATTATTTTGAATAATAAACATTGCAAAACAATTACAACAAACACAACATAAACAAAATTCAAGATTTGTATTAAAAATAACATCTATTGAAATTATAAGCGCAGTTCGTCTGGGTTATTTCCTGATATCAAACGAATAAGCGCTTCTTGACTTTGTTCGTTTTGAACTAGTGTCAAATGACCAGGCCTGCCTCTTTTACCTGATTCTCATTTGGACAGACATTTACACACAAAGATCTTAACAGCATTTCTAGCAACAATTTCTAATTTAAAATATGTTTTGTTTGCAATACTTCCAAAAATAAGTATTTTTGAAACAGTTTTCTGTGCTGAAAATAGCTCAATTGTGAGCTTGTCCTGCAAGTAACAGCCTTTACTTATATCGCAATTAAACCTAATTACCAATTATAACGATTTATTTGATTTCACAGCTGCCGGAAATAAAAACTATTGAATCAAAACATTATCAAATCAAAACTACATGGCAACATTACATTATATAAGAATAGACTATTCATAAATGGAAACTCTTAGTTTATATAAACATTCGTGGTTAATTATATTATTTTAACAATCAGCATCTATTCTAATAATCGATGAATATCGATTTTTTAACCTCAGGAAATAATGATTTTTTTGTATTATTTCAGAATGGACTGTCCATGTTCATATTTTAAATCACAGCTCAATTTTTATCAGCTGTGCCCCAGGCTTTATCAGGATTTTCGTTGTAAAGAAACTCTAAAAGTTTGAAAGTTATTTTTTGCAAATACGCCCACTGATCTCAGCACCGTTTCAATACATTAGATTAATTAGAAAATACAAGAAAAGTAAGTTTAATAAAGGTCAAGATTATGTAGTCATTTAAGCTATATAAGAAAGAACATAAACCAACGTTACCCACAAAATTATGACAAGGTATTATAACGGCGAATCATGACAATTAAGTTGTAATCACAAGATCGATTCTAAACTATGTCGGTATTAATGAAATATAAAGATCAGGTAAACTTGGGGCCAATGGCATATTAAATCACAAATAAATAATAAGTAAAACAATAAATTGTAACTTTTATGCATAAACCGTTAAAGAACAAGGCTGTTGGTGATTTATTACGAAATAAGCTCCTGGTACTGATTTTATGTGGAAGAAAATTTTTAAAATAGAAAATAGAACAACCATCGGTATATACTAAATTGTGAAAATCTTTAAGAATTGTGAATCATGAAATAACAAATTGAAAGAACAGTTAATCTAAAATACTTTAAAATAAAATCCAGGTTTATGTAGTTACGTTTTTATACTGTTATTAAATAAATTACGTGTCAGGTTGATCTGGCATGCAACAATATTTTTAAATCAAAAAGTAAAATGGCCATCGTTACGTACTGAATTGCGAAAATATAAAATAACGGCGAATCATAACCTAATAAATTAATTGAGTTTCAACCAGACTGATTGGAGATTATGAATAATGATTGGCTAAAATACGAAGGTCAAGAGAGTGAGAGAGAAAGAGAGAGAGAGAGAGTGTGTGAGAGATCAAAGGGATCTGAGTATAGTCGCTAGTCCTTCAATCTAAAAGTTTAACTAATCCAGGCTTTTGTTAAAGCCCGGCTGTATTAATTTTTTGTATTTAAGGAATTAATGAAATGTAAAGACTAGGGTAAGTCGCCCAGGGACTATGAAAGAGTACACTACAAACTAATATTATTAGAGTATTGTATGTTGTAAGCTACAAAGCTGATATTAGTTTTTTCATGTGTGTATGTGGGTGTGTTTGTCACTAATTTTTATATGTAAAATATTTCTAATTTAGATAGTAACGCAACCATCATTATATACTAAATTGTGAAAATAATTAGCAATCGCCAGTCATAAAATAAGAAATTGAAGGAATCAAGAGGATTTTTTAAATAAGTGTAAATTTATTATATTTTAGAAGGTCGGTTATATAAAGTAAAGCCTCGTTGTATTTTTGTATAATAAATAAAATATAAAAATTAGGTTGACCTGGAAATAATTTCTATTACACCAGGATTCTTTTTGGCTACAAATGAAACGACTGTCGTTAAGTGGTAAATTCTAAAAAAAATATATTGCAGGGTGGTGCCTAAAAAATTACAATTAATACATTGCTAGCACCTTGATATATATAGACTTCTTTTTAAAACCTACAAAACTACGTAAACTATTCAAAGATAACTAACGCTGAATTATAAAACTATAAAATATAATAAATTGTAAAATACAGATAGAAAATATCAAAGAAAGTAGTGAATTAAAGAATGCCAAAATATTTCGGACTTTAGACTAAAAAAGTTTATTAAAATCCAGGCGATGTCTTTTATATTTTGTCTTTTGTTACGTTATTTAAACAAAATATAAAAATAAGGATAAACTAGAAATAATTTTGATATACAAAATCTGGAAAATAAAATAGTAAATTTTACAAATATCTACTAACCGTGAATTATAAAATAATAAATTGTAGTACTAAAAGTTACTCCATTGTTTTTGAAATATAAAAGAAAAAACAATAGAGGAATTTACAAAAATACAAAAAATAAAGACCACTTATTTAATATGTATTTTAAAAAATGTTTTGTCTGCAATAGATCAAAAAATAAGTATTTTTGGACCAGTTTTCTTTATTAACAGTAGCAGCTGAAAAAAAGTGTACGCAACGCATTTGTCCTGAAATTTACTCACTCGTCCAGTAAAATATCACTTGTTCGATTTATTACGTAAGTAGATGTTACTTTAGCTTTAATACAAGGCATTAAATTAGATAATTATTATATTGTTAAAATTTGCGATCATTTGAAAATATATTTTAATGTATTTTATTATTATTATTGATATTATTATTAATTTTTTGATTTCTTAAATTACCATCGTCATTTAAATTTTATTTTATTAAAAATGTTAAAGTTGCCATGGAAAGTCTAAGCTTTCTTAAAGACAAAGTACTGTGTACACGCTATATTATTATTAATAAATGGTAGACTTTTATTCTTTTTATGAATTTTTAGCTACTCTTACTCATAACAACAGTTCTGTAACATCAGGAATATCTTTCAAAAAGAGGAATATTTAAAAGGCCAATTATGCTCCTTTACTAAGGTTAAGAAGTTAAATGTGATTTTGTAGGAATTTTAGCCAAATAATGTATAATTTTACTTTAATAAATAAAGGCAAAATTTCACGTCCAGATTCACTAAGAAAGTTTAAGATTTAGTACTGGTTTAAATTAAGATCTTATAGTTGATCAGATATGTTTTGACAAGTTTTTGTCCTATCCTTGTCATTACAAACTTATGAATTATTGTGATATTTCAGCGATTTACTTGGTTTCCAAATGATTTTCATCTTGGAACGAGTTGCTGTAATGAATTTAATTCTATTATTGTTGAAAGTACATACTAAAATTGTCCTTTTCCTGATACATGTGCGAAAAAGCTTAGAAATAAGTTCATAGAATAAAACTTAGTTGCCTTATTCTTAGACTTGTCAGTTTAAAACTTTTGATTGTCAAATTAGACCGGACTAGCATTGGAGAATCTGGCTGTAAATATTTAATTAAAAAGGTGGAAATTAATGTTAACCCTCTGAAAAACCTAGAACTTAAAAGGAATAAAGAACAAACGTTTTTTTGAGTTTTTATTACTTAACTTTTTGACGGAAAATTTTTATTTGAAATTTAAAAATACTGAAATTAAATTTAAAAAAATATATTATTGGTTCCTTTACATTTAGTTTACATATGCTGCTAATTTTTTTACATTTAAAAGATAAATTTATTAAATTATAACTTTCAATTAAAATTGACTACTTACCCAAAAAACATAAACTTGTGATACAAAAGCGAAACAAGTTATTCCAAGAACTATCACTTTGGCTCGGGAGACGGTACAGATATATTGCCGTCTCAAAGGGTACTTTACTGCAATAAACCTTTCAATGGTAAAAGCTACCGTTAGCCATACGCTTAAAAAAGCACACACTGAACTCAGGTATACGAATAGCTGACAAAATCCCTCTTTGTTGAATAGTTCAAAAATCTCGTTAAAACTGCAGTAGACTATAAATACAACAAACAGGAATCCAAAATCGGAAGCCTAAAAACGAACAAAAATTGGTATAGTGGATGTTTCCTGAACATGATACAGGATGTTACAAATTCGAAGTGCACCATTGGGACCTCGTGAACGGTAAAGGATCCAACGAAGGTTAAATTGAGACAACAAAAATTTGTATTTTTGTTCTCTACAAGATGGTGTCCTCAGACTTTGAGTTCGATGTTTCGTTTTCGGCATCAACAATTTAAATACCGGCTTGTATGTTTATTGTAGTAATATAAGCATCTTAAGTAGCTTTGATGTGTTTTATCCTTAAAAATTTAACTTTCCCTAAAATCCCTAATAATATGGAAACAGCAAAACCCTTTACCGATCTTAAATGAGTTAAAAATCTTTTAAGAGTTGCTGTTAAATGTAAGAATTTTTTGCATTTGAGGATTTTTTATTATTATTTATTTATATGATTTTTTATTAAGTTGTGTTTTTTCACTTTAAACAATTATATAAATTTAAAAAGTTTTAAAATAATGGATAGGCCTAGTTTAATTCTACTCATAGAGTACAATGTTTTATTTAGTCTGAAACGCTGAAATCTGATTAAAGTAATACTGTTTTAGGATGCACTTAGCCATTAAAATAACAGAACTGCAATAAAAGATATAGGTCTATATATTTAAAAAAATACCTAATGATAGGGTCCAAAGATGGAACGTCAGACTTGAGATCTAAAAGCATCATCTTGTAGAGGACAAAAGTGAAAATGCAAATTTATTTTTATTATCTCTTTAAATAAAGTAAAAATAAACATCTATTTTCGGTTTTTATGAATATCTTCGGAATTACTCGGAATATTCAAAATTTCTTGTCATATTCGCCTCCAAATTTGCATTTTTGTCCCAATTTCACCATTGCGATATATTTTACCACTTACGAGCTCTCAAGGGTGAGCATCAAATTTTTAACACCCTGTAGTTGAGACTTTAAGTCCTAACGTCTATATCACTGTGGGGAGTTTATAGTGAAAAAATAATTTAATGGGTATATTGCCACTGTATTGTTAAAAAAAAATTAGACTGAAAAATAATAAAATCTCTGCATTTGAAAGTATCAAAAATAAAACAAATCGTGAAGACAAGTTTTTTCCCGTAATTTGACAGAAACTTTTAATTAAAAGGTTGTCCTACCCTGACCTATTTATATTGAACTATTTGTTTTGCCCAAAACCTAATTTGATCAAAACATAATATGTTTCTGACATTTCCAAACCTAATTTCTAATCTTGTTATCAAAGAAGCCATAAAATTTTGAATCAGGAAACTAACTAATTCCTGCATTTAGAAGCTCGTCAAAAAGTATAGTTGTTTTAAAAAATTAAATTTTTGTATAATTAGGGATTGTCAGAACGAATCCTTAGATATTTTTGTTAATTATTCGTATAATTATTTATTTTTATTTTATCTAAATTTATTGATTAGCGAAACTTTAAAATTACAAATTATGTCAATTTTTGATATTTAAAGAAGAAATAATTTCATTTCTCCCAGCAAATTTCAGTAGAAATATTGTTGAAACATGATAGCAGTTAGTTCTTCTAAACAAAATCCGTGGATATATCGAAAGGAAAGAGACGGATTCCCAACAGCACTGCGATGAGCGAGAGAAGGGATTTTTCTTGTAATGGCCGGGTCATTGTCATTGATGAGTCGAATAGCTCTCTCTTGGATAGGTGATGCTGCTCCCCATACGTGGAAAGAGTATTCTAGGTTAGGTCTTATTTGGGATTAAGGGCTTGTGCCAGCTGAGATCGCGATGCCAACATAATCGAACGTTTCTTTATTTTGTAGTTCCTGGCCAATTATGTAGATGGGATAAGTGTTTCTGCATATTTTGCGTGACTGGGAGCAAGACTGGCGTTAAACTAAACAAGGTTTCGGCACCCCAGTCTATCACCTATGGTTCTTTGGCGACAAAATCCATACGGTCTGTCGTGGATGAGTTTGTGTTTGTCCAGATATTTTAGAATTTGCAATGTGATAACTTTTCCATAATCTTGCGTGAGAGCAGAAAGAGAAAAATAGGTGTATAATTAGATGGAAGGGACTTGAAATCTTTTTTGGGTACAGGCTGCACACAAGCAAGTCTTTTAGCTCTTTGGAAAGATACACTTTGTCATGGGAGATCTAAAAAAGACAAGTCAATTTGAGTGCAAGCTCTGGAGCGCAATTTTTTAGGACAATTGCTGGTATGCCATCCGGAGGACCTTTTTGGTGTCAAGATGACAAATCTTTGTAATTTTAAACATTTATTTTACAAGAACACTTAAATGTCTAGGACATCAAAACTGAGTACAAAGAAATTAATTTCGGCAAATATACCTAAGCAAACCCGCCAAAATCTGAAAAATTTTGAATAACATAATGACAGTGACATGACCAAAACTTAACTCGTATACTCGAAAATTTAAATTGAAAAAGGGGGTTTCTTGTAAGTACTGGTTTATTGATGAGTCACTTTTGGGTGGTATCAAGGATGTTACGTGTCGAACGTGATGCCACTCTCCAGATGTGGGAACAGTATTCTAAGAAAGGTATTATTTGGGAATCATAGAGAGTGTCTTAGTTGATAGAAGAGAAATATTTTCTGGCTGGGAGGAAAAACAAAATTACTTGAAGAATTAGTTAATATCTTATTTAAACAGAGAAAGCTAAACTTTTTAGACGCGAACATTATTATTACTTACCGCTAAGGCAGCTAAATAATAACTGGAACTTCGCAACTTTAAGTGGGTGGTTAATAACACCAAAAACGACAAAAAGTTTCCAACGAATCCGACGATAATAATTACAGGAATATAAAAGGTTTTCAGTATCTGAAGGTACCCAGAATATGGGTGACACATTTCAGCAAAACCCATTACTTGAAAAAAGTCTCCACTGTCATTGTAGGAGACGTTTAATGTATAATCATATAAGTCCTCAAATATAAAAATGTGGCGCGTTGAATTTTCTGGTGCACTAAACATGTTTTATGTTTATATATCACTCAATGGTTTCACTATATTAAGTTTTATATCATACTTTAACCTCGTTTATTTTCTTGTTTGTCTATAATATTTCCCATTTACCACTTGGAATATCTATAATAAAATCCTATATTTAACTTAAACTTTCGATATATTGCGTAATAAAATAATTTATTAACTATGTTTTTGGAAGCATTTACTTGTGTTGTTAGATCTGTTAAAAATGTATTATTTAATAAAATGTAATATTGGAATAAAAGGGTGTTGCTTGTGCATAGTCAAAACCAAAACAAAAATTAACTAAACCGTTTATAAAGCCCAAGTAAGTATAGTCGGGCCGTTCTAAGAGTTAATTATAAAAATCTGATAATCTACTTTAACAAATCTAATAATAAAGATAATTCACATTTTATAAATGCATTTTGTGCATTGTAACAGTATAAACTACTGGAAACTACTGAATGACAGGAGCAAAAAACTATTACACGCCGAGGTTCCACATTGATTTTTCGGCTTTACCATTATTTCTATTGTAGTTCATCGTTGTATCTAAATACACTTAATCACTTCGAAAAAATTTTCAATCTAAAAGTACTTAATTTCCAAGATAAAAAAAATGCTACAACTGTTACGCAAAATATAAACGTTCTCTGTTAGTGGTAAAACAGCTGATAAGGGATCAAGGCGGTGTTGCCGTATATTTAGTTTGATTCGCCACATTGCCCGTTACGTTCCGTTGTTTTTCGTAGGTTGACGTCAGATGGGAAACATAATTTTTGAATTTGGTTGTGTTGTAGACTTTAATATTTTTGTTATTATCCGTCCCACCCATGTAATTTTTTGCATGCGTGTTTCAATTAACTGATCGTGCAATAATATAGCATATTTGACAAATTAACATGGTCTTAGGATTGTGAAATCTACCTAGATTCCTTTAGAAATGGTAGAAGGGTTGATGGCCTGTGGGTTTATTCAACACGGGACGCCATTCAGGATTTTCAAACAGAATTTCCACATATACTCATGGATTTTGATCAGTTTCGCCAAGTTTTGACTAGATCTGTGGCTTTGTTTAAATATAGGAAGTGTGAATAGAAAGGAAGGCAGTGGGAGACCCAAGGTTCGCACTGCAAAAAAAGTAGAAGAACTAAGGCAAATTGGTGACGAACACTCACAAAGCCCTATTCGGCGCTTAAACCAGCAAGTAAATGTACCCTACGGAACCTGCAATACAATCCTGAAATGTGACCTGCATATGCATGCTTATCGTCTAAACTCAGTCCAAGAATTGTTACCAAACGACAAGCAGCAGCGAATGCAATTTTCAGAGTGGTTTATGGGTAATTTGCACAATAACGAAAACGTATCTGAAAAAAACCTTTTTTACTGGCGAGGCATGGTTTTACCTCTCTGGTGATGTAAATTCTCAACAAATGAGAATGTGAAGTACTGAAAATCCACATCTCTTTATAGAGAAGCATCTGCATTCACAGAAAGTTGGCGTGGGAACGGCCATATCGGAAAGAGGTTAATTGATCCGATTTTTTTAAGGGACTCTCAATTCGGCGCGATGCCGTAATAAAATTTTAGAAAATATTGTAAACGCATTAGCCGATAAATAGATGCGACAATGCTACTTCCAGCAGGGCGGAGCACAAATTGATGTAACTCTTGATAATTTAAATTTCGAAGACCGAATCATTAGTCGTAATATGCAAGTTAGGTGGCCACCACGGTACTGCGATTTCACGCCGTGCGACTTTTTTTTATGGCCACGCATTAAAAACCCAGTTTTCAGAACTCGTTATGAAAATTTAGAGGACCAGCGGGCTAGAATTACAAATAAATTTCAGGAGATTAACACCGCCCCCCAAGTGCTCACCAATGTTTTTGATGCTGTAAAAAGAAAAATGAGAACATGTTTGGAAGTAGAATGTGGACACGTCTCTCATTTAGTTTAAATTTATAATTTTTAGGTTATTGGTTGTTAGGTTTCTTTTAAATTCTGTATTATGCAATGACAATAATGTAATTTTCTTAAAAATAAAAACTTCAGAACTTGACAGTTTTATTTGTCATTCACATATACCTTTTACCTATACTACCTTTCAAAAGTAATAATTCAAGACATGCGTAATTGATGCCACGGCTTACTTTGAGGACGTTTTTTTTTTGATCTTACGTTAAACTAGTTTTTCTAAAAGTGCTATTTATTTATTTTTGTTTATTGATTGACAAAGTGGCAGTCTCGATATATTTGCCAGGTAATGTCAGAAGAAAAAAGCAAATATAGACCTAATAATCATAATATTTAGGCTGAGATTTAACAATTTAATGAATACAGAATTCAACATAGTGTGATATTAATTGAATTCGTTCTATTTTGTTGAATATTATGCCGTTTTGTAAACTAAATTAATTGCTATTCTGGAGCCTAAAGTTATCGCACCGTAACATTTTTGCTTTGAGAGCTCACGGGAAAATGGAATTTCTCTACTCTAAACAGAAATATATAATGAAAAATATTTTTGGTTTTTGTGCTCGTTCCAAAACTGTCATGTCAGTCAGTTTCTGTAAAATACGATTAATTACTTAATTACAGAAAATCGGTAAATATTGGTCTTTTCGTAATTTTTTTTCAAATTATTATTTCAAATGAAGACTAACCAAGAACATATAATTTCCGAAAAGTTTGAATACCAATTAAAGCCTTAAATTGTAAATAGGCTTGCCTGTGACATGAAATTGTGATCACGATCAGGAATAATATGAGGTTTGCTGGATCGTGACATTTTCGTATACCTTAAAATCCTCGGATTGATTATGGGCTTTACTCGGTAATTCTAAAGCTAGTAATAATTGTTATCCATTAGTATGTGGGTGTTTATGCTCCGCATATTACTGGTTATTCGATACTCCTGTCATAATTTGAGCTAGGTCATTGTTTTAAATCTAGGATAGTCCTATTCTGAATAAAAATCAGCAATATATACCGGGTTAGTCAACGATTGCGCGTAGTAATTTTATGCCTTGAAGATAAGATGTAAATAAAAAATAATAAGCTTTTGTGTTAAGGTATGGTAGGATATTCTGCAGATTTTAAAAATATAGGGTTATATGGGGTGCCCTCAAGAAGTAGGGTGTCACAAAGTTAGGTTTTTTGAAATGGGACACCCTGTATTTGAAAGGATTTTTGAATTTTACGTGTAATTTCATTTTCACTAATTTAATATACGAAAAAGTCATAGTTTCCAAGACAATTGTAATGAAAATTTAGCATTTGCATATCTTTGTTGTGAAAATACTTCTTAAATTTTGACTACAAGCGATTCATAATTTGTATCCTAAGTAACTTAAGCCAAAAAAACGTACCTATCCACTATGAAATATTTGACATCTCATTTACAGGGTGTTTGATGTCCAAATTCAGAAGACTTCTAATTAAAAATTTCACTTTTATCAAATGTAACACCCTATATATTTTTCGGTCATGTAATAGCTTGTACATTTCGTACAGAATGCCCTATCCCTGTCTCTACTAGTTTTTGAAATATTTTGATTTTTCGGGATTTTCTCTTCTCGAAATAGCAACTTTTGTCAATGGATCTCAGTAGGCATGGAAAACAAATGAAAATGATGTTAGTGGATGACATTAAGAATCAAATCGGTTTTAAAATTAAGAGTTTTGACTGTAAAGATTATTGTCCAGTTATTTATTGTCAAAATGAATTTGTCCAAAAATTAATTATTCGATATATGGTTTGGGCGAGGCAGATAAAAATTGTCCTTTTGCCGAAAGATTATACAGGATGAAATATTCTGAGCGACGAGCACCCAATCAATGGAGTTTTCAAAATTTAATGGAACGTTTTGATCCAACCGGCTGTGTGGAACGTTCGAAACGCGAAGTTGTCAATAGAATAACTACAAATGGTGAGAAAGAACTCGAAATACTGTTACAAGTTCAGAAGTATCTCCAAGTTAGAAGCCGTAAATTAGCTTCACTGTGTGATACGACACAGTCAACGGCAAACCGAACAACGCACAAGTATAAAAACACCCGTACCATATTGAGTTACATCAGGAACTTCACAATGAAGATTTTCGAAGGCGCGTAAATCACTGTCAATTTTTACGTGCCCAAATCGAAGTAAACTAAAATTTTTTAAAATTTATAATGTTGTAACCCAACCCAACCTGAATTTTTTAAACTCAAAATTTCGATGCCTGCCGACAGCTTTTTTTTCAAACAGCTGTCGTTTTTACAAAAAAAACTTTAAAATTTTTTTCCTAGGTCACATTTTAGCTATTGCCCTTTTAAATTAGAAAAAAATGTTTTGTTACGTTACAGACAATGCCTGAGAAATCACGTACACCACCAGTAAGGATTTTCGAAAGAGGGTCCTACGTATCGGCTCATATCTCCGCCATTTTAAAATGTTTTTAAATCGTTACTATTGCGAATTGTTCATAAAACTACTATGTATACACGGTGTCCCATATAAGAATGCACACTACAGGGATCTCGTAAACCAGAAAAGTTGCGCTTTGCTGAACCCTTCAAAGTCGCGATTCGAAATCTAAAAATATCCGATTACTTCCGAAGATATTTGGGAAAAACCGAATTTTCCCGATTTGGTTTTTATTTTTTTCTGACTCTATTTAAAAAGATATGACAAAATAAATTTCACATTCTCATTGCCACTTTTTCTGCTCTACAAGCTGGCGTTCTCAGATTTTCAATACGACGTTTCGTTTCTTCGCAACCATCATCAACTTCATTTTTTTAAATAGTCGAAAAATTTTGTTTTATTCCTAAAAAATTCTAATTTTAATTATAAATCCCACGAGATATCGCTTCTTACATTTATCCGACGTTTCGGACGAAAAAATCATCATCAATATTATTTGATGATTATTACGAAGGAACGGAACGTCGGATCAAAAATCTAATTACGCTGTCAAGTAGAGGAGAAAAAACTACATGGGAATGTGGATTTTATTTTGACCTGTCTTCTTTTGTGAAATCAGAAAAAAATTAATTGCCAAAATTTATGTTTAAAATTTCAACAATAATTTGTAGATTTTTTTTTGATTCTACTGTAAGAGATAGATTAAAATAAATTTTACATTTGTATTTTCGTTTTTCTCCTCTACAACATGACGTCATTAATTTTTTGATTCTACGTTTTGGCTTTTCTCGACCATTATCAACTTTTTTTTAACTGTTTTAAAATAAAATTTTCCGATTATTTAAAAAAAAGTTGATAATGGTCGAGAAAAGCCAAAACGTAGAATCAAAAATTGAATGACGTCATGTTGTAGACGAGAAAAACGACAATACAAATGTAAAATTTATTTTAATATATCTCTTACAGTAGAATCAGAAAAAATCTACGAATTCTTGAAATTTTAAACATAAATTTTGGCAATTAATTTTTTTCTGATTTCACAAAAGAAGACAGGTCAAAATAAAATCCACATTCCCATGTAATTCTTTCTCCTCTACATGATAACGTAATTCGATTTTTGATCCGACGTTTCGTTCCTTCGTAATAATCATCAAATAATATTGATGATGATTTTCTCGTCCGAAACGTCGGATAAATGTAAGAAGCGGTATGTCGTGGGATTTAGAATTAAAATTAGAATTTTTTAGGATAAAACAAAATTTTTCGACTATTTAAAAAAATTAAGTTGATGATGGTTGCCAAGAAACGAAACGTCGCATTGAAAATCTAAGAACGCCGGCTTGTAGAGCAGAGAAAGTGGCAATGAGAATGTGAAATTTATTTTGTAATATCTTTTTAAATAGAGTCAGAAAAAAATAAAAACGAAATCGGGAAAATTCGGTTTTTCCCAAATATCTTCGGAAGTAATCGGATTTTTTTAGATTTCGAATCGTGACTTTGAAGGGTTCAGCAAAGCGCAACTTTTCTCTAATTTAATCATCTTTGTATCTCTTCTGGTTTACGAGATCCCTGTAGTGTGCATTCTTATATGGGACACCGTGTATATTAAGTGAAATAAAGATTTTTTTATATACTTAATGGCTGGGTCAAAAAAAAAATATTTTTATACCTATTTTTCCGAGCGCCAGGGTGGCGTAACCCCTGAAGTCAAAATTTAAGTAGTATTTTCACAACAAATTGATGCTTGCAAATTCTAAATGTTCGAATTATCTTGAAAGCTAAGACTTTTTCGTATAATAAAGCACTAGTGAAAACGCTATGAAATTACACGTATCATTCAAATATCCATTCAGATTCAGGGTGCCCCATTTAAACAATCTAACTTTGTGACACCCTACTTTTTGAACGCACCCTGTATAATTCAAAATATTTTTAAAATGTGCAGAATATTCATGATACAATAAAATGAAGATATTATGATACCAAACCGTGTCAAATTCATTCAGGTTCGCGCATGACGTCACGCTGTGAGTTACTTTTGAAATTTATAACGCGCAATATAGAGTTTAAGTTAGTTATAAGTGACTTAATATAAATTATATTGGCAGTATACTTTGCCTCCTGCTCATAATACAAATTTTAAAGTATATGACTTAAAATAATCACGTAAATAAAGGAATACATTAATTTAAAATAATAGATATTGGTAAGTTGCCTGCCAATTGCTTTCTGTGTATTTATTTACGTGAAAAGAAAATATAAAAAATTTCATAAAATAAAACTATGCCTAATAATTAAATTAATAGTTTTTATTTAGAGGCATATTCTTATTAAAATATATACATTACCTACAGAGTCTTCCGAAAATATGTTATAAACAAGAATTTTTTTGTTCCTATAATTTGTCAAATATTTTATGCGGGGGACAAGATCTGTATATTTGTGACGGTCACATGATTTTAGGGTAGAATATTTTTGGCTTTTTACACTTTAAATAGTAAATTATTAAAAAATTATTGTGTTCTTTGATTTTTCAAATTAAAAAATTCTAAGATGCCAAAAATTATTCTAAACAAGACAAAAATATCTAAATTTACGAAATTAGGTAAAACAAGAAATTATTTTTTAAGAAAATAGCCTTTTTTCAGTCTCTTTGTCGTATTTTCTCGGTTAAAGTCTATTGATTCGATACCGAGGAGGCTTTTAACGATTTTATTTTTTGTCACAGTAAACTATTTTACTGAAGCGGGTTTGTAAAAGCATTAAACATATTTGACATTCATGACATAACGCAATTCATGCTTTAAATTACGAGTACCTCCCTAATCACTTTCGTTAATATGTCTAAAACAGAGTATAGCATTTTTCACATTAAACTTATCTTCTCGTTTGCACAGACGCTTCCAAACACTTTGTGTTTCTTTCCCTTTGGAGGAGCTAAAAACTTCAATATCGGGCATAAAGCCCTTGCATTGATTGTCCCCATCACAACCATATACAACACACCTCATTTTCACTTTTAAACTCTTAAAAGTGATATAAAAACACAAAAGAATAACTTTAAAACACAACGCGATCTTAACAAAGACGTGTTTCGTTTACAAAATATGGCGGAATTACTCACAGCGTGACGTTCATGGCCACGCCTACCTGCGCGGTGTCATATCTTCTTTTATTTGTATCATGCAGAATATTGAACCATACCTTAGCACAAAAGCTTATTGTCGACAAATCTTTTCTTCAAGCCATAAAATTACTCGGCGTAATTGTTGGCTCACCCGTAGAGCCATTGACAATTCTAACTTTCAGGTCTAAATGGAAACGAAAAGCATATCTGAAGTCATCAATGGCTCTACATATTGACTTAAGCCAATTTTAAAATTAATTTATTACATTTCGTAATAATTCCAAAATATTATCAGTATTTTTTTTTAATTAGAAAAAATTATATTTGAAAATATACCAACTTTCATTAATGAAATTAAGCTGGTTCTAAATCCAAACATATTTGTATTCTGTGTTGTTTGGTTTTGTGAATGAAATATAAAAAATTAAAAAATTAATTTTTATATTTTTGGAATTTAAACGGCAATTCATATTTCTTTTGCTTAAATCTCACAATGTCGTTTTTATATTTTTATTACAATACAAAATTAAATTGTCTTTGTAAATTTTTCATTTTATATTAAACCTTTCTTATTTTAATGTAAAACCACAGCCAACAGAAAATGATCGCAATTTAATTGTTCATTTTTAATTGAATTCCCAATTTATACTTTTCATATACAAATGGAAAAATAATGCACATCAGAAAGTTTGGACTGTCAGTGGCTGTAGATACATATTTATTTAATCTAAAACGTTAAGAAAAACTTTTTATATCTAAAATGTTGTGAAATTCTATTTTCACCACAAGCAGATGTTATTTCGAAGTTCTCCTGTTACTTGTAAAACCATGATGCTTTGTTAAAAGTTTTTTAGATCGGGTTTCAATAAAATGTTACGTATCTCGACGAACATTTTTTCATCAGTTAACCAAATACAAGCTGAAAAATATTTTATTTATTTATTTGTTTACCATATCTGAATTCTAATCAATATTTTTCGAGATAACAATAAACATTTAAAAAATTGTTAATTTACACAAATATTACAACTAATGATGTGACTTTTTTCTGCAAAATTTTATATACAGGGTGATTAAGGAAAAAATGTCAATGTTTTAGGTAGGTATTCAGAGTTCCAAAATAAACATGCCTTCGATTCTCAACTTTTGCAGATATAAAGAGGGTAACATTGTTGAAGAATATAAATGATAAGGCATAAGAATTTTATTTTTAATATATTGTTTCCAGGCAACCGTTAAATACTAATAAATGGGTGTATATCTGAGAATGAAGAGATTTCATAGCGATATTTGGCGATGAAAAAAAAACTAATTGCTATAGACAGATAGGTGGAAAAGGAAAGTTTTGCGCTACATAAGTTAAATTTGTCAGGTAACCCACAAAAAAAATATTTTTTTTTGACTTATAGGCATTCTTTGAAAATTATAAAAACACGGAACAGACGTGCTGGCACGGAATAGACAAAAATCATTTTATTTATTAAAAAGACATTTAATTTTTCAAATAAAATTCAAACGCTTAATACAAAAACGAGCCTAAATGCATTTACTAATTAAAATACATAAAAAACATTATTATTGATATTATAAAAAAGTTAATATAAAAGTTAGTAAAAAATTTTCAATTTTCTTTCTGATATCATTAATTGTTCGAAAATGCATGGTTTTAGGTCTTCTGTGGAGTGTATCTTCATTGCGGTTTTTGATTACTGACTTTATTCCGTATTTAAATATCTTCTCACATTTTGATTCTAACCTATACTTCATTACTCTTCCATGAATAATTTTTTGAAATACGTACTTCTCTTTCCTTTGCAATTCTTGTTAATTTTCCGATAACTGTTCCTTTATTGCTTGGCCAAAAAGTAGCTGCTCTTTAACTGTATTCTGATCAGTCACTGCCTCATTTAAGAATTGTTCCACCCGTGTGTTTGAAGTTTCTGATGTGGATGAATGAGCAGCTGTATTTTCATTTGATTTTTCTAGTACGCTTTGTACGCGCTAATCTTTTTTTCCACAATTCCCCCCTTTTCATAAGACTACCTATTTCTTCTTCTGTTTTTTTCCTTTTGTCTATAGCGTTCTAGTATAATTTTTTTGGGGTCTTTTTTCTCAATAAAGTTTCCTGCCATCTTGTATTTTTGTATTATTCTGCTCCACTAGCTGCTACTCTGACTGTCAGCTGCCTCCTGTTCTTTTAATCGCATTCTACGAGTATGTTTCCGCTCCCTCCAACTTTTGCAATTTTGACCAAGCTCCCTTGCTGACATTTCTGCTACAACTTTCCTTTTTTTAATTTCCCTATAGCGAAGATACTTCTGTCTTTCTTGTTCCCTTTATTCCTCCCTTCTTTCAGGATTTTCCTTAATTCTTCGCCTACGCTCCCGTTCACTCTCTCTTTTAATGCGCTTTCTTTCTTCTTCCGAATTTTTAATTTTCGACATATTGTCTCCTACAAAAAAATAAAGTTTAACCATAATCCCTATTTTTAAGGATTAAAATGATACTTTTATTCTGGCAAATAACTTTTAATCCCGGAAATTTTAAAATATTTTTTTTTTTTGGCAGTAATTCAATACAAATTTGAATTGAGTATTTTTATTTTTGATACTACCGCTAGTCATTTTTACATTTTTTATCTGTTCGTTTTAAAAGAATTCGTGTCGAAAGTGCATAAAAAAGCGTATAAACCACGTAACTAAGATGTATTTTTGTTATATTTGAAAAATTCAGTCACACTTCCTGCTTAACAGTACATTCCGTGTCAAATTGTCTATCCCGTGATTCTTGAATTTCACGGGACGGACAGCCACGAGACAGACAAATTAGGACATTTTCACAAATAATAAAGAACCAACTAGATTAATTAAATTTGTATTTTAGACTATGTCTACTGTTTTTCCTAGCTAACAAAAAAAATCATACTGCAAAAAAAAATATCTAATATAAAATCTTATTTTGACTTACCACGGTACGGACAAAGTGTGGGTTTCAAAAATGAATAACCATAAAATTGTCTTCAAATGCCGACCTTTAACGGTACTTGACTCAACCTCGGACGCGGAAAGATCAAGACTGTTGATTCGGTCATCTAATGAAACTTTTCACCAACACCCTTCTGTTACCCCCACCGACTGAACTCGCTTTGTCGCGCCACTTTTAAGGGAGCACGTGACGGACTGATATTCTGGGGACACGTATTAAATACATGATTTTAAAAAATATAAAAAACAATTAATTTATTTTTTGATATAATGTATTATTTTAATATGTTACTGTGGCACAACACAAAACAGAATTATAAATTTATGATAAAAAAAGGGTTGATTTTAGATAATATCTTAACGTACTTTTTAAGGGGACAGGGCACGGAACGGAAAAAAGCCATATTTTTTGGTGATTTTTACCAATTTAAAAAAAAAATTTGCTAGAGTTCGAGTAAAAACTACAAACAGGACTAAATGAGGCACGTAATAAGATATGTAAATTTTCCATTTATTTTATATTTAAGAAAAAAACACTTAGGGCCACCCCTTCTCTCAATTTTGGGATATTCACTCAAATAAGGATTATGTTTATCATTGTTAAATCATGTTCAGCATTGGCAATTTAAGACAATTTATTCTGTAAACATTTAGCACGGGACTCGTGAAAATGGTTTCAGAATTAGGAGTAATTAAAATTTATATCTTCAGATTGACCAATTTTGTTTAGTTAGGTTTTAATTAGTTTTAGTCCTATCGCTGTTAAAAACTTGTCATTGAAAACTTAATTATTCTATTATTTCTGCAGTTTGCTGTTTTCCCAAGAATTTTAGTCTCGAAACAACTTGTTTAAATGAATTTTGTTTAAAATACGTGTTATTAAAATTACCCTTATCTTTATAAACTGACAGCAGACTTAAAATAGTTATTTGTTTTACTAGGCATAAAAGCACAATATTTAATGCCGCGGCTGGTGTTTCATAGCCGAGCGTAGCGAGGCTATGAAACCAGCCAAGGCATTAAATCTGCTTTTCTGCCGTGTGAAACATATAATTTTTTCTTCAAATTTGTTCCAATTCCACGCAAAATCGACTTTTCCATATTTAAATTGCGTTTCATTATCAATATCCAAATAACTAAATTATTTTATCAAAGGTAACCGGGCCCTGCGTTACTATGTTTACCGCTGATGATGTTTGTTGAATATGTTTGTTTACTGTTTACTTTGTCATTGTCAATTTTTTCTGCCTAGGCAGTAAAATTGGACTTTTTCTGCCTAGGCATTAAAAGTACAACTTCTAAGCCTGCCAAGTGTCATTAAAAGGCCGCTTTTAATGTCATTTGGAGAAAAATAAATTTATAGTACAAATCTTAGTTATGTTACCCCTGTATGTATCTTGTGTGAATCTGGCCGCTAATTTCTCTAGAGATGAATTGTCAGAAAATATCAACGCTGAACAGACTGTGAAACAAACATAAGTCATATTTAAACCTGACAGGTTGAATCCATCGTTGACTAGTTATAATTTATTAAAAATAAATGGATACACTATTGCTAAGGTCAGTCTCATTTGACAGACAAGAGTTTAAGATGACAAGTGTAAGAATTAGACGACTAAATTTTGTGATATGAATTTATTTGTAAAATTTTTCTCTAGCTTGCAAATAAAAAGGCATTTGAAGTATACAGGGTGAGTTTCTTAAAGTGTTATAAGGCGATATTTTGAAAACAGTTTAAAATACTTTCATGATATTTTTATTAGTTAATAGGGAGATGAGGGGACATATTTAAACATATTTTTGACATTGATCCCCTCTCTCTATTTTGAGGCGTGGGGGGTAACTTTGGTATTTTAAATGGGATGGTGTACGTTTGTATATAAAATTCGAATCTACGTAAAAAACTACGTATGTGTACAATTTTCTTTTTATTTGCTCTTTCGGTTACGGAATTATAATTTATTAGGATATAAATTTAAAAAAAAAAATATTTACCATTTCATTTAAACTTATTTATCGTCTGTTCTGCTTGAGAAGTTGTGCGAAATGTCCCCCTTCAATTTACAAACACTTTTTCACTCTTTTTCTAAATTAATTTCGTACCGGCTGTACATTTCAGGTCTCACTGATAAGCAGGCAAAGTGGATTCGTTCTTTCATATCATCTAAAGTTGTAAGTGCAATCGCCATCACTTTGTCCTTTACAAAATCTTATGAAACCCCACAGGAAAAACCCAATCAAATTCGAGGACCTAGCAGGCCAATTGAGCAATAAACTGAGAAATAATCGTTAAAACGACAAAATTCTCGACTGACTTAAATAAAAATAACACATTTTCATGGAAACAAATAATAATTCTAAAATAAGTGAACTTGATTTATTGGTAAAATTTATTAATTTTTTAAACTCAGTTAAAATTTAGCTAATCCTAATTCCGTAACGAAAGAGCAAATCACAAATTGTTTTGCGCACATACGTAGTTTTTTACGTATATTCGAATTTTATAAACAAAGGTACATCATCCCATTCAAAATTCCCCCTTAAAATAGAAAGATGGGAATACAACTGGGCTTTACCATATACAACCGACGCCGACCTCTTGAAATGTATTAAACTTACACTTATTTAAAAGATCCTCTTGGTTCCCTCAATTTCTTATTTTATGATTCGCAATCATCCCATTTAAAATTTCAAAGTTATCCCCCGCCCCTTAAAATGGAGAGAGGGGATAAATGTCAAAAATATGTTTAAACATGTCCCTTCATCTGCCTATGAACTCACCAAAATTTCATGAAAATATTTTGAACCGTTTTCGAGATATCGCCTTGCTCACCCTATATATACAAGTAGAAACAAGTTCAATGGTAAAAATCATTTGGAAATCAAGCAAATTACAGAAATAATAGAACGGCTTATAAGTCTTTAAAAAATGAAGGCCTCCGTTCTATGATAGAACCTCTAAATGTAAACTAGTGCTGTCTTAAACCTTTTTAGTAAATCTCGGCGAATTTCTTTTACGCCTTCGTTTTACATTCTTTAATAAAGTTACCCCCTATATCTCTGTAATTGTTGATAATAATTGGATCCATGCTTATAGGAAATTTTATATTTATTTGGGGTCACCGAATACCTACCTAAAATGCTGACAATTTCTTCTGAATCGCCCTACATGATATGTAACTTTGGTTTGTGAACTTTTGTTGTATTTTTGTATATAAACTTTTTGGTTATGATGCCAATTGCACAGCAACACCCTTTTATAACAATAAAAAATGCTTAGGACATTAAAAAAATCCCATATCTACTATGAATATTTTTTTTTTGGAAAATGATTTTTTTAAAGTTTGACAAGTTTTTTATTATAGCATACAAACTTTCTTCTTTTCTCTTTCCAAATATTACTATGTTGTTTTTATCTCACACTAACAACTCATTTATTTCTCAATGCTAATTCTATTAGTATTTACACGAGTTAACTTATTACTGCTCTTTATCACGCGATAGCAACACCTTTTCCTGCTTTTCAGCTTCCGAAGCAACAAGTTACACGGGGTGAGCGTAACTGAACGTAGGACAACTTGTCGAAGGGGTTATTTTGCGTAAACTCTAAATTCCTGAATTGCGCGGCATGTTGGCATTGGCAATGGGATGAAACGAGGTCTCCAGGGGGCATTTATTTACGTTGAATTTTATTGAATTCAAAATGAATCTCTTACTTTGGGCCAGTGTTGGGAAGCAACTAAAAGTTAATAATTAATTAATTGTAATCATATGATCTTACAATTACAATTAAATAGGTTGTAATTGTTGTTTTCAAGATTACAATTAACTAATTGTTAATTTTTGGGTTTCTAAAATTATTACTACAATTAACTATCAACTTTTTTAAAATATATTTTCTGGTTTGTAGTACAAACACATCTAAACGAATTGATGAATTTGGCTGAGGTTTTGCATAGGGGTTCCTCGGGACATAAAATCGGACATTTGATATATTTTCTTCTCATAAGTAGCATATAGAATGTCGCAATTAGACTTAAATTTTTGGTATTTAGATTATAAGTCTAGTAACTAACTGTCAATATATTTTCAAACTGGTCCGTTGGTGACAAGGAAAAATAAATACCGGTCCGCCCCTAAAAAAAGTTTGAGTAGCAATGTAATAGACTATACATATATGGTACCTGTGGCTACGCTCGCGTGAAAGGCAACACATGAGTCACGAAAATAAAATTACTGGCTAAGTCTATGCTTGCAATAGAAATATAAATATTCTTTTAGTAAAGAAAAAATCACCGAATAAAAATATTCACTATTTTTAAAGAAAATGTATACATACATTAGTTAATTTTCTTTTTATAGTTGCTTTTATTAATTGTAATTAAAATAGTTAATTGCAATTGACATTTAATTAATTGCAATTAAATTTAATTGTGATCGGCAATTATATTATTTATTTGCAATTAGATATAAATTGTAATTTGAAATTAATGTTAATTACAACTAATTTAATTGCAATTAATAGTTAATCAACTAATCAGTTAATTAGTTAATAAAATATTTAATTTATTAATACCCAACACTGCTTGGGGCCCACCAGAAAGGCAAGACAATAATCTGAAATTCGAATAATCTGAAATTCGACTGATCATTTTTAAACAGTTACAGCCAGATTCTTTAACTCTAGTCCGGTCTGATTTGACCTAAGCAAACCAAAAGTTTTAAACTGACAAGTGTAAGAATGAGACAACTAAGTTTTATACTATGAATTTATTTCTGAACTTTTTCGCAAATTTTTAAAAAAAAAAGGTAATTTTAGTACGTACTTTCGACAATAACAGTTCGTTCCAAGGTGAAAAATCATTTGGAAACCAAGCAAATCGCTGAAGTATCAGAATAATGCATAAGTTTTTAATGACGACTTATTAACAATGACAGGACAAAAGCCTGTCAGAACATAACTGAACCAATATAACAGTTTAAAACTGACAATGGTAAGCATACGACAACTAAGTTTGATACTATGGATTTATTTGTCAGTTTTCTCGCAAATCTATCAACAAAAGAGGAATACTGACTGAACAGAATACTGAAAGTAAATTAATTTCCTTTCATATACCCAATAAATAAATACATCACAGATATTTCAGAAATCATTTGAAGTGTTGCTTAACCTAACTTCAACAAATATTCAGAATATGATAAAAAATTATAAAATGGATTTTTATCAAAATTATAGAGGGGATCAACTTTATTAACAACATTAAACTCTAGGTTACAAATTTATTCGAACACTAACTCATAGGAAGTGTATCTTGTTTCGGTATGAACACTAATTGTTGTAAGAAAAACAACAAAACTGTAACAGCTGTAACATTTAAATGCACATTTAAGGATTCAAACAATAAAAAATCCAGAAACTTAGCAAGAGCTCTAGTTGACTGTTTTAGTGTTTTGCTTCCAACAGTAGTGTTCATACCATACCAGAACACAATATACACCTTATTATCCAGTAATTTTGGGCTAAAAAGGGAGAGCTTCTAAATAAATACAAGTACAGTGATTTATTTGTGCATACTTTTATTTTGACATAAATTACGTGCAGAAAGTCCATATCAAAATGTTGCACGCTAAGAGAATTATTGAAGGTCAAAGGTCGGAAAAAACAGTTTTTTTGCGAATATCTCGCTTTCTATTAGCTAGATGATAATTTTAGTTATTAGAAAAATTGTTTAACAGAAAATTATCTATAAAAAATATTATATACAAATTTTACGCACGACCAATTGTTTTCGAGAAAACGAGGTCTAATTTTTTTCTAGTAAGCCTTATACTCCACTGTATGGTCTATAGTATAGACTATAATCTACCCAAAATATGATTATTCTATAGAAAGACTATAGAAAATTCATGATACTTATACACACACTAACACTTCAGCTATGTGTTAAAATAAATAAATGTTTACCAATAAATCACTTATTTCAGAATTCTTATTCGTTTCCATGGAAATGCGCTCTTTTATAACGGAAAAGTAAATGAAATGAAGTTATTTGAAAAACGATTTTTGCATCAAGTTGCAGAAGCACTTAAGCAAGAGAATTGCTCACGAGATACTGTTATCAATAATGGAATACATTTTATTTGAGCAATGTATGGAGCTCCAAAAACAGAAGATTCCCTCGACAATTATCGGTACTTGAGTTTTGCTAAGCCTACAAGACTGAACAAGTCAGTAAAATTGTCATCACTTCCACCCACAATAGCAGCCGCACAGCAACATATTTATCGTATATATTATCAGGTACAAACTTGGCTGGGAAGGGATTTAGATCCTTAACAGTGATGATGGACATTCAAAAACAATTTCTTGGAGCCAGTTACTACATTACCTCCACCTGTGCCAGACGAACTCGTTAATTCTATTTTTTGTAACTGTACAAAAGGTTGTGGTTCAAATTGTGGACGCAGGAAAATAGGATTACCATGCTCTATAGTTTGTGGCTATTGCCGTGGCCAATCATGCTTAAATGTCGCTTCTCGTGACACTATTAGATCGATCCCATTGATATTTTCACATCAAATATGACTGAAGGAGATACCTTTATTGAAGATGAAGATAATAATGAAGAAGATGATGGAGAAGAAGAAGTGAATGAAGAAAATGATGAAGAAACGTCGTAATTAAATAAAACATGGATTAGGCCTAACGGGGAAACCATGCATTGCGCAGTTCATACTATCTCGACTTTATATCTCGAAAACTATTAGTCGTGCATGAAATACGTATATAACCTTTTTGTAGATAATTTTTTGGTAAATAATTTTTCTAGTAACTAAAATTGTTATACAACTAATAAACAGAGAGATATTCGCAAGAAACTGATTTTCTCGACATTTGACCTTGAATAATTCTCTTAGCGTACCACATTTTGAAATGGACTTTCTACGCGCTACTTATAATGTCAAAATCGAGGTATGTACGATACACACTTGTATTTATTTAGGAGGTAAATCCTCTAAGCATTGGACTACTACGAATTAGTATTCGGAAAAACCTTTAAACTATCGTCCAATGTTAATAAAATTGCTCCACTCTGTAATTTCGATGACTATCTAAAATACCGCTTGCAAGGCGCGTGGGCTGATGCTAGAATTTATTAAATTAAGTCAAAAGAGAAAAGGAAATTACATTTTGATGAAAAACAGATATAGTTATTTACAAAGCTGGTAAGAAGATTTTATTAAAAAATAACTCAGGTAGTCCAAGGGATGCTATTTATAGCGCGCCTTACATAGTGGTGGATGATATGGTACCAAATGTGTTAATTAAAATACCTATAGATAATAGACTAGTTCAGGTTCATAAAATAGGACCATATTTTATTTTGAAGAGGCGATATGGGTAGACATTTTTTTTGTCCTTTTTTAACTGTGGGATTTTAAATGGGATGATATACTTTTGTTTATAAAATTCTTTTAAAAAAACTATATTAGGGTGGAGTGATGTTGTACGTAGATAATAAAAATCTTTGTTTTTCAATATGGAATAGTTGCGAGAAGGTGCCTTTCTGCTTTCTTTAAAAACGTTTAAAATTGTTTTTTGTTAGGCTGAGATTTTGAGGTGCTTCAAGAGCCATAAATGTTGTATATTTTGATTTTTCTAGCTTAGTCTTTAAAAAAATTTGGAAACTTTAATTAAAAAAAAATTATTGGAATAGGTAAAAACTTATAAAATACAAGCTCAAGTTAAACGAAAAAAATCACGATTGCTTTGAACTTAGGTTTTGAAATGCCCCAAATACACCAAACTGAGGATATTAAAAAAATGTCTTTAATTTACAGAAACGACGTATGAAAGATATATTGGAACAAATTCTATCTACAAATTTATAATAAATAATATAATCGTACTTCGTCTCAAATAATGGCGTATTTTTACGAGATTCAAGTTTTCCTCTAATGTAGCCATCCCTGGACTCTGGTCCGCAAACCGCTTGCGATGCCTCTGTCACTAGCTTGATGCAACGTTCAACAGCTTAAGAGTGACAAGGGAATAATGAAACATTATTTTGAAATCCATTTTTGACTATTTTTAGTAGCATATCGGTAGACAAATGTGCTGTCAACGGAGGTTCAGTAACTTTTGAGTTCAGCCAAACTATTAGCTCAGAACTTCAAAGTTGAAAAAAGGAATGATAAATTCTCGGATATTTGACGCTTTCTGCTGCGACCTTGCCTTTAATATACGTCGATATGCTGGCTCTCTGATAAACTTTTTATCATCAGCCAACATACATAGAACGATATTCTCAGGATGACCGAAATAGCCATTCCTTTGAATGTCTGGATGTATAACTTTTTACAAACATCGGGAAGATAACGACTCTTATTTATTGTCTTCCATAAATGGTTTGCTTCGTTTGTGCGTGGCGAATTTAAATGTGATTTCAAATCACATTGGCCCATAAACGTTCATTACAAATGTTGCCAGACTTGTTCAATTTGCACTTAGGTTTATCGTTAAAACATAAGGCATAAAATTTTCGTAGCTGTTGTAAGTCATCTTGAGTGATAAATTTGATCTGGTTGTACATTTGCTAAATTGTGTGAAGATAGCGCTAAAACACCAAATGCCCAAAAAGTCCAAAGGAAAAGAAGAAGAGATAACTCATAACCTCAAAGCAAACTCCAAAGAGGAAGAAGAAGGAAAGACTGATAACCTGTGGGAAACGGAAAAACAAAATGGGTTTAGGCTACAAACACAAAAACTAGAAGCAGTACCTAAAAACTGATTTTACACAAGAATCTCAGAAGCCTGCAGACAAAAAATCCACTAGACCCGATCACCTTAAAGGCAGTAACGAAAATACTGGAATGCTAAAAACGACACAAAAAATGTCATTTTTATTTATATCTGGATCTGGGCTTGCTCCAGATGTAACAGTCATTGTTAACCATTTTCTGAAGCTCCAGCGCCAATCCACGGTATTCCAATAATCAAAACATCAATAGCTAAACTTAGAGTGATGCGTACAAATCGTACAAATACTAGAAGATCTTTATGAAACAAAGTTGGAGAGCTGGAAGCACTGACCGTTGATAAGGACATTGATATTCTCTGTATCATAGAACATCGGTTGATGAAAGTCGAAATTTGAATTGTTCAAATCTTAGGATATCAACTAGCTGCGTTCTCGGCAAGATCATACTCGACTGGAGGGGTACCGCTATTTTTATAAAAGACTGGCTTGATTTTAATGTGTTAAATGTTTGTACAAATTTAAATGTTGAGAAATGTATTGAATACTGTGGTATTTTAAGGGATTATAGGATATTATATTAATATTTTGAGTTTGTACCGACGTCCATCTGGGCATTTTGACACCCTTTTAGCATCCTTAGACGAGGCTCTTACTAAGTTGAGCAGCAATAAGCTGAACTGTCTTGGCAGGGGATTTTAATGTCAATTTTCTCATGAATGATGCAAATTCTTTAAAAATACAGAACCTCTTGGAAAGTCACAATTTGAATAGAACTATAAATGAAGCAACCAGAAATGAAAAATGCCTCGATAACATCTTTGTGGACGCTGAGATGAGGCTACACTCAACTCTTGTCTGTGACCTGGAATTCTTAGATCATAAAGGTCAGGTTATTCAGTTAAACATCCAAAAAAAAAGAGGAAGGTTTTACACATAACAAAACAACGTTTAGGTCAATCACTCATTGGGGAATACTTCTGTTTTACAACAAAATATAAGATGGGGTTTTGTTGGTACTAATGGTGTAAATGCTGATGATAAGTTTGCTGTGTTCATAAATATTCTGGAATGGGCTTACCTGGACTCTTCTCCAGAAAATATGTATAAAGTAAGGTCCGAAAAACCTGGAAAAATAAGATGATTTAGTGAAGAGCTTAAAGCAATGCGTGTACAACTATGCTTTTTATAAGAACTTAGTAAACAACTTAATCATGCAGATTTCTCTCATTTTTATAGGGCATTTAAAAAACAATACAAGGTCGAAATACGTAGGGCAAAAGTAAGGGCAAATAATAATATTATTCAGGGCTCAGACAATCCAACAAGCGCTGCGTGGGATATCATAGACATCCACCGAGATATAACAAGAAAGAAATCTCAGACACATAATATTACTCCAAATAATGTTAACGAATACTTTACTCAAATCACAAATTTTATAAAAGATCCATCGACTTTTAATACACTGAAAGCCACGTCGTACATATATGAATGACAGTGGCCTAGAGGGCCGCGGCTTATATTTTAAATTGCGTTTTGAATTCGTGCCCCCCTGGGAAACATTTTAGCGTACCTGGTTTTAGAAAATTTTGCTCAACATTTTTTTACAGCTTTAGAAAAAAATAATAATAATGGCGAAGTACCTTTATCGGCACAAAAGTAAAGTTTTGTTGTTTTACAAAACGACAAGGTTTTTATATAAATTAAAGGAAATAGCATACTTAAAATTAAAGATAGGAGAAATAAGTATTTTTTCTTAATTTCAAAAAGAAACCACCAACATTTCTTTTTAAATTTTTATTCTAGCTAAACTTGGTTTCTTACAAAACTAAAAGGTAAAATTCATTGAACAGAAACGTCTGTCATGCACATGTGGATCACGAGGCGCACCACGTTAAAATCGCTAAAATATTCCCCGGTGGGCCACGTCATTCATTTGTAAATGACAGCACCAAATGCTATTTTTATGAAAAAAAGTCTAAAAAACTTCTAAAAGACAAGCTGAAATCGATGTATTTTAGTAAAAATCACCGCAAAACCAAAGGTACGAAATGGTCCCTGACGAAATATTCATAATAGGCCCGTGGCACGCAATGTGTTGAACAACTACCTGACAAGTCAAAAGGTAAACTAATCATTCCTTCTCCAAAGTGAGTTTTAATGAGGTTGGTTCGTGATATTTTAAATGGGTTCAAAAACAAACACAGCCTTGACATCAATGGGTTAAATGTAAAATTAATAAAATGTATAAAAAATCTCATAATAATACCCCTTACAAAATTAATAAACCTATGCTATGAAGAAAATATTTTTTCCTTATCTCTGAAACGAGCCATAGTAACACCAATCTTTAAAAAGGGTGAATCCCAACTTCCCGATAACTATAGGCCAATAACTTTACTTCCTATTATTTCCAAAATGATAGAGAGGAACATGTCACTTCAGGTAGTACAATTTCTGAATTTAAATGACTACTTTTCTTCTTGCCAATTTGGTTTTAGGAGAGACAGGAGCACTATGCCAGGCATATTAGATCTTGTCATATAATTGAATCCTTTGACAAGCTGCAGTTTAATTTAGCTTTGCTGTGTGACCTCAGCAAAGTTTTCGACTGTGTTGACCATGGCATCCTCCTGCGAGAGCTTGAGAGCTACTGTTTCAGTTTTGAGAGCATCGCTCTCATAAAATCATATCTTCTAGACAGAACACAGGCAGTGAGACTGTTTGGGGTGAGAGCGGATTGACAGCATGATTAATATTGGGGTCCCGCAAGGCTCAGTATTGGGTCCCATTCTGTTCCTCATATTTATAAACGACCTGCCAGAGACTGGAGGGAACCTGAAGTACATGCTCTTTGCTGATGACACAACAGTGTCATTTGTTGCGGACAGCCTTGAAGTTGCCAAACAGGTTGTCTTCTCCCTTAGAGATATTTGTGGTGTGAATGATGGTGTGGATAACCTCAAGTTTCTGGAGGTCCATCTGGATCCAGGGCTGAAATGGAGTGCACACATAAATGAGCTATGCAAGAGACTAGGCAGGGATCTTTATGTAATACGGAATCTCAAGGGGTGTGTATCACATGATGTTCTAAAAACAACATTCTATTCGATATTCCATTCACAGCTTGCATATGCTATTCTTCGAGATATCGCCTTGTAACACTTTAAAAAACTTACCCTGTATAACACACTTATACAGTTTTTAAGGCAAACATCAATCTTACTTAGAAACGGTAAATTTAGATCCTGAATTTCACGGAAATAGTCAAACATCATGGAAAAGGAAAAACCTTTTTTTCATCGTGCCAGAGGCCAAAAACCCGCCATATCTACCCACTTGCTTTACTAAAAATCAGACAATACAGATGTTCTTTTTAAACATACATGAATTGATATCAAAAAGCGAAATGCCAGCTGTTTGGCGGAAAATCTTTCATTATTATATATTATATCTACAAGGAAAGACAATAGAATTAGAATTCAAAAGTTTTCAGCAAATAATAATGATGAGAACGAACACCACTCTGTAGAAGATTCCTACAAATTAAAATATTAACAAAATTTATTTGATTTTAAAAATAAGTTTTATTACGTGTATTTATACAAAAATGTTAGTACAACAGATTTTAAGAAAATTCTAAAGTTTGGAAAATGCTATTATCAAATAAATAATAAGTTGCGACACTACAAAAAATAATTCATATTATTTCAAGAATTCTATACAGAAATAGAACGTATGTTCAAACAGCTGTTTCACACTTTCGACAGTAATAGAACCAAATTCATTCTAGCAATCCGTTCCAAGATAAAAATCATTTGGAAACCAAACAAATCGTGTGACAGAACAGGATAAAAACCTGTCAAAACATAACTGATCAGCTAGATTTTAATTTAAACCAGTACTAAATCTTAAACCTTCTTACAATAGTAAATCTGAACGCAAAAATTCGACGTTCCTTGTGCAGCGGCAATATCTTGGGAAATCCACCTTTCCCATATAGAAAAATTCAGAGAGATTTCTTTAAAAGTTTGTAGAACATATCTTAAACTGAAAACGTGCTAAAACTTTTCCATAAAAGAAAATTTTGTTTAATAGCAAAAAGGGTCCATTTGACTCCAACTTTTTAAAGAACTTTTAAATGTTAAACAACTCTCACAAAAAAATTATTTATAATGTCTTATGAATGAGGGTTTACATGTCAACAGAACCTTTTCCATTAGTAACGGTCTCTAGAAGGGTATTGCCCCATCAACGAGTTTAGTATTTAATTCAATATAAAGTGAATTCCGTTAGAACTTATGTTCTGGTTATTTTATATTGTAAAGGAATGCCTGGAGTAAGTACATACTTTGAAACTCAATTAACTATTTTAGTACCTAGATAATTTAGTTAATCAATTAAATGTGACATAAGCAAACAGTTGTTTAAAGTAACAGGCTACTAAAATCCTGTATAAAGCATTAAAAATGTTGCCTTTAATAAATTTAATCATTTGGGTACATTGTGTAGTCATTTACAGTGTGTATAGAAAAGCTTGCAACTTCCGAAAAATGTCTTTACCATTAGTTTTTCAAAAAATTTTGTTTATAATAAAACTCGATTTTCTACGGTTTAGGCGGAACGGCCATCGTATAAACAACACTACGATTGCCTTGGGAAACTCTGATAAGACGTTGGGGAAGTGGGGAGGCCCACTTTTCCTGACGTCTGAATAGGATTCGCCAAGGCAAGTGTAGTGCTTGTAAAGGATCACGCTAGGTTAAAGGTGAGTATTACTGTTACCTATAAGATTTATTGTGTGTCACACAACAAATTCAGCTTTCGAATGAAGTTGATTATAGTATTAGAAGAAGCGTAGTTCAGACTTTCCGAAACAGGCGTTTCCTGGCCAAATAGGGAATGCACGTAGTATATGCTCTGCCGTTTCATCATCCTTCACGCAGAGCCGACACCCGGTGCTCTACGCCAGACCAATTGAATCCTGTGCATAAGATGTCGCAACTGACAGTGGCCTGTAGACAAGTCCACCAGGACTTTGAGGTGTTACCTGTCTATCCCTATAGTAGTTTGTCAGGTTTATCCCCCTCCCCTCCCCTACAAGTGTCTAATTAGTTTAATTCGTGATAAAATTGTTTGTGCAACCGGACGTAAGAGTATATTAATTACATTTCGAAATAAAGTTTTGATAAAATGTGTTTTCTTTTTCAACATTTTGGACTAGATTTCATAGAACGCTAATAAAAGATAAAGTTTAGTAATTTAATTTAATAAATACGCCTTATTTCTAAAACTCAGTGAGTGCAGAATAGCTTACACCTTCAAATAGAACTTATAACTAGGGGAGTTTTAATATGAAGTTCCTAGTACGTAGTCAAGAATTTGTAAATAGGTAGTTTGGAACTTTGAAAACTTCACGATCGCAACAGACTGTAATGGCGTATTTTAAAGTACAATATTAAGTAAAATTGTATGAAGTATTCATAAACTTTCTGCAATTTTAACCACCATATTTGTCTATTTCAGTGTTATGAAACGCTCAAGCATGCCATGACAGCCCTAAAGGGACAACCTCAACCTAGTGGCTATCCTTTTGAAACAGTGCAGACGTATGTACTTAATCCTAAGTCCATCACTATGGGTCAGTTGTACGGGGAGTTCGATTTACAAACTCATGAATGGTAAGAGAGTATAGTTTATTAAATATGAGTTAGCCGAGGTTGTAAGCAGGCGCGGCCCGTGGGTTTTTTTTTACAGGTGGGTCAAAATTTTGTGAGCAACTAGTGATATCAACGCAACAAGCAAAATACACTTTTTTAATTAAGAACGGTTTTTTAATAATGTGCCAAGAAGTTATTTACCTACAAATAAACACTGCAAAAATCATAAAATAGGTACTGCAGAATGTTGAACATTACTACTCTAGATGTTTATGGCTTTTTTCTATGTGTTTTAATACTCTAGATTAGTAGATTTTAGCGGCTTCCGTTTTGATAAGTTTAGCATCTCTTCAAAAGATGTCGCGCCTTGTACTAAAAGCCCAGAATATAAACAGAACAAACTTCTGAGCTAAAAGTATGATTATTCGTAAAATAAAATTAGGAACGCTGCCAAGGGCGTAGCCAGGATTTTGAGCAGGGGGGGGCAGAATTAGGTGACTGGGAGGGCAGATTTTCTGGACCCCAAGGACGCAACCCGCAGTCCTCGTGATTAGCGCTGCAGACGATTTTTTTTTTAATTTGGGATGCTCGGACACCCAGAAGCACACCCTGAGGTAACCACTGACTGTAATACTGATGCGTATAAAGTATAACATATAAATGAAGATGATTTGAGCATTGAAAATGAAACATAGGCGTGTTTAGGATTTTTTCGTGTGGGTGCCGAGGCCGTACGCGAGCGCCCTCCTCTATAAATTTAGCCATTGATATACGTATTATTATTACATATTAGAAACTCGAATCAGTTAAAAAAGAAAATAATGAATACCTGCTAAAACAGAACATCGCTTAACAAAAAGAATGTATAAAATTTATCTACATTTTATTTTTGCGAAACATTTTATGAAAACAAATTATTTTGCAAAAAAACAAAAAATTGTTTTCATAATAAGCCGGTAAAAGTTTGCGGTTTTATTTAAAATAAATTCAAATAAATTTGAAATTATGCTAAAATTGTCGATTATGGTGCAGGTATAGTATAGGATATTGCTTAGGCCAATTTTGTAAGAAAAATTATATTACAATTTGAGAATTATTTTACATCTGAGATCTGCTTGAAAACAAACAGAGTGAACAGGAACAGCGCACGGCAGTCACGTGATGCACGCTGCAATTAACAGAAAAAGCTTTCTTACCACTTCACACGTTTGCGCCACATGCAGCAGTGCTGCCATTTCGGGGTACAATTGTACTGAATTCAGTACAAAGTGGTCAAATTCAGGACGTCAGTACTGATCTTGGAAAAACCACTAATTTTAGTACGAACTTTCAAAACGAAACTAAAACCAAATAAGCACAAAAAATTTTGAAAAATTATTGTGACTGAAAATATATTATGAATTATGTTTAGTGGCGTTTTCAATTGATGAAATTAGTGTGATACGAGTACTACTCTTTCTTGTACTTTGTGTCGTTAAAGAAAATATAAATTGCCTGAATATAACTACGATGGAGTACTGTAAACAAATATTAAAAAACAATACTTGTTTTTCATTGGAGGCTGCCGATGAATTGATCGATTGGAAAAAAAAATCTGAGGAAATAAACTGATGGTAATACATAAAACTACTGATTTTTTAAAATTTGTAATTAAGTAGTATACAAGTACCGATTGTACCTGTCTATTGGTATAAATTAAAACTTTTTATATAATGTTCTGTTGGAATAATTTAATACTATTTTTTATTTTTGAAAAAAAAACAGGGTTTTATTTAACCACCCTCAATGATTTTAAACTGCAGAGAAAGCTATTTTAAATGTTTTAAATTCTTAAACGTTTCGATTTTTGAATTTTCTGCCCTACATTCAGTACGCTTTGAAAATCAGCTGCGACAGCACTGACCGGCAGGCGCCGCAGCTGACTGCTGAGTTAGGAATAAGACGTACGGGAAATTTGAATGGCACATTGGCAAATCTTGGCTTTTTGCTCGTGCCAGGGGGGGGCACGTGCCCCCCCCCTGCCCTCCCCTGGCTACGCCCTTGAACGCTGCCGAAACTCCGTTTTCTTTAATAAATACAATGCAGGCGACTAGACATAGTAATACGATATTTGTCTACGCACGTGCAGGCTGTAAGCTGTAGTAAATATGAGATTGTCAACAATTTTAAAAATATTTTATCGAAGAACAACTTGTTGCCAATACACCTTTTAGAGCCGATCTAATTTTTTAAGTAACAAAAAATTAAAAAAAAGTTCTTGCCCCAACACAGGTTCGAACCCTTGACATTCTGATCAATTCGCTGAGATTATACCTCTGGACTACGCTGCACAGTGTCGTGTGGTATAGGCGAAAGTGGACATAAATCAATAACGGGTTATGTGAGTGAATATTGAATAGTTATTGATTGTTTTTTAAAAGGGTACATCTAAATCTATATTGGGCCGTAAAATTACTTCTCAGATAAGCAAAATAATACACAATTAATCTTTATGTTTTTATTCATGGTCAGAAATTTGTAATTAATTATTAACACTATGTAACATATTAAGTGTATTAAGCTTAAAAGGACATATTTTATTACTTATTGCTGTTGATTAACATCGAATCATATTCTTGCAAAAGATAAAATATAATGGAAGTTAATTTAATCCTATAATATTAATTTAATCCTATAATGTTAATTTATATAAATAAAGAAATAAATATAACTCAAAAAAATTAAGAGACCTTAGGAGAGAAAAAAATCTGATTCGGTTGCACTTAAACCTACTTCTAAATTACTCGAAGGTGTTTCTTCCTCGATCTGCTCAGTTACTACATAGTTATGAATTTGAGAATCAAATTTAGTCTTTTTAGATACATTTCCTATGACTTGATAGCTCGGGATCAAATGTCAACAAAAGGTGATTCATCAAGTCCATATCTGTGTTGTCCCTTGATGATTTACGCGTATGACTTAATCGAATTTTTCGAATTTCTTTATGTCGAGCATCCAAAGCTTCCTTTGATAGTTGCCCGATTGGTAATTCAAAAAGTTCGATTATATCACACCCATAAACCAACATTTTATAAACTGAACTAGGCATATAATACCACTTAAATAGAGAGTACCACAGCTTGATATGGTGATAAAGTTTCATGTGTTTGTTACTGTGGGGTCAGATAATCGTTCAGAACTCTCAGCAGCAAAGCTTAACTCGGTAGGAGTTTTATTAACAAGTAATTCCTGTACACATCGTTTTTTTATTTTCATTGAAGCATCCTCAAAAGATTTCCTTGGTCTGCCGCGACTATATTGTCGTTGTTTAGCAACATTTTGTGGTAAAACCAAGTGTGTAAAATCAATACTATTGTGGAGTCAAATTTTATGATGATTTTCGAAACGCTTTCGTTGGGAGTCACAACTTTTCCACAATATACTAACATTTAAACAAAAATATGAACTTTTTTCTCGCAAGATGGTCTCAAATTCATTTAGATGAAGTACTGTCCTAATCCCAGCCATAATTATCGGAATTTTTTCACTTTTTGGACTGGTAACCCATATTTCGAATATAGGTCCCTATTTTTAAATTTGGTGTTTATTTATGAAAGAGTGGTAATAATTCACTAAAATGCAGATGGATGCAAGAAAGTGGTAATGAATAATGAAGAGCGGACATGTACGTGTTATTCCCCAAAAAATTGCCATTACATATTTTTTAAAAGCTTTATGAAAGTTTGCAAACATTTTTGTAGACAAATCAACACGCTCTTGTGTAAATCATACTGTTACAGCAACCAGAAAACAGAAAGGAAAAAACTAATTATAGAATCATAGAATACTTAACCCCAGCAGTACTTCCCTTTATTCTAACAAACCAGTTAAAAGTCGTTTTAGAATAGTATGTCCCTATATTAAGTAAAAAATCACAACTACTTTGATACCTCAGGGAATTGTTTTAATCTTCAATACTTCAGCGCCTGCAGCGAACGCGTTTTGACGATTTGACTCTTATGTAGGCTGTTTCTAGAACTCCCAACTAGTCTAGATTCCGAATATACCGATTATTTTGGTAAACTCAACATGACAAATTTTAATATTGTCCACGGTGTGCAACACTGTGCGCTGGTAATGTAAGAAAATCGATCCGATACCGTTAAATTTGATGCCTAGCGCAGGCCTGACAGACCGCTAATTAATATTATTAATACAATGCAAAAACAACACTGAAAAACCATTGTGGGACATTTCACTACAATTGTGCACCTTTTTCCAACAATTTGTTCTCAAAAACGTCCAAGACCAATTTGTAGCAAAATTTGCTACAATTGTATGAAAATGTATAAAAACTGTTGTAACTAATAATCCTATTAGAGCAAATTGCTCTACAAAGACTTTGCTACAATTTTGTGTGAAAAAAAGTCCAAACGATTTTTTCAGTGAATGCGCATATTAGGTACCTAATTAGTTTTTCTTTTTCCGAACCAAATGTTTTGAAATAGTATATTTTAGGGGGCGGTTTGAGAGTATTTCCATAGTGGGAGTGGCCAGATATTATTGGTGGGCCGTCGACCAATTGTGTCTCTTTTGAACTTCCTAAAGCGCGTATGTCTGTTTCTCTCTTAGTTTTAATGAATTTATATGGTCCGTATAAACCTATAAGATCAATTTAAAATATGACCCAGCCCAGGGCAAGCTTGGATATCTTTTGATGATGGCTTGGCTTGATTCCTTCTTGGGGAGTTTTCGCATGGAACTTGCACTTTTTTGGAACAAAAGATTCTTTTTTGGTTTTAAAAAATTTAAAAATAAATTATTAGGTAGATCATTGAAAATTTTAGGTGGGTCATTGACCAAATGACCTTATGGACGGGCCGAGCCTGGTTCTAAGGTGTGTAGGGGAGAATGATAATGAAACGGACGGGTTATGAAATAGACAATCCCTATTGTTTCGGAATAATTTACGTTGAAACTTAATATCGTTTCTCAGAAACTGATCGAAATAAGTTAAATATATTGTGGTTTCTCTGGGAAAAATATCCATAAAGAAAAAAATGTTTGAACATGTCTGGAACATACTTGGAAGAGCAGTAATTAGTCGTCAACCACCCCTTCATGACGTAAAGACACTAAGGCAAGTTCTCAAAGATTTATGGAATGCTTTGAACAAAGATGAGTTATTAAATCACTTAATTCTAAGCATGCCTTGACGAGTCCAAGCAAAAATAGATGACAGAGATGGAATTACTCGCAATTAAATAATTTTCAGTTTTAAAGAATATTTTTTGTTTTGCTAAATCTTAGAAAGGCAGATTGTTAATTCTGATACTAAACATTTTTAAGTTGAATACATTTGTTTTATTTCTAGAAAGAATGAGGGAACATGGACGTATATCAACTTTTTTCCTGATTTTTTTTCTCAGAGGGACCGCACTATCCCTTAACTTATTTCAATCAGTTTATGTAAGAAAGTAAACGTTTAGTGAAAATTCTGCACCATGTCTTAGCTACTATGGCATATTTTATTTTTTATTGTTGCCTGCTATTTTTCGTAGATCTATTAGCGAGCTTGTCACGTAAAAACATTTTATTTAGCTTATTTTGGCTGTCATGGGCTTTTAAAACAAAAATGGCAATTGTAATGAAGTGGAATTTTATTGAGGTACTGAAACGGACGTCTAATAAATGCGTAGTTTGTAAGGGTCTACATAACTTAAGTAAAATAGACTGGTTGAAATATTCTTTTTGTAAAAAGTGGGCGCATGAAATATGTTGTTGTGTTACATTGTATTTTTATATTGTCACAGATTGAAACCTTTTTATACGCCGATTGATACGAAGTGATTTTACTTTCATCTCTGCAACATGAGGAACGTGAGTTCTTATTTTATCTAGATCTTAATTAATGCGACAGAGATTGATTTCTTCTTGATTCCACTATAACATCAGTAGCGGACCCAGAAGGTGGGGGCGCGCGCCTCTACCTGAGAATATAAAAATAGTCAAAACAAAACCCAAACTTTCCATAGATAATAAGAAAAATAATAATTTTTATATTTCCTCTTCCAGATTTGTTTTTGTTTGTTTCGTTTTTTGAAACTGTAACAAAATTTCGTTTTTATTTTAATAATAGGTGTTACAATAAAAAAAGTTTTAATTATCGATTTTTTTGCCCCCCCCCCCTGAAGAAAATCCTGCCTGTATAACATCCAGATGAAAGGGAACTAAAGTTAATGGATATTGGTACAAACTTGATGCTACCCAAATCCTATTCTCGCCCCACCTCGAAGTTCTAGAAGATCCAAAAACTGGAAGTTGTCGCCAATTTGCAGAACTCTCACATTTCGCGTCGTCCATCGAATGTCGCCGACGAGCCAACGAAGATCTAACTTAATCTTTATATGTTGATCTTGCCAATCAATGAAACAACTCTCTTTTATACAACACCTAGAATTATATTAAGAACTAAAAATAAAATATACTGTACAAACAAAAATAAAATAAATGATAAAAATAAAGTTATAAAATAACAGAGAAAAATAAAGAAAATGCAAAAGTATCAAATCGTGAATGATCTTCGGATAGACTATTAAAATAAAACTCCAATCAAAAAGGTATAAAAAGATCATTTAAATGGAATTTACTCTAAACCCCCATGACTGATAACTACAATGTTAAAACTTTAGCTATATTTGTTAACCCCTTAGTTAAACAGAACCCTTGAGTACATGTTAATTAAGTTCAAACGCGACCCTCGCGTAGCGACTAGTCGATAGGACGCTCTCATCAGGCAAACACTACCCCTTAAAACCCCGATTCCACTATCCGCCAATACGACCGGCTGAGAATTTTAAAAACCCCAAAGTACCGCCTAGGTACCTCTCGTAAGATCCCCTTTCAACCCCTCTAATGAAACCTACTCTTAGCGCGGTACACGGGCGGATTAAACGAATTTTGTATTAAAGAAATTAAACTTTTCTATGTTAAAAAGATCTATATTAACTTATACTAAGGCCGCTTGAATACGTGATGGAAAAAATCTTTAGTTCTCTTTATTTAGCATTCAATAATAATATTATCATTATAATAAGGAAAAAATCACATTCAAAAGCCTTTAACCAGATATTAGATATGAATTTGTAATATCCCGCAGATATCTGTATTTTCATTCAATTTTTTATCAATAAAGAAGAATATTCGTTATATCGCGATAATTAGCAAATAACCAAAAGTTATCTAGATACGACACTTTCCTTATTCCTTTACCTATCAGACCAAAACGGTGGTTTCGACCTCGTTTCCGTCCTCGCACAAACCAATGACCCTTTTAAAAGATATCTGATACTTTTTGAAATAGGGAAATATAAGTATTTAATGTTTCCAAGTTTAGTTGTCCATCTTTCAAGCTTTTACTTTTCGGATGAAACCCTTTCATAATGTAAGAAAAAGAATGCCTGTTAGGCCCAAAATTATCAGCAATATATAAAATAATACACTCCTCGGCAAAAAAAAAGTCATCCCAAAATTATGGGTTTGATGTATTATAACCTTTTTATTTTTAATCCGATTTTTCTAATTTTCTTAGCAGTTCATTATTTGAAATTATAGTGTATTTGTTTAATATTAAACTTTTTTTGTTTAGGTCATGTTATACAGCTCTAAACAAAAATATTGCTTTTTGTCGTAAGTTCACGACACTCGGTGGAAAAAGTGAAGCACCAATTTTTTTTTGTTGAGTTCCTCGTTATAAAGTTGCACGTATTTCTAACACCGTGTTTTTTATTCATCTCAATATCCTTTTCTTGTAGCAGCTGTATAAGATTAAATAAAAGGCTGCTAATTTTACAGTATTTCTTAGAAACGGATATTAATTAGTCGATATAAAATAATCAAAGAGGGTATATTCGATTGTCTTATATTATTATTACAAATTTATTTGACAATGACATTTTTCTTTTTGTCAACATGGTATTAACTAATGCAGATGTCGGTCGAATTGGCGCTTTAATAGAGAATGGCCGTAGTAAAAGTTATGTGGCTCGTACATTGGGATTTCCACGGTCTACAGTTCGGGATGCTTGGAATCGGTATTTAGAGATGGGCAATTTTACCAGGCGACAAGGATCTAGCAGGAGAAGATTAACTACCAGCGAATGATCGCTTCCTCATCGTCAGATTGTTAAGAGATCGAAGATCTACTGCTGTTTCTCTGAATCATGCACGTGGGGTAAATGTTAGTAAAAAAAAACAATACGAAACAGATTGGAAGAAGTTGGACTTCGGTCACGTGGCCCATCGAAAGGACCACAACTACTGTCTCGACATCGCCAAGAGCGGCGTACCTGTACGACAGGCCTGTACAACAGTGGGGCATGTGCTATTCACATATGAATCAAGAGCTTACCTGCGGTCACCGGATGGTCGTGAACGAGTGTACAGACGACGTAATGAAAGATTTTCAAGCTGTACTCTAAACGAATTTCATATCAAGGCGGTTTCGTTATGCTTTGGGCAGGTATTTCTAGTAAAGCACGTTGAAAATGGAGCTCTAAACGTCCATCATTACATTGAAGACATCCTGCCAGATGCTGTTATTCCATTTTCTCCTTTAATTGGGGACCAATGTATACTAATGCATAATAACGCTAGACCCCATATTGTACGGGGTGTAAGCGATTTTTTGGATGAAGTGGGAATTCAAAGATTGGAATGGCCGGCATGTAGCCCAGATCTAAACCCCATAGTCGTCGTCCTGTGCAACCAAGATATTTACACGGGTTAAGGCTATAGTTAGGGAATATCAGGCAATTCCTCAAGAGAGATTAACCAATACTTTAAGCAGTAAGTTTTTAGACTAAATTTTAGCTACAAAAACCTAGTGGTATGAAACGGACAAAATTAGCTTTTTCTATTGTATAAATAAAAATAGTGAAGCTTGAGAATGATAACATGGATTTACTTTGTTTCAGTATCGTGCGTGTTGTAAAGTGACCGTACCATTTCTAGAGAAAGTCGATTTGTTCAAAAATAAAATAAGTTTATGAAAGTGGTTATTTTCATTTAAAATTCTGTCCCCAACTCATAAACAAAAATCTAGTTGTTTTGCTAGATCTCACTCTTCTAATGCTTGATTAAAATGTGGATTGAAGTTTACTTTTTGTGTTTTAAGATCTTTTGAATTTGACTTTTTTGAACAACCTGCAGATTTTGAGTTCGTTTCCTCAATAATAATAAAACGGGAATTTTAAAGACAGACTGCATACCAAAACGGTAGCCGCATAGTTTTCATCAAATCATTTCTCTCTTTTTTAAATTCTGCTTCGACCCAGTGTTCCTAAATTTATCAATCGCCGAATTCCATTTGTTAAAACATACACTCTCGGAAACTTTTCAGAAAATCGTTCTTGGGCATAGGTATAAGATTTTTTACCTCTCCATAACATCGAACCAAAACAATTTTTTGCTTAACAGTTATCATCTCAAAATTTAAAATTTTCTGACATTAGTCATAAAAGATAGTGAGATGAGTTGAAAAAGGTATGAAAAATTACTTAGAAGACGTGGTAATATGTGATATAACACAAAAAAATATTTAGCTGATATTTTGAATTTAAATTTTGACTAGTATTTGAAATATTTCTTGCTTTTATTATTTTGCTCTAAAATGAAAAATAAAGGTAGTTTACTCTTGACATGATTTATTATTTTTTATTTTTGAGCACCCTGTATAAAAAAGTCAAAATCTTTCTTCGTAGGTCGTATTTCATGTATTGACTAAGCGATTACTTAAAAAAAATTCCTTAGTAATTAGGACGACCTTTCCTTTTGTATTCACTATTGCCTCTTAAAATTTAAGTTTCACTTGTCCTATACATATATTTCGATTTTAACAGAATAATAACCATTTAGAAATTTTAATTGATTTAATCGTTGTACACATGAAAGGTTTCTAAGTTCTAAAGGAATCTTTGTGATTTTTCATTGAACTATTTCCAAGGCTTCTATATTTTTTACATAATAAGTCTTTCACAAACACTGTGATGATTCTAAAATTGGTCTTTTAAAAAAAAAGTATAAATTTTCGCAGAGTAAGTAAAGTACGAATAAATTAAAGTAGATAGTTGAGAGTTGTCTTGCCAGTTATTTTTAATTGTAGTTTCAGCAGAAATAGTTATAGTATAGATAGTATTATGACTATTTTAGTTGTTGTTCAACTTTAAAAGTTAAATACAGCATCCAAATCAGTGCGATACTTTATGAAATATTTTTAACTCAAGTTAATAAACCTGTTTTAAAAGAAACAGTTACAGCCGATTCGAAGCCAAGGGATTAGCTGCGATATCTCATGTTACGTTTTACGATTAACACACCTTTGATATTTTTGCATGACATTAAAAATCAGAACCGCATAAAAAGTTATTCTGATAGATAAATGTGGGAAATTAATTTTTAGTGTTCCGTGAAACGGAACACTTATGGATTCACTTCGGTGTCCGTCCGTCCGTCTGTCACAGACGATTTTCTCTGGAATTGGTCGACGTAAAAATTTGAAATTTAGCACAGAGATAGTGTGGCCCAATTATAGACATGAACTATAAAAAGTTAAATTTTGATTCTGGGGGTTAATTTCAGGGGATAAATTGGGAAATGAAAAAAAATTTTCAAGGGCATCGTGCAGGGTGTCAAATGAACGCTTATTGAGTCACGAATTCAACAAGATATAATATGTATTTTTATGCATTTTTTAAGTTCTTTTTCGGGAAAAACGCTTAAAAATTGCTGTCCCCCACCCTTACCACCAAAAGGATCGCTCAGAAAAATCTGAATAAAATATCATAAACATTGAGAATTAGGTGTAGATTTAACGAGAATTATCAGGATTAAGAAATTCTAGCGCGATTGATTGTTATAAACAATTTAATTGTTTATTTCCTTATAACTGCTGAACCACTGGATTTAAAGAAAAAGTTTTTCGACAAAAAATAGTTTTCACGATGTAAAAAATAATTTTTGTCTTACAAGTTTTTCAAAATTTTTAATTTGGCTGAAACTCAGCTCCGCACATACGCGATATGACACGGCGCGGCGTTGGTGCCGTCGGCGCGGGGTAGCGCGGCAGATGGGTGGAGATCGGACAGCCGAGGTTTGCTCAGGTTAAGTGAGAGGCTGATGGCACGGAACACTTGTGCAAGTATAGCTTGCACTTGACCGATTTTTTATTATGTTTACACTTCGCAGCTAATTTTAAAAAACATTAGATAAGTGTATTGTCCGGTTTAATCAGGTTGAAAAATTATGTACATCCGCAAACACCAACTTACTAAAGTATAGACATTTCCAAGATGGACCGATGTAAATATTAACCCTAGTCAGACGATCTCGTCGAGCCTCCACCAGCTTCCTATTCGTATTGGCCGACCGGATATTAAATTGAAAGAGGCGTGCCAGACAGCTATCGGCGGTATTTCGCAGGATTGTAATTAGGCTGTGTAGTGAAAAAGGCTATTATGACTTTCTTTCGAGTTTTGACTTGTTTTGTATATTTGATTTTTTGCATTGATTTTTAATCTCTGTTTTGTTTGTTCGGTTGCCAAAGCTGGCCATTATTTTAGTTTTTATTTAGTTGTAAACAGTTTTGCAGTTTAAAGTTTTCCTTCTAATTCTCAATGCGGCCCTGTTCAATTTCACCCTTTGAACCGATCACTTTTAGGCAGCGTGCATATGTTTATATTCGGTCTATCTTCGAAATAAATATACTTTAGTCTTACGTTATTTCCCTAAAAATGCAGTTAAGATACGTTTAGACTGTGAATAGTGTGAATGTGAACTATGAGTATATTTTTAAAGAGCCACAAATATAACACAGGGATCGATCTTAGAACTGTATCCCATTCCTATCTTATTTCTTCCCGATTATAGGACAGATGGTATACTACCGTCCTTGGTCCGCGTAGGAATTAATGCTCCCAACAAACATAAAAGATGGTATGTGTTTGACGGTCCTGTGGATGCTGTATGGATCGAAAACATGAACACCGTATTGGACGATAATAAAAAACTTTGTTTGAGTTCTGGAGAGATAATTAAACTACGAGACACTATGACCATGATGTTTGAAGTAGCTGATTTAGCTGTCGCTTCACCAGCTACTGTTTCAAGGTAAAGTACGAATAAATTGACTTCGATTATATGTCTATTTTTACAAGACGCAGAGTAATAAATCATTTAATTTTTTTTTTAATTTACGTAAATATCAACTATAGGGTAGGTCTAAATAAAATTTGTGTAACTCTAATTATCTGTAATTTTATAAGACTGGATTAGTCTTACTTTTGTTTCTACTGAAGTTAACATCCCCACCTTCAAAGGTTTATGAGATACTTATAGGTTTTTTTAGAACAAGACACCCCTTTTATCCATTTAGAGGTTTAATTATTAAACGAACAGACACAGTTGTTTATTTATTATTTCTTAGCCGTTCGTGTAATACAAGCTTTTCTTAACAAGCTTTACAGCTCCTCAAACAATGCACACGACAAAAAAGTTTTAAGTAAAATAAGGAATAAAACTAAGTTATGAATGTTATGATATGAAGCTAGGTCAACGACACCCCCAAAAATAGTTTAAGTTTGTCCTGGTACAGAACCAGGAAATCTGTATCTTAAAAAGTAAATATTTTGGAGCATATTTATATACATTTTTTACCTAAAATTATTCAAATATTTGCTAGAGGTGTAGTCAGAGATATAGGAAGGGTAACGTGTCCTTTTGGGAATATTTGGTGCGATATCTCCGAACGTAGAAGATTACAGGTACTCTACATTTTTTCTTTTTTAATGGAAATTTAAATAAAATATACCGCAGGTTGTGTGCAATAATGACGCTAATACTCGTATTGCAATCGTTTAAAAAAATATTTATTTTTAAAGATTTCCGGCTTGTCGTATTGTAAAAACAATTTTGTGTTTAGGTGTGGTATGGTTTATTTGGAACCAGGTGTCCTTGGATTACCTCCATTTATTAATTGTTGGATGAATAGGTTACCTAAGGTAGGTATACTAACTAAATTAATTTTTATTAGGCCAAAGAAATATTTACTTTTCTAGTCATCAGAACTAATTGAGTATATTCTATTAACGTTAATTTACAAGAACTAGGTGAAAGTTGGTATTATTTTCACAATTATTTTATATAGATACATACAGAGTGTCCCACGGAGGTCTTGAGGAGTTATCTGTGATATTACTGAAAATGGAAAAAAACACTTTGGTGTGGAAAAGCCTGAATATTAATAAACTAAGAAGACCCATAGCATAGCGACCCATAGGGTCTTTCAGACTTGCTGCATTGTTAGAATAAATATAAGTTACTGGTCCTCTGCTAGCTATGACTGCACTACTCGTATTAAGTGAGTTGGCCAGTTCTGTACGAACTGCTCTTCTGGTTAGGCCACCTAAAAATTATCCCAAAACGTGTTTTTCTTAGTCTTTCATTGGTAACTTCCATGGGACCAAAAAAATCCATTCCCGTATGTGTAAAAGGTGGTGATACGTTTGCTAATCGAGCTTCAGGCAGTTGACCATCATAGGTATTTCGGGATTTTTATTTCCTTTCTTACAAAATACGCAATTTCTTGTTATTTTCTTTACAAGCTGTCTTAAATTTATAGTATACCAATTTACCATTTTCCTTAATTATGCCCCCAAAACTAACCATGGAACAAAAAACTGAAATTGTTTTAATTGTTGGCGACAACTAAAAAAGTTTTAGAGAAGCCGCTGATATTTACCATGAAAGGCATCTCTAAATATCTGTATCCCATCAAACTGTTGGATACTGACAAAATTTAAAAGTAGTGGAAGTATGGAAGTATCATGAGAAAACCGCTTCAATAAAAAAATCAAGTTCAGGCCAAAGATGGTGAGGATATTCACCTACAAATTATCCAAGTTGTTGTTGAAAATTCCAAGACTTGGTTGAGAAATTTGGAAAAAGCACTTTCTGGAAACTGTAGATGTTCTGTTTGTAAATGCTGGAAGAGTTCTTAAAGCAAATTATTTTCATTCATACAAACCTACCCAACATGGAAACTTTAATATTCGGTTTGATTTTCGGCTTGGTATCAAGGTACGCATGAAGATGGGCCGTCTTTCCGCAAAAAAATATATTATCTGATGAAGCATGTTTTACATCAAATGGAGTAGTTAGCTCCTAAAATTGTCGTTGGTGGAGTACAGCTAATCCAGGAATTGTTATCTGGCGCAGTGTCGAGATCAATATTACTTTAAGACAAATGTGTGGTGCGGATTTTTGAGATAACCAACTGATAGGCCCATTTTCCTTCCGAGGCAATATAACGTCGGATATTTATCTTCAATTTTTGAGAAATCAGCTATTTTCGGGGGCGTAAACAATTTTTTAGTGCATATGTCTAATAAAAAAACGAGAATTGTTTACTTCCCTCGCCGAGGGAGAGGGAAGTATTTTTATTTACTTCTAAATTTAAAATAAATACAAATAAACTAAGTAAAAAAAAACAGTAGCTAGCAACCTAAAACTTATTTTTGTTTCCAAATTTATTTAGAGTTCGATTTAGCAGCTTCTAACAAATTTTTGTTTGAGGCAGTGTCTTTAGAAAACATCCCAGTAAACCAACGGCAGTCGGGAAACAGTCGGCCACCTGTCGGCACTAGTGGGAAGTCGGCGGCTTTTTTGACATTTTCTGACTGCATACTGTACGCGCGTGTTTTTCCATGCGATGAATTGCCAGCGTCATGGACTCGGCACACCAGAAACGATACTTCAGTTTCGAACCGAACGCGGTTACGATTCTGGCAGCCCAGCTGCGAAAATCGGCTTTCGGTTCATAAGCGGCTGATCCTTCTTCTTGTTGGAGAATGCAGTGAGCATGCGTGATAGTAATTTCCGAGTTTACGGGACGGTGCGACTCGATAACAACGAAACGAATCGCCATTTTTTGGAAGCGTATAGACGTGTTTGGTGATTTTTTTGTATAGTGTTCAGTTGTTCGCCTATATGTTTTTTTGGAATGTGTATTGTGGCATTTTCAGTGATGATCTCGTTTTTATTGTTCCTTGGTTTGTATGTAAATATGTTTTTAAATAAATTTGTCCACTACTTTATAATAAAATAATTATTATAGTTCAATATTTTTTTCCGTATCTTCTGCTACGCTGTATAGAGTATTGATAAACATATGATTCATACACAATATGTAATTTTACAAGATATTTCTAAAAGTAATACCAACTTTTACCTAATTTTGGCAATTCTACGTTTCTAAAATATGCCCAGATAATTCTGGGAACCCAAAATTTTTTTTATAATTTTCCTAAATAGTTTTTTAGTGCCTAATACAATATTTCGTTTTTAAACTTTTAGCTTGCACAGGCATATTCTGATGATTTGTTTAAACTGTTTGACCTTTATGTTCTGCCTGCTATTGAATTAGTCAGAACGAAATTAAAGGAAGTACTAACATCGGTGGATTCGGCCTTGTTGATGTCATTTTTAAGACTAATGGATTTTAGGCTGACACCAGTATCTGGAAAAGATAACAAGCCACCACCGCCATCTCAGTTTTTAGCCCTTATGCGTAAGTTTATTTTTGTTAACTAAAAATAAACGTTACAGCATCACCGCATATATCTTTTCGCGGGACTAAAGATTTTTTTACGCCAGCGGAACTCCATTGTCAGACAATTCGTAAGACGCCGAAACCTGAGCAGTGGAACCCCAGTGTTAAATGAATTAACTTTTATTAGCCGATCACCATCGGCATTCAACACCCAAACAACATATCGGACATCTCGACGTATACCTAACATATAAAATTGCAATAAAAGTTAAGAGTCCACCTGCTCTCCGCACGCGTCACTTTTCTTCTCAAGCCGGCGTTGTTTTCTTATTACTAAGGCACCGAAAACCTCGACAGCGCACTATCGTCGATTATAACCCTCTGTTAAGAAAACCCATCGCACCGATCTATATGTAGATACCTACTAATTATCTGTTAATGTTCTACTGGCAGCATCATGCCAATACTCTTTCTTTATCTTATTGTAGCCAATCTTGATAATACGTAAGTAAAATGCGAAAATGCATGTTTACTCTAACCCAACCCTTTTTAATATTTCTGTTTAGTTATGTAGATTACGTATAAGTTCTTAAAATACCTTTTTATATCTACCCTGTCGGTCTACCGACCTTTGTTGTTCCATTTTTTGCAATGCCAAATAATCCCCGGAAGACAAACTGGCCATGTGTATTGAACAAGAAGGGTGCTCCTGCACTTGCTCTATAATACCGACCCTAATCTCAAAAGCAAAAATTTATTGACATCATTATCTAGTACCGATAGGAAATAAGTCTCTTTTTCATTCCCAATTTATGTAAAATAATATTTGACAAACTTTTTTTATACTTTCGTTTTAAGTCCTCCCCGAAGGTTGTCCCCTTTATAAGGTTTTAGCTTAATATTTTTAAATAGTTTATTTGATATTGTTTATAAGACTAAACTGTTATGTCCGACTGCCATTATTTTGATTTATATGAACTAAATTAAATTACTGTAATGGATTGAATTTCGTTACTCTAGATACCTAAACCCACCAGTTAGATAAGCCACGGCGTTATCACACCGTCGGCTTTAATCGGCGTACGAGTTTACCCCACTAAGTAAAAAGAAATCCAATTTCTTTATAGAAGAATAAATGAGATGAAACTATATTTTAAAGCAAAGTTATGGATTTAGTTTTGTTACCAAAGATACCTAAACCCGGCAGTTAGATAAGCCTCGGCGTTTGCACACCGTCACACAGTGGTCTAGATTGCAATCGTAGCGCGAATTAATTACAAATGTTTATAAAAGTAGAAAAATCACTTAAAGGGTATTTTAAATGTATTTAATAAGAACAATAAAACAATCTGGAAAATACATGTAGTGTTTATCCACTTTATGCAACTGTATTATACTATTTGAAAATGCTTTTAAAACATTACATTGAACTAAAAATGTTACTAGAAAAATAATAGCATTAAATAAGTTTATTCGCTTTCTGAAAAAGAGGAGTCTACAGATATCGCAGTAGAGGGTGCTTTATTATTAGCCTGAAACCGAATTCTGTCCCTGTAACTTTTTTTCCACCGAAATTCAACAGTTTTAATAAATTTCATTAATACTGCTCGAATGTTCTGATAATTTATGTTTCTGGTACTAAGCAAGTACCTTTCCAGGCCATTACAGCAGGCATTTCTTTTTAAACCTTTTAATTTTAACCATTCATTGAAACCTCCATTGGGGTGACAACAGGTACAGGCACTACAAATCAGAAAGAGTATTAAATAAATAAGACTAGAGCACTTATGAGCACCTACTTTTTTTCTTATATTAAAATTTAAACTCAAACCTACTAAGAAAAGATAGACTTAAAATTTGCAAATATTTGCATTTTTTTAAATTGCGTATTTAAGTATTAGTTAAAAAAGCCCAAATGCAAGACATTAATTTTAACATATTATCTATAAGCTTTACAGTGCTTCGAAAAGGCCAAAATTACCTTGAGTAGTATCAGCAACAATAAATATACCAGAATAAATACACACAATACTTCCAATCAACCGATTGAAATCAAACGAATTACAATGACTAAATAGGGTTCACAAAAGCGATACACGCATAAACACGTTGACACCTGCAGATTTGTTGATATGCGCAATGTATTTATGAATGTTTAATTATTTTGATAAAATTCAGATAATAAACTATTAAATATGACCAAATTTGGGAGGAAATACTATGCTTCATTTTTGTAATTAATTCGCGCTATGACAGCAATCTAGACTACTGTGCGCCACCTTAAATCGGCGTACGAGGTACCCCACTAAGTAAAAAAGAATCCAATTTCGTTCCTTGCTTAATACAAAAACAAAATTGACATAAATATACTTTGGATATCAGAGGACTTACCGGCAGTTTCACAAAAGAAAAATCACGAGAAAGAGAAAACCCACTGGCAGCGTAACGACTTAACTTTAAAAAGAGGAAAATTTGAGTGCCTATATGACATCTGAATCTGAGTCTGAATTTGAATGCGCGTCTCCCCTCGATGGGTCGGGTTAGTTTGGCTTGGTGATGTGACAGAATCGCGAGGTCATCTGTTTTTACGTTATCTAAAGGATTTGACCTGGAAGACCCTTTATATGCAAACTTTGACGTTTTTTTGACGTTTTTAAACTATTTTAAAGCAGAGGTTTTTTATGTATGCAAGTATTACTAGAATTAAAATATACACAGTAAAAAATCCAGTTGATTAACCACAAGAGATGTCTGATTTTATTGGCCGGATTAAATTTTTTGATTTAATTTGTAATTATTTTCTAAATCAGTTTCATAATCTTCGTTATGATTCAAACAAATTACTCATTCTCGATTACTTTAAATCGATACTGATCAAATGCATAAAAAAGACAAACATTTTAAATCATATTTCCTTGTTAAAATAATCACACTAATCAGTATCAATCACCTACTGACTAAAAAATACTCAAACTTCTAAACCAAGCCGCCAACACATGCGCAGTACGCAACCTTTTAATCACAAGGGAGTACCGATATCCATCCACCCCGCTGCAATCTGCAAAAATTCCATTTAATCGGCAGTAGGTATGGCGGTTTCTGTGGTAGTGCAATGTGCAATGTGAGGTTATAACGAATGAAGTGGTCAACCTGTTCTAAAATTTTACGAATATTCTTTTAAAAACTTTGTTGTTACATCATGTTGGTGAAATTATGTTTCAAAAACAAAAGAAATACGCAAAAATCTCAGATCTTGAATCCAATCCCTTGGAGGAACTCATGCACTAATGTAAGTTATTTTCCATGTATTTTCAAAGAAAAGATTTGTCATGCCAGGTCTTCATTAGTGTTTTATGTATTTATTTACAGATGAGTAAATAATTTTCGTGATTTTACTTCATATAATTATTTTCAACTTTTACACTGTAAAAAAAAATTATTAAATTTTAAATCAAATTCAACCCAATTTTGACTAAATCCAGGTCCACGCCTCACCTCCCCGGATTTTTGTTTATGATATGGGACAAACAATTCCCATGCTTTGGGAATTTGCATTACCTATCTTTTATATAATTTCATCTGTTTGTTCTTTAATGTGTTCCCTTTTCTTATGTATTATAGTATTGTCATTTAATAAATAAAACCGACGCCCTAATCAGGTACTTTATAGGGCGGAGAGGGGAAGGGCGGTGCTACTGATGATTGCATATCAATCACATTGGATTTAAGATTTAATAAAAAATGATTAGAGTATTATGGAAATTTAATCATTATGGAAGAAAATTTTAATAAAAATTGATTTAGATGTAATCAGAATTAATTGTTAGGTTAATCAATTTTGAATAAGAAAATTTAATCACAGATCCTTCGATTTAATCAATATGCAGTGTTAATTTTTTCAATCAATCTGGCGTGGACCTGGATTTAGTCAAAATTGGGTTGAATTTGATTTAAAATTTAATCATTTTTTTTTACAGTGTACATTTTTCTTTAGAGATCTTTCAAAAATTTCAGCGGATTTAACGACCCGGGTACTATCGCACTATCGCACTATCGCACACGAACACAGACATTTTTCCAAAACCCCTTTTTCGATATCTAGAAGTAGTCTAAAACCAAAATCCGTCAAAATTTAAAAACAGAGTTTTTGGACCGTTACAATAATATATAATTTCTTTACAACTACAGTGTCGCTCGATATATAGGAATATTTTTTTCTAGCCAACCTTCTAGTTCCTTGGGTGGTATATAATACTATTTGGAGCATAGGTGCAACTTGTGACAATGACAGCAGAATTATTTTTGATAAGTTTATAAGGGAAACAATGGCTGAAGCTGAACACGGACCATTATTTCCTGATGATGGATTATGTTATGATTTTAAGTGAGTAAACTTATTGTTTGTGGAAATATAATCCCTATTTTAATTACAAGTAATTCTCTCCCTACTTATGCAGCTGTCTTTATTTAATGTAGGTATTAGTGTTTCATTACATTTGTGTAATGAGTAAAGGGTTGCAAACATATTTAATTAAAGGGCTGCTAATATGGGCAGATGCCTTATGGAGGCTTTATATATGATCTAATATTTGTATTAATCCGTTGAAAGTTGCAATATTCCTGTCTGCCTGCTTCAAAATGAACATTTGCGATCTTTTTGGAGAAAATATGTGCACAACTGGCCCCTACCCACCCAGTGGCAATTACGGTACGCTTTTTCTCGTGTCAAAGAACAAACGGAAAATACGATTAGGTCCGAATTATATAATACAAAACTTTGAGTAACAGTTGATCAAAGTATACTTATCAAAAATAATCAAGTAGGAAATGTTTTAGTGCGCATATTAACACCGAATTCTCCAGCGAAGCCATATGTAGTAGCAAGTAGACTAGAAAAAGGCAACGCTGAAACAATTCAACAATTACGAATGCAAACTCTAGAAAAGTTTGACACTGATACGAACAATATTGTAATGTTAGTTACAGACGGTACTGCGTATATGGTAAAAGCAGCGAGATGGCTTAAAACCTTGTGTCCTAACTCATTGCATATAACCTGTTTACTACATGCTTTTTCCCGAGTGGCAGAAACAATTGAAAGCAAGTATCAAGATGTTGACAAGCTAATTTCCAGCACACAAAAGGTTTTACGGATTACAAAATTTCACCAGTTGTGCCTCGGAATTACCGAACCCCACAGCCCGTAATAACAAGATGGAGAATGTGGCTGAATACTGCATTTTATTACAATCAAAATTTACACGCTGTTAAATCTGTAGTTTGTCAGTTCGACCCCAAAATTGCCATCTACATTAAAGAACGTCAACAGCACTTTAACAACCCTAAAATCAACGAAGATTTGCTTACTTAATGCAAATTATCGTGTATTAGTAGATGCTATTGACAGCCTTCAACATTGTTATCTGTTCTTGACTCGTTACACATAGTTCATAATGTAAATATAGCTCTACAAACTTGGTGTTGAAGCTGCGATCAAGTTTAAGTCTATGTTTACAACTCTTTAGTAATGAGCTTCTTCACTTATGACTCCTCGTTAAGAAAATGTTAACAATCGCCTAGCTATTAAGGAAGTGGCAGTTTCCACGCATGTAGTGTTAATTATTAATTGCTAAATTTGTCTCCTTTTGCAGTTTACATGATGGAGGATTTACTGATCAAACACTAGATGGCGAGCCTGCCCCAGCTAGCTGGCGCAGTTGGATGGAAAATGTCCCAGAGTACAAAATCACCCTTGATATGAAATATTCTGGTAACATCACACAACACAATTTTACATTAACACCACAACAACGTACTGTATGGGCGATTTAATTGTTCAACACGATAATCGTCATGTTTTAATGAGATAATACAGGGTGAGTTTTTAAAGTGGTGCAAGGCGATATCTCGAAAATGGTTTAAAATATTTTTATGAAATTTCGGTGCGTTAATAGGAAAATAGGGGGACATATTTAAACACATTTTTAATATTTACCCCCTCTCTCTATTTTGAGGGGTGGGAGTAACTTTGGAACTTAAAATGGGATGATGTACTTTTGTTTATAAAATTCGAATCTACTTAAAACACTACGTATGTGTAAAATAGTTATTTATGATATAAGTGTTAAACGTATAATTTTACGGCACGAATTTGAAAGTTTCAATTCAAATGAGTGCCTTAAAAGTACTTTTAACACAAATATCATACAACATTTTTTCTACAAACGACAATAAAAAACAAAAATACAATTACAATTTTTAGAAAGTTTAACACAGGGTCTCCCAACCATTTTTGCGTCGAGCCCCCCAGGATTATAAATAATACCTTCGTGCCCCCTTTAATTTTTTTCGTGACAAAAAACGAACGCACATTATTTTAGCAACATTTACTTGTCAATTATAACTTTCAATTTATACAAAGTAAACTTTAATCGAATTCACCGAAACGAAGAATACACTTTTGTTATTACTAGTATTGTCAAACAAATGATTTATTTTATTAGTATTAGTGTTACTAGTGAGATACTTGAGCTTGCATGTTCTGTACCAGCTGGTCGATTCTAGGTTCAGTTTTGGCCAGAGCTATTGTCACGTCGCTATCGGCAAGACGATTTCGCTGCTTAGTTTTGATTAAAGCCAGAGCTGAAAAACCTGTCTCACACAAATATGTCGAGGAAAACGGAACAAGTGTTCACAAAGCAAGAGATGCAACTTTTGGATTAACATTAGCATGACTGACTGATGGATGTTACGTAAATAAATAGGCGGGACCGAGCGGGAAGCGCGGGAGGAGCGCCCCGCCTGTTGAATTATGATTATTAGGTACTTGTCGAAACCTGTCCAGTAGCGGCGACCGACGACTTTGCGTTGTGGAACAGAGACCGACTGTATCAATGAATGTTATTATATTAATCTATACGTTAAATTGACTTTTTTTTCGAAAATGTAAAACATTCCGCGCCCCCCTCGCCATCTCTCTACGCCCCACTAGGGAGGCGCGCCCCACTGGTTGGGAAATCCTGGTTTAACATATTCGAAACACATAGTTTTAACCCTTTCGCTGAGGCTATCTATACGAGCAGCTCCATACCCGGTTGCGGCTATTTTTTAAATTTTTTATTTATTTATTTTTTGCTTGAAACTTTCAGGAACGTAATAATAATGAATGAAAACTATTTTATTAAGTTCACAAGAATAAATTTTTAAATAACAAATAAAAAAATAAAAATAATACAACAATACAAAAATTAAATATTATTGGACAAAAAAACATACGCGCTGTGTTTACAAGGAAATAAAATAAATTTTATTACATTTTTAACAATAAACAGACAAAATAAAATATATAAAAAAATAAAAACAATAAAAAAATAAAATCAAAAATAAAGAAAACGAAAATAAGAAGAAAGAAATAAAGAAAAACGAAGAAGAAAGAAATAAAGAAAACGAAATAAAGAACTAAGATACGTTTACAAGATACGTTTAAAAATAAATACACTAACGGTTAAAATCATCATCATAACTTGCCGCGTGTCCGCTTCGCCTTTTCAGGTAGTCGGCCAACGCAACGGCGGCGGAGGGAGAAATATCCTTGAAACGATTGCAAGACCGAATAAATACGAATAATATTCAATATACCATTTGGCGTCAACAGCAGTTCACGGTAAATGCAGAAAAACAAAAGGCGTCTTTAGCACTGAGGGCACGAAACACTGGAGACGACAATTGGCGTCAATAGCAGCGAAAGGGTTAAGTAGCATCGTAGATATAATGTAAAATTATGAAGTTGACATTTGTCAAAAAATCTAACAACCATTGTTGGAGTCGTAGTTGCCATAGTAGTACTTTTAACACTAGTGCTATAAAGTACTTTTAACACTAGAGCCATAAAGTAACATTTTTAAGGCGTCTGCGGCGTGTTAAAAAAGGCATTTTTAACACGTTTGTAGAAAAAATATTTTTATTTGATATTTTGGTTACGAAATTATGGTTAACTACATTTTGATGGAATTTAAAAAATAAATAAATTTTACCAATAAATCAAGTTCACTTATTTCAGAATTATTATTTTTACTTAAGTCAATTGAGAATTTTGACGTTTTAATAATTATTTCTCAACTGACCTGCCACGTCCCCGGATTTGACCCCCTTAACTTTTTCTTGTGGGGGTTTTCTAAAGGACACAGTGATGGCGACTACACCTATAACTTTAGAAAATATGAAAGACCGAATCAGCTTTGCATGCTTATTGGTGACACCTGAAATGTTACAGCGGGTACGAAATTCATTTAGAAAAAGTGAGAAAGTTTTTGGAAGTTGAATGAGGACATTTTGTTCTCAGCATCAGTTCTTAAGCATGACAGATGATAAATAAGTTGAAATTAAACGGTAAATATTTTTTTTTATTTTATAACCTAATAAAACCCTTATTCCATAATCAAAGAGCAAATCAAAAAAAAAATGTGTACACACGTAGTTTTTACGTAGATTCGCATTTTATAAAGTATATCATCCCATTTAAAAGGACAAAGTTGCGTCAAAGTAGACGGAAGGGGTAAATATCACAAATATGCTTAGATATGTCCCCCCATCCCCCATCTTCCTTTTAACTCACCAAAATTTCATGAACATATTTTAATCCGTTTTCGAGATATCGTCTTGAAACACTTTAAAAAAACTCACCCTGTATATTTCGATTGCCAAATTTACATGATTGAACACTTCTGTTATACCGCGTTCCATTGGAAGATCTAGGGCGCATTGAGTGTATTTGCAACCTGTTACCTTTCATGTAGCTAATAAAGAATTGAAATACAAAGACTTGATCTTGTCGGCATCGCTTTCGAACAGGCTCTCAGCTGGCACAAACACATTACTTCAATAGCCACATATCAGCAGCCAAAAAGCTTGCTTTTCTTGCTCGAGGCAGAAAATACTTCTCCCCTTCCAACTTACACACTCTCCATGTTTCCCAAATAAGACCTAACCTAGAATACTGTTCCCACATCTGGGGAGCGGCATCACCCTCGGCAGTTAACATCCTTGATTCTATCCAAAAGAGAGCCATTCGGTCATCAGTGTCCTAGTCATCATTGGAAAACTCCCTTCTCTCGCTCATCGCCGCGCTGTTGGGGATTTATCCCTTCTTTACCGATACTTCCACTGATTTTGCTCTAAAGAACTAACCCCCTTGACCGTTACTAACAGAACAACAAGAGGCGCGTTACTTATGCATCTCTTTACTGTCCAGCTACATACAAAAGCCAAGAACATCCCACGTCTCTTGCTCGTTTATACCTAGGATCTCCAGATTATGGAACAAATTGCCTGCAGATGTCTTCCCTTCCCAACCTTCAATCCTTTAAATCCCATGTAAATAGATTACAGTTCCTTCTCTTGAGACTCCTACGGCATGTTAGTATTTAGGCTTGAAGTATACGTGGACTGTCTTAGATAAAAAAAATTATCCAGTGTCAATTGATTAATGGAAAAAGCTACTAATTGAGTGCAATTTATTATTATTTATTATTTTTATATAACATTGCATAACAACGGCTCACTGCAATAATGATATTACCAGTATTATTGTTATTTGTTATCAAATTAAAATGGCATCTACATTTTATTATTTAATAAATTCCCTTAACAACGTAACAACAATCCACGTTGTTGCTTTAAAAAGAACAGTGTGACAACACCATTTATTCCGACAAATTCTGTATCAAAGAGAAAAAAGAAAAGAACCTTTTGTGAATTTCATTAAGTAGAATAACTTATCCATTTCCTTTGGACACTAACAAACTAAAAGGTATTTTTTATATTTTCTCTCGCATTTTATAGTACCCTTAGTATCTTGTCTATAAGAAAATTCTTGGTTATTAAACAAATTCTGCCTGGTAACATTTTCACGTGATTTTATTATTTCTACTAGAAATATCTCGATAAATATCACCAAATTAGAAAACAATACCCAGCTCGTATATTCTGTTTTCAGATATCGAAATTCCAACCATTGACAATGTAAGAAACGCAGAAATTGTTGGTTCAGTATTGATGAACGAAGATAACGTTTTATGCGTGGGTCCCACAGGCACCGGAAAAACTCTGACAGTGATTGGAAAACTGAGTAAAAATATGCACAAAAAGTTTATTTGTGACTTTATTAGTTTTTCAGCTCGAACAACAGCTAATCAAACTCAGGTGGGTTATAAGTCCGCCCAAGATATCTGCAACCGGCAAAAGAATTTAAAGAATGCAATGGAAAGCTTAAACAACGTTACCAATTGTTTGTAAACCAGTTTTAAAGAACTGATTAATTTTTCCCTTAATAAGATTTAAACTTTTCTTACCACATCTGGTTTACAAACAAATTTGCAACGTTGTTTAAGCCGCCCCTTGCATTCTTTAAATTATTTTGCCGGTTGCAGATATCTTGGACAAACAATATTAGTATCAAGAACAGTAAAAAACATATTTCTGTTTTGTCACTATCGTATAGGTAATATAATGTAAGAAGTGCATCCAGTTTTTCCGAAAAATTCGAATCAATGAGTTGCTAAGCCGGAAAATTAGATGCACAAATGGTCTCTAAGAGACCATTTCCTGAAAAAAAATATATGCAAAATACTTTGGTAATGTTACTTTTCTGAAAATTTTTTTGACATCTGCTCCTCAGATTTTGCCGCAGGTAAAAAGATTTAGGGAATTATTTTAGAATAAACAGACAATCTAAAGGACTTTCTGCTTTTAGGATTTGATAGACTCGAAGTTGGACAGGCGACGTAAAGGTGTTTTTGGACCACCGGTGCTCAAAAGACAAATATTTTTTATTGACGATTTTAATATGCCAGCTCTCGAAGTTTATGGTGCGCAACCTCCTATAGAGCTAATAAGACAGTGGATGGATTTCGGAGGTACTCTGTTTAATGGAAACAACCAACTATGCTTACTCTTGCAATTTTAAGCATTTTTTTAGTAGAAAAACCGGAAATCGATTTCGTTATTATTAAGATTCCGTCAACACACCCTCTATATCTACGACTAATAAACTTAACATTTTCATATAACAAATCATATAATTAACCACAATGATCACGTTTCTAGCTCATATAGGTATGTGTATCTAGTGGTATTCATCGCTACATACCCTGTATATAAAGAAATGTTAAAAAGAGGCCCTTAAAGGGATAAACTTCCTTGGTAACAATTTAAGGCCATACCTTGTATACTATTTACCGGGATAATAGGTGAACAAAAAACAGATTTCCACATTTATACAGAGTGTCCAGTACCCAGAGCTGGGAGAATTTGAATCCTCGAGGATCTCAATCTTGTAAGCATCCAAAACCAGAATTCGAATACTTCTTAAAAAAGGATCTGTGGTCCAGATTCGACACATATCAAGAAAACGAATTGGATATAAGTTACAAGTCCGAGGACCTAAATCGTCGTAAAAAGGATTCGAATCCTCCAAAAGACTTCTGATCCTCAAACACAAGTCAAACCGACAAAGACCACTTACTCTTTTAGAAAGCTAAAGATGAAAAAAAAATAGCACATTAAGAGTTTTATAAAAATCCAAAATTTTGAATTACAGGTAATATGCAATTTTAAGCTTTTAGGGAAACACGCGCCAAAAAAAATCTGGTTTTGATGTGTGATAAAACGTTATACATACTCAGTACTAAAACTAATAATTTTAAGGTGTCGTGGATTGGATTCGGATCCAAAAACAATAATTTGAATCCCAACATTCGAATCTTTAACTAGTATCTAAATCTGTGATTCGAATCACTTTAAACAGGATTGGTCCGTAGCTTTGCCAGTAACAAAAGAGTCCTAGAGATTACAATAGGGAGACTGAACCAAATATGAGTATACATCTGTAAAATATTGCTTGGGTATAGCGTGTTGAATGTAAAAATTGGTTTTAGAACGGACGGGTTGCGATTTCCTATCAAAAACTGCCCCAAGTATTACAATTATCTGACCCTGTAATTTAAGATAAATTTGATACTTTTTATAAACTTTGTATAAGAAATTTAAACATAGACTTGAATCGATAACAAGTACTTTTCAAATAAATAGGTCAAAACATCATCTTGACATCGTTATATTGAAAAAAGACCCATTTTTGAGTATAAATCCTTCTCGATTCTATTGGAATATTTTTTTTAAAACCTCAACTCTTTGGTAGGTATAATACATTTTAGACCTCCAACAATATGATAATGTAAATGTAAAAGTGCTAAAAATGTGGTAATAGATATCGGTAAGGAACATGAGTTGCATCCGACAGGTTGGATTAATTCCAACGGATTTCTTGTATACCTACCAGGATACATTTTAACATTTTAACCAAAAAGTAAATTAAAGATGGGAAAACTTTTTTATATCAGTAAAATACGCAGTTCGAACAGAAAACCGAATTTTAAATTTTGTCATTGCATTAGTGCGTAATACAGTATTAATTAAATACACAAACAAACTTTGTCCAGTGGTTTCGTTGAGATGAATTTAGAGGGTTTAAGTAAATCGTTTTTAATATTAATTACTCCAAAAACCTAATTAGGATAGAAAGTTTGTGAAACAGTGTTCGAATAAGTACTTAATAAATGTTTGGAAGATAAGTTTTTTTACACTACAGGAATTCTACTTGGATTTTCGATTAACTAAGTTATATCAGTGAATTTGAAAAAAAAATTGGGTGTATCTGAATAAACATAATAAAGGCTTTTTTAACTTTATTTGTTTTATTCAATTAATTTTTTCATTTACAATAACTTACTGTTTTGGTACAGAATTTTTCAAGCACCAATAAAAAAAATCTATTTGATCAGGTATGTTCTGCGATCGGCATTAAAAGCCATTAAAAGGGGGAGGACAAGTAATCTCAGTTGAAAAAAATCACTTTGGTACAGAAAAGTTCTGCATATTAAAAAACTAAGAATCCCTATAGGAAAAATCTAAAAAGATCCATAGTATGTGTGTGACAAAAACTTAAATTATGCCCGAGAATAAAGTAGGGGAGACCGGTGACGATTGTAACACGTGTCAATTATTGTAACATTCGGTATACCTCCGCCCTCTGCCGGATTATCGCGAACCGACTTACACTAGTTCATATTCAACGGTTGTTGGCGGATCTTCCTTTAGGGTGATAGTTACTTTACGAATTCTGATGAATACGGTTGTTACGATCTCAAACGTGACTTTCAACACGAAAAGTAAGTTTTTATTTTCTTTTCTAAATAATTTCTTAACCATATTTTCAATATATATATTTAAATTATACCATTGAAATACGGATTATATTGACTATAAAGTCTTATAATAAGGGCGTTAGGTATTAAACTACATAGTATAATAATATAATAATATAATAATATAAACAAATCATATATGTGTCCCTTGGTTTCAATTGTAACATGAATGATGGTGACAATTGTAACATGTTACAAGTGAAACCAATGTAAAAAAGTGTGTATATTCATAAGGTATTTGTATGGGGTTTTTGTAGTGGACTGTATTTTATGGCTGGTTCGCCACTTCTGACGTTAAAATAGAAGATACTATTTTTCAAACTGATTTAGTGATTTATTTTAAATAATACATTTTTTGTAAACTGACAAAAATGTTCTGCTGTCTGACATGACTAACATGACTTCATTGTCATAGTTACAAAGAGAGTGGCGCGCACGTTTTTTTTTATATAACAAATTTTTATTAAGATAGAAAAAACAATACGTAACATCGCCCCCAGCCTTGAAAGGGAATCCTTTCAAAGTTATATGTTCATTAATTTCACCAATAGTTGAATTAACTTATTAGTCAATGTCTAGAACAGTCACCTTACACCTTATATTATACACTAAGGATTTGAAGGCAATGGGCACATTTTAGCACACGAGCGTCTAATGTATCCCGTTCTAGTTTTTATGGTAGCAACTCTTGCTACACCGTCTCTTCCGTGATGCAATTCTGTAACACGACCGAGTAACCACTTAAGAGGGGGTTGGTTGTCTTCTTTGATGAGGACCATGTCGTTGATCTTGAGTGAGTCCTTTTCTGTCTTCCATTTGCATCGCTGTTGTAATTCTGAGACGTATTCAAGAGACCACCTGGACCAGAAGTGCTGTTGGAGCTGTTGGATGCGTTGAAAGTGTTTAAGTCGATTCTCGGATATTTCAGTGTAATCTGGATCAATGGTTGAAGTAATGGGCCGCCCAATTAGGAAGTGAGAGGTTGTAAGAGGGGTTAGGTCTGAAGGATCGCTTGAGAGAGGAGACAAGGGACGCGAGTTTAAAACCGCCTCGATTTGAACTAGCAGGGTGTAAAACTGTTCAAAGGTTAATAAAGCATTGCCTGCTACACGTTTTAGATGGTGCTTTGTGGCCTTGACACCTGCCTCCCACAGTCCGCCGAAATGCGGAGAATATGCAGGGATGAATGACCATGAAATTCCCTCGTTTTCGATTGATTCAGTCAAAGTTTTGGAATTTTCTTGCAAAAATGCTCCAAACTGTTGTAGCTCTAGGTTGGCGCCGACGAAATTGGTTCCGTTATCCGAATACATTTGAGACGGCCTTCCGCGACGCGACATAAAGCGTTTTAGTGCTGCTAAGAACGCCTCCTTACTTAGATCAGACACGAGCTCGAGGTGAATGGCTTTGGTAACAAAGCAAATAAACAAACTAATATAGGCTTTAGTAACCTTGCAGCCGCGACCTTGCCTATCCTTTATGAAAAAAGGTCCTGCGTAGTCCACGCCGGTCGTGAAAAAAGGAGGAGCTGGATTCAATCTCCTAACAGGTAAGTTTCCCATGATGGGATTGATCTGCTTAGGATTTACTCTAAAACAACGCACACAATCATGATAGGTTTTTCGCGCTAAATTGCGTCCTGCTACAGGCCAGTAATACTCCCGAATTGATGCTAATAAGAGTTGCGGTCCGGCATGAAACAAACGAATATGCTCTCGTATGAATAGTAATTTAGTAAATATATGCTTAGAACATAACAAGATCGGGTATTTTTTATCGTATGCAAAATTTGAATTAGCTAGTCTGCCGCCTACGCGGAGAATTTCGTTATCATCAAGAAATGGAGTAAGTTTTAATAATTTACTCTTATCAATTTTGCTATGATTTTTAAGAGCTGATATTTCGCGCAGAAAACTCTGTCGTTGAACTATTTTTATTAAACAAATAGAAGCACGTTTAATTTCTTCTACGGTTAAAGAATCAAATTTTCTCTGTCCCTGCGATTTAGAGCAATTATCTTTGAACCGGAAACAATATGCGATTATGCGCTCTATTTTCGTTAGGCTAGAATATTTCTCAAAGTCTATTGCCGGAGTTTCAATTGAAAGTTCAAGTGATACAACGTTTTTTCGTAACTCGGGTAAATTATTGTCTGGGTGCTGAGGTTTTGGCCAAAAATTCTCGTCTTGCTGTAACCAATTTGGGCCAAACCAATAAGTTTCAAGAGACAGCAATGCGTTTGGTTTGACACCGCGTGATACAAAATCCGCCGGGTTATCTGCCGTCGGTACGTGTCGCCAATTTTTAATATTTGATAATTCTTGAATAGCTGAAACTCGATTCGCGACAAATACTTGTAAAACATTTGAGGTCATGTTTAGCCATCCTAGCACGATAGTAGAATCGCACCAATAGGTAATTTCATCAATTTGTGCCTTAAGTGATGTGTTAACCTTGTTTACTAATCGGGCAAGCAATAATGCTGCAGTTAATTCTAAGCGTGGAATAGTTTGAATTTTCAGAGGTGCCACCTTTGACTTGGCACAAATCAATTTTATCGAAACGTCGCCTTCGCTATTTTGTGACTTCATGTACACACAAGCACCGTACGCGTAGGCAGACGCGTCAGAAAATCCATGAATCTCTATTCGAACTGCATTTTTACAGATTACCTGCCGTTCTATGTTTATATCGTTTAATGCCGTTAGTTCATCACGAAACTGTAGCCATCTTGTGTGTAGTGAATGTGATAAAGAACTATCCCATCCTAACCTTTCTAACCAAATATCCCGTAAAATGATTTTGGCCAATATTATTGTTGCGCTTAGCAAACCTAAAGGGTCGAAAATCTGAGATATTTCAGACAAGACTGTGCGTTTTGTAATACGCGTATTAAAGTTAGTACCTATTTTATATGAAAAACAATCTTTCCGACCATTCCACATTAGACCAAGCGTCTTCGTGTTTTCATTTGAGCCAAGGTCAATTATGTCTGTTTTGTCGACTGTCTTTATATTTTCTAAAACTTCGTTACTGTTAGAAACCCATTTACGCAGATGAAATCCCGCTTTATTAAGAAGTTCCGAAACTTCGTTTTCTAAAGAAATCGCTTCTTCCACGCTATTCGCGCCTGTTAACATGTCATCCACGTAAAAATCTTCTTTGATAACTCGAGAAGCAATTGGAAAATCTGTTTCGCATTCTATTCCGAGTTGATAGAGACATCTAATTGCTAAATATGAAGCTGATTTGGTACCGTACGTCACTGTCAACAATTCGTAAGTATCGATCGCCTTGTCTGGATTATCACGCCAAAGAATGCGCTGGAGACACGTTTGATCAGGATTTACTCGACACATTCGGTACATTTTCTCTACGTCTGCGGCGATGACGTAGTTATATTTACGATGACGTAACAAAATCGAGAAAAGATCTGACTGAATTGTTGGTCCAACTATTTGTAAATCATTAAAAGAGTGTCCGCTGGTACTTGGACACGACGCATCGAAGACTACGCGTAGTTTAGTTGTTAGACTGCTCTCTTTAAGTACGCCATGATGAGGCATGTAGTACACGTGTTTTACGCTACAAGTTTCATCGGTTTTAGTCATATGCCCCAAACTTTGATATTCATCAATAAACTTACAATACTGCAATTTGAAATCGTTATTCCGAGCAAATTTGCGTTCTAAAGCTAAAAATCGCTGATGAGCAGTTTCCAGAGAATCGCCCAATTTTTCGATTTTATCTTTTAGTGGTATAGTTACTATAAAATGTCCGTCTTCGTCGCGTTTCACGGTGTTAACAAAGTGATCTTCACAAACCTTTTCTTCTTGAGAAAGTAATTTATTGTCAGCAATTTCTTCTAGTTCCCAAAACCGCGTTAACTGATTATCGATTTCTGCGTTTTTTATAAAGTTACAGTGAATTTTTTGTGAACTAGCCCTAGCTATATTAACTTGTCCTGAGACAATCCATCCGAACTTAGTTTTTTGTAGGAATGGACCATGCTCACTTAGTTTTATTTGACCTACACACATAATGTTCCAAAAACATTCTGCACCTAAGAGCATATCCACGTTACCCGGTACGTTAAACCCTTCATCGGCCAACGCAATATTTGACGGAATTTGAAGTTTTTGTCTATCGATTTTGAAATTAGGTAGATCACTAGTTATAGTCGGTACAACTAAGCATGAAACTTCGCATGAAAAATTGTTTATTCCGGATTGTACTCGTACAGTAGTGCTTCCCTTTACTTCAGAAACGGTTTCGTTGATTCCGCTAACTTGCAAGTTAATATTTTTAAGAGGAACCTTAAGTTTGTTGAAGAATTTTTCGGTAATAAAGCTGCTTTGCGATCCGACGTCCAGCAAAGCACGCGCAATAATAGGTTTGTTGTTTTTATCAAAGACTCTTATTAAAACAGTGGCAAGAAGTACCTGCTGATTTACTAATACGTTACGCGACGACAAGTTAACGGTTTGCTGCGAGATCGCTCTATTTTCACCTGACTCCGATGTGTTTTCATTGTTGCCAGCGCTTTCGCGTTTTTCTGTGTGTAGTAGCGTATGATGTTTTCCCTTACAGGTTTTGCAACAACTCGAAAAACATTTATTATACAGATGCCCGAACCTTAAGCAATTTAAGCAAAGCCGTTTTTTCTTAGCCTGCTCTACACGCTGATTTACGTTTAATTTTAAAAAGTCAGGACAATTTTGAATGAAATGTTCGTTTTTGCAAAAGGAGCAAATTGGTTTCGTTGAAGAATATCCCGATAAAAACGACTTAGGTCTTCGTTTAAATCTGTTGGTATTTTGTTCTTTGTCGTCTTTAGTTTGCTCTATCGATTCGAGAAGATTGGCCCGTTCTTTTAGAAACGTGTTTAAATTTTCGAGTGTGGGTGTTTTATAAGTAGCCTTCGTTTGTTCCCACTTTCGAAGAGTAATATCGTCTAATTTTGTAGTAATCAAGAAAATAACCAAAGTATCCCATGACTCGGTCGGTTCGTTCAAGGTTTTTAGAGCTCTGAGATGTTTGGCAACACTGTCAACTAACTTTCTTAAAGCATTTGACGATTCGATTTGAATTTTTTCCATGTTAAATAATGCCTTTACGTGATTTTGAATCAAAATTCGATTGTTATTGAATCTATCGCAGATTAATTTCCAAGCATTTTCGTAATTTGAGCCCGTAAACTCTAGGCTTGCTACAATTTCAAGAACACTAGGCCCAAGGTACGCGCGTAAGTAATGATATTTTTGAATATCGCTAAGTCTATCGTTTTGGTGAATCAGTGATTCGTATGTATCCCTGAACTCTAACCATTTATCATATTCACCATCGTAAGTCATAATCTCAATGACCGGTAATTTTACGCCGCTCGCGCACTCGTTTATTGGTACGTGTACGTTACGTCTATTGTTAAAAGATATTGAATTTCTCGATGATCCCTGACTACCCCCGTCACTGCCATTCGATGGCCTCGAATTTGCTACTAAAAATCGTTTCGATCTGGCAACGACGCCGTAAAAGTCCGTCTCAAACGACTCGCGTTCAAGGTATTCGTTTTCTGGACATGTGCTGATTTCCTCGATTTGACCTTGCAAGTCTTCGAAAAGATCCAACACATTTTGAAATCGTTCTGCGCGCTGCTCTAGCTCTAAAACTAGGTTTGGATCATCTATCTCAAACTCTGGATGAGTTTGCTCTAAATAGGGTTAATGTGCCTGTTTACCGACCGGCACTAGATCTCGACCATTTTTCTATTTAAGCATCAATAATATTCAAATTATCCGCCAACCCTTGTCAAAAAATGTTTAGCTAGTTTTTGACCACTTTGGCCTATTTAGTACAGGTAGCGCCACCGTAAAAAGTTATGTACTTTTCCCGCTAAAAATCAGTGAACATTTGGCATTTGTACTGATCACTCACGTTTATCTAGATTCTAAGAAAGTGCTAAGTGGCAGTGTATCCGAAAATAGTAAGTAACTTTTGTTTTATTTTAAATTTATGAATGCAGTATGTTTTATAGGGTTAAGGGAGCATTAAATTTCATATTTCTATAAGAAAAAATGCGTTTGTTCTTTTTTTCACGCTAATATTTGCCGGTCGAGAACACACTTTTGAAAATTAACGGTGTTCAGTTCCCGACCGCCTTGGTCGAGAACCAGGATGGAAAAGGTATTCTTTTTATTTAAAAAAAATATGATATTAAAGCACAGTTAAAAAATATTTTGCATTTAATATACATAAGTAATCATAAAGATTACAAGTCTTGGTTTGCGACCACCTTTTTAAACTTAAAAATCATAAAAAAATTTGTTAAAATTGATTGGGTTGATTGATTAAAATTGGTGGTCGAAAACCAGGTTGATCTTCTTCTGTTCTCGACCATCCTTGAAAATTGGCGGTCGAAAATCAGATTGATCTTTATCTGTTCTCGACCATACTCTATAAAGGGATGAGAAATAATTTTTTTAACCTTTTCAGTGGCTCCCACAAGAAAAATAAGGCAGACCCAAAAAGAACAAACAAAAAAAGAAAGAACTTCCAACAAGGTCAAAATTCAAAAAAAGAAGGTGCCAAGAAGGGTGCTTCATGCTTATTCGATACAAGACCTAAAAAAGGCTTTATATGAAATCAGAGAGAACAAAATGGCAATCAGACATGCTTGCAGAACCTTTAATGTTCCAAAAACGACCATTTTGGACAGGATATCTGGACGAGTTCCTGATAATTTACGTAAACCAGGTCCACCGCCACTACTTACAGTGGAAGGTGAAAACCGCGTCAAAGAATGGGTGATTAACATCGCAAAATGCGGCTTCCCAGTTAAAAAAGAAATGCTGTTTAACACTGTATCCAAGATAGCAGCAGACTCTGGTAAAGTAATGTTTAAAGATGGAATCCCTCATCAGACTTGGTATAAAAATTTTATCAAACGTAATCCAGAAATTTCTTTAAGAGAAGCTGAAGGAATTAACAAAGCCAGAGCAATTATATGCCAAGAAGGCATAAGAAAATGGTTTAGGGAACTTACTCAATTCTTAACGGACAGAAATTTATTAGACGTATTGGATGACCCTAATAGAATATTTAATGGAGACGAGTCGGGTTTTGCTTTATGTCCAAAGTCAGGCAAAGTATTGGGACCCAAAGGATTTAAAAATTTATATAGTATTAAACTTGGAAATGAGAAAGAAAACATCACTGTACTCATCGTATTTAATGCTGCTGGAAAAATTGCTCCATCCCTAGTCTTATTTCCCTATGTCAGGCCACCCAGAGCGGTAGTGGAAAGTATGCCTAGTAATTGGGTTTTGGGAAAATCCGGGATGGATGACCTCCGAGGTATTTTTCGAATACATCGCAAATGAATTTCATAAATGGGTACTAACAGAAAACATAAAAAGACCAATAATTGTATTTGTAGATGGACACAAATCCCATATGACGTATGCCCTTAGTCAGTGGTGCGAAGAACCAGCAGACGTCAGTGTTTTTAAGCCAATGAAAACTGACTGGAAAAACACAGTTCGTGATTGGCAATGTAAGCCTGAAAATATTAACTGTGCTGTCACAAAAATAAATTTTTGTAGCATTTTTAATGGGGTTTTATCCAAAACAGCAACTTGAAGTATATATAAAACACGGCTTTAGAAAATGTGGATTATATCCCCTGAATCCCAATGCGGTTGACTATTCAAAATGTGTAATTAACACAGCAGAAAAGCTGAAAAAACCAATCACCAGAAAATCAAGTGAAAATGTAACCCAGCGTGATATTACATCTACTAAAAAAGTGATTGAAAAAATAAAAACTGATTTAGAGTCATATGGCATAAACGTCGATATTATTTTGAATGAAGTAAATTTGCTACAAGAAGTTTTGTCACCAAGAAAAAGAAGCATGAGCTCTAATGCAATGGCAACAGAAGTATCACAGAATTCGCAGACAACTAAACAACATTCCCGTCATGCTCATGACGATGACGATTCAATTTTTGACCAAGGTTGTGAATTACCGTCAAACTTATATAAATCCAAAGAACCTATGAAAAATATACTACCCTTATATACAAATGAGTATGATATAAATATAAATGCACGAATGCACCCAGTACAAGTTCATCTGAACAAAACCCATCAATAATAATAATAGATCAAGGATCTGAAGGGCCCAAAGAGGATAATCATACGCCCACAATTTTTAACAGCACCATGATTGATATTCCTAGCGTAAGCCTTGAAAGTTGTTTTACAACCTCTTTTATAAATAATTTAGAAAACGAAGTACATGAACTAGGATTGCCCATTATAGACATTTCCGAAAACAACATTAATAAAAATAAAGAGGCTTCTATCAACGCTCATATGTTTAGGAACACAGATTTTGATGGTAGTCAAGTTGTAAAAAATCATCTCATAATCCTATTGATATTATTCAAAATATGGAAATTACCTCGGAAATTACTGTATCAATTCTGACAGTCCAAAGAGTGACCATCAGTGTACCAATAATGAAGAAGACAAAATTATTAAACAAATTAAAATAATTAAGCCGTATACTAAACCAGATACCGAGCCATCAGATAGCATAAACATTGATTCTAAAACTACCCATCAAGATAATGAATTATTTGAAAATAATAATTCAAATAACAAAAATAAAGACAAAATACCATCTCCACTTACTAATGCAGTTGAAAATCATCTTAAATATCCCGATCCCATCAAAAGAAGCAAGAACACAAATAGAGAAAAAAAAAACAGAAAATAAAGCTCCAAGTGCAATTTCCTCCGAAGAGTGGCGAGCATTTTATAGAAAAAAAGATACTGAAAAATCCCAAAAACAAATAGATATTCACAAAAGAAAGGAAGAAAGAAAGACATTAAAGGAAAAGAAGTTAAGAAAAAAAGTAAAGCCTAAGAAAAAAAACAGTGACGAAACTTTTAAAAAACATAAAATACCATGCAGTATGTGTAATGGAAACTTGAATAGTGACACAGAGGATGATGATGATAGAAATATCGGCTGTGATTTTTGTGATAAATGGTATCACAAAAAATGCACCGAATTTTCTAAAATTCCTTACAGTATTGCAGCTTTAAAAGAGTGTAAGTGTGACCAATGTTAAGAGAAGTGTTAAGTTTTTTTGTGATAATCTCAGAATTTGTATTTGTTTTTATAATAAACGTTTTTGTTTTGGGTTCCAATTTTTGTTTTAGTTGATAGACACCTAGGCATAGGCGGTTTTAGGTAGAGGCTTGGGGGGCCTCGCCCCCCAAATCTCGAATTAGCCTTCCCAAATCCAACTGAGTGAGCGCCTAGCCGCCTAGCCCCTGAATAAGAATAGACCAATTTACAAAGCAAAAAGGAAAAGAAGAATAGGGGCTTCGGCCCCCCAAAAATAGAGGTCTAGAACCGCCTATGCACCTAGGTATCTGTAAAGATCATATTATTTATAAGCGGTCGAGAACCGACTTCAAAGTGGTCGAGAATTGCGACCGGTGGTCGTAAATAGGTTAAAATTCACTTTTTTAACATTTATTCAATTTATTCAATAATTATAAATAAAAATTCTAAAATTGCAATTGTAAACCTATGTTAAGACTTTAACAAAACAAAAAATGCTATAATAGTTGAAATGTGGCTTAATTTTCTTATATTTATTACATCTCAAAGTTGAAATTTCTGTTAACCGGTCGCAAACAGGCACATTAACCCTATGTAATAAACTTTTCAAAAATTGTCATTTTTGCTTTGACTGTACCTCTCTTTCTAATGAGTTTTTCACGATCATCTGCCATTTTGAAGGATTTTATTCAAACAATTTATGTAGGTAAAATGATAACTAAATTATCGAAACTTCGTTGCAAAATTGCTTGAATCGAGTGAAATTTATGCAAAATACGATAGAAAAACTCGCTAGTTTAAATGAGGCTAGTCCTACACTCTGCACTAGGAAGCGGAATAAAGGAAATATGGAACGGACCCACCTTTCGACGTCTTCTTCGTTACTTTTTACTTCGTTTTGTATGTCTTACAGCTGCTTTATCCGGCTCGAAGGTCCAAGAATGTATGGGTTTTTGTAGTGGACTGTATTTTATGGCTGGTTCGCCACTTCTGACGTTAAAATAGAAGATACTATTTTTCAAACTGATTTAGTGATTTATTTTAAATAATACATTTTTTGTAAACTGACAAAAATGTTCTTCTGTCTGACATGACTTCATTGTCATAGTTACAAAGAGAGTGGCGCGCACGTTTTTTTTATATAACAAATTTTTATTAAGATAGAAAAACAATACGTAACAGTATTTCTAGGAAGAAGGAAGCTTTTTCTTTACTTAGAATGTCGTCACCTGCAGACCGGTTTCGAACTCTTTGGTTCTCATCAGTACAGGATAGACAAACATACCAACCTTCCGAGAAAGTAATTCCTTAAAGCTACAATGTCGTACTGCATAAGCAGTGGCACACATGCAGCGCCATCCATTAGCAGTTTCAAGCAGTCGGAGTGGAGTTAGGTATGGTATGTTAGGTTAGGTGTGTTCGTCTATCCTGTACTGATGACAACCAAAGAGTTCGAAACCGGTCTGCAGGTGAAGACATTCTAACTAAAGAAAAAGCTTCCTTCTTCCTGGTAGTTCCTTGCATTCGAAACATTAGTATTTTATTATCTAACTGTGTTAGAAGAAAATACGGGAAATTTTGGTATGTAATTCAGCGCTTGGAGGGGCGCATAGCCCGGAGAATAGCTGTTTTATCATTATTTGTTGAAATCCTTATAAGGAATTTTCAGGTGGTTAGAGAATTGATTCTCAATTTTTTTTAATATTAATTTAGTTTATTAATTTATCATTTTCCTTAATTATGTCCCCAAAACTAACCACGGAACCAAAAACTGTAATTATTTTAACTCTTGGCGACAACTAGGTACAAAGTTATAGGGAAGCCGCTGAGATTTTCCATAAAAGGCATCCCGAAATATCTGTTATTAAACTACCGGACACATAATGGCAAAATTTAAAAGTAGTGGAAGGGTCGAAAGTCGCCTCAATAAAAAAAAATCAAGTTCAGACCGAAGATAATGAGGATATTTACTTACAAATTGTCCAAGCCCTTGTTGAAAATCCCAAGACTTTGTTGAGAAATTTGGAAGAAGTACTTCCTGGAAACGATAGACGCTCTGTTTGTAAATTCGCTTTTGGAAGAATTCTTAACGCAAATAATCATTTTTATCCATACAAGCCTGCCTTTGTTCACCCGTTGAAATCTTGACACTTTAATATTCGATTTGATTTTTCGGCTTGGTATCAAGGTGTGTATGAAGATGACCCGTCTTTTTGTCAAAAAAAAATCATATTTTCTGAATGATGAAGCATGTTTTACATCAAATGGAGTAGTTAGCTTCCAAAATTGTCGTTGGTGGAGTACAGCTAATCCGGGATTTGATATCCAGTGTCGAGATCAGTATTATTTATTATAAGATAAATGTGTATGTATTTTAGATAACTAACTGATAGGCCCATTTTTCTTTGGAGGCAATATAACGTCGGATATTTACCTTAAATTTTTGAGAAATTAGCTCTTTGGTTTTGTTAATGGTCTTCCACTTTACATTGCAAATAACTTATGGTATCATCATGATGGGAGCCTTAGTTCCCGAACTGTTAACGAATTTCTTCAGGAAATGTCCCGGGGGCGTCGGATAGAAAGATTTTCAGAAAATCATTTGCCGGAGAGGTCGTCGGATCTGAACCCACTTGATTACTTTCTTTGAGGATATTTAAAGGAAAAAGTGTATTCTCACCGACTTTTAGGAAATATCGCCAACTTGGAAAATGTAATCACCCGATGTGCTCTAGAAATTCCTCAAGTTGTTTTGAGAAAAGCTTCCTTTATTTCGTCAAAAATGATCATTTTTTCAGGTTATTAACTAAAAACGTTTGCTCAGATCTGATCATTAGAAACCGGATTCGAATACTACATTCCAGGAACGGACTCCATTGGAAAGACAATATACACAGATATAATAAAATAAAACAATAAAAATATTTTTGACAAGACTAGTAATAACACTAATAACCTTACCATCATGTTTTAAAATAAAGTAAGGCGATTGTTTTGGTCTTTACAAATCAGAAATAAATAGGTAGTATTAAACATTCAAAGTGTTAAGTATAGAGGTAACTAGCTTCGATTTTTAGGGGGGCTACTTCGGGGTTATATTGGGTTCGCAAGGTTAAAAAAGAAAACAAAAAAAAAGTCAAAATGCTACACAATTTTACCAACAACATATTTCTTTTTCCTTGTTAACTACGTGGCATTTTAACACCGCACAAAAAGAGGACCATGTGGCCTTGTATATTAGTATAAGCATAGACTAAATAATACATAGACGAACACTGGCATGCACCGAAAAGCGGGTCTCCCTTGAGACATTTGGTTGGTTTACTGGTTTATGGTTCAAGAGGTTGGTTGTCCACGATTTGTATATAGATAAGCGGGAGACCCGCTTATCGGTGTATTCGAGAATTTGTCGATATCCTTTATAGTCTCTGGTATAAGATATTACACTAGATACAGTGTTATTGGTAATAAATTTTAGAGGGGCTACCATTACTTTTGGGGCTAAGTCCCCAAATCATTCCCTTAGGTACTTCTACGATGCTAAGATGACTTAAAAGTACTCCTCTATAATTGCTATATTCTAACTGTGCTGTCATGCGAAACCTGCAGAGTAAAGGCAGTGTTTTCAGATATGTTATACGGATCCTTAATGCGGTGGGGCATTAGGGACCATGGAGGGGGGGGGGGGGGGCAATCAAACTCAGATTACTTTAATGATAATATCAAAATTATTGTTTGTTATAAACATAATAACTGTTACAGGAGTTGGATATTTTTTCAACAAAAATTAGTGGCGCTTCTGGAATTTCAGCTACACTTAACTAATTTAAGGGAATAAAGAAAAATAGTTGTGAAATTTGCAAGGAGAATTTAGTTTTTGAGGAGCCATGACTAAAAACGGCTGTTAGTGTCTATATTTTTCTAATAAATTTGATGATGTTTCATCCCATATCCTTTTTTGTGCGGTGTTACAATGTCGCATAGTTAAGAATGTTAGAAAAACGAGAAAAACACAAAAATCGCAGAAATATATTAAATATTGTAGTTGGTTTTATTTTTTGTTTGGTCGTCACTTTTGAATGAGCGGTAAAATCGTGTACTATTTTGTTACGTTGCAAGACTACTTCGTAGAAAAAAAATATTTAAAATTATTGTACGCCGCCGCGCCCTCTTGAGTTTTAAACAACAATATTTATATTAAAGATAGTATTTTCCGTATAATTAATTGGTTGTATCAAGTTTCAATTATCTATCATATTGGCTAACTAGCAAAAACTATTTTTAAAATAATTTTTACTACATAAAAGTGGTGCACTTCAAACATTTTCTTCTTATTTTTTTGGGAGCAATAATTCATAAATACAACCTGACAACATATCATATAAATTTCATTTCATTTACCTTTTCTATCAGTTACCTGAGTCCGACCCCGATTTTTGCGTCACGTAATATCGAAATCCGGTCTCTAAGTAATAAGTTTTGTGTTGATGGCAACGATTATAATTTTTCGTAGACTGTAGTTTTTCTATTTATTATTTGAGACTTCTTCATTTGCGATGGATTATTTTGCAATACAGGAGTATTATGTTGAAGTTAAAGCTTCCAACATTTGTTGAAAGTAGTTAAGAGTATTTGTCCTTGTTTGATAAAAAAAAACTTCTTTTTTCAGGATGGTACGATAGAAAAAACATCGGCGAATTCCGAACTATTATTGACGTTAATTTTGTGGCAGCTATGGGCCCGCCAGGAGGTGGTAGAAACCCTGTAACTGCTCGACTGCTGCGCCATTTTCATTTTTTAGCATTTATTGAAATGGAAGATGCCAGTAAGGTAATGACAGTTTTTATGATACATTTTGTAAATTCTATAAATTCCAATAAAACAAAGAATGTGTAATTTTTTTCTGTAAAACCGTGCACTGTAGCAACACAAAACTACTTTTTTTAGAACAAATTATTGAATATTCTTTCGAAAACAAATTCTTTCTTTAGATTTAGCGCAATATTGAGAGGTGGGGGTAGTAGAAAGGTATATAAAAATTATCCTTTTTCAAGCTCCGCCAAAGACAGCACTCCTGAAAATTCCAGAAAATTTTAATTTTTACACTTGTTTTTGTAATCAACTTTCCCCATATAAATTATTATTTGGCAAGTTTGACAGAATTGGTGTATCAACTTTAACAAGCGGGCAATTTGATTTAAGAATTAGAAAAAAAATAAAAATCATACCATTTTTTGAGTAAGCCCAATCGCTTTCACACCACTTGCACTTGGTCTAAACTCAGTTAAAACCCAATTTAAATCTAATATCAGATCTTGGTATAATCGACGAGACTTTTTTAAGATAAATACGAAGCTCCTGGTGTCTTAAAAACACTTATTTTGGGGATGAAGCTAGTCTACAATTTCCGAGTTTTTAATGTGTCTGACAGTCTGACTGCAGTTCGTTTAATTAAATTAAAACAGCTTTTTCACCTTTTCCTTTCTTGTTCCATTCCTTTAACTTTGTTACAAAATTAAATTGCGGAATACCCGCTTTCAGACACTGCCCTAAAGATGGATCGTTTCTAAATCACAAAAATATTCTGCCCCTTACAGAGAAGCAGTGTCGTACATCGGTTTCGGTTACGACAGAAGTAATTTAATCATTAAAAGTACTAAATAATTCGAGGTTTTTCCATTTCAACTGAAAAATAAATATTGTTTTTAGACGGTATTGGATAGTATTTATTATTTAATTATTACGTTAGTCCATATTGCCTTTGACCATTGACCTTCAGCAAAAGGAGACTCAGTGGTTCATTCATAACTAGCCTTTGGTCTGCTTCATACATTGGTAGGATTGCCATCCGTCCCGACATATCGGGACTGCCACCGTTATTGGAATTCATATCCCGCCGTACCGACAACAGTATAAAGAGTCCCGATCGACTTTATCGAGGTTTTTTAAATTCAATTTTAAAAAGCACACGCACCAACAAACGTGATTTGGAAAGGTTTTTAAAAAGAAAGCCTTTGCGTATAACGCGATGAAATAGCGTGATGCAGTAGACCTCTCTCTACCTTGCGGATTTATGCGTGCATAGCGTCGCGTCGGTACTAGGGATGGGCGATAATGGGTTTTACCTATCGATAACCATCGGCAAGGTACCTATCGATAAGTTTTAGTTATCGATATGCCGATACTTATCGATTTATCGATAACTATCGATATATCGATAACTATCGATATATCGATAACTATCGATAACTATCGATATATCGATAACTATCGATTTATCGATATATCGATAACTATCGATATATCGATAACTATCGATATATCGATAACTATCGATATATCGATAACTATCGATATATCGATAACTATCGATATGTCGATAACTATCGATATATCGATAACTATCGATATATCGATAACTATCGATATGTCGATAACTATCGATATGTCGATAACTATCGATATATCGATAAATATAAATATCGATATATCGATAACTCCGATATATCAATAACTATCGATTTATCGATAACTATAAATTATATATATTAATACTTATAGATACATTAATATACATTTAAAAGGTAGTTCGTAATCGTAAGTGTTCGCTCGAGCCGATATTTACCAAATTTCTGCTTTCTGGAGGTTTACGAGAAGTGCTTTAGCAGTATATTATAATAATTAAAAAATTAATTACTGATAATGCACTAGGTGTTCCGAAATTAACGTACAATAATTCTAAGGCAGTTAATTAAAAATATACTGTAAGTTCATTAAAAACATCCTTTGAAAAACTAATAATAAGGCATTAACTCAAAATCGGAAACACATTTAAAACTAGTAATAGGTAAGCCAACTTCTGTTTTTGAGTAAAGGAAGTTGTGGGTAAAAAAATTACCATTTTTTTTAATGTACTGGTTTAGAATGCACAGTTTTGAGTAAAACTAATTCAACAGTGATGCAAAAGCTGGGCAATTCTTTCAGATAGGCAGCTCAAATTACTTCTGTATCTTGAAAACAAAGCTGAAGGCCCGGATTTATATATCTTTTTCCCACAGTTATGTAAGAAATCACATTCTAAAATTTAATACACCTAATGAACCCGCTTTGTCCTGATTTTTATCATCTGATGGTTTTTGTTGCTTTGAAGTTTTACTACCTACGTTAGAAGAATTCTTATCAAGAGAATAGTATCATACAGAGCTTTGCGAAGATTTCTTTAATAGGCACAATTACCTGTTTCGTTTTACACTATGTGGAAAGCATTTTTCTTCATTACACATGGGAAAGCGATTTGTGTAACTTAAGCAAATTATTTAATACTATAAGCACAGAAAACGTAACAACGGATGCGTGGGCACGGTGCATGTGGATCCTCCCTCAATATGACGTACGTTTAATGGACTGATGATTTGACAAACCATTTGGTCATTCGCGCCAGTTCGGCGTGGTTTCGGGGTCGCTAAAATTTGATGGAAGTCACGCTTAAAATACATTTTTGCCGAGCTTATGATGACGTAAAGCTGTAAGAGGCTTAATTCTTAAAAATAACTTTTATTTAAAAAATAATCTTTTTCCTTTGGACAAGGAGGTACCTAACTAAAATTAAGATACCATGGACTCTTCCTAAGCCAGCGAAAAATGAATACAATTTGCTTAGGTATATTTAAAGAGTTTCACCACGTACTATCAGCAAGTATAACCTATCGATATATCGATAACTATCCATATATCGAGTAATATCGATATATCGATGGTTATCGATATATCGATAACTATCGATAACTATCGATAACTATCGATATATCGATAACTATCGATATATCGATAACTATCGATATATCGATAACTATCGATATATCGATAGTTATCGATATATCGATAACTATCGATATATCGATAACTATCGATATATCGATAACTATCGATATATCGATAACTATCGATATATCGATAGTTATCGATATATCGGCAGCTATCGATATATCGGCAGTTATCGATAATTATCGATATATCGATAGTTATCGATATATCGATAGTTATCGATATATCGATAGTTATCGATAGTTATCGATATATCGATAGTTATCGATAGTTATCGATAGTTATCGATATATCGATAGTTATCGATATATCGATATTTTTTAAAACATTTATCGATTGTCGATATATCGATAGTTATCGATAACTATCGATATATCGAAAAAAATTCCCATCCCTAGTCGGTACTGGGGACTTAAATTAAGAAGCCACCTGCATTCAGCTGATTTTTAATGAGGAAGAAGTGCTTTCTGGATGACTTAATTGACAAAGATGCCAAAATAACACGATAATGAAGACAAAGACGAAACGAAAACATTCTCCGTTATAGTACACTCATCAGCAAAAAAAAAACGAGCAAGAAAAATTTGGAACAAGTTTGATGTTTGTTAATTTTAGACCGTTTTTAATAAAATTTTTGGTAGATTGCAGACACATTTATAGGAATTATCACATGCTTTTTGATTTAAGAAACAATTTGAACATTTGAATTTTTTTAATTGTTATATATTTAGTAATTTTTGCGTAAAAGCCAAAATGTTCTAACTGATAATATCATATAATACGTAAAACTTTTTCTTTGATCGAAAGGCAGGTAATAATCTTAATAAATGTGTCAGCAATAACCGAAAATTTCACTAAAAATGATCTAAAATTAGCCAAATTATTTAACATCAAACTTGGTCCAAATTTTTCTTGTCCGTTTTTTTTGCTGATGAATGTAGTTAGCAAATTGGCTGAAAAGGATGCCACGTTCTTAACTTGAGTCGCCAATTCTTTGGAAACCACCGAAAAATAAAGGGTTTGTTGGAACCCAGGTTACTTGACGTCTAGGGGTTACTATTCTCCAATATATGTTTTCATATGCCACAATTTTTGTAAAACAGCAAACTAAAGTACTAATAAGTACTAAAGACTGGTAATCCTACTGATGAATCTCCTCGAAGTCGAAACGCTAGGAAACAGCATATCATATATTTTTTTAAATTGTCTGTTCATTACCAACACTTCTTTATGTATTTCGATATCCTTGTTGGCCAGGCAACATCAGGCCTATTATTTCTTTAGGCTAGATTTTATCATTATTCGAATAGAGTCGATTCGTAAACTGTATATGTTTTGAAAAACGCGTTCAGTTTGAAAATTGCATTACATTTTTTTTCCGAAAAAAGTTTCCACGTCTGTGGGACGAATTGAAGCTAATGGTAAATGTTGTGTTTTTAGCGCAAGATTTTTGGTAGCATACTGAAATTTTGGATATCAAGAAAGGAAGACCTCGAAATTTACCATGATCCAATACTAACTTCAACGCTTATTATCTATAATAGAATCCTTAAAGAATTATTACCAACTCCAGCTAAAACCCACTATACGTTTAATTTGAGAGATCTAAGCAAGGTTTTCCAGGGAATTCTGATGTTTGAACCTGTTAACCTAGGGGTAAATATTTTCATTTTTATATTCAGGATCTCACAGATGAACGTGAAGTTCGCGCGACGCCGCGCAGCCACTGCCGTGTTTTCATCATTGACGCTGACAATGATGAAAAAACCAGGAAACCTAATTATAGTGTATTTTTATCAATTTTTGATTTCGCTTATATCAAGTGTACCTTCTTGGGAAAAAGGCCTTGCAAAATCACACTAATGTGTTAATTTATCAAGTTTGCATGCAAATACAATGTATAGGTACAGTTAAACAGAAAAAAATAATATTGGGCCCAAAATTACAGGCCTTCCAAAGTTAGCTCACTCGTGGACTATGATTCATGATTATTTCACATAAGTATTTTTTTAACTTTGTGAAATACGTTTTCAATAGATTTTTTCCCAAGCTTCCGAATGAAAATATTGGATTTTGCGAGAAGTTGCAAGACGTAGGTAAAAAATCGATTTTTAAACTTTCACACGATGTGAAAATCTAAAAATTCGACCATAAAAAAAATTCAGCCCTAAAGATAGTAAACTTAATAATCTTTAAAAGATTTAAAAGGGTTTAAAACCCTGTATTGCATATTATGGGCTTAGATCGGATTCGAAGCGGAAAATCGAGATTTTCCGACGAGCATTTCCCATGCGCGTTGTATAAACATATGCTTAGCGGAAGATTTCTTTACAGCTTTTGCAATTGCGTCTTTCTCCTTTAGAAATAATGATATAAAGTTGATTTTTCTTTCATTTTGAAGGTAATTCTCTCTACTTCTTGAATATTTTATCAAATTTAGTCCCTTATTCCTTCCCATTATCGAAATTGCGTCGAATTCAAATATATACTTTTACGCGCTTCCAGCGCTGTAACCGAGCTATTAACATTATTTATCCGTATGTTTTGCAACCATTAGGGGGCGTACAGAGGATTTTGCGTATCACTCTTCAAGTTTGCTAAGTTTTTGCATTAAATATAATCGGTCTGGGTTGTTGATAATTCTATGTACAGGGATATCCAAATAAAAGTGAACAGGCCTTAAACTTTTTTTACAGATTCACTAAGAAGGTTTAAGATTTAGTACGGGTTTAAATTAAGATCTTATAGTTGATCAGTTATGTTTTGACAAGTTTTTGTCCTGTTATTGTTAATAAGTTGTCATTAAAATCTTATGAATTGTTCTGATATTTCAGCGATTTACTTGGTTTTCAGATGATTTTCATCTTGGAACTTGCTGTAATGAATTTAGTTCTGTTATGGTCGAAAGTACGTACCTACTACCATATCCCTTTTTTACATATTTGCGAAAAAGCTCAGAAATGAATTCATAGTCTAAAACTTAGTTGTCTTATTCTTACACTTACCAGTTTAAAACTTTTGGTTGTCAAATTAGACCGGACTAGCGTTGGAGAATCTGGCTGTTTAATTTTTAAAGATGGGAAAAAGTGTTAAATATGAAAATTTTGGGGATTTTTATGGATCATTCGCATATCTTATCAGCAGAACAATTGAGCATCGAATAAAAAAGATATAGTATAAAATATCGAGTTTCTTGCTTATTTTAAATGGTATGATTTTAATCATATTTTGGATTCTAGATTCTAGACCTATTTTGTATAACATACCCTATGCGATTTTTCAATCGTTTTTGAAATATTTCAAATTAAAAATTATTTCGCATAAATATACGTTAAACATAACTATCCACTATCCAGGTTGCGAACGAAATACCTGCTACCTTTTTAAATTTTCTTCGTAGGTAAGTCAAAGTTAATGTCAAGGTTAACAATAATACTTTAGTCACGATGAATTTATAATTTTATTTTTATGCAAAATGAGTTATTCTATTAATGAGAGATACAAAATGTTAAAATTATATTTAAAAAATATCAATAATGTTAGAGCGGCTCAAAGACAATATGAGGAAAGGGAACAAAGAACACAATCATTAAACACCATGATAAAAACAACTAGAAGACTAGAAGAAAGACGAATTCTGAGCAATGGAAAAAGAAGAAGAGAAGGAAATGAAGAAAGGGGCCCAGCGATTTTATTATATTTTCAAGAGAATCCAAAAAAATCAATTCCCGAATTTGTGCGGTACTCTCTTAGATATGGAATAAGAGATAAAATGTTGACTTATGGAACAATTCAAAGAACGTTAAAGTATTTTCAGTATAGACCATATAAAAGTATGCCAGTTCAAAAGCTTAGTGCCGATCAAAAAGAAAATATATATACTTTTGTCACAAATATTAACGAAAGGATGCGGCAAGATCCTAATGTATTATTTCATACTATCGTTTGGACAGACGAAGCAACTTTCTCAACTGCGGTTCATGTTTGATCGGATGAAAATCCCTTTACCGTCAAAGATATTCCTTTTCAGGGGCGTAATTCAATCAACGTTTGGTGTGGGATATTACAAAATAAAATTCTAAGACCATTGTTTTTTTGGAGAGCATTAACTGACCAGCGCTATATTAATTTTTTAGAAAATGAATAGGACGGAGCGCCTCACCATAATATAACTGAGGTTCGCAATTTTTTAAACTATCAGTATAACGAATAGTTCGGTAGATATGGAACGTTACATTGGCCTGCAAATAGCTCAGACCTCATACCTTTAAATACATTTCTTTGGGGTGATTTGAAAAATGTCATATACAGCAATTGTAATGAAAATATTGAAGAAATTCAAAGGAAAGTGAGAAATGAAGTAAGAAATCTGAACGAAAACGATGCTAAAAGTATTATAAATACACTTCAGAGGCAAAAAAGAATGTATGAAAAGTGCCAAGAAATAAATGGCGGACATGTTGAAAATTTCTTTTGATATTTATTCGCCAATGTTAACATTTATCTGTTTATGTAATAATTCATTTGTTATTATTTATAATCACTGGTAATTGCTTTCGAATTAATAACTAATAAAAATTAACATTTATTGTTTAATAGAATAACTCATTTTGCATAAAAATAAAATTATAAATTTACGTTGACTAAAGTATTATTGTTAACCTTGACATTAACTTTGAGTTACTTACGAAGAAAATTTAAAAAGGTACCTAGTAGGTATTTCGTTTGCAACCTGGATAGTTACGTTTAAAGTGTATTTATGCGAAATAATTTTTAATTTGAAATATTTCAAAAATGATTGAAAAACCGCGTGGGGTATGTTATAGAATATATGTCTAGAACTTCTCTTAGAATGCAATATACATATGTATAAGTTTTTCTAAAACATTTTACACAAGGCACGCCCTTAACTGGTCTTTGGAAGGTTCTCCTGCTGATTTTAAAGACAAAATCCTTTCGGGTAAAGAGGACTTTTAAGAATGTTACTTGTGTATTAGATTTAGTTGAAAGCCTCCCGATTTTGGACAAGAGCCAAAAATTTTAGAAATCTCCAATATGTAGATAAAATTTATTTATGTAAAAAATCAGGAATTGCCACACTGACACGAAAACAATCTACAGGTGATCAATGCGCATCATGGAAAATCTTTAAAGCTTGTAAGGTATCCAAGTGCTAAGAAAAATTAAAATTTAGTTTAAAAGTTCAAGAATATAAAGTTGAAATTAAAAAACTCTTTGACATTAGTGCCTGTATGTAAGAACTTTGAACGATATTTTTGTAGTAAAAGAACAGAAAGTTTTGTTTTATTGGAACTTTCTGTTCTTTACTACAAGAACATCGTTACATTATTTACAGGCACTACAGGCAGTCAAATAGTTTCTTAATTTCAACTTTAATTTCTTGAACTTTTAAATTAAAGGTTTCATTTTTTTAGCACTTGGATACCTCACAAGCTTTAACAATTTTTATAATGCGTCTTGATCAACTGTAAAACACGTTTTTCTGTCTGTGGAAATTCTTCATTTTTCCATAAATCCAAAATTTTATCTGCTAGTGTGCTTGATATTTTCAAAACTTTTATGTCGTCCAAAATCGGGAGGATTAAAACTAAATTTAATTTTAAAAGGCCCTCTTTACTTGGAAGGATATTGTCTTTAAAATCAGCAGGAAAACCTACTAAAGGGCATTCAAGGTCGTGCCTTGTATAAAATGATTTTCAAAAACTCATGTCTCTATTATTTACACTGAGAATAAAACTAAAAGCACAACAAACTACGAAGAAGCAATTGCGAGGACAGGCGCCAGCCGGACGGTGCCAATAATATGCATGCCAGGGGCTGCATACCTAACTCTAATGTTTAAAGGCTAGTTAAGGGTGGCAGAAATATTGTTTGTATGTAATTAGGAGTTTTTGTATATGAGTATAAAAGCAATCTATTTCTCGATATTCCAAATCAAAATTTCGAAATCTTCAAGAAAATGTAAAAATCGACCGACAACCAGCTTTAGCTACATGTAAATTAATTAAAATTATTTATATAAACTTATTTTTTAATATCATAAGAGGAAAATTTCTGCAAGCATTTCAAATAGAAATTCTAAAACTCTTAAAAATCGGCCACCCTATTAATTATTTGGGTTCTAAAATTCTCTTACACAGTGCTATTTTAGCACATTTACGTTAAAATATCTCAACTTTGCAACCTTATGTTATGCGACTTAATTTAATTACTGGTATATTGAAGAATAAATAATTAAAAGTTGCGTAAGGTTTCAAATAGTAATAAAATTTAATTATTATAAATGCAATTTTAATTAATTTTAGTTTTTATTTTAACCTTGTGTGGGCAAAGCAATCTGAACAGCATGCAAGAAATATTGGTAAGTACCTCATTTAGTGATGAAATCCTTTTACATTTTTTATTAGCAGCTTACTAAATTTCCAGATTCTGAAAATTGGCGTTTTTTTACTAGCATGGAGAATAGTGTATGCAGGCGAATTGTATAATGCCATAAAACAATTTTCGAAGGAAACAGACAGGCGTGAAAGAGCACATTTTAATAAATGGGCTCCAGTGGCAAACAAATATCCTCATCAGTTACAGTCAAGACAACGTACTGATTGGAAATGGTTAGTACCAGGTTAGTAGGTCATAATATGTGGTAAGCTCAAATAACAATGTATTTCTAAACTGCATGCAGTTTACTGCTTTTATTAGTAATTTAAACTGCGACTTTCAAATATTGGGAAATCAATGCAACATTCAACTTTTCCCAAGACTTCAGTCAAAAAGCTTATAGACGAATCGGCAGCCGCAACAAGCCTGACGTTCGTGGAGTACAAGCATAAATGTAACATAGAAAACGTCCTTAGAGTATACCATGAAATCAATAACGCATGTCTTGAATTATTACTCTTGAAACGTAACATAGGTAAAAGGTAGAGTTGAATGAAAAATAGAACTGTCAAGTTCTGAAGTTTTTATTTTGAAAAAAAAAATATTATGGTGATCACGACAGGACAAAGAGCTTCTATAATCGAAAGTTACTTTAGAAATGGTAGAAGGGTTGATGGCAAGTGGGTTTAGTCAACACAAGATGCCATTGCAAAGTTCGCACTGCAGAAAAAATGGAAGAATTGAGGCAAATTGTTAATGAACACCCACAAACCCCTATTCGGCGTTTAAGCCACCAAGTAAATATATCCTACGGAACCTGCAATATAATCCTGAAATATGACCTTCATATGCACGCTTATCGTCTAAGCTCAGTCCAAGAATCGTTACCAAACGACAAGCAACAAAGAATGTAGAGTTCTGAAAATCTACATTTCTTTATAGAGAAGCCTCTACATTAGCAGAAAGTTGACGTGTAGGCGGTCATATCGAAAAGAAGGTTAATTGGACCGATATTTTTTTAAGGGACTCTCAATTCGGCGCGATACCGTAATGAAATCTTTGTATGAAATTTTGTAAACGCATTAGACAATGAAGAGATGCGACAAGGCTATTTTCAGCAGGACAGCGCAATTCACGTAACTCTTGATAATTTAAATTTCTTGGAAGAATTTTTCGAAGACCTTATCATTAGTCGTAATATGCCAGTTAGGTGGCCACCACAGTCCTGAGATCTCACGCCGTGCGACTTTTTTAATGGCCACACATTAAAAACTCGGTTTTCAAATCCCCTTTTGAAAATTTAGAAGAAGTGAATTTCAGGAGATTAACAACTCCCGCCAAGTTCTCACCAATATTTCTGATGCTGTAAAAAGAAGAATGAGAACATATTTGGAAGTAGAAGGTGGATACATCTCTCATTTAGTTTAAACTTATACGTTCAGATTCACTAAGAAAGTTTAAGATTTAGAACTGGTTTAAATTAAGATCTTATAGTTAGTCAGTTATATTTTGACAGGTTTTTGTCCTGTCATTGTTAATAAGTCGTCATTAAAAACGTACGAATTATTGTGATATTTCAGCGATTTACTTGATTTCCAAATGATTTTCATCTTGGATCGAGTTGCTGTAATGAATTTAGTTCTGTTATTGTCGAAAGTACGTACTAAAACTGTCCTTTTCTTGATAAATTTGCGAAAAAGCTCAGAAATAAATTCATAGTATAAAACTTAGTTGTCTTATTCTTACATATGTCAGTTTAAAACTTTTGGTTGTCAAATTAGACCGGACTAGCGTTGGAAAATCTGGCTGATAATTTTTAGGTTCCTTGTTGTATATGTTTTTTAAAATTCTGTATTATGCAATGACAATGACAATAATGTAATTTTCTTAAAATAAAAATTTCAAAACTTGACTGTTTTATTTTTCGTTCACAACCTTTTACCTATGTTACCTTTCAAGAGTAATAATTCGAGACATGCATGATTGATTCCACATCATACTTTAGGATGTTTTTTTTATCTTACATTATATTTAAAATAAAGAATATATATAAAAGAATACAGCGTCTAATTGCCTAGCCAGAACAGTCCGCGATATCGCGAAATTACATCACTTCCGGTCTTTTTTAAAAGATCATATAGTTCGTTAAAAAGAAACACGTCAAAATATAGTGTATTACGAGTACTACTCGAAAAAATGGTATTGCCTTGTCCTTTCTGGCCGCAACTCCTGGCAATCCTAGAAAAAAATTTCTGGCTTATCAAATACATTCATAAAATCTACATGATAGCGATCGCTCAGTGGTTATGTATTGAGCCATCAGACGAGAGGTGGCTGATTTCTTTCCAGTTATGGAGTTGAACTCATTTTTGTCTTAATAATTATAATTTTTTTTGTAAATTTTTTTTATAACTTTAATTTATTATGACTAAAGCTGCCCGCTTGAATGCCACACCGGTGGCGGCGTCGTATATAAGCAACTATGAGTGATAAATAGTAATAATAATACTTTGAAGCATTAAAAATCCGGATTGGCTCGGCTAAACATTTGCAGCATGGCGTACGTCTCTACAGTCGCTTCTGTAAGCGATGTCCGATCCGACGAAAAAATCTTTTTATATAAAGAAAACCACCGTTCGACATCTACAGATGTTATATTTGCGTAGTTGAACAGGTCTCTGAGCTTATTTAACGTATCCGTATCAGCACTGCTACTATAAATATGCCTTAGTCTGGCAAAACCTGGGCTCACTGAAAATGGAACTTGCTGCTTTTATAATTTAGAGTACACCTAAATATTAAATCTGCGATTTTTGACATTTCACGACATCTTCTGCATCCCAGCTTCTATTGTACTCATCCATTACATTCCACTTCTGGGAGATCTCTACTAGATTCTCATCGCGGTTCTATATCTTTCTACCATCAACATTGGGGTCTACCAAGTTTTCTTTTCTAGTTTGGTGTCCATCTGAATTTTGTCATGCTCGGTATTGTTAAATATCGGGATAAGATTCTGTAGTGTCTTTGTTATGTATTTTGTATGTCTGTGGCTTGCCATCTGAATCAAGTGAATAATGAATAACTGATTTACCTAGAATTTATCATTCATTAATTATCGTTCTCTAAATTATTACATAACATTTCATTTATTTAACCACTTTACCCAGCCTAAACAAACAGCATTAAATAATACACCGCCGCCCGCGCCGCGCATATAATACTGATAAGAACTGTTATAGAATCACAACCGGCCATCCTGACTTGTGTTTCAATGAGGCGCTTTGTTTACTGTGGTTGTCATGGTAACGATCATTCTGCGTCGCGACAGTCCGCGGCAAGTGTATCGATGGTGCATCGCATTGTTGGTGTGATTCCTCCGCCTCCCTGGGCAGGATTTAAGTATTAACTCCGCGGTTTCGAATAATTTAAAATTGCATCGTTTCCAATTTATGATTCTGTGTGTGTTTTGTTGGAAAAATCTTTTTCCAGGTGAAATAATATGTCTTAAAAATGCTGTTTAAATTCTGAAAACCCTAAGCTAAAATTTGACGTGAATAAAGAAGTAAAATGAAGTAGTAAAATTTCAAATACCTTGGTACTCCCAGTTTCAGTGGCTATGTGGTAGTTACTACCTTAAAAAATGTTTTACTTCTTAAGTATTAGTCTCGACATTATTAAGAAAATACCCTCTAAGTATCTTTTTGTGGGTCGGAACAAGTGTGATTCACTTATTTCGGAGGTCACGAGCCGCCACTGGTATTTTTATTACGGTTTCTTGCCAAGACGTGCGAAAGTTAAGTGGTAACATAACATTAGAGCTCGGAATTTAAAATTTTTACTGAAATACAAATTCGACAGACATGGTGTGCATGTGTGCATCCTCGACACAATTAAAGTGACAATAATAATTATTAAAATTGTTTGTCTTGTGTTGTATAATGAATTAAGGCCTGGAAATTGCAATATTCCATTGAACAGTCGTAACGTAAATACCTGTATACCTACCTATATATAGGTAGTCGCAACAGCCCTAGGTATATAGGTAAAAAGATTTTGCGATGAAAGAAAACAAAGGTCGTAATTTAGAGAGGTAAAATTTTCTAAGAACATTTCACATGGAAGGCCAATAAATGCTTAATTGCAGTTCCAATAACATTACAGAATTCTTTGAACTTGATCGTTATGAATTATTTTCTTTTAATGCATGCACACTATTTACCATGCCTTATAAGAAGGAATCACTTTTTCTTGTGTGCAGTACACAGTACGGACAAGCTATAGGCGCTAGTCAAAGAAGTTGCGTTGTAAATAGTAATTTAAAAGTAATTAAAATGAGTACAAGTAAAAAAATAAAGTTAGAGTAACTTATTCTATATTCTGATATTATATTATTTGAAAGTGAACAAGGCGTATGGTGTTAAGTATGTAACTCTGAGTTTCTGTGCACAAAATATTTGTATAACATAGAGCGCCATGTAACCGGTCCACAGCATTTAGAAAAGATAAAGACAAAATCTCTTCCTGGGTCATCCAAAACAAGGCAACAGGATGTAACACAAAAATAATATCCTACATGGATTTGTGAAGCCTTTGTTGCAGCTAATATCCCACTTCATACAATAAATAATCCTTTTAGGAAGACATTTTTAGAAAAATACTGCACCCACACAGTACCAGATGCATCAAAATGCATCAGATAAAAGAAAATCTTACAGGAAAAAAGTTATGGTTCAGTATCGACGACACTACCGACATCAAAGGACGATACGTTGCCAATATTATACTTGGACCTTTAAATCCACAATTCAGTCTGAACAGTCACTTCTTTCTACAGCCAGTAGCGATACAACAACCCACGCTGCAGTTGAAAGTATCAGTCCACTTTTTCCAATACAAATATTAGTGAAAACATTGTTTTGCTTCTGTCAGATAGTGTAGCGTATATGCTAAAAGCCGGAAGACAATTAAAAGAACATTTTCCCAATTTAATCCATCTTACATGTTTTGCGCACGCCTTGCATAGAATATGTGAATTTGTGCGGGAGTTTTACCTACTAATCGATAGTCTAGTCAGTGAGGTTAAAAAAGTATTTCTTAAGTCACCCGCCCGAATTGCAGGTTTCAAAGAAATGTGCCCTAATATAACATTACCGCCACAACCTGTGATAACGCGATGGGGAACATCGGTAACCGCAGTTACACATTACAGAACTCATTTTAACCCTTTATTAAGGCGTACAGGTCGATATAACGACCAGTTATTTCTTTATACTTTGCAAGTGGCGCAGAGACTCGAAAATGACCGCTTCGATATATTGGGAGATGCGCTTCTAGCATGATTTTTAACCGCCTTGATGCGCGACTCGCGATTGACGTAATAGGTGGTTGATTATTCAACCACTGCGCCTTTAGTGACTTTGATTAAGTTTAAGTAAGTGCTGTGGAAGTTATTAGTGCTTATTTTATGTTGAGAGGTGATAAAGTAAAAACAAGATAAGAGAGCTGTAGAAAACGCATTCAAAAGTTATAACCCTCTATAATTATCCAAAATCTTTGGAAAGTAGATTGTATTTTATTACTTATTTTTGAATTTTCTCCCCATAAGCCTAAATTTTCAGATAACATGGCATGCGTTTTTTAACTATTTTTCTTAAAATTTAAGGTTTTTGTACACAATACCACTCTGAGTAATCTGTGATAATAAAGTGCAAATTAAATTTACGGATAACTAAAAATCTAATATATAATTTTACTTCTGCATATTTAAACTCGGCTTAGATGATGTACATTGATATAGAGTTTTTGCTTGAATAGGAATGTAGCAAGATAATTTCTAGCTCAGAAAAAAAGCACTAGCCCAATAATGTGCAATAATAGTTGGTCTAGCAGTGGATCGAAAGATTTAAAAAGCTGGTGGGAGAACAGATTCCATTGAAACTGAAAAAATCGGTCAAGTGCAAGCTATACTTGCACAGTTATTAGTATTCCGTGCCATCAGCTCCCCAGTGAACCAAAGTAAACCTCAGCCGCCCGATCTCCGTTAATCTGCCGCGCTACCCGCCGCCGATGGCAGCAACGCCGCATCGCGTATGCGCGGAGCTGAGTGAGCAAATTAAAAATTTTGAAAAACGTGTAAGGACAAAAGTTGTTCCCTACATCGTGGTGAATATTTTTGTCGAAAAGATTTTTCTCTAAAACCAATGGATTAGCAGTTATAAAGAAATAAACAATTAAATTGTTTATAACAATTGACCGCATTAGAATTTTTCAATCCTGTTAACTTTTATTCAATCTACACCTCAATGTTCATGATTTTTTTCAGATTTTTTGAGCGATCCTTTTGGTGATAAGGGTGAGGGAACGCAATTTTTAAGAGTTTTTCCCGAAAAATGTTTAAAAAAATGCATTTAAAAAATACTTCATATATTATCGTTAAATTCTTGCTTCAACAAGCTTTCATTTGATAACCTACACGATGCCCTTGAATTTTTTTGTTTTCATTTCAAAATTTACCCCCCGAAATTAACCCTCAGAATCAAAATTTTACTTTTTATACTATCAATCACGGTCGTTAACTGTCAAAACAAAAATAAGTGGTCGATTTGGATTATGTACCACTTTGATGTTTTAAGGGGTACCAAAGAACCTTTATCTTTGGTTGATATATCGACCACCCTTCACAGCCAAACTGTCAAATCTGACAGCTTAGTTTTTCTAATAAAAACTGCTGCTTTTGTACTCAGGAATAAGAATATGCCTTTGATTTTCGAATAATTCTAAAAAAAGTACTGCGCCTTAAAGGGTTAAACAATTCAAAAGTGTTAAGATTAAAGAAAGATGCGCAGAGTGTAGAAAAATGTAAAGAAGTACCAGACCTCAAAAATGATTTAGACTTTATTTGTGACAATTTCGGATATCTTCCAGATATTATTAATCAGTTAGAGATACAAAATACCCCTTTTAACATCTTTTCACTTATTTGAAACGATAAGCTTAAAGAAGTTTTTAATGCAATTGGTGTAAAACTAAAATTGTATATATCGCGAATATTAGAAAGAAATCCCGGATTTGTTCAACTAAAGTCTATTTCTGAAACCCTAAAAGATAGTAGGTACTGACATGTATCCACATTTTCGTTTCGCTCCAGTGAGAAGTTGTGACGTAGAAAGAAGGTTTTCGAGACCTAGAGATACACTTAACTATAAAAGAACGTCTTTCACTGAAGTAAACTTTGAGAAAATGTTGATTATTTCATGTAATGCAAATAAACCGTAATGTAGATTAAAATATGTTTTTCATTTCGCAATAAATATCATAGCCAAATCTACCACTGGTGATTTAGGACATCATTCAAACTTGTTTTGGGATACGTGACATAATCCCATAGAGAAGACAAGGATGCTCCGTTGGGCGTGGAGACATTGCAATTACCGCAACGCGAACTGGCCGATGTGTCACGTGGTCAGGTTTGTCGTCATCGACATTCACTAATCGTAAGACAGGGTGCCTCCTTTTCCTTTCACCCGGACTTGGTTCTTTCCACCACAACGATCTTAATAGTATAGTATATATATGTTTGCTGTTTGCTATGCTAAACGTATGCATTAAAATAATTAAGCTCTGGCCCACGCTTATGGTATTTCAAGCCAGATAAGCCAACCGTAAAAACGCCTTTGCACGAGGTCGCGCAAAAATCCTAGCCTTACATATCATATAGGTTTTTTCAAGAATGGTTTTTAACCAGTCCAATGCAGCTTATGTTAAATTATTATTATATAGGGCGTAAATTGTAGTTACTTCATATTTGCGATGATACAAAACAATGATAAACTAATATTTTTAGGTGTAGAAACAAAAGAGGAGTTTCCTATACGATGTCCAAAATCAGGGATAGTGTGTCAGAATTCGCATACCTATGTTTATTGTTGGTCTGTGTCAACTCCATCTGGACAGAAATTACACAAAAGTTTACAAACTTATGATTGCCCAGGAGAATGTGTTGTTAATAATGAAAACAATTATTGTGTTGCACCAAATTATAATCAAAATAGACTACCAGAAAATCCCTTGGAAAACACCAAATTACATTCGGATTTATTTCAACCACTCTTCAGAATTGGACCTCTGGATGCTTCCGATAGATAAAATTTCATATTGTTAAGAAAAAATAATTACAATAACCTTATGCTTTATCCTATGTCCTATTATTGATGCATAATAGGCATGTATGTATTGATGCATAATAGACTATTAATTATTTTTTTGATTTAAAATAACTCTATTGCAAACACGGTTATTATTATTATTTTATATAAAATGTTATATATAATAGGTATTTTATATAAAAATAGAAATAATTTTATGAAAAATTATTAATTATACCTAATTAAATAAATTATCATTAAAATAAAAAATGTAAAAAGTATTTATTTAAGTGAATATACTTTCAACGACCCAATTTAATATTTTTATATATAGGTAGTAAATTTTTAAACCATTAAAACGAAGTCATCACAAAAAGGAAAAAGGTGATTTTTTTTATATTTCTCTGTCTGGCAGTGTGCTGGACGACAAACCTGTTTTTTTCAAGAAATTAAACAATTATTACCTACTTTTATGGTAAGTAAGAAAAGTAAATGCCAACGGCAAGATTATCCAACTTTTTTTTTATTTAAGACATTCCACGTAGACTTCAAGCCTAAGTACTAACGTGCCGTGGGCGTCGGAAGAGAAGGGAAATGTAGTTTATTGACACGGGATTTGAAGGATTGTAGGTTGGGACGGGAAAACATCTGCAGGCAATTTGTTCCATAGAGAAGTGGTCTGTTCTAGGCTTTTGTAGCTGGACAGTAAAGGCATATGTAACGCGCCTCTTGTTGTTCTGTTAGGAACAGTCAAGGGGAGGAATAATACTGGCTAGTTCTTCAGAGCAAAATCCGTGGAAGTAGCGGTAGAAAAGGGATAAATCCAAAACAGCGCGGCGATGAGCGCGAGAAGGGAGTTATCTCGTGAGGTCTGGGTCATTGATAAGTCGAATGGCTTTCTTTTGGATAGAAACTCTCGACCGATCTAATTTGACAACCCAAAGTTTAAAATGAGAAGTGCAAGAATAAGGCAACTAATAGCATCTTGGATTCATCGCTCTTTTGCTCTCCGACAATTTTCCGATCAATGACGTCAATGAAAATGGACTGCCGGTATTTAAAGTTCCATTCATAAAAGTTGCTCACAACATTTTAACTTCACTATGGGCGACATTTATGCCGCAGGAATTCGTGCGTAGTATACAAATAGGCATTTTTCAAATTCATCATGACATTCATGACAAATCGATTTCAGTCCGTTAGCGTGCTCTCCTTGTTTACATAGCGCAGCTAAACAAGGATAGAATGCTAACCATAGAAATGGGTTCATTCATAATTCTTGTGTACTCTGCAAATAAAAAATTATTTAAAAAGCGATTTATAAAAGTCGCTATTAAAATTTAAATTTCAAATAGAATTTATATAAATTAGAAAAAGAAGAGGACCCAGACTAGACCCCTGTGGGACACCACATGTGATATTTCTAAAAGAACTTTTTATATTCACAATTTGTATAAACTGTTTCCGAACACTTAAATAATTTTGAAACCGAGTGTAAATATTTCTCCTAATTCCTATATTATACAGGCATTGTAACAAAATAGTGTGATTGATAGTGTGATAATAGTGTGATGATTAAAGTTTGACAAATGGGGGTAATTCCAGAGACGGCTTCTAACCTAGTTGGAAATAAAATTAGGATTCGATTTGAAAATAAAATACAAATATTTATTTACCCACATTGGGTTATTTGAAAGTGCGAGATACGAAAATATCATACAGGGTGTCTGAAAAGTCTTAGCATGGGCAAATATCTTTACTATTAATAAAGATAGCGACACCAAATTTTAGTTGTACCTTATTGGTTGATAAATCTACGTTTTTATGTAATTTGACTTTTTCAACCCCCTTGGGGGGTTACGCTAGGGAGTTGAGGTCGAAAATTTTGAATGCAAACCTATGCCGTGTGGCCTCTTCGTTTAAAAATCTTCAAAAAAGAAACATTGTTTTAGTATTTTAGTATTTATTTATTATTGTAATTCATTTTTAAATGGCAAGCCTATAAAAATTATAACTCGTAAATCGTATAATCGGTCGGGGCAAAAGTCGACCATTAGTCGACCTCTTGTGCCATACAGCACAAGTCGGCGCTGCTATTTTTTGTTTTGTGGGGCACTTTTTTCTAACTTTTCTCCAACTTTACTTCTTCATTTGTCGTTGTTATATGTTTTGTTTTTTGACATCTGCGCAGTAGACCAAAATACGTACCACGCGCAAACCGAGCGTGCTGGACATGCGCACGGACTGTCAGGAGATGGACTTTGGTGTCTACAGTTGAACCCATTCACTTTTCAGAATATATCTCCAGTAGTTAAGGTACCACTACGTCTTTAACTTTATAACTTTTTCCCAAGTTTTTTTCGACTTAATTTTTCATTTTGTGCCATGTGCAGAGTATACCAAAATGCGTACCACGCGCAAACCGAGCGTGCTAGACATGCGCACGGAATTTCAGGAGATGGACTTTGGTGTCTACATTTGAACCCATTCACTTTTAAGAATCTATCTCCAGTAGTTAAGCTACCCCTGCGTATTTAACTTTATAACGTTTTTCCCAAGTTTTTTCGATTTTATTTTTCTTTTTTTGCTATCTGCGCGGTGGCAAATAACGAAAAATACATTCGAAAAAAACTTGGGGAAAAAGTTTTACCATTGATCAAAATGCGTACCACGCGCAAACCAAGAGGGCTAGACATTCGCACGAAATTTCAGGGGATGTACTTTGTTGTCTAAATTCGCAGTGGTACCTTAACTACTGGAGATATATTCTTAAAAGTGAATGGGTTCAAATGTAGACACCAAAGTCCATCTCCTGAAATTCCGTGCGCATGTCTAGCACGCTCGGTTTGCGCGTGGTACGCATTTTGGTCTACTGCGCACATGGCAAAAAATGAAAAATAAAGTCGAAAAAAACTTGGGAACAAAGTTATAAAGTTAAATACGTAGTGGTACCTTAACTACTGGAGATATATTCTGAAAAATGAATGGGTTCAAATGTAGACACCAAAGTCCAACTCCTGAAATTCCGTGCGCATGTCTAGCACGCTCGGTTTGCGCGTGGTACGCATTTTGGTCTACTGCGCAGATGTCAAAAAACAAAACATATAAAAACGACAAATGAAGAAGTAAAGTTGGAAAGAAGTTAGAAAAAAGTGCCCTACAAAACATAAAATAGCAGCGCCGACTTGTACTGTTTGGCACAAGTGGCCGACTAATGGTCGACTTGTGCCCCGCCCGATTATACGATTTACGAGTTATAATTTTTATAGGCTTGCCATTTAAAAATGAATTACAATAATAAATAAATACTAAAATACTAAAACAATATGTCTTTTTTGAAGACTTTTAAACGAGGAGGCCACACGGCATAGGTTTGCATCCAAAATTTTGGACCTCAACTCGCTAGCGTAACCCCCCAAGGGGGTTGAAAGAGTCAAATTACGTAAAAAAGTAGATTTACTAACCAATAAGGTACAACTAAAATTTGGTGTTGCTATCTTTATTAATAGTAAAGATATTTGCCCATGCTAAGACTTTTCAGACACCCTGTATGATATTTTCGTATCTCGCACTTTCAAATAACACAATGTGGGTAAATAAATATTTGTATTTTCTTTTCAAATCGAATCCTAATTTTATTTCCAACTAGGTTAGAAGCTGTCTCTGGAATTACCCCCATTTGTTAAACTCTAGTGATGATACGACGAATGTATCAAATAGGTACCTTGCATAAAGCCAAAGACACTAAGAAACACTTACTGCCATTAGCAACATTCCTTTGAATATTGGTAACAACATCGGAAACTGTCACTTCAGCGTCCCTAGACCTAAGAAAACCATTTTGCCCAGAAAAAAGCAATTTTTCAGTTTCTCAAAAATTTGATATTTTCATATATATAACTTTTTCAATTTTTTTATATTACTGTTAGTATAGAAATAGGCCGGTAATTGTCGCAATTACTTCGTTGACCATTTTTAAAGACTTCGGAAACTGTTGCAATTTTTAATTTATCTGAGTATGTCTCTGTTTTACCACAAATTTTAAGAAGATGTATTAAAATATATAATTTCCATTCTTATATTTTCTTTAATTTTTACTGATATATTATTATATCAACTAGCGTTTTTTGTATTAAGTTTTAAGATTATTTTTTCGGCACTTTCTCCAGAAACCTCTTTTAAGTCAAAAAACATGGATGCCTTGTTCTCTAGAGAGTTCATCGTCGGTGCACGTTTAATGTTTACAAAATGTTTATTTATTTCTTTACAAAGTTCATTCTGTTCTTCAATTTTATTGTCTTTTAGAATTAGATAATCAAGACTTCGCTGGTAGATTTTTGCTTGTTAGTTAATGTTAAATTTAAATTTTTCCAAATCTTTTGGTCTGTCGTATCAAATTCTTTGCCGTAAAAATTTTGTTTGGTTTGTCTAATTTTTTTTTCATAAGTTTGTTATAATTTATGTAGTTTCCTTAAATTCCTGATTATTTGGCTATTTCTTAGTTTTCTTATAATATTTAATAATAATAATAAAGTTTATTTAAATTAATTACAATTTAAATATGTTATATAATATATATATATCGATGCCTCAATCCAATACCGCCACAAGTCAAAAAATACAAAAAATTACATTTTTATGTAGACCGAAAGGAAATAATGTTTTCTTTTAAATGAAATACAGCCACAACTCGAAATATATCCCAAAATTAAAAAAAACACATCAATATTTTCGCCACAACTCAAAATTCAGTACAATACTGCCATAATTTTACATACTTCTCTAAAAATTAGTTAACATCTTTTTCTTAGGTGCCACAATTGATAATATGGCACTTACCGTTCAACAAATATATTTAGCAAATGCCACATTTCGAGATGTGGCAATATTTAATTAAAAAGCACTTCAGTATTTCATGGACATTTAAACTTATTTCGACTTATGGCGCCTCTACATAACCTAATATTTTTAGACCGTCAAAATATTTCGTCATGTTAAATTGCCACAAGTGCAAATATGGCAGTATATTGTAAAAACTAGATCAAATTAGTTACAAAACCCTGCCATATTTTTAAATGTGGCAGTGTTGATTTAAAAAAGTACATTTTCTCCTTCAAAATTTGGCAGTTATAACCGCCATTTATGTGATTTATCACAAAAATGCAATTAATAAGTGCAAGTTCGGCACTTTTGTTAATAACCCACATTAACATCTACATTTTAAAACATTTCTGACTATATTCCATAAAAAAAATATATTTTAGAGAACATCAAACTTTCATTATCGTTTTTCTCAAAACCATAATTTTTGAAATGTGGCAGTATTTGATTGAGGCATCGATATATATATATATATATATATATATATATATATATATATATATATATATATATATATATATATATATATATATATATATATATGTATATAACATTTTTAAAATTTTTGCTAATTCGTTATTAAATCATGGTTTTCAGTTAATATTTTGTACCGCATGTACATACAAAATATTATCCTGCACTCGTATGAAAAAAAAAGGCCGCAATGGGTCTGTTGCACTCAATCGAATTTAAATATTATTTGTAAGTAAAACAAAGGTGGGTAGGGTGCAGTTTATCAAAATGAAACCAGATTTTTGTTAAAACAAGTCTACGGCAATATATTGAACGTGAAAATTTAAAAGGAATTAAAAAACCCGCCATATTTCACACCAATAACGTAATATATCGATTTGCGCTGTTGTATTAATGTCTCGTAATAAGCAAATTTAGGTTTAGGCAGAGAGATTTTTATATTAGATTGATTTTGTATCTTTTGTTGAATGCCAACTCAAGCGACGAAGGATTCGGCAACATTGCAAAAGTCTAACAAATCAAAATGCAGAGAAATGATGACATCACTTGCCTATGTGACAAAACTTGACAAAGTTTAACTCGATTTTAGGGCATTTCCAGCTTCCAAAAAAATTTAAAAAAAAATGTCTCATTTTCATCGATGTTCTCATTCGATTCGACGTCAAATTTTCGACTATAAGATGATAGCATATAAATAGTAAAAGTAATTAACGTCATAAAACATTTGTTTTCTAGAACATCGCCATGTTGCTTCGTCTTTGGTATCACGAATGTTGCCGAGTCTTTCAAGACCGTTTGGTGAACGATGAAGACAGAGCTTGGTTCGAAGATCTTCTTAAGGAGCAAATATCTCACTTTTACACACTCGACCCTGAAGAAACCCTTGGTGTGCAGCCGATACTTTTCGGCGATTTTATCGATCCCACAATTGACTTAGGTCCATATGTTCAAATAACTGATTTTGATAAATTGCATGGTGCCTTGGAATATTATTTAAACGAGTATAATGATCAAAGTACAAAACCTATGAAATTAGTGCTATTTCTTGACGCTATATCCCACGTTTGTAAAATTGCTAGGATTATAAGGCAGCCCATGGGCAATGCGTTGTTGCTTGGTATGGGTGGATCAGGTAAAATTTTTAAAGACTAGTTTTTATACTGTTTAAACTTAACGAAATAATACTTGTCTTGGTACATTCCCACAACAAGTATTTGGTGTTTATAAGTGCATACTGAAAAGCTATTTTAAAAATGAAGAGCTTTGTTTTCTCCATGCATCCGCTGCCGTACCCAGGCGCATTAAAACTGAATTAACAGCAAAAGCCTGGAAAAAGAAACAACACCCGCAAGTTGTTTTTTAATTTATCTTATTTAACTAGTGTAACTTCTAGGTCGACAGAGCTTGACGAGACTCTCCGCTTTTATGGCTGAATACGTCTGTTTTCAGATCGAATTAACGAAATCTTATGGAGCCTATGACTGGAGAGAAGACGTGAAAAAATTGATGTTAAGTGCTGGCCTCCAGAGAAGAGAAACAGTATTTTTATTTTCAGATACCCAAGTTAGTATAGTTAGTTAGTCTTTGATTGAACGTGATAACGCTTCTTTTATTTTGTTGAATACCTGCATCTCTCTCGGATTATACATTTTTAGTGTTCCGTAACGCGGAACACTTATGGAATCACTTTGGCGTCCGTCCGTCCGTCCGTCCGTCCGCCTATCACAGACAATTTTCTCTAAAACTATTGGACATAAAAATTTAAAATTTAGCACAGATATAGAGTGTGGTGGCCCAATTATAGAGGTAAAGTATAAAAAGTTGTATTTTGATTCTGGGGTTTAATTTGAGGGGGTAAATCGAGAAATGGAAAAAAAACTTCAATGGCAATGAAACCTTATTGAAGCACGAACTCAACAATATATATGATGTATTTTTTATGCATTTTTTTAAACATTTTTAGGGCAAAACGCCTAAAAATTGTTGTCCCCCACCCTTATCACCAAAAGGATCGCTCAGAAAAATCTAAAAAAATCATGAGTATTGCGAATTCGGTATAGATTGAACAAAATTATTAAAATTAAAAATTTCTAGCGCGATCAATTGTTACAAACAATTGAATTGTTTATTTTCTTATAACTGCTGAACCATTGGTTTTAGATAAAAAGTTTTTAGACCAAAATATTTCTGACGATGTAAGGAATAACTTTTGTCCGCACACGTTTTTAAATGCTCCGCGCATACGCGATGTGATACGGTTTTGGTGCCGTCGGCGGCGGATAGCGCGGCAGATTGGCAGAGATCGGGCGGCCGAGGTTTGATAAGGTTAAGTGGGGTGCTGATGGCACGGAAAACTAAATGTGTAAGTACAACTTTTTTATGCAAAAGTTACTTTTAAAAAATCATTTCTGTGCCATATAGTTTGAAGATTCTGTTGTCGGGATACTAGAGGCCTGATTAATTTTGTACATTAGATGGATAATGTTACAAACAATATAAAAGTGTTTTATACATATACAATATACCATCGTCAAAAAATCTTGAGGAAAAAGGGCTACTTTGGCTTCTGTCCAGGTGAACTACTGAACTAGCTGATGCGAGCCACTATATCTCACCCATCTAAAACTTTACCGACGGATATAGGACTGATTTCGATTCTCGTTAAAACTTGATCAGTTCTTCAGCCACCACACCACAGGGTCTAAAGCTGCCTGACGAAGGGTAAAGGTTCAGAAATTTCCATAACAGAACTGCACATGGATCAGAATTAGAAGCATAATCGAAGATGCCCAACGATATGTACTGCAAATTACTATTTATGTATGTGCCCATATTTTTTTGTAGATTAAATCTGAATCTTTTTTGGAGGATTTAAATAATATGTTAAATTCTGGAGATGTTCCAAATATTTATCAACCCGATGAAATGGACAAAATATACCAAGGCATGAAAGGAACAGTTCAGGAAATGGGCCTTGCTGCTACTAAATCAATATTATTTTCGGTGTATCAGAAGCAAGTTAGATCGAATTTGCATACAGTAGTTACTATGAGGTAATATTTTAGTAATTGTAAGGGAACGTTTTTACTACAGTGTTAATTGGTACTGGATGTCATGCAAATTTTTGTGGTTATTAAATGCTTTTGTTACATAGTTTTATTGAAAACAAAAATATTATTTGCAGTCCTATTGGTGAGGTCTTTCGAGCACGATTAAGACAATTTCCGGCTTTGGTAAACTGCTGTACTATTGATTGGTTTTGTCCCTGGCCAGATACAGCGTTACAGGTAATATATCCGTGGGGTAAAGTGGGACAACTTGTTGGCGGCTTTTCAAAACTATAAAATACGTACTTAAACATTTATTTTTTAGAGTACTTCTATGAAGTCTCGAGTTAATAGGACCATCTAATATTTTTTCTCCATACAAATTTTGAATCCCTGTTTCACCCCCTTATGCGTAGAATTTTGAAAAACCCTTCCTTAGTGCACGCCTATGTTATATAAGGATCGTCTGTGCAAAATTTTAAGTTTCAAGACCCAGCGGTAGGGGCTGTGCGTTGATAGGTCAGTCAGTCAGTTTTTTCTTTTATTATAGAAATAAAGAAATAGCATATTAAACTAAAAAAGGAATACCTTTACTCTGTGAAATGATAAAATTGCCAAATTCACTACTACTATTACCCAAATTAATTAATACTTAATCATCAGTACAGAATTACTGATAATATCAAAGTAGCTGAAAAAAATAACTAAGAACTCTCTGAACCTCTGTATCACAAGAAGACACATCAAAAATGAAATTGAAACTTAAAAAAAAAGTTTCAAGCCAAGGAAACCCCTGGATTTAATAAAATTACTTCTGGAATATTGGAAACGTTGAGAAATTTTTTTTTATTTCCCGACCTTTCATTAACCTAATGAGCAATATTTTTAAATCTGGCGAAAGTCCCGTAGCGTTTAAAACAGGAATAATTAAACCTGTCTTTAAAAATGTCTATATTATTAAGAAAGAAATTCAGAATATATATATATATATATATATATATATATATATATATATATATATATATATATATATATATATATATATATATATATATATATATTACATTATTATCTTTCTTTAGTTAGATTTTTAAAAAGTAATAAACAATCGTACCTATTGAAAATTATTTTATTAGGATTTACATAATAAGGATGAATTTCACAACAATAGTTTAAACCCAGATCTTCAGTTTAACTGCAAGACTGATCCTTAAACTTATACTTAAGATTGTGTTTCACCATAACTTGTGAAAATGACCATAAATCAACTATTGGCGCTGATCTATTTTTAACCAATAATATACAGGCTGTTTGTTTAAAATACTGAACCCGATAATTCTCAAAAATAAGAAAGAAATGTTATATCAATGATGAGGGTCTACAAATCTCCCGTTCTCAATATACAGGATGTCAAATAAATTTTATTTTTGTGTCGATTTCGTAAAATAATAGCTAAACAATTTAAAATAACTCAATAACAATTTAGTCATTTTTTTTAAATCTATCCATGGCCATGCAATTTTGGACATCCTCGCTGTTTATTTTAAACATATTTTTGATGCTACTCAAGATTCTAAGAATTTCGTAGCCTATGGACAATTTCTATTTGTTTTTCTCATAAAAAAGTAGTCGTAAGAATTTTTTAAGATATACAATTTTTCAGATGTTTTACATTTTGTTGTGTAAGTTCATTTATGGCTTAATTTTTAGGAATAATTTCAGTTTTCCTAATAATTTGTGTGGTATATAAAGAGAATAGAGCATATGCATATAACCCAAATAAATCTGAAATGTGGTGATTGTTTTTACCAATTTATTTTGGTTTTTATTAGCAAATTTCTAAAACGTGATCCCATTGGCTGTGACGTCACAAGTGTTATAATAAGTACATGGTTAATTCCAGTATTGTAGGGTCATCGAAAAATTAATAAAAATGGTATTTAATGCGTACCTCATCCACTGAAATATCCCTGCACTTAAAGTAGAAGGTTCCTGAAATCTTATTCATGTATATCTCCAGCCGAAATCGGTCCAGGAACTTTCCAATCTTGCAACAAAAACTGGCATTTTTGCGAAATTTTGACACACCATATTTTAATAATTTGAACGTAAATAAATTGGAATCCTATGTTTTCATGGCAATGCCAATGGTCGAAAATTCGAAAATTTAAATGTTATAAATTTTGCATGTCCCCGATGCAAATAAACCTATTTATTTATACCTTAAAGAAAAACATAAGCGATTTAAATTAGTCGAAGGTATTCTTAAATAATAAAATTAACGGATAAAATAAACCCTAAAATAATCACTAAATAGGAAAAATAGTGTAGAATAATGTCGGTTAAAAGTAGGATTTGTTGGAAAAAATCAAGAAAATTCAATTTTTACCCCTTAAATCCGCTCCTGAATGACCCATTCTGTATTCATTTTAAAGTCTGATTATTCCTCTATGAGAAAAGGTTGAAAAATTGAAAAAAAAAATTAGATAGGAAAAAATACGGAGCGATTTAAAGGTACCGATGTCGACTGCAACAAGTCAAAAAATCAAAATTTAATCGGCGATTGCTCCCTTGCTATAAAAAATGAAGAAACTAAAAAATATGGATATCATGTATTTCGACGAGCTCTTTCCAATGACGTAGATTGGATTTTAATTTGGATCCATTTTGACCCAAAAAAAAAAATTAAAACCGTAAAAAATGTCTGGCCAAAATCGAAATTTCACTTTTTTTCCCAAATATAGGTATCCATTTTTCAGTGGTTTTAGGTTTAGGTATTGTAAAAAGAAATTATTTGAGATTTTAAAGTTCTACTTATCAATCCGTTGTTCGAACCGACGACGTTTCGTTTTCTAGATAGTAGGTACCAAAGAGGGGGTCTGCAAATCGCATTTTTCGACCTAAAAAAATCTAAAAATGACTTTCCATTTTCTGATCTTTAGCAGTTTCAATAGGGTTCTGAAGTTCCTGGTCCTCTACAACCTCCGAAAATTTAAATCGATTTAATTCACCTTTGCGATCTCTACCCGATTTCAACGGAAATTGCGGAAATTTCGACTTTGACGTTTAATAACTCCGAAACGATACATAACTGAATTTTTACCTAAGCTAGTTGCACTATTATTCCTCTCTTAACCCAGAAAATTCGATTGCTCCCCCTCTGACTATTTCCGAGAAAAATAAACCTGTTCGACTTTAGGTTAAGCTTTACGATATTTTTTCTGGTCCCCTGACGTTATTTTGCACCTTTTCACTGAGGATAAATTGCTGCTTTTTAACTTGTAACAAATTATACCGAAAAGTAAAAAAGCTAAAGTATCCCAGTAATTTTCTTTAAAATATTTTTTTTGGGTTTGCAATGAGTTCCTTGAACGATTTAGGTAATAAAAAAATACGTGCATATTCTTTATTTTGAATCGCAGAAAGCAGGACTAAAATTTTTCACGCTCATTATATTTATTTGTTCTTAGTCCGTTGCACTTCAGTTCTTAAAGGACGTCGAGGACCTAAACGTAACCACGGAAATCCTCCAGGGAATCGTAGTGGTTTTCCAGTTTATGCACGCGAGCGTAGTCGAATCTAGCGAACGCTACTTACAGGAACTTTCAAGGCACAATTACGTAACTCCCACTTCTTATTTGGAGTTGTTGTCTAGCTATACGGAACTAATGAATAAAAAGAAAGGATCCTTGACTCAAGGAATTGGAAGACTGAAAACGGGTGAGTTATATGTATTTCATTTTATTTGTTATGCATAAAGAGCTCATTCAGAAAATATTGTCGCGGGATCTTAACTAAAATACTAAAACCCTGGCTTCATAATTAATTCTGCAGCAATACTTTTATTAAAATAAAATGAATATTTATATTTACAAGAATTCAAACGAGGCCTTACCTATTAATTCCTAAAACATCGTCGACTGGAGAAAGTGGTTCTGGCGTAGCTGTAACCGCTTGGCTCGCAAAAGGTCAACAGACTTCTCTGCCCATCTCAACCTACCAGGTCGACTCCCTTGGCCTTGCCACCGGTCTGATACATCGACGCACGTCGACGAAGCGCATTCAGAGAAGGGGTCGGCCAGATAGGGGTGAGGAAAAATAATTTGGTGACACTTTGAACGGAAAAACAAAATCCGAAGGATTTTTGTGACTGAGTTCCCTAATCTATCTCTAATACAAAAAATCTCGTGTGAGTTTAATAAAAAAAATTCAATATACAATTTAAAAAGCTGCATTTTTTTTCATGTTTTCTTCCTCCTGGCGGATCTTCCTCCCTCCTAGTCGGATGGTTCCTTGGCACTTCTGGCTCTTGTCTTCCTCCTGGCGGGTCTTCCTCCCTCCTGTTCGGTTTGTTCCTTTGTGTGGTCCCCAGATGTTGCGGTCCCTAGGTGGGCTTGTCCCCCGCTGGTACCATCAGTGGCCTGGCAGGTCGTCGCCGCTCCCCAGGTTGCGGTCCCAAGGTGTTGTGGTCCCAAGGTGTTGTGGTCCCCATGTGTTGTGGTCCCAAGGTGGGTTTGTCCCCCTCTGGCACCGTCAGTGGTCCGCTGGCCTGGCAGGTCGTCGCCGCTCTCCAGGTTGCGGTCCCAAGGGGTTGTGGTCCCAAGTTGTACATGAAAAGGAAACAAACAGGGAGTTAGACACTACAAAAACTATTTACACAATTTATTTACAATTTTATATACAGTGAAGCAGTAATTTTTTCCCGTCCATTTTCTGTGTTTGGCCCCCGTGGCCACCCAGCACGACCGTGCTCGGAACAATTAGAGGCTTTACCCTTTACTTTTTATCCCTTATACACAAAAACAAAAATACCGACACAGCATCATTGAACATTGCCAGATTATACGTGTTGATCAGGCACGCTTTCAAGCAACGCTCAACTGCACAGAGCCTCGTGCAACCGTTCACGATCTCTCTCACTTTTCTCTCTCTTAACACAAACGTTTAATTTCTCACTCTCTATATTCCTTTAACACTGATTACTTCCTTATACCTCTTTATTACTTGGGGAAAAAAAAAATCAAAATACCTTTTATTTATTTTACTACCTATTTTCACTAGTGGTTTTCAACAAAAAAAAATAAATATATGCATTGTTCCTATTACTCTTCAAAATTAAATGGTTCGTGGTACGGGGCCAATCTATATACATGGACTGTTTCCTGTTTAGCTCTTGCTCCTTCACCTCTCTGGATAATGTAATTTACTGGCGATGCTTTTCTTACAATTACAAATGGTCCGTGATACTTGCACTGCAGTTTGTCACTTTTTCCTTTCTTTCTAATGTAAACTCTAAGTTTGACTTTGTCTCCTGTTTCATATGTCACTTTTTTGTGATTACTGTCATATCGGGTTTTGTCCTTTTTCTGTTTCTGTGTAATATTTCTTTTTGCTTCCTCTCTGTGTTTCTCTATATTCGGGTTCGGAATAAGCATTGTGGCTGATTTTAAAAACATGGCGTCTGGCGTTAGCTGTGGGTTTCTTCCAAAAACTAAATAAAAGGGCGAAAACTGCGTTGTGTCCTGTTTGCTGGAATTGTATGCAAATGTTACCATTGGCAGGTATTTATCCCAGTCATCCTGTGACGTAGACACATACAGGCTGAGCATATCTATTACGGTTTTGTTAAATCGCTCAGTTAGCCCATTAGTCTGCGGGTGGTATGACGTAGTATATACGTTTTCTGAGCCCATATTTTGCACCATTTTTGTTACCATTTCTGACCTAAAAGCTTGACCTCTGTCACTCAATATTTTCTTTGGTACCCCATGTATGCTTATTACTTGGTCCACCAGAAACGCTGCTATTTCTTCTGCTTTTGCACTAGGTATTGCCTTGGTTATTGCATAACGGGTCACATAATCTGTACAAACAACTATATTGTTGTTTTGACTTTTTGTTTTTGTTAGGGGTTCTAAAATATCTATACCTATCATTTCGAAAGGCTGCAAATCATCAATCTTTATTGGCTGCAGATCACCTGCTGGTTTTTCATTATTTGGCCCTTTTCTCGTCTGACAATCAGGACATCCCCTAATAAATTTCTTAACGTCAAGATGCATTTTATCTCAATAATAGCGTGTGTTTATTCTGTCGTACGTTCTTGCATAACCTAGGTGTCCCGACAATGGCTCACAATGCAGCTGCTGCATCAGTTGTGCTTTTAGTCCTTGAGGGATTACCAACTTGTCCTCCTGGTTTGGGACAGCCGATTTTTTATATAGCACACCATCTTTGACAGTAAAATTTTTTGCACGACGTTGCAAATATGAATTGCCATAATTCGGATCCTGTACTGCCTGTAGTAAGTCTGACACCACTGTATCTTCTTCTTGGAACTCCGTGATGTCCACTAAGGGTAGCAAAAATGTGGGAATTTCATTGGCATCATACTCGTCATTTAGTGTTGCCTGGAAACAGGGTTGTCTGGAAAGACAGTCTGAGTCTTGATTGCATTTCCCTGATTTATGGATTATTTCATAATCAAATTCTTGTAGTTTGCAGCTCCATCTAGCTAATCTCCCTGTAACATTTTTTAGATTCTTTAGATAACACAGTGGCTGGTGATCAGAAAAGATTTTTATGTGTTCTCCCCAAATATAGCTTCTCAGATACGTTAAACTCCACACTATGGCTAGACCTTCTTTTTCTCCAACTCCATAATTTTTTTCGGCTTTTGTGAGACTTCTAGACACATAGCAAATGGGATGCATTTCCTCGTTCATTTTTTGTAAGAGTACTGCTGCTATCCCTTGGTCTGATGCGTCTACATGTAGCTCTTTTTCGGCGTTGGGAAGGTAGTGGGTTAACACTGGAGGTGATTCTAATTTTCTTTTTAAAATCTGGAAAGCTTCTTCTAGGGCTGATGTCCACCAAAATGGTGTATCTTTCTTCAGCAAATCCTATAACGGCCTGGCAATGACAGTAAATTTTTCAATAAATTTTCTATAGTAGTTGGCGAGTCCTAGAAAACTATGAAGTGTTTTTTTATTTCTTGGAGTTGCAAAATGGTGTACTGCCTCAAGTTTTGAAGAATCCGGATGAATACCTCGCTCACTAATGGTGTGGCCTAGTACTGTTAGTTCTTTATACGCAAACTGGCACTTAGATGGTTTTAGCTGTAGACCAGTTGCTTTTAGTTTTGACAGTACTTTTCTTAGGTTCTCGTTATGTTCTTCCAAATTTTTTCCATAGACTAAGATGTCATCTAAGTACGTCATTGCTCCATTCCACTTCATGTCTCCCAAAATTGCGTCTGCCAACTGCTGAAAAGTGCTTGGTGATGTTGTAAGACCAAAACTTAGGCGATTAAATTCGTACAAGCCATCGGTAGTGACGAATGCCGTTTTATGCCTGTCTTTCTCATCAATTTCTACTTGCCAGTACCCTGAAAACATGTCCAACGTAGTAAAATATCTAGCTTCTCCCAGGTAGGCCAAAATGGCGTCTATAACTGGCATATGCTTTATTGTTTTTGCGTTCAATTTTTTATAGTTTACGCAAAACCTCATATCTCCATCTTTTTTGGGAACCAGGACTACTGGACTGGAATACGGACTTACAGACTTTCTTATCACCTCATTTTCCAACATTTCTTCTACTTGTTTATTAATAATTCTTCGCTCTGTGTGAGACACCCTATATGGTCTGGAAACTACTGGAACGTCATCGGTTGTCTCAATTCGGTGCTTCATTAAATCCGTTTTTCCTAGGTCGCTGATGCTCCAAGCAAAAGTATCTTCAAAATCTCGAACTAACTTACTTATACTTTGAAAGTCATTTTTACACAAGTCCCTATTTACATTATAACTTTTTATTAGATTATTATCGTTCGGTAAAGTCACTAATGTTTCGCTTATATTTTTTATAGAGTCACTATCTGCTTTAAACGCGATGCATGTGCCTGCAAAAAGTTTTTTGTCTTTCTACCGTAGTTTTTTATTTAGGCGTATCTACCACGTCAAATTATCACTAAAAATTTTATTTATTTGAAGTCCATTTTTTATTAAAAAATCATAGTTAGGGTTAAAGTTTATTTTATTTTCACCAGTTTTTTTAAAGTTCACTTCGCATTTAATAATGTCTTTCGCAATTACCGTGTCACTACGCAACATAATTTTCGCATTGTCCGTTCTGCAGTTTTCAATTTCAATAGGCAACTCCTCCCAAAAACAACTATTTACATTACTGATTTGACTATTTACAATTTCTTTATGACTACTACTATCTCCTAAATTCATTGCCAAGGTAACTACTTCATTTTCATCCGTTTTCAAACTAATTTCATTCGCTTTTAAATTTATCATAGCTTCGTGGGCCTTAAGAAATTCTAATCCTAATAAAACGGGCTGGGGTAGATTTTCTATAACTAATGCTTCTAAGGAAAAGGTACAACCAATAAAACAAACATTTATTTCTGCATAACCAATAATTTTTACCAGCGAACTATTCGCTACTTTAATAAAAGTTATGCCTGTGCCGGGCTTTATTTCATTTTTATTTACATATTTACTATCTACAATATTTTTAACTGACGCAGTGTCTATTATAACCTGAATATTTCCATTATTTAAACTTCCTTTTACGGAGAGAACATCTGTTGCTGCTTCTTGCTGATTCTGTTTCTGTTTCTGATTTTCTTTCTGTTTCTGGACAGTGCTTATGTGTGTTAACACTGTCCGTTGGAGTTTTCCGACTGCTGTTGCTGTTGCCAACTTTGGTACCTATTGGTTTGCTACTCTGGACGGCGGCCATTTTGTTCTCGACTAGGTTGATTTGGCGTCCATCTTGGTCTTTGGTTTTCCAAATTTCGTTGACCCCTGTAATTTTGGTTGTTTCTATTTTGCGGGTTGCTGAAACATACTCTCGCCTTGTGACCTGGTTTTCCACACTGAAAACATACTGGCCGACTGTCGGTAGTACGTGGCTGCCAGTTTTTAAAATTTCGGTTTTCTCTTATTCTGTCTTGATTTTTATTTTGCATCGCTTTTCCAATTTCTTCTCTCACAACTTGTGTAATTTCTTCCATCAAGTTCGATCCTGTTTTTTCTGGCTGAACTTGCTGACTTGTTACTTTTTCTGACATTGACAGCTGTGCGAAGATTTCCGAAGCATGACTTATTTCTTTTTCCGCGTCGTTTATGGTTTTAACAAGCTCTTGTACTTCTGCAAAATTTTTTGGCTGCCTAAGCTTGATTTGGTAGGCGTATGTGGGCAGTAGACCTTGTTCAAAATGTTCTCTTCTAATTTCGTCCTTCATTTTTGGATCTACTTTGTCGCATAGGTATACCATTTCTCGTAGATAATTCATTACGTTTTCACCTGCCTGCTGTCTTCTATAACGTAATTTTAGCTTCGTTTCGTTGACATACGTGCTAAACGAAAATTCTTTTTTCAGGTCTTCTACCGTTGCTTTCCAATCGGAACCTGGGTTTCGTATTGCATAAATTTGTAACCAAGTTTGCGCTTGTCCCAATAAATACGATGAAAAATAACATAGCTTAAGATTGTCATCCCAGTTATTAATCAAAGCTTTTCTTTCATAGTCTTCCAAAAATACACTTAAATTATCGCAATCCGGATTATAGGAACGCGGCGCTACAAATTGTGGAACTGCCGGTGTTCTGGCTGGGTTTATTAGATTTCCTAACGTGCAATTCAAGGTATTCGGCATTTTTGAAAAAATATTTTTATCAGATTTTGGGGTTACCTCGTCGTTACTTGGCAATAAAGTTAGTGACTCGTTTGAAAAATTTTGAGAAATGGAGCTATTGCTACTGCTATTTTCCACACACTTTCTTTACTTTTAGGGGTTGATGACGTTTCAACAACTTTGTCGTTTTCTTTAGTACCGCTTATTTCCTTGTTTTCCGCCTTATTTTCACTTTTATTTTTATTTCCTGCCTTCTTAGAATGACTTCTTAACACCATAAATTTTTCCATGTAGTAAGAAAAGTGCACATTTTAAAAAATAACACATACTTAAATATTAAAACCGCGATCAAAAATTTATTTTTAAAACTTTTTCCAAACTAGTAAAAAAAATACGTAGCAATTTTCATACTGCATAACTGGCATAATTTTGGTTTTGCTTATTTTTAGAATTCAAACCCAAAAAGGCAGAAGATATTCGTTAAATATAAAGAACTTAAAAACATTAAAAACAAATTTTAAACAAGTTTTCTACCGGCATTAGTTACTAGAGAAAATCCAATAATTAAAAAAAATCCAATATGTATTTTACAGAAACCGAAAAATTCTAAATCCTTTAAAAATAAACTAAGTTTATCCATAGAAAACGTACTAAATATGTAACATCAGCCAATAAAATATTTGTTTAAAAACGCCCTAAATAAATTTTAAATATAAAATAATATAGTCAAAAGCATGAAAGATTGTTCACTTCACACCAGGAATGTGCGTAAAAAAAACATTTGGTTAATCCGCAAAAAGCAAATAAAAACGACAACCTTGACCTTTTTGGAATTTTACCAGCAAATAATATTTTAATAAACTCATATCTATTTTAAAAATACATTTTTCCCCTATAAAACAAAATAAAAAAAATCGGTACAATAAGCAGTTTGCGAATTTTGCACAACTAAAAATGAAACCAAAGGTAATTATTCAGAAAAATTACGGCCGTTCTGACCGAACACGGAGCCTCCACCATAATTGTCACGGGATCTTAACTAAAATACTAAAACCCAGGCTTCATAATTAATTCTGCAGCAATACTTTTATTAAAATCAAATGAATATTTAAATTTACAAGAATTCAAACGACGCCTTACCTATTAATTCCTAAAACATCGTCGACGGGAGAAAGTGGTTCTGGCGTAGCTGTAACCCGCTTGGCTCGCAAAAGGTCAACAGACTTCTCTGCCCATCTCAACCTACCAGGTCGACTCCCTTCGCCTTGCCACCGGTCTGATACATCGACGCACGTCGACCGAAGCGCATTCAGAGAAGGGGTCGGCCAGATAGGGGTGAGGAAAAATAATTTGGTGACAATATTTCGATTCCAACAAAAACATTACTGTAAAATTTAGAGTCTTGTGACTGGTCGTCCATAAAAATCATCAAGTTCGTTCACTCAAAATTGAAATCGCAAGTTGTGCCGCTTTCCAGCAAAAAACGTCCATTAAACCACATACAAAGATCTATACAGCGAGACAGGCAAGAGCACACTTGCGACCGGGGGCCGATAGTGATTGGATCAACTGGCCACACAGTAAAACTATTTTAACATTGTTGAAGGCAACTTTAGGTTTTAAATGAAGAATAATATGCTAAAATTGAAAACGTTAATTAATTCTAGGTTAGCATAAAAGAAAATTGCCCACATTATTGATATTCGTCATTCTGGTATCGGTAGCAGTGATAATACTTATTTTTCGAAATTTTATTTTATTAACTTTTGTATCGGCAACCTCAAAAATGAGACACTGCATGTTGTGAATTACATAAGGATTCTGTTTTTGCAGAAAAAAATAGGGGGTGCCATTTGGAAATTAAGGGCTTAGGTTATTAAACCAACTTTATCCTAGGCATGTGGAAAAATATCTTTTTGTTACAGGACTTGGAAAATTGCAACATACGTCCGAAGAAATAAAAGTTTTACAAGCTCAACTAAAAGAAATGAAACCAGCTTTAGAAATGGCTGCCAAAGATGCAGATGAGATGATTAAGATTATTGCAGGTGATACGGTAAGTCTATATAGTATAGGCTCTTTAAATTTGGCATAACATCTATCTTTGCTATTATAACTCAAAACTTGCAAAACTGAAAACATCGTAGTTTCAAAAAACTCAAAGATACATCTTTGGCAAACGTAATATTTTTTATTTACCTTGTTTTGTTATATTTAATTTGTTCTTGCACAAGAATTATAATAAGTAAAACTTCAGAATTTAAAAATGATACAAATTATAAATAATAGATTGTTGAACTGTTTATGCTCATTGTATTGATTATATTGTACAGTAAAGGCAAATGTGTATTTATTTTGGGTGCTTAATCTGAAAATTTATAATTTTCTATTATTGGTCGTTATTCACTGTAGATAATTGCTGAAGAAACAAAAGAAATTGTTGAAAGGGAAGAACAAGAAGCAGTTCGAAAAGCAGGCGAGACGCAGGTTATTGCTGAAGATGCACAAAGAGATTTAGGTTGGTATAAATAGATTTTCCACATATTTTCTTTTTATTTCTTTAAGGCTTTTTAATATCTTTCAAAACATATGGAAACAAATTTCAATAATACGTGGAATTCTGGTCTTCATATATTTTTTTAATGCGAAGAATTATCCTGGACATAGTTTAGGCATTAAATCCAGAAAATATTACGCTGTATACATAGCTATTTGTTACAACCTCAAAGATAAGATTATTTTTACTCTATACTCACTTTTCTAACTATGTATGGGTGGATCTCCGAACAATGATTCTAAGCATAGGTGAGTCCAGGGGCATCTCTACACCACTTGGAAATAAAATTAGGATCCGATTTAAAAATAAAATAGAAACATTTATTTACCGTACACTGTGTAATTTGAAAATGCGAAATACAAAAAGCCTTCGATTAAAGTACATAAAAATATTTTACTCAATTTGGTGTTAATATGCGCACTAAAACATTTCCTACTTGGTTATTTTTGGTATCTGTACGTTCATCAACTATTAACCAAAGTTTTTTTATTATGTAAATCGGACCCGATGGTATTTTCCCTTTGCTCTTTGACACGAGAAAAACCGTACCATAATTGCCACTAGGTCGGTAGGGGCCACTTATACACATATTTTCTCTAAAAAGATTGCAACTGTTCGTTTTTTTTTTTTTGAAGTACGAAAGTACGCGTGCATTTTTTTAAACATGTTTCGAGAAAAACGCTTAAAAATTGCTGTCCCCCACCGTTATCACCAAAAGGATCGAATTAAAAAAATCTAGCGCCTTTGCTCAGGTTAAGTGGGGGGCTCATGGCACGGAACACTAATTGCGCACGTAAAGCTTGCACTTGGCCAATATTTTTAAGAAATAAGATAATATAATAACGATGCTAGCACTCACTAGTTAAGACAAGCTGAATATTGAATCACGATATTTTGGACATATAAAATGTAAACTACAAAATTTTTAAACAGCTGACGAATATCTATAAACCAAACAAAAAATAAACAATTACTTATTCACTACTCAGTAGTATCCACTATCCACTACAAGGTAAAAGTACAGACAGCAAACGAAAAACACAAATTTTTAGAATAATTTCAAAATTCTCAACACAACACTCTTCCGAACCAACAAAACAAAACAACCGTTATCACGAAAGAAAGCGCGCGCCCGGACGAAAAGCCAAAAATGCATACACCAGGAAAATGGCAACACCGCATCTAAATTGTATCCGCGCTGCCGCCAAGCTCTAGATCTACCGACGGCCATTCCGGCGGCGGCGTGCCGTCAACCGTCGCTTTGCACTACCGATACAGTCCTGGCCTTACTATGTTTACAACTCTAATGATAATATATCCAGTTTCAACTAAAGTATTCTTGGTAAAAATAAAAAATCTACTAATGTTTTTAGATGAAGCCATGCCTGCACTTTTGGCGGCTGAAGCTAGCTTAAAAACTTTGAACAAAAATGATATTGTTGAAGTAAGGTCTATGAAACGCCCACCCGCTGGAGTAGTATATGTTGTTGAGTCCATCTGTATTGTAAAAAATATTAAACCAAATAAGGTAATAAATAATAATTAAAAAGCACCATTAATGCCACCTCGCCTATAATTTATCCTGTGCTATACTTGAATAAAGCACATTTTCACAGTATCTACTATTTGGTGATTTGTTATCACTCGTTCTGGAATGATTTTTGTGCTTTTACATATAGTATGTAAGTAATCCCAAACGGTTAAATAGCTTGAGCCCAAGCCGTTGTATCTGTGATTGTTACTGATCAAAGTTTTAATTTTTTTTTTGTTTAAATGGGGGACCTCTTTTTATTAATAATACTGCCGTGCTAAGCTTAAAGGTGGTATCTCCAAAAGTGTTCGAATTAAATATAATTAAAATAATTAAACCCATTTTCAAACCACTTCAAATTGTTGAATAGATATAGAAAAACTGAGTAATCACTAAAAGTTCTTACTTAATTGTTCAAATGTGTTTGGGTATTGTTATTAAAATAGTAGATACTTCATACCACTTTTAAGTTAGGCATAAGTGTGCTACTTTGTTTTGGATTGGCACATTTTATGGAGATACGACTGTTTGTGTTTGCCTTTATTTGTCATCACATGATGACTACTCACTTTTATGTCAAAGAAAAAGGTGCAGAATTGTCTTCTATCGAACGGTGGTTATAACTCAATTTTGACCAAAAGTGGATATACCACCTTTCTTAGCATGGCAGAATAGGTTGTTCCCTATTGCATCGTGGCATCGACATGTCGCAAGGCTATTAAGATGAAACAGATTTATAAAGTGTACAATAATGATAACAATTATTCCTATTTAATTTAGCTTCCTGGATTCAGACCTGGGGAGAAAATTTTGGATTACTGGGATCCTGGAAGGAACATGTTAGCCGATCCTGGCCAATTTTTATCATCGTTAATGAATTTTGACAAAGACTCTATTACGGAGGAAATGATAGAAAAGTTGAAAAAGTATGTCGAAGACCCGGATTTTACACCTGTAAAAATATCAAAGGTATGTGAATTTAAAGGAAAGTCTTATCACATTATTTAATTACATAGGAACACTTTTTCATGGAGAGATAAAAAATTGCTTTCCAGATCGTGATATTTCAACTTAAGCGCGAGGCTGTCTAATATAGTGGCGTAACGCAAAATGCTAGCCCCCCCCCCCCCCCCGCACGATGTAAGCCCCTGTCATATTTTGAGCAAGTCAATGCAGAGCGCAAATGGAGTGAGAACCGGGGGGAGGGGGACGTTTTTGTTAAATAGTATAAATTATATCTAGTTTTTATTCAAAAATATAATTATTTATATTAAAAATATTCTTACATAAATAATTTCACCCCTTCCGCCCCTAGAGTCTAGCTACGCCACTGGAGATAGGTACACTTAACGGGCATAGAAATTGGCCATCGACGATCACACTTGTAAAATTTAAATGAGACATTTTGTATTTTTCAGATATCTAAAGCATGCACATCCCTCTGTATGTGGGTGCACGCAATGTATAAATTTTACTTTGTGAACAAATCTGTAGCTCCTAAAAAAGCAGCCCTTAAACAAGCTAAAGAAGATCTTGAAAGAACCGAACGAGCTTTAGCTGCCGCGAAAGCCAAAATGAAAGAAGTTATGGACAGATTAGGAAAACTGCAACAACAATTAAATGCAAAAATCGCTTTTAAGCAAGAGAAGGAACAAAACATTGCCGTATGCGAGGAGAGGATGAGTAGGGCTGTTAGATTAATCAATGGATTAGGAGATGAAAGGATTCGGTAATAAGCATAATTACTAAGTCTGTGCCAGATGCGAGTAAGCCTAGTGGCATTACCGTTTTATTTATTGGTTTGTTATGACATAATATATAATAAATTTTTTCAAAATTTTAAAAAATATTTTAGCCGCGCCCCTGGGGGGGGGGGGGGGTGAAAATATTTTTTTCTATGTGATATTTTGGATCTGGCAAAAAAACGATAAGGGTCCTATAATGACACAAAAAAATTGGTTCAAATATTTTAATCTTTAGCCGCGCCCCTGGTGACTTGAAAAGGGTAAATTTTGAAATTTGCCTGTTTTAACCTGTCATACACAAAATGGATTGTTTCTGATTCACTTACAGTAGAAAAAAAAATGTTGGAAAAATATCTTAATGCTTAGTTGCGTCTCGGCACTGACAAATTAAGAGGGTACTTTAATAAATATAAAGACGTCCCTGCATCATATTGCTGTCACGTTGTAGGTGCGCGGCGCGCCACTTAGATACAGCATACAAAGGATAGCGACAGTGTGACGTTTACCATTGTAAGAGAACGTGATCTGTTACATCAAACTGAGAAAGAGTCCTAGAGAATTCTACGTATAGTAATAATATTCAAGGGCAATATTAACGTTTATGTTGTAAGTGCAATTTGGACACATAATTTAGACTTCTGTGGTGTTTGGTTTTTATGTTTAAACCTATTTTAGGTGTTGCTCATGTATAACTGTAATAATACGCAAGAGCAATACACGTGAATGTTATAATATGCAGTTTGGATACAATCAACCTTCGTGGTGTGTTCTGTTCTGTACCGGTTTAAAAAACTATGGGTAAAGTTAAAACCAGGAAAACAGACACTTATCCAAGATCTGGTACCGCCTGCAACCTGGATTCTGAAAGTTGTTTACCAACTATTGAAGATAAGTTTCGTTGTTATTTGTTTACAAGGCAGCAAATTAGGGGAAATCCGAGCAAACCACCGCCTGAATTTGATGTTGCAAAAATAGTTGCAAATAAAATAGACAATATGTGGAAACGTACTTCACCAAACGTACTTCAACCAACTGTTAGCTCCAAATGCGTAATAGCAATAATATTAGCATAATATAAAACATACCGTAATATAACAAAACACTAAAACCCGAAAATATCCATTTTCTAAGGAAAGTTGTTGGGTTTGGAATCACAAAAACTTTTTAACATTTCTTCTTGCAACTGCAGTGATTTCGATTATTGCAAGTGAGAAAAACTTTGCAAAATGCCCTTGTTAGAACAAGATTTTTTAAAGGACCAAAGGAATCAAAGAAAAATGCGAATAACTGGGATAGATAAACTGTGCTGAAAAAAAAAGAAGGCGCAGTCTACCTCATATTTCTATCCCTTCGTCGAGTACTGCAAGTAGTCAAAAATCTAATTCTAGCCCACCTACTGAAAATGTAGAACGTAGTTCATCCAGCGAAGAAGACCTGACTAAGAACAAATACTTCAAGTGGTCCTATCCTTTAGAGCAACAGCTTCAGAAAAAAATATACCAAAAGAAATATCCAACCAAATAAGAGTTTCATTGCCAAATATTGCCCAAATTGCTGATATGACTGGTATATCAAACCGAAAGGTAGCCAAAATTGCCCTGGAAGATTTTGGACTTGATTCATCAGATAACCCAGTTAACGTAGTGGAGAATTACAAAAAAAAAGAATGCGCGTACAAAAATATATGTGATGGAACCAACGTCAATTCTGGCTGGAAAGGCGGTGTAGTTAGAATAATAATTAGAGTTCGAATTGGAAAACCACTGCAGTGGCTAATTTGTATGCTTCATGCTAACGAATTACCCCTACGTCACCTGCTTTAACAATTAGATGGACAAACAAGGGGACCTAATTCGTTTTCTGAGCCACTTGGTTTATTGCTGGCATCAAACCTGTACAAAAGAACTCGACATGCAGCCTCCTTCCTGTGGTGAGTTCTGAGCTGACTAAATGATTAGAAATATAATTTTGACTCATGATTTAAATAAATCATCCTTTTTTCAATCTAAGAGCTGCATATTTGAATTCTAATTACCGTGGGAAGCGGCTAATGATTAAAATATTAGATCAACATTTTTTTGGGGTCATTAGAGAGTGAACCTCTATTACTTTTTTGCTATGCCAGATCCATAGTGTCACAACTTTTGAAAAAAAAAATCAGCTTAGGTTACTACTACTACTCTTCTTACAATTTTCGCCCTTTTCGGCCCGTTCGTGTCAATTATTACTCAATACTAACCCTTCTATTCTATCATCTGCTGATAAAGGCCTTCGCTTTGTAGCAAATATGGCCATATATTTAAAAAATGAGCGTCCTACATACTAATGACGTAATATTCGCATACACAAAACTTTTCTAAATAGTTGCCCGTCCATCACGCATACGCTTACTAATGGAACACGTTTTCATTCAACCCTAATTTTCCGCCAGACACCCACTACATTGTTTTGTGCGTCAGTTGTCTTACAAATAGCCTAAATGGTTTCGGTCGTAATTTGATTCTTGAAACAAAGGAATTAATTTTCAAGGAAAAATTACCTCGCTTTCCCTTAAAACAAAAAAGCCCGCTGATAAGCAAGCGGTAATCTAATTCATTTTGACGTAATTTTCTCTTGACCACTAATTTCCTATATATTTTCAAGAATTATGTTCGATTATGATTTATGATTAATTTTCTGTTTTAGCACTTTTCATCTAGTCGGTATTGGCTCATAAGGAACATTCTTTTTCCAAAATACTCGAAAGTGTGTCTTATTTAATCACACTGGAATTCCATCAAGACTTAACATAGAACAATTTAGTTCGTAAAGTTTAAATTGGTTTTAAATTTAGGTCCTTCCAGTTGAACCGGTGGCTTTGACAACTTTTGGTTATCAAATTCTTTATTGTGTGTCATTCAAAACTTTTATTTTGTTCTACTTATTATTTCTCTGGTTAACTTGTTTTCCAAATTAATTTTTAGCTGTATTAATGAGAAAATGCTCTTAAATATATTTCTCTTTATAAATTCGAAAGAACTGTGACTTTTACACATCGTTAAATTAGTCTCAGCGAGGGTGGATCAGCCTAAAAAATAAATCGGAAATAAATATTTATGAAATGAACACTTTTAATTTTCTAACGCAAGTTGCAAACGGTAGATCATGGCCGCGGTGTCGATGTATCTTTAATGCGATACGGTGATATCGATCGATGACCGTATCGTTGTCGCGCGAGTTCATCGCAACCGACCTGATTCGCCTTTGACCAGCTTTACTAATAGATCCTTATATTTTATTTATATCACTACACACCAGAAAATAAACCACTGAAACTGAACCATAGAGAAAATATATAGTAGAGAAATAATGTCAATTACGAATGCGGCAAATTTACCGAGCTGAATCCGTAAACAAAGACGGTCCTCTGCGGGCTTGCGCATTGTCGAACGTTTGCCTTGTGATAGACAGGACCGTACTTCAAAATTTATTTTACATGACGTGAATCTTTTATCGAGTAATAAATGCTAAATATATTACTTGTAATTATTCTTTTTATTAATGATAAAAATGTAACCATTAGTGAGATTTTAACAAAAAGTGTATAGTTTGTTGGCTTAAATCTGAGTTGTCTTGCTATACAAAACTGTCGATAATTCCTCGAAAATAGCTCAGTTTATATATATACAGTGCGTCTCTTTAATGTTTTTAAACGTTACATTTACAAAATTGAAAGTTGAAATAAAATATAAACATAGTAGGTATTCTAAACAATAGAAATAAAATATGCAACTGTTTTAAGAAGTAAAATAGTAAATAAAAAAATTTACATGTGTATATTTTATTGGATTGGCATCCCATCCTGTATAATTCTTGAACAAAGCAAGTTCTAGGGTAAGATGTAAATATTTTTACACCTATTTACAGTGTGTGCACTTGATACTTTGCTGAAAGCGCTACTACTTACGGCCCCATGTCAATCTAATCCACCGATATCTTAGCGATCCTTTGGCGAAAGCGCTTTTTTCTTTCGCCATCCCTTTTAAAATACTCCCCTCTACCCTAATCCCCTAGTATTTTTAGTGCCCCTTTGACGAAAGCGCAAATATGCCTTTTGGACACTCACCCTTCTAATCCACCGATATCTTAGCGATCCTTTGGCGAAAGCGCTTTTTTCTTTCGCCATCCGTTTTAAAATACTCCCCTCTACCCTAATCCACTAGTATTTTTAGTGCCCCTTTGGCGAAAGCGCAAATATGCCTTTTGGACACACTCACCCTTATGCAATATAGGGGAAGGAGGCATTGACACTATATATGACCTTCTTACACCATCTTACCCCTTATACAATGCCCCTAATACACACACACCCCATCAGTGCCTTTCTGACACCTTGACCACACTCAATATACGTCACTGACAAATATTTCTACTTCTCCGTGTGTGTATTCACTTCAACACCGGAGTGCATTTAAGATAAATTATATTTTTTACCTCCTATTCTTTCACATATTCATATAATTTAAATTTGGAAAACTATTTCTATTTATGCACTACTTGTAAGAAATAGACTACGAAATAATTCCTTATATTTAAAAGTTGGATACATAATTGGCGAAACATATGAAATGTCTGTAACAGTTTGTAAAGACTATTTTTGTATCGAAATAACAAGCTTCAGAGGTTCGCTATATTCGCCACCCCAACCAAAAATACCATAACATACAAATGACTGAGATTTTTTCGGCCCGGTTCTGTTCGCCGCGTTGCGTCATTGAGTTCAACAACCACTTTTGCTAGACGTCCCGAGTGCGCATGCCTCGAGAGGACCGTCGTTTAAAAATCTGACTGGCGCCCACTGCGCACAAACGCACTTTTTCGCCCATACATTGGACGGATTCAGCTGGTGTCGCGAATACGTTGTGATGGTCTAAATATATCTTGTCTATGAACTGAACGCGCTCGCATTTGCACTCCTATAAATTACGTTATTGTTCACAAAGCTTAGTTAACGATTGTTTAACTTTACTAATATTGCTTCTAATAACTTTCCAGATGGATAGAAACTATCGAGAATATAGAAGCAAGCGTTATAAATGTAACAGGAGATATTTTAGTTTGTTCTGGGTGTGTGGCCTATATGACACCGTTTACCGACCAATACCGACGCAATTTATTTTCTCAGTGGATTCAATTAATCGAGGTAGGTTTAAAAAAAAATCTGAGACAGCCACTTCAAGCCTAAGTAGTAGCGTACCGTGGGCATCTGAAGAGAAGGGAAATGTAGTTTATTGACACAGGATTTAAACTACTGGAGGTTTGGAGGGAAAGAGAAAACATATGCAGGCAATTTGTTTCATAATCTGGAGACCCTAGGTATGAATGAGCGAGGGAACTGGGATGTTCTAGTCTTTTGTAGCTGGACAGTTAGTAAAGGGATTCATACGTAACGTGCCTTTTGTTATTCTATTAGGAACAGTCAAGGGGGAAATTATAGTGGCTAGTTCTTCAGAGGAAAATCTGTGGAAGATCAGTAGAAAAGAGATAAATCCCCAACAGCGCGGCGATGAGCGAGAGAAGGAAAATTTTTATCAAAACTTCTTAGACGACCTTTTTCTGTTGGCCATTTAAATTTCAATTTATCGAAAATTAAAATTATTGGGGACTGGACGTCAAATTTGTAATAAGAACTATCTTTCAGTTTAATCATTTTATCTTTGCAATAACTTTTATTTTTCACTTTAAATTTTTAAGGTTGAATCATAATGTCCGTTCGCACTGAGGTCTGTTAAACCGACTTAGGCTAAAGCCACGCATAGTCTGTGACAGTGTAGCAGGTCATGGTCTACGAGCGGCTTAATATACTATGGTGCGCACGGCCATCGACATTACTAATACTTACCATGAAATTCTAAATTTGTTGAACGGGAGTAGTACTTCATTATATTTTGGGTGGTCAACATAATTTTACCTTTCATGTATTGTAAATTGTCATTTTCTGTTGACTCTTCTTCAGTTTTATTCTTAAGGTGGCATTCTCCACGTGGCGTCCACGCTGGCCAACTTAATTTCATTTTAGTACAATATTTTGCCTTATTTTTCTTTTGTATGAATATCGGACAATATAAACCGTAGAGTCGTATTCTAAAGGTATTTTTTAGCGTATTAAAAAAAGTTTCCAGATATTTTATGATTTATTTTAGGAAAACAATATTTACAAAGAATTTTGAGGTCGTAGTGACAGAAAAAATATCACAATAGATCTTTCAACATATTAATCTTCTGAATGAAATCATTATGCACGTTGAAACTTTAAATTATTGACTGAAAATTGCTTACACGATATATATATATATATATATATATATATATATATATATATATATATATATATATATATATATATATATATATATACATATATATATATATATATATATATATATATATATATATATATATATATATATATATATATATACATATATGATACGATATATACTATAATGTTAGGTATTGTTAAAAATTGTAAAGCCTAAAAACCATGTTAAAATGAATTGGGTTGGCCAACGTGGACGCCACGTGGAAAAAACCTCCTTAAATGACATACCTAATGAGCTCTTGTATAATTTTAATGCTATCCTAAATAGGCCGCGGCTTGTCTCTGCACGTGTGTGAATGGTCCTGTCTTTATTGAATATGTTTATATCACTCACTCACTTCCACGCGCGAATTTAGAGTGAAAGAGGCCTGTAAAGCGCTTAGCCTCCTGATTTAGATATTTTATTTGAGAACGGAGCCGCGTTATAATGTTGTTTTATTGCTGCAACTGCAACAAACATATTCTGAACGTGAAAAAATAAAACTATATCACAGATCCATATATGCGTAGCTATATGGATCTGTGGCTATACTAATGGGAGACCTACTTCAGGACTTACTATTATACGAGTACAAGTAGATTTACGGACAAGAACCGAAAATAAAGACATAATTAACAGTTACGTTGTGGCCTTATTTTATTAAGTGCTTTATTTTTATGAAATTAGATATTTAACAATTTAATTCAAAGTTATAAAAATCTTTTCCAAAAAGACCGATTAAAAACCGAGCTAACAATGTTTTTTGCTGACGAACAGTTCCGTTCCTTATCTTTGCCAGAGATCATAGAGACAAACAATGTACAAAAATGGTCTAGGTAAAAGAGATTTTACCGTTTCGAACTTACAAGGCATTTTAGAAAATTACTAACTAAATAAAAATGTTTAAAAACATTTAATAGTAGACTTTGGCAGAATTTGTTCGGAAACAAATAAAAAAGAAAAAATGTCAAGTTAATTGGCTTTGGGATATGCACTGTTTTTTAAATTTTCAAACAAAATGGCATTATTTTCTTAAGTTTTAAAATGAAAAAAATTGTTAATTTATGCTTACATGGTAAGTAAGGAATGAAACTGTCCAAAAAAACACAAATATGAAAGTAACACAAAAAATAAAACTAATAACTAAATTGCTTGAAATGTCCCCCGTTTGCTCTTAAGCAATGAATAGTAGTTGTTACGTGATCTGTTGTAGCTCTCCGTATTTCTTCTCCATCTATAGCTCCTAGAGATGCCCTTACTCGTTGTTCTAGATCCTGCTTGGTGGTAACTGGGGTTTAATAAACTTTTTCTTTAACTGTACAACACAACTAAAAATCTAATGAGGTAGGATCCGAAGATCTTGGGGCCAGTTCCATGGTCCTTGTCGACCAATCCATCTGTCTTCAAACATGCCGAATAATTCTATGCGCACTTCATTGGTAGAATGCTCCATCTAACTGATACCAGCAGTTTTCAAGCATACTTAGCGGTAAATCATCTAAAAAGTCCGAAATAGTGGTCCCCAATATTTCTAAATCGTCAATACAAAAGGCCATTTTATTATCCATTAGTAAAAAAACGTTAAAACTGAACTGATACTGAAAATTTCTTTCTCTTACGAAGTGGGGATTTTCTCTAGACCAGAAATTGGAGTTTTTTCGATTAAAAATAGTTGCCCTTGAAAACTTAGCTTCATCTGTCCCCAGATGATCTTTTTTAAAAAATCGGGTCTTCTTATGTCCGGACTAATATAATTTCACAAAATTCTATACGATTTAGAGGATCATTTTGTTGAAGTTCCTGAAGTGTAATAAGTTTGTAATCATGCATTTTATGATTTTGTAAGATTCGCTTTATGGATTTATATGTGAGTCCTAAGTTGTTTTCGGCACTGTATATGGACGCATGCGGAAATGCATGAAAATATGCCAAAACATTAATTTCATTTTCTTCATTACCTGTTATCGGTTTAATTTGAATTCTTGGCGCTTTAACATTATAATACTGCAACATATTTCTTTCCATTCTTCTAAACTTTTTTGGTGTCATTGGAGGTGAATTCGGATACAGTTCGTTGAATCGTATACATGTTCTTGAGATAATTTTTCTCCGTATATAAAAAATAAAATGCCTTGTAAGTTCGAAACGGTTAAATATAGGTATAGGAACATATTATACTGTTTGGCAGAAAATTTGTATCAGTCTTGTTAAAAAGAGTAAAATACAGGGTGTTCTATTTAAAAAAGTTGAGTTTTTGCATCTATTTATATTACGAAGACCTACGTTAAATTTTTATTTTGGCGTTTCATAAGTGACAGGTGACAGTTGACATATCTTAAATGATAGGTGACAGCTGCCATACTTTTACGCATGTCTTCTGACGCCATTTTGAACACGTGACCTACGTTAAATTTTAATTTTGGCGTTTCATAAGTAACAGGTGACAGTTGACATATATTAAATGACAAGTGACAGCTGACTACTTTTTTCTCCTGTCTTATGACGTCATCCTTCACACGTGAGGTATGTTCAATTTTAGTTTTGACATTTGACAGGTGACAGTTGACAGGTGACATTTGACAGCTGCGCGCGCAGGTTGGGTTTGCTGACGTAAGATCCAGTGACGTAGACTTCGATGACGTACTTGAAATTTACACATGCGCAAAGGTGGCCGAGCTATGACGTCATAGATCACAAGATAAGATCTCCGCCGGCGGACGGTGGGTCCAGAGACCCCTATCTTGTACTACTATCCTTTTTTTAAAACGCCCTGTATAAAAATATTTTAATAGTTCGTCAAAATTCCACGATGGCTATACTTTAGGAAACTTCTGTAAAAATTTTAACTTTCTAGGTGCCTTGGTCACAAAAATATTTGATCTTCTAGGGAGCATGTTTTGGCCCCAAAAATTTACTTATGAATTAATATTTCAAAAACGATCACAGATAGGCATAGGATATTAAACACAAAAAATGTTTGTATTATAATGCAGAATTAAAAAGTAAAATAATCTACAGGATGTCTTATTCAAAATTCCGAAGTTGCTATGAGTTTCAGGATAATTTAACACCGCCTCTTTCAAAATATTCACCCGTTCCTATTACCACACTCAAATTTTCAGAAAAACACCTTTTGTCGTTTTCTAAATATTTCTAATGGGTCACTGAGTTTGGTGCACCCTGTATGACGTTACCAAACCAACTTTAATTTAACGGTGTAAATTGTCTGAAATAAGACACTGGCATTTGAACAGTGCTTCGTGATAACTTTTTGGTTTGCTATTTAGAGTTATTTAAAATGCAACAAAATGCACTAGCACGATCAGTATTGGCGGGCAACGACAAAACAAAGCAATATAACTTGTTTTTCCATGCCCCAATGTTTCAAAACTATTTTAACAGAACACTTGACTTGTTATTGTCGAAAACGTGCTGCTATTCGTCTACGCTGCGTTTTAAAATTGCAATCACGTGTCTTTACAGGTTTTCGTGTACCCGTCTATAAATATATATTTAATTTTGATGAAAAGCGATAAAGAAAAAGTAATTATTTTATGACGATTGATATTTCCAGCTTATTCCCTTCGGTTTTGAAGCGTTCATACATAATAGCTATTTACCTAACAAGTGCGAAAAAGCACTTTCCGCACGTGTTGAGTACAATGTGTTTTCCACGAGCGTGGGGAAAATCATTTGGTTTTGGTGTTTTTTTCAATATTTTATTTCGGTATAGACGTCAAAGTGAAAGTACAATTCAAACTTTTTTTTTGGCTGAAATCTAACATTCTTTTTCTTAAGAAAGGCAATCACTTTATAATATATCCAAATTATGTTTTAATTTTAACATTGAGTACCTTGACCATAACGTGGATGGTTTGCAAGTTTTTGAAATGTCGAAAAATATACTAGAATTACCTCTTTTTTCTTAAAATGGTTTATTTTCTTTTTTGCATACTATTTACTAAATGTTTCCAATTCTTTGGTATAACAGTATATCGATTTTTCTGGTAATAGCCGAGAAGACTAACCGTCTTCTCGGGTCATAGTCCGACGTTCGCATTCCTGGCTCCTTCGAAAATGCCTTCCGGTACTCCATCAATCATATTGTCTTCGGTTTATTCCTTGATCTCCATTTTCTACTCAAAAGTTGAATAAAAGTCTATAACAAATAGGTAAATAACCCGAACTTAATTGCATAGCAACGATATAAGTAGAAAGGCCCTGCAATAATTCGGTGGATTCATAATTTTTGGATGGTTATTTTTTGGGCATTTTTCACCAATAATGTTAAACTGGACCTCTTCGGTGTGGGTCCAGTCACGTTAACCGTTAATTAGATCATGAAGTCTAATTAAGTGGCGATATACATAGGTATGTGATTGTTGAATGTATTGTTTCGTGCGTGAATGCTGAAAAAACTTTCAGCGTTAGTGCGAAAAAGCGAAACTTTCAGCACGCTCGTAGAAAAAAAGTAGTTTTAAAACGAAAATGAATTGTTTTGTCCTTAACCTCAAACCACAATGTTAAAGCAGATAGTTTCTGCCATTAAAATTATTTAAAGGCTTGCAGACGAATATCAGATCGTTATTTTAGTCACGCGATATATTAAAATAGTCGAAAGACTGGGGAGCTGAAAAATAAGTATATATTGGAAGAAACTATGATTTGAGTAATCCAGTCAACGCGCTTGATGATTTGTCATCTTTCTCTGTTAGTCGTAAATAATAAAAAAATATAGGTACGATATGAGTTAAAACTTGGGTTAATCCAATCATTATATTTCCTTTGATCCGATCACTGCTTCCATAATGGCCTAATGAAACGCATTTCAATAAATAAATAGACGCAGTGTTGCTACATATAAAAGAAGTAGTAAATTAATTAGGTATGCTTTAAGCAGAGGTTTAAGAGTAAATATTTATGTAAATTAAGATAAATACAAAACTTTTCACTTGACACAAATAAGAATTAGGTAACTAAAAATCCATTACTTAGGCTGACAATGGGCAAATTCTCAAATTAATTATTCCTTTCTTTGATGACACCAGATATTATTATGTGCTCTTCTTACCTTAATGAATAAGTTGGGACGTACGCAAGGACGGAGTTAATCACTGAATTTAAAAACTTACTATAAATTGTGTCGTGTCAGCATTGTCTGCATATGGATGTTATTATGACACTTATGACGTAAATAAATGTACTGCATGAATTAAAAAATTAAAAATGTTTATTTTCTTATTTTCTCCAAAACAACTGAAAGAAATTAGAAAGAAATCGGAAAATTCTATTCTTTCTTGCACTATATATGTCATCAATAATAAAATTTGGTGAAAAGGCCCATATTGGGTAATAATAATGTAACTGCAACCTGCAAAGATAAGTTATTCCAACTTTTGTTTAAATGTGATTTTATTTTAGGAACGTGAAATACCGTTTACAAAAAATTGCACCCCTGTCACTATTCTTGGCGAACCAGTACAAATACGATTGTGGCAGCTGGACGGATTGCCACGAGATTATTTGTCAACTGAAAATGCTGTTTTGATATCGTGTTCGAGACGGTGGCCATTGTTTATTGACCCTCAAGGGCAAGCCAATAAGTGGGTCAAAAATATGGTAAGCATAAGGCCTTCTGTAGCTAAAGCTAGTATAGACCAATTAATGGATCTTAGCCCCTACGTCATTAATTTTGGCATTTCCTGCAGACAATAGTTTATCAAACCGCACAGAGTGCGCCAGGCCAAGTTCTTGAGAAACCGGCCGCGCTCGCACTGTGCTATATTTACACGAACCATTTCGAGCACTTTTCGACTTCCCTCTATCTTCGAGACTAGTTGCGTTACAGGACTGAATTTTTTCTGGGGTGTTAAGGTTACCAAAAAGAACCAGTATTCCAAATTTCATAGATAGATAGATAGATAGATAATAATTTATTAGTTCCATAATTCCAAGACAGGATAGTAGATAGATGTCAGAAAATAAAATATATGAATACAAAGTATATGTCTAGGTGGAATATTTTCCAAGATTCGACTGTCCAAAAATCATAATTTCGGGAACTCACTGACTGACTGATAGATCATCATAAATCTAGGGTACTTCCAATCGAGCTAGAGCTTTGAAATTTGAAACACAAATAGTGTTTAAGGTGATAATTACGATAAAAATCAAACTGAATAAAAATCCAACATTCAATTTTTTTAAAATTATATTTTATATTTAAAAAAATTGAAATGACTACACATTTTTTTCTCTTCAAATTTAAAAATTTGCGACAAATTGATATAAAATTTGTTTAGAAAAAATAATAAATAAAATACCAAACGTGTTAATTTTTTTCCCAGGGGGAGCACCGCAAAAATTTAACTTTGTTTCGCAAATTACAAAATATTTTCTTCTTTGCCAAAACATTCCTAGTAGGCTCACTATTAAACCCCTTGAACTTGGCACGGGTCCCATAAGTAGCAACAACTTTAAAATTTTACCAGCCTCCACTGCAAAAATTATTTTAATTCCATGTTCCAAGGGTCACTTTTTTATACTTCTTTCATTTTAGGGTAAAACCCAAGGACTTTTAATTTGCAAACTGTCTGACAAAGACCTTATGCGTACTGTGGAGTCAGCAGTTCGTTTTGGCAAGCCTGTGCTTATAGAAAATGTTGGAGTCGATTTAGATCCCGCCCTTGATCCCATCCTTTTGAGACAAATTTATAATCAGACTGGTACTTGCGAAAAATATATTTTTATACTTTTTGTATTTTTTTATTTACGGAAATCTAAAAACGATAAAACCGGCCTATCAGCAAGTGTAACGAGAAATTTATTTCCAACTGGGCTATACACAGTCACGCAAGTATTAAGACTTACCTGAATAGATCTAGGCTCGCGCGCCAATATGACATATGTGCACGCTGCCGAGAGACGCGTTCAAGCCAAAGAATGGCATGAACTGCACCTGGCAGCCTTGTCTTGCAGATTTTTCAAATACTTACTTACCGAACTTACCTGACAGGTGTATACATAACGGGCTTTCACAATAATTGCTGGTGCACTTACCTGTCCGGATAAGTCTTGACCCTTGCATGACGGTGCGTAGCGGGGTTTTTAGATTATTTTACGCTCTTATTGTGCTACCAGACATACTTTTTCACTTTTTTTTATTATAGGTACCATGGTAGTCAAACTTGGCGATGTAGTGGTACCATACGACTACAGCTTTAGACTTTATATTACTACGAAGTTGCCCAATCCGCATTACACACCAGAGGTGTCTATTAAAGTGTTACTGGTCAATTTTACAGTTGTTTCAACGTAAGTATTACGTCAGGTGTTATAGCTTTGGCAGAAAAAACTTTACAATTTTTTTTTTGTTATTCAGAGCGAGTTCTTTATTTTGGAAAGTGAATAGATGTACGAGAAGGAGACGGAACACAGTAACCGAATGGATCGGTTTCCCATTTTTTATTTGCTTTTTAGAAAGTGCAGTCAAAATTATATACAACGAATTTTTTGGATTTTTTTCTAGCGCTAGACATGCATTGAAAACTAGACGAATATTAGTATCTGAGGCGAGTCACGTCGTCACTCGCCTTTATACTGTACACTACATGTCCTTCTTTAAAAGCAGTTTTAACAGCTTTTAAAGTTTTAAAAATAAAATAACATAATTTCTTTTATTATCCTGTCTTCGGTTAGGTTAATATACAACCTGTGTTTTTAAAAAACAAGTGGCGTTTTCTTGAAACTCACCTTGGCGAGATTGAATTATGATTTATTGGGTTCTAAAATAAAAAAAATACCATTTAATTTCAACTTATTTATCATCTATCATGCTTGAGAAGTTGTTAAAACCGCCCTCCTTCAACTCCCAAATGCTCTGTCGCTCTTTTTCTAAATGAATTTCGTACCCGCTGTAACATTTCAGGTGTCACTAACAAGCAGGCAAAGCGGATTCGGTCTTTCATATCATCTAAAGTTGTAGGTGCAGTCGCCATCACTTTGTCCCCCCACAAGAAAAAGTCAAGGGGGGTCAAATTCGGAGACCCAGCAGGCCAGTTGAAAGGACCAGCTCGTTCAATTCACCTGTTTTCGCGACGAGTTTCCATATTTAGACGATACTTGGTGTTAGATTAGACAAAATACGATGAGATCAGTTATTAGATAAACCGGGTTGTTAAAAGTAACTAAAAATATTTCTAGTCTTTTATGCTAGTTAGAAGATAAAACCTGTTTCGTGTAAAAGCAGTGAGTGATGGTTAATAATATAAATGCATTGAGTATTATTAAAAAACGCATTGTATTCTAAACCTTGGTTTTAAGAGAAATCCCGTATTTTGGGAAAATATACTTTTACGACTATAACGTACGTAGTGTATGTGTATGTATGTATGTGCTTTGGAAAAGTTACAAACAGCACAAATTTCCTTATTACTCCATTTGTGTAAAATATGGCGGATCTTTTTATTTCTTAAACAATTTTCTCAATCAATATAGAATCACGAAATAGTTTTTGGATGAACACTGGTTCGAGTTGCGTAAATTAAATTAATGACGTCCAATCGTGTTTCCAACATATATAAGAGTTTACTCGATTGAGTGAACAGACCCATCGCCGAATTTGAAACACTCTTTTGATCTACCACACACGCATGTAGGTAATTGAGGAAAGTAATATGTCCTGGTGCGTGCCAAATGTGCTAAAAAGCACGGATTTCGCCGAAAAAATATCAGATGTGCCGAAGAACTGTTCCGAACTCGAAAGGGACAAATTTCCTGAAAATTCTCCTCGTTTCTGTAGTGCACTTGCATTAATATTTTATTTATTTATGTTTATTTTTTCTTTATTTATTATCAACACTAGGCGGTATAATCGATGAAACTGTCACAGATAATAAAATTTTTACAATTTAAATATAGTAAGATATAAACTATAACGTATAAGATTTCTGTTAAGCTGGTCCAATTGTCTTCGTTTCGTCTTTGGAAAGTGTATTGATGAACCACATACTGTGACCTCCTGTAAATCATTCCATGTGTAGACTATGCAACAAAATTTCTTCCTAATTATTTAAAACACTTTTTTTTGTATTTTCTTACTACTGCCTCTCAGTATTTGGGTTTTACATGTCATATATTTCAATTTTAACAAAATAATAACCATTAAGGATTTTATGTTCGTATTAGATCGCATTTTAATCTTCTGTGCTTTAAAGTTGGTATTTTAAATCTATGTAATCGTTCCTCATATGGAAGGTTCTCAGTTCTAAAGGATTTTTTTAAACCAGCCATTTTCTTTGAACTATTTCCAAGACTTCCATATCTTTTACACAATAAGGATGATGGGGACACTGGGATGATTCTAAAATTGATCTTATTAAAAAGTAAAAAAAGTAAAATTTTCTTTATTATTTCACTGCTTTGATTATAACTTCCATCATTAGTATGGACGTTGAATCTTTTATGAAACTATTTTCTAGAGGGTTACAAGATCAGCTACTAGCGTTAGTGGTGATGCAAGAGCGCCCGGATTTAGAGGAGCAAAGAAGTCAGATAGTTGTAAGCGTAGCTCAGATGAAACACGAGCTGAAAGAAATACAAGATCGCATCCTGATGAAACTCAGCGCTTCTGAAGGCTCTCCACTGGATGACCTTGATTTTATTATCACTCTGGAAGCTTCTAAAGTTAAAAGTGAAGATATTAAGGTAGGGCAAGTTAAGTTTTGGTCACGGTAAATTTACGGTCAAAAAACTAGTACCTCTAATTCACAGTCTAGCCTCTTCTTAATTGCCTTTCATAGAAAATACACGCTTAGATTGTGAACGAGAGTAAGGACTTGGCCATAGGTGTATATTGCAATTTATGAGCAAACTAATATAAATTCATTTTTGTGAAAACTCAACGAAAGTTAATGAGGTGTCTTAACTTTTATTGTCTTATCGCAATGTTGTAGTTGGTAGTCGTCTCTAGTCGTTTTTAGGTGCAGATCGAACTTATTCAATGTAAATATCGTTGTAAACAGTTAAATATTAATGGGAGAATTATTAAAGCTTACATTCATTTTTTAGAACAAAGTTGAGTCTGCCGAAATAACTCAAATTGATATTGATAACACCAGAGCCCTCTACATTCCTGTCGCTAATAGAGCACAAATTTTGTTTTTCTGCCTTGCTGATTTGTCCAATGTTGACCCAATGTATCAATACTCTTTGGAATGGTTTATTAATATATTTAAGTCTACTATGGCGGAAACCGAGAAAAATGGTAAGTTGACTATAAAAACGCAGTCAGCAGTAACACGTAAATTAACTTATTAATAAAATCTAAAAAATTAAATAAAAAAGTTTAATTTGCAGCATATGGTTTCTATTAAAAATTAGTTCACTTAAATCAAGTTTTCACTGTTTCTTCATCCTTTCTTCCAACTCTTTCATTTAGATCTCCCAATATTATTAACCTTCCTTTGAATTCTTCTAGTATTTCAGTTCGTTGTTCCCAGATGAAAGATAAATAATTAATATAAAAAATACAATTTTGCGCGCGTTGTATTTAATCCTCACGTGAATCGAATCGAGTCATGCAAATAGTACTTGTGTCAACGGTGACAGCATTATTAGTTCTGGACAAAATATTATCTGCTCACATTGCACATATTTTACCGAAATTTTATTAGGTTTTCAGTCGGGATAAAACCTAGTCTAAATGCAAAATATATTTGTAACAAATATTTGCTCAGGTGTTCCCGTAATTAAATAATGAACAAATTTATTTCAGAGAATATTAATATACGGGTCAGCACCATCAACGATAACTTTACATTTAATTTGTTCAGCAATGTGTGCAGGAGCCTTTTTGAGAAACATAAATTACATTTTGCGTTTTTAATGTGTGCCAGAATTTTAATGGACGAAGGCAAGATAGATCTCCAAGAATGGCAACATTTTCTTGCTGGGGGATCACCACTAAAGGTAACGTTTTTTTAGTATATCGCAACTTTAGTTTCATATAAATTATGGCAAAATAAAAAGAAATATAAAAAAATAAACGATTTTTTTATATTTCTATATTACAATTAAGAAACCGAACAATTATTTTATTGTTTTCGATGAATGAATATTTAAAAAATAAAGTGGCGAAATAGCCAGTAAAACTACAAAAACAGAGCTTGCCACGCCACAACAAACATAAAAAATATCTTATTTAGAGGTAACTCTTATGCGAAAGTTAAATGTCAGTCGTTGATGGTTGGATCGAGTAAAACCGACCACTGACATTTAATGTTTACATGATCATACATAACTTAATGGTATCTTTTTGTGTACATCTAGCCGACTCATTATACTTCGTCCCAGTGGCGTAGCCACGGGGAGGGTTTTGGGGTTAACCCCCCCCCCCCCCAAGGCCTAAAGATTATACAATACGCATTTCCCAAATTAACGAATATAAAGCAATATTTGTCAAAATTGTTTGTCAACCCCCCACCCTCCCGAGAGCGTATTCCGGGCTGCGCCACTGCTTCGTCCCAAAAAAAAATCCAAACAAATGAATTTTTTACTGATATATGCTATTATTCAAAATTTTAAAAAATTATAAAAAAATAATTGTTGATACAGTATGTCCACGGTTGGGGTAGACAAGAGGACAAGTGGACCAAAAAGTCAAAGATACGAAAAAAGGTCATTCTTTATCAAAGTTTTTGCTTGCTTTAAAAATAAGATCCACGATCCACTAAAATTAAAAAAAAAAGCTACTTTACTCTTAACCAAATATTACGCTTGTATATTTTTTGCATACCCTGTACAAAAAAAAAACCAAGATTTTGGCATCGTGGATCTTAATTTTAAAGCAAGCAAAAACTTTTATAAGTAATGACCTATTCTCGTCTCTTTCACATTTTGGTGCATTTGTCCCCTTGTCTACCCCATCCACTGTGTATTAAAACTAAATTGTTTCTTATAAAAGAGAAAATCTAACAAAAAACCCAACGGGAATTATGGGGAGGGACTGAACGACACTGGAAAATTGAGCACAATCATAATCATAATCATTTCTTAAGGGGAGTTGGTTTTGCAGCCCCATAGTCCCTTAGGTGCGCCCTTGAACAAATGTATTCAATCATCACTTAAGAAGCCTATAACTGTTTATTGAAAATTGCACAGTCTTTGATATTAACAAAACAAATTAAGAGTTGCAAATTATAGGATTTACGAGACCGCATCTCGATCAGCTACAAATCCATAGCATTAGACTACTTAGTGTGATGGCCAATACACTAGTTTGTAAGGTCTGCGCAAATTACCTATAAATAAAATAGTGTGAACTAAAATTCTACGAATTCTATCTAAATGATAAATTTATGTCGCTCGCTGTAAAAAAATTGTTTTCTAGGAGTTCCCGAACCCCGCACCAACCTGGCTATCTAGTAAATCCTGGAATGAAATTTTAGCTTTAGGGATTCTACCAAACTTTAAACGTTTTGTGGAAAATTTTTCAAGAGATGTTATTTACTATAAAGGAATATTTGATAGTGCAGAGCCGCACAGGTGAGTAAATGGGAACTTATTTGCTTTTGTGGAAGTGTGAAAATAATAAGTTACGAAACGTATGCCTACAAGTCGAAATTCGAAAAAAAATCCCTACCTGGAAAAACATTCCGTTTTTCGTATAAAAGTCTTACAGCAACAAATCGATTTTTTTAAGATCAACTTTTTAAAAGGAATAATTAACTATTGTTTTGGTTTTTTAACATCGTTGTTACTCAATTATTGGGTATAAAAAATCAATAACTTTCCGGTATGCAGCATGTCCGCGGATGGGGTTTAGAAAGGAACAAATGGGCCAAATTTTTCCAGATACATTAAAATATCACTCTTGCTTGTGAAATAAATCAGATTCACGTTATGAAAAATTTAATTCTTTGTTTAGGGATATAAATACGAAAACGTTATTTTGCGTAAGAGTAAACATACCTTGTTTATCATTTCCTACGAATAAAATGAATATGAAATATGTTTTAAATTAAACCTTAAGTCGATACGAAGTACATGATTTCATTAAAAAAAATTTAAATAGTAACGAGTTATATCACATTCTTTTTTAAAGTCCCAACTATTTTCTCTCACACCTTTAACCAGAGTACTAGTTTTTACATATTAAACAATAATGACACCTATGGACATGTTTGTCAATGTCTTGATTAAATGAAGCAATTATTTAATTTAAAATACCTTTCATCAAAATGCTATCTATTGAACAAAGGATTTTTATTTTCCAATGTTATGGGGATGACCAAGTATCATACCGCTACATCATGGAACAATTTAGCGAGAATCCCAATAACTGAAATGACAATCTCCAACACAATACAAAAGTCCCAAAGAACCTTGGGCGTGGCAGCATCGTTTTGGTCCTATTTTTTCTTCTGCTTCTTCTTCTTCTTCTTCTTTTTCTTGAGATTCAAAACCGAACCAGTTCTTTGGAACTTTTGTATTGTGTTGTAGATTGTCATTTCAGTTCTTGGGATTCTCGCTAAATTGTTCCATGATGTAGCGGTATGATACCTGGCCATCCCCATAGCATTGGGCTATAAAAATCCTTTTTTCAGTAGATAGGATTTTGACGAAAATTATTTTAAATTAAATAATGGCTTCATGTAATCAAGTCACTGACAAACATGTTCAAGGTGTCATTTTTGTTTAATATGTAGAAACTAGTGCTCTGGTTAAAGGTGCGAGAGAGAATAGCTGGGACTTTAAAAAATAATGTCATGAAACTCGTTATATTTAATATTTAAATTTTTTAATGAAATCTTGTACTTCGGCTTAGGTTAGGGTTTAATTTAAAACATATTTCATACTTGTGCTTTTGGTAGAAAATGATAAAAAATGTATAAATAAAAAGGTATGTTTACTTTTACGCGAAATAACATTTTCGTATTTTTTAACTTTCCTGTATAATATAAAAAATTGAAATTTTCATAACGTGAATCTCATTTATTTTACAATAATTTTTTATTAGGAGTAACATTTTTAAGTACCTTGCAAAATTTAGCTAATTTATCCTCTTCTAAACCCCATCCGCGGACATTCTGTAGACGCATAAAAAACATATAATTTATTAAAGAGATCAGAATTTTAACTTATACTTCTCGTTGAAAACCGCGCGCCGCAAATATTCGACAGATATAATGAGCACCGCCAGTAGGGAACAAGGGGGACAGTTGCCCCCGTTTCTCCTGACTGCGAACATTCTTCCATTAGTTTAAATTGCTAGACACAACATTTTGAAAAAATGATGCACCTTTCAAAAATCTAGCCTCTAATTTAGATATTCTTACAAAACCAGTATAATTGTATTGTTTTTGTGGCCGTGAAAAACAGGTCTCCCCTTTGAAACACTTATTTGGACCTGTTTTTTCGAAAACAATAATAATTATTTAATAAAATAAAATAAAATCAGTCAAATGTGAGCATAGACTACAATAACACCTATTACTCGGTTTTTCTAAGGTTGTGAAAATTATAGGAATAACATTCATATTATATAAAAGACGCCAAGAAATAATTTTTCGCTAGTGCAGTATACCGTCAAGAAACTCGAAAGAAAGGGACTAGTCTTGCTGAAGGGCACCTGAACATAAAATTTTTAGGATTACCTATATTTAGACTAAAATTTAAGGTAGGGAGTTCATATTGAATATTTAAGAAATGAAATTTCCCCGTTAATTGATAATTTATACAAGACCAAAAATTATATTTAAAAAAATATATATTTAAAGAATTGTATTCGAAAGGATTCGAAAAAATATAGTATATATATATATATATATATATATATATATATATATATATATATATATATATATATATATATATATATATATATATATATACCGGGTGTCAACGAGATCACTTTCCGGCTGCCGTTTATTTAGTTTTTAATCGAACAAGATGAAACTTGGCAGGAGTCATAGGCTAATAAAAAGTCACTTTTCGAGGTACTTGTGAAATTTCGACGACTTCCGGTTTAGCCGGAAGTGACCCCAACTTTTAATTTTCAAATGAGACACCCTGTATATTTCTTGATTTTTGGAATCTAGAGATGATTTTACGTACAACTGTATTATAGTTATTACTTTTTGTGTCAATTTAACATTTTTAAAACAAAATTTTTGTTTTAATCTAGAGTGCCATGACCTACCTTAGATCGTTCTAATAGACGTTTACATCTGCATAAAAATACCTACACAATTTTATCACCGTTCATTTGTCTTACCAGAGCGTTCAAAGTTGACTAAATCACTTTTTTGATAATAAGTTAATAAAATTAAATACAACTATAATACTTTCATAGTATAATTAGATGTAGTTTTTTATTACGAATCCAACGGTGCATCACAACATTAGAATTCTCTTGGATTTTCTACAGTAAACTGCGTTTCATTGCCATAGCCATTTGTTATGGTTTGATCAAATATGTAACTGCACGACGATCAAATTATATCCTGTTAGCCATGAGAAACAATTAAATTATAGCTGTTTAAAAAATAACGAAATAGAGCCTCAAAATATTGTTAAGTTTGCCATGGAAAACAATTGAATTCGGGATAAATGAATTTTACAAATTTGTAAACAATTATTTTTTCTGGTCTTTAATATTATGTTTCTGGTTTGTGGCGAATTGTTTACAGCCCCCCATTATTATTCAATTTTGTCATGGCTAAGTGGATATATATAATATTGATCGTCGTGCAGTTGCATGTTTGATCAAACCATATAAAATGGCTATTGCAATAAAATGTAGTTTTCTTTAGAAAATCCAAGAGAATTTTGATGTTGTGATGCACCGTTGGATTCGTAATAAAAATCTACATCTAATTATACTATGAAAGTGTTATAGTTGTCTTTAATTTTTTTAACTTATTATCAAAAAAGTGATTTAGTCAACTTTGAACGCTCTGGTAAGACAAATGAAAGGTGATAAAATTGTGTAGGTATTTTTGTGCAGATGTAACCGTCTATTAGAACGATTTAAGGTGGGTCGGGGCACTCTAGATTAAAACAAAAAATTTGTTTTAAAAATGGTAAATTGGCACAAAAAGTAATAAAAATAATACAGTTCTACGTAAAATGATCTCTAGATTCCAAAAATCAAGAAATATACAGGGTGTCTCATTTGAAAATTTAAAGTTGGTGTCACTTCCGGCTAAACCGGAAGTCGTCGAAAATTGACAAGTACCTCGAAAAGTGGCATTTTATTGGCCTATGACTCCTGCCAAGTTTCATCTTGTTCGATTAAATACTAAAGAAATGGTAGCCGGAAAGTGATCTCGTTGGCACACGGGGTATATATGTATATATATATATATATATATATATATATATATATATATATATATATATATATATATATATATATATATATATACTTCTAAAAATCCAATACAGTCTGCGGAAGGAATTGCGGCACAGCCCACACCGCGGTCTAAAAACTTGAAATTTTGCACAGAGGAAGGGAAGGGTTTTTCAAAATTCAACCCCCCATGGCGGTTAAATCGGGGTTCAAACAAAATACTAGATGGTCCTATTAAATCGAAACTTCATAGAAGTACTTTAAAAAATAAATGTTTGAACACGTGTTTTTCAGTTTTTAATAAATCAACCCCTAAGTGGGTGAAATAGGGTTCAAAGTTTGTAATGGAGTAAAATTGTTATACGTGAAACTACGTGAAAGTATACCACCTATACCATGCGGACAAACTCGCGGGCGGAAGCTAGTTATATGTATATTTTTAATAAAGTATTTTAAATAACGTATTCCCTCCCCCTCTCTATCTTATCCTGGCGGCGCCCATGACATGTATCGAATTTTTGGGGGCGCGGTTTAAAGGGAAAGTACAAATTTTTTTTAAAAGTATTTAGTGAATCATATGTCTTTTATAGCTGATTACCTTTAGCAAGAAATGAATACCTACAGAGTCGAAATTCAAAAATAAAATGAATGGATGCCTTCAAAACGATTCCGTTTTTCCTACAAAAGGATGGCACTAAATAATCGATTCCTTTTTAAGGATCCATTAAATTAACGTAAAAATTATTTTAGAGAAAAACTGCCAGCACCATTTGATAAAACGTTTGACGAGTTCCAAAATATGATAGTTCTTAAAAGTCTTCGGCCAGATAAAGTAACGAACGCAATGCAAGACTTCCTTTCCGAGAAGCTTGGTCCAGAATTTATCGAACCTCAGTCTTCTGACTTATCGGCCATGTTTAAAGAATCCGGTCCGACGATACCTTTGATTTTTGTGCTGTCGACGGGCACTGATCCGGCAGCTGACTTGTACAAGTTTGCAGACAGAATGAAGATGGGCAAGAGAATGTTTTCGATTTCACTGGGTCAGGGTCAAGGCCCTAGGGCTGAGAAAATGATAAGGGGGGCTATCGAAGTTGGATCTTGGGTATTTTTTCAAGTAGGTGATAATAAGCTACGATCAATAATTAGTACCTATAATAGCATTACGGTTAAAATTATATTTGAGCGACGTTAAACTTCTAAACTGGTCGGACCATTTTTCACCCGAAGAGTGACGTTAAAAGACACCGGGTATGGTTAGTACTATGGATGACCGCTTGGGAAACCGTGTCGTTGCTTTAAACAACGAAGGTAGTATTCTATATCACCTTCATTTTAATTGTCTAGTTTTTAAAAAAACCAGCCAGTCTGGGCTTTGTACATACACACAGTGTATGTAAAGCCCGGCTGCTATAAGCTGGCCGGTTTCCCATTAAGAAGGTACTGCAATAAATGACTGACTTGTCAGTGCCACTGAATCGGCATACAATCGTCCAGTAAAATAAATAAAAGGAAGCGCTCGCCCGCAGACTACAACGACCTCGCTGGTCCCATGCCTGCTTCAAGATTTATGCTTTTAACTTCACAATACGCAACCGGCCAGCTTAAAGCGGCCGGGCTTTTACGCGCAAAGTCCACAGGTAGGCATTAGCTGGACAATGTCAGCAATGCTGTGCAGATTTGCTCAGCTTTGTCTAGATTGACTTTGGATCTTTGTCTGTCGCTATAGGTAAAGATCATGAGCAAATCAAACAGACCTGCCTTTTTTTATTACAGCAAAATATCTTGGGAAAAACCTAAACAACCCTCAGTAAACCTGCAAGGTTTATTTATATTTTCTCAGGATCTTTTTCTACAGTATGTTGGCGGATGGGGTTTAGAAAAGGACAAATGGACCGAATTCTGCAAAATACCTAAAAATGCCACTTCTAATAAAAGTTTTTGCTTGTAAAATAAATTAGATTCATGTTACGAAAATTTAAATTTTTTTCAGTAAGCATAAAAAATGCGAAAACGTTATTTTGCGTAAGAGTAAACATACCTTGTTTATCATTTTCTACCAGAAGAACAAATATGGAATATGTTTTAAATTAAACCCCGCCGAAGTACAAGATTTCATTAAAAAAATTAAATATTAAAAGTAACGAGTTTTAGCAGATTATTCTTTTAAAGTTCCAACTCTCTCACACCTTTAACCAGAGTACTAGTTTCTACATATTAAACAGTAGTGAGTCCTATGGAGATGTTTGTCAATTTCTTTATTAAATGAAGCAGTTATTTAATTCAAAATACTTCCTATTCAATTTTTCAATTAATACGAACGTTTAATTAAAGTCGACAGAATATGGTATAAACTAAAAATACCAAAATTCAGAAACTCCACCTCCATATTCAACACATTTTTCTAATTGCTTCATTAGATATCTGTAGGAATTTCTGATTTCTTTCTGGGATATTGAACGAACAGCCTGGATAAGTCTACTTTTTAGCACGTCGATATTATTTCGTATTGAAGTGGCATAAACAATTTGTTTTAAACGGCCCCACTAAGGGAAAAAATTCCCCAATTTTGGCCAAAATTGATTAATTTATTTTAACGTTGGCCGATATGTTTAAAACAAATTATTTATGCCAATCCAATACCAAATAATATCGACGTGCTAAACGGTAGAATTAACCAGGCTTTTCGTTCAATTTTCCAAAAAGAAATCAGTAATTCCTTTAGCTATCTAAGGAAGCAATTAGAATAATGTGTGGAATATGAAAGTGGGGTTTCTAAATTTTAATATTTTTAGTTTAAATCATAATATGTATTCTGTTGAGTTTAATTAAACGTTCGTCTTATTTAAAAGTTGCACTTGAATAAGAAGTATTTTGGATTAAATAACTGGTTCATTTAACAAAGACATAGACCAACATGTCCATCATAGGTATCATTATTGTTTAATATGTAGAAACTAGTATTCTAGTTAAAGGTGTGAGAGAGAATAGTTGGGACTTTAATAGAATAATGTAATGAAACTCGTTACTTGTAGTATCTAAGTTTTTAATGAAATCTTGTACTTTGCCTTGGAGTTTAATTTAAAACATATTGTGGTTTCATTTAGAACATATTTCATAGTTCTTCTGGTAGAAAATGATAAACAAGGTATATTTACACTTACGCAAAATAACGTTTTCGTATTTTTTATGCACACTCAAATCGCCAAAAAAATGGCCCATACGGTATAAAGTTGACCACTTTTAGAATTGCCATTTAGCCCCAAGTTGGATGCCGTCTCTTGAACGTATCATAGAAACCATTCCCCCTGATGTAGTCCACCGAGACTTTAGAATTTGGCTCACTTCTACTCCATCGCCTCATTTTCCAGTTTCAATTTTGCAGAATGGTAGCAAAATGACAATTGAGCCACCGTCAGGTAATAACAGATGAACTCAGAAAAAAAATTAGAGGAGCTTTAATGGACAGCTAAACATTATAGTATAAGCGGCTAGTGTAATATAACGTAAGATCAAAAAAAAGTCCTCAAAGTATGCCGTGGAATCACGCATGTCTTGAATTATTATTCTTGAAAGCTAACATAGGCAAGAGGTATAGGTGAATGAAAAATGAAACTGTCAAGTTCTGGAGTTTTTATTTTTAAGAAAATTACATTATTGTCATTGTCATTGGATAATACAGAATTAAAAAAATCATAGCAACATTGTCATTGCATAATACAGAATTAAAAAAAAAACATAGCAACATTGTCATTGCATAATACAGAATTAAAAAAAAAACATAGGAATAAAGAACCTAAAAATTATCCGTCAGATTCACTAAGAACGTTTAAGATTTAGGACTGGTTTAAATTACGATATTATAGTTGATCAGTTAGGTTTTGACAGGTTGTTGTCCTGTCAATGTTAATAACTCGTCATTAAAAACTTATGAATTATTCTGATATTTTAGCGATTTGCTTGATTTCCAAATGATTTCCATTTTGGAACGAGTTGCTGTAATAAATTTAGTTCTATTATTGTCGAGAGTTCGTACTAAACTTGCCCTTTTCTTTATAAGTTTGCGAAAAAGCTCAGTAATAAATTCATAGTATAAAACTTAGTTGTCTTGTTCTTACACTTGTCAGTTTAAAACTTTCGGTTGTCAAATTAAACCCGACTAGCGTTGGAGAATCTGGTTGTATAAATTTAAACTAAATGAGAGACGTGTCCCTGTCCACCTTCTACTGCCAAACATGTTATCATTCTTCGTTTTACAGCAGCCAAAAAAAGTGGTGAGCGCTTGGGGGGAGTTGTTATTCTCCTGAAATTTATTTGTATTTCTAGCCCGTAGGTCTTCTAAATTTTCACAAGTGGTTTAAAAAACCAACTTTTAATGTGTGGCCATAAAAAAAGTCGCATGACGTGAGATCGCAGGACCGGGGTGGCCTGGCTAACTGTCATATTACGACTAATGATTCGGTCTTCGAAAAATTCTTCCAAAAAGTTTAAATTATCAAGAGTTGCGTGAATTGGTGCGCGGTCCTGCTAAAAGTAGCCTTGTCGCATCTCTTCATTGTCTAATGGGTTTACAAAATTTTCTAAAATTTCATTACGATATCGCGCAGAATTGAGGGCCCCTTAAAAAAATTCGATCCAATTAACCTTCATTTTGATATGGCCGCCCACACGCCAACTTTCTGTGAATGCAGAGCCTTCTGTATAAACAAATGTGGATTTTTGTAACTGCACATTCTCATTTATTGAGAATTTACATAACCAGAGAGGTAAAACCATGCCTCGTCAGTAAAAAAGGTTTTTTCAAATACATTGTCATTATTATGAAAATTATCCATAAACCACTCTGAAAATTGCATTCGCTGCGACTTGTCATTTGGTAACAATTCTTGAACTGAGCTTAGACGATAAGCGTGCATATGCAGGTCACATTTCAGGATTGTATTGCAGATTCCGCAGGATACATTTACTTGCTGGCTTAAACGCCGAATAGGGGTTTGTGGGTGTTCATTAACAATTTGCCTCATTTCTTCTACTTTCTGTGCAGTGCGAACTTTGGGTCTCCCACTGCCGTTCTTTCTATTCAAACTTCCTGTTTTTCTAAACAAAGCCACAGATCTAGCTAAAACTTGGCGAAATTGGTCGAAATCCATGACTATGTGTGGAAATTCTGTTTGAAAATCCTGAATGGCGACCCGTGGTGAATAAACTCACTGGCCATCAACTCTTCTACCATATCTAAAGTAACTTCCAATCATAAAAGCTTTTTGTTCTGCCGTGATTACCATAATAATATGTAATTTTCTTGCTATACCTTTTACCTATATTACCTTTCAAGAGAATGTGTGTGTGTGTGTGTGTGTGTGTATGTAGGTTAATGGCACTGGTTAAGACCAAATGGCCAGCATCCTTTCAAGAGAAATAATTCAACATTAGCGTGATTGATTCCACGGCATACTTTAAGGACGTTTTTTTTGTATTTTATGTTACGTCATCGAGGACAAGAAACTATTTCTTATGAAAAATAAACATTAGGTAAATAAACGTTTGGCGAATCCCCCCCCCCCCCTAAAAGAATTTGGAGAGGTAAATCTACAACTTTCTTGATCCCCCTTATCCAATTTTTCAATAAATATAAGGTACAATGACGTTTTGTTTATTAAATGGGGCTCGATTAATACTACAAAGAAAAATGTTTTCCTTTCTCTTTATCCTAAACCCCCGGCAAACCACTTTAAAAATCATCATTTCATCGAGTACAAAGAAAAAACCAACAAGGACAAAGGAATATTGCAACTATTAGGATTGGACCACCTGCGCAAGGAATGGGGGACGTGATAGTGAAATAGTCAACAAGATTAACTATAAATGAAAGAGATAGGTAAATCAATGTTTTAGCGGCTCTTTTCATACTTGTAATAATTATCGCCAAAAAGATAACTTATTTTAAAATTGGACAAGGAGGAATCCGGTAAACTAACAATTTCCTATTTACATGATGCACAGTGGTTCCGGCAATAGGCCATAATCCAAATATTTATTTTCAGGGATCTGTAAGGTAGGCATTGCTTTGGATTCAATGAAAACCGAATTTACCTGAACTAATAAAACTTTGGCACTTAGGGATTAATTTCAGTCGATTTGTGACGTCAAAGAGTGTGCATTTTAAGTACTATAATAGCATGTATTGTTTATAAAAGCACGTTTTTATTTGTTAATGTCGTAAGGCTAATTAATATTCAAAATTCAAATCCCTCTTGAAGTGGCCTTAGCAAATTTCAAACTAAGATATAAAAACTGTTGTCCCTTTTCTACACTTTGTAAAATCAAAGTAGAACAAATCTGACAAAAATCAAGGGTTTGTATAATGATGCACACAGTAGAAAAAAATTATTATAATAAAAAGTTGCCGTACGAAACATTTATCACGCTAGCTAGGCTCAGACTTCACCATTTCCTGTATGGTTTGTTTACAATAACTCTTTTTTAAGTACAAAAATACATTTTCAGTTATTAATTTTCCAAAAATATTAATTGCAATAATTATGACCGCGCTCTCCATATAGTCGGAACTACTGTGGAGCGATGTCCACTTTTCCTAAAAATAGCGATTTGTTTAACTAGGGAGGAAAGTGGCACTTTTCCTCCCGCGTGTGAGGTTTGCTCCGGTTGGGCTTGAATCAAACCCAAGCAAATGGGGGGGGGGGGGAGAGACGCTTTACTCCAGTGTAAAACGTATGATTGTTTCTAGTACCTCTGCAAGAACCTCCAAATAATAAGAAAAAAAGAAAAATAGTGTCTTAAAATACCTAATTGTAGTTGGCATATTTTAAATAAAAAATGTTTAGTTAGGCGATCTTATATTTTTCAATAAATACAACGAATAAGCTCATTTGAAATGCCCACTAACAAAGCTAAAATCTTTAACTAAAAGAAAGCAAAATTTTAATAAATTCAATCATCTGGTTAATCTAGTTGGTTAGGGATATCCCAAGTCGTACCTAGGTACATATTAACGTACTAACGCACAAATAAACATCAAACATTTCTTAAGTCCGCTTGACGTCTGTTTAATTTTTTTCACCGTTTTTAATAAATTTTTACCCAAAAATGGAAGATTTTGGTGTAAACGGAGAAGATTTCATACCTACAGATATACAGCAAGATGCAAAACTGATGCATTTTTACAACATAATATAAATATAAAATAAATAAATCACCTGTACGTGGAAATGTATTTAATTTTTACTTTTCCTCCCTAGGGAGAAAAAATAACTTTTCCTCTCTAGAGAAGAAAAGTGCCCCTTTTAAACCTAAAGTTAGGGAGAAAAAGTAAGTTTTCAAAGAGGAGGCTGTAGAAAAATAGTTTTTTTTGTACTCGATGACGTACCTAGCTTGCAATCACCGCACGGCCTACTAAATTTCATTAAAACATTTTCAGGTATCAAGGCAAACATTCTAAGGGCTTATTTAAACCAAGTGTCAGATCTGGCCGATTTCATTAATTCAGAACATAACAAAGCTGGAAACTTTAAACTACTTACTTTTTCGCTTTGTCTATTCCATGCAGTTTTACTAGAAAGGCGAAAGTTTGGACCACTCGGATTTAATATTCCGTACGAATTTACTGATGGCGATTTAAAGATATGTTTATCGCAACTTAATATGTTTTTGCTGGAGTATGACGATACTCCATTTAAGGTAAGAAAAATATGTATTTACTTAAATTTAATAAATGAAAAGTAAAGTCATAAGCCCTGAAAATCTCTCGACATTTAATATTTCTCTATTACTGATTCTTTCGATTTTTTAGTCTCTAGTTTCTACACTAAACGAAATTTAGCACGTGAGGATAAAACATGTTAAAAATATATCGTCCACAGTAAATACCTACTCAAAATCTACTATATATTTCCTCCCTACCAAAAATCATTTAACTGTGATAATGAACTGAAAGAAAACCACAACTGACGCTGACAGAACAACAGATTGCCGCAAAATGCCGATATCACACGAACGCGCTAACCTCCCATGAAAGAACAGACGCTAGCCATCGCCCGTTGACAATAACCACCCAACCTCCGGTGGCCGAGTTGGTACGGCGCCAGCTTTGCAACCGAGAGGCGCGGGTTCGAATCCCGCTTCGACCATGGATATTTTGTGATTGTTCTTGGAAGGTGGTAGAGGAATTCTTCCACGACCGAGGTGGTACCACCCCACACATCCCCTTAAAGGGCTGGTGAAATCCCTACGGATGTTTCCAGCTCTGTATGTGTGAGTCGATTCCCCAGTACACCCACGGTACATAGTACTTAGGCTTCGGTATTCGTGGGCTGTCAGAAAAAAAAACATCCGACCATAGGTGTAACTGGAAGGGGACTAACCCCCTCCCTCCACCACCAAAAATAAAATTGACCTACCTCCAAATTTTCAGACACTTTCCGATAATACATTACCGTCGGTCTACAATAGCATTGGCTGGAACTGGTAAGTTAAATACGTAGTAAAGCTAGGTAAAGATAATTTTAATATATTTTATTAGTAAAGCGTACAAAAAATAAAGTATTTTAGACGTTGATCATAGTGCGTCCGGTAGTGCTGATTTAAAAAGAAAATATTTATCGCCCGATGCAAAGCAAATTGTTAAAAATGGGTAGGTATGTTTCTTTATTGAACAGGGGGTTTAATGTAAATGCAGCTGCAGCAGAAAGGTCTTCATTAACGAAAATGCCTTTGTCTACAATTAAAGATATTGTGCCATGTGCCAAATAAATTAAAGACAAAAAAGAACGAAGTGATGCAATTAAAAGCAAGTGTTCTGGGGAAAGCGACAAAGACTTAATTCGTAGAAAAATGTATGCTATGTACGAACAGAAAATTGTGCCTACGTTGGTTTCATTAAAGCAGCGACTAATGAAAAATGAAATCAACATTTCTTGTAGCAGGACAAGCCTCTGGAGAGTATTATCTCAAATGCGTTTTACATATCGGACCACTAATAAAGGACAAATAGTAATGGAATCACAACGATTACGACAGTGGCGCTTTAATTATTTAAAATCTATCTATATTATATCGTTCTATTATCCACCTCGATGAAGCATAGCTTGCTACATATGAGATTCATCAGGAAAAAAATCGAAGCCCCATCGAGATGGGAAAAAAGAATTACCATTTTACATGCTGGTTCCGAAGATTTTTTACCTAAGACATCCCACGTCGACTTCAAGCATAAGTACTAACGTACCATGGGCGTCTGAAGAAAAGGGAAATGTAGTCTATTGACACGGGATTTGAAGGACTTGAGGTTGGGACCGGAAGGGAAAACATCTGCAAGCAATTTGTTCCATAATCTGAAGACCCTAGGTATGAATGAGCGAGAGAAGTGGTATATTCTAGACTTCTATAGCTGGACCGTCAAGGGATGCATACGTAACGCGCCTCTTGTTGTTCTGTTAGGAAGTCAAGGGGGAATAATACCGGCTAGTCCTTCAGAGCAAAATCCGCGGAAGTACCGGTAGACAAGGGATAAATCCCCAACAGCGCGGCAATGAGCGAGAGAAGGGAGTTGGTTGGGTTTCAAATTTTGTGGTTGTCCTCTGAAAATGTTAAAGATTCCGACACCACAGCAGAACTTTTTAAAGACTGGTTTAAACATCACCTTTTGTCCCTACGTTTTTTTGTCGTCAGTTTTTGATTGGGCGATATTATTATGTAATATTTAGAACTTTGTTTTTTGGTTGTCCTTAAAAAAACTTGCCAACCCATAGTAGCCCCCCTAAAAACCTCAAGATGTTTTTTGTTATCGTCTAGCACATGTAATAGACCTCGGTTTAGGATGTTAAAAATACAATTATAAAATTCATGTTTAGTGAAAGAGACCATTGGTAAATCAAACTGACTACATCTCAGTGGGATACTAAGTCATACAGGTGCCCTAAGCCCACTCCAATTTTGCGCCTTATCCAGGTTGTCAAATCTTATTTTATAATACTACTGGGATATCAATATCGCCAATCCGAATTAAACCCTTCTCAGCCTCATAAGTGCCGAGTATTCTACCAATATGGAAAAGAGTCATCATCCTCCTCCACGTATAATCTGCATATGGAATCGCCTCCAGCTCCGGTTTTGCATCAGTAGGTACTGTTAGAGATTGTAGTGATCTGTCTATAAATCAACTATAATTTAAAGACCTTTTCTACCCAGGGACACAAGTTCCGTTAACTCCTTATTTTATCTTTCTTTGTCAGGTAGGTATTCACGAAATCTTTACAAACAGGCGCAATTCCAAAATATCTGACTTCAGTGCCAGTATTGCTGCTCTGCTGTCCGAGTATATATTTAGTGCTTCCGATTCTGATGGCATTGGCGAAACAGAAGTCACAATTGCAAATACTTCTGCTTGAATGCCTATTCCGAGGCCAATTCTCTGGCCTATGTCAGTATGTATGACTTGTAGCTTTGACATTTACAACTATATTTAAAATTTGCGAGTAAATCAGGTTGAAGAAAAATTGTTTATGCTTTAAATGATTTTAGTAAAGACATAATTACTAACACTAAGCAACGATGCATAGGTACAATCCCAATCCGTTGGAACAAATGTCATTTTAGTCATCATTCGTCCAGTCGTTATTGTACGAAAACTTCTTTCCATGCGATTCAACTAGCTTTCGAAACAGGACTGAGTTGAAATACTCCGATCGGTATGTGACTACCAATGATCAATATGCAATAAGAATTAAAACCTAAATGATACAAATAACAATGTAGTTAAATGTCCCATTACAATTTTCCTTTTTGTATACTTGGGCCGATTTTGAAAATTAATTAAGCTGAAATAAATGGACTATAAACCAGTTACCGTTAATTTAAAGAGGGAACACCAGCCCAGGGAGAATGCGTTCATGTCGAGCGGTCGTTTCGATACACTTTTGGCAAACAAAAGGGACCATTTAAGATCTTTTTCTTTTTAAACAACGCCGATCTGGCCGTGATTGAAAGCCAAATTAAAAACTTAATATGCTTTTAATATGCAATTTTATACTGTGGCTGGGAAACAGTGGTTATCAAGGGGGGAACATGAGAGGCTTTTAGACAAGTAATTACCATGTGTATTTTAAAATGACAGTTTTGTGTAATTTAAAATTTTTGAAAGTAATTGAAAGAACGAGAGATAAATTATAATGACTGATTACCAGACTGCATACGCACAGGACACATTCTTACGTGTATATTATACTCGTATAAGTTTTCTAAAAATTAAATTTTGGTCTCTAATACCTTAGAATATGGTAATAAAGAAAACAGAAATGGATCTTAAACAAATCTAAAAAATCTGCATACTCGCTTCTTTGCGTTTATTTAAGAATTTTTTTTAACAAACATATTTCCAAAAAACGTTGTTTTATGCAGCCGTATGCGAAATGAACATTTCGCGTTCGCATCACAGTCTGCGAAATTCAATTTCGTGACCGTTACCCTTAGTAACAGTTGCCAACTAAAAGTCACTTCAAAATTTGATATTTCTGAAATATGACATTTTGTTTGTGATACTAATCTTTGAACCCCATGGCCGCGAAATTTTTTAGCGACCTCGAGATTCTCTTACCTAGGCCGCAAGCGGTCTTGGCGATAATTTTTCTCTTGGTACGCTAAAAAGGAATTTCGCAGCTATATAACTATTTTTTAAATTCGAAAAATTTTTTCAAAAAATATTTCAAAAAATTTTCGTAATTCCCCAGATAAATTGAGCCAAACTAAATAGAGAAAATAAAAAAGTAGATTGTTTCAGAACCAACTTTGAACTGTCTATCTAAAATCTAAAATAAAAAGCAGGCCATAGCTGTAGTGAAGCTAATGCCAAAGATGAATTAAAAGTAAAATTAAAATATATTTTGACAAAGTCATGTAGATAAATAAAAATAATAAATATATTTATTTAAACTTTGGTTACATTATATTATTCTTCACAATGTCTTGATAAAACGCGAAACTTAACAGAAATGGGCGATTTGGGTTACTCTTACATTTTTTTATCTAAGACATCCCACGTAGACTTCAAGCCTAAGTACTAACGTACCGTAGGCGTCTGGAGAGAAGGGAAATGTAGTCTATTGACACGGGATTTGAAGGATTGGAGGTTGGGATGGGAAGGGAAAACATCTGCAGGCAATTTGTTCCATAATCTGGAGACCCTAGGTATGAATGAGCGAGAGAAGTGGTCTGTTCTAGGCTTTTGTAGCTGGACAGTAAAGGGATGTATATGTAACGCGCCGCTTGTTGTTCTGTTAGTAACAGTCAAGGGAGGAATAATGCCGGCTAGTTCTTCAGAGCAAGTAGCGGTAGAAAAGGGATAAATCCCCAACAGCGCGGCGATGAACGAGAGAAGGGAGTATTCTCGTGCATGAGGGCTGGGTCATTGATAAGTCGAAGTGCTCTCTTTTGGATAGAATCAAGGATGTTAAGTGTCGAAGGTGATGCCGCTCCCCAGACGTGGGAGCAGTACTCTAGGTTAGGTCTTATTTGGGAAACATAGAGAGTGTATATGTTACGCTCAATAGTCGAATTTGGGCAATGCCCGAAAAAAATACGCAAAACTAGTTTTGAGCAACGAATATTTCCCAAACCCGAAATTTTATTTTTATACGGTTATTGAGCATTACAAAATAAGCAGAACTAGTTTTGCGCAATTTGAAATGTACAAAACTAGTTCTGTACATTTCTGAATGGCCAGCACTAGTTATGCTTTTTTCATTTAATCAGCGCGAAGCGTCCGAATAAAATAAAGTTGGAAATGTTATTTAAATAATATATTTTATTTAAATACTGACAAATACAACAACAAATAAAACTTTATTCTTGGACAGATATTCAGTTAAGTTTAAAAAATTATTTATTTGAACAAGAGCTTGAATGAAGGCACTTAGAATTGCAGATGACATTCTTTTTTCGACAAGAACATGCTCTATTAATACACTTTTTACTGCACATACATGAAATAAAACCTTGTGTAGATCCAGAAATATCGGAGGATGCAGTTCTAAGTGATATTTCTTTGTCGCACAAACGAAATAAATTCAAAACAAAAAACAACAACATAACCCTACTCTTTATTTGGGTTTGGGAGTCTGTAAAACAAGCCTAACTAGTGCTGGCCATTCAGAAATGTACAGAACTAGTTTTGTACATTTCAAATTGCGCAAAACTAGTTCTGCTTATTTTGTAATGCTCAATAACCGTATAAAAATAAAATTTCGGGTTTGGGAAATATTCGTTGCTCAAAACTAGTTTTGCGTATTTTTTTCGGGCATTGCCCGAATTCGACTATTGAGCGTAACATATACATTAAACCCATAAATGGCATAAACAAACGATTGAACTTTTTTTTACAAAATTATAATTAAGTAGTTGCTAAATTTTGTTGCATAAATAAAATTTTAAATTATGTTTCCTTTTTTATATCCTTGTCATTTTTAAAAGCGCGTCGCCGTTGTCCACCACTTACTTAAACACTTGTGTTTGAGCGAGAAATCTGATGGAACGAAATCTTTAAGAATTAGGTACCTACTTTTTTGTAGGTATTAAGTTACACAGCCGGTGAAATTAATTACGGAGGAAGAGTCACTGATGATTGGGATAGAAGATGCCTTATGAACGTGTTAGCTGATTACTATAAACCAGATGTTGTACAAGAAAGTTATCAGTTCGATGCGGCCAAATATTATTATCAGGTACGTCTAAAAAATGCTAGACCACATTAAAACTCATTTGTCGGAGTTCTGTTAAATCTATATCTTGCAGACTTTTTTTGCTGTAAAACAAATTCCAATATGGTCCCAACTCAACTTTCCGTTGACCCATTTTAATCAGTTTTTTTTGCCGGTTCATTCTCATATTCCCAAAAAACCTTATGCTAATATTCATGGTAATTAGTTTAGCTTTCTCGGCACGCAATTTCTTCTATACAAACAGAAACATACATAAAGAATATGTCAAAAAACAAAAATCTGCAATAACTCATTGCGAGTAACTTCCTTAACACAGCAGAGCGTGTACCTACAGCTATTGACAACTCAAACTTTCAGATATGCATTGTATTTCAATTTAGACCTAAACGTTGGAATTGTCAATGGCTGTACATGTATTATGTAGCCTATATTTGGATAGTAAAAAAGGCAACTATCATGGTTTTAACACAATTTTTCCACTGAATAATCGTCTAAATCAATGAATCAATTTTAGCTTGTTTCATCTGTTCAACGTTTTGTTAACGGTTAAGGTTGACAGTTACATAAGTGATTAAATGCCATTTGTTAATCATTGGTGACAATTGAAGTTTAATCCATTTCGTAACTGTTAACCGACACCAAATATTAGCTATAGCCTCACTACTTCATGGTTTTTCATGCGCTCAGCCCTAGTCCCATAGTGTAGCCACTCAGACGTGGCGTGCGGTAAATGTACAGTCCGCATTTATAAGCTTTTTTTTCGTAGTCATTTATAATAAAATAAGCCATTTTTCTAGTTACCTGCCCTCTCACTTTTTCTGGATTACATGGACTACATTAAAACGTTCCCTATAAACGATGATCCCGAATTATTTGGAATGCACGCAAATGCTGACATAACCTATGCGCAGTCGCAAACCTACAAATGCTTGTCAACGTTACTTATATTGCAACCCAAAATGGTGGGTGGCGCAGCTGCGAGTCAAGAAGAGGTTACCACAAATGTCGCGAAATATGTTTTAGAACAGTTACCCAAGCTTTTTGATTTAGAGCTTATTTCACAAAGGTAAAGTTTTAGGGATATTAAGTATGTTATTTTTCACTAACTACTTTACTACTACTTCTGTAATTAGCCAAGACGAAATTAACACCCATAAAAATTTAAATTTGAAAATCACCCTACAAATTTGAGGTAACTTTGTTATATAATATCTTTATGAAAAAAAAATACATTTGTCAGAACAACTCCATTCAGCGGTCATCGCAAGACAGTACCATTCAGAAGATACTACAAGAAACTTGTGGGGAACTGTCCGTTGAGAATTGTAACTAAATTTTTAAAAGTAAAAATGCAACCATGGAATGCATCTGTTTCACAACTTTTTTTATTGATTTAACTTTAAACTGTCTATATTCCAGACCAACTATATATAGTTTATTACATGGAATATACCAAAATGTACACGCAACAAAGAAATTTTGCACAAATTGAAGGCTCCAATTTCCTTGGTCTAAACCACCGCCCACAAAGAGGGTTGTGGTCTATACCCATTTTTCGCTTTTATTATAGTAATTTACTGATTTTTGCCAGTTCCGTATTACCCTGGTTTACTGCATATAAAACTATATCAAATATTCTGTTTCATTATGGCCCCATATTCCATCAAAGTATTTTCATTTAGATATCCAGTATTATACGAAGAATCCTTGAACACCGTACTTATCCAAGAAGCCATTCGATACAACAGACTGTTGGTTGTCATAAGGTCGACTTTACACGATCTATTAAAAGCAGTAAAAGGTCTTGTGGTAATGTCAGAAGCACTGGAAAAAATGTCCTCAAGTTTGTTTACAAACATGGTGCCGGCGTTATGGGCTAACAAAGCCTATCCTTCCCTAAAACCGCTGGGTAAGATTTGTTTTACCGCTGTGTGTTTTTTTCTATTTAAACATTTTCTATTTCTACAATAGTAAGTATATTCCTTATGATCCTAAAGATCAGAAAAGATTTAAATGTATTAAACTGCTATATTTGGAACCAACAGTAAATTTATACCAACCAAATGAATGTTAATATAGGGCGTAAGGAAACGAATGAGGCATATTTTAATAGTTGGGATTCGAATTCACGGATCGGCTTGTACGGTTCTTTAGCTCCCATCTGGTCGGTAGAACCCAATATGTTCAGATGGCTTCAGATCAGAATTTTTTGCGTACATCTGGGGTACCCCAAGGTTCAAATTTGGGGCCCCTCTTGTTCTTGGTATTCATCAATGATAGGTATTACTGAAGTAGTTGATGGGGAGTATGAACTATTCGCTAACGATTTGAAAATGTATACGTCTTATAAGATCAGTTCAGGATCGCGACAGATTGCAAAGGAGTGTCAATGCAGTGCAATAGTGGTGTTCAGATAATGACTTATTAGTCAACGCGAATAAGGTGTTTAATATTAACATTTTGCCGCAGGCCGGCACCTATAGTATTTTATTACAACATAGATCATGGTTTGCTCAAAAAAGTCGACACTGTCAAAGATTTGGGTATAACTTTGGACTATAAACCTAATTTTAGTGCTCACCTTAATGGAATTATATCAGACGCTAATAAAATGTTAGAGTTAATAGTCAGAAATTGTAGATCATTTAGAAATATGGATAGTCTAAAAACTTTTTTTGTATTGTTGGTTAGGAGTAAACTAGAGTCTGGTTCACTTGTATGGGCTCCTACTTATAATAATCATGTAACAGCTATAGAGAATATCCAGAGAAAGTTTATGAAATACCTTTGGCTGAAATCTGACGGGTTTTACCCACCAGTTGGGATAGACAATCAGTTTCTGTTGGACAGGTTTCATATGCGAAACCTTCGACAGAAGCGAGGTTTACACGCTATTTAATTTTTGTATCCACAGATGTAGGGGCAATTGCCCTTTAACAAACCCAGATTGCACAATGGTGTCTTCTTTAATCTAAGAACGGCTGGAACAAATGCATTCTGCATATCTAGTTTGTCTGTGATTTAAAAATTCCAATGTAAAAATTAAAACTTCATAACAGAAATCTGGAAATGAAAGGAGATTTGGCACCATTGTAACAGTAAAAAAATTCAAATCTATGCCCGATTTGACCATACATGAATCGGGTTTTTTTAAAAAGGGCGTAAATCATTATATTTCCCATTTCACTTTTATTTCTTTTTCTTAAGGTATATGAGTAGAGCTATTAATTTCAATTAAAAGCAGGTTTTCGGCGCTTTTTAATACGGCAGTAAGTTTTTTTTTTTGGTTTCATTTAAATGGGCGTGTCACCTAAAGGTTTTTTTTAAAGAGCGTAAGTATGTCAGCTGCATATCTCCCAGGGCGCTCCTTTGAAACATGACTTAAGTCCTTTAAAAAAAATGTTCAGACGCAGCTGACGGCACATTAGTTCTACATGTAAAATATAGTTGTGAAAAAAATTCAAATGACTAACTTCTACTAACACATTTTTTTTTCTTCAAATTTAAAAATTTTCGACAAAATGTAAAATTTGTTTAGAAAAAAAAGTCAATAAAATACCTAAACGTGTTCATTTTTTCCCAGAGGAGAGGCTCAGGAAATTCAATTTTTTTCGCAAATTACAAAATATTTTTTTTTCTTTGCCAAAATATTCCTAGTACGCTCACTATTAAAAAACCTGAACTTGGCATGGGTCCCGTAAGTACCAACAGAGATATACAACTTTAAAATTTCACCGGCCGCGACTGAGTTATATACTTAATGTAAAGATCTTAATTTTGTAAAATAATTATTTTTGAAGAAACAAATATTGATTTCCAACACTTTTAGTAGAATTTTATTTATTTCACCAACAGGATCAAAAATGGCTAAACAAATAGATGAGTCGCGGGAAAAGCTAGAAAATAACTATCCAAATACACAACATTCAATATTTTTTCGTCCGGCCAATGAGAATAAAATTAACCCAAGCAAACCCAAACAAATTGCCAACTTAAAAACCAAAAGTGATGGCATTTCAACAAAACTAGTTAAAGACAATCATAAACACTTACTAGAAACTTTAATACATATTATAAATCTAATTTTTTCAACAGGAAAAATTCCAAAACCTTTTAAGGAATTTGTGGTCTCGCCCATTTTTAATCAAGGAAACAGAAGCTTAATTAAATCCTATAGACCAATTACTTTCATTACAACTTTTGCAAAAATCTTTGAGAAATGTCTAAAATCAAGACTTTATGATCATTTAAAAAGACACAAGTCTCGAAGTTCAAAACAATATGGGTTTCTACCCAAGACCAGTACGTGTGATGCAATGTTTGAGGTGGTTAATCGAATTAAGAATAATTTAGACAGGTGATAAGTCTGTCGCTGTAATTCTTGACCTGGCGAGGGCGTTTGACGCAGTACCCCATCAAAAGTAGAGATCGCACGATACCGATATTGATATCGTTATATCGGCATATCGGCGGTTGTTGCCGATTATCGGTATCGTATCGTATCGGCAGGAAAATTGCCGATATATCGGCACATATATAAAACGAAGAATTTTGGGTTCTTACTGCATATACCTACGAAAGGTAAGTCTCGTAAATATAAAAAAATATTGTGCCACTTCTAATGTCACTAATAATATCTAGGTAATCATTTATAACATAACTGTAGTATGAACTGAGACCTTTTCCGGAGAAATAAATTAAGAATTTCACAAGGCAATACTGAAAACATTAAACAGGGACTTCCCCGAAACTTCACCAATCAGAAACATTATACCGCGTGATGGAATGATAAACGGGGACTTCCCCGATTTTCGTTTTCGCCCAAACAGAGGACGCACGAACGAAAAACTGAAATTGATACAGAATACGTACAGGATTTAGCCACCGTATTTTGTATTTTTTTATTTATATTCGACGTTATAAAAAACAGGGTTGGTATGAATTAATTCACATGATTTAAGTCTTGACTTTTTTTTATATAAAAGCCATGGGTTTTTCCAACCCTGATAAAAACTAAACCTAGAAATATGTACGTATGTCTTTGCCGATACGATATATCGGTATCGGTATATCGGCATGTAAATATCGGTATCGGCCGATATATCGTATCGGCGAAATAAAGTCATATCATGCGATCTCTAATCAAAAGCTCTTTAGCGCACTCCAGCGCTATGTAGTGAGGGGAGCTGAGTTTGATGTATTTCAAGACTGCTTTAAAAAAAGAAAACAAATGGTGAAAATCAACAACACATGGTGATGGGTTTACTATTGAAATGGGCAATTCATAGGGCACAGTCTTGGGTCCACTGTTATTTATATTATATACAGATTCACTACTGAAAATTAACGAAATCGATGGGATAGTGGTCTCATATGCAGATGACACAGTCTGTCTGTTTAGTGTTAATACGTGGGAGTTTGCTTGGCGTTGCTAAGGCGGAGCAGGGTATGACAAAAATCAAATTATGACTAGATCACAATAAACTGTCTTCAAACGCCGATAAGACGACCTTTATTGCCTTTCTCTTGACCAGTTCAAACAGGCCAAATTTTAACGCCCTTATTTTTGATATTAATAATACGCTTAAAATAAAGGAAGTTGCAAATACAAAATATTTAGGAATACAAATAGATGAAAACCTTAAGTGGCACATTCAAGCAGAAACTATAACTAAAAGATTAAGACGCTTCACTGATAAATTCTATGAGCTTAGAAAAGTCCTACAGAAAAAGCAACTATCCATAATTTATCAATCGTTGGTTGAATCAATAATTGTTAGATATGGCATCCTTGTGTGGGGGGCATTGTATGATAGGACCCTTCATCCATTGAGTGTCACACAGAATTGTATATTAAAAAATAAATTTAAGAAAGAGCGGATATTTTTAACTAAACACTTGTACTCTCAGAACAAAATCAAAGCGTAGAGTAACACTAAATCATGACTACAATACAAGACATAGAAGAAACTTAAATACACCCCTATTGCATACTACTGCAAGCCAGAGCTTTGTTACCTATGTAGCGCCGAAAGTTTTTAACATGCTCTCAAGTGTTGTTAAAGCTGTCAAGAACCAAAAAAGATTATCAGAAGCATGTAAAGGATACCTGTTGGAGAACTATAGTTTATTTATGCCAATTCTGTGATTTGTGGTTTCTTTGTGTCAATTCTTGTAGATTGCGGCTCATATTTCCACTGAGTTTGTGGAGTTTAATGTGCGATATTTTTGTATCTAGTAAACAACATAATGTATTATACTGTAGATTAATTATTACGTTTTTAGTTTAGACTTGTACCTACCATATGATTGAAAGTCAATGAAAGTAGGCACACATCCAGGGATCTCGATCCCTAGGTGTCTTCTGCTTTATTTGTTATTTGAAACGTATGTGTTGTAAATTTTGTATTGTAATCAGGTTCTGAAATAAATTAATAAAAATAAATAAAAAATAATTTATTTTGGTATTTTGGGTTTTCATATTTTTATAGTTTTTTTAAATGTATTTTCTAAAACCACGTAAACGTACCAAAAATTCCCATTTGATTACAAAATGTATCTTTGACCAATGTACAACAACCAAAATGTATTAAATTTTGTACAACTGTACCCAAACGGCAACGTTGAGCGCTACCATTCGACGATCGATGGCGCGATGGGCTTAGGCGAGAGGCGAGCAACGGCAGAGGGGGATTTACAGCGCGATAAGCAAATGGGTGGACTATTTTTCGACGATGGTGGGACCGTATTTAATTTTTAACTTTTTAAAATTTAATATCTCCACATTTTCGCAACTTTTATATACGCGATTTTTGGTCAAACGGTTTATTTTCTGCAACGTGCTTAAATAAATGCGTCAACTTTGAGAACATCCTGTATAAATTAATAAATTAAGGTTATTTTTTAAACCCTAGAGGGCAATTAACTGAAGTGCTATTAATTAAACCTATAAAATTATTTGTAGGTGCCTGGGTAGCTGACCTTATAGCAAGGTGTCAGTTCTTAAATAAGTGGGTCGATGAAGGAATTCCACCAGTATTTTGGATATCTGGATTTTATTTTCCACAGGCCTTCTTGACAGGAACACTGCAAAACTTTGCAAGGAAACATATTGTGTCAATCGATACCATCAACTTTTCGTTTACGGTAAGATCAATGTTCCATTCCCATCTTCTATACTTTTATTTTCTAGATTGAAGACAAAAGGTTTTAATTTTAAATTTAATTCGAAATTAAAGTTTTTGCTACTGAATAGCAATCGCGGCGGGTGGGTTTTTTTACAGGTTGGTAAAAATTTTGTGGGCCAACTAGTGATATCAACGCAACAAGCAAAATACACTTTTTTAATTAAGAAACGTTTTTTAATAATGTGCCAAGAAATTATTTACCTATAAATAAACACCGCAAAAATCATAAAATAGGTACTGCAGTATATAACTTCGTGAGTTTCCTTAAATTTAAATTTCTTAGTTTATTCATAAAATGGAATATTTTTTATATATATATATATATGTATCTTATATTTGAATAAACATTATTATTATTATTATTATTATTGACCATTGGCTTTTTTCTATGTGTTTTAAAACTCTAGATTAGTAGATTGTTAGCGGCTTCCCGTTTTGATACGTTGAGCGTTTCCTCAATAAAAATCAAATAAAATTAGGAACGCTGCCGAAACTCCGTTTTCTTGCTAACTTGTTGCCAATACACTTTTTAGAGCCAATCTAATTTTTTAAATAACAAAAATTAAAAAAAAAGTTTACCCCAACATAGCCTTGAACCCTCGACCTATCGGTCAACTCACTGAGACTCTACCTCTGGACTACGATGGTAATGTAAGAAAACCGGTCCGACGCGATATTTGATGGCTGGCGCTGGCACGGCTGTGATCGTATTTATAAATGTTTCTGTTAATTAATAATACATTAATACAATGCAAATACAATACGCATATTAGCTACCTAATTAGTTTTTCTTTTTCCAAACCAAATGTTTTGAAAGAGTATATTTTACGGGGTGGTTTGACTGTATTTCCATAGTGGGAGTGGCCCGATATTATTGGTGGGCCGTCAACCAATTGTGTCTCTTTTTAACTTCCTAAAGCGCGTATATCTGTTTCTCTCTTAGTTTTAATGAATTTATATCGTCCATATAAACCTTTGAGCTCAATTTAAAATCCGACCCAGCCCGGAGCAAGCTTGGATAATCTTTCGACGATGGCTTGGCTTGATTCTTTCTTGGGAGTTTTCGCATGGAACTTGCACTTTTTGAAAAAAAAAATGATTCTTTTTGGTTTTAAAAAATTAAAAAATAAATTATTAGGTAGATCGTTAAACATTTTAGATGGGTCATTGACCAAATGACGGGGCGCGCCTGCTGAATACAGGAGCGGCTAGAACTGCAAACAAACCGACGTTGCCATATGTGCGGTACCTCGAAGATTTTAAAATAGTGGATTTTTTCGCACCGATCCCTCTTCGCTTGCGAGGAAAGAGACTGGTCAGGGCCCCTAACCAGGTGCTAACCCTGTTCCGACCTTAGGGTGCCCTCCGATCCACCGTTAAAATTAAAAAAAGATGCGGCCGAGCCGGAATTCGAACCAACACATCTCGGACAATAAGCGGATGCTCTATCCACTGGGCTACATATGTGGCTGATCTACCTGCAAAGGAAATTAAAGTTTACCGGTGCAAGACAAGGAACACCGAAAATGGCAACGTCGGTTTGTTTGCAGTTCTAGCCGCTTCTCTGAATACTAACTATGATCAAGCTATAGCATTATAGCCAAATTTACAGATCTCTTGAACAAGTTAGCTCACTCGTTTCATGTTGCTGAAAAAGCTGGCGTTCGTTGTTCCTGGCAGTAAATGATACCTAAAACTGGCAACGTGTAGGGTGGACACATGAAGGGGACGTGGAAAATTGGGTCGAGGGAGCTAGCTTGTTGGAATATGTGCTTTTGTTTCTTTTAAAACAGTTTTTAAACACTGACCAGCAATATTAACGCACCACTAAAAATTTGCAACAATTTTGATCTTATATATTTCTTCTAAATCTAGTGTCCGATTTGAAAGATTTTTTGCGTATTATAGGCTCATTGTTTAAGAATATTACAGTATTCGTAATTTTTGTGAGAAAGTTAACTGTGATTGTATACCGAGTGTAACAAAGATATTGTGTTTTCCCAAAATTCGCAACACTCTTAAAATTTTCTAGCATTTATAAAATATTGCATTTAAATCCTAACTTGAGTCTCATGTTTTCTTAACATTTTGTTTTTTGGTTCACTTAGTTACGTTCGATAATAAAAGAAGTAGGGACTTTTATTTATCACTCAGCATGTTTTTATTAGAATATCATAAAAAGTGACCTTTTAAACTAACAATAATTAACGATTACAACACAAATTACAAAAAATTAAAATATACATTAGTAGTGTGTGTTTCCGCTTCTGCTGCTGCACATTGACGAGGCATACGCGAAATTATGTTTGCCATTTGGTTTTGATCAGTATCATTATAAATTTCAACAACTATCGTTTCTATATCTTGCAAGGTTGCAAGAGGAGGCTGACGCTGTCTCACTTTTTTGCCAATAATCTCCCACAAACGCTCGATAGGGTTAATATCTGGACTGTGCGGTGGCTAATTCAGAGTCTGAGTATTTACCTCGTGTAAATCTTCAGTTACAATGCGCGCTACCCTGAGGTCTTGCATCGTGCATTGACAAAAAGTTATTGCCGATATAAGGAGCGAAAGGGACAACGTGCTCAGATAAAATATCATTAATATACCTTTCGCTATTTAAAGAACCTCCACGGAAAGGACCAATATAATATGTCCGCGCTGTTAAGGAAATTCTTCCCCAAACCATAATGATCATATATAAGGATAATGCAAGACGTCATGTAGCGGGAATTGTAACTAAATGTTTACACGAGGTAAAGATTCAGACTGAATTGGCCACCCACAGTCCAGATCTTAATCCGATCGAGCATTTGTGGGACATTATTGACAGAAAATTAAGACAGCGTTAGGCTGACGCTGAGGCTAACGCCGTCAGCCTCCACCTGCAACCTTTGAAAATATAGAAACGATAGTTGTTTAAATTTGGAATGATACGGATCAAAACCAGACAGCAAATTTAATTTCGAGTATGCCTGTCGATGTGCAACAATGACTTGATGTGCAACGAGTATTAGAAGTAGAGGCACACGTAGGGATCCACGATACTGATGTATATTTTAAGTTTTTATGTAATATGTGTTGTAACCGTTAATTATTGTTAGTTTAATAATGTTTTAAAAAAGCTACTTCTTATGATATTCCAATAAAAACATGGTGAGTTATAAAATTCCCTACTTCTTTTATTATTATCAAACACAACTGAGTGAACCAAAAAACAAAATGTTAAGAAAACATAAGGCCCAAGTTAGATCTTAAATGCAATATTTTATGAATGCTAGAATATTCCATAGGGTGTGAACTTTTTGGGGAAAACACAATATGTTTGTTACACCCGGTATAAAATGGCAATTAACTTTCTAACAAAAATAACGAATACAGTAATATTCTTAAAGAATGAGCCTATAATATGGAAACATCATTTAAATCGGATAATAGGTTCTGAAGAAATATAACATTAAAATTGTTGCAAATTTCTAGTGGCGCGTTAATATTGCTGGTCAGTCGGTATATTTATTTTTTATATAGGTTCTGAACAATTCTCCCGATAAGAGGCCTGCTGACGGATGTTGCATATGGGGTTTATTTTTGGAAGGTGCCAGATGGAATGCCAAGTCTGGTATTTTAGACGAATCTAAGCCAAAAGAGCTCTACACAGGTTCGATACAATATTTTTTCTCAGAAAGTTTTTTTCACCAAAATAAAGGGGTCGACACGTTACATAATATTAAAAAATTGGACACTTAATTCATGGTACAACATTACCCAAATCAGGTTAGTGTCAGCGCTATAATTTCAGCTTAGCATTGAGATAGCTTTACGGTAACGTCATTACAGTTTAGTCTTAAGAGGGAACTCGCAAAATATCGCGCCCGCTTGATGCGAGGTTTCAATCTTACCGCTGTGTCGACCTCTACACGGATGCTTGTATTCCCCTTACGTCGCGCCGCTAGCCAACAGTTACAGTAGCGATGATAAAATGTTGCCTCCACAACGCCACCGTATACAGACAAAGACTTTGTCTGTATACGGTGACAACGCCGATAATTATAGCCTTTTATTTTCTTTGACGCCGATGTGTGCCGATGTCTCGTGTTTGCAAGGATCATCAGCGAGAGTTTTCGCATTACCTATTTAATAAATATACTTCAGATTTTGTAATTTCAGTTAAATTTACCAAACGAATGTTACTCTTTCGTCATGTTAAATTGACTGATGCGCGTCAAAAGTAGTATAAGGCAATTTTTTTAAGAAATGAGTTAAGTGCACCACATATATTATAAATATGACTAGTTCCTTTGGGCAAAGTAGTATAAGTCCATTTCAATGCTAAAAGCTATAAAAAAAAGTTAAATAAGTATAAGTCTAAAAACCTTCTTGAATCGAGCGGGCAAAAAAGAATAAGTCTACTTGTACTATCATACCCAATGTTAAAACTAGTGTATGATAGTATAAGTCGCACTTGCATTATTTTAACCTCGGCAAGACTTGTCATTTGAAGACAAAGTTCTCGAAGAAGACTAATAATTTAATATTACTGAGTTCACTTTCAATAATTTTGTATTTTTTTCTAATAAAATAGATTGTGTTTACTCTTTCAGCTGTGCAAAATAGTATAAGTTAATAAAAATTATGTGTCAAATAGTATAAGTCACGAAATATTTTTTTTATCACAATAAAAAGAAACAAAACTACTATATATTTTTCTAATAAAATATTATTAATAAAATATATTCGTTCAGATTCACTAAGAAGGTTTAAGATTTAGTACTGGTTTAAATTAAGATCTTCTAGTTGATCATTTATGTTTTGACAAGTTTTTGTCCTGTCATCGTTAATAAGTCGTCACTAAAAACTTATGAATTATTCTGATATTTCAGTAATTTGCTTGATTTCCAAATGAATTTCGTCTTGGAACGGGTTGCTAGAATGAATTTAGTTCCATTATTGTCGAAAGTACGTACTAAAATTGCCCTTTCCATTATAAATTTGCGAAAAATCTCAGAAATAAATTCATATTATAAAACTTAGTTATCCTATTCTTACACTTGTCAGAAAAAAATTAAGTACGTCATCGTATTATACGTAATATTCTGCATAAAGAGCAGTTTTTACTATTTTGATATGATGCGGCATAGCCGAGATACAAGGGGTGCTCAAAAAGGGAAAATTTTCAAAATCGCCCTGTAGATTGAAAACAAAGAAAGCTATGAAAATTCTGTTCGTGGCATTTTTCGATTCACAAAAAAGTAGCGCCATGACGTGCAAACCGCAACCTTCTATCTCTACTAATAACTGAGATAACATAACCCGCAAATACAACGAAATCCGAACACCCTGTACACTAGAAAGTAAATACCACGAAAACGAAATGATAACTAACTATAATATGAATAATTAATTAGAACACAATAGTTCTAGTTCACAGTAATCAATTAATCACATCACATAAACCGCTCTGCAAAAACTGCACAACTTCGCATGCACTTGGCACGCAGGCACGCGTCATGGTCCAACACCACGACGGCTCAGCCGCTGTCTGGCATTTTAGGCGAGCGGGACACCCCCAAAAAGTAGCTTAGAAATAGCAGTATGTGACCACGGCGTCCTAGTCGCTAAAAACAGCTTTACTTTATGTTTTCGAGGTCGCTGAACACGAATCCAAAGTTATTTTTTTGATTAAAATGGGGGAACATTGAAAAAAATGTCAATTTAGTGCCAAATGAGGAAAATAAAATTTTCATACTTTTTAATATTCAACTCGCTATATCTCAAACAATTATTCATATTTATTTTTTAAATTTTAACCACTTATTCTTTAAGGTATGACCTAGAAAACAAGCCCCATCCGAAGGTCTCAAAGCAATTACTGGCTGACTGGCAACTTTTCAAATTTGTGCTATCAGGTTTTATGAGTCCTCACATACTATCGCAAAAGTTGAGTGACGAAGTTTCGAATTTCGAGCAAATACTATATAGTATTACAATATAGTATATAAGGAAGCTTTTTGTAAAATTTGAGCGCCTTATATTTAATAGAAAAAAAGATATACGATTTCAAAGCTGAGAGCTGAGTACGGCCGCGTGCGTTTGGCGCGAGTGATTATCGCGGCAGGCGTATACAGCCGTTTGAATGATTTTACCTAGCTCGATTGCTTACTATATCGCTTTTTTTTAGATATTTTTATTTGTGTTAGTGAAAACACGTTGTTTATAAATATTCCAAATGTTTTAATCAACGAGGTAGGTACAGTTAGTTACACGATTTATGTTTATCATTGGTGTAGTGCTAATTCAATGAACATATATTATAACTATTGCACACTTTCAACATTTTGAAAATAGTCCTCAGCTGTGGTTTTTTACAGGAAAAATTTCGGTCCGCACTGATCTGAGAAGATCCTATACACATTTTAGCCCAAAAACTAGGAAATCATTTATGTTCATCTTTCTTAGCTGCACATGCTTTGACCGGCTGTGATACAAATTCATCATTATTTTATATTGGTAAAAAGACTGTGTATGCCACTCTAAAAAAATGTCAAATGAAGAATTGCTTAATTTAGCTAAAATAAATGATTTGTCTATAGATATTGTCCAAGAAATCGTTAGCTTATTCGTATCGTATTTGTATGATCTCTCCAAAAAATCAAAAGCTATTCGCACTGACATCAATTCCTTACGCTATAATTTAGCCATCGAAAAAATCTAAACATCTCAAAACTTCCTCCGTCAAAACCAGCTATGCTAAAGCATATTTTAAGAGCCCTTTGGCAAATCAACGAATGGAGGCAAGCGACAAAATCTATAATTGCTTCTGAAGATGTGAGCTTGTTTTCTAGGTAATACCATAAAGAATAAGTGGTTAAAATTTAAAAGAGAAATATGAATAATTGTCTGAGATATACCGAGTTGAATATCAAAAAGTATGAAAATTATATTTTCCTCATTTGGCACTAAATTGCCATTTTTTTCATTGTTCCCCCACTTTAATCAAAAAAATAACTTTGGATTCGTGTTCAGCGACCTCGAAAACATAAAGTAAAACTGCTTTTAGCGACTAGGACGACCGTGGTCACTAGTCGGTCATTTTAGGGGTGAGTCCCGCTCGCCTATTTCGCGAGAGACCCCTTGCTCCGCGTCCGCAAATCCGAGAGAAATGGAGATATGTTTTGGATGGGATCTTGAAAACCACATATCTATGTTATTTTTCAATCTAATGCAAAAATTTCATAAACCAATTATTTATAATTTTTCATTCCACGTCGATTGATCGTTTTAGAAAATCGATATTTTGATTTTATAAATTAAAAAAAATCAATTTTGCCAAAAATAAAATACAAACGTGCAAAAAATCAAAAAAGTAAAACGATCAAGTTGTCGGCATACCGATTTCCTACATTTCAAAAAAAACAAAAAATTTATCGGACTAAAAATAACGAAAAAATATGGGTTTGTTTGAAACGGTAATTTTAGAAGAGCGGTAGTTTGCCCTTAAGCGGCGTCTACATCGATATAGTAAATGGGTTTGTTACTTGTACCACTAACAATTAATCCAAGGTAAACAGATCTGGAAAGTACATGTACAAGTACTTGTACCTGTAGCAAAGACAGGAAAGTGAAAAGCCCGCCCAGCCATTTACTCACCTACTGGCCTTCCACCTCCTTAAAGAAAATATACAAGCTGATGACTAATGAGGAAACTTCAAACATAGTAGTATTAACAAGTAAAAGGACTAACCCTATAAAAGTCGCTCGGGGGTTATCGACGGTTGTTACTGAGCTCCGCTAGATGAACCAATTATTACAACAACCTTCCATAGAAGAAGACGAAATTGATGCCTTTGGAAGGTATATGGCATTTGGATTTAAAAAGAACTACCGACCAATTTAGCTACACAATGCCGAAATGATTTACAAAACAGTTTAACACGATATAGGTCCATGTGTGTTAGCGCACCCGTGCTGGAATTATATCCAAGCTCCAGCTCATGTTCCTATTCGTCAGATATCTGTAATAGTCCTCCCTACTCAACACCACAGTTGCCGCAGAGTCCGGCTACAACCGGCAACTCAGAGTTGGAAGATACAAACTTTACCGAATTATGTTCAGCATAAAACCTAATGTATAAGAACTAATTCGTTACGCAAATATTTGTAAAATGTTATATACATAAATAAAAAGTATATTCCTTTAGCGAATCAAAGGAAGCATCGCAAACTTCCGGTATAAACCTTGATATTGACGACTTCGGAACCCTAAACAGTCGGAGGGTTCTGAGGCTGTTTCCTATTGCTAGAAAGTTAAGTGTCACTTCAAGTTTAATACGAGTTTGTATACCATTACTTAAATGAGTATCACTTCTCTGAATAATCGGCGAAATCATGTCGAGCAATTTTTCAAATTTGTCTGGTGCCAATCGAAGACAATCTATATTATTCAGGATCTTTACCACTAAGTTCCTTTAAAAGTAACGCTGATGCTCCTCTTGTGGGCCCTTCTAGATATCCACTCGTTCTTTCTCAATCTAACTATCAACTTCTTCAATCAAATATGCCGATATTTGTACAAGGGTGTTTTTAAGACGATTCTTTTATAATAGTATTGTTTTGGCGTGAAGTACGCCATTTAAAAGGAGTCATGTTTGAGCGTCGAAAATCAACTTGGAACTGGCATGAAAACAACGCTGCTATATGTGTGAACACTTACTTGCCTTGTAAGAAAACGGAAAGAATATAACGTAAGATTAAAAAAAAAACGTCCTCAAAGTATGCCGTGGAATCAATCACGCATGTCTTGAATTATTACTCTTGAAAGGTAACATAGGTAAAAGGTACCTATAGGTGAGTGAAAAATAGAACTGTCAAGTTCTGAAGGTTTTATTTTTAAGAAAATTAAATATGGTAATCATAGCAGAACAAAAAGCGTTTATGATCGAAAGTTACTTTAGAAATGGTAGAAGGGTTGATGGCCAGTAGGTTTATTCAACACGGAAAGCCATTCAGTATTTTCAAACAGAATTTACCCACATAGTCATGGATTTCGACCAGTTAGGCCAAGTTTTGACTAGATCTGTGGCTTTGTTTAGAGAAGCAGGAAGTGTAAATAGAAAGGAAGGTAGTGCGAGACCCAAAGCTTGCACTGCACAAAAAGTAGAAGAATTGAGGCAAATTGTTAATGAACACCCACAAACCCCTATTCGGCGTTTAAGCGTGCAGCATGTATCTTACAGAACCTGCAATACAATCCTGAAATGTGACCTGCATATGCACGCTTATCGTCCAAGCTCAGTCCAAGAATTGTTATCAAACGACAAGCCGCAGCGAATATAATTTTCAGAGTGGTTTATGGGTAATTTGCATAATAATAATGAAAACGTATTTGAAAAAACCTTTTTTACTGACGAGGCATGATTTTACCTCTCTGGTTATCTAAATTCTCAACAAATGAGACGGTGGAGTACTGAAAATCCACATTTCTTTATAGAGAAGCCTCTGTACTCACAGAAAGTTGGCGTGTGGGCAGCCATATCGAAAAGGATATTGGGCCGATTTTTTTTTAATGGACTCTCAATTCGGCGCGATACCGTAGTGAAATTTTAGAAAATTTTGTAATTAGAAGATGAAAACTGCGACAAGGCTACTTCCAGCAGGCTGGCGCACCAACTCACGTAACTCTTGATAATTTAAATTTTTTGAAGACCGAATCATTAGCCGTAATATGTCAGTTAGGTGGCCACCACGGTCCTGCGATCTCACGCCGTGCGACTTTTTTTTCTTATGGCCACACATTAAAAACTCGGTTCAAAACTCTGTGAAAATGTAAAAGACCTACGGGCTAGAATTACGAATTACTTTCAGGAGATTAACAACTCCCTCCAAGTGCTCACCAATGTTTTTGATGCTGTAAAAAGAAGAATGAGAACATGTTTGGAAGTAGAAGGTGGACACGTCTCTCATTTAGTTTAAATTTATAATTTTTAAGTCATTTGTTGTATTTTTTTTAATTCTGTATTATGCAATGACAACGACAATAATGTACAGGGTCTTCCAACGAGGACTGAACAGGGGCTCATTTTTGAGCTTCCTTGTATTTAAAGAAAAATCTAAAATAGCCAATCGATGTACTTTTTCCTGCAGAATTCAAAAATGAAACCAAAAATTTATTTGAACCAGAAACAAAAGAGTTACGCTATGGATAAGGTGTTTTTTAAATGGAACATAGCTTTTTTTATACGATTTTCGAAACGAGTGATTTTTTTTATGTCCGTTCTGATTAAAATATTTAATATTGTGACAGCTATTTTTATTAAATTTTAATGTTTTATCCAGTATAATTTAACTTCAACCTGTTTGAAACATACACTAGGTAATAAAGGTAAAATCACCTTGAAATCCTTCAAAGTCAAAAAATTTGACAAATTTACTATAATATTGCCGAAATGAAATATTCATTAGATGAGAGATTGCAGATTGTTATCTTGTTCTACAAATGCCAAGAAAATGCAAGAGAAGCAAGGAGAATATTTCATTTCGGCAATATTATAGTAAATTTGTCAAATTTTTTGACTTTGAAGGATTTCAAGGTGATTTTACCTTTATTACCTAGTGTATGTTTCAAACAGGTTGAAGTTAAATTATACTGGATAAAACATTAAAATTTAATAAAAATAGCTGTCACAATATTAAATATTTTAATCAGAACGGACATAAAAAAAATCACTCGTTCCGAAAATCGTATAAAAAAAGCTATGTTCCATTTAAAAAACACCTTATCCATAGCGCAACTCTTTTGTTTCTGGTTCAAATAAATTTTTGGTTTCATTTTTGAATTCTGCAGGAAAAAGTACATCGATTGGCTATTTTAGATTTTTCTTTAAATACAAGGAAGCTCAAAAATGAGCCCCTGTTCAGTCCTCGTTGGAAGACCCTGTACAGTTTTATTTTTCATTCACTTATACCGTTTACCTATGTTACCTCACAAGAGTAATAATTCAAGGCATGCGTGATTGATTTCAAGGCTATACTTTGACGACTTTTTTATCTTACGTTACATTACGTTACGGCTAGTAATTTTCCAAGTAACTGGTACAAGTAACTATACCAATGTAAACGCCGCTTTAGGATAATGATATAGTAGAGTTATATCGTCAAATTAGAGCTATTTTAATGTTAAAGCGGGTCGACACATGGCCAGACAGAATGCCTTAAGGAACTGCTTTGCAAGGCCCCTTTTATGTTGTCTTCAGGTTAATTAACTACGAGTATCTACAGAGCCGTGTAAAGATTTTCCAGCGCCTGGGGCTCACGAGCGTTAAGGGCCCTAACTCTTAGTACAGGGCATACTGAAATAACTGTGTTTGAGAGGGCCCCCCTCCCATAGTGATTTGAGAAGAGTGCTATAAAATTTTCCAACTATGCACATATATAATACATTCCAACTTAGAGGAAACAATGTTGGCCTTTTTTGGACCCCTTTCCAGAAAATTAAATTGTCTGTCTTTATTGCAAATCATCTCTGAACTACTTTTGTAAATGTATGCACCTATTTTTAGTTTAATTTTACTTTTTAAACGCACCTTTATCTAGCGTCTGTACAAAAAAAAGTAGCTACGACAGTGCTTTCAAAAATCTATAACTGAAAAATTAGTTGGAATATACAGGATTGCTCAGGAAGTTGTGACGAATCAAAGTTTTACATATTGATAAATGGAACGCCCTATTTTTTGTTTTAATTTCTGATCCTGGTTCAAATTATAAGCTATTTATGTAACACTCCCTACAACTAAACCTAACAATACCAGATATATTGCGATGTTTACATAAAAATAAATAAGCGTAATATCCTACAAAAATACCTGTTAACAGAAGAAAACCTTCGGGGAAAAAGTTAAAATTTAAATTTTCAATTTCTTTGTAATGAAATAAAATTCGAATATACAGATCCGCCGAAAAGTTATGGCTGAACAATACCTATTTTATGAAGGGCGCTTCTTTGGTTATAGTTTATTACTGTTTTAGAAGTTTAAAATTTGTTTACAATTACAAACAATAATAAACTATAATAAAATGGAGTGTTCTTCATAAACGAAGTGGACAGGTCAGCCATAACTTTTTGGACGACCCTGTATATTTGATATTTATTTTAGGATAAGAAATTTGAATTCCCTCATACTTTTTCTCTAACATTTACTTTTTGTGGAATAATAAGATTATTTAATTTTACACAAACATTGAAATCTTTCTGGATTTGGTTTGGGTATGTGTTACACAAACTTAGCCTGTAATATTAAGCAGAAACAGAAAATTAAAACAAGAAATAGGGTTTTTACGTAGACTTCAAGCCTAAGCGTACCATGGGCGTCTAAAGAGAAGGGATGTGTAATCGATTGACACGAGAAATAAAGGATTGGAGGTTGGGAGAGGAAGGGAAAACATCTGCAGGCAATTCGTTCCATAAGACCCTAGGTATGAATGAGCGAGAGAAGTGGAATGTTCTAGGCTTTTGTAGCTGGACAGTAAAGGGATGCATACGTAACGCACCTCTTGTTGTTCTAAGCAGGGTTGCTCTGATTTAAATCGCGATATCACATGATTCTTTCATAAAAATCTGATTTAAATCAATTTTTAATTTTTGGCATAAATGTGTCTCTGCTAGTGATGTAAGGATACGTATCCAAATATCCGTTGGATACGGATATTAAAAGAATCCGGATTATCCGGAACCGACCGAGAACTTGAATACGGATTCGGAATCAAAATAAATTCGCATCGGCTGTATACTAATGCAAAGTGCAAAGAGAAAACGGAACGGAATCGAGGGTAAGCGAACAACACGGTCTGCGATGTGGCATATTTGATCTTATGCTTTCTCTTTCTAATGACCTTTCCTAAAAAAAGATAGCATAGTTATCGGGGTAACGGGTACCATATGGGATGAGACCCATTGGTTAAACTAGGCCCGCCTCACCCGAACCGAATTCAAACGAGAACGAACGACGCCGACGGTGCCTTCCTATCCCTAACCTTCGACTTCGAATGATACCGATACCGCATCGACCTACCTAGCCGTGTATCCGGATAGAAAATGTTTTAGTAGCATGCATACGTATACATGATCTGTCGCGCGGTTCAAGAAATGGATTCGTATTCGGATAATGGATACGGATATTAGCTGATTCCGATTCCGTATTATCCGGATATCTACAACACTAGTCTCTGCCACAAGCACATTATAAAATTTACCAAATTTACCTACGCTACTGACGCCGATTCTCATAAATTTTCTTGCCTACATGATTGATTAACCCAAAAATGCCTCGAAGAAAAGTATTTGGGATTAGAATTGAGGAGCCTCATTCAATAAGGGGACATGCGCTCGACCTTGCCCGGCCGGACCCAACCCAACCCTGAATGTATGCAATTCAACCTTTGTGCGTAGCGTCTTAGAAACCATTAAAAAACAATACCTTAACGTTGATTCTCAGCAAACTTCCAGTGGGAAAGTTGTTCCTTATAGTCTAAAGAACAATCGTCCGAGTCACGAGATATTTTGACAAAAAATAAACAAATTAGAGCAGTCCAGCGTTGCGCGTTGTAAATTTAGAAAAATCGTCGCTTGCTAAAGATGTCGGAATTTCTCGCGAACAACTGAATGATTTGAAAACTTTGGTTAAACATCTTAGTCCTGAAGGTTGCACACTTTATGAAAACCTTTTTCAAAACACAGCTGTTAAAGGCAGTAAGCCCAAAAAAGTGAAATGATTATGATGCATGCTTTTCCTACGTTTTAAAAATTAATGCTATACTGTTTCCTATTAAAAAATCCTTTGTATTAAAATGCTTCGTGTTCACAAAAATTTATATTTGATAATATAATTTTAATACAACAATTTTTATTCTTGTAACACTTTTTTACAATTATTGTGTCATATTTTCAACGTAAAATTATCTTCTGTAATGTTCAACCAGTACTACGCACGCATCGAAATGTACACGCGGCGCGCAACGGTGGATTAAACCTGCTCTAATTTGTTTATTTTTTGTCAAAATATCTCGTGCCTTCGCACGATTGTTCTTTAGACTATAGAGAACAACTTTCCCACTGGAAGTTTGCTGAGGATCAACGTTAAGGTATTGTTTTTTAATTGTTTCTAAAACGCTACCCACAAAGGTTGGATTGCATACATTCAGGGTTGGGTTGGGTCCGGCTGGGCAAGGTCGAGCGCATGTCCCCTTATTGAATGGGGCTCCTCAATTAATCAAAATTCACTACAAAAACTTAGAAAACACTAATTTGTTACAAATTATAATAGTTACATGCTACAGCAGCTCCATTCAGTGGTACACTGTTTTCTGAAGGAGTTTTAGAAACTACCGATGTATGTAGTTAATTTGTGGACAGCAATTCATAAATTAAAAGGTTGTGTAACTGAAGAAGAAATAAAAATAACCAAACAACTGCATACTGCATCTTCGTCTTCGGCAGGAGTAAAACGAAAAGTTTCATCTTTTAATTTAGTACACAGTAAACTATGTAACAAACTAGGTACCTACTGAAAAATCTGCAAAACTCGTGTTTTTGCTAAAATGCTTCAATCGTTACTTTTCATTCACATCTAAGCCCCGTTTTTTTTACTGTTAGTTATTTGGTTTTATTTCCGAAAATGTAAGTTGAATACATGGGCGTGCGGTGAAATTTCAAAGTTATATATCTCTGTTCCTACTTACGGGAACCGCACCAAATTTAGGGGTTTTAATAGTGAGCCCACTGGGAATGTTTTGGCAAAGAAAAAAACATTTTGTAATTTGCGAAAAAAGTTGAATTTTTGCATTGCTTCCACTTGGAAAAAAATGAACACGTTTATAGGTATGTTATTTATTATTTTTTCTAAACACATTTTTCATCATTTTGTCGACAATTTTTAAATTGTAAGAGAAAAAAATGTGTTTGTAGAAAGATATAGTCATTTGAATTTTTTGAAACCTAAAATATAATTTCAAAAAAAAATTCAAATGACTATAACTTTCTACTAACACATTTTTTTCTCTTAAAATTTAAAAATTGCCGACAAAATGATGTGAAATTTGTTTAGAAAAAATAATAAATTACATACCTAAACGTATTCATTTTTTTCCTAGTGGAAGCAATAAAAAAATTCAACTTTTTTCACAAATTACAAAATGCTTTTTTTTCTTTACCAAAACATTCCCAGTGGGCTCACTATTAAAACCCCTAAATTTGGTGCGGTTCCTGTAAGTAGGAACAGAGATATACAACTTTGAAATTTCACCGCACGCCCATGGTTGAATAGGTATGTTATATGTTAAGAATGTTAGATGTTTAAAGAATAAATATATTAAGAAGAAATACGAATTGAAATTAATTACATATTCTTGTTTTTAAATCAAAAAAATTCGATTCAAATCAAAAAATCCGATTTAAATAAAAAAATTGGATTTTTTTTATTTATTCCAAAAAAATCAGCAACCCTGATGTTAAGTGTCGAAAGTGATGTCGCTCCCCAGATGTGGGAACACTACTCGAGGTTAGGTCTTATTTGGGAAATATAGTGTGTAAGTTGGAAGGGGAGAAGTATTTTCTATCTCGAAAGAGAAAACCAAGCTTTTTAGCTGCTGATGTGGCTATTGGAGTAATGCGTTTGTGCCAGCCGAGATCATGTTTGAAAGCGATGCCAACAAGATCGAACGTTTCATTGTTCTGTAGGGTTTGGCCATTCATGTGGATATGGTAAGTGTTGCCGGATTTTTTCCGTGACAAGAAGCAAGACTGGGTTTTGAAGGCGTTGAACTGAACACGGTTCTTGGCACCCAAGTCTAAGGGTACAAACATGGTGGCGCGACGCGTCAAGCGATGAGCGACGCGACTAGCGACGAGGCAAGAGATATATAAACACATAGTGAACCGACAGGTTTAGTAGGTAGTTGCCAATATATTTTCAGATGATGAGGTTGAAATTCTTATGGATGGCTCGGCATTACGCTTATTACTTGCGAACAGTTATAGAGAATATGCTGTAGTCGCGTCGCTTATCGCTTGACGCGTCGCGCCACCATGTTTGTGCCCTAAGATTAATTAAAGACCTTGGGAAAGGGATAGGTGGCATAGATCTGCGTCTATTATCCAGCTCTTGATCCGACACGTCTGTAAAAACGAATGTTGGAGTGAAGAGTACTATCGTCAGTATAACTGTTGATGGGATTGGTAGCTAAAAATAGGTCATTAATGTGAAGAAGAAATAGGGTTGGTGCCAGGACTGAACCTTGGGTATGACAGCATTGACAGGATGGAAGTTAGTTGAGTGACCGTCCACCACAACACATACGCGCCGATTAGAGAAGGCTACTGATTCAGGTACATAGTTCGGGAGGACGACCATAAGAAGTTAGTTTGTTGAGGAGTGCGGCATGCCATACTTGGTCAAAGGCCTTGGAAATATCAAGAGCAACAATCTGGGATTCGCTATGAAATTCCAGAGATTTGCTCCAGTTATCTGTGACAAAGGTAAAGAGATCAGCTGTGGATCTTTAGTGACGAAATCCGTACGGTCTGTCATGGATGATTTTGTGTTATTGTATTCCATTTAGAGCCGGGTACAGACAGAGCGAATGAACGCGAGCGAAGGCTAACGAACGAACACTAACAAGCAAAGTGGACATTTCACTGTAAGCAAGCAAACGCGAGTAATGGCGTGCGCTCACGTTCCGCGCGCTCTCTGTACATCAAAGGACAGTAGAGTGAACAAGCGAACGCAGTGAGAACGGATGAACGAATGCTCATTCAATGACAGTGTCTCACGCGGTCTGTGTGCCGGGACTGCTAGGTTTTTTAACGGTTCAGTATAATGGAGTGGCCGAATGACCGACTCATAAACTTAGTTGACTTATTTATATAGAGAGGAGAGGGCTTTGGGATCCAAAGCATGCCGAATATAAAATGTAATCAAAAAAGGTCGACGACAGGATTGAAACTGCCAACAGTTTGAAATTTTTTTTTTTTTAATTTATTTATTTCATTCCCAACAAACTTAATAAGTTTATTACAGGGAATAAAAAAAAATATATAATAATTATCTGCCATAATATAAACAAAAAAAAAAAAAACAAAAAAAAAAAAACAAATTTTAACAAAGAAAAAATACAATAACTAAAATCTAAATCTAACGTCAAAATTCAACTGTTTTCTAAAATAAAATTTTTATAATGTTTTTTAAAAGCTCCAATGTTTCTTTTATTTTTTATTTTTTTTGGTAAATCATTATAAATTTTTATACCTCTATATAGTATAGAATCTTTAGCAAAATTACTTCTGTATGAGATTGTCTGTAGATTGTTTGTTTGTCTGGTATTGTACATCGTATCATTTCTTTTAAAGTCTAGAACTGAACTTTTATTTTTCATAGTTATAGAATGAATTAAACTACACAATTTTAATTTATAAATATTTTCAATATTCAGATAATTTTTGGGTTTGTATAAATTAACGGTAGGTTCCAAACGTGGCAAACGATAGATACATTTAATTGTTTTATTTTGAAGTATTTTAAAAAAAATGCGATTATCTTCATTAATTAAGATAAACGCAGCACTGCACTGGTGATAATGACGTCTTCGTCGGTCATTCCATCAAAGCACGGGTTATGTCGCTCTCGTTATCCCGAACAACAGCGAATGCGCTATCGTTTACTACGCTTTGATCAGCGTGGACACAAACCCGAAGGCGAGCGAGCATGCGGTTCCGTTTAGCCGATTCCCACTCGCTAACCTTCGCTCGCGTTCGTCCGCTGTGTCCCCATACCCTGCTTAATAAAACTGATCCGCAACAACTTTTTGAGTAAACCTGCACATCCTAACTAATTTTCACATTATATATTCTGGATTGCCCTAAAACTTTTATCTGAACATTTTTCGGTTTTTAGAATAACCAGTCGATTCGAGACTTTTTACGCACATTGTATGTCGTGTATATTTTTGTCTTACAATATCGCTTTTGTAGAAATGCCTGTAATATGGCTATTACCTGAAGAGCACCATGTACGACCAGAAGGAGTATACGAATGCCCGGTTTACAAAACTCTTACGCGAGCTGGAACACTCTCCACCACAGGCCATTCAACAAACTACGTACTAGCAATTGAACTACCATGCGTAAAGCCAGAACCACACTGGATAAAAAGAGGTGTAGCGTTAATCTGCGCATTGGATTATTAGGGATATACATATTATGTATTTTAGTTATTTTATACATTAGGAATCCTAATATATGTAACATTTAAAATTCAACGTTTGCATTTTTATTTTTTAGATTGCAATTTTTAGGATCCATACTCAAAGTGTCCAAATAGCACTTCCTGAAAGATATACACAACATTAAAAGTCTTGCACACCCCTTATATAATCTATTTGCTGTATGTTTATTGCGCTTTCATTACTAACTAGGCACATCAGTTGAGTTATTTGGTAAACAAACAAGATCATAAATATTGACAGATAAAGTATTGTTGATTCAAATCACCATATACACAGGATGTTACCAGGCGCGGCACGTGAAATTTTAAAGTTGTATCTTTGTTGCTACCCGTGGGACCCATGCCAAGTTCAGGTTTTTTAATAGTGTGCCTACTAGGAATGTTTTAGTAAAGAAAAAAAATATTTTGCAATTTGCGAAAAAAAATTTTTAAATTCACCCACCGGGGAAAAGGGGAAAAAAGTTAACACGGTTAGGTATTTTATTTATTATTTTTTCTAAACAAATTTTACATAATTTTGTCGACAATTCTTAAATTTTAAGAGAAAAAAATGTTTTAGTAGAAAGTTAGTCATTCGAATTTTTTTTAAATTATATTTTAGGTTAAAAAACCCAAATGGCTATAATTTCTACTAACACTTTTTTTCTCTTAAAATTTAAGAATTGTCGACATAATGATGTAATATTTGTTTAGAAAAAATAATAACTAAAATACCTTTAAACGTGTTAATTTTTTTCCCAGGTGGGTCAATTCAAAATTTCGACTTTTTTCGCAAATTACAAAATATTTTTTTCTTTACCAAAACATTCCTAGAAGGCTCACTATTAAAAACCTGAACTTGGAATGGGTTCCATAAGTAGCAACTGAAATATACAATTTTAAAATTTCGCGGATCGCGCCTAGATGCTACACATTTGAAAATCTTCTGTTGTGCAAATAGTTCATAGGTATGAAGAATTTGGGACAGACGAAAGAAGATCACGTAGTGGGCGAGCTCGAGTATCACATGAAAGGGAGGTTCTATATTTGGTTTAATATGCCCGTAGACATCGAAATGCTTCAACTCCAGCCCACTTCCAAGGTACATTTCGCCATGTTATATTGACCTCTACAGTTAGAAGACACCATCGTGCAAAAAGGCCTTTACGGGTACCTACTCCACTTCTACGACACCGAGCTACCCGCTTATAGTGGGCGCGACAGCATAGCGAATGGCTTTTGCAGCAGTGGCGATGGGTCATATTCACAGATGAAACCAGCATTGGACTGCAGAGTGATGACAATAGGCAAAGGGTCTGGAGGGAGCCAGGTCGTCAACAGAGACTTAATTTTCCTCGAGAGATTACTCCCTATGAAGGAGGGACAGTAATGTTTTGGGAGGAATCATGTACAATCGCCGAACGCCATTCATTTCTATACCTCAGCATATGACAAGCCGAGTTTATATTGAAAGTGTGATCAGGTCCATTATTTATCCAATACGCAACGAATTAGGTGAGAATTTCATCTTCATGGACGGTTCAAGAGGTACTTGAACCAGGAAATATTACCCGACTACAGTGGCCAACTAACTCGCCGGATCAGAATCCTATTGAAAACATGTGGGTTCTTGTCTTTAAAGCACTAATTCACCTCAAAATGCGGAAGTTAGTTGCAGCGGCAGTAGAGGAATGGAACCTTGGGTGAATAAAGAATGGATATGGAATGAGTAAACATTCTTTGAAGCCATAACAAACCAGTGTAAGCGACACTGTAAACACAATTTTTAAACATTGGCCACATCCTATTTACCTTGTATTTTTGCATAAGCAATACATTAGAAGCATCGCAAGACTTACTAAAACTAATAAAAGCCGTAAAATATTTTATTTCCTGCTAAATAATAATAAATTTAGGTTAGAACGCTTTTAAATACATTATTTCTAAAGGCATTTAAAGCCGCTCCGAGTCATTTTAAATCTAAGAGTCGCACTTTTTCTTTTTTAGTTCATTAGACAAAGACATCGTTTAACGGAGTGTTCAACCTTCGATGAATAAAGAATCATTCAAGGTAATTTGACGTCAACCGCTTAGCTGTCGAGAGAAAAAGAGACAACAACACTCGTGAGAGTCTTGTAAGATGATCCGGATCGATCCAACTTTTGTCAATTTAAAATACCTCTGGGGTACGATGTTTTCATAACAAACAACGAAACAACAAATAAACATGTTACGCGTTCGATCCGCTTACAGTGGGGGAGTTCGAGTTGGACGCTCGGAGTTCTCCGCGCAAATATCAGACACACGTTCTTAGCATGTCCTATATAAAGGACAAAGTAAGAAGTAATATACGTCTAATTTATGTGCTCGGAGGGTTCGAAACGTCAACTCGAACTCCCCAGTATAGAGAAGACCGAATCCCTTCTTTATTCATCCGAGAATGGAACAATATTCCTCAGGAAACAATCGGCTGCTTGTTTCAATGCACAGTCGTGTTACTAACAAACAGAAGAGGCCATACTGACTATTAAAGTGATATGCAGTTTTGATTAAACAAAATGTTGTCAATTTTTGTTGTAATTCATTTACTGAAAAACTGCAATATTACTTCTTATGTTGTGTGAATAATAAGGAATATGCACATATTTTTTTATTGCATAAATCGTTTAAGGAAGTCATTACAAACCCAAAAAAAAATGTTTTGAAGACAATTACCAGGATAATTTAGCTACAAAAAATGTTTACTTTTCGGTATAATTTATTATAATTTAAAAAGCAGCCGCATTTGTCCTTGAAAAGTGACGTCACGAGATCAGCAAAAATCTACATGTTAACGTAAAGCTTGACCTAAGGTTGAACAGGTTTGATTTTCTCGAAAACAGTCAGAGGGAGAGAAATCGAATTTTTTGGGTTGATAGAGGACTAGTTAAACTAGCTTCGGTAAAAAATTTAGTTATACAGGATGTTTCGTTTCGGAGCTATTAAACGTCAAAGTCTAAATTTCCGCGATTTCCGTTGAAATCGGGTACAGGTCGCAAATGTGAATTAAATTGATGTAAATTTTCGGCGGTTGTAGGGGACCCGGAGCTTCAGAACGCCACTGAAACTGGTGAGGATCAGAAAATGACAAGTAATTCTGTTGAATTTTTTTAGGTCGAAAAATACCATTTCCAGACCCTTCTTTGGTACCTAATAACTCGAAAACAAAACGTCAGATCGAAAAACGGATTTATAATGGAAACATGAAAATCTCAAATACTTTTTTTGCAGTACACTTACCTAAACCTAAAATCACTGGAAAACGGAAATATTTTGAAAAACTGGAAATTTAGATTTTTGACCCAAATATTTCGCGGTTTTTAATTTTTTGTGGGGTCAAAATGGTTCAAATTAAAATCCCATATACGTCATCGGAAAGAGCTCGTCAAAGTATGTGTTATCCATATTTTTCAATTTCTTCATTCTCTATAGGAAGGGAGCAATCGCCGATTAAATTTCGATTTTTTTACTTTTTGTGCCCTAGACATCGGTACATTTGAATCACTCTGTATTTTCCTATCTATTTTTCCCCAATTTTTCAACACTATCTTATAAAGGGGTAGTCACACTGTAAAATGAATACCGAATGGGTCATCCAGGAGCGTATTTAGGGGGTAAAAATCGGATTTTCTTGATTTTTTCCGACAAATCCTATTTTTAACCGACATTATTTCCACACTATTTACCCTATTTAGTGATTCTTTTTGGGTTTATTTTATCCATTAATTATCTAAGAATACCTCCCACTAATTTAAACCGCTTATTTTTTCGGTAAAGTTATAAATAAAAAGGTTTCGGGGACATCTAAAATTGGAAAATTTTTGAATTTTCCAAAATTGCCATGAAAATAAAGAATTGCAATTTATTCACTTGAAATTATTAAGATAATAATATGGCAAAAATGCCAATGTTTGTTGCAAAATTGAAAGGTTCCTGGACCGATTTCGGCTTAAAGTATACATGAATAAGATTTTAGGAACCTTCTACTTCAAGTGCAGGGACATTTCATTGGATGAGTTACGCATTAAATGCCATTTTTATTGAGCTGTCGATGACGCTACAACACTGGAATTCGCCATGTGCTCATGATGAGTCATAAGTTCAGTTTTGACGACACATCCAATGGGATCACGTTTTACAAGTTTCGAAATTCGCGCGAAAATTTGCAGTTTTAAATCCTGATTTTTTTTGTTAATAAAGACCAAAATAAATGGATAACAGCAACCGCCATGAACATTTAATTCATGTAGAGAATATAAAAAAAATATATTTCAGATTTATTTGGGTTATATGCATATTCCCTAGTGTTTAAATATTGTAAAAATTTTGTTATTGCAAAAAATATATTCAAAATAACACACACTTTAAAGAATAGCTATCATGTATTTCAAAAAATACAACAAAATACCGGTGGGGTCCAAGACTTTTGGTGTTGTGTGTAATTTCTCTTTTAGGTTTTCTAAAGAAATATATTACAGTACCTCTAATATATTTATTATTAAACTGTTTTTCTACAATTTTCTTTTTAACATATTTAAATGGGATATTTGGGAATGGCCACAATTTAGAGTCCAAATAAAGAGGTCAAAATAATTAAGAAGTATTTCCCGTATAATTTCCAGAAATCAAAAAATTAAAATAATGATTTATTTTATTAAAAAAAAATCAAAACACAAAACATTTACAAAAGAAAAAATAATCGGGGCGAGCAATTCCTGGTTCCTTATTTTTTACCTGCTTGAAGTCAAAACCTACCAGGTCAATATTCTCAAAGAAAACAAAATCTTATGAGTAATTAAAAATAAAAAAAAAATGAGAAAGCGAGTTATAGTTTCAAAATTCTTAGCTATGGTATGTAAAACTGCATTCAGGTTATTGAAAGTTAATATTAAGTTAATAACTTAAGTATGTTTAAAAAACGACTGGCTAAAAAGCAGAATAATAATAAAAAAAATATGATAGTAATTAACAGTGTAATTCCTTGAAAAAAGGAATAGTTACATAACTTACTAGTAGAAAAGGCTAAAAAAGGCAAATTTATAGTTTTCTTGTATTTAAACAACGAAAATGTATTATCCAATAAGTATCACTTTTAATTATTAATATTGTTCTTGTGTTCGCTTTTTCACAGGGAATTACATATTTAGTGCAATCATTAGAGATTTCTAGACCTTTCTATAATTTTATACTAATACTTCTGTATATTTTTAATAAATAGGTAATTATCTATTCAAATTATAATATTTTAAACTGAATACCGACTGAGAACTTATCATTTTTAAATTATGATGTGCCTTAATTGCAAGCGTATGCGACATGAAAAAAAAAATGTGAGAATATGACCTTTTAATACCTACCTAACAAATAAAAAACGTAACCCTTTAGTTCCTCCAGTTCCTGCCTCCTCCCCTGTTTCCCCTGTAGCCCCTGTTACCGCCTCTAGTCCAGTTCCCTCGGTTGTTTGACCTGCCTATAGATAAAAAGACAGTCACAATGAATCATATAAAATAAGAATTTTTCTATTAAATGTCGCTTGGCTTGTGGCTTTAATATTTCATTATAAAAGACCGTAATGATTAAGCTTTTTGCAGATATAGTATTACATTTTAAATTTTTTTGAACACCATTTTCTAATATTTAAAAAATGTACTTGTTTTTCTGCGCTCAGAGGTCTCGAAACAGTTTTAATCGATCACGTGACTTTGGCATCAGCGTACTTTGGCACCAATGAAAAATAAACTATTTATTTTCCAAGTGGTATAAGTCTATTATTTCCTCAACAAATGCTTGATTTAATTAAACTCTTTTTACCGACCTCGGGCTGGCCTACTTGCAAAGTTTGACATAACCACAGCCTTCTTAAACAAGATAGCTATGAAGAAGATGATCTGGCAACATAGCACGGTGGCTGAAGAAAATTAAATATAGCAATCACGGCAGAACAAAAAGCTTTTATGATCAAAAGATACTTTAGAAATGGTAGGAGGGTTGATGGCCAGTGGGTTTATTCAACACGGGAGGCCACTCAGGATTTTCAAACAGAATTTCCCCACATAGTCATGGATTTCGACCAGTTTAGCCGAGTTTTGACTAGATCTGTGGCGTTGTTTAGAGAAACAGGAAGTGTGAATACAAATGAAGGCAGTGGGTGACCAAAAGTTCGCACTAAGTAGAAAAATTGAGGCAAATTATTACAATCCTGAAATGTGATCTTCATATGCACGCTTATCGCCTAAGCTCAGTCCAAGAATTGTTACCATACGACAAGCCGCAGCGAATGCAATTTTCAGAGTGGTTTATGGGTAATTTGTATAATAATGAAAACGTATTTGAAAAAAAAAACGTTTTTTACTGACGAGCCATGGTTTTACCTCTCTGGTTATGTAAATTCTCAACAAATGAGATTGTGGAGTTCTTAAAATCCACATTTCTTTATAGCCTCTGCATTCACAGAAAGTTGGCGTGTGGGCGGCCATGTCGAAAAGAAGGTTAATTAGACCGACTTGTTTTGAAAGGACTCTCAATTTGGCCCGATACCGTAATGAAATTTTAGAGAATTTTGTAAACGCGTTAGACGATGAAAAGATGGGACTAGGCTACTTCTAGCAGGACGGCGCACCAATTCACGAAACTATTGATAATTTCAATTTTTTGGAAGAATTTTTCGAAGACCGCATCATTAGTCGTAATATGCCAGTTAGGTGGTCAACACGGTCCTGCGATCTCACGCCGCGCAATTTTGTTATGGCCACACATTAAAAACCCGGTTTTCAAACCCCAACTCAGACCTACCGGCTGGAATTACAAATAAAGTTCAGGGGATTAACAACTCTCCCCAAGTGCTCACCAATGTTTTTGATGCTGTAAAAAAAAGAATGAGAACATGTTTGGAAGTAGAAGGTGGACACGTCTCTCATTTAGTTTACTTTTATAATTTTTAGGTTCTTTGTTGTTTCTTTTTATTCTATATATTATGCAGTGACAATAATGTAATTTTCTTAAAAATAAAAACCTCAGAACTTGACAGTTTTATTTTTTATTCACCTATACCTTTTACGTATGTTACCTTTCAAAAGTAATCATTCAAGATACGCGTGATTGATCCCACGGCATACTTTGAGGAAGTGTGTGTTATTGTGTTACTAACACATTATCAACTATGTGCAACGAGTCCTCGTCATAGGATGAACAATGGTTTTCTCTTTTTACCATTTTAACCACCGAAAAATGCTATTAGTTTGCTAATGTAACCGACGCACAGTGATCAATTTCCTTTCTTTAGGAGGACAAAACTATTATTCGCTTCACTGTAGCATTAGTGAATTATTAACCTTTAGTACTAAAAAATTTAGCAAAATGTGATTGTTTATATAATTGTAGACTCAAAATCTTCAAAATAGTTAAAATTTTTGTGAGGTAATATTTATTATTATAAAAAATCTTAAAAAATATTTAAAAAAAGAAGTAAAAGGAAGCAAATATATCACTAATTTTAAAGCTAATACTCTGCGCTACAACACAGGGTACAATTGGCTGCGATACTTCTTGTAAAACTTAAGAGCTAGTCCGTTACTGTACAAGCGATTAAAATTTAGGAATTACGTAACTTTGAAGCTTTCCCTAGGTACCAGAATGAGTATTTATAGCTGAAAGCACAAACTATAACACAGAACTATAATATTAACCTGCTACACACACAGGGTTCAGTATTAGGACCTATATTATTTCTACTTTTTATAAATGATTTAGCTAATTTATATATTAATGACCAATTCACACTTTTTGCAGACGATACAACTGTATTATGGCACAGTACTGATCATAATTTATTAAAGAAATATATTTATCATGACCTTGCTAAAATTAAAGCCTGGTGCGATACAAATAGTTTAGTATTAAACTTTACTGTATAATGTATTGTGTATGGTAACAGTAGACACTATAATAAAAATGTTTTATTTTAATTGGAATTCATTTCATAAAAAATTAAGCAATGAATGTACATATGATAAATATTTAAATTCTGTTTAAATATTTAAATATATATATATATATATATATATATATATATATATATATATATATATATATATATATATATATCAACTTTTTAAATTGATTTATAGTGTAAACTATTATTATGTTTATTTAATTGATGATTTAGATGTGGAAATGAGCAATATGAAAAATCTTATTATACATTTGTCAATTTATACAATATCTAATGGCGACATTAGAGGAGATATTACAATATCCATAGTACCTCGTTTTGAATTTTTGATTTTATGAAGTGAAATGTATTTATTTATTAGTTATAAGTTATTTTAGGATGCTTTGTTAATGAGAATTTTTATTCTTATACAATAAAGCTTATTTTGACTTTGACTTTGACTTTTGACAAGACTGGCTATCGGCAGAAAAGTCCACGACTAATTTTAAGCACTTTACGGTAATATTTGTATTTACGACCTTCATCGCATCACATGTGTTGGGTCTAGCCACGTTATTTTTGTCATTTATCAATTACTGTTTCTTTAGCTTACACCGTACGCTACTATTTGTTCCCTGTAACAAGATTCATTTTGATTTTTGTCTTCGTAATTATAGAAAATTGATCACAGTGCGACGTTGTACCTCCAATAAGCTAGCAGCAAAGCAGACTTAATTTGAGACAATCTATAAAGTCTAGTGAAAGTAACGAGTCAGGAAGTAACAGATATGTTAAAGGCTGTTAATAGTGTTTCATCCCATGATGTGTATTTATTTTAATAGTTATTTTTATTCTACTTACCAAAATTACTACTAAACTTTCCACTAGGAGGCGCGTAAAGTTTTCTCTCTTCGCCGCTTTTGTTTGTTCTTTGTTGTTTTGTATTGGTTGACCCGTTACTGGAGTCAAAAGTAATGGGAGCATGCCTTTTTTGTTGAATTGGTGACTTTTCGAAGGTCTACAAAGCATTAATCCAATTAAACAGCGGCCTGATTCACTATTACTAAGACCGGTCAAATTTGACAATCAAAGGTTGTAAGTGTTGCAGGGTTGATAAATATCTTGATTTTTTTTAATCAAAAATCAGCGATTTTTTTTAAATCAAAAATCAGCGATTTTTTTTAAATCAAAAATCAGCGATTTTTTTTTTAATCATGATTTTTTGATTTTTTTCTAAGAACTTTATTTTAGACTAATTTTTATTAATACACATATTTTCTAACTGTTCATATTTTGTTTAGTCAAACTTACAATGAAAAAGTACTTCTAAGCATAAATAATACAGAAACGAAACAAATTCGGCACGGAAATATACCGTTCGCGACTTCGTCCAAACTTGCAGAAAACGCTCGGCTATATCCATAAATGGTACGCGCCTATTCCAGTTATCAGTAGTATTCTTGCTTATGAGAGTAGTGTAGCACGAAATTTTAAATCATGACTAGTCGGGATCGAAAAAAATTTAATATCTGGCAACATTTTATAAAAAAGAAAGTTGTTGGGAAACTAGGGTACAGAGCGGTGTGTAAAAAGTGTGGTAAAGAGTTGCAAGGTTTAGTGGATAGACTGAAAAATCACTGGGAAACCTGCAAAAGTAAAACTAGTGATATTAGTGGTCTTGAAAGTGATTGTGAATTTCAGCCTGGAACTAGCCAAAATGAAGTTATTCAGTCGGCAAAGAGACAGGGAAGGGACAAGGGAAATGTAGGTGAAGAAGTGAAAATAGTGGAAGTAGCAGCCATTTGGGATCTTTCGTCGTACGAACTTGTCAATATAAGAAGAAAGAACTGGACATGCAAATAGCTAAAGCCGTTTACGCAACAAACTGCAGTTTTAGATCGATACAAAATAAAGAAGTTCGAAAGGCCATAGAAATGTTAAGACCAGGTTACGTTCCGCCGTCTAGATTTCAGTTATCATCAACGCTCCATATGAAATATTTGAAGAAAAATCTAAATGTTTTAACAAGTTATCTGGAAAGTCTATTTGCATGTCCTTGGATGGATGGTCTAACGTTTATAATAATAAGCTGAAGTCATTACTGCGCGATCATGCATTCTACTTGCTGAACGAATTTATAGAAGCAGATTTTAGAGATAATTGACCGTGATCTACCTACTTGTTGACTGACTGTGACTTCGACTCCCTGTGTATTATTTTTGATTTTTAACTTTATTTTTAATTTTTAACCTTGTTCTTAATTTTTAACATTATTTATATTTTATTTTAGTTAGTTACTACCTTAAGACAAGTGTAATGTCATAAAGATCATTTATATACATTATTGAATAAATTGAAATTACAAGACATTTTACCTCTTATCGTATTCTACTTGTCAAACCCTTTCATTTGATACAATGTCAAGGGGGCTGTGAAAAAAAGGTAATCCGCCATCTTGTGGCGTCCGCCATATTAGGTTTAGAATGACGTCACATAGATTATAGTATTCTACTTTTCAATCCCTTTCATTTGATAGCCATATCCAGGAGATTGTAAAGAAAAAGGAAATCCGCTATCTTGGGGCGTCCGCCATATTGGATTTAGAACAATATTTAATATACTATATTGCATTGTCACCGGACTTATACACGTGTGCAAAATTTCAAAGCTCTAGCTTAATTAGAACTAGTCGAAATTTTGATTGCAATTTTTGACCTAAACATACATACATACACACAAACAGGCATGCATGCATGCATGCATACACACATACAAGCAAACTAACAAGTGAAGTTAAATTAAAATAGAAGCCTGTAAAAATGTAACAGCAGTAACAGTGGTGGAGATCCCAAGAAAATGTTCCAGGCATTAAGCTACCTATAGTGATTTCTGTTTTGTGTGCCAGTGCATCTTCTGCAGATATAGAAAGGATGTTTTCTTTCTATGGATTTGTTCATTCAGATATCAAAAACAGACTAGGAAATGTGGAAATGAAAAGGCAGCTAAACTATTATAATATAAGAACATTAAATATTAGGAAACATAACTGTAACAAAATAAAAGGGATATTTAATTATTAAACATTTACCTGCTGTGACTTTTTGATTTCATTCTTGAATGACAATTTCACATTACATTTATATAATGGTGGTTGATAGAAAAGGTCCTTTATAATTGTGTTTATGTTGTCCAAAACATATGGAGCCAACTTCACTTTATCTAGTTCTTCTTGACTTAGTTCTTCCTTCTTTGAATTTATTGTGTTTTCTAATCCACGCTTACATCCCTGAACCCCCCTGGAGAAATACTGAAGCCTCGAACGAAAATCTTTTAGCTGTTGCTGATCATTAGTTAGAAATTCCGGACATTTTCTGGCTAACTTATGAAATGCAAATAACAAGCATTCTACGCTAGTGAAATCTAAGTTTGGTACTTCATTAATGTCAACGTCTTCTGGTGGTAATGGCATAAATTCCTAAAATAATATAACTACGTGTAGTGTTCTACATATAGAACCAAATAACCCTAAGATATCATTTAGCATAAACAATAACTGTAGGGGAAACCCAACCGTTCGTTTAATTTCTATAACTCTATTTTTATTTCCAAATAAATATTAATAACCAAGCAGGTATAAAATCCCCTTCAAATGAACAAGCTCAAACTTGTCTCCTTGGTAAATTTAACTTGCATAAAAACACGCAGTTATCGGCAAAACACAAAGACCATTGCGGCCAAAATATCAAAAGAAAATCTTTCCTTTAATTTAGTTCCTCTAAAACACCGTCGGCAAACATTGTCGGCAAACTTCAAAGGCTTAGTTTCCTTTGAAAATTTCTTATATCTTAGCTTTATTACTGTAACGTTCTAAAAATATAGTTCTGGTAAATGCAAAACATGGCCAGTAACCATGGCAACAAGTATCAACCCCTTTACGTCTCTTGGCCGTACCGCGTATCTAGTTCGGCCTCTTCCTAATGTTTAATGGTCAGAAAAGATTTACGTCATCGCGAGAGCGACGTTAATTGGCCGGACTCGTGGAGGATAGTCTCCGAAGGGTGGTGCATTTCAGTTTAACTTGGCTCCCGTCGGGACATACCACAACGAAAGACTGTTGCGCCCCTTGGCGTAACAGAACAGCGTCTCGGTCAAGTGTATGACCAAAACTTACACAAATTAGATGTAAGCAGTGCGGGAAAAGTTCCCCTTTCTTTCGTATTACACAAATTAGGTGTAACCAGTGCGGGAAAAAGTCCCCCGTTTTGTTTCTTAGGCATAGTCCTGTATCATAGACCGTTACGTCCCTTAGTACAACAGACTAGTGTTGGTCAAGTGTATCACCAAAACTTACACAAATTCGGTGTAATCAGTGCGGGAAAAACTCCCCCTTTTTCTTAGGCATAGTCCTGTATTATAGTTTGTAAAACAAGGAATTTCGGTATAAATGAACCACAATAACATCTCGTAATAACAGAAATGAAGAATACATGACATTTTTACTGCTCTCAAAAATAATAGTTATGCATATTTACAAGTAATAAATACAAGTTGTTTAGTGAAATAGATGTCTTTAACTGCCTGCAAGTCGCAACTGCCAGAGATTGCGCAACTAGATGAAGCTGAATCAGCAACCTATCGGAAATAATTTACAGTAAGGTGGAGGTAGGGTTTAAATAGAGCCTTATCCATCCAATAACAAAATTAAAGAGGTTAAAGGACAGAAGGACTTAGGAGTCACTGTAACTAGTGATCTTAAATGGAAAACACACATTGCTATATTAGTGAAAAAAGCAAATTAACTTAAATATTTTATTCAAAAAGCATTTCATAATAAAAGCATTGAAATGATAGGGAAAATTTATACATTTTTTATAAGACTAATTTTAGAATCATCACAGTGCATTTGGAATACTTATTATGTAAAATATATTGGAAAGAGTTTAAAGAAAAATCACAAAATTCCTTTAGAACTTAGAAACCTTCCATATGAACGATTAAGTTGATGAAGATTGAAAAGCAACCTAATGCAAACTTAAAAAATTCTAAATGGCTATATTTAGAGGACGCAAGTTAGATCTGGAGAGTCGAAATAAGCAAAAAAGTTATGCAATGGATGAAACCAATTGAAATGGGTCCCTAAAGGTGTCCAGATGAATGCATGAAACTCTTTATAAAAATATCTTGTTGCTAATTATAATTATTTTTTTTAACAATTTATTGCAAAAAAGTATTTTTGTCTTTTTTTTAATCTTTTTTCGGTTTTTCCATCACATCTCAGTTATTTATTAAAATATCGGAATGCCATTGATACCATCGGAAAGGTGAAAAAATTTTACACAATTTTCCTACTAAGCACCTTATTTAAGACCAATTGATTGGTTATATATAAAAAAACGTTCAAGCAGTAAGGTATGCAGCGGTATATACACATAAGCGTCGCGCCCTGTAAACAAATGCTCATAACTTTTGATCAATTAAAGATATTTTAATAAAACAAAATTGCACGTATAAATAATCGCCATCAGTTAATCATATTTTGAAAGTATTTCGAATGTTTGATTTCCGGTATTCTTGTTTAAGTGTGAAATTTTCCACTTTGTTAATTAAAATCTGTATTTATAAACAAATTTTAAAAAATTAAGTATTGTAATCTTGTCCTAAGACCACTATCTACGAATTCTGTGAGGGGTGTATCCATAGGCCTGTAAATTTTTTTGTTACGGCACATTTTTAGTTGTCTGTTTTACGAAAAATGCATTTTCGCGTGTTCGCCGCTTAGGAAAACCAATAATAATTAATTTTTGTAATTTTTCAAAATAACACAGTAGTTATTAGTTAGGTAAAACATGCACTATCAGATGGTGTGATTAGTTTTACAAAAACTTTATTTTTTAGTGAGTTTTATTGGCATAAAGTTGAAGTTATCACGAAAAAGATGAAAATATTGTCATAGTTATGTTATCATGGATTATTTTAGTAATTATTTTTAAAATCACTCTGTATTTATGTAAAGATTATTTTGTCAATAACGATGAATAGACACTCTGTTATTCGGTGGACTTGGTGACGACATTGAAGGTCAGCTTGGTTTTGTTTAACTTTATTGAGTAAGTCAAGGTATGCTGACCTAGCAATGCACCGATGGTCGATAACTGCATAATGGAGTGATAGGTAGTCGTTCTGAAAATGTCGAGAGAAGACATGTGCCCGTCGGTCGGGAGAAGAGCCGCCCTTATAGATAAGATGTAAGGGAAGTGTATAAGTAAGTGCCTCATTTCATTTATTTAAAGCCAAATCTTATTTTATTGCTATTATTGTTGATTAATTATTAAATGTTATATTTTTTAGAACCTGTTTTAACTTCATTCCCTCAATACGATCCCAGAGACTATTACTTAGTCTCAGTCGCAACAACCCCCGTTGTGACATTTGGTGGAGGCGCCGTTTTTACTCTCCATACACAATAAATTATAACTTTTTTGGTGCAAAAATTAAATATTCTTTAATAAATTCTGTCCATTGTGTGAGAGTAGGCATACATTTTCTTTAAGTATAGATAAACATTTGATTAAAAAAAAAAAAAAAAAAAAAATATTATTATTATTATTATTATTATTATTATTATTAGAATCTGAGGGAATGAAGTATATTTTAATTAATTTGTATAAAATAAGAGTTGGCAATTTTTACTTTACGTCTATAATAGAATAAGTGGTGCAAGTTAATTTTAATTTTTTGGGCCTCTTCAAAAAGTATTCTGAAATTTTAATGGTAATTTGAAAATTATATAGGTACAATTTTTGCTTTTATTCAAAATAAAACTACATTGCGATACATTTTTTCATTTAGTGTTTATTTTAAATATAATATACAAGTTTGTCCCTTAAAGAGAAGTAAAAAATGATTTTGGAAGAAGCTTTAAATGTATTTACAGTAACAAAGAACTAAGTCAAAGCGTTTGTTAAAGTGTGCATATACATATACATATGTATGTACGTACGTATGTATGTATCTACGTTTCTTCACATTTGTTTCTCTGCTAAACTTTTATTTCAGAATATAAAATACGTTAGCAAAAAAGGTGATTAGTTATACCGGAAAATGCTTCTTTTATAAATAATTTTTCTAGCTGGATGTAAGATTTTAAGAAAGTATGCTTACCAAAGTATTATGAGTTTAAGTAAATAAAATACAAACTCTAAACCTATTCTCGTCTCTATTTGCACTGATTTTTCTTTGGTTCAAAATTTAGTGTAAAATTGATTTTTTTTATTTATCTAACATTGCATACTATTTTAGTTCCAAGTCAATATTTTTATGCAGAAATTGTAATTTTTTTAATGTCCACAGTACAATTCGTCAGTCTTCTCTTGATACATGTTCTATGCTTTTTTACGTTGTAAGACAAAATCCAAATTATATTGCTTGTTTATACTTTCAATTTTTGTGCCGTAAAAAAATCTATTTCTCATGTGTAAATTATTTACTATTAAACATATGCACATAGGCGATATGAAAGAAAAATAAACAGAAAAATTCAATTCGATTTTTATTTTTAATTTAGTACTAATTTAATTTTAGTACTAGTTACAAGTTTTAAAATGTGTTTTATCATGCGAAAAAAGAATAAATCAAGTTTTACGCAATTAACGAAGACCACTGGTAAATAAGGGCATTAATGTGTTGTATTTTTAACATAATAGCCAGCGACAATTTTCTTTTCAATTTCAGAAGTTTGTTTTAAAATTAAATATTTCTTAAATAACTAACTAGTAAACATATCAACATTTTATTATTATTGCTTACGTTTATAGAAATATTAAATATTATTAGACGTAATTGTTATACGTCCAAGGTATAAAAAATATTTTTGTTATCAAAAGCTTACATAATTTTGCTTTATTTCAAGTTCATAATAAATCATAATAAATACTCCTGACCCAGAGAATGGTAGGTACCAAGCATTTTATATTATTATACAATAATGGCAGCACGCGCCTCATTTTCGCCTGCTGCAAGTACTCATTCATATTATTTATTTTTTTTATTTTTATGCATACCTAATCAAAGGAATTATGAAAAACTAAAGGGAAAAAGGGTTTATGCGTGCAAAACCAGAGTAGTTTTTATCCAGAATTATTATCTAGTTAATGGAGGCATAAAACAATTTTTATAGGCATGAGATGATTGAAACTTATAATAAACTTACGTAAGAAAGTAAGAGTGTTACAAATGAAAATATATAATTTTTTTTAATTCGATGCAGTATTAAAGCATCGTGCCTAAGTTCTAAAGTTAAATACACGAGTATGTATTTATTATTCTAGACTACAGAACGATTCATTTTAAGCAGGGATAGAAAAGTTGCGAATTCATTTTTGTCAAAGAAGTTATAGGTACATATTTTATGAAATAATAAGGCACACACAAAAAGTGTTACGAAAAGGGTAGCTAGAGAATTAGCAATCAGCAACATAATGCTATAGCCCTACTGCAAAAAAGTCATTTGCAGGTTAAACTTTACTGACAAGTACGGTATTTTGAAGTCGTTTTCAAATGCAACAAATTTTATGAAGAGACAAATGAATGTCATATGTTATTGAATATCCTGTGTGGCATGTAGCCAGGGGAGTAGTTGTTTTGAGGACTTATGCAGCCTTACTGCAAAAAAGTCATTTGCAGGTTAATCTTTACTGACAAGTAAGGTATTTTGAAATGGTTTTCAAGCGTAACAAATTTATGAAGAAGAGACAAGTGAATGTCTTATGTTATTCAATACCCTGCGTGGCACGTAGCCAGGGGAGTAGTTGTTTCAAGAATTTACGCATCTTGTCTTCATAAAAGGTGACGCTAGTGTTTGAGCACAATGTTTAAACAAATCGATGATGTTTAGTGGTACAGGATGTTACCAGGTGAGATAAGCCTGAAGTTATCTATTTAAGGTTTACAGATTTTTGAAGAGTTTCTGGTATTTGTAAATACTGCGTGAGCTGAAACTGCTCAAATGTTCGTACGGTTATTACTTATTGTTGACAGCATGTAAAATATCGTCAGACATATTTTTAAAAAAACAATAGCACAAAGTAAATTTTTTTTTGTCACGAAACTGCCTACTACCTCTCAGTAAATTGATATAGTTTAAGCTTTTTAAATAATCCTAAAACATTTTAAATTTTATTAGCAAGTACTAACCTAGACTTTCAACTTTGTACTAAAGAGTTGCTTTTTTATTTATTCTAGTATTAAAAATCCTAGGTATACTAGAAGTTAAATATTAAGGTGCACTCTAAGCCTTACACTAAAGATTCATTTTAAAAATTAGACGAACGTTATAACTCACTATACTTGGAGGTAGAAAAAGAGCAAACTGAAACTAAACAGGGATAGTTGTTCTGTTATACGAGTGCTATGTTATTATTTTAACCAGGCATGTATTATTTGAATTTACACGAAATTGTAATTTGTATTGATATGCGAATTAAGTTTAGTTTATAGACTAGTTTAAATATTAGGGATTTTTAATATTAGATATACGTACGTGTAAAGAGAAATGTATTTTCTCATTTTAATTTTGTAAATAATTAAAGCATGTAAAATTAGGACTATATATTCATAAGTATTGATACGCACTCTCTTTATGTTTCATGTACCTGGACACAATAGCACAATGGCAGTAGAGATTGGGGATGAGCCAAATAACATGCACAACAACTTCCTACAATAAAGTGGAGCCAGAATATATCCATCATACCTAAACCTGAGCAAACAGAAGCTGTTACTCAACGTCACGACAACGCACGCAAGCAAAGAAAAGGCAGTTACACCATCACGTTAGGTAACCTAACACCTAACAGTAAAGTCTCGAAAATGCCCGAGGTGCCAGAGCTCAGTAGAGACAACCTTATCAAAGCAAACCGCTTCCAGCTGCATCCATCTTGCATCATCTTGTAGAATTGTGGCGATGAAGAATGGGGGATAGGGAAAATCCATCCAAAAGTGGTGAATGTTAAGTTCGTAAGAAATTTATATTATCCTTAATATAACTAAACTACTTCTGGCTCATAGTTGTGCATAGTTTATCATTGTTCGGCGTTATTAAAATTACGCAAATCTTCAGTAAAGACTTCTTATATGTTGCCATAAATGCCCGTGTCACGATCTCATTTTTCAAAGAGTGCTACTTTTGAGGTTTTGTTATGTAAATATTTAAAAGAAATGTTATGAGTATCAACAAGTTTTATTTTATTTTATATTTTTCGCTTTTACAATTGTCTCTTTAGTATAAAAAAAAGTAATATTTTATAAGTTGATAAGATTGAGCCTTCTATATGGCATGAAATGTGGCTATCAATTCAATACTTTAGAAAAGTTTAATAGTTAGAAAGTTTACTTAAGTCAGTAAATAAAGTAAAATAAAAAGAAGAAATAATTTGTTTCTAAGCTTTTAATAAGTATTAAATTAATCTTTTACGCGAATTTTAATTATTATGCTATACGGCTCTTCAAGATTTTTTTTTGTTTTGATCAATACTAGATACAAATTTTCACAACTTCTCATCAACTTATAAGTTTTATTAAAAATCGTATTTTGTTTTTGTAAATTTAATTAACTTCTGGCGGCTTGACCAACATATGTATTTGTATTAAGATGGAAATTTTGTAAAGCCGTGGGTCCAGCTTTCGCGAACGAGGGGCATATGTCATAGTTATGTTATCATCAATCATTAAAATCACACTGTATTTATGTAAAGATTATTTTGTCAATAACGATGAATAGGCACTCTGTTATTCGGTGGACTTGGTGACGACATTGAAGGTCAGCTTGGTTTTGTTTAACTTTATAGAGTAAGTCAAGGTATGCTGACCTAGCAATGCACCGATGGTCGATAACTGCATAATGGAGTGATAGGTAGTCGTTCTGAAAATGTCGAGAGAAGACATGTGCCCGTCGGTCGGGAGAAGAGCCGCCCTTATAGATAAGATGTAAGGGAAGTGTATAAGTAAGTGCCTCAGTTCATTTATTTAAAGCCAAACTTTATTTTATTGCTATTATTGTTGATTAATTATTAAATGTTATATTTCTTATAACCTGTTTTAACTTCATTCCCTCAAAACGATCCCAGAGACTATTACTTAGTCTCAGTCGCAACAACCCCCGTTGTGACAATATCGCTATAAAGAAATTGGTATAAAATGATAATGAAAAATGATAATCATCTGAAACCTGGTAGTTGTAGATAAAAATGTCTTCTATTGATGTTTAACCATAGATATGATCGTTTTTGTTATTTTCATAAATTTAGCTTTTCCCAAAAAAACGTTTTTTCCCGAAAAAAAAAAAGTGGTTGTTAATACTGCGCGCCAAAGACTTACCTCAAGTATTACAAAAATCTATAAATTTCTTAATTTTTATCTCTGTAAAATATTTGAGATTATAAGACACGATACTTTGGAAGTTTAAACGGTTAGTCAACGTTAATTTCTTTTGAGAATAAATACTAAAACTGAATAACTTTTGTTTGCAAAAGAAGAATAAGAAAGAAAAATGAAGTAATTATACATCTTGATTTATGCATTTTTAATAGGTAATTATATTTTCAATAAATACATATATACAAGTAATATTATTACAAATATAAAAAAACATATTTCATCGACGTATACAATAATTTTTTTACAATATAAGGTAAGTAATAATATTTTATATAAACAGTAATATGAATCGGAAGCGCTTTCTTCTTCAGAACCGCTATCTGAGCTACACCCATTTTCAGAATCACATTTGCACTATCATCAACACATACAGGCATATCAATAGTATTCTAATTATTGCAGTCCAATTCATCAAAAGCATCAATAATTTCAATATTAGCGCATTGCTTCCCTTTGCAACTTTAGCATGCAGCAAAGCATTTAAAGACTGCTTTTCGCCTTCCACAGGTCTTACCATTTTTGCAGCCGCAAAATACCATATTTTTTTTTTTTTTTTTTTAGTTTAAATACATTTATTCCCAACCAGCATTTACAATTGCTTATTACAGGGAAATAATTACAAACTACAAATAAAAATCTAAAAGTAAAATTTACAACAAAGTAAAACAAGTTAAAGCAGTATAACAGTAATAACAAAGAAGATTTTAATTAAAGGCTATTTTTCCAGATAGTATTTTTTTAAATATCTTTTATATTTTTTAATATCGAAAATATTTCTTATTTCTTTTGGAATATTATTGTAAATAATTATTCCATTGTGTAATAATGATTTCTGGGCAAAGTTACTTTTAACTTGAGAAATAATCAAATCATTATTATTTCTTGTTTCATAAGTATGAATATTTATTGCTTTGAATAATTTTAAATTTAAAATCTTTTTTCCATTTATTATTGAATGAATTAAAATAGAAATTTTTAATTTATAAATATTTTCAATATTCAAATAACCATTTGGTTTATATAAATTTTCAGTTGGCGTAAGAAAAGGTAATTTATGAATGCATTTAATACATTTATTTTGTAATTTTTTTAGTGGATTTAAAATATATGCACAAGCAGATCCCCATAGCGAAATAAGATACTGTAAATGGGAATAAATTAGTGAAAAATACAAAGATTTTAAATATCTAAGGGGTATAAAATATCTAATCTTATATAATATACCAACAATGGGTGATATTTTATTCCTTAAATTTTGAATATGTTGTTTCCAGGAAAGATTTTCGTCTAATGTTAATCCTAAAAATTTAATTTTTTTTGAATACTTTATATTTCTACCCCTATAGGATAATGTCAAATTTTCAGTTTGTTTCTGATTTTTACAAATCATCATAAAACAAGACTTTTCAAAATTTAAAGTTAATTTATGATATTGCAGCCAAATAAATATTTCATTTAAGTCATCATTCATTTTCAGTAAGTTATCTAGCGCTCAATATGTAAATCTAGGTTTTTTTTTGGGAAAAAACGGAATTTATAAAAATATATGCAAAAACGATCATATCTCTGGTTATATATCAATAGAAGACATATTTACCTACGACTTTACCAAGTTTTGGATAATTATCTTTGTCCATTATCTTTTTATAACAATTTATTTATAGCGATATTTTCATCTTTTTCGAGATAACTTCAACTTTATGCCAATAAAACTCACTGAAAATTTAAAGTTTTTGTAAAACCGATCACACCATCTGAAAGTACCATGTTTTACCTCACTAATAACTACTGTATTATTTTTAAAAAATTGAAAAACTATAAAAAATAATGATGGACTTTCCTAAGCGGCGAATACGTGAAAATGAATTTTTCGTAAAACAGAACTGAAACACTCCGCACAGAATTCGTAGATAGTAGTCTTAGGAAGTGATTACAATACTTACTTTTTAATTTTTTAAAAATTTGTTTATAAATGCAGAGCTTGAAAAAACAAAGTGGAAAAGTTCACACTTAAACAAGAATACCGGAAATTCAAACATTCGAAATACTTTCAAAATATGATTAATTACTTAATTCTCTAGGCGATTATTTATGTGTGCAATTTTGTTTTATTCAAATATCTTTATAAAGAGTTCCATAAGTTCATCTGGACACCTTTAGGGACCCATCCCAAACGGTTTCATCCATTGCATAATTTTTTTGCTTATTTCAACTCTCCAGATGGAACTTGCCTCCTCTAATTATTCTGTTAAAACGAAATATATAGGACAAATGAGACTCAAATTTTAAGAGGCAAAAGTAAGAACGTACAAAAGGAAAAGTGTTCCAAATTATTAAAAAGAAATTTTTTAAGTAATCGCATAGTCTATTTATAGAATGATCTACAGAAGACACAGTTTGTGCTTCATCAGTCCTACAATCTTTTAAAAACAGAATGAATAAGGAATTGGATCAAATCATTAGAAATCTTATGCTTTATAGTTCCTAACTTATTGTATTTAAATTATAAAAATATTATATGACATCGGTGCTGTACCTAATGACTCAAAATACCTAGAGCTATAAAATGTATACCTACCTCTTTTCAATTAAACCTTCTCAGAATTGAATAAATATAAAATTAATAATTTTACCTACCTTAAGCTTTCCGAAAATCTTTTCAACAACTTCTGTGATATTCTCAAGGTTTCCACAGTGAGCACTGAGTTCAGCAAGTTGTCTTAAAAGTCTCGCTTGTAGCTTGCCCCCATCTTGAAGCCCCCCAATTGCTTTCCACTGTGGTAATACTTGCTTGCAGTAATATACTACAAATTTCGTAGATTCTATGTTTGCCTAAAAGAACATTTTTTGTCATATACTTAAAAAAATTGTTCATATACCTAAATCTTAAATGACTGCAAAATAATTTCTTACATTAAACAATGTCAAAATACAATTGATACAGAGTATCAATTTGTCAGTATTATTGGTTCCTTCTTCCAAAGGATCAAACTTTTCATTTAGTTCTATCCGTTCAGCTACTAAGTCAACCATTTCTTGTTGTCCCGGCGTCGTTTTAGCTAACTTGGACTCCATTAAAAATGGCATTACAACCATAAACTCATTTGATGAAGAATCCTAAAATATAAAAACATTTAACACCTATATCAAGTTAAACAGTTAAACCTTATCATTCCGATTCACTAAGAAGATTTAAGATTTAGTGCTGTATTTAAATTAAGATACTTATAGTTGATCATTTATGTTTTGACAGGTTTTTGTACTGTAACTGGTAAAAAGTCGCCATTAAAAACATATGAATTATTCTGATATCTCCGCAATTTGCTGAGTTCCCAAATGATTTTAAACTTGGAATGGTTTGCTAGTATAATTTTAGTCTATTATTGTGGAAAGTATTTATTGAAATTGCCCTTTTCTTTATAAATATGCGAACAGCCTCAGAAACAAACCCATAGTTAAAACTTAGTTGTCTTATTCTTACAATTCTCTGTTTAAAAGTTTTTGTTGTCAAATTAGACAGACTAGCGTTGGAGAATCTGGCTGTAAATGTCCAGTTGCACAAACAGCTTAGTGGAGAATTAAACTAATTGGACAACACTCACATTACCAAAGCTGTGATTACCAAAGATGACTCTAAACATCAATTAAATTTATTACTTAACAGTGCAACAGGCTGATAGTAGAATGGAAATATATTTTTTTATTTAAATTTTAATTAACAAGAAACTTTTTATAATAGAGAAACAACACAACAGTTTATAATAGAGAGAGTTTATAATAGAGAAACTCTACATAAGTGACAATTAAAGTAATATAAGTACATTGTAAATAATAAAAAAATTCTAATAAAAATACTTATTTAATTATTGATTAAGAAATTTTTGAATGAATAAAAAAAGACAAAAAAATATGGGCCAGTGTTTCAATTATTAATGGGAAACATCAATTAATATAGTCTCATTATTTTAGGATAGTCAAACGATGAATAAAATATTATTTTCTGAACTTGATTATTAATACCTATTAATTTGTTAAACGGATGAGAAAGCAATTATAATATTCTTTCAGTTGTAAACAATGACTTGGAATTGAATCCAAGTCATTGGCGGTAAATTATACCTATCTGGTCAAAAAATTTAGAGGTTTGCTTATGTTAATAAGCTCACTCTGACAGCTGACTTCCCCAAACATCGGAAACATCAGTCTTCAAGTGTGATAAATCTGATAAGCAGTCTGATGAAAAAAAAAAAAGATAAATTTAAAAATGGCAAAATTAACTTCAGCAAAATTTCATCGATTCTTTTAAAAATGGTTTGATGGAAATGAGATTAAAGCACTTTAGACATTGCATATTTTGTTTAATATGAATAACCTTGTGAATAACACTATTTTCATGGCAAGACTGACAATCAGGTAAGTACACTTATCGACAAATTTAACGCAACACATTAAAAGTTTCCATATATCAAATGAAAAACAAGTTATTTTGTGTATCTCCTCTTATAATGCACTTAATAAAAGCATTTAAAAAGTAAAATGTTAAAAGAAGATAATACTAAAGCATAATTTTAATTTGAAATTGATGGTACTGCTAATGCGCTCCACAGGGTGTTTTGAATTTCCAGCTTAAAATGTTAAATTTTTAAACACCTAGTATTACGCTAAACCTAAATTTTGATTAAATCCTATTAGTATTTGCAGGAAATTATGTCTTTTTATTGTTAAGAATGCTGGAAAATCTTAATACAATTTTGTTTAAGCCAAATACTTGGTGTTTAAAAATTTAACATTTTAAGCTTGAAATGCAAAACACCCTGTGGAGTGAGTTAGCAGTGCCATCAATTTCAAATTAATACGATCATTACACTTTAGTATCATCATTTTTTAACTAACATTTTAATTTTTAAATGGTTTTATTAAGTGCATTATAAGAGGAGATACACAAAATATAAAATAACTTGTTTTTCATTTAATATAAGGAAACTTTTAATGTGTTGCGTTAAATTTGTCCATAAGTGTATGTATGATCATATCCAAAGAAAGGTAAATTTTTTATGCTTTTTCTTATGGAAAATAAAACTTTAATGCCAGATTCTCCAACACTATTATAGTATGGTCTAATTTGACAATCAAAGTTTTAAACTGATAAGTGTAAGAATAAGACAACTAAGTTTTATACTATGAATTTGTTTCAGAGTTTTTCCATAAATTTATAAAGAAAAGGGCAATTTTAGAACATACTTTTGACAATAATAGAACTAAATTCATTCTATCAACCCATTCCAAGACAAAAATTATCTGGAAACCAACCAAGAAATATCAGAATAATTTATGTTTTTAATGGCAACTTATTAACAATGATGGGACAAAAACTTGTCAAATCATAATTGATCAACTAGATCTTAATTTATACCAGTAGGTACTAAATCTTAAACCTATTAGTCACTCGGACTGTGTTATTTGAAAAATATCGGGCATTTCCAAAATTTTATAATTAAACTGACTTATATTAAAATTCTAGAAAAGTACCTGCAAGATTTTCTTGCCTTCTTTGACAAGTAATTCCTCTAGTTCTGGAGAAAGCTTTCCCTGCACTTTTGTCAATTTCTTATAAAGAAATGTAATACATTTTTCTCTGATGACCTCATCTCCTGGTGAATGAACATTCATCAAAATACCTTTGGTTGCACTGATTGGATCTTCCTTAAAAACCTGTGTTAAGGAATTACAAGCAGTTGTATAATCTTGATCCTCGAGCAGTAAAAGTTGTGATAAAATACTAGCAATGTTTGTAACGTGTTCCTTATTATCTTTACACAATTGAGGTAAGACCTTCATAGCGCATATACGAATAATGCTATCACTATCCTCACATAAATCTAGAATAGCATTCAAAGCCTGATCTTGTAACGATGGAAAATGTTTGAAAAATTTTGCTATTATCTGTGCTGCAAGTTTCTTCTCTTTAGGACCACCTTTGGTACCGTCTATACATTCTGCATACTCGGCGGAATGCTAAAATTTTGTTACAAATTACAAATAATATTTGAAGAACGTGGACAAAATTTCCCTCTATCGAGCGTGGTATACTATACTAACCTCTGTAATCTTGTCTTTTGCAGCAGATAAGGTCTCATATTTTTCATAAAGCTCTTGAAGCAGATCCATTTTGAGCTTTTAAACACGAAAACACATGTAGGTACTTAGCTATGAAATAAAATACTATGTAGAAGAAATTAGATGCTCCAAAATCGAGCGGCGTATATCAACCAACGAATCAACAACGAATGTCAAATGTCAAGTCAACCTCTAAGCAGTGTTGCCACATACCTATATTTTTTCGAGCGAGCCGTCCTGCCAAAAACGAGCGAGATTTTAATTAAAAGAGCGAGAGTTTTTTGTTCAAATCAATAACTCTACATTAACGTACGTTCATAAGTCGAAATATTTGAAAAAAATCACATGGGGTTATCCATTAAGTACGTCACACGCAAAGGGGAAGGGAGGGGTCCACAAAGCGTGACAAAGACGTGACGGGGGGGGGGGGGGTCATAAGATTCGGGACGTCACATCTAACCTAAAATATTAAAACAACTAAATAGGGAATAGGGCCACGGGCGAAATTAGCTTTATATAAGTTATTTTGAAGTTTGAAATTGTTTGCCTTTGATAATATACACCGACCGATACCGCCTTTGAAAAAAGTCGACGTAACGGAATTTATTGTTTTATTATTTGTTTCGCAGTGTTACCAGGTCTACTGATTAAATGGTAGGTCTACCCTTTTCAGCCTCGACCTCCCGCCTTACCGCTTTCGAACCTGATTCTACCGTAATTTTTAATCTGAAAAATATATATGCCATTATCTTACTTCGTCACTGATATTATCCATGTATGGCAGGTATTATGGTTGTTGTTCAGAATCTCAGGTTCTTTTTTTAAATTTTTATCGGGCTGGAGCCGTATCCTCGAACGCACTTGCAGCCTTTGACAACGAAGTATGAACGCGCTCCTGGGAGTCACGATTCAGGAATTCACAGAAATCTCAAGTCCAACGAATTTTACAGATACCTATTAGTTTTATTTAGGGAAATTCCATTGAATTTTATATGAAAAAACTAGGGTTTGTTACTTTATTCGAAAATATTAAAGAATAATAATAATATCGGAAGTGCTGCTTCCATCAAGTTCTAAATTTCAAATTGCAAAATAAGTGACGTCACAACAGGGGGGGGGGTCACACGAATGTGATTAGTTGTGACAAGGACGACGGGGGTCAGAAAACGATGAAATTTGTGTGACGTAATTTATGGATGACCCCAAGAAAAAACGGGAAATAATTATCTTTAAGGACTTTTGTACACACACGGATATTTATCGGATGTCGGAGTCGGACACTTCCAAATTACATTATTTTAAATTGGTAGCTTCCACACGATAGTCCGATATTATCGGATTTGACAAAAATGCCACCCGACATATTAAGGCTGTGTACCGTTGTCAAACCTGGTTAACCGCATCGGTTTATTCGGTGACATTAATGACTGATACTTTACAGGGACCGCGTATGCAGTCTTACCAACTTTTCAGATTACCGATACTTACGGGACACAAAACCGTAACCGAAGATGACAACGGTACACGCCCTAAATAGTTTATAGCTTAATCGGCCTGATGAATATCGTTTACAAACGAAAATGACGTAGGTAGATCTCTAATAAAAATTTGACGCAATGTACAAGAGACGGTTGCCTAAACACCTGCATCGACTCCAACATCCGATAATTATTAGCGGTGTGTGTACAAACTCCCTAACTTGTTTTGCGTGCTCAAACGGATACACCATCCGAAGTGGTGCAATCTGTACCAAAATAGCCAAACTAGAAAATCCGTCGTGTCAACTGTGAAGTGATATTCTGCGTAGCCGTGGTGACAGGCATTAAAACGAGCGAGATTTGACAAAGAGGAGCGAGAGAGTGAATCAGAACAAAAAGGAGCGAGATCTCGCTCGATTGAGCGAGCTGTGGCAACGCTGCCTCTAAGGGATTTTTTGGCGAGATAAACGGTTTTAAATTTTGAAGCGGTATCTCAAAAAATACACGGTATCTGATACCGGTCCGTTTTCGCGACAAGCGGTCTTTCAAATGACGCCATTGCTGACGTCATCGTTTTAAAAACGGTCTTTTAATTTATTCAACAAGGTGCAAGTTGTTGATAAAAAGCCATCACCGGTTAAATTTGACATTAAGAGCCAAATTCGCCATTTTTCAACGTACATCGCCTAAAAAAACGACTTGTGGAGTCCTGTGCAGTGATCTAGTCCTGTGTCTGTGCCTGTGCCAAAAATGCATCCACAAAAATGGAAAATGAACAGTACTAGCAAAGTGCTCCAGAAAGAGAAGCTAACAATCCATTAGAGAGACAGAGAAAGTGAACAGTATGAATACTCGGTCAACTTTAGAGGCAGGGATGGGCGCCCTTAGGGAGGGGCCAGGGCCCCCCTGAGATTGTGAGATTGTCATCCTTTTTAATTATTAGTAATAAAATCTTTAAAAATATATATATATTTTTTATTTTGCCCCACCTGAGAAAAAAGTCTGCGGGCGCATAAAGCTGGTAACAGGTTTGGCTACTGTCATGGAGTTGCTAAACGGTAAGTAAACAGTCAAATTAATTATTAATAAATAAAATGACACGTTTTGTTATTTTATAATTATTATATAACTTCAATTTGTTTTGCATGTTTTTTTTTGAGTTAATAATATTGTGCCTTGTGCTGCTAGTAATTATATTAATACATTGCAGTCAGTAAACACTAGTCAGTCTAAGTACAATAAAACAAAAAACAAAACCAATAAATGAGAAATAAAACTTGACAGATGGTTTTATAAACAAATGAAAAAACCGTGTCATTTTGGCGATTTTAAAAAACCGCTTGATTATGACGTCATTATTAAAAGACCGCAGCGGTCATTTACGTATAACCCTTTATCTCGCCAAAAAATCCCTCTACTAAACGAAAATCCCAGTAAAATTTTGTTGATGGTGATCCCAGAGAGGGGCACATTCAGAATCGACGCCGGGTGTTCCCGGGTAAACAGCTGACCGTGAGGCCAGCCCTTGTTTCTTATGGCCGTGACGTCATTGACAAGTCTACCCGGGAACACCCGGCGTCGATTCTGCTCAGTGTTGCCGCTACCAATTTCGCTAATGTACCAAAGTTCCAAGCAAAAATGTACCAAATAGAGGATTTCAGGTGGCTTTCGTTACGGTAGCGGTTGACAGATAAACAATGGACTAAACTTCATTTGTCAACCAAACTGGTGACAAATGAAGTTTTATTCAATTCTTAACTATCAACCGTAACTAAAACGCCTTTAGCGACGCGATGGTCAACAGTTGATCAAATTTGACAGATTGCATGTGACATGTCTTCGAATTTGATATAGGTAATCCCGTGATCGCTGCCAAATCCAGCCAGCTGCTGAGACCGCTGATCATCAGGTGACCACAGCCGTAAGCAATGTTAGCGTTAGCATGACGTCCCTATTAATGTGAGTCCACACCTGAGAAAAACAACAGAATGGAACAGAAAATGCAGCATTCTGATTGGCTAATGAAAAAAATACGACGGAATTCAAGGTCGTTCCGTCCGACAAATAACACAATTTCAATTTTTTCCGTTCCGTTGTTTTCCTCTGGTGTGTGAACTCTCTGATAGGACTCGTCTAACTAAACTAGAAGGTGGCGGTGACGATCATCACTTACACAAGTGGTCATAAATCTAATTTAATGATAGTAAAATATTAATTATTTCTAATATTAAAAAAACAATATTTCTAGTTTGGTTTGATATTTTGGTTTTTAATATTTTTATCGTTTTTTAAATTTATTTTTCAAAACCACGCAAACGTACCAAAGAAAATTCTACCTTTGTTGATGATTACTAAAATATATCTTGTACCACAACAAAAAAAATGTATCAAATTTGGTATAATTGTGCCCGAACGGCAACGTGGTTGATCCCCCTTCTTCATTACTGTCAAACAAGGGAGCCTGCTAGACATAGGTTTGTCCTTTATTTTTTGATAAGAATAATAAGAGATAGAAATAACTGGCGATTGGTACAAATTTCAAAAACAAACGCATGGTAGATCCCTACAAATAATTAATTACTGACCAAGCAATAGGTACTTTATATTTAACAGTGACAATGAATGTTAAACCAAGGGAGCCATTATAGAGGAGCGAATGTGCGGATTTACGAAACAAATAGATTTGCTCATTATTCTTGGACCGGTAACAGTCAATAGCCTGTATTGCAGAAACCTAGTCTTTGTTAGCTGATAAACTTGTGTAAACCTTAGGAAAGCCTTAATTTTTCTGTGCTAAGCTGCGCAAACCATGGATTTATTAAGAATGGATACGGGATGATTTAACATTCTTGGAAGCCAAAACAAACCATTCTAAACAACACTGTAAACACAATTTGTAAACATTGGCCACATCCTATTTTGTAATTTGTATCCAAATTATAAGCAAAGTGCATAAAAGCAAAGTAAGGAGCTTTTATTGGTCCTTTTTATTTTTTATAAGCTCTGCACTTAGGACAATTTGTGGTTATACCTAATGCCAGAGTGAAAATGCACAAAATTTTGATACTCAGACTCATTAGGAATAATCTTAAACAGAAAAAGCAATAGTTCAAACATATGACCTCTAAAGCCTTCGTTCACCGAACACCGAACCGGCAGTGCTCTGATCCAAAAACATGTAAACAACTTGATCCATAACCTCACAAAACCGATAACTACAGCATTGGCGATGTCGTTTCAAGACGACAAGATGGCTGTCACATAATCGACTTCGAACCATACGCAGAGTACGAAACGATCGTTCCGTTTCTACAAATAGAATTCTATGACATCGTGGAGTCCCACTGCAGAGTTAGCGATGTCGCTTTCGTTTCAAGACGACAATATGGCTGCCACATAATCGACTTCGAAACCTACGCGGAGTACAAAACGATCGCTTTGTTTCTACAAATAGAATTCTACGACATCGCGGAGTCCCACTGCTGGATGCCTTTAGCGGCGCGATGGTCAACAGTTGATCAAATTTGACAGATTGCATGTGACATGTCTTCGAATTTGATATAGGTAATCCCGTGATCGCTGCCAAATCCAGCCAGCTGCTGAGACCGCTGATCATCAGGTGACCACAGCCGTAAGCAATGTTAGCGTTAGCATGACGTCCCTATTAATGTGAGTCCACACCTGAGAAAAACAACAGAATGGAACAGAAAATGCAGCATTCTGATTGGCTAATGAAAAAAATACGACGGAATTCAACGTCGTTCCGTCCGACAAATAACACAATTTCAATTTTTTCCGTTCCGTTGTTTTCCTCTGGTGTGTGAACTCTCTGATAGGACTCGTCTAACTAAACTAGAAGGTGGCGGTGACGATCATCACTTACACAAGTGGGCATAAATCTAATTTAATGATAGTAAAATATTAATTATTTCTAATATTAAAAAAACAATATTTCTAGTTTGGTTTGATATTTTGGTTTTTAATATTTTTATCGTTTTTTAAATTTATTTTTCAAAACCACGCAAACGTACCAAAGAAAATTCTACCTTTGTTGATGATTACTAAAATATATCTTGTACCACAACAAAAAAAATGTATCAAATTTGGTATAATTGTGCCCGAACGGCAACGTGGTTGATCCCCCTTCTTCATTACTGTCAAACAAGGGAGCCTGCTAGACATAGGTTTGTCCTTTATTTTTTGATAAGGATAATAAGAGATAGAAATAACTGGCGATTGGTACAAATTTCAAAAACAAACGCATGGTAGATCCCCACAAATAATTAATTACTGACCAAGCAATAGGTACTTTATATTTAACAGTGACAATGAATGTTAAACCAAGGGAGCCATTATAGAGGAGCGAATGTACGGATTTACGAAACAAATAGATTTGCTCATTATTCTTGGACCGGTAACAGTCAATAGCCTGTATTGCAGAAACCTAGTCTTTGTTAGCTGATAAACTTGTGTAAACCTTAGGAAAGCCTTAATTTTTCTGTGCTAAGCTGCGCAAACCATGGATTTATTAAGAATGGATACGGGATGATTTAACATTCTTGGAAGCCAAAACAAACCATTCTAAACAACACTGTAAACACAATTTGTAAACATTGGCCACATCCTATTTTACCTTGTATTTTTGTACAAAAATACGTTAGAAGCATCACAAGATTTACTAAAAGTAATAAAAGCCCTAAAATATTTTATTTTTCTGCTAAATAATAATAAATTTAAGTTAAAAAGGTTTTATTGTTTATAGGTTATGTTATTTCTAAAGGTGTTTATTTAAAGTCGCTTCGAGTCATTTATAAATCTATAGGGTAGGTGGGGGCATAAGTCCGCATTTTTAGTATATTCGATATTTTTGACACTTCTCATGCTAAGATGAACTTGAAGTTTGACAATTAGTTCAGATTGGTAATGAATGTGCATTTGAGTACGAACTTAAGATGAAATACGTGTTACTAAAAATTTTAGGAGATTAATTCTAGATATGGAAAAGTGGGACCTCTGCCCCATCAAGAGGGGCAAAAATCCGCAATCGGATCTTTGCCCCATTTGAATGAGAATGAATTTTAATAAATAAAAAGCAACAACTCATCTTTGTGAAAACATGTATTATACTCACAAACTTAAAACTATATTTGAAAACTTATAAAAAAATATATTTTTCAAACTAATGCAATGCCAAATCACTCAGATCTGTAGAAAACTTAACAAAGTCCTTGAATGGCTTAGAAAGTTTCCTAACAATGTCACTTTTATTAACAAAAGACTCTTCATCGGTTTCTGTAAAACGCATTGTGTTAGGTGCTCTTTTATAAAAAAATTCCGTGGCAACCGTCATCCATTATTGCAGTGATCCGAATTACGTAAAAGCGGAATGCGTCTTTGGTTTTCCCATAGACTTTCACTACAACAAATTCCCCTGCACTAAGCCCAGGAGAGTCACTGTTTGATTCAGATTCACTTTCTGAAATGTTGAAATCACTGCTGCTATCGTGTAGTGAAATTTGCGACGAGTCAGAAGAGGATTCATTTCGTGTTTCCTTGAGGTTGCTTCATTTTTCATCAAAAACATTTCTTACAGTTGCTCTATTTCTCCTAATGCTTTGCTTCCTTCTTTTGTCCTCAAATTTTTTTTCTTTTCTCCTTTTCTACCTTTTTCAAATGTTCCTTGTTTGGTGTTGAGGTAAGAAGTGTAGATTTAAGGCCTTTTCTAGTTCGTTTCCTCTTTTTTTGGATTATGGGTAACGGAATGATATCTGATGGTAAAGTTGCAGACAACTGTTCAGAATTTTCTTTAGAACATCCGGGCTGTTGGATCTCATTTTGTTTCGAACAACCAGGTTTTGGAGATTCGGGAACATTGGAAACAGAGGCTTCACCTGCTTGGTTTTCAACGATGTCAAAATGTTCTACTTCATTCTGAGATTCTGCGTTTTCTTCAAACACGATTTGTCTATGCACGTCTTCGTCATTGCTATCGACTGAGTCCATCTCCATTTCTTGCTCTGATACTGATGAAGGCAGAAAATCTTCCTCGGTAAAAATATTTTCATCGAGGGGGTAAATTCCTGTCATCTTAAATCCGTTAACAGCTTTTTCGATAGTAGCTGTCTTTTCATAGGCCTGCCTAAATAATCCAGCGACATGGTATTCTGTCACTACTTGACCCGGGTTTGATGTGATCCAGTTATCACACAAGTCATCATAATAGGCTTTCAGGGGTCTAAAAAAGTTCCTGTCGAGTGGCTGGGTGCGGTGGCTGCTATGTGGTGGAAGACTAAGCATGTGGATATTGTTCATTTTTGCGTAAGTAATGGCTTCCAGAGAGGTATGAGAAATATGGTTATCCAACATTAATAAAACAGGACTATCAATCGAAGGATTTGTATAGTTGCGGAAGTGCTCCAAAAAATCGAGAAATTTTAGTGAATTCATGTAGCCAGAATCTGTTACAGCCAGAGCAGAACCAGTTGGGGCATCCTTTATTAAGAGAGGATTTTGTCTTTTGCGTGCAAAGATGAAGAATGGTGGTACATAATGTCCCGTCGCACTCATAGAACACGCTACTGTCACAGTTTTTCCCTGCTCAGCAGCTACATTTTTGGCCACTTCTCTTTTGCCAGTGGGAGCTACATGTTTAGGTAATTTATTTGGGACAGTCTGGAAACCACTTTCGTCCATATTGTAGATTCTGTTTGTTGGGAATTTATATTTGTCAAGAACTGCTTTTAAGTTTGGAAAATATTGCGACAATTGATGTTTGTTAAATCCCATCGTCCTAGCTACACTGGTTTTTCGCGGAGTACGAAGTGAAAGACGATTTCGTTTCATGAATTGTCTTGTCCAGTCTCTCCCTGCTAATTTTGTTTCTTTTGAAAATGGATACGTGATGTCATTTCTTTTGGAGAATTGGAATGCCAGAAAACGGAGCGATTTTAGGGTAAGTCCATAAAAACGCAAGTCTAATGCTTTACAATGATCTAGTATTTCTTTCTCCTGTTGTCGAGTAAAGACACTTTTAAATCGACCTAACGATTCTACTCCACTACCAGCTTTAAGCCGCTTCCGAATAGTTGATTCATCATACCTAATTGTTCGAGCTATTTCCCTTATTGCTACACCTCTATCCTGCAACTGCCTAACCTGCCTTAAAACTTCTTCAGTCAGCGGCTTCAGGTTTTCTTTTTTTCGTTTGCAAGTCCTGAAAACAAAAAATTTGACATCTTGAAATACCGACAAAAAAAATACAGAAAGACAAAACAAAGGGGCAAAAGTCCGCATTGGACTTTTGCCCCAATAGATGTGCGGATTTTTACCCCAAAATGCATTATCTTCCTAGCAAGCGTCTACTAAAAAAATATAACCTCACTGGAATATATATCTCGATAAAACTGCTGTCTAAAAACCGAGATTTTCTGAGGAAATACTACGGTTTGCAACAAATAACGCAGGAATATACAAGCTTCACTTAAATATTCAGAAAAATTAGATCAAGCAATGAAAATTTAAAACTTACCTCATAATTATCGAAAGAGTTGCGGCAGAAAGCACGTATCTTTACAGTTACAGCGTCGGCGACATACTGACGGTTTCAATCTGTATTTGGTGTGATTTTCCTAATATTTCGGCCAAAAATGGCATGCGGATTTTTACCCCATGCGGACTTTTGCCCCCACCTACCCTAAGTCGCACTTTTTCTTTTCTAGTTCATTAGACAAAGACGTAGGTACGTGTAACCGAGTGTTCAGACCGAGGTTCAGCCGTTTTCCTAAGCAACCAGCACAGACAGCAACACTTCTGAGCTCCAACACTCCAATGCTATTTTATCTCTTTCTACTACCATTCTTGATTCAATTACGTATCTAGTAATTCGTAGTTCATACTAGGGGAAATGTTTTCATAATATGAAAAGACGCGCCACAAAACTACCATTTACCCTTAACAATGTACCATACGAGGAGCGTCTGTTGAGGCTAAAGCTGACTACTCTATGTCAAAGACGGAAGAGAGGGGATCTCATCGAGACCTACAAGGTTCTTCATAATCATTACTCGGTAAACTTATTTCACTACAATCACAATGAAAATCTTCGCGGCAACAGTCAAAAACTTCAGTGTGAGAGGTGCAATCGTCTCCCCAGGCAAAACTTTTTGAGTAATCGGGTAGTGCGGGAGTGGAACAACCTCCCAGATGGGGTGGTAACAGCAGTGTCAAAGAACAGTTTTCAAAATAGACTAGACTCTCTGTAATAACCCTTAAACCCAAAACAATAAAGCAAATCAAACAGACATTAAAACGTGCAACTTATCGGCTATGCCGCCTGTTGCTTCTAAACTAATAATAATAATAATAATAATAATAATAATAATAATAATAATAATAATAAACAACAAATATAAAATATAAGGCTTCACGTTCGATGCGCTCACAGTATACCGACATCGAATCCTTTCTTAATAAATCCATGGCGCAAACCCTTTATGTTTTCTACAATACTCTTTGTCCGTCCGCTAGCTAGTCAACACGTATTTCGGGAATAACATAATCCTAAGCCTTTTCTACAAGAAGCAAGTTGCAGGCCTACACATATAAAAATATTGGTTTGAAAATAAATGGTTTGAGAAATGCCGCAAAAGTGTATTTACGACGAAAAACGGGCCATCTATGAGCGACCTGCATACTAACTCTGTCGCTAAAATAGTCTTTCCCTTTGCCGATTGATTGGCGACATGACTGGTCGGTAACTTAAATTCCCTACTATATCGACTGTTGGTGCGGGAAAATTTAAAATCATAATAAGTTATGTTTGGAACAACAATCTTCTTATTTGTTGTTATTTGTTTGTATGTCCCGTATGCGTTCCTATACCATTCATCCGATAGCGATGAAACTTTGGTGAGTTGTTGTGCGCACGTCCGCGAAGGTTTCGGAATTAATAAAATAAGAAAATTTTTTTAAAAAAATTTATTATTTTGCATTCCAACGCATGGCGGGTACTCGCTATATAAAATTAACTTTTTAAAAATAAATTTATGCTAGAATGGCAACATTACACAATATTGAACATGAAATAATAGTTTATATTAAAGGATATTTTGTCTTTAAAATAAATGTGACCCATTCTTGATTATTGGTATAAAAAAGTACATTTTATAAAATACATTTATTGCAATGTTACAAACAAAAGTTTAAATTTCATAAAGATTTCCAACAATAGTTCTTTTGTTACCTTCAATGTAATTCAATCTTTACGTAATAATGAAATAATCACAAATATTTTAATAAAACAAAAATTTGTGTATCATTTAGGATGGTCAAAACCCACTAGATAGAAATATCAATACCAAAATCGATTGTACTACACTTGGACGTTAAAATATGCTCATTTCTGGGCTACAATAACATAAAAGATCTTTTACACGACTATTTAATAATAAAACAATCACTTTCATGTAATTTTTGAAAAATAATATTAAGTAGTCATTATTTACGAACAGTGAATAATTATTCATTATTCACGGTCAAAGTCATTACAAAATAGGCTGAACCATCGTCATAAAAATATTGCCAACAGAACGGGTCACAATCGTGAACTTAATCTATATTAAAAATTGGGTCTAATGTAGAAGCTGCAGCTTCATGGCTACTCCTCGTTGCGTCTGTAGGTTGAGTTAATAAAATATTATAGAACAGTGGCACCACATTTTACAAAAAAAAATATATAATCGTAAAACTTTAAGCGATAAGTTAGATAAACTTTCTGTAGTAACAATTTTAATGAAAATTAGGTATATTATGATCTGCCCCATTAATAAAAACTGATGGTGTATAATGTGGCGTGCCTCGCCTTTAGCAGCGGAGGGGGCACAACGATTTGGGTTGTCAAATTATTTTCCTCTTATTGGAGAGTATGTGGTCATAGTAGGCAGTGAATAATTACTTTCCTTTTATTTTTGGCGTTAAGAGTTTTTTCCAGTATTTATACGGAAGAAAATTCATATTATGTACAGATCATAAACCCCTATTAGGTAAGTATTTTTGGTAATAAAAAAGGGTTATCCACCTTTGCAGCAAACAGGCTGCGGTGGGTCTATATGTTATCTGCGCTTGATTGTGTCATCAAATACTTCGGGACAGAATTGTGCAAATTATTTATCACGTATTAAACAACCCTAAGAAATCATGCCAATTAAATCAAATTTATATTATTTGGATCAGAGCGATTCTTCGTACCTAAACCTTCTGGAACAGGAAAATATTCCTATAAATCTTAGACAAATTAAATTATTAGAAACGGCTCAGGACCCAGTCTGAAAAAACGATCCTGAACTAACCTAAACGAACCGTTTTGTGTTGTAAATTACATACTTTCAAAAAAGTGTTTTTTTTTATATGAATATCCCAAGTTTTTCGACACAATGTTTGAAAAAAATGTACTTCCTAAAAACATGTCTTCTTTAAAAAAATGTAGTTTCGAAAAGTAGTTAAAAAAAATTCGAAAAGTCGGTTTCCGAAAAAAAAAATGAAATCATTCCTATAGTTTTCGAATAGCTGTATTATCGAAAAAGTTCTCTTTTCTAGAAAATAGATTTTCGGTAAATCGTGCTTTCAAAACAAATATTTTCGAAAAATTTTCTATAGGTATCAGTCCAATTGGACAGAAGATATAAATAAAACATATGCAGGCCCGGATTGGGACAGGCGAGCGACCGAGAAAATCTCGGTGGGCCGCCGGCCCAAAGGGGCCGGTGAGGCCGAAGGCCTGGGCACTTAGCCTATATCCCACTTCGAAACTTCGAACAATAATATTTCCCAACCCCAAACATACACAGGAAAAACCTTGAAAACTATGTAAATTATTATTTATTATTTGCATATTAATGTACACTTATTTATTTTTTATATTAAATATTATATTTTTCAATATCATTTACCTCACGTGTGAAATTGAATCAAAATAAAAACATTTTTGGGGCCATCCGCAATGTGCGCAGGCCCGGATTGAAACAGGCGAGCGAGCGAGAAAATCTCTGTGGGCCGCCGGCCCAAAGGGGCCGGTAAGGCCGAAGGCCTGGACTTAGACTCTATTCCACTTCGAAACTTCGAATCATAAGATTTCTCAACCCCAAACATAAAAAGGAAAAACCTTGAAAGCGATGTAAATAAGGAATATTCACATATTTTTGTATTGCATAAATCGTTTAAGGAAGTCATTACAAACCCCAAAAAAATATTTTGAAGAAAATTACTAGGATAATTTAGCTACAAAAAATATTTACTTTTCGGTATAATTTATAAGAATTTAAAAAGCAGTAATCTATCTATCCCTAATTAAAAATGACGTCAGGAGATCAGCAAAAATAAGTGCCAATCTACATGTTAACGTAAAGCTTAACCTAAAGTCGAACAGGTTTGTTTTTCTCGGAAACAGTCAGAGGGAGAGAAATCTATTTTTTGGATTGATAGAGGAATAGTTCAACTAGCTTCGGTAAAAAATTCAGTTATACAGGATGTTTCGTTTTGCAGCTATTAACGTCAAAGTCGAAATTTCCGCGATTTCCGTTGAACTCGGGTACAGGTCGCAAAAGTAACTTTTTAGAACATTTAATATGATTAATAACATACCTGGAAAATTTTGAAAGCGGCATTAAAAAGCAACTTTGGATTCCTGCATGTGCGACATTACTAAAAAAATATTCTTTTTTTCAATAATCTGACAAAGTTGGATGATATGTTTGGATATTCCTAATGTATAATAGTTGTGTAATCTTATGTATGTGACAACTACCCCATATTTAGGCATTTTTTAAAAACCACACCAAACTTTTTTCTTCGACTGGGACGACGGTTCTTTAAAATTCCATAATATCGAATTATGTAAGTAAACTTCACAAGTATTTCCTCTAAAATTGGGAATTTTAGAGGAATTTTTTATAGAACATATGAATTTTTAAAGTTGGACTTATTTTCGCATCTTTTTTTATTGCTCTCAGAAAAGTCAAGTTTTCGTTTAAAAAGGAAGTACTTTACGGTGATACATTTGAACTAGTAAACGACTAAACTCCAGATATTTTGCGAATAATCTAGAGACAAAACAAATTAAAATTCGATAGTCGCTGTTTTGTCCTATGTCCACGAAATATCAAATCCGTTACACTGTGCGACGCAATCGCGTTCAGTGCTGCCCATGCCCATCCAACTTTCCCCACTTCGAGTGTCCAAAATACCTGCACTGGCCTTAAATTACCCGCGACACTGAAAAACCTAAATATTTGTTAAAAGGATTTTTGAAAAAAATGATATTTTATGTTCTGATATTAGGATATAAATTTACAAGTCGAAACTGTAGGTAGAAGGTAGAACATTGTTCCACATTTGACAATTTGTTGTGGGTGTTTTTTAAATAAAGTCAAGCGCAAGATGTAATAGATTTTATAGTCGAAAAAAGTGACACAATGAGAAAACTTCTTAGTTATTAACTGTGATTATTTTCACAATCACATTTTATTTTTATTGTTTAAGGCTAACAGAGTATTCTTCTATTTTTGGGGTTTCTGCTTTGTATATTGTTTTGTTTGTAAATCATAGGAATACATTTATATTCAACAAAATATGTACTTAAAATTAAACGTCTTGAACTCGTTTGTATTGTATTTGCCTCCGAAGAGTCCCAAGGAGGCCGCGTCGACTGGAGGCCGGTCTGGACTCAGCTCGGTAAAAAAAAATCTGCCAATCCGGCCCTGATTACATATGCAACAATATTGGTAAGTTAAGATGACAAACCGTTCTGTTTTCGCAATGACAGGTATAGATATTTTGTCCAAACAATAAAAAAATAATGTCGCATAACTAAGTGAAAAATGAATTACATTAGGGCAGTATTTAAATCCAAGCATTCGATGGCATCAGTTGTGTTTTGTCATTTTTCTTATGAATGTATTAGAAAGGGAGAGAACGATCGAGTTAATGGCTGAACAACCTCGCCTTTAGTCAATGTAAACTCTGTACCATCGCGTGACAAAGTAATGTCAACCGCCCAAGATAGATCCTGAGTACTATTTGCCGCGTCTGTGGTGTGAGTTTACAGATGTAAATATACAAGGTATTGCAATATTGCAAAACTATACAGAAAAAATTTTGGAGATGATTTTTTTGTCAAGAATACCAAAAGTTTCCTATTGACATTGGAAACCGCTTAATTTTAGCGATATACATAGGACGTGGCCTGGACCTACAGGGTGGTGCAACCAAGATGGGGTGGACGATTGTGACTAAACGGAGAGGAATTTCGAAAAATTTTTTTTTGGATATTATCGATAGTCAAACACGCTATGTTTTAAAATTATAGCCATAATACAGGGTGGTCCGAAAAACTCGTGGCGAACCAAACTTGTATTTTTTTAAATGGGACACCCTGTATATAATGGTTCCAATTGATTCTCCTGTTCGTTACGATCATTTTGATATAGGGTTTATTGGGTCTAAAATTTATAGTAAGGGAATGGGACGCGGTTAAAGTTGAAAAAATGCTCACAGTTCGGCCATTATTAAAAAGAATTTGAAACAGTTATGGAAAAACCAAGTATTCCATAAAACGTTACAGGGAGGAGGGAGAGGGGAAGGAGAAAAATGAGAGCTGGCCATTTGGTTTCAACCAGAGCCATTAATTAAAAAAAAAAAATTAAAAAAAAATTAAAAAAAAAAAAAACGTTCCATATCCTTGAATACATTAATCGCTTGCAATTTGTTTAAAATTATTCACTGATATACAGGGTGGTCAAGATTTGCAAATACGCCCTGGACTCATTTTTTTTAAATGGAACACCCTAGATATTTTATTTTCATGTTAAAGATAACATTACTAGCTTTCAAAAAATACCATACATGATGCCTTTCTGACCAACAGTTTTTTAGTAAACTAGCCGTGAAAGCAAAATTTCTTCATTCTAATACGATTATACTGAATTTACGTTGTTTATTATTAAATATCTAATATTAGGCCATGACACTATCATAAATGAAACAAAAGATTGACGAATTTGTCAAAGCTACTGCCGCATAATCCATTATTTACAAGTTAATGTGAGGTAAGAAAACTGAGACCCGAAATCTTTACATGCTTATTAGAGATATTTCAAAAAAGTGAAAATATTGTTTTTAGGAAATGTAAAGTAATTAATAAACCAGTTATAAACAAAGATAATCAGTTATCAGTATTAGGTATTAATAGTGTAAGAAAATTATTTAAGCAAAAACAGAACATCTTTTAAAATTATTTAGTTATGTGTTATGTACTTACTTGTCAACCTAATTTAATATAAACAATTAAAAAAGCTCATAAAAGGTGTTCAACTAAACCACCATTTTGCTGAAGGCACATTTCGAGTCTATCCATAAGTGAAAGTTTCACGGTTCCCAAAGTCTGTTCTGAAATGTTGCGAAAACTGTTTCTGATTCTCGTCTTCATATCTTTCACTGTGGTTGGAACCTATTTATAGACTTCTTTTTTAACATGCCCCCATAGAAAAAATATAGTGGTGTTAAGTCGGGTGATCTGGCTGGCCACTTAACTGGTCCACCTCGCCCAATCCAACGATCTGTCTTCCAATTATCGACAAAATATCTTACATTCCTATGGTAATGCGGGGGCGCTCCATCATATTGAAACCATAAGGATCCGCTTACCATTAGAGGTAAATCTTCAAGCAATACTGGCAACTCGTTTCTCAAAAAGTTGTTTATAACTGGTTTATTAATTACTTTACATTTCCTAAAAACAATATTTTCTGTTTTTTGAAATATCTCTAATAAACATGTAAAGGTTTCGGGTCTCAGTTTTCTTACCTCACCTACGCTTAACTTGTACATAATGGATTATGCGGCAGTAGCTTTGACAAATTCGTCAATCTTTTGTTTCATTTATGATAGTGTCATGGCCTAATATTAGATATTTAATAATGAACAACGTAAATTTAGTATAATCGTATTAGAATGAAGAAACTTTGCTTTCACGGCTAGTTTACTAAAAAACTGTTGGTCAGAAAGGCATCATGTATGGTATTTCTTGAAAGCTAGTAATGTTATCTTTAACATGAAAATAAAATATATAGGGTGTTCCATTTAAAAAAAAATGAGTCCAGGGCGTATTTGCAAAACTTGACCACCCTGTATAACAGTGAATAATTTTAAACAAATTGCAAGCGACTAATGTATTCAAGGATATGTAACGTTTTATGGAATACTTGGTTTTTCCATAACTGTTTCAAATTCTTTTTAAAAATGGCCGAACTGTGAGCATTTTTTCAACTTTAACCGCGTCCCATTCCCTTACTATAAATTTTAGACCCAATAAACCCTATATCAAAATGAACGAACAGGAGAATCAACTGGAACAATTATATACAGGGTGTCCCATTTAAAAAAATACAAGTTTGGTTCGCCCCGAGTTTTTAATTTTAAAACATAGCGATAATATCCAATAAAAAAAATTTCGAAATTCCTCACCGTTTACTCACAATCGTCCACCCCATCTTGGTTGCACCACCCTGTATATAGAAGCACGTTTCGCAATAACCGCAGTTTTCTCAAAAACAGAACTTTTTCGATAATACGAAACGAAAACTAGGAATATTTTTTAATTTTTTTTTCGGAAACCGACTTTTCGAATTTTTTTTAACTACTTTTCGAAACTACAGTTTTTTAAAGGAAACATGTTTTTAGGAAGTATATTTTTTCAAACATTGTTTCGAAAAAATCTTCGGATATTCATATAAAAAACACTTTTTTGAAAGTACCTATGTAATTTACTACACAAAACGGTTCGCTTAGGTTAGTTCAGAATCGCTTTGTCATTTCTTAATTCACATTTTCTGAGCCAGTGGAGTTTATAATTTAAATTTACAAAAAACTATGTTTTCTAAAAAATATATTTTCGGAAAATGTATTTTTGAAAGATTCTTTTAAAAAATATATTTTCGAAAAAAATTTGTGGATCCATTTCCGAGAAAGCATCATTCGGAAAAAATTACTTAATTTACCATCAAAAAAGATGTTTGTTTAAAAAAAAACAACAAAGCAGTGAGTGATCTTAGTTTACACGCGACAGGATAAGTTGTTTGATGAATATGAAAGGGTAAATATTGTAGCATTTTTTTACTAATGCCTTTTGCTTATTTGGGGTGATATACGAGTCCTTACGGAAGCACAGTTTTTCCAAAACCAATTTTTCCAATTTTTTTTTTAAAGCAGTTTTCAAAAACATTTTTTCAGAGAACATCTTCGAAATTAAATTTTTTCGGATATTAATTTTTTCAAGCAACGACTTTCTGAAAAAGTTATTTACGAGAAAGTTACGTACTTATAAGGAAACCTGATCAAACCCAAAAAAAGGTTCATTTAGGATCTTTTTTCGTCTTTTTTTCATTAACATTTTCCAAGCTACTAGAGTTCATAATTTAATTTTCTAAATACTGTTTTCAAAAACATATGTTTTCGGAAAATGTACCTATTTTTTAAAAATAACTTGTTGAAGACTTTTTGAAAAAATGTATTTTCGAATCAGTTTTTTTGATAAAATATTTTCAAAATATTTCATAATTTCGTTTTCAAAAAGGCATCTTTAAAATAGCTGTCGTCAGGACATTTTTTAAAAAAATGTACTGCCAAAATATGTGTTTTCGAGAAAATATTTTAGAAAAATTTTGTTTTCCCGTTTTCGAAAAACCTGTTTTTTTTTTAAATTACTTTCAAAAGAGATGTTTAAATCCGCGCCTGTTAAAACACCGTTTCTATGCGGCGGACACGTGTGCCCCCTAAATTTTTGTAAACCAGGCGCCGTGCGCCTATGCCTACACTGTTGGTTAATGTGGCGCAATGGTGGAGTCCTTCTGGGGTGGCGAGGTGTGAATGTGAATGCCAATGTAATTTCTGAAGCTATAAGCATCACACACATCGATCTCAAAATGATTCCGCTTTATTGCAACCACAAAACGTACCACTATATATGTTTTGTGTGTGATTGCAACCCGTTTTACCTGAAGTGATTGACGGCATCGTAACATAATCAATCATTAGATTCGTATGACGCAGTCCTGAATCCATGACCTTTATTACGCGAAAACACACCTTCACATCTGACAAGAAAATTTCATGGCTGTCTCAAATTTTTTAAATTTTGATGGTTATAAGCTTATCGCCATGGTAACCGAAATTAAGACAAGTTATCAGCACAGGTATAAATGACCAGTTTTATCGCGAATAAAATAATAAATAGTAATTAATAATCTAGAATCATGACTAAAGGAAGTGTGCATTATTGTGAACTAAAGCAAGATACTTTCGGTTTACCCAAATTACCTCCAAATGCTTCTTGGTATCGAAAATTTGGCAGAAAGATAAGAAAATTCCTGACCCTAAACCCGAACTCCACCAATTCAAAGAGGTTTTTTAGGAATAGATCTACAATGATCAATGAACAAAAAAGACATCTTCAAGGTGCTCCTTTTGTCATTCATCCGTTTAGTACTGTTAACAGGGTGAGAGAGACAATTTTTTGTGTCTTGTGGACGGCAGAAATGATACTGTCGCCTTTTTATATGAGTTTTATGCAAGTAACCAGGGTAAGAATAACATAAAGCTATGGACAATTGTTTTTGTAGTTCCCTTTTCAATACTATTTTAATTTTTATAACACTTCCAAAATATTTTAGAAAGTTGTTGCAAAATTCAAAATGTTATACCTAGTTAAAAATTTATGGGTATTTTTTTATTTGACTCAAATTAAGAACGTGGCGTCCTCTTCAGCCGTTTTGCGAGCTACTATAACGGGAAATGTTTTCGTTTCGTCTTTGTCTTTATTATCGTGTAATTTAGCATCTTTTTCAATTTTGTCGTCTAGCGAGTCCCTCTTCCCCGTTAAAACCAGCTGATTGCAGCTGGCTTCCCTAATTTCAGTCGGCAATGGTGCCTCAAATTAAGGAAGCCAGCTGCAATCAGCTTCTTGATTACAAAGTCAGCGCCTTAATAACAAATTGCTCTACCAAGAACTTATGGGTTTTTAGGTATAGTTTGCTTTATTGAAAAGGTGATACAGGACTGTGACACTTTAGAATTAAATAACGTAAAACCTGCTGCATGCAACATAAAAATTGTTTTATTATTTATGTACCGAATGTACAGTGATATTCAAATAAAAGTGAACTGGCCTTATAACTTTTTTATTTTTACAGATGGGAACAAATGTCAAGTATGAAAGTTCTCGGGATTTCTATGGATCATTCATATAATATTGTCACGTATGGGCCTTAGGGGTTTATAAAATAGGCTGCGGTTTACCAAAACACTTGTATGATTTATTCAGGTACACAAACAATGCACTTACGTAACTAAACTGGATAGCGTAGGGGCAGCTTCTTGCGGGGCGTTGGGGTAGCAACTTGACTTATCTGACGCTCATGGCATCGGTGCCAAACGGCACCGATGGATCCGTCGTACCGGTACTAACTACGGGCGCACTACCACGGATCCCCTTGCATCCCGCAGACCTGCTATTTATATGAATCCCTCAAGAACAGTTTATACATACAGTACAAACTGGTCAGGGTTCATAAAATAAAGGCGAGGCCAGCGATATGCAATTGCAGCACGTAGAGTGGTTTCCGAAATGTTAAATAAATAATATAGAAAATATGTAGAAATTTGGAAGAAATGACGAATAGACGAATACATGGGAAAATATGACAATATCTTATCAGCAAGACAATTCAGCATCGAATAAAGAACAATATTATAAAAAATAGATTTTATCGCTTATTTTCAATTGGATGGTGTAATTTTTTATCATATTTTTGGATTCTAGGAGAAGTGCTAGACATATTTTATGTAACATACCCTATGCGGATTTCAATCGTTTTTGAAATATTTCGAATTAAAAAATGTTTCGCATAAATATACTTTAAACGTAACTATCCAGGTTGCGAACGAAATATCTGCTGCCTTTTTAAATTTTCTTCGTAGGTAAATCAAAGTTAATGTCAAGGTTGACAATAATACTTTAGTCACCGAGAATTTATAATTTTATTTTTATGCAAAATGAGAGATACAAAATGTAAACATAATTTTTAAAAAATAACAATAATGGTAAAGCGGCTCAAATGTTCATGTTTGGTCGCATGAAAATCCCTTTACCGTCGAAGATATTGCTTTTCAGAGGCTTAATTCAATCAATGTTTGGTGTGGGATATTGCAAAATAAAATTCTAGGACCGTTGTTTTTTCAGGAACATTAACTGGCCAGCGCTGACTTATTTTTTTTAGAAAATGAAATCGGAGATATTCTCCACGGATTTCCACTTGAAGAACGTCGACATATTATTATATGTCAACAGGGCGGAGCGCCTCCCCATAATGTAATTGAGGTTCGCAATTTTTTAAACCATCAGTTCAACGAAGGGATCGGTAGATATGGAACGTTACATTGGCCTGCAAATAGCCCAGACCTCACACCTTTAGATACTTTTCTTTGGGGTCATTTGAAAAATGTCGTATACAGCAATCATAATGAAAATATTGAAGAAATTCAAAGGAAGGTGAGAAATGAAGTATGAAATCTGAACGAAAATGATGCTGAAAATTTTATAAACACACTTCAGAGTTTCAGAGGCAGAGAAGAATGTATGAAAAGTGCGACGAATTAAATGGCGGGCATGTAAAAATTTCTTTTGATATTTATTCGCCAACGTTAACATTTACCTGTTTATAATTTATTTGTTACTGTTTATAATCACTGGTTATTGCTTTCAAATATTAATAACTAATAAAAATCAACATTTATAGATAAGAATAACTCATTTTGCATAAAAATAATATTATAAATTCACGGTGACTATAGAATTATTGTCAACCTTGACATTAACTTTGACTTACCTACGAAGAAAATTTAAAAAGGTAGCAGATATTTCGTTTGCAACCTGGATAGTTACATTTAAAGTATATTTATACCAAAAAATTTTTAATTTGAAATATTTCAAAAACGATTGAAAAACCTCATAGGGTATGTTATACAAAATATGTCTAGATCTTCACCTATACTATATTTTTTTTATTCGATGCTGAATTGTTTTGCTGATAAGATATTATATGAATGATCCATAGAAATCCATTAACACAATAAAAAGTTATAAGGCCTGTTCACTTTTATTTGGATATCCCTATTCTGTCGTCATCACAATGGTACTATATTTGAGGGGAAGGGGGCGGGGAGTGGTGGCACGGGGACGCTCTCTGCTAAAACATGACTTAATTAATAATGTTTTTTAGAGATATCGTATGAGCCATAAGCAAGAATTTGAATATGACGCATTTTATAAGTTTTATAAATATTGCATGTCACCTTTGGAAACTATGATAGTTCTGACCTTTTTCGTAACAGGATATATAAACAATAAAACAAAAGAAATTGTTATCGACCCGACTAAAATTGTAAAAACGTATTTAAATACATATTACGTAACGGATATTATCATGTGCATGAAATTTGGAATCTTTTCAGAGGTTACAAGAATGATGTATTTAATGAATATGTTTTGTATGGTAAGGTAAGTACGAGTATTTTCCGCCTATTTTAGCTCGGGTTAAGATTTGTGCTATACATTTATTTTTGAGTTTCTTCGCGTTTCTTACAGGGGTGGATGGGGTAGAGTAAACCGGCCCGGGAGACCATTAGCACCGCATTAGGTCCGAGATGTTCGTTGTTTTTTTACCACCACCGTCCAGGACGGGGCCGCCCGATCCGTGCCGTAGGCATTCGGCCCTTCGGGAAATCTACCAAAGTCTCAGCCGGCCCATCCGCCCTGGCTTCTTATAAAGGAAAAACATAACATAACATAATATTTTTTTCAACAGTAAAATTACAATTATTTTCACTGTACGTTCCAACATAAAAATGAAAAGTTTTTAAAACATAAGTGGTCAACTAGGAAAATTAAATTAAAAACCTCTCTTAAGCTTTGTGAATAAGATTGGTAATTCTTTGCAGCCATGAACAACCAAAGAATTATAACTGTAAGTACCAGTTTTTTTGTAGAAAGTTGATTGGATTTATTAACGAAAAAGAGATAATTTTTACTAGAATTTGATACCCATTCTTCCATGGCGTCTGCATACAGCATAGGAACCCCGCAATTTACTAAAAAGTTCTATAATTATTTGGAACAATGGAAACACCATCGTAGACCACGAATCTGAAACTAGTTTTCGGCGGTCTCTGACGGTTTTTACCAAAAAACAAAAATTTGCTTTCAGGTTCAGGTTAGGGATTTCTATGAATTTATTTAAATTTTTTCAGTCACTTAAACACGTAACATTCTATACAAGTCATAACACACTATTATTCTGAAACATATTTAAGCAAATTTATATAAAAAAACAACATTAAAAAAGAAAGAAAACATTAGAAAACCTAATAAAGGTAAACACGCAACCCGTAATACACATAGTTCATATTTCTCATGTGAAGATGCCAAGTGTACAAATCGTTTTTTCCACAAATTTTATCAGGCAACATTTTTTTAACAAATAAATTCATTTCTTTTTTTATTCCCGTTCCCCCCACGCACCAGCATGCAGGTAATGATTTCTTTCGTTCATTAGGATTTTGGGTAATTCGGAATAATGGAAACACCGAATTTTTTGATGAAATTTTGATCGGGTTTGCTCAGGTTTGATATTTTGTAGAGACATATGTATCACATTTGCCCATGCTCGAGATTTTGAGTAGTATATATGAGATTAGCAATTATGTATATATAAAACTTAACACAATAACAGGCGCTAACCTGAGTGAATGCACCTTTTATTGTCAGTTCATTAAATAAAAATTTAAAAGAGTAAACAATCTGGACTTTAATCGGGCTGCGTCTATGGACTAAATTAAAAAAAACAAAAGTAGATTTTTAATAAATCAAATATACTACTTTTTAGTTATATAGCTGTATTTGCTAAAACGCTCAAAATATTTGGGATTCCAATGCATATACAAACAACAGGAGGTCTCGAAGTTAAGAAAAATATATTTATCTGTTTTACGATGTACGTATACCTATAAAATGTGGTTTGGTAAATACATCAAGGCAATTTGAATTTTTCTCTGATATTAAATTATTTTGTGATGGTGGCCAAAGATGAATTTGTGATTTCAAAGATATGTATTGTAATATGCCGATATTATTTAATTGAATTTCATTTTTTGGCTATAATGTAGCTTAACTTAGTGTTAAATATTACAAAAAAACTTATTCTCCCAGCTTTAACAAGACTTTTTAAAAAAATATCCGAAAATCTCTTCTGAGACTTTGTGTGTTAAACTACCCCCAATATTGTGCTTCATTATGCCGTTCGTTGCATTTCTGCCCCAATCTGCACCCTAGTTATTTAATTTTTTTAGATGTCTTTTACGAAGCACTAAAAAACATAATGTTCGAAGAATGGTATGTAAGCCACCAAAATTAATTATTTATAAAAGGTTTATCCCGGATTAGTTTGGCTTTCTTAGGCATCTGTGAGGATTATGTCAAAGTTATTTGACTTTAAAGCAACATAAACCATAAAATTTCACGGTTGATACTTTTGACGTAAAATTTATTGGATAGTTTTACAAAACGGGAATTAACAGTGTGTTCTTTAATTTGAAGTAAAAAATTTATAAAGTCACATATAGGACTAAAAGTGCGAAATATGTGACAAATGTGTCACCAATGTTCCAAATATGCATAAAACTGGCATTAAGAGAAATATATGCATAAAAACCGAAAATAAGCAAAAAGGCACAAAAAAATTAACCACTCGCGTCCATTTGTTGTAATGTATGTAACATGTTTATCAAAATAACTCTGCCATCAAAAATCACTTATGGTATAATCGCTAGAAATCCGCGCTCTAGTCATAAATAGTGTCTAGGCAAAATAACAAACCTGAGCAAACCCGAGCAAAATTTCATCAACAAATTTGGCGTTTCAATTAATTCGAATAATTATCGAATTTGATGTTTGATGCGTGTTAAATATTAAAAAAAATGTTTTTGGCCAAGTTGGACAGGATGGTAATTTAAATTTGCTGTGCTTAGTTTTTACTTCTAAATCCTAATTTAAAATTTTTTAAGGAAAAATAAGTAGACGTGGCAGCACTGCACAAAACAATAGTGTTGACAGGTGGACAAATAATGGCGACTAATAGCGATTTAAAATGGAATTTTCGAAAGAAAAAAGCAATTTTATTAGCCATTTTTGCCTGAAAAAAAAGATAAATTACTTAAAAATTTACAGATGTGTTTAAGTGAAACTGTCAAAATTTAAATTCATAGAAAAACCTAACCTAAAAGCTATATTAGACCGTCGGAAACTGATTTCAGATTCGTATTTCCGTTATTCCGAATAATTATCAAAAGTTGTAATAAATCGTCATTATAAACCTACGACTTATATTATTTATACGATTTATTTGGCTTCCGAATTATTGTTATCTTGGAACTTGTTGCTAAAATGAATTAAGTTCTATTATTCCGGAAAATACATCTTTAAATTACCCTTTTCTTCATAGGTTTGCGAAAAAATTCAGAAATAAATTTAATGTATAAAACTAAATGATCTTCTTACGTTTATCAATTTAAATCCTTGACTGTCCAATTAAACCGGCCTTAACGATAGTGAATTTGGTCGAAAATTTTTCTAAATATACTAAGTCATGATTAAAGTTTTGCAAATGGGGGTAATTCCAGAGACGGCTCTAACCCAGTTGGAAATAAAATTAGGATTCGATGTGAAAATAAAATACAAATATTTATTTACCCACATTGTGTTATTTGAAAGTGCGAAATACGAAAATACTATACAGGGTGTCTGAAAAGTCTTAGCATGGGCAAATATCTTTACTATTAATAAAGATAGAGACACCAAATTTTAGTTTTATCTTATTGGTTAATAAATCTAATTTTTATGTAATTTGACTTTTACAATCCCCTTGGTGGGTTACGCTAGGGAGTTGAGGTCAAAAATTTTAAATGCAACCCAATGCCGTGTGGTAGGTACCTCATTTTATAGGTCTTTTCTCAGATGTTACTTCCAAATCGGGCTTTATTACTGCCAAGAAGTTCATGGTGGCCATTCTAAACAACTTTTAACGTAATAAGAAAGGCAGTCACTGTTGGTCTGTTACCAGAGGCGTCGATGCCGAAAAGAAGTACATACGGTATTTGACAGAAATAATTTAATTCATGGGCGTTGCCGTGATTGTGTGAAATAAAAAAAAACGGTTGAGTGCAAGTTCGACTCGCGCATAGAGGGTTCCGTGAGACATACAATATTGTGAATTTCTCACAGGACGCAAAAGTCTCAATAACTATGGTAAGGCTAATGCTTGAATAAATAAGAAGAGGCGGCCATGCCGGAAATAAGTCAGTGCGTAATATAACTGATTAGTAAGGCTGGCACGGTTGGTCACAATGTCACATAGTTAAGAATGTTCAAAAAAGTAAGACGTTATAAAATCGTAAAAATATGTTAAATACGTAGTTGTAGTTTTACTATTGGAGATATATTCTTGAAAGTGGGTAGGTTTGAATGTAGACACCAAAGTACATCCCCTGAAATTTCGTGCGCATGTCTCGCCCTCTTAGTTTGCGCTTGGTACGCATTTTAGTCCACTGCGCAGATGGCAAATAACGAAAAATAAAGTCGAAATAAACTTGGGAAAAAGTTATAAAGTTACATGCGTAGTGGTACCTTGCCTTTTGGGAATATGTTCTTAAAAGTGAATGGGTTCAAATGTAGACACCAATGTCCATCTCCTGAAATTCCGTGCGCATGTCCAGCACGCTCGGTTTGCACGTGGTACGCATTGTGGTCCACTGCGCAGATGGCAAATAACGAAAAATAAAGTCGAAATAAACTTGGGGAAAAGTTATAAAGTTAAATCCGTAGTGGTACCTTGCCTTTTGGGAATATATTCTTAAAAGTGAATGGGTTCAAATGTAGACATCAATGACCATCTCCTGAAATTCCGTGCGCATGTCCAGCACGCTCGGTCTGCACGTGGTACGTATTTTGGTCTACCGCGCAGATGGCAAAAAACGAAAAATAAAGTGGAAAAAAACTTGGGAAAAAAGTTATAAAGTTAACTACGTAGTGGTACCTTGACTATTGGGGATATATTCTTAAAAGTGAATGGGTTCGAATGTAGACACCCAAGTACATCTCCTGAAAGTGCGTACGCATGTCTAGCATGCTCGGTTTGCGCGTGGTACGCATTTTGGTCTACTGCGTAGATGTCAAAAATCTAAAAATATAAAAACGACAAATGAAGAAGTAAAGTTGGAAAAAAGTTAGAAAAAAAGTGCCCCACAAAACAAAAAATAGCAGCGCAGACTGATGGTACTGTATGGCACAAGAGATCGACTAATGGTCGACTTGTGCCCCGCCCGAATATACGATTTACGATTTATAATTTTTATAGGCTTGCCATTTAAAAATGAATTAAAATACGGGAGTTGCGGTAAAATGTTTCTTTTTTGAAGACGAAGAAGAGGCCACCCGGCATAGGTTTGTATTCAAAATTTTTGACGTCAACTCCCTAGCGTAACCCCCCAAGGGGGTTGAAAAAGTCAAATTACATAAAAAAGTAGATTTATTAACCAATAAGATACAACTAAAATTTGGTGTCTCTATCTTTATTAATAGTAAAGATATTTGCCCATGCTAAGACTTTTCAGACACCCTGTATGGTATTTTCTTATCTCGAACTTTCAAATAACACAATGTGGGTAAATAAATATTGGTATTTTATTTTTACATCGAATCCTAATTTTATTTCCAACTAGGTTAGAGCCGTCTCTGGAATTACACCCATTTGCAAAACTTTAGTCATGACACACATATAGTACATGCGCGCCATAACTTAACATATTGTGACAAAATTATAACAACTTATTTACAACGGACTTCTACATCTTTGGTTTCTAGCAGGAGCGTATTCATCGGTGGAAACTCTCTAGTTTACTTAACCATTATGTAAAATCTCAAATATATGATTTTAGGGCTGGAACATTATTCTCCTGCTTGAGACAAATCGTACTTAACTGCAGGATGCGCGAAGAGGTATATGACTGTGTACGACTTTTTGTAATAACCTTACTAATTCTCAATACATTTACTTGCTTCTTTTACTACATTCCATGGGTTTTAATGAAAGAGGAGTTTCCACGTAAGTCATGGTAAGCATACATAATATGTATCTACGACGATTGGAATACTTGTAACCTACTTTTCCCTCAGGATCCTCTCGTTACATCTTTACCAGGTAATCTAAATGTTCTGACCTGGGCACTGCAGCCCTTATTAGCCGCTCTTAGCACAAGGGTGATCAAAGGTCAAGGGGGTCCCTTTTTGCATGTTAGTCCTTGTTCATTACTCTCCACACAGTGTCAGTAGGATCGAAGGAAATAGTCTAGTCAACAAGTTCAAAATCGTGTTAATTCTTGATAAAGGTCCTAAAAATATGTACGATAGCTCATTGGATTCGGAATGACGTCTAGAAAAATATATTCGAAGGATTTTACTGCATGATAAAACTTGCAAAAGGTATTAACAAATTAAGATGAAAAAAAAGGTGTTTCGTTTTTTGGCAATTACTCAAAAACTATTAATATTTAAGAAATTTAAAAAAAAAGATTCATAAAGAGGAGAAAAGTTCCAAAAAAAGTCCCGACTCCCGGAACTCTACCTCCATTATTTATAATTTTAATTTAGTGCTGAAAATAGGGCCCCGCGCGGCCGATACAGCATGGCCGCGCTACCGCTCAACAGAGTCTATTACATAAAATAATTTTTTTATAGAGTTAAATATCAATAGAAAAATTTTAAAAAATTATGGTGTCATCAGAACACTTTAAAGAATAAAGTCCCGTTGGAAAAAAGATTTTTGTTGATTTTTCAAAACGTTATACTATTGTTAACTAAGTAATTTTTCGTGGGGCTTTCATTTTTACACAAGACAGTATAAAAGTTTAAATAATTGGCCTATAAATTTTTGGCTTCTTGGAGCTCTTCTTATATATATACTTAAAAAGACCACGTTATAAAAGCATCTTAAATTTGTGTATTTTGTTTATTATAATTTTTGAGACAAAAATGTCAAAAAAATCTTCAATGTTTCTAAACAAAAGCATGTAATAGCTAATCAACAATAGTTACAAACTTCATTTTGAGCTCATTTTAAGGAGTAGTTAATCCTTGATAAAAATGACCGGAATGTTGATTATCGTATCTCTAATAGTTGTATGAGTTATGGTAATTTGTTACTTGACAAGTTATGTGACCAATTAAACTTTGGTATCGTGGAGTATTCGAAATTAGTGTAAAAAATACAAATTTTTTTTTACAAAATACACAAATTTAAGATGCTTTTATAACGTGGTCTTGTTAAGTATATATATATATATATATATATATATATATATATATATATCTATATATATATATATCTATTATATATATAGGTATATACGAACAGCTCCAAGAAGCCCAAAACTCTATAGGCCAATTATCTTAAACTTTTCATACTGTCTCTTGTAAAAATGAAAGCCCACGAAAAATTACTTAGTTAACAATAGTATAACCTCTTTGAAAAATCAAAAAAACCCTTTTTCTTACAACGGGACTTTATTCTTTAAAGTGTTCTGATGCCACCATAATATTTTAAAAATTTTCTATTGATCATCTAACTCCTACTAAAAAAATTATTTTATGTAATAGGACTCTGTTGAGCGGTAGCGCGGCCATGCTGTATCGGCCGCGCGGGACCCTATTTTCAGCACTCAATTAAAATTATAAATGGAGGTAGAGTTCCGGGAGTCGGGACTTTTTTTTGGGACTTTTCTCCTCTTTATGAATATTTTTTTAAATTTCTTAAATATTAACAGTTTTTGAGTAATTGCCAAAAACGAAACACCATTTTTTTCATCTTAATTTGTTAATAACTTTTGCAATTTTTATCGTGCAGTAAAATCCTTCGAATACATTTTTCTAGATGTCATACCGAATCCAATGAGCTATCGTACATATTTCTAGGACCTTTATCAAGAATTAACACGATTTTGAACTTGTTGACTAGACTAAAATCCAGGAACCTTGATCCATCAAAAGGTGTTAATTGGACGCCAGACTGTGACAAATTTGATTAAGTGGATCAAAGTCCCTAGATTGGCCCACAGTCAAGCTGTTTCCTTCTCACTTTCTCACACTGAAAATCAAACTACCTGTTTACCCACACACATATTGTAAACAAAAAAAAAACAATAAACAAAATTTACAATTGCTTACCGTCGCACATGGACCGAACCCACTAGCTATCTTCTGTTGACACACTGTCATTTTTCTATTCACTTTAGGTGTCACATACAAATTAAGTACAAAACCCTGCAATCTTATTGATCACTTATAAGTCCTGAGTACTGTCAGCGTACTAGGTAACTATGTATATTGTCCTGCAGACACCACATAAAAAGCTATACTGTGTGATATGAAATTCACTGCATATATTTGAATGAGTGACTCCTGGGTTAGTCTACAGACATACCCAATACGTTTTTCCCTCAAATCGCGCACTTTTTTATTTTAAAAATACCCTAAACCATCCAAAGTTTCTAAGCATGGTGTCATAAGCTCTAATATTATAAAGAAAAAATAAATGATCTAGCCGGGACACTGCTAAACTTAAATATTATCTTGGCATCTAATTTTTTTTTATTAGTTTTAACTAATCCAAAGTATTTTTAATTCCACAGACGCATTTTACCAAAAATATAGAGGTATTTTAATTTAATAGCAATTTTTTTATTTAATATGGAAAAATATGGACCACTCGTGGAATCGATTGAAATTGTATCTAACCAGATCGAGCAACACAACGAATTATGAGTAATAACCTATATTACGTTCTTAATGAGATGAAAATTATTCCTACTAGCTCTGCTAAAAAAAGGGTAAAAATCAAAACGAAAAATACTAACTGAGCACAAATACACCGTATTTTAAAATTATAACCAAAATTATTTCATTACTGCATTTGTGAAAAAATAGTATATTCTGTAATAAGGTTAGAATGAAAAAACTCAATACGAGTGGAAAATTCCGAACGCGAGCGCTAGCGAGCGTGAGGAACCACGAGTATTGAGTTTTTTCATTCTAACTGAGTAACAGACTATATTTTCTCCACAACCAGAAAGTATAAATCAAATGAATGAATGTCAAATTCTATATCTGATTCATTCGATTTTTCACTCATTATTTCATTTAAATTGAAGCTTTTCTGACAAAACTTATGATGCCGCCACCATTTGCATCTGTCACTGACAATTTTGAAATCCACGGCAATCTATGTCGTTTGGTTCGATTACAGAATATTCATACCGTACCTTGTTATGGAATGAAAATACATGCGAAACACATAAGAAGTAAGTGTTTCAGAACAAATATTCTAACTCAAGAGTAAGAATGTATATGTTCTATTATTAAAAATGATTTCGGAATTTCTACATTCTTTAATGGTTGTGGAGAAACATTATTCTGTATTCCACAGCACGTTCAGAAAGTTGCTATTCGCTCTTTTGCCAATAAAATTATCGATTTTTTTTTGAGAAGATCCTCTAAATGAGTTTTTCTAAAGTCGAGATGTAGATATCTACAGAAATCTTTTCTTGCACCCCCAAACGTTACATAATACGTAAATATTATTAATGGTAAATTTAATATAGTTTTAAACCCTGACTAATTTAAGAAGCACTATAATCAAAGCACAAACTAAATAAAAATAAGCAAAATATTAGTTAACAGCCAATCGACGAAGAGCATTATTTTTCTGGGTATCAAAACAAAAAGAAACTACCTAGGTACTAGTAGGTACATTATCATTTATCACCTTCTAGTTCTAAAGCAGACCCAACACGATCATTATTACTGTCAGTATTAGAAAATATGATCAGCAATATTGATCGTGAAGAATGATCGAATAAAGTAAATTATTGAAGATTATTCGAATATTTTAATATTTTTAAATTACTTACAGTATTACTGTCGTATGAAATACTGACAGTAATAATGATCTTGTATGGAGTGCTTTAGGAAAAAATATTTATAATACACGCGTGTTTGTATAGTTGCCTAAGCAGTAAAGTAGGTGGTACACAGAAAAAACACTATCGTATATTGAACTGAATACCCATTCACTCAATGACACACTCTATTCCCTATTGCACAATACAAATTCGGTTTATTTCAATGATTAGTTTATCACTGTTAACCAATAGGCCATAAGATTGCTTGAAATATAATGTTTCATTGGTTTTTAATGGATCGTTCAAATATAACAATTATTTGATGCCAGTAATACCCTGTTCTAAATTCAATGCAAACTATCATTGGTTTCGTTAGAAGTGTATTTGTATCATTTGATGCAAAATAGCTATTATTGTTTCAATTGCAACAGTAATTAATTTAATGTAACTTCCCATAGAAAGCAAACCTTTTTGTTTAAATTCAATCATATTCATGTTTTGAAGAAAAATTACTCTTATTTAATATAATGAAGAATTTCTATTACATCGATTGTTATACTTATATCTCAAACAAATTAAACACGCTTTATCATTTTAAAATAATTTTTATTTAGTATTATTAAACATACATTGTTTACACATTCTGTAAACATTTAAATATAAAAACACATTTTATTACACCACACTGACGCGAACACCGTAAACTTTTTATATTTATTTCATCTGCTTCTTTGTAAAACTATCTCCTTTGACTTGTATGGGTACAGGATGCTCGATGGAACAAATTTGATACTGCATTCGAATCTCCTAAACTTACAGCTAGATTCGGTGGAAAACATGTCTAAAAAATACAAATTCATCAATAAACTTGCGATCATATGTAATGTTAATAGTTTTTTAACAATACGTATCGGCTGAGAAAACAGTAATATAAAATATACTAACCAAGAGAGATTTACAAATAAAAAAACACACCTATTACTGCAAAGCTTTTAAGATTTGTTTTACTTACCATAAAGCACTGAAATAAGTTGCTCCAGTCTCCAGTCCTGCAAAAGATCTGTTATTTGTGGCGTACGACTATTCAACGAACGAAGAAAAATTCTAACCTCTCCAAGGGTGTCCGCGAGCAATAGAAATAATATTTCAGCCAACAATAGGACCCACGACCCACTGAATTAATATGTTTTATTATTTCTGCAATACCTTATATGCTTTAAAGGATTGTTTATTTTAATTGAAATGATATAAGGATTATTGAGTTAATTTTAACATGTTTTACTTAAACCGTAGTTCTTGTTCGTTTAATAAAATATATTGTAATTTGAATCACACCGCCTACCAATAGCTATTTTTCGCCCAATTATATTTAGGCATTTAAGCATCAAATAGTTTAATATTTTGCCTCTAAAATTCTACACTCCAAGGAATATTAGAAATTTATTGTATTCCAATAGTATTTTGGTCATTGAAATAATGGTAATATAGTTTTCAAAGAAGTAGGTATACTTTTGAAGTACAATAAGAAGTCTATATTTAAAGAAATATATTTTTTTTGATTATTTCAATGATGTTTTGTTGAGACAATATTAACTTTAATATAACTAATGTGACAGTGGTCAAAAACAGTACTATTATTTAAAATAGCATAGCAGATTTTTCTGTGTAGATCTTGATGTAGCCGAAGCGAAGCTAAAGGGTTGTTGACCCCATTCTGCTATCTTAATTCAGTCCGCTAGAGTGATTCCCATTAACCGAACTCGTGCGTCAGCGTCAGCTGTGTATGGATCCATATTGACCAGTTTAATAATACCGTTTACATTATTTTTGCTATTTATTTCTTAATTTGTGAAAGAAAAAGTTAAAACCGTTAAAATTAACAAAAGTTAAAGCCGTTTAATATTAACAAAATATCGTATCTTAGTGATGTGCATTTTAAATTAGTTCTGGGTGTTTAGTTGAAGTTGAGGTATTTATTTTGGTTTAAACAGGTTTTATCTAGAGAGTTTTATTAAATTTGTGTTATAGGCAGTATTTTAACATTTTGATATTGAGGATTTTGGAAGAGTTGGTAGGATTTCTTTATTTAAAAGTAATGTATTAAAAATATTATTTATTCAAACTTGTTACATAGAAATATTGTTAAGAGACCTGGCAACACAACAACCTAGCTCACGGTTCTTTTATTCTTTATATGGCCATGTGTTTTATTTCCGGTGGTGTGCAGTGATTAAAAAAAAATTTTTTGAGGGGCTATACCTACCTTATTATCGCGAAGCGACATTTATGATTATTTTTCCCCAATCTGAATTCAAATCAGAATTTATCAGTTTCAATATGCAGTGAATTTCGTAACACCCTATATACAGTACGATATAACCTTCACTAAACTAAAATTGATCGGGACACTCCAAATATAAATTGACCTGCGGTCACTAAAAAAAGGTTAATCTGCAATTTAGCAGACTGGCTCGATGGTACTTTGTGTACCAGAAAACTGTATTGTCCTACCGACACCAAATACAAAACTATATTGTCCTATTGGGTCCCTCCACATACAAATTGATCCGTGGTTACTAAAAAAGATCAATCTGCAATCTAGCAGAACGGCTCGATGGTACTTTGTGTACCAGAAAATATACCAAATACAAATATTGTCCTACGGACACCAAATTCAAAACTATACTGTCCTATGGACACTCTAAATTAACTTGACTTGCAGTCACTATACTTTCTAGACTACCTACTAACGCATCTAGACTATAAAATTGTCATACAGATTACCTAGGTACATTCATTAATACTCCAACTTTGTTGCTTGCAACAGATTTGATCCCATGGATCTGGCCTCTCTTTAGCTGAAGAAACTAGACAAACTACTTTCTGAGCCAGCTTATTATAACTGGACAAACTGTAGCTGAACTAACTAGAGTAGGGTAGCGTGGAGAGCTGGAGATGTTCCAGAGCTCCAAACTTACAAATTTATTTAATATTTGGCAGGACTCTTCCAGCATTTTCTATAAAGTAAGAAGCTACCTACCCCTTAAACGTCTGAAGATCAAAGAGAGCGGCTCAGTCTCAGTCTTATTAAAATATTATATATTCTCTCCATTTCCCTACTTCAGCCAGCTGGCCAATCCGAATGAAGTTTGTTACAACGCTACCAAATTCACACTTGTTTTTCTATTAAAGGAAACCAGCCCGGCATTATACATATTCCAGAAAAGTCTTTTGATTTTCTGACAATTGAAATCAAAACAAATCCCGACCTTTCTTCATTAAAATATAGATTTTTTAATTTCTTATTAGTCACCCTTCTGACGTATCTAAAGCGCCGCTAATCGTACTACTTTACGGGAGTGCCTCAGTTCTTACTCCTATCGCTCGATTTACTCCGAACTATTATCTTGTAATAATACAATAACATAATACAATAATATAAAAGGTTTCCCTTAAGTCCAAACATGTATGAACATAATAATATGTCTAAAAACATATAAAAACATTACCTCAATAATAAACCAAATTTATAAAAAAAATGTTGAGGAGTACATTACTCCAGAGCATAGGCACAATGAAAAATGCCCAAAGCGGAAAAACAGACTGCTACTAAATAGTAGCAGTCTGTTTTTCCGCTTGAAAAATACCCAAAGCGGAAAAACAGACTGCTACTTAATAGTAGCAGTCTGTTTTCCCGCTTTGGGCAATGTCCGCAGATATAAAGCGCGTTGATAAACAAGCCGAAGGTGGAATTCACGACATTCCTTAAAATTCAGTGTAACGGGAAATTAGCCCGTTACACACTCAATGACTTTGAGCGGACATTTTAACCTAAATCACAAAATAAATCTAGACAAAATATGAATAGTCTTTAATCCCTTACTTCATCCAAGCTTTAATCCCAGTTGAAAAATAAAATTCATACACATAGGTATGAAAAAAATATTTTTATGTAAGGAAAAATCAGGTAAAATTATATTTGCCTCTAATAAACATCAAATACTTTTTTCAAATGACTTTTGAACAATCTTTAGTCATTCAAATTATAAAATATTTTTTAATTTAATTGATAAATATGGTCAGCTAGGACTTCGATTAATAAGTAGCAATGACATCTTTGGGCTCCGCTGTTTTTTGTTTAACAGATTTCCTCAGGTTTGTTGCCTGTGATACTGCCTAAGCGACTTCCAAAATATTGAAACATTCCTCCTAATGAGCGGAAAATTTCTGTTTTTAGTCTTTCGACATTTCTTTAATAAAAAAAAAGGGCTATCTAAAAAGTGTCTTGCGTTTTAAAGAAAAAACCTAGTTTAATAGCAAAGTTTCATTTACTTCCAAGTACATAAGCATCCCATTTTATCACTAGAAAAAAGGAAAATAAAAGCGATTTTTATTCATACATATTTTTCTAAACATGCTGGACAAATCCACATAGAGATTCAAATTCTTCAAATTGGTTTTTTCGAGGTGAGTTTTTCCAGTAATAATAAAACAAAAATTTAAGTTTAACTCATTTAAATTAAAAATTACTTTATAAATAAAATAAATTACATGGCTCCAAGAGATTACTATCGGATGGGGCCGATGGTGTAAATAACATAATACAATTGCTTCCCTCTGGCAATTGTATAGAAATGTACATATCGTCATGTAACCGTAAATATTATATTTAAGTAAATCTATGTAAAGTATTATAAATATTAATAAGGAAGAAATAAATGATGTTTGAAAAAAAGATACTCTAATGTAAACACTAATAGAACTTTGCCTACTAAAATGATAACAAATTACATGATCTTATGGTCCTTAATCAATAAATGTCGAAAAACCTCATTAGAGCGGTATTACAAGAAATATTTAAACAAATATCAGTAAAACAGTTTACATGGAACGTCGGGTTTTTGGGGACATTTTATTTTTTTTCCATATTTCAGTGACAAGATTTGATGTATGGCAAACAAAAACGGGATATGGCGACCCAAAGCAAAACAAATTTAACTAAATAATCATAGTTTTGAAATCATTCTAAAGCAATAATTGATATTTTGCAATTACCCAAGTTATTGCAGACTTGTGGATTTAATTTAAAAATTTTCTAATATAGTTGCTTCTTCTAAAAAGTATCTGTTTGTGGTATACCACTTAATTTTATGGTTTTTATAGGGTAAAAGAAGCTGGTATCGATCCAGCCAGTGGAGCTACAATCCCGCAAGCATATGCTGAATGTATGCTTTGCATTGTTTGTCATTTTTTTGGTGCTGGTGAAGGCATTCATACAGTGACATCTTACAATATCACTGAAAAATTAATGTTAATTTTAACTATGATGATTGGTAAGCATATATATGGTGTCCTAAATATGGAACCATGGTTCAATAAAAGCTTTTGGGTTTTATAAAGCACATGGAATGATGGCAAAAATTTCTTTTCAGCTGTTAATATTTTCTTAATAAAATAAGTGTGACACTTAACGTCAAAAATGTCAAACAGATTTGTTTGCATCATAGCCTTCTCGATGTGCTTCGCTAGACAGAGACAAATTAGTCTATCTCTGTCTAGCGAAGCACATTGAGAAGGGTAAAAAAATGGTTATAATGTCAAAAAATCGGTCAAGTGCAAGCTATACTTGCACAATTAGTGTTTCGTGCCATCAGACCTCCACTTTAGTTATTACCTATAGTAATGCACCGAGCCAAATTAAAAAGTTGGAAAAACGTGTAAGGACAAAAGTTGTTCCTTGCATCGTAAGAAATATTTTAACTTTTCTCTAAAACCAATGGTTCAGCAGTTATAAGGACATAAACAATTAAACTGTTTATAACAATACATGACCGCGCTAAAATTTTTCAATCCTGAAAAGTTTTGCTTAATCTTCACCTAATTCTCAATGCACTGGCGTTTCGACTGTGCCAAATTGAAGATTTTGATAAACGTGTAAGGACAAAAGTTGTTACTTACATCGTGAGAAATATCTTTATCGAAAAACTTTTTCTCTAAAACCAATCGCTCAGGAGTTACAAGGAAATATAAAATTAAATTGTTTATAACAATTGATCGTGCTGAAATTTTTCAATCCTGATAATTTTAGCTCAGTCTACACCTTTTTCTCAATGTTCATGATTTTTTCAGATTTTTCTGAGCTATCCTTTTAGTAATAAGGCAAAGCAATAATAGTAATGCACTCGCGTTTAGACTGAGCCAAATTAAAAATTTTGAAAAAGCTGGTACCAAAGTTGTTCATTGCATCGTGATAAATATTTTTTGTCGAAAAACTTTTTCTCTAAAACGAGTGGTTCAGCAGTTTAAGGAAAAAAACTTTTAAATTGTTTATAACAATTGATCGCTCTAGAATTTGTTAATCCTGATAATTTTCGCTCAATCTACACCTAATTCTCAATGTTCATGATTTTTTTTCGGATTTTTTTTGGGAGATCCTTTTGGTGATAAGGGTGGAGGACAGCAATAATATTAATGCACTCGCATTTCGACTGAGCCAAATTAAAAATTTTGAAAAACGTGTAAGGACAAAAGTTGTTCCTTACATTGTGAGCAATATTTTTTATTGAAAAACTCATCAAACCCAACCGAATCAAAATTGAACTTTTTATTTTTGGCGTCTATAATTATGCTACCACACTATCTCTGTGCTAAATTTCAAATTTTTTCGTTGAATAGTTTCAGATAAAATTGCCTGTAATGGACGGACGGACACCGAAGTGATTCCATAAGTGTTTCATTTGGCACGGAATACTAAAAAAGAAAAAAATTAAATTTTGATGATAGTTGAGTAGAGTACGCACTCAAAGATTTTTTTTGCGAAATTACAGTAAAAATTATTATGGGTTGTCAGAATAAATTGGGTAGGTATATTTTACAAATTAATTTAGGTGAAATTTGGTATTTTAAAAATTATCTCGTAAAATTGAATAATATTTGCGAATATGTCTTTTATTTATTTATTTAGTTTATAATTATACATAAATCTATTACCAATTTTTCTGTACATTAACATTCAAATTTAAAAAAAACATTTAGTTTGTATTTTTGCAATAGCAAAATGTCATATTTTAACTTTATTGTGGTTTTGTATAAGTACCTACTTGGTTCAAGAAGTTTTGGATGTTGTAAAAATACATCTTTTACGTCTAATGTGTATGTGTTTTGGATATTCTTCTACAAAAATAGATGTAATAAATTCTTATGATAAGTTCTTGTAAAAATAATTTTTTTGGCGAATAAAGTATTTTTATAGTGGAAATATTCCAATTTTTTTCAGTGTAGGCATCGGATGAAAACTCAGCAAAAAGTTTGTGATCCGTTTAATCAGATTTATTCAAAACGCCAAATTAGTTGATTTTAATAGATGTTGCAATTTTATTTTAAAATAAATAGAATTTTTTTTATTATCAATTTTAAGTTCTGGATATTGTATTTCTTAAAAATTTTCATATCTAATAATTTTATACCGTTGTTTAGATAGCTACATCTTGGGTTTTCTCTGGCTACAAGATTTACCGCGAGAAAAAAATTCATTTAAAATATTATCATCACCTCAAAGTAATAGCTGAATAACATGTGTTTTATTAAACCCAAAAACATTTATCCAAACTTTAAATTTTATACAACGCCTAATAATGGCCTTGGTTCCATACATTTCTGGCATTCTGTACATATTGAAACGCTTTCAAAAAGAGACAAGTAAAATCATTTTGATCGATTGGATGTGTTCAGAACTTTTAAATAATAAATACTATTTTTCAAATACATGTAATTTTTTGTAAAACATTGATCCACAAAATTTTGGTATTTTTTTCTAACATGTAGGTAGAATATGGACGTTGTACGTTATAGCATGTGTCCTAAAGATTTTCAGTGTAGTCACAATTTCAGAAAGCAAATACGAAGAATATCTTTTACAGCTTGAAGTATTTATGAGACAAAAAAGATTGCCACAGGTAAAACAAAAAGCCCAAAAAAACGTCGGAATAAGATTATTTTATATTTTTACCTAAACCAAACAGATCATATAATAAAAAAGAAAAATATTAAGGAACATTTATGTTTTAGACTCTTAGAAACCGTCTAATTGAATACTACAAATACAAGTATCAGAATCATTTCTTTAATGAGCAGGCGATTTTTGCAACTTTGTCAGCTTACTTGCGTCAAGAACTGATGTTGTATGGAGCTCGAAAATTAATTAATAAAGTAGAATTATTTAAGGCTTTTCCCAGAAGTGTTGTGGGCGCCATAATCGGTAGTGCCAGACAAGTTGTTTACTTACCAAATGATGTTATTGTTAAAGCAGGTAAGTTATGATACTTTTTGTTGTAAGGATCGACAAATTAAAGTACGGCTTATCAAAATACTTATATTAAACAGGTACAGCCATTGAAAATTCGAGCTTTTCAGTGTAAGTGGAAACGCAATGCGTATCTGAAAGTTTGACTTGTCAGTGGCTGCACAACAATTAACAATGTTTCACAATTGCTTACATCTTTAGCTATAGACAAATGCATAGGAGCATCTTCTCACAGGTGTAACAACTTAAAGGGTCGGTGTCATAGAGAAAGAAAAAAAAGAGAGCTTTTAAAACATAGGGAACTAAGTGGAACAGCTTTTCTGCGCAACCTGTAGCGCATAGCGCGTCAGTACAGGCGACAAGTCCCGCCTCCCGCTCCGAATTATGTTTGCACCATAACCCCAGATCTGGGCCATAACCATAAGTCGTTTACGTTTCGTTCGCTATTTTATATGGTTTATTGGTTGTGGCCATTTTTTTGGCAACGTCACAAACTTTTTTGGAAGTTTGGAATATTTGGATATTGTTGTGCGAGAGTGAGACTTACTTCTTTTTTTTGTTGTTATAATAGTGTTTTTATTAAATTTTGGAACAAGCAATGTAGAGTTAACATATTTTTATATTGGTAAAAAACTATTTTTTGAAGATTAGAGATTATTCCTAAAATATTTTTATTAAATATATTTTTTCTCCTTAAAAAAAGTTTTTTCTTACATTTTCCCTATCATTCCCAACAATTTTATGTAACTTCTTATTGTACAATATTTGTAGCTGAACGATTTAGCACCGTAATAATATTATTTCTTATTCTTTTTATATTTTGGCCATAAAAGACTAACAAACAATTATTGATATTAAGGTGTAATATCGTTTAGCCACGAATATTGTACAGGATTATCCAACGAAAATGCTTTATACCTGTTAATTGAAGAGATACCTAGAGATCCTTCCAACTGTTTTTCAACTGAAAACTGTGAAAAATTACCATTTTTTCTTAAACATGGCATTTTTCAATTGCCAATAGTTAAAAAACAGTTGACGATAGTTATAGGACGTTATAGATAAAATGTGCTTAGAACTTTCCGTAGAATCTAAAGAGCACACATTGTCGTAAATAACCACCAGCATAGTTTTAAAATAAAATAAAAACCCTCGGGTTTGCTCAGGATTATTTTCTGCCTTTTTGTTATATCATGAAAAATAAAAACTGATCAACTAGTACTGAGCAAACCCGAGGGATTTTATTTTATAACTAGGCTGGAGGATATTTTTTGCGACAGGATACCGTTTTTGTCTCGCTCTCGAATACGTTCGGCGATATATGTGATATTTGCCCATGCTTAAGATTATTTGCCCATGCTTAAGATTTTGAGTAGATGAGATTATCGATAACCCGTTCCCAATACACCTTTTAGAGCCGATATAATTTTTAAATAACAAAAATGTAAAAAAAGTTCGCCAGAGTGCAGCCTCGAAACACAAGCGTCTACAGATCCCACACTAAAAATTTTGCTTTGTGCGTCTGTGGTTGCATACGCTTCCGTTTTGGCGTTTTCGTTGTCACATTATATGGGGGAGCGTTGAAAATTACTAGTTTTATAATACAAGGGCTTTTAAAAAAGTAGATAATGTAATATTTTGTGCTTTACATCGCAGTCTGGACATTTGAAGGCACAAACTGTTTGACCATTTAGTATTGGTGTTTTATAATAAGAAAAAAAATGAAATAAAACTAGTATATAAATTTTTCCAATGTTCTATTTTAAAAAATCTTTAGTTTACTACCCTAAATGCCTCCATTACGACCTAGATATATGAACTATTAATACTATAGTAGACCGAATTTTGGACTTAAAAGAATTAAAAAATAATAAAATGTCTAAATCTCCTTATTATGACCAGAGCTAGGCAGTAGTTAACTACTTTTTCTGTAAAAGTAGTCGTATTCTTACTACTTTTTTCTCCTAGTAGTTATACTCGATTCTGTTAAGTATGCATAAAATATTCGCAAAAAGTAGTTAACTACTCAGTGCTAACTACTTAAGGTATTTTAACTATTTTGGTGTAATTTAACTATTAAAAATATTTAACTACATCCCTATATTACGTCATTACATGACGTGTACGTTGAAAAATCTCGTTAGAACAAGTTCTCGGAAATTTCTCGTCTGGCGTTTCCAGTCCAGTAAGCGATAAGCAAACCTAATATAGAATTTGTAGGTTTTAAAAGTTTTCAAAAAATCAAAATTTATTATTTTTAAATACCTACCTCGTATTCCTTTTACCTATGATTTAGTTTTGTATTTTTGTACCAAAAAGGAACTGAGTCAATAATTTATGTTCAAATTTAAGTCAGTGGACAGTTAACTTTACAATAAAGTTTAAATAATAAAAAAAAATTATTTTATTTTAAATTTTTTTATTTGTTATAGGTTCAAGTCCTTTTTAAATCATTTTTGTAAGTACAGCTACGGCACTGGTTTTTTGAGCCACAACGGCACATGTCTGGTTTGGTTTGTAGTTAAAAAAGAAGTTAAATATTTAACTTCTAACTACTTATATAGTAGTTAGTAGTCTAACTACTTAGTAGTTAGTATTTTAACTACTTTTTTGAAGTAGTTTACCTACCAAGTGGTTAAACTACTTCTTTGATAAAGTAGTTACTAGGAGTACTCCACTACTTTTTTAAAGCTCTGATTATGACATTGGCATTAAGAAAAATAAGAAGCTGACAACAATAAAATTGACGTAATAATGTTGGGTGGATATTTCAATTCAATATTAATAGCTAACATTAAGTGCTCATTGCATAATAAACTATTTTTCCAAAGTTAAAAAAATTCCTTACTTTGATTAGAAACACAGAAACACTATAAAACACAGAACTAAAAAAGGCACCACACAAACTTATAAAATACAGTTTATCCTTAGGTTATGTAATTTTTTATTTAGCGCCAAATTGGCTAACCAAACCAAAACAGAAAAGTATGCAACCATAGATGCACCTGCGCGATAGTAAAGCTAAATGCCTGAAAGCAAAATTTTTAGTGTGGGATCCGTAGACGCTAGTCCTCGAAACCACCACCTCTCGGTCCATAAGCGGATACTCTACCTCTGGACCACGTCTGATGCAAGAAAATCGAGAGCAACGAGACTAAAACGGTATCCTATTTTCGACAACGTGTGCCGTTTAGCCAGGATGTTTTGCGATCGCAAGCGGCATTTAGTAGCCGACGCTCGGCATGACCCGATTCGCGATCACGTGAGACGTGTGGCGTATAGAAACCGGCACAATCCGAGAACCGCGGCGCGTCGACGGTAACGCGCTCGCCGATAGCGATATTATTGGTGGGCCGTCGACAAATTTTGTCTCTTTTTAATTTCTTGAAGCGCGTATGTCTGTTTCTCTCTTTGTATAGTCCATATTGGTAGGCAAACCCTATGAGGTTAATACCGAGCCCCGGAACAAGCTTGGCTTGATTCTTTGTAGGGGAGTTTTCGCATGGAACTTGCACGTTTTTGAAAGAAAAGATAATTACTTTTTGGTTTTAAAAATAAAATTGTTAGTGGATCATTGAAAGTAAAATGGATCATTGACCAAATGGCCTTATGGACGAGCCGCGCTTGTTCAAAAGTATTTTACAAATACTTCTTTTATGAGCGGCCCCATATACATAGTACGAAATAATACTGCTTGACATAAAAAATGGAATACCGAGAAAATGAAATTTTTTATACTATTTTTAAGATTTTATTTGGCGACCACACCAATTTATTGCCAATTTAATTTAGTTTTCTTATAGGTTTATGCGTTCATTTTCTTTTGTATGAATTTTTCCACAAGGTAGATTCATATTCTGTAGTTACTTTTAAAGTGTTAAGATATTATATTATGCAAATCGTATTTTAAAAGACGACAGGTTGGGTGACTAGAAAGAATACAGAAAAAAGTTACCACAAATACTTTGAGGGAAATCATATACACGCTAAACCTTGAAATAATACTCTAAAAAGAGCTTCCAGAACATTAACCTATATTAATTTCTTGGAAGTAGGACCCAAACTATCTTTGACTCACTAGGCACTGATCCAATTTGATTTGTTATAAAATCACAGGTGATGTTGCCGAAGAAGTATTCTTTATATCGTCTGGTACCGTGGCTATGACAACCATAGATGGTGACGAATTGGTGCATTTGGAAGACGGAGACGAAATTGGACTTATTGGAGCATTTTCGGCAGCGCAATTTAATTTTGAATATACCTATTATGCAGTTGAGACCACTGAAGTTTATGTTGTCAGCAAAAAGGACTTTAGGTATATAGTTTAGTTAATTGAAACTAGCTTATAAGAAAGATTACAGAATCTGCCATGCGTTTTTTGAACAGATTCTTTTCCACTATACAATTTTTTCGTTAGAGCCAAAATATGCAAACGGCCTGTTATTGTGGTCGGAACCAGTACGTTAATAGGTATTTTTCACATAATATGTTTTAATATAGTAATTTACAAATTATGTAAATTTTAATTACCATTTATTTTTACGTTTTGGGGGGCGAAGATAAAACATTGTACAATATACGTGTGATAACTGATAACGTGTTATTATTATACTTGTGTAACCAGGGCTCCCCAGTTTTCCTTACGTCCAGCCATAGACTAAAGGCTCGGTGATCCAGCGGTGTGGTTTACATAATATTTACATAAGGTATTGCCAATAATGGGTAAATTCAACGCATATCGGCTTTACAAACATATAAAAGCTTTTTTTCACAAGTAAATTTTTTTAGTCGGAGGCGTAATATGACTGTTTTTAAATAACATTTTTGGGGTAGGTACTTATATCTAATAATAAGTGGCAAAGTGGCTTTGAGAACTTAAAAATCCTGCTCTAACTATGCTTGGATCTGTAAAGGGTAAGTAAAGCTAATAAACGTTTGAATGTAAAAATATATTACGTGTACAAATATTATACTTTTACCTTAAACATCGCATCTCACATAATACATTTTTTGTTATTCCGACTGAGCAATTGTAGTATTTGGTAAGTTTCTACGGTTTGCTACTTCAGTGATGTTCGCCGTGGCGAATAGATGTTTTTATGCAAAGAAAACCACCGTTATGCATAGTAATGATGTAAGGTTATCAAACAGGAAACTTTTCTGCCAATCGTTTAAGGCTTCATTTTTCTTAGACTGTATGTGAATGTCCTGTAATATAGCTAAATCGTTTTTTTTTTTCGAAAATGTGTGTAAACCTTTCACAAATTTTTATGCCACATGCCTTCGGCTAAATACCTACAAGCCTTCCTTCTGTAGTGTGTTGAGTGCTTCTACTACGTCCGCGGATTTGTGTTAATAATACTTAAATCAGGGTATAGCTGAATATTATTAAACCAGGTCGACTCGCGGCAATAGCTTGAGAGTCTTTAGGATTAAACTTAACGCTTGCAAAACTGACTAGATCGCGTCGCGACGCCGATATTTCGACATACCGTCACAGATTACTCTTACCAGATGCGAATCTTACGCTTTCGACGGTGGCTGAATTTGAGAATTTATAACGTGCCGGAAGTCACAATATTTAGCCTGTCGCCAAACGTTGAATTCCTCGGTGTTAGCGTGTGCGAGCGTCTCAGTGGAATAGATAGCAGGCTAATTTTATTACATCAGTTTTGTTGCGTTGAATTTATGGTTTAAATTGTGGTTGTACTAGGTTGTAGTGTAATTTTAATAAACGATATACGTTTTTGTATTTGTTAATGATACAATTTTATATAAAGTGCCACACAATATCATGTTTTAATATTTTGAAATATAATCCATAATTTCTCTGAATTAAAACCTACCAAACGCGTGGAAAATTCCATTCACGGCATCGACGCTCAAAGCGACCGGCCGCGGAATCTTGATATAGGAAATTTATTAAGAGATTCGCATCTCGTAGGAGTAATCTGTGATACCGTTGCTGACTGAAGGAAATTTGGGGAGCTCTAGTGATTACCCAACTCGTGCTCCGCACTCGTTGAGCAAATTTCACACGCGTGTATTGATAACGCGTTTTCAGACGTATATTGTATAATTTTTTATCTACGCTCCACGCACGGCAAAATGCACAATCTAGGTTGACAAAAATACACTTTCAATTCAAAATTATTATTTTTATTACTTTTCCTCTTTTTAGCATAGGTTCCACTTGATACTATACAACTTTACATGCTATTTTAAACAAAATGTGCATAAACAGGGGACGCAAATAGTGTTTATGTTTGGGTTTGCTTGGTGGTTTTAAATATTTACGTGAAAACATATTATAACGTCGCAAAACAATTATTACAACAAACACAACATAAACAAAATAAAAGGTTTTTATTAAAAATAACATCTAGTGAAACCATAATAATTAATGGTAAAGTGAATTAGTTGGCATTTGTATCATTATCGCTATCGTCCCCATTATAAAGGATACAAATATTTTTTAAGGAAATCGGAAATATTTAAGATGTGTAGTACTTCTTGGGGATAAGGTTTTCCTTGTTTTTGAGTTACTTTCCTGTATGATGAGATGACAGGGTCCGAAGAAATAAGAAGCATGTGCAAAATATTTGCGTTTGTGTCAATTCTACCTGTTTTTCGAGAACAGTTTTATATGCCTTGTGGCTTGCCTCTAGAACATCCTCAGGAAGCTGTCCTACAGGCAACAGCAAAGAATCGATAATGTCACCGCCATGAATTAGTACCTTATGTATTACGTATGTTATACCACCAGTATAACTCAATGGATAACCACCGGTATAACTTTGATGTGTCGAAACAGTAAGGTTTAAAAGTTTCGGTTTGTATATAATGTCAACTGGCTAACACACAGACAGCAGGTTGCACAAAACTTGTAATCAAGTAGTCAATTTAATTGACTTATAATTTAAATTGCAAATCGAATGAGCAGCACATCCCACAGTTTGCAAACTAGTCTGGCCTGTTGGAAAGCTTCCAGAGCCATTGAAACTTACACACACACACAATGAGCAGCACCAGGTCTTTTTTCCCAGTTATGTGACAGTGGTCCTTTACTTTACAATTATTATTTTCAAAAGGTCGTTCACATATACCACATTTTGTGGCATTATTGAACTCCACTATTTGGTACACCGTTAAAGTTTCCATTGCTTCTATATCTCTTAAGTATATATTGTAAAGAGATCTTAAATCACTTTCAAGTCGAGAAACGAAAACCTGGGCTGCATCGTTTCCCCGGTAGAGCTCAAATTTTGAAATCGAATCGTCAAAGGAGCACTTTATTAAATAAACAAAAGAATACTGTTCATGTTTGATGCTTTTGACTAAGTAAGAATTTGTGGGATTTGGTTCCACTGTATCCAGTGGTTTAAGCACCGATTCAAAATCTGCGTAAATAACAAACGGTACACGCATTTGCTTTTCTGTTTTCAAATTTTAATATATTTTCACTTACACTCCTTCCAAATTTATCTATTTTTAAATTTAGTTGGTGTTAATGAATATTTGTGGTTACAGTCATTTTTTTGGTGTGATATCAAAGATGGTGGTGAACTAAAATATATCAAACAACCATCACAAAAATACATTTTATCTGCACGCGATGTAATTTGACTGGAACATAATTTCGATAAGTCTTTTATCCAACAATAATGACTTTTAGAACAACGCGTATAACAAATATGCTCATCTCATCATCATCTTTAATACTACAATCCTTTGTTATTAACAACAAGTTTACATGTCTGTTAAGTTTTCTACCCGAATAGGTACCTTAATGGACCGGCAACTTCATACTTTAACATATTATTTTCAATCATGTAGGTGTTACTTTACAAACATTACATGTTTGCATTGATGCGGTATCTGTTAAAACATTTCACGTTTTGCCATCAAGTATAGTACACATAACATGTGTTTAAAAAATAAATCTCTTCCAGCAACGCACACTTCAGTCAGTTCTAAGTTGGCAATTCTGATCCAACTAAATCATATCCTTTATTCCTATTTTCAGGAGTTTCTATTTGTAACTAAAATCCAATTGGACGACAGTACTTTGTTGAGGAAGCCTTTAAATTTTTCCAGTAAATCTAAGGTTGCCACATGTAATTTTTTGTAAAGGACAGTCCTTTTTTAAGGAGTGTTGTCCTTTCATCTTGTTTTGGCTTAAAATGTCCTTTTCACAGCCCAAACTGATATTCAGACGACCTTGCTAGCCTATTTTAGCAGTTAAAGTAATCTCTAGAATTAAAAGTCGATTTGAAATGTCTACGTTATAGGCGTAGTTAGGCAGTCAAGTTCAGAGGTGCTTAAGCTCTAGGCCCTATCAGTATATGGGCAAAAATTTTGTTTGTGGGTACTAATTAGAGCTTTGGGAGTGCTAAGTACCCCCAAGACCCCCCTTCACTACGCCTAATAGGGTGGAGGATTTTAAATTTTGGGGTGCTAATTAGAGTTTTGGGGGTGCTAAGTACCCTCAAGCCCCCTTTAGCTACGCCTATGGATAGAGCCTAACAATCGAGGTGGCAGTTGTAAATATTTTGCTAAAACACTTCGAGTCCTTAGTCCTAACTACAATAATTTTCTTATAAACAATACATCAAAATAATTCATGGTGATCTGTTTCTAAAATAATAATACAAGTGATTCAGAAAGTTTGCCTTCTGACGATGAGGAAGAACAAGCTTCAAATAGTAATTAAATTTATTATGAGTTTAAATACATTTTGACATATATTTCCTAGTATCATATACTTGACTTGACTGATTGAAAAGCAGTGAGATAAGAAAAACGCGTGCGGTAATAAACATCTTACTGCACGCAAAATAAGTGGGATACGAAGTTAATATCATACAGCCGTAGATAAAATAATTAAATTACCAGAATATTTGCAACAAATCATGTAGAGAACTTGTTTTTGGATTTTTAATCAAGACCGAACCTAGCCCCAGTGGTACAGCTACAAACACAACTAAGGCATTTGTGCGCATTCTGGTCATTAAGGTGTAAAAAAATTTAAATTTGAAGAGGGTGACGCTAGGCGGCTCACCGCACGCCGAGCCAATCGAGACGACGAAGTAGTTGTTATGCAAATACACGTTCGACCAGCAAATGCGGTGCGCGCAGGTTTACTATACCTTACTTCTAATTGTTTATTTTGCAATAAATTTTAGGGCTGTCATATTCGATCAAGAGGACCTTCTTAAGTACTTTTCCAAAAAGGTTCAAGAAAAAATAGATAATTACAAAAGTGTCGAGCAAAACATTAAAGTTCACGGTTATGATCTTCTGTCTGAATTAAGCAGTGGAAAAATACTGGAACATCCAAGACCAAGACCTACCCATTTCGAAAATTAAAAACAGAATTTTTTGATAGTCTAGCTTACCAAGACAGCTAGCAGTTCTAAGTTTAAAAAGTACGGATTAAATTAATTTCTTTGTGGGTATGGATTAAATGGGCATTGCTTTGAATTAAAATTGTTTTCAAAAGCTTTGTTTATACTTAAAAAAATGTATTCGATATTTGTTGAGATTCCTGTCTTAATTGTCTTTTTTTTTTCAAATAAGTAATTAATTAAAACTAGTTTATAAGAAAGATTACACAATCTGCCATGTGTTTACCATGATATTTATTACTAAAAAGTTTTGAATGATTTTCAGTGACGTAGAAATATAACAAGGGTAAATTTTGTTAGTTTGTTAGAAACTGTTCTATAGATAAAAATGTTATTTTAATAGGTTCTTTGCTAGCAATAAAAAATCATCTTTGAAATCGACTTTTATTTAAGAATAAATTTTAAACTAAAAATTAAAATAACTTCTTTGTAAAATTTTTTATTAATATTATTTAGTATGACTTCCGCGATACTACCCGTTTTTAGTACCTATGTCTCTGTTAGATCACCTAACTGCGAACATAGGAATCTTCAGGACGTATTAACTGCGGTGATGGCCGAAATTTATCGAGCTCTGCCCTATCGCTGCAGTAAAACTTGCGTCCCGCTCCCCGCTGACGCAGATTTGGTCGAGCCGCCAGCCGCAGTCAATACATCATCATCATTACAAACCTGATGTCATTGACAAATTGACGGCGGCTGGCGGCTCGGCGAAATCTGCGGTTGCAAGTTGCAAATTAGACCGGACTACCGTTGGAGAATCCGTTAGTTTTTAATATTTTCCGTTCATTCATACTCGTATAACATGTTTTGGCGATTTTCTCGGAGCTTTGGTCCACTGTGTAGACGCACTCTCGTTAATCCTCTGCGCGACACAATACACGTTATCCGCCTCACTCTGATACGAGTTTAAAACATTCACTCTTTAGTAGAGATATCTCAGAGTTATTGTTATTATAACTCGCTGGATTGGGCGAATGCGCCAAAAAAATCTTAATGTCCTTTTTTTCCCTAAAAAAATTATGGCCACCGTACATATAACCCAAATAAATCTGAAATATTTTTTTTTCTACGAGCACATGCATTTGCGTGCGCAAAGTGATGCCTTTCGCACAGTGCGGAAAAGTAAAACTATTCAAAAATCTCATAGGTAAAGAAGGTTTATACTATGTATTTATTTAACTGGTAGACTATTTTATGCAACATGAGAAGCCGTTGCAAGTCTTAGTTTATTCTTGTATTATTTTAAATATTAAAAATAAATAATTCAATTTCTATTATTAGTATGTAAATTGTTGTTGTAGTTCGTTCAAGTTTCATTAAATATTTTTCAAAAAATAATCATTGTTTTTATTTTCGTTGAATCTGACGCTCGTAGAAAAAATATTGTTCCTAACGCATGCGCAAAGTGCTTTTTCCGCACTTGACTGCTTGCCCGAACTCCGCTTCGCGTCGTTTGTGCAACAGCAGTCGCGTGCGGAAAAATATCACTTTGCGCACTTGTTAGGAAAGTAACCACTTTATATTCCCTGCATAAATTAAATATTTGTGGTAATTGTTTTACCAATTTATTTTGGTCTTTATTAACAAAAAAAAAGGATTTTCTACTGCAAATTTTCGCGCGAATTTCCAAACTTGTAAAACGTGGTCCCATTGGCTGTGACGTCAAGTGTTATTGTGAGTATATGACGAATTCCAGTGTTGTAGGGTTATCGAAAAATCAATAAAAGTGGCATTTAATGCGTAACTCATTTACTAAAATATCCCTGCACTTACAGTAGAAAGTTCCTAAAATATTATTCATGTATGTTTGAAGCCGAAATCGGTTCAGGAACCTTCCAATCTTGCAACAAAAACTGTGATTTTTGCGAAATTTTGACACATCACATTTTAATAATTTCAACGTAAATAACCTGCAATGGGCAATCCTGCAATTTTTTTTTATTTCATAATACAAAAAAATGCTCCATTCGAAAAGCTTATCCCCAAAAGATAAGAATTTTTCTAATCGAATTCACCCTCAAAATAGCGGCCAAAATCGCTAATTATAAAACGTGACGATGGCGTCTGGTGACTGACGTACTCCCACGATGAGCGATAAGTGTTGGCACCGCTGCAAAAATGACACTTGTCAAAAACCTCCCTCTTAGGGGATCATGGCGGTGTTGCCGTATCCTTAATTGGATTCACCACATTGCCCGTTACATTCAGTTGTTTTTCGTGGGATGATGTCAAGCTGGAAACTGACGTTCAGATTCACTAAGAAGGTTTAAGATTTAGTACTGGTTTAAATTAAGATCTTCGAGTTGATCAGTTAGGTTTTGACAAGTTTTTGTCCTATCATTGTTAATAAGTCGTCATTAAAAGCTAATGAATTATTCTGATATTGCAGCGATTTTCTTGCTTTCTAAATGATTTGAATCTTGGAACGGGCTGTTACAATGAATTTAGTTCTATTATTGTTGGAAGTACGTACTAAAATCGCCCTTTTCTTTATAAATTTGCGAAAAACCTCGGAAGCAAATTCATAGTATAAAACTTAGTTGTTTTATTCTTACACTTGTCAGTTTAAAACTTTTGGTTGCCAAATTAGACCGGACTAGCGTTGGAGAATCTGGCCACGAATGATTTCAATTTCGTCGAATTTTAAACCTTACATCCAGATTCACTAAGAAAGTTTAAGATTTAGTACTGGTTTAAATTAAGATCTTCTAGTTGATCAGTTATGTTTTGACAAGTTTTTGTTCTGTCGTTGTTAATAAGACGTCATTAAAAACTTATGAATTATTCCAATATTTCAGCGATTTGCTTGGTTTCCTAATGTTTTTCATCTTGGAACGGGTGGCTAGAGTGAATTTAGCTCTATTAATGTCGAAAGTGCGTGCTAAAATTGCCCTTTTCTTTATAGATTTGTGAACGAGCTCAGGAATAAATTCACAGTATAAAATTTAGTTGTCTTATTCTTACAGTTGTCAGTTTAAAACTTTTGGTTGTCAAATTAGACCGATCTAGCGTTGGAGAATCTGGCTGTTTATAATATTTTAGTTATTAGGTATCAGTCACCGACGCGACGTGGATTTTTGTGTGTGTGTTTCGATTGACTGATTGTGCAATAATATAAACCATATTTATTGAAAACTCGAAATGACTGAACAAACCCATTTCTTGTTTCCATGGCAATAGTTGAAAATTCGAAAATTTTAAAGTACAAGCCGAAAGAGCGTATGTTGGGGGCATTTTTTGATTGGTCGAAAGCTTGTTATGATTTTCCATTGAGTAGAATTTTGTGGTAGAAACAGAATGAATAAAAATCAAACAGCTCGTGCACCCGTTTCTCATTCGGGATCGGCAAGACTTTCGGTCCCATTCTGCCCGAAGACGACTGTCTAGCCAAAGGTGTGATTTTGGGCCGAAGCCGAGGGTTCGGTCGGATTTTAAATTTTATTGTAAGAAAAAAGATTTCCAATGAATTTCGCAACTGTTATGTATTATCCTAATATCTAAACAACTTCTTAATCTATTTTGATACGGTGCCTTTAGTTGTAAGTAACGTCACCGTCATCCAGTATATTTAGAAAAAATTTTAATAAAATAATAATACGAACTAGTTAATGTTGTTTTAGTAGAAATTTTATATACGATGCTGGATTAAAAACGTCATAGAATGCCACAAGTGATATCCAAGGAATAAAAGGATAAAGTTTATAGACAGATAAATATTTTAAAACTGGATTTTAAAACGGGCCGACACAATTATTTTTATCTTAACAGATTTAATGTTTTAGATAAGAACAGGTTGTAGTAAATCAGACAAAAACATCTGAGGATAAACCTAAATATAGAGTTAATTTAGAGGGAAAAGTTCTTTGACGATTTTGTTTAAACTAAGCATACCTCAAATGTTGGGGAAATGTAGCTAAGTGTACCTATGTATGAGTGTATGAGTTCGAGTTGCCTATTCGCCAATACATTTAAGTTACTGACAGGACAATACTTGTTGATAGACGATTAACGATACGCCGACAATTTTTACAATAAACAGGAAATTGAAAAAGAAACAAAAAGAAGTTAATAAAATGCAAGAAAATTATAACTCAAAATTACTTTCAAGGTAGGAATAAATTCCTACCTTCTTAGTTTTTATGCTTCCTTTACTTTCTTATAATTTCAATGCTGGGTACTGGTACAGGTACTGAAAATCTGCAAAATTCTAAAAACAATATTTCGTCTATTGTGAACAGTACCACGCAAGTGGCATGGACTAGTCAGTTCTAATAAAAAGTCAAATTATGGCATGTTGATGTACTATTACAACAATCAAATACGATTAAAGATTAATTGTTACAAGTGGCCCACCCTGCATCTGAGGCTATAAAAGTGATTTAATTTATATTAACGTAAAAGCCTTAGCTGTAGACAAACAATTTCTGTAAAATTAATAGTATTTTAGTTAAAGCAACCAAAATCGAAATTTTTTAAGGTGTCAGCCCTGTATATTTCACAGGCAGGTTTTGAGCAAGTTACAAAATTACACAGCCAGATTCTCCAACGCTAGTTCGGTCTGATTTGACAACCAAAAGTTTTAAACTAACAAGTGTAAGAATAAGACAACTAAGTTTTATACCACGAATTTATTTCTGATTTTTTTCGCAAATTTATAACGAAAACGGCAATATCAGTACGTACTTTCGACAATTAATAATAGAACTAAATTCATTACAGCCTTCCAAGATAAAAATCATTTGGAAACCAAGCAAATCGCTGAAATATCATAATAATTCATTAGGTTTTAATGACGACTTATTAACAATGACAGGACAAAAACCTGTCAAAACATAACTGATCAGCTATAAGATCTTAATTTAAACCAGTGCTAAATCTTAAACCTTCTTATTTGTATGCAAACATTTTTTGTTCGAATAGTTTCAAGTTCTTACGCCAAAAGGCAGACCGGTGGAAATGCAAAACCATTTTTTTGTGATTCAGAAACCCCAGAACTTGCAGATCTGTACAAATTTTGAAATGCAATTTTTGTATTAATACAATAATACCTCTAGCGAGGAAAGTAAAAAGATAATATTTGTTAGCTCTGTATACAAGGTAAAATGCTATGAAAATGCCACGTACCTACGCGCAATTCTTGTAGGATCAAACACCAGGAAAATAATTGTTTTTTAGTTTCCTACCCCGCATAAAAATTTAGAGGTTCATTTTCTACGTAAAATTCAGCTGCGTATTAATTTCTCTCATCTATAGTTCGTTCAATAAAACTAAATAGGCATTTTGCTACTTTTTGACATCGTGTTGAATGAAAAATCTAGATTGTAACTGAAAGCTTGGGTTCATCCGAAGACTTATGTGTTCGAATCGAAGCAACAATAAAATATGTCATCGGTAACAGCCTTCTGCCTTAGATGTATGTACGAGTACAAGGACTAATTTGTGTAACATGAATCATTGTTTAGTCAATGCAACAAAAAAAAAACGAAATTATTTTTTAAGGTGCTTCACGTCAGTGAACAGACGAAAATTGGAAACCATATTTTTCGTAATCTAGGCGCCCTAACGTGATCTGAAAAGATCTCAAGAAGTGTTTTTTTCACGCAAAAGATCAACAATCTGAATGGGGCGCAAAATTTTGGGTGGGCTTAGGGTGCCTGTAGGGCTTAATACGTCTCTGCCCGGTATCCAATTACTGTTTTTATCAAATTGCTAAAGTATTTTAATTTCCTGTACAACTTTATTCTTGTGAAAACCACAAATTTCAAGAGAAGCATGAAACCAGCATTCAATATTGGCATCAAAATACTTATTTATGTGCCCCGGGGTACACATTTCCGATTCCGATATATACACAATCACAATACACAATAAAAAAATATGATATGAAAGTAGAAAAGGACTAAATGAAACTGAAAATCTTGTATTTTGGAATTGTCTTATTTTTAAGGCACATCATGTTTATTCATAACTAAAGAGGGAGGGGGGAAGGAGGGCCAAAAGTGACTGTTTACTCAGGTTTGTTAAACAACCTTGTTGCGCTACTACTGCTACATACTGGTAGCTTGTGAAGTTTCTAATAATATTTCTGTATTTTTTTGCGGTAGTTCTTGTACTTTGTTATTTTTAAACTCCGGTAAAGAAAATCTGTCATGCAAAATGACTTGTGAAACAGGCAATCAAATAGGAGACTTTGTATTCCTGTCGGGTACTCCTTTCTTAACAAATCATTCTAATCATTCGAAGAAATTACAGCTATTATAACCCTCAAAAAACCATAGTAATTTCACATTCATACAGCGTCACTGGCATCATGATGCGCCTTTGAGCCGCAATGGAGGAATAAATCAAAAGGCGACGCCAACCGACGCTAAGCGAGCCTCGGGGACGCATTTCGACGCTAGAACCGATTTGATGGATGAGGCGAGAACGGTTATAACTCGATAAAAAGGGGTTTCCAGTGAAGAATATGCGTTAAAAGGGTTTAACGTGAAAGGCTGTATATTTCATAAAGTAAAATAAAGTTATTTGATTTGTTTATATTCATTTTCTTGTTTCCCCTCGCCTGTGTTGGTTTTGCTTTTTGCTACTAAAACGGTTGATGGTGCTTTTCAAATTGTCGGTTTATGCGACGCATTTGATCTACTAGGATTTAAATATCCAGTATATTATAATCAGGAACGGCTTTTGGTATTCCTTTTAGTAAGCCAAGCAATTTAGGTTGCGTCCAGTTTTTTCCTGTTTGTTTTCCATTTTTTGTTGAGTCGGCCTCGTGGACAAAATTAACTCCCTCTGTGCTATTATATTTTTCCTTGTTGAGTGAGTGACAACAAAACAGAATACTAATTCGGCGCCCTATTTGGAATGCCGCCGCACAGATTTCTTCGCCGATTCAGAGCTAGACCGGAGCTGCAGCATATTGTAATAACAATTAAAATAAAGGAAACCTTCCTGACTTTTCACAATGGAAAAAGATTTTTGTATGCAGGGCTACGCTCAGGCTACTGCAGTAACTGTTAAAACCAAGAATCAGGAGGTGACAGTGACAGTTTTATATAGCTCTCCAAAACACGCGCTCAAGGAAAATCAATATCTTGATTTTTTGAAAAGCCAAGGAAAAAGATTCATCATAGGTCGCGAATTAAATGCCAAATAGATCCACTGGCAATTGAGATTAACCACAACAAAGGGTAGAGAACTGTTTGAAGGCATCAAAGAAAGCAGAAGCGAATCTTTGTCAACATCAGGGAAAACTACATACTGGCCAACAGACCCACAAAAGATTACAGATCTAATTGACTTCTTTATTGTTAAAAGTATTCCCGCAAACTACCTGCAAATTGACGAGGGTTTGGACATGAATTCAGACCTTTCACCAATTGTCGTCACTGTTAGTGAACATCCATTAATAAAGATAATAACCCGATATTAATAAACAAACTGACAGACTGACAAAGTTTCAGGTTAGATCTAGAGGAAACCATCAACCTAGTAGTACCTTTACAAAACAGGTACCAGATAGATGAAGAAGTCGAGCTGTTTGTCAAACAAAAACAACAATCTGCTTGGAACAATACCCCCGCCATCAAGCATAAAACTAATGGAAATAATTATTCTAAAGAGGCAAGATAATTAATAGCTGAAAAAAGAAAACTAAGAAGCGCGAGCGCCAATAGACAAGACAAATCTAAACAACGCCACTCTGCATCTAAAAAGATTAATCAAACGAATCAAAAACGAACCGATTAGTGCATACCTAAGTGAACTGACAAATGATAGTATCAGTGACTATTCACTTTGGGAAGCTACTAAACGATTAAAAAGACCCATCATGCAAATCCTTCCAATCAGAATAGAAAATGGCAAGTGGGCAAAGAATAATCAACAAAAAGCTGATATAGTTGGTCCATAGACCTAGAAAATATATTTCAACCAAATGAAGGCGATGACAACTTGGACCAAGAAATTGACCAGGAAGATATCGAGATCAATCTTTCGTCTCCCAAAGAAATCATTACCGTGATTAAAGAAAACATACATCCTAAGAAAGCTCCTGGATTTGATCTCATTACTGGAGAAGTTCTGAAGCAGCTCCCCAAAAAAGTAATAGTAAAACTGACACATCTGATTAATGCATCCTTTAGAGTAAAGTATGTAGCAGAGGTCATAATGATCCCAAAACCCGACAAACCGCCTTGGGGCACGGCCTACACGAAATGAATTCTCAATAAGTGCTATCGCTAGACTGCTGCGACTCACTCTCAACCATATGAACCGACCATAAGTGCGCTGTCGTGCTACAAACGCGCATCGTCATGCGACCATCTGAACTTAGTTACACAAAAATCCGGATTTCGCGCAACTACGTGATATTGGGCAGCGAGTAAATGCTGATAATGGGCTTATTCAACCATTTGTTGAACAGTGCTCCATTTTAAAAGCTTACCAACAAAAGACTAGAATATTTTGTGATCAAATTCACCCTCAAAATAGCACTCAAAAATCGCTCATTATAAAACGGGACGATGGAATCTGGTGACGTAGTCCAACGATGAACGATAAGCGTTGGCACCGCTGCAAGAATTTTGCGACTAACTTTGCCAAAATGACACTTGTCAAAAACCTCTCCCTTAGAGGATCATGGCGGTGTTGCCGTATCCTTAATTGAATTCACCACATTACCCGTTACATTCAGTTGTTTTTCGTGGGATGATATCAAGCTGGAAACTGAATGTTTTCAATTTTGTCGAATTTTAAACCTTAATATTTTAGATATATTCTGTCCAACCGATGTAATTTTTTGGGTGTGTTTTGATTGACTGATTGTGCAATAATATTAATATATTTATTGAAAACGTGCAATGACCGAACAAGCCCATTGCGGCAGTAACTTCTAGTGTTTTAGATACGCAAACACTACATCTTTTGATGTAGAGCACTCATTTTCAAAACACAGTGCAATCTTTACTTCAAAGAGTACAAGATTTAAAAAGTCTACTGTAGAAGGTATTTTAATTCAACAGGCGTTTACACAGGCTCATAACTAGATTACATGCGTTTCGTCTCAGGGTATATTGTAATATCCGTATAATTGGGCGATTAAAATATTTTTGTATTATTTTAACCGAAGGCTTTCCGTATTTCGCATTTTCAAATTACACGCTGAAGGTAAATAAGTATTTGTATTTTATTTTCGAATCGTACCCTAATTTTATTTCCAAATAGTGTAGAGACGCCCCTGGACTCACCTAGGTTTGCAACTCTTTAAATTTTTAATTTTGTGCTGTGGTTATTATTAACGAATTGATGTGTTTTTAGAAAAAAGTATTTTATTAGAAATCAGACTTTTCCAGCTAACAACTTCAACTTGTTCTGAAGCAATGTGGCCACAGCACACGCCAGTTAACTAATCGGTCGTATACGGCACAGCAAGAACACTGCCGTGTACGGCAGAGCAAAAAACACTCTGCCGAATTCGGCAGAGCTAATACACTTCCGTATTCGGATGCAGTGTATTTAGTAGCCTAAAAAGGGCTAGCGTCATGGCTATAATCCAGTACCTATGACCTATCAGAAGTAATATTAGTCCACAAAAATTACGCCTAGATAGTTCATGCGCGGCGTAAAAAATCATTTCCATTCAGTTACAAAGATTTAGTCGGCATTTTCCACGTGGCGTCCATGTTGGCCAACTTAATTTCATTTTGACATGGTTCTTCGGCTTTAAAATTTTTAACAATAACATTAGAAGTATAGGTATATTAAGTATAGCTTCATATCCTGCAAGCAATTTTCTGTCAGTTTCAACGTGTAGGTATAACGATTTCATTCAGCAGATTAATACCTATGTTAAAAGATATATGGTAATATTCTTTTATTTTTTCTGTCACTAGGACCTCAATATTTTTTGTAGATATTGTTTTCCTAAAATAAATCATAAAATATCTTGAAACTTATTAATACGTTAAAAAATACCTATAGAATATATACTTAATATTACAATGTTATTGTTAAAAATTTTAAAACCGAAAACCTATGTCAAAACGAAATTAAGTTGGCCAACATGCGCGCCACGTGGAAAATGCCGCATTAATAATCATTTTATTTCTGAGTAATTTGGTATTATCTGATTCACTTAACACGATTTAGACTGATATCAGGCATTATATAACATTCTTAAATTTATCTCAGCAAATCTGCCTTGATTTGCTTCTTGAAAATAATAAACATAAACGAGTTGAAGCTTGTTGGCGGGGCATAAAGCAGATAAATATCAACATTAGCATCTACCTGTGGTGAATAGTTTTAATTTCTAGTGCATAAAATTACCTGTGAGGTAAAGAGGCGAAATGTGCTGAATGACCCTAGTCTAACAAGTTGAGTGCTATTGCAAAATTTTTAATTTACTGAATACTTTTCAGATAAGGTAACTCGGAATACCTGCAAGTGTTACAAAGGTTTCAAGGTACGAGTACTTAATTGGAAAAATGCGAAAATCCGACAACCTTATTGTATTTTGGGTCCATGTTGACGGTCTATAGGAAAATACACGACCATAAACTATTATAAAAGTCCTTAGGTATCGACAGGTACGTACAACCGACAAAGAGTTTTACTAATATTTTTGCAAAATACGCATTTATTGCCCTTAATAAATATGATTTCTAAATTTTGCATTGTAGGTACAAGCAAATTCTTCGAAGGAAAATGATGAAATTCAAGGGGCAAAATGGAAAGTGACCATATTTTTAGAACCACAAATGTCTATCAGAGAAAAAACAATTTTAAAAGGGATATCATGAATCATGACGAACCGGCAGAGATGAAGATCGTTATGAAAGGCAAATCGTATATGGTTTTTCTGTGCTCTGCTGTTTTAAAACTGTTTCAGTAGATTGGGTGAACTCGCAAGCATTCGGTTGATTCCGTGATTCCCTCCAATTACGCCTTATATTTTTTAATGAAAAATCGATCTCTTTATTTAGAGAAAGAGAGTTTTCACACTAGTTTTAGAACCCCTATGCATGTTAATCTCTTTAATAATTATATTAATAAAAACTGACTGAAAATTCTGCTTTTCTTGAAAAACGAGCATAGTAATGTGAAAATGTCATTCCTTTTTATCTTTGCTAAAAATATGCCCTAATAAACCTCGAAAATTGAACACCATTTTTAGCAAATGCCATCAATTTGGTATAAAAGTAAAATTTAACTCTTTACGCTGTGGTATAGTTAATAGAATTACTAGCTGGCGAGCTTACACACCGTAGTATTCGGTATTCTGGTGAAAATTCGTCACAATTTCCTCTTTGACCCTGTAAGGAGTTAGTGAGGAGGCTCACTAAGTCAGGGGGGCCGGCGCCGGCTTAACGTACTCTCCGAAGTAGATGTACTAATATAACCAAGAAAAAATTTTTCTTTAATAATAAAATTCTGTTCAATGTAATAGTTTTTACTTCATTATAGAATACAACTTGTAATTTTGGGAAGGAGCACCATCGGTGGGCATCAATATGATATAATTATTATTAGATATCTTATTGATCTTTTAGACAAGTTGGCCGTGAGAATGTTATTAGAAAGGGTTTTCCAAGATAGGTGGATAGCGGCAAATGGTCCGATACGTTGCCCCCCAGATTTCCTGACATGACTCCATTAGACTTTTACTTTTGGGGTTATATATTATGTCAAGGACGAAGTCTATAAAAGGAGGTATGCGAACCAGGTCGAACTTCAAGATAGCATTAGACACATTACCGCATCAATCGATGGCAGAACAATTTTAAAAGCCACAAAACGTGTAGGGTACCAAATAATGCTCCAAAATGTATTGAACAAAACGGTGATGTCTTTGCATATTTAATGTAAGTAGGATTTTTTTTATTTCTTACGCTCAGATAAAGCAGAAAAGAGAAAATAGAGTTTGATTTCGGATAATTTCAATTTCAGGCCAATATTACATATAAGCTTTGTTGTTCTCTAGACGATTTGCAAATGTTACGGTTTAGATTATACAGGGTGTTCCGTTTAAAAAAATTGTAGTCTCTTCTTTTATTCGGAAACGCTATGTTAAATTGTTTTTCTGCTGTATATTTTAATTGTAATTCAAGTAATATTTAAAAGATGACAACGTACATAAATAACTATTGGTAAATAGAGAAAACCAATAAATTATTTGAGATATATACCTACCAGCAATTTGGAATATTGTGCGGAATACTATATTATTTATATTTGTTTATTCTAAATATGACGACTGTTGGTACTATAGAATATTTTCAGCATTCGAACTAACTTACAGTATTTTCGGTTATTTCCAAAGACCCAACCTTTAATTTGTAATTTTATTTGGGGGGCGGTTCGTACTCTTCCTATTCAGCCAACAATTATTCTTCAGTACCTAAGGATTAGTAAATGCATCTATTTTTACAATAGGTTTAAGGTAGTAATTCTTTTTAAATTACCTCACTTGGAAGGGTCTTTCCAAAACATTTAGTTACGGTGTGACCTAAAAATGAAGTCTTGCTGGGTAGCAACAAGATTATAGCTTTGGCTACATCCTAAAATCGCCACGAACCCCTTGTTAATGTATTGTCAAACATTTTACCTGCAGAGGGTATAGCCCAAAATCGCCACTACTCTTATCTTCTGAATAAATTAAATGAAATGTATTTTATGGTTTCAATCAAACCCAATCAAACCCAACCTAGCATTCTTTCAGATTGTTTCCATCAGTGAGGAAGGAATATCTTTGACTATACCTTCACACATGTGCAGTATCTCTCTCTCTCTCTCTCTCTATCTCTCTCTCTCTCACTGCTTTATTATTATGAACTATAAAGTTATTAAATATATATACTATTATCTTATAAATAAAAGGCTCATGGCGATTTTGGGCTATAGGTGTCCGGGTAACTCTGTAAGCCGTGGCGATTTTGGGCTGCCAATTTAAGGGCAAGTAATTATAGTGGCGATTTCGGGTAACACCGATAGCTTTACCCCTAAACGAACAATTTTTTGTTTATTTTTGGATGGTATATTTGACTGACAGCAATAGCTCCTGTAAACATTTTTAAAGTGGGTTTGGCTGAGATTAAAAATTAATTTATTAAATTAATTAAATACTTCTTTAAAATTAAATATGTTTAAATAATAAATATCTCTCAAATTTCAATATTGTTACTGGTTAAATGCTGACCAAAACATATAAGTAGAAATATTTTAAAGGGTGAGTGTTTTAAAGTGTTACAAGGCGATAATCTCGAAAACTTTTAAAAATAAACTGGTAAACAAAAAAATCGGCAAAATCGATTTTTTACTCGACTTTTTAAACGGCCGTAACTTTTTAAAAACTTAACTTTTTGAGGGCGATTTTCGGATATCGATAGCTCTTCTTTTTTAGAGTTAGCATCAAGTGATTTTGCAATGGAAACGACATTTTTATGCTATACAAGGTGATTAATAGGGTACTGTTAAACTACTGAAAGTTTAGGTGTGTGCCATATTGCCAATAAATTTTTTTGGTCATTCCGACAGAGCACGTTAGTTAGCTGATATCAATATCTCTAGACGTGTTCGCCGGAATTTCGATTAATGGTCTTTGGCAGAAAATACAGGAGGAAACAAAAAAAGCACATAAATTTTGATAGCGTCGTTTTTAAAACGCTGTAGCTCGAAAACGGACTGATATTTGGGCTTTTTAGGTATTGAAAGCCCTTTGTTGTAGAGTTTTACCTAATAAACTTTTGTTTTCAATGTTCAAATATTTGCATTGTATAGGGGTGATCCAAAAAGATAATGAATAGTATTGTCACAAGTGGAAAAACTATAATATTTCATAGTTGCAATTTTAATGTATATTCAATAAATAAGCTACATCCTGCCAATGTAGAGGGCAATAACTTATGATTAAGTAAAATAGCATTATAGATTACTTATTGAACTTCCAAATATTGATCTATGAAATATTATTGGTTTTTCCACTTGTGACACATCCCCCAGCCCTGTAAAAGCTTATAGTTTTTCCACTTGTGACAGTATTGTTAATTTTTTTTTTAATTTGTTCAGATTCAGCATTATGTGTTTGTTTTCTTCCAGAACTAGGGCGTTTTGTCCAATTTTCGATTAGCTATATAGATACAATGTAATGCAAAAAAATGTCTACAAAATGGAAAATTTTGTGATTAATTATTATTAACTGCTTTTATTGATTTAAGTTACTAGATGTTGCTAGATCGACTTTGCACTGAGCTGATTTACAATTAGAAATAAAGGGTATCTTAAAAGTAGCGAATCGCGATTTTATGAACCAAAATTTTGCCATTTTTCAAACCCAATCAAACAAATTAATTTGAATAGAATTTATTGGGTACTATGTAAAAAAGAAAAATTAAATAAATTTATGGGAGTTTTTGATTGAAAATTCGTTACGGGAATAAAAAATTTATTAATAAAAAACAAACGAATTTGACATTAACGATATAGGTATAAGAACAAGCATTACCTAAAAGAAAACGTAATAAAACAAAAAATTATTTTTAATATCTGGTAGGTTCACACCATTGCAACGCTGCACATCCGCTAACCTTCTTGGCATACTGTTCACCAAGTTCATAATGAAATTCTGAGGAATAGCTTCCCACTCAGCCCGAAATGCATTTGCCAGCTCATCCAAATTATTAAAATCATTCTCATCTTCATTCAGTCTCCATTTCGTCATACTCCACACGTGCTCAATAACATTCATATCTGGTGGTCTTGCAGGTCACTCCATTCGTTTAAAATTATTTTCCCGCAAAAATTCTTCGACAATTCTAATTCGGTGGGGACGCGCATTGTCACCCACCAAGACAAAATCGTGCCAGAAATTTTGGGCAAATGGAATAAAGTCATTCAAACACCTATTCCTGTACCTTTCTGCAATCATCGATTTTCCTATCAACACATCTGTTTTTCCATTTGCCATAACTCCGCCCCAAATGGTACTCTAGCATCCACACTTCCCTCTAGATATCGTTCATTCCTTTCTGTCCAAACTAAAATTCTTTCTTCGCTTTCAAGCAAATTAAACTTATATTCGTCTGTGTAAACACACACCTACTCCATTCTCTTATTCCCCAGTTAATATGAACTTCAGCCCACCTTCTCCGTGCAGTCCTGTGGGCAGATTTTATTATGAACTTTGTGAGCGGTATGCCAAGAAGGGTATCCGATGTGCAGCGTTGCAATGGTGGACCTACTAGATATTAAAAATACTTTTTTGTTTCATTATGATTTCTTTTTGTTAATGCTTGTGCTCAAAAACATCGTTAATGTCAAATTCGTTTGTTGCTTATTAATACATTTTTATTCCCATAACGAATTTTCAGTTAAAAACTCCCTTAAATTTATTTAGTTTTCCTTCTTTTAGATAGTACCCAATATATTTTATTCGAATTAATGTGTTTAGCAAAAAATGTCAAAATTTTTGTTTATAAAATCGCGATTTGCTACTTTTAAGATACCCTGTATATTCAATTTTAAATCAGCCCAGTGCAAAGTCGATTTAGCAACATCTAGTAACTCAAATAAATAAAAACGATTAAAAATAAGAACTGATCACAAAATTTCCAATATGTAGACAATTTTTTGCATTACGGCACACTGCATAGATATAACTAATCGAAAATTGGACAAAACGCCATAGTTTTGGGAGAAAACACATACCGCTCAACTTGCACAAATTTAAAAAACAATTATTTTTAACAATACTTTTCAGTTTTTAGTTTACCCCTATACAACGCAAACATTTTGGCCTTAAAAAACTGTTTATTAGGTAAAACTTTACACGAACAGGGCTTCCAATACCTAAAAAGTCCGATAAAGTCTATCAATCGGTTTTCAAGCTAAAGCGTTTTAAAAATGATGCTACCAAAATTTGTGTTCTTTTTTTGTTTCCTTCTGTATTTTCCGCCAACGACCATTAATCGAAATTCTGGCGAATAATTCGTCTGGAGATAATGATATCAGTTTATAAATTATTGGCAATATGGCACACACCTAAACTTTTAGTAGTTTTACATTATCTTATTAGTCACTTTATATAGCATGAAAATGTCGTTTCAATTGCAAAATTACTTCTTGATGCCTAATCTGGAAAAGACGATCTATCGATATCCGAAAACTGCTCTCATGTTTTTAAAAAGTTATAGCAGTTTGAAAAGTCGAGTAAAAATCGCTTTTGCCGTTTTTTTTTTTGCTGATCAGTTTATTTTCATGAAAATTTGGTGAGTTAATAGGGAGATGGGGGACATATTTAAACATATTTTTGACATTCACCCCCTCTCTCCATTTTGAAGGGTGGGGGTAATTTTTGAATTTTAAACAGGATAATGTACTTTTGTTTATAAAATTCAAATCTACGTAAAACACTACGTAAATACGTGAACAATTTTATTTTATTTGCTCTTTGGGTTACGGAATTGCGATTTATTAGCTTATAAAATAAAAAAAAATATTTATCATTTAATTTCAACTTATTTATCGCCTGTCATGCTTGAGAAATTGTTCCCCTTCCAAACAGTTTCCCACGAACAATACGAACAATAATTCTGAAATCAGTGAACTTCATTTATAGGTAAAATATATTTATTTTTTAAATTCAATCAAAATTTAGTTAACCATAATTCCGTAATCGAAGGAGCAAACCGAAAAAAATTATACAGATACGTAGTTTCTCAAAAAGTACATCATCCCAATTAAAATTCCAAAGTTACCCCCACCCCTCACAACAGAGAAGGGGCTAAATGTCAAAAATATATTTAAATATGTCGCCCCATCTTTCTATGAACTCACCAAAATTTCATGAAAACATTTTAAACCGTTGTCGAGATATCACTTCTTAACACTTTCAAAAACTCACCCTATATATGTACAGGGTTATTCATTATATTTTGACTCCCACATACAGCTCTTATTACAAGTTATAGAAAAAAACTTTAAGTACAAAAGTTGTAGGTTTTTTCACGTAGTATCTTTTGGTAATAGCGGAAATAAAAAATCGACTTTACAACATTGAAAAAATTAAAAATTAATTGAGTCATATGTTTTTAAGTGGAACACCTTGTATATTATTGGTTCAAATGAAAGATCTCTTTGTTCTGATTTCAAATATGTATAATTTGTTGGCATTTGGTTCAGCCACTTTTGAAATATTTCAGTTTATAACTTATTTTTCCACAATTGGAGATCATCAGTCATTAAAGTTTGTTGCTTTAATATAATGAAGTTGCATCGAAAACGTATTGTTGTAGTTTAAATAAAGTATTTTTTTTAAACTCAAATATTTCAAAAGTGGCCGAACCAAATGCCAACAAATTATATATATTTGAAATCAGAACAAAGAGATCTTTCATTTGAGCTAATAATATACAGGGTGTTCCATTTAAAAAAATATGACTCAATTAATTTTTTCAATGTTGTAAAGTCGATTTTTTATTTCCGCTACTACCAAAAGATACTACATGAGAAAACCTAAAACTTTTGTATTTAAAGATTTTTTCTATAACTCGCAATAAGAGCTGTAGGTGGGAGTCAAAATATAATGAATAACCCTGTACATACCTATTATCCAAATATTTTATGACATGACTATTGTCTTTCAAAATGGCAGAGAATTCAAGCAAATACACGTCACCTGATTGATGATCAATCTGGTTGACGAAGTTTATGTGATTTTATCTTATGTTGGAATTATTTTTCTAATGACGTAAAAATAGAATTATTTCTATGTTGATACAAATAATTTAAAACAACAAACGTTTTCTAAATATATCAATACTTTAATAAGTATCTCTTACGTCTCTTTACAACTTTTTCCACTTTAGTTCCATGAGTCCTAATTTTATAAAATATATTATTTAAAATAAAAACCAATCATTTAAATGTGTATTCAATTTGAAAGAACTTTGCCTTATTTAAATTTGTAAACATAATAAATATTTAATACAAAGTAAATATAGGGCATCTCGTTGCTGAAAAGTTTTCAACACCTTGCTAACGCGTAAGCCTACTATTATGTCATAAAAACTAGGCGGTACCCTTATTAGCCTACATTAAATTGGCCACTTTTGTACCAAAGAGATTTTCTTCTTTGGAATGTGGTGGTAGTAATAATATCATCGAAAATACCTACTGGGTCATAACATCGTAAGGAGAATTAGGTACTTATGAACAAGATGCGGCGCTAAGGGCCATATTTCAAAATAAAGAGGGATTGTTGTTACATTGTATGTTAAAAAATTACTAGGCGGTGAATCCTGCGCAAATTCATCGTATTGAAATCTTGACCTAATAAAAGGGTCAAGTTCTTTGCGAATGTGCAATCTTTCTAAAACGTTTTGTTTTTATTTGGGCATGTTAATTGCCAGGAATGTCTTAGGCCTGACGAACAAGAAGGCTGTCGTCGGATGTCGTTCGTATGCTCTTGGAAATCGACAGCAAGGTCACATCATATGAGCATGTGTACGACTACCGACTTTTTGTGCGCCAGGCCCTAGCGAATTGTCATTTTCGTTGTCGGATGTCGCACAGGCATGTTCGTTTCATGCTAATTTAACGGAAGCACTACAAAAAACGACTCTTTACCAGGGGCGAATCGAAAGCACTATGTTTTGGGGAAGGGAGTAGGGCGGGGTGCTAAATTGGCTCTTGAGTAAAATTGTTGACGATTATTTCTAACTGGTCGAGCTTTTCTTACGTTTGCTGGAATTAAACTGTCGGCCTTTTTGCAAATTTTCTCAAAATTCAACTGTCGACGTATTTGTGGTATGAGATCCTAAGAGCCAACTCGTACTCTAGTTAGTCAACTCGACCATCCATGGAAGGGGGGGCCCATCCCACCCATACACACGCTTCTGCTCTTGACTACATGTGCGCCAGGCTTTACAAGGTAGATGCACCTTAAAATTAGGTAAGCGAATAGTAAAAATCATAAATTTTAGAATGGATTCAAGATTTTTGTGCCCTACAAAAAAATTTCACCTGGACCTGGAATCGTTACGGACAAAAATGACAATATAAATTATTACCATAAATAGTTAATTTAATTTTGACAATGAAATGCCTAGGAAGTAAACAGAATAAAAAAAATATTTATAAAATATAAAAAATGTTAAATTGTTTACATTATTATAGACAGTCATAATATGACAGGCATATTAGGCATATTATGCCCATTCTTTGGTTTAACGCATCAAAATAAAAATTTCCGCTTAAAATAATGCTGAAAATATTTCCAAATGATTTACATTAAGTATAAAACAAAATAGTTTTTACGAACATACCATAGTTACACTTCTGTAAATGCTGTCAAGAGTACAGTTAAATTTTTTTTATGTGACCAAAAATTGAAATAATCTTTGGTTATGCTACCTTAAAACACAAATGGTTGCAAAAAGGTCATAAAACGACGGCATTGCAAATGGTTAATACTAAACCCAAGGCACTGGTATTGGTTTATTGCAGACAAGGCTTGTTTACATTTCGCCAAACACTTTCAGGAGATAAGTTTCTAGGAATCCCTTTTTGTGAGGAGTGGTAGACAAAAAAGAATAATTTTAGAGTGTACCAACTTTATTTTTTATACTAAATATGATCTATAATTCCTCATAAAATCAAATTGCATGTTGTACGTTTGGAGCTTTAGCTTAAATTAAGTTTTTGCTTTTATACAAAAAAAAATCAGGTTAAAAATACTTTCTTTTTCAGACAAATCCAAACTACATAACAAAGACCTAGGCTGCTATTTTTACCAAAAAGAAAATTAAAAACAAGAATGAAAGCAAATCTGTTCTTGTAGGAGTGTATTTAATAAGAAAATTAGTTTGACATAACCCATTTTTAATTAAGAGAGAGACCATTTTGTAGAATACACCCCTGGTATTTACTCGCAAAAATTGGACTTACCTCACTTGGGAAATAAGAGGCTCAATTAATTATTAGTAGCGAAATCCTAAAACCGTACATCTCCAGAATTAAAAACTTCTATTGACATTTTTTAATAGTTCATTCGGTTTAGTTTTAAACTCGGTATATTTTGTATTTATTTAAGTTTATTAGGGTTGTCACTTTTTAGCTTTGCACCTTGGGACTTAAGTGAATTTGAGGAAGTTACTGATTCATCCAATTTTTCAACGAGAAAAATTTCTTTATTATTTGTTGTTTCTATAAGCTCAGTACTTATGTCACTTGCTTTTATTAACGCCTTTTTCTCGTTTCTATTTTCATCTCGCATAATAGGAATAACAGTGATTTCTAGGTCAAAAATTTATCTCACTGTTTAATATTTTTGAGGGTAAGTATCTGTATTTTTTTAGTAGGGTTACCTACTGCTTTTTTAAATAAATTTTAACTAAAATATTTTTAAATGCGTAAATAAACTAAATGGGTACTATACGTACACCAAATTACACAATCTATATTGGTAACAGATGTTTTACTGATTTGTACTTACATATAACAATAACAATAAATAATACTAGTATAAGTTTATACAAGTGGTTAAAACAGCGCTTTTTACAAGCAGTCGCGTCGGTCGGTTTAAACTGCGAGTGCAGCGAGTAGTTTAAATAAGACAGCGAGTAAAAAAGCACATTTTAGGCTCAAGTTGTATACAATATTTTTAAATGCCATTTTTAAAAAGATTCAAACCCATTTAAAATATTTTTGACCTTTAGAAACAACGACCGAGTGACAGCTGTAAAATAAAAGAAGCAAAACTGACACTTAATGTCAAAACAAACAATGAAAAGTGGCTTAAGATTTACTTTTTCTAACAGATGTTAGGTACTTTTGTGATGTTTTTTCACACTTGCGTAAAATAACAATTTTTTGGTTGTTGGAAACTGTAGATAAAATTGTTTTAGGTACCTACTTACTTATATGATTTTATTAGTTTGTACTTATTTTTCTTGTTTGTTTTCTTATAACCTTGTTACTCGTACTTTCCCATTGCCCTAAGGTGATTTTTTTTAATTAGTAGGCTTTTATATTTTTTTATGTTATTATCATGTTTTTTTACTGTAGTTAATACTTGCTAAACTATTAAAATGTAAGTTTGCGTATTTTATATTAGAATGTAATTTAACTTTTTAATAAACTTTTTTTTTATTATTTGTATTTTTGTAAAAATTAAATAAATTGCACAAAATAAAGAAGATTGACAGTTTTGTTTATAATGTTCGAAATTCAAAAATATATATATATTTCTGTATTTTTTGATAAATATGACTATGAACTTCAACAACAATAGAGTAATTTTATTGAACTAGTAACAATGAACCAGTTTATGGCAGCAAAACTATACCATAAAGAGTGCTTTATAATGAAATCGTACATATAATGTTTTTTCATACGAGCGTGCGGAAAAGTACAATTTTCCACACTGTTTTGGATACGGAAAGTAGTGCTTTTCCGCGCGAATTAAAAAAACAGCCCTTAACCGCTTGCCCGAACTCCGCTTCACGTCGTTTGTGCAACTGCCGTCGCGTGCGGAAAAGTGCCACTTTCTGCACTTTTTAGGTAAATACCTATTTCCTCAACATTCGGTGAAATGTAGGAATGCCTTATTCATAAAAGTCTCAAATAGCGATCTTTTAGGCCATTGTTTACTCGTGTGGGTGGGAATATTTTATAAATCACTGTCTTCTTCAAGTTGTTTTTAGGCGGTTCAAAAATTATTTCATGTAAGAAGTGCCTTACTTAAATATATTCATAAATGAAATTTTTATTGATAAATTTAATGGGAATATGATTGCTACTCGTACTCTACCGATATTAAATTTAAGATGCGACAAAATCATTATATGGAAAGAAATATATATTCCTTTTATCTGAGACAGCCCAAGTAGACTTCAAGCCTTAAGTACTAACGTATACCGTGGGCGTCTGAAGGGAAGTGAAATGTAATCTATGTCTGAGGGGAAGGGACAACCTCTGCAGGCAATCCGTCCCTAGGTATAAATGAGCGAGAGAAGTGAGATGTTCTAGGCTTTTGTAGCTGGACAGTAAAGGAATGCGCCTCTTGCTGTTCTATTAGGAACAGTCAAGGGAGAAATTATAGCAGCTAGTTCTTCAGAGCAAAATCCGTGGAAGTATCGGTGCAAAAGGGATAAATCCTCAACGCGGCGTTGAGGGAGACAAGGGAGTTTTCTTATGAGGACTGGGTCATTGATAAGCTGAATGGCTTTCTTTTCGATAGAATCAAGGATGCTAAGTGTCGAAGGTGATGCAGCTCCCCAGATATGCGAACAATACTCTAGGTTAGGTCTTATTTGGGAAACATAGAGAGGGTGTAAGTTAGAAGGGAAGAAGTATTTTCTGTCCCGAAAGAGAAAATCAAGCTTTTTAGCTGCTGGTGCGGCTATTGAAGTAATGTGTTTGTGCCAGCTGAGATCACGTTCTAACGCGATACCAACAAGATCATGTGGATGCGGTAAGTGTTTCCGGATTTTTTGCATGACAGGGAGCAGGAGGCGTTGAACTAAACAAGGTTCTTCGCACCCCAGTCTAGGAATAATTGGTGATCTTGGGAAAGTAATGATTAGTAAGTTACAAAATATAATTAGGGCAATTGTACAGGGCCGAAGAAAGTTAATCAAACTATTCTATCTATGTAAACATTTTAAAAGTACCTACCTATTACTCGGTATATTAAAAAATTTAAATACCTATTTAACCTACCCAACCTACTCAAAAATGTTTAAATTGAATTAAATGGCCTGTATAAAGATAAAGGAGAATATTTTGGCATGTTACGATTTTGTACCATAAGAATGTGATTTAGGCGGTATATAATTAAGAATTAATATTTTGGCATGTTATGTTATGGTGGTACCGAAAGAAAAATATTTTCCGATCATGACCATGATCATGTCGTATGCACAAATGTATTCGGCTTCAAAACTTTCTCCTCTTATGTTTTGAATAAATAAAATATCTCCTTTAAATATACCAGCAAATATATGATGCAAAACAAAATGAAAAATAATTCAGGTATAAAAATATTCCAAAACAGCACGGCACTATGCCATATTCTATTGATATTAACACCTCCTGTTAATAAAAAAAACCACCATTCACAATAAAGATTACCATCAGATTACACCTTTTGATTAATTAAACATTTCTTAATAATAAAGTTGTAACACCGGCTTGAAAGCCCGCCTTTTTATTGGTTCCGTTCGCACAGTTCAGCCATGTTCGGAACAAACCATTTTCATTGGTCGGCCGTCCCTTCCGTCCCGCCCTTTAATCCTTATCGAGTCCTTATCTTTCCATGTGCCTTTATCCTTGGTAGGATTTGAAATCATTCGTGTTGTTTGTTGTGTTAAAGTAACATCGTAGGACGAGAGATTTTGGACAATAAATTAAGGTGTTTTTAGTTTTTATTTTAGGTACTTTTTATTAAATTCGTGTGATTTCGGTTGACGTGCAAACGGTACTATTTCGGTTAGTGACTTGATGTAAGTGTTACCTTATGAGGGGACTATAATGGTTTCGTACTATAATCCGATGTATCCTAGGCAAAATGCACCAGCAAATGGACATTACCAAGCCAACAATCATATGCACTCGTGGTATGCCGCCGGATACCACCAAGGGACCCAGTTAAATACCCCTCCGGGACCTTATTTACCCCAAGAAGAGCCCCAAATATGGCATCCTCATACAGCTGGACACAGTGTGTTCCAGCATGAATTTCCGGATTTCGTGCACACGGGAATACCACCGTTACAACCACATGGGGAAGCGGAAAATACACTTCCTTCCCCACCAATAACTGTATCAGGAAGCAGTGAAATGAGCAGTCCTGGTGGACAAAGCGGCAATATTTCTCCGCAACAGCAACTTGGAACCAATCCGCGCCCTCCTCCCGCGAGAAGTCCTTACGAGTGGATTAAAAAAAACAACTACCAGGTTCAACCCAACCCTGGTAAGTTTTAATTTTAATGGTGGTGTTTTTTTTAAACAAATTGATAATCAATGTCAAAAATAGAAAAGGATCGCGCTCTAACGATTGTTAAAATTGCGAAATATAAATTGCGGTAATCATATTAATATAGAGATGCCGCAGTTATAGTTAGGTATAGGTACCCCTCTAGCTAGGTAGCCTGAGACTTGAGACCATTGATATCGGTGCGTCTAGCAGGGCCGTATTTAGGATCTGTAAACCCTACGCTGAACCTGTGATGCGGGCCCTACCGGGGGGAATTCTTTTAGAAATTAACCTGCAAAAATCGCATTTTAGAGCAATTTTCTGACTAAAAACCTAAAAGGAAACATTTAAAGTTTCTTATTAAATTGTAGAAAATTTTACTACCTAGATTTCTGAATGCTGACCCAACTCATTTCAGCTATCCACTGAATAGTTCAGCCCAATTAGTCCACAAAATAACTGCGTCGACGTCTTTTATGATTATATCTAACCCCACCCCAGTTCTAAAACAAAGACATTTTTTATTTTAGCCTTTTCAAAATTAAAATTTATAAATAGATCTTTTTTTGTTGTGCGGGCCCATAGGCAGCAGCCTAGATAGCCTGCGCGTAAATGCGACCCTGGCGTCTAGTATCATTGATGTCTACTGGACCCACCGGATATTACTGATACCCCTATCTTTACGCCTCTGATGCAAGGCCTTTATTTCTAGGATTCCATTAATGTAAGAGCGCGCCTCAATTTTTTTCCAGTAACGCATAGATAACCACATTGATATAATAGTATATTTCATTACCAGTCCGGAAAAAAGGATTTTTCTGTGCGCGCTTGACAAATTCTCGTGTGAAGCGCAGCCGAACACGGGAAGTCAAGCAAGCACGGAATAGTATATTTCATTACCAGTCCGGAAAAAAGGATTTTTCTGTGCGCGCTTGACAAATTCTCGTGTGAGGCGCAGCCGAACACGGGAAGTCAAGCAAGCACGGAAAATCCATTTCTGGACGTGTAATGAACGATATTTTTTATTATACTTCTTTGAAAACGATAACATAAAACAAAATATAACATAAAAAAATACATACATACAAAATAAACTTGGAATATTTTTATTTTCACAACTGTTATCGGAATTTAAAAAAAAACTACTAGAGTAATTAAAAATTAACTATTAATAATGAAAGATGCCACTTTTTCAGGTTGAGAGAACATTTTATTAGAATGAATTTATTTGACAGAAAATTAACAACGCTGACAATATGGTCTTTGGCAGGTATGATGCGTTTTCATGGTAACTTTCAAATCATTTAAAAGGTGATTTAAATTTGTCTATGTCAGATAAGATTGACAAAACGTCAAAAAATATTTCAGAAATTCATCTAAATATTCAAATATTTACGAAATAAAATACAAAATAGGTACATATTAAATATCAGATAGCATATAGACTTTCTTGAGTTTAGTTTATTTTCCTATACCTATATTTCTATTTTAAAGCCAAAAAATAGTCGGTATCTTCATTCAGCACACTGAAAGAACTGGAGACCAGGAAAATTTTTTCCGTGCGCTCTTTCCGTGCGCTAGCCCGAAAAAGCCCATCTTACATTATTACTAAAACAGATGAAAATAAGGTGTTTTCAAAGAAGTATAATAAAAAATCCATTTCTGGACGTGTAATGAACGATATTTTTTATTATACTTCTTTGAAAACGATAACATAAAACAAAATATAACATAAAAAAATACATACATACAAAATAAACTTGGACTATTTTTATTTTCACAACTGTTATCGGAATTTAAAAAAAAAACTACTAGAGTAATTAAAAATTAACTATTAATAATGAAAGATGCCACTTTTTCAGGTTGAGAGAACATTTTATTAGAATGAATTTAATTGACAGAAAATTAACAACGCTGACAATATGGTCTTTGGCAGGTATGATGCGTTTTCATGGTAACTTTCAAATCATTTAAAAGGTGATTTAAATTGTCTATGTCAGATAAGATTGACAAAACGTCAAAAAATATTTCAGAAATTCATCTAAATATTCAAATATTTACGAAATAAAATACAAAATAGGTACATATTAAATATCAGATAGCATATAGACTTTCTTGAGTTTAGTTTATTTTCCTATACCTATATTTCTATTTTAAAGCCAAAAAATAGTCGGTATCTTCATTCAGCACACTGAAAGAACTGGAGACCAGGAAAACTTTTTCCGTGCGCTCTTTCCGTGCGCTAGCCCGAAAAAGCCCATCTTACATTATTACTAAAACAGATGAAAATAAGGTGTTTTCAAAGAAGTATAATAAAAAACACTTTTCTCGACGTCTTTCTTAGAATAGTGGTTTGAATTCAATTTTTCGAAATACAGAATACACAAGCATTAATAATATCTAAAATACATAGGTTATATTAATTAAGTGTCTTAAAAAAGGAAGGGTTTAATCAAAAATACATTAAAAGCCAAGCATACTATATCTTATAAGTAGTTTTAAATTAAGTACTACTACTAGTAATAAAATGAAGTAGGTACTTCAAATTCTGTACATCACGTCGGAACCTCTGCTGCAGTTTATGAATTATCGGATTCTGCATCTGGAAAAGTATTTCGAGAGGTTCTTTCTTATTGAAAAAAAAACAACATTTTTTCTAAATTAAATCCATAAATTTAATAATGTCCAAATACAGGTCATGATGAGACACAAATAACTAATTTTGATACTGTATAATAGGTTTTTCTCTAAAACAAAAACTAAAAAAAAATTTCTACCCTCAAAATTTGGGTACCTTTTAATTTTGAGCTTTAAACGCACTTATAGACTCTTAAATAGTATTGAGGCTTGAAAAGAAAAATGCATAAACCTTTCAAATACTGACTCTTAGGAGAACAGCTTAGTTTAAAATTTAAGAAAATAAATACCTAGTTGAAATTGTTATGATTTACCGAAGTTAGATACAAAATGATTACAAATTATATAAAAAGCTACTATTTTTCTTGTGTAAAATAGAATCCCTTTATAATAGAGGTTGCTCTTCTATTTAGAATCAAATACTTAAGCACGTTTTACAGTCGGCAAGTCTTTTGCAACACTATTGCTGCAAGTCAGTTTTTGGCGAGAGAGTTGCAATCAATTTTTAATAATGCGTTTTCAATTTCAGTTGCGCCTTTAAAGGCCAAGGCTGTCAACAAAGACATTATACTGTTAAAATTTGTTGTTAACTTTTGTTTTGTTATTTATTTTTTTAAATCTTTTAAATGAATAACTTAAGGTGGCATTTTACACGTGGCGTCTATGCTGGCCAACTTGATTTAATTTTTACATGGTTTTTCGGCTTTAAAATTTTTAACAATAACATTATAAGTATATTAAGTATAGCTTCATATTCTATAGGTATATCTGTTCATACTTACAGGATCCGTACCAAATTTAGGGGTTTTAATAGTGAGATCACTGGAAATGAATGGAAAACGTTTTCTATACTAGGTATGTATAGGGCAGTAGTTGCAGACTATTACACTTAATTCTTTTATTCCGTCATTTTCCTATCCAACATAAGGGGCCAGGTATTAGAGGCCACGTCCACAGGAGTTAGTCCGCCACTGGTACAGGGTAGGAATATTTTAATTGAAGAGTGGAATAGATAAGTTGGCTAAGTGCCAAAAATGTTTTTGATTGTTTTTCACGTAATAATGGTCCTAAGGCCAACGCGGCTTTGCTCTAAAACCGACAATGCATGTGATAAACAGAAATTTGAAGCAACACTCTTAGATGACGACTTAGTACATCTTTTCTTTAAAATCGGCAAAGTGCAAAACGTAGAATAGCGTGAACCAGGAACCATGCAGAACGTTATTGTGTTGTTGAGTTTTTGGCACAAAACATGGAAAACGAAAAAACAATCGTTTGAAAATAAAGTTAAAAAACTTTCTTTCTTTTTTTTCTTCGGACACTGCAGCTTATATCCACATTCGTTCCTGAAATTTTAGTCTTACGGCACAAAGCCGTTGTTTCATTGTCCTAATGGCACTTAGCCTTTTCTAGTTTTGAACTATTTTACATTTTTTTAAAGAACCAAATAAGCTTTTTGTTAGACTTTAGGAATCCTTAGGTATGGAAAAAATACACATACAAACAACACACATACATAACAACAACAAAAAAGATGACTTAAGATTTTATTTGCAAACTTATTTTACTATAAATTGAGGTACAAGTTTAACATTTCAAAACTAGATAAAGAGAATAATACACCGATATGGAAACTACTTAGTGTGCTGCCACAAAATTCTAAGAGCCTACTAGGGCGCCTTTAATCAATCTTCTTAGTTTACAAAACACAAGGTTAGATATTATTTTAAGAGGAGATAAACTCAAATAACCCTAAAAACTTTCTTTCTTTTTTTTCTTCGGACACTGCAGCTTATATCCACATTCGTTCCTGAAATTTTAGTCTTACGGCACAAAGCCGTTGTTTCATTGTCCTAATGGCACTTAGCCTTTTCTAGTTTTGAACTATTTTACATTTTTTTAAAGAACCAAATAAGCTTTTTGTTAGACTTTAGGAATCCTTAGGTATGGAAAAAATACACATACAAACACACACATACATAACAACAACAAAAAAGATGACTTAAGATTTTATTTGCAAACTTATTTTACTATAAATTGAGGTACAAGTTTAACATTTCAAAACTAGATAAAGAGAATAATACACCGATATGGAAACTACTTAGTGTGCTGCCACAAAATTCTAAGAGCCTACTAGGGCGCCTTTAATCAATCTTCTTAGTTTACAAAACACAAGGTTAGATATTATTTTAAGAGGAGATAAACTCAAATAACCCAACTCAAATAAGAGTAACATTAATGAAATTAATGTATAGGTATAAAGATACATTATTAATTTAAGTGTCTCACTCGATACGCGATTTAAAACCGGATATGTGCAGTCGCGGCTAAGTTTAATTTGCCTTATGAACCATTAAAAATTAAACTTTATTTTGACTACGATGTACATACTTCTAAATGATTTTTTGCAAAGGAACCAAATTTGGTGTTTAAATTACCCTCAAATAGTGACCGAGTATCCCGTATTTAGGTACACTCAGTGCACCGTGATATCGCACCAATAAGGCATGTTTTTAAATAAATGCGGTAGAACTGCAATAGTGTGGCACCTCCTATTTAAAACTAAGTACCTAATGTCAGAAATTTGTTGATAAATCTGCGACAGTGTCAAAATGCATTCTGTTTAGTGGAAGCGGTGAATTAAAATAGTTTGGCACTGATCAAAAAATCATTAGAAGAAAGGTATCATTATTGTCATTAAGAATCCTCGCAAATAACAAAAACGAATGCTATATATATTTTAAAACCAAAGTCAATTATAATAAAAGTGTAAAAATATTGTTCGCGTTTTCAGTTAGTTGATTGATACTTTAAAGGTTTTATTACTGTTAAAAACTTTTATTGTTTACTGCTGTGATCGCTTAAAGGAATTATTTACAAGCAATGAAAAAGGATACTAATAATTGTATCAAGTTCATAAATTTTATTGTTTTATGAAGTTACTAAGTATCTGTTTTTACAACTTCTTAACAATCTATTTGCACATCTAATATGGTCGTATATTACTCTCGTGGATTGGAAAGAATAATCTCGCTTTGGTTTATTTTTTAATAAATAGGCAATGAAAGTAATGTACTTTAACAATAATAAGTATTGGAACCTATTGGTTTAATTAAATTTTTAAAAAATGGCATGGATTAACCTTCGACACAACCAGGTTTCTAACGTAAAATGTCGATTCAATCGGATGAAAGAGAAATCCGTATGTAGCATCTCTTCTCACAGCGGATCGACCAAGCAATATTTCAATTCTCCAAAACCAAATAGGGAAAGAGCATTTAAAAGAAAATTGATAAATATATTCTTCTTTAACTTTAAAGGGACCGAAAATCGCGAAACAAATTTACATTTACTTTAATTTTTTTTAAATACAACTCATGAAAAGTTTGTGCTTATCCACAAACAGAAGAACAGTTGTTAAAGTGTTAACTATCATTTAAATCCGTTATTCCAGTTCCGTTTCTGTCGTTGAAAATAACTTTTCTATCCACTTCAGTCAATTCAAATGATAACTGAAACTCAGTGCTGTTTACAGGGCAATTTTCAAGTGGATGCAGTTCCATTGGATGCGCTCAATCGCATCGAAACCTCCCATCAGAAACGTGATCCTTGATTTTATCCAAAAAAGAGCTATTCGATTCATCAATGACTCTTTTTTCCCTTCTGTCGTTTATCGCCGCTCTGTGGGTGGTCTCTCTCTTCTGCAGAAGGTATCACTTATTCCCTCTATAACTCTAACCGAACAACAAGAAGCGCGTAACTTATGCATCTTTTTACTGTACGGCTACAAAATCCCAGAACATCAAAATTCTTTCTTTTATTCACTCAAGGGTCGCCAGACTATGGAATCAATTATTGCCTACAGAGATTTTCCCTTCCACTTTAACCTCTAGTTCTTTAAATCCCACATCAACACATAACATTTCTTTTCATTTTATATCATTCATTAGCTCTGTTCGTAGAGAAATCATAAACCGATCAGCGCCAATCAAGTTTCAGCTATTTGGTCACATGACAGTTTTCGGACTGCTTTCCAATAATTTTATTGGCTCTGACTAGTTTGTGATTGTTCTGCGAACAGAGCTATTATTATTTAGTTAATCCAATCTATCTCCAAAATGTGAAGATAGCCTAGAGTCCTAGAGAGTGTCTGTCTCTGTGATTGGTTTACATATTATGTAACTAATAATGTTGATTGACGCTTATTTATGTATTTAATTTTTGCACCACCCTATCAATATCACAAATTATTTAGTTTGACATCTTCGTTCTACCTGAAGAGATTCTCCATGCAAATCGGTTAAAAGCCTTTTTATGGTGCCATGTTTCAAAATAGATATTTTCACAGTAAAGTCCAAATAGGAAATAAATACAATAAACAAGTTTTTATTGACCATTGTAAACCATGTCGGCTCTTCTGTGATCATACCGAAATGTTTAGGGGAAAGAGGGATCCAAATACAACAATATTTTTCGGTTTTCAACACAAATTGGCACCCGAACATCCAATAAAATATGTCTCTTTTACCGACTTACGCCCGCCCCATTTCTTTGAAATTGTAAAATTTATGCCTAGGTAGAAATTTATTACGGGCATTACAGTTACGCTTTATTTGTAAAAACAAATTATGGACTGTTGACAGAAACACGTTCATTATAATGAGAAAACTACGTAACTAGGTACCTAATTTGTGGTAGTAATTAATATTTACACGTTCATAAAGACCAATAATCATGCCAACCTTCGCGCCTATCTGACAACGGAATCCACGAAAAATGTTCGAAAAACAATTTTTCGAAAAATGCATTTTTAAAAGTACATTATTATGAAAATCTATTTTTCAAAAATACGTTTTCTCGGAAGCACTTCACTATCGCTAGACCGGTCTACTTTGACAACTAATAACATCCGATTACACCAAACTTTTGATCCAGTATTAAATCCTAATCCAGTTATAAAAACAAACGATACAGAAAATGCCCAAAATGTTTGCTCCAATGATTAAACAGCCAATTATTGCCGGAATTGCCACTACAAAACCCTGGAAAATGTTTATTTTTTCATTCGTTTTAACACAGAGGACAACACTGAATTAAACTAACTCCATAATAATATGCTGAGATTAAATTCATGTCTTACGTAAGATCTTTGATAAAATATTCGTTAATTTGGCAAAATTTTGCATTCCGATAGAAATAAAAATCTTTTTTTCAATAATAGGGAAAATGCATATAACCCAAATAAATCTGAAACATTTTTTTATATTCTCTACATAAATTAAATGTTCATGGTGGTTGCTGTTATCCATTTATTTTGGTCTTTATTAACAAAAAAAGGATTTAAAACTGCAAATTTTCGCGCGAATTACGAAACTTGTAAAACGTGATCCCATTGGCTGTGTCGTCAAAACTGAACTTATGACTCATTATGACTACATGGCGAATTCCAGTGTTGTAGAGTCATCGAAAAAAAGACGTTTTGTTTTCGAGTTATTAGGTACCAAAGAGGGGTCTGGAAATGGCATTTTTCGACCTAAAGAAATTCAAAAGAACTACTTGCCATTTTCTGATGCTCACCAGTTTCAGTGGAGTTCTGAAGCTCCGGGTCCCCTACAACCTCCGAAAATTTACATCGGTTTAATTCACATTTGCTACCTGTACCCGATTTCAACGGAAATCGCGGAAATTTCGACTTTGACGTTTAATAGCTCCGAAACGAAACATCCTGTATAACTGAATTTTTTACCGAAGCTAGTTTAACTATTCCTCTATCAACCCAAAAAATTCGATTTCTCTCCCTCTGACTGTTTTCGAGAAAATCAAACCTGTTCGACTTTAGGTTAAGCTTTACGTTAACATGTAGATTTTTGCTGATCTCCTGACGTCACTTTTCAAGGACAAATGTGGCTGCCTGCTTTTTAAATTGTAATAAATTATACCGAATATTTCCCTCATATGTTAAAGTTCCTATAAGAGAAATGCAATTTTCGCAAAATTACAGCGAATATTTCCCTCATATGTTAAAGTTCCTATAAGAGAAATGCAATTTTCGCAAAATTACAGTGAAAACAGCACTGCCAGAAATCGAAAATTGCATCGCAAGTTTATATTGTTGACGAAACATCAAAGCGGGATTTTATTGTTAACAAACGTCAAAAAATGTAATATTCTGACAATTAACGTCATCTTATTGAGTGACAGCAGACAAAAAAGCCAATGTCAACGAATGTTTTCCTTTCATTTTAATTTAATTTTATTGTTAGTATTTTCTGTTAAATAAAATATTTAAATTTACTTGATTCGAGTTCTTAATTAATTTGGGAAATATTCAAATAAATAACACTCGTGCATCAAAATAACCAGATAATTTTTTTATTCAATGTGTTTTTTTTACAAATTGCAATCGTTTGTTTTCATATTTTACGAAAATGCCCTCCTCCTGCGGAGTCGGGCTTTTTCGCGAAAATATGAAAACAAACTCTTGCAATTATAAAAAAACACATTTCATTCAAAAATTATCGGTAATTTTGATGCACTTGTGCACTTACCCCCGAAAACAGCACTGCCACAAATCGAAAATTGCATCGCAAGTTTATATTGTTGACGAAACGTCAAAGCGGGATTTTATTTTGAAAAAATGCGGGACAATGACCAACCGTCAAGCTCAATAGAGTCCCCCGCCGAAATAAGCTCTCGCTCGTTGACTGCATCAACCACCATGTCTACGAATTCAAAGCAAAATATTGTTAATTACAATAATTGTACTTTTCATTGCAATTCTTGTAATTTTTAAGCATTTTAATTTTATTGTTAGTATTTTCTGTTAAATAAAATATTTAAATTTACTTGATTCGAGTTCTTAATTAATTTGGGAAATATTCAAATAAATTACACTCGTGCATCAAAATAACCAGATAATTTTTTTATTCAATGTGTTTTTTTTACAAATTGCAATCGTTTGTTTTCATATTTTACGAAAATGCCCTCCTCCTGCGGAGTCGGGCTTTTTCGCGAAAATATGAAAACAAACTCTTGCAATTATAAAAAAACACATTTCATTCAAAAAGTATCGGTAATTTTGATGCACTTGTGCACTTACCCCCGAAAAGTAAACATTTTTTGTAGCTAAATTATCCTGGTAATTTTCTTCAAAATGTTTTTTTGGGTTTGTAATGACTTCCTTAAACGATTTATGCAATAAAAAAGTGCATATTCCTTATTGAAATTAAAATTATATATTGGACTGAAGATGGGAATTTAATTATTATTAACTAAGCGTCGATACCTTTGCACACCAAAATAAAAAATGTAGGAAAAGTAAATATAATTTACAATGTGCATTTTAACATAAAATATGGACTATTTCAATAACATATCAAATTGTTGTTCTTCAAAATTTTACAAATAAAACCATTTTTTGCTGATCTTGTGTAAAATTATAATTATACGGATTAATATGGAAAAAATGAACTTGAGGGACAGGGAATAATTTAGAAGAGTTTATGAAATCGAGTTCTAATTAATATCTTTTTATCGCAAGTTTTGGCCAGCTTTAGTTAAATCATGGGTAACTTGATAAACATTATTTAACACTGTATTAAAATTTAACACGGTGGTAGCTAATCCCGAACTAAATTTTCTTTCTGCAACCGGCTCTTAAAGTCTTAAACGGACAACGGTAAGAATAAGTCAACTAAGTTTTGTATTATGGATTTTTTTAAAAAATTTTCGCAAATCTATACCTAAATAAAAGTAGAATTTAAGTATGTAGGTACTTTCCACAAATAAGGGATTAATTTCATTTAGCAGCAAGATCAGTAGCGGATCCAAGTTTTTTTTTCTTAGAAGGGGGGGGGGGGGGTCGACTCGAGCCGATCGAACCAAATTTTACAACGGGTTAAAAAACACGTTAAATAAATTAAATCAAATTAACGTTTATTACAAAATTTTGGTGTAACAGGAAACCTGTAAAATAAATTTAATTTTTCCCAAACCTGTTTATAATATTTCCAATATTTAAATGTATATCTTGATGGACATAACCAAGCGCGGATCCAGAACTTCGTTTGCGGGGTGGCGGGGTCATTCAGGGGACAGTCATATATTTTTAATTTTTTTATATTTATATTTTAATAGTAAGTATTATTGTTAGTAGATATTATTAATAGTATATGTGTTTCCCAACATTAGATCTAAAATTGTAGATGTAGTAATATCCATAAAATAACGTGGCAAGATTACAGACTTCCTTAAAAGTAAATGGTTTTCTATATTTAGCCGACATTTTTTTTCAGCAAATTTGCTTTACTGTGACTATACACAGAGTTAGTTAACCATGCTAGCAAATATTTGCCTGGTACTTAATGGGAAATATACTGCTGGAAACTTAACACATGTATTAGTTAATGTAAATATTGCTTTTTTAACCCTAAGAATTCCTAAAGTGTAAGCTTTATATTTTGTCTGCACGATACAGATAAAAATTCTCACTGATTTTGCTGCAGATGTTCTAAAAAATTCGTCTCGTTTAAGACAATGACGTTTGATCACCTTTACTTGGAAAATATCACTGACCTGCGAAAAGGAATTTTTTTCTTGGTACAAGATAAAATTGGGTGTTTTTGAATGGTTTAAATATTCTAAATAAGGATTTGTCATTAGTTTTTGGTTCGCGGCAGGTTTTAAGAAAAACGAATACAGTTTAATAAACTAATCACTATATTTTTGTTACATACTTCATTTAAACAATAGTATTCTTTTTTCATTAAAATCACAAATATAACAGAAATAATTGGGATTGTTCGTACAACATCTTCTAGTACCATTCACTCAGTGGCGTGCCGTGCCTTTAGGGACGGGGTCACAATAATTTGAGGTGCCCCAAATTACTTTCCTTTTATTGAAGAGTATGTGGTCATAATAGCCAGTGAATCTCTAAAGGGGGTGCAGGGACGCAATTACGACGGTGGCGGGGGGGTCTTTCGTCCCCGAGGGCACGCCACTGCCGGCACTCTGATTTACGAACCCTATTTATAAATTATTTACTCACCCAGATAGACACGCACGGATCCACAACACACTAATGTTTTGGATCCAATGAGCCCAGTGGCGTAACGGACAACCCCATCATATCCTATCAAGCTGACTGGCGAATGGATTTTTTTTGAAGTGGCAGATGCCTATTTGTATATATGTCTATGGGTCTATGGGAAACAGGCCTAGCAATTTTACGTGGCGCCTCTGAATGAGACGTAAATCAACACTCGAGAAAAACTGGCAGGCCGAGACATCTAAAATCAAAAAAAATGTAGGTACGTTAAAGTTTTGTAGGAAAAAGTTTTCTTAAAAAGACGTTTCATACCTACGCATTGTTACTGATTTTTAAAAGGAATGTTACGTCGTAGACACAACATTGTGTATATTTTTTTTTCAAATTCATGAGCTCGAAATCTACAAGAGGTACCTACACCCATCCGCCAAACCTTCGCAGGCTAGTCTACCTGTTATAACTTTAGTTAGCGCTTTATTTTTGTTTTATAATCTAACTAGTTCTAAAGACCGCAGCAGCATCTCTGTGCTAGAGTAGGTATAATAAGACTTATAAAGCCCTGTCTTCATTTTTAGATTTTTTAGAATGTTCTGATTAGTACTGCTGTTCTTCTTTTTGTTTTCTCTTTCTTTTCTGTACACAACTGCTATATTTTTTAATTTTATCTGTAGCCATAATTTTAATGACTCTTCAGTTATAAGAACCTGAAATAATTAAAATTTTAGTAAGTGTTAAAAAAGCTATCTCTATTTTATGTATTCATCAAAATTCCATAACATAAAACTTTTTTTATTTACTTTAACCGCACCTATGCATTAAATTTTTTTAACAAGGAAAATCGTAAAACTTTAGGAATTTAAATGTGGCCGCTATAAAATTCCTGACCGCACATCAAAGAAGGAGATTGGTCCGACGTAGCGCCATAAAGGGCCAACCAGAACGCTTTATGGCCGATGCTCTAAGTCTTCTTAATGTCTATTTGGCTTTTACGACAGCCCGGTGGCTATATTACGCACACTTTTATTCAATAAATCAGCGTTTGTTGTCACAAATTATTATCTATAATTAACGGAAACTTTTTGACGGAACTTTTGTCTCTTTGAAGATTTTTTACACCTTAGGCTTAGGTCCGACCAAAATAAGCAGCATATGAGTGTACAAACATATCAATGTTTTGATTACAAAAATAAATATTTGTGATAACAGTAAAGTCTAAAATTATCCCAACACATTATATTAATTTATTAATATCACAATTATTAACTTTTGGGGCAATTAATAGAGGCCTAGGCAATAAACATGGGTTGGATGATAGGTAATTGGCCCTTGATCGTTCTATTAATACACTACAACTAGGGCAAAGAGGAACCACTAGTTCTTGCGATTATTTAGTACCAGCTTTCGCCCACGACTTCGTCCGCGTTATAACAATTTTAGTCCATTACAAACTTTTAATCCCCATTTCGCCCCCTTGGGGGTTGATTCATTAAAAACTGTAAAACACGTGTTTAAACATTTATTTTTTAGGGTACTTCTATGAAGTTTGAACTTAATAGGATCATCTACTATTTTTTCCCATACAAAGTTTGAACCTCTGTTCACCTCCTTAGGGGTTTTTGAAAATTTTGAAAAAACCCTTTCTTAGTGCGTAGCTACATTATATAAGAAATCTCTGTGCAAAATTTCAAGTTTCTAGACCTAGCGGTGTGCACTGTGCGTTGATACGTCAGTCAATCAGTCAGTCAGTCAGGCTGGGTTGTATAGGATCATCTATTATTTTTTCCCATACAAAGTTTGAACCTCTGTTCACCTCCTTAGGGGTTGAATTTTGAAAAAACCCTTTCTTAGTGCGTGGCTACATCATATAAGAAATCTCTATGCAAAATTTCAAGTTTCTAGACCTAGCGGTATGAACTGTGCGTTGATACGTCAGTCAATCAGTCAGTCAGTCAGTCAGTCAGCCAGTCAGTTTCTTCTTTTATATATAGAGATAAGCATGTTTTGCTACCTTTAAAATATAAATTAAAAGTCTCAAAACTGCTTAAATAAAATTTAAACCAAAAATACTTGGTGTAAGGCGTATCTTCACTTGTGTGCACTTGAGGCATGAAAATGTATTTTTTTTTTGGATATTTTCGTATTAAAGCAGAAATTTTAAAATCGATCGTTATGAATTTATGTGGCTTGTAATGAGGGACCAATATTACACATTAAATTTATCTGTCGTTTTTTCTTAATGTATCAGCAATTCGGGAATTTCATTTTTTTTCTACAGGAGTTCAAATTTATTTTACAATTTTCAAGAAGTGGGATACGTGGAATTCCATCTGTAATGAAGGGATTAAGAGCCTGATAAACTGAATGAAGTCGATGTTGTTCGCTGAAGAAAAAATTGCAGAAAAAGTACATTTCACATCCCGAGGACATATATAAGCCTTAATGTAACATAATATGTCAGTCATTTATTGATAATAGTTATAAACAGCATCACTCCTGCTCGACCTGCATTTTTTATGAAGTACCTACGATAAAAATATACGTTTCTGTATATAATATGACCAATCATATCTCGATTTTCAGCTTTCTCTGATGGATAGCAAGAAGTCTATACGATTTTTTCACCGCATTGGAAAGAATAATATAACCATCGACAAGACTTAAAAGGATATTTGCTTAACACAGCCAAGTTTAATAGTATGAATTTATTTAATAATAATAATAATAATAATAATAATAATAATAATAATAATAATAATAATAATAGTAATAATAATAACTATAATTTAAATTGCTTGCAAGATATGAATCTATATTTAATATAGATACTTATAATATTATAGTTCAAAATTTTAAAGCCGGAAAACCATCTCAAAAGGAAATTGGGCTAGCCAAAGTGGACGCCACGCGGGGAATATTAACAAGTTTTATAAACAGCTAGCTTCTGCGAGCGATTTCGTCTGCGTGGTATAGGTAGTATAGTTTCAAGGTACCTAATAGAACCGTATAACAAATTAACCCCATTACAAATTTTGAACCCCCATTTCACCCCCTTAGGGGTTGATTTATTAAAAGCTGTTAAACACGTATTTAAACATTTACAGCCAGATTCTCCAACGCTTGTCCGGTCTAATTTGACAACCAAAAGTGTTTACCTGACAAGTGTGAGAATAAGACAACTAAGTTTTATACTGTGAATTTATTTCTGAGCTTCTTTGCAAATTTACAAAAGAAAGGATTGAACGGTTAGTACGTACTTACAATAATAATAGCACTAAATTCATTACAGAAACTCGTTCCAACATGAAAATCATTTGGAAACCCAGCAAATGGCTGAATTTTTAGAAGAATTCATACGTTTTTAATGACGACTTATTAACAATGACAGCACCAAAACCTGTCAAAACATAAGTGATAAACTATAAGATCATAATTTAAACCAGTACTAAATCTTAAACCTTCTTGGTGAATCTGAACGGTATTTTTTAGAGTAGGTACTTACTTCTATGAAGTTTCGACTTAATACGACCATCTAATATTTTTTCTCCATACAAAGTTTGAACCCCTATTTCACCCCCTCAGGGGTTGAATTTTAAAAAAACCCTCGCTTAGTAGATGCCTAGGTTATATAAGAAATCTCTATGCAAAATTTCAAGTTTCTAGACCCTGCGGTTTGGGCTGTGCGTTCATATGTCAGTCAATCAGTCAGTTCTTCAGTTATAGAGAAGAAAATAAAATTGGCATCATTACCTTCTAAAACTGTTACATGGTCAATATTGTATTACGTTTAATGTGTTAATATGATACTTTTATAACAGAGTTTTATTTACTCTTGACCCCCATCCCCCTAATACAAAATCCTGGCTGTGATACTGGGCTGACGCGATGCTTTGTATGCTACAGTGCTCCTAGCGTAGCTACTAGTAAATGATAAAATTAGTTTTTTCGTTTACGTATTATTAAAAAATATACAAAGTACAACGTATAGGTCCCATTTCTAATAATTTTAAATTTAATTAATTTATAATAATTAGAAAAATGCATAAATAAATTTAACTACCGCCATCAAAAAAATCCTTTAAGGTTATTTTAAATGTTTCTGACTGCAACAATCCTTCTTTACGTGAAGAATTGAGGCTTGGGGGGCAGCAACAAGCTGGGGGACCCCTGGGCCCCCCTAGCTACCGGGCGCGGCCCGTGAAATTTTAGAGTTGTATATTATGTATATATCTCTGTTGCTTCTTATGGGACCCATGCCAAGTTCACCTGACCTACCTGGGAAAAAAATAACACGCTTGGGTATTTTATTTATTATTTTTTCTAAAGAAATTTTACATCGTTTTGTCGACAATTCTTAGATTTGAAGAGAAAAATGTATGAATAGAAAGTTATAGTCATTTGAATTTTTTTTAAATTATATTTTAGGCTCAAAGAAATTTAAATGACTCTAACTTTCTACTAACACATTTTTTCCCTTAAAATTTAAGAATTGTTGACAAAGTGATGTAAAATTTGTTTAGAAAAGATAATGAATAAAATACCTAAGCGTGGTAATTTTTTTCCCAGGTGGGTCAATTCAAAAATTAAACCTTTTTTCGCAAATTATAAAATATTTATTTTTATTTGAAATAAAAGACAAACTATGTCTGATTTCCACATTTATTTATTAAATCTCTTCAATATTGACCATATTCAAAAATAAGCTCTTTGGGTTTTCCCTAATTACCTACCTAAGTAATAGATTATATAAATATTTAGATAGTTTACATTTTCATTCAGTTGTAACTCCTCGATAAAGCTACAGTGTAGCGAAACGCGTCGGAGAATAAGAAAATAAATGTGGAAATCAGACATAGTTTGTCTTTTATTTCAAATAAATTTTGCAATGAATTTCCATCAAGGAGAAGCCAGCACCATTCAAATATTTATTTTTCTTTACGAAAACATCCCTAGTAGGCTCACTATTAAAAAACCTGAACTTGGCATGGATCCCATAAGTAGGAACAGAGATATACAACTTTAAAATTTCACGGGCCGCGCCTGCTAGTTACGCTAATCGTGGTCAGACTATGAAATGTGCCTGCTGAAATTTTCCCTTCAATCCCTTCAAGTGGCACATCAACAAACTGCATTTTCTTTCTCTCCTCTAATACCTAACTTCCACGGTACATTAGTTCTTAGGCGTTAAAAAATAGAAAATGTGAAACAAAATTACATCAACTTCTGCGGCTATCGTGTTATCCTATCAGAACAAAAATCCGTAAAAGAAAATACTGTTTAACCCCCAACAAATAAATCATGACAAGAATGAGTCTTTGAAAAGGACATATAAAACCTAGTTTATCAACATCATGCCATTACATTAAAGCGAGACGATCGATGCGAAAAGAAATAGTCGAACTGTCACGTTCATTTCGAGAAGGCATTTGTCATTTGCCTTCTTTCACTTTAAATTTGCTTTGACACAATGTGACAAAATGGTAGCACATTCTTTTATCGGCTGGTCAAGTTTAGTATATTATGTTGAGAAAGAAGAAAGATACATGACAGCCCGGCTTGTCGAACACGAGCAAACACACAGTAGGTTCATATTAGATACAGTTACAACCCCCTTAATTAGGGTGTTTAGCGTAACCGACATGAAAAATGTGGGGTAGACGATATTTGAAATTCATTGAGAAATAGCATGACAAGCCGATGAAAGGTTTTGAACTTGCTTCGTTTGTAAAAGGCTGGAGAAATAAAAAGTAAATATCCTTTGTTATGGTCTCAAAAGTGCGTTAAAGCGTTTTAAAAGAGATTTATTTGAAGATAAAATGATAGGCTCTAAGCTATAACCTACCTTCTATTTTTATTATGACAACTGTGGCTTTATATTAATTGTTTTTTTATTAGTAGTTTTGGGTTTATTTATGTAGCAATTATGAGTTTAAATATCAATGATTATCTTTTTTTATGTCTCATCTAACGACTGTGGCTCCGATATATAATTTCGTAATCTTCGTAAAATTTTATGTAAATATATTAACATTAAAAGCGTTGTCTCTGTTGCAAAAGTTTAAAGATTCCTTGAGCTTTAATGCAAAAGAGCGTCAATGTTTTATTTAATTTTAATTTTATTTTTATTATTGTAATTTATTATTTTCACGACCGGCAGTATAAATCAATTTCTCTGATGTCAAAATTATGACAGAAAAAGCAAATTATTCTCTAGGTGAATAATTTTTGAAAAAATTGTCTAGGGAGTTTTCATTATAAATCAAATAAAAATTGAAAAATTTAAGAAATTTAACATGTTTATTTATTATAGACTTAAACCACACATTCATATCATTGTCGTAAAGTACCACACAGGATTAAACCATAGAATACTGAGCCCACAGAGCAAACTTTTGGGCTTTTTCACTAAAGTATACCAGCATCGCATTTTCAGTAAAGTTTACTATGTGCTTTCCTGAGCACCACTTTTTAAAAGTTTGATGTGATGCTTCGTGTAACTTCCTTCACTTTTCTGGTAGTAAAGTGACTGCCACAGCATTTGCTGCTTCAGTATTTTCCTCAGGTTCTTTCTTCTACATCAAAAACTTTAAAATCCATATTTTATCACAAACGAAACTTTGTTTATTTAAATTTTGACAGTTGTTTATTTAAATTTTGACAGGACATTTTTTGAACTGATTGTAGGCTACTAATAATTTGAAAATCATTAAATATTAATGAAATTAGGTTTTTCGTTTTAAGCTTTCATGGGTCGTAAAAAAATGATATATACCTCTTGGGAGAGAATGCTAGTTTTCCTTTAGTGCTTTGTAGCCCTCGGGCTTCGCCCTCTGGCTACAAACTGCACCTCAGGAAAAATGAAGCATTTCTCACCCTTGATGTATAATGTACTATTCTTGACTTCTAGGGTACACAATAATTGGGAATTTAAACATGAAACAAATTAAAAATAGGTGTTTGCCTTAAATGTTCCAAAATATTTTTTTTTATCACAATCGTCAATCTAATATAATTGGTTGATAATTTTAAGGTGATTATATCATAATGTGAATAAAATATTATGTAGTTTTCTATGCTTACATTCTGCCTTACAAACTGAAATTTTTTATTTTCTTATAATTTTGTTCGCTGAAGAACCACAAACCAGACAAACCTAAGGGAATAGGAGTCGGCAAACTGTAACGTTACAATGTATACTTTATCCAAAATCAGTCTGATGACATAAAAAGATTTTAACGGGCTTCAAAGACCTCATAACAAGGGTTGTCAGATCTTTTTTTAATTCTTTAAGTTTTTTTTTATTAAAAATGTTCTTTTTATATCAGTATTCAATTTTTAGTCAGTAACTATCTTTAAAAATTAGTTTGCAAATGTACTTTGAACCAAGAAGTTTCGATGGTCAAAGAAAAAAGACCAAGCCGTTCGTTAATATTATATTAGATTTTTTAGTCCTTAAGAAATACCTATTATTTATAAATTTCTGGGGGCATTTAAAATCCATAGTTTACAAAACTCCAGTGGAAAACCAGGTAGATCTCAGAAACTGGATAATAATGGCTTGCGAAAATATTAAAAACACCCCAGGAATTTTTGAACGAGCTTGATGACGATGGTTGTATTTTAGTAGAAGGTGGCCACTTTCAAAAAATTCTCTAAATCCAGTTTGTTTTCTGTTTAAATTTAGATTAACAAATAAGTTTATTACGTAGGACAAAATTTAAAATAAATTATTTTAATAAATACTTCAGAACATCTAAATAAATTAATTTTGTTCAGTTTATGTCCATAAAAAAGTATCAAAGTCAAAAAAAATCAGTGGCGTATCAACCATTTTTACAAAAATATTATTGATGGTATCTCCACGCACACCACTATTGGAAGTAAGAAAAACTTATTTTAACGAAAAAGTGCAGTTAATTGCAAAATTATTTGACACCAAATTTCAATACCGTATCTTCAAGGGTTTCCGAAATTTTAAATAAAATACATATATTTTTTTAAAAATTAATACCCTATGTCTTACTAACTAAGCCGTTTGGGGTATACGTCCATATGAACTCTTTATCTTAAAATAAGCTCAGGAATCAGATTCTGGATTTTATTTAGGTACTGAAGGATCACCCTGTATAATTAAAATGTGTTTTAGTTTTCTAAAAGTCGAAAAAACGCGAACAGCGAAATTTGAATATTCTGTGTCCATTTAAAGTCATATTTTACATTCTGAATTTTAAATTATTTAAGAGAAAACACTAAAAGAGTTTTTCAAAATGTTCCCTAAAAGTGAAGTAAGCGTTTTCAAAACAGGTGTTTATATTCCTAATACTTAGTATACATACATACATAAGTACATGCTAAGACTACTTCAGCCAATTTACTACTTCTTTTAAAAACGAACCTCCGACGTGCTCACTAAGAATGCCCATTTAAATCAGAACAGTTGGCTCTATCAAAAAGAGCAATTTTTCACGACAGTTAGAGGTTAACAGAGGAGAATAGAACATCAAAGTTGGCGCCAAGCGCCGTACAGCAATCCTGTATCGTTGTGTAATTGCCATGGTGCGGTTTAACCCCCGCAGTTTGATGTTATGCGTCCCTGGGGCTCCATTGGCGCTATTACCCTGTGTCGTTTCAGGTCTCGGTGGCGGCAACTGGCACTAACGGCCCCCTGTTAATTCCGCATTCGCGATTTATATAATATATTACGTAGTATGTTTGTCTGAGGAGTGCTAACAGGATGAGAATGCTAAGGTCAAGTTGATTTCTGGTTATGCTGATTAAATAAATAGGTTAAATAATATAGGATAAATACATACTTCCCATAAACAAAAATGGCACATCTGAGGTTTCGAACTCATTGTACCCGGCATATTTCACCCATATAAAAATTATTAATCGAACTTTAAACAATATTTATTTCGTGAGAGTAGCAAATTTACTGAGCTCAGCTTGTGACGTATGGCACCCAAGGAAATTGTAGGTGGTAAGAATGCACCGTATTTGAAAATTATGTATTTATTATACATATACCTATAGCATGGTGAAACCATCTTAACAGATGGGAAACTTTTTAATTTTTAACTTTACGGAAAAAAATTATTCTTCATAAAAAGTTCTGCTTGTTGAAAAATAACCCCCAAATCAAAATTTTTGACGGTTTTTTTACGGATTGTCAAAAAAAGTAAAAACGGTAAATGCTGTGAAGGAAAAGTATCTTTCATTTTAATTGCAAAGTACAAAATAACGTAAAAAATGTCGTCCAGAACTGAAAAGTGATCGAATATTAAATTTTACAAAATAACTTTATGACCATTCATATGTAGTTACCATTGAATTTTTTAAAAAAGTGCTTCGAAATACACGTATTTTAAATAACATATTACCAAAACAAACAACAATAACATTTTATGAAATACTACACTAAGCTGCAACATGACCACCGTTTCTTTCCATACAAACTGTTGTTCGTCGCGTCGCGTCGTGAAAATTCCGCCACAGCATTTCTAACCATTTCTTGGATACATTCTTTGATAATTCTCTCTAAATGGTCTATGTTTTCGACAGGTCTGTGATCATAGACTTTCTCTTTTAAGAATCTCCAGAAGGAAAAATCTAGGGCAGTTTTATCTGGGGACTTTCGTGGCAAATTCCGACCTTCGTCCAATCCACCTCGGCGGAAATGCCCGGTTTAAAAATTGTGTCACTCTTGCAGAGCTGTGAAATGGAGCACCGTCATGTTGGAATTAAAGTGTGTTTCTTATATCCACTGGTAGTCAATGAAAAAATTCAAACAATTCCATGTTCAAGAAGTTCAAGTAAATTTCACCGGCAATATTTTTTCGAAAAAAATACGGCCATACAATGTTCCTCTTAAAACCACCACACCAAACGATTGTCTTGGAAGAATACTGGCCACGACACTCAATTACAAAGTGGGGATTCTCATCAATCCACCACCTTCAGTTTTGGAAACACACCGCTCCATTTGGCCTCATCTGAAAATATACAATAAATAATTTTCTTTCAAAAAATGGGTAATCTTCTACCTCACCTTGAATCTAAAAACAAAAATTGTGAATCAAAATCTCTATATGTGAAGAAATTTTGGTTTGTATGGGTGAAATATTTTTTGATACTTATTTTAAGTAAAAGCTGTTGTTCTTAATTGTTTATTTTGGCAATGTTATTTAAATTTTTCTTATTTCAAAACACTTTATGTTTATTCAAAGGTACAGGGATATCCAAAGAAAAGTGAACAGGCCTTATTACTTTTGTATTTTTAAAGATGAGAAAGAATGTTAAACTTGAACGTTTTGGGGATTTTTATGGATCATTCATATATCTTATCAGCAAAACAATTGAGCATCGAATAAAAAATATATAGTACAAAACATTGAATTTCTCGATTACTTTAAATTGGATGGTATGATTTTTATCATATTTTTGGTTCTAGAAGTTATAGACATATTTTATATAACATACCCTATGCAGATTTTCAATAGTTTTTGAAATATTTCAAATTAAAAACCATAAATATAGATACTTTAAACGTAGGTAACTAGCCAGGTTGCGAACAAAATACCTGCCACCTTTTTAAATTTTCTTTGGAGGGAAGTCAAAGTTATTGTCAAGGTTGACAATAATTAAATACTTTAGTCACCGTGAATTTATAATTTTATTTTTATGCAAAATGAGTTATTCTATTAAACAATAAATGTTGATTTTTATTAGTTATTAATATTTGAAAGCAATAGCCACCATTCTTATTGACATTTTCTAAATTATTCAATTTTCGAAAAATGGGCACCTATTATGTTGTTTGTTTGCCTTGTCAGGTCATAAATGTGATGTTTGTATAATGTTTTAGATGTTTTAACAGCTTCTCATATTATAAAGTAGGTAGTAGTTGTTTAGCTTCGTTTTCTTGTCGCACTAAATCTGATGTTCGGTATAGCATAGTAAATGTTGGTGTGATAATTTTTGTTAGTTTTGCAAAACAGTGATAATTTGATACTCTAAGCTTCTATTGTATCTGACAGGTAATAAAATTCTACAGATTTTTTGATTTAAACCATATTTTCATGAAAAATCTGCATACATCTCTGTAATAGCACATAGCGCAAAATGACAAAATTAAATTTTACATGGCTAAAATTATTTACTTTGACATCTGAACTGATCCCTAAAAGAATAACATCCTATATCTAATAAATATAACATATAAGGGTGTACGTGAAAGGCAGAGCATACTGTATAAATATCAGATCTCGCTGTTTTTTTCTATTACTATATTGAAAGAAAGAAACCCTTGACCTATTTCACCTACAATATACAATTACATACAATCGCAATTCTGGAGAATTAAAGATGATTCATGACAAATATTTAACAAACATTAAAATGCTTGTCATTTATCAGCTATTTAATATGTAGCGCCTTTGAATTTTAATGTATCTTGTCAATGCATATTAGGTTTTCAAATCTCCTTCCTTGTATGTTTTTCACTGATGCAGCATGACTAACATTATTCCTTCTATTTTAATTTCAAGCATATGATTGGTACTGTCAACATTGTTATTAACTTTCCCATTTAAAAAAAAATGTTGATTCATTAGAGAAAATTATTCGGTGGACAAAATCTGGATTGGCGTTCAACCTATCTTATTTTTCTCTGGTTCAACGTTCCATCATGTTTTCGCAAAATTTCAAGCGCCTGTCGTAATCATCTTGTGAGACTGTAGGGATGTTGATATCGGAAAAAAAATATCGATATTTATTATATCGTTATTTTCAAAATATATTATATCGGGTATTCGATATATCGGTAAAAAATATCGATATTTCGATATATCGATATTTCGTTCTCACTGTTCTCACAAAAACTGTCCATTTTAGATACACCAAAACTGTATCAAATTTTTAACTAAATTATCATTAAGATTTCAATGAGGCGGTATATAATGGCAAATCCAAACAATAAAAAAAATTGTAAACAATTTTAATTGCAAAAATTTAGTCAAAATATTGTATATTTAGCATATTACAGCATGATACAACTTTACCAAAAATGGTTTATTTCTAATAAACGCACATATAGACTTAATAATTATGAAAAATTTATTTTATTGAAAAAAAATTTAAAGCTACGTTCCAAAACCCAAACCCAAATATTTTTAGATGCTACTTATTTTCGTTTGGTATCCAAAAAGTCCGAAATAGTCCGAATTTCTTCAAGGTCCGAAAAAAGTTCATTGCTTCAAAAATAGTCCGAAAATCGGACTAAAGTCCGCCGATTGGCAACACAGGCTTGCGGCGTTGGAGCGTTGCAAAATGGCGTCCAACAAACAGTCGAAACGAACCGAAATTCGTAAATCTTCTCTTCTAAAATACAATGGCGTCTCGTCGGCTAGCAACGTCCAGCCAGAAATTCGTATTGTAAATTGTCCGAATTGCCAGTAAATGTCTTCTTCTTATCTTGCGATGGCCTCTTGCTTTTCACCATCTAGCTACTAAAGCTGGCGAAAAATATCGGATCCGATAGTAAGATTTTAATATCGATATTCCGATATATCGGTATAAAAAATATCGTCTAAAAATATCGATATATCGAACAAAAAATATCATTTATTTGATATATCGATATTTTTTCAGCATCCCTATGTGAGAGATCTTGCACAAGTCTTATTTTGTACGGATGAAACTTTTCGGTGTTCAGAAGACGGTCTACGGACGGACATGTGTGAAATGAAACGCTGTTTTCTATTCCCAGTGTTCTGATAGAAAGATGGGGATTTTACTCTAAACTGAGTAAAACATTCAGAGCCTTATCATATCACCATCTGTTGCACTTTTAGGTCGGTCGTATAGCGTTTTTTACGTTTCCAGTTTGATGGAATTTTTTTAAAACTTTATTTAGAGTTGATTTAGTTAGTGGATTTCTGTCAGGATATTTGTCATTAAAAATATTACAAGCTTCTTGTTGCGTTCGCATTCTGTCCCCATAACCCAGTATTATTAAAATTTCAAGCTTGGGTTTCTGTTAAATGATCCATTTTTTGTAAATAATGAAACTGATAATGTCAGATATTTCAGTTAAACTTTCGTGTACAGGTATTTTAAGGTAAAATACAATAAAATAACGACTTTTGACCACCCAACCTGACCACGATTTTCTCAAAAACTGTTAAACTTTTGGATAAAATGTTCCCAATAAGAAGTATTCAGAATTTTAAGCTGAATTCGAAAATCGAATAAGATGTAGAACGCTCCATTAAAAAAAAGTTTCTGCCGATTTCAGGAAAACAACAATGCGGAACTCACCATTGGATCGCGCGTTATTCGTACCTAAGTGGACAAAATTGCATAAAAATCGGATGAACGGCTTGCAAGATATTTTTAGGTGTCCATATTTTTGTTACACACTGTATATACCTTTGTATGTACAGGGTGTCCCATTTTCGGTACTTTTGCGGGGTATCTCCCTTATTTTTAAAGATAGAGGGTTGCGGTTTTTGCGACAGTGTGCTACTTTTTGATGAAATGAAAGATGGCATAAAAATATTTTTCATGGCCCCCTCCGTTTTTGATATACAGGACGAAATTGATTTTTTTCCATTTTCGAACCCCCCTCGCATTTCAGTTATCTTGTAACTTGTAAAAAAGTAAAAATGGATCCTATTAGAGTTTTCTACGTAGCATCGAGTGGCGTGGTTAGATTTTCATCAGATGTGATATTTTTCGAGATATTAACCAAATAAATGTTTTTTTAAATGGAACACCCTGTATATTTCTTTACCATTAAGTTTCCCCTTTCGAGAGCTTTTCAAAAATATATAACACTTTATAGTTATTTTTTATTTTTAGCCCTTAAATCGAACTATTTAATTTTAAAGTTTAATTTTGCGTAGTTGGCCGTGTTTAACAAGTGGTTTAACGTCAATTCAGGTATTTAGATTTAAAAAAGAAACTGGTTAAATCCTGTATTTTCATTAATTTATTAAAATTGGTATTATTTTTAACCTACAACACTACTTTATATAGAAAATCCTAACCAGAACTAAAACTGTTTAGTTTTTAATCACTTAAAGATTAAATTAGTTGTCTTGAATCATTAATAGCAAATAAAAGTCAAATTTAAAAACAAAACATACAAAACTTTAGGTAACGAAAAGAGCTAGAATGGATTAAATGGACTAACTCTTTTCGTTACCTAAAGTTTTGTATGTTTTGTTTTTAAATTTGACTTTTATTTGTTATTAATAATTCAAGACAACTAATTTAATCTTTAAGTGATTAAGAACTAAACAGTTTTAGTTCTGGTTAGGATTTTCTATATATCTAGATAACAAGTAGTGTTGTAGGTTAAAAAAAATACCTATTATAATAAATTAATGAAAATACAGGATTTAACCATTTTCTTTTTTTAAACCAAATACCTGAATTGACGTTTAACCACTTGTTAAACACGGCCAACTACGCAAAATTAAAGTTTAAAATTAAATAGTTCGATTTAAGGGCTAAAAATAAAAAATATCTATAAAGTGTTATATATTTTTGGAAAGCTCTCGAAAGGGGAAACTTAATGGTTAAGAAATATACAGGGTGTTCCATTTAAAAAAATATTTATTAGGTTAATATCTCGAAAAATATCACATCTGATGAAAATCTAACCACGCCACTCAATTCTACGTAGAAAACTCTAATGGGATCCATTTTTACTTTTTTTATAAGTTACAAGAAAACTGAAATGCGATGGGGGTCGGAAAATGGAAAAAAATCAATTTCGTCCTGTATGTCAAAAACGAAGGGGGCCATGAAAAATATTTTTATGCCATCTGTCGTTTCATCAAAAAGTAGCGCACTGTCGCGAAAACCGCAACCCTCTATTTTTAAAAATAAGGGAGATACCCCGCAAAAGTACCGAAAATGGGACACTCTGTACTAATCGAAATTTGGTGAAATTATGTTGCGCTGTACTGAACGACTTCTGTGGTCAATACCGGATAATTTTATTATTATTGATGTTTATAATGGATGTGCCTGTAATAAGTTCTATTTTCGCTGGGTTCACCGACTGGCTAATATGAGTCCTGGTTTTTATTTTATTTTGTAAAGAGCTAACTACTCGTACTTTATACGAATAAAATATTCTTGTATCGTTTAAGTCTCTGAAAACGCGACAAACGAGAATTTTAGTATCATTTACTTTTGATAAGAGTCGATAGCAAGCGATTAGACGGGATTAGCGAGCGGCGAGATGAAAAATGTCGGCAAATGTTTGTAGAGGCAGATAACGACCCTCCCAAGCACCTGACAACGTGTGTATTGTCCTAATAGAACAAGGAATGTAAACATCGCATCGCCCAGAAAGAGGGTAAATCTTAACCGAGACTTAGGAGGGGATGCAGGGAAATGTGGGTTGCACAACATCCTGTGCGATAATGTTGTGTGTTTTAAAGCAACAATGGATTTTAAGTGTAAATTTATTAGCATCTTTGTTGAAATGAATGAAATTCTCCTTCGGAACATATGACATTGTTAAGTAATAATTTTGAATCATTCTTACAAAATTGTGATATTTTTACATCTATTATTCAGCGATTAATTCCACCGATGCCGATGTGATCTGATCCTTTCTAACATCAGGCGTGGCCCGTTAGCTTTTTTACAGATGGGTCAAATTTTGTGAGCAACTAGTACCTAATATCAACGTAACAAGCAAAATACACTTTTTTAATTTAATGAAGGTTTTTTAATAAATGTGTCTAGTTCTGCCAAGAAATTATTTACCTACAAATAACACCGCAAAAGACATAAAATATTAAAATTGCATTTTTGCTGTGACTTTTTTCAAATTACGTGCAAAAAACCTTTTTAATATTATTTTTTTATAATTTACTCACATTTTATGTAGTTAAATGTGTTTGTATATTAAATCGATCCTTCTATCCTTCTGTTGGGAGAAATGTTGAATCACTAGCTCATTAAAATTATAAATACTTCTTATTAAAGGTTTCTCAATGCTTAACATAGCTAAAGCGCTTAACCTTGAGTCTCCCATTGTATTTCTTAAGAAAGTCTTAATCCTTTTTAGTGTCGAAAAGCACCTCCCACTTTCCTCTGTCGTCATTGGAATAGTACATAAAATCTCTAATAATTTTACGCCTTCCGAAAAGGTTTAACTGACGTTAATTTCTAACAAGAGCTGTAAAATGGCAACAGCACCCGCACTATTATAAAAATCTTCACGACTAAATAAAACTTTCATTCTGATTTAAGCTTGGAAACGTTTATCATCTCATAATTATCATTTAAATGTTTTATATCCGCCATATTGGATTCATATCGTATTCTACTCGTCAAACCCTTTCATTTGATACCAATGGAATATCGAGGGGATTGTGAAGAAAACGGTAATCCGCCATCTTGTGGCGTCCGCCATATTGGGTTCAGAAGGACGTCACAGGTTATCGTATTCTACTTGTCAAACCCTTTCATTTGATACAAATGTCAAGGGAGTTGTGAAGAAAAAGGTAATCCCCGATCTTGTGGCGTCCGCCATATTGGGTTTAGAATATCGTCACAGAGATTATCCTATTCTACTCGTCAAGCCCTTTCATTTGATACCCATGTCAAGGGGATTGTAAAGAAAAAGGTAATCGGCCATCTTGGGGCGTCCGCCATATTGGATTTACAACAATATTAAATATACTATATTGCATTGTCACCGGATTTGTACACGTGTGCAAGATTTCAAAGCTCTAGCTTAATTAGAACTAGTCGAAATTTTGATTGCAATATTTGTCCTAAACATATTAACATATATACATAAGTACATACAAGCAAACTAACAGGTGAAGTTAACTAAAAGCTTGTAAATACAGGGAATTATACGATATGCGCCACAGAAACTATAGTAATCAACAAATTAAAGATAATGGTTGGACAGAAATTGATCAGGCAATGAATTTAGAGGATAAGCTGTTTTTTTTCTATTCTCTTAAATAAATTTATTATTAATTTATTTTGACATTTCTGTAACTTGCTAAGCTAGAAGTTAGTAAAAATAAAACAATTTAAGTAGGCTGTATCAAGGCATAATATTATGACAATACTGAATTGAAATACTATGAACACTTTGTTCCTCCGCGCACTATTTGGTTTTGCCATGTTAGTGACCCTACTGAAACAAAATAATCTTCCAATTATTCTCTTATAGTTACAGCCTGTGTTGTTGCATTTCCTCCAGTTTTCCGGAGATTATTTATATTTGGATTAGTTATGATGTTTACATTATTCATTTTAGTTTGTTCTAATTGTTCTTTCTCCCTTATAATATCCACTTTTTCCTTTTGTTATTTTTTTTCCTTCATCCTCACATAACACTGAGACAATAATAGCATCTTCCTCTTCTGAATCCATCTCGACTACTGCCAATTTACAAACTTCGACGACGAAACCGTTCTAAAGTGCGCGTTAAAAATAATTTATTCTCCGCGCCTCGCCGCTCTTCGCCGCGTTTCGCCACTCTTCGCAGCGCCGCGCGTAGGCAAGTGTTTTTCTTTGAAGAAGCTGACGATATTTTACGAGAAAACATTGAAATATGTTGCGGCAGTGTCCAGTTTGCAAAAAATTGAACTATTTAAAACCAGAAGTTTCCTTTCACAAGTAAGTGAGGTTAGATTTACTTGTATCGAATCCATTGTTGTAGTTCGATTGAATGTTGGGCAGTGTTGCCATTTTTTCCGCTGTGTCTACCTCTCTTAGTTGCATCCCTTGCATTTTTTAAACGAATGAGTGATTTGGCACGAAACGATTTTATGAATGAAATGCTTTGTTTGTAGTTTTTTAGACGTCTATTGTGGGGACCATATAGTTGGCCGGGTTATAAATAACTTGGGAATCCTTGATAGCTGTCAAATGTAAATAAAGGTAACTAGTCGTCCTTGCCTTTAAATCAATGATTTTTCGACCTACCCCACCTTTGTTTGTTGTTGGTGAATTTTTACAAGTTTAAGCAGATATCGAAAATACGTATAACTCTTCTGTATGACCAGTTATGACAAAAAATGTCACATGTCCTTGACCAAAAAAGGTTCTCTTTAAAAACTGCTAAAATTTTATTGAAACTATTGCAAACTTTAAGGTTAATATTTTATTGTATTTTTTGTGGGGAGAAAAATAGAATGGCTTTCAGTACTCTTAGCAGATATATATTAAATTAAATATAAATTTAAATGAGGTATATATAATGCCAGTATTACCTTTAGATAATTCAGCCATGTTTTGTGAATCAAATTTTAATAAAACACTTCTTAATAGAGCCTTTAAAAATCGGCAGAAACAACAAAATTAAGCTGGGTACAGACACACCGATTTGTCGGTTCCAACCTTCCTAGTTTCCGACAAAACGGTGTCGGAACATCATAATTTTTGTGGGACGATAAACTTCCATTCCGTTTTATCGAAAACTAGGAAGGTCGGAACCGACAAATCGGTGTGTCTGTAGCCCGCGTTTAACACCGAAAATTAACGCACAATACCGAAAATTAACGCACTTTCTAATTTCTTCGTTAAAGACGCTAAAAAATACAGTTTAAGAGGAAAACGAATTTGGAGATTAAACATGTAATACGTGGTGGCTTGCGTTCGATTTGTTCAATTTGCTATATGAGATTTTTTGGTAGGCAATGGGGATCTGTTGTTAAAATGTATCTTTCTGGATTTTTCATAATGTTCTCAGAACAGAACAGTTTACCAATAGCGGCACCTTACCACTAAACTTGCCGAAAAGGAATATTTTTAACAGGCGGAGCAAGTGGGACAATTGCAGTGAACATTATATTAAAAATGTACAAAAATAAATAAATTTACATTTTTAGGGTTCTGTAGCAAAACTCGGAACCCTTATGATTCCGTCATGACCGTCCGTCCGTCCGTGTGTCACAGCCCTGTATCTCGTACATTTTACAACCTATTAAAATGACATCTTGCAGAGAGGTGGTTTTAATACAGTCAAATGAAGGGATACAAGGAAATTTTACAAATCTAAAATATTCGATACTTACCCCACCAAAAAGCAAGGGAGAATTTTTTTTTCACGCACGAGTGTCGTATTGTTAAAAAGGTATTCAGAAATTCAGCCAAATGTATTATGTAAATTTGTTCACGCTTTGTTAACAAGATATGAGCCTGCAAAGTCGTATTTAGGTGGTTAAACCGATTTGGAAAAAACTCTGAGAATATTCCGTAAAACAGTGCTTTATAAGAAGGTACTTTCAATCAAAATTATTACGGTTACCGTAAAGTACTGAATTACAGAAAAAAAAATTATAAATAATCAACAAGTGAAAACAAACGCCTCTACATACTTTTACAAATTCTTGTCAAGATTTAACATTGCCCGCGTGGTGGCATTGTAATGCATCCGACTTGTAACCAACTGGTCGCAGGTGCGGTCTTCCCCTGGGATAACCTTTTTTTTTAATTTGATTTTTTAGTATTTTTGTTTTATTGATGTAATGGGGATTCAATCCCCGTAAATGAAGATATTAATAAATTATTTGTTAAAAATATTTTAACCACACACCCCACACCGTCTATGTGTTGGACTCCGCGTTTGAGCAAGTTTACTTCTTATCATTCACTAGCTTCCGACCGCGACTTCGTCTGCGGTATAAAAAATTTACTCCATTACAAACTTTAAACCCCCATTTCACCCCCTTAGGGGTCGATTTATTAAAAACTGAAAAACACGTGTTTAAAGATTAACGTTCAGATTCACTAAGAAGGTTTAAGATTTAGTACTGTTTTAAATCTTATAGTTGATCAGTTACGTTTTGACAGGTTCTTGTCCTGTCATTTTTCATAAGTCGTCATTAAAAACTTATGAATTATTGTGATATTTCAGCGATTTGCTTGGTTTCCTAATGATTTTCATCGTGGAACGGGTTGCTAGAATGAATTTAGTCCTATTATTGTCGAAAGAATAGACTAAAATTGCCCTTTTCTTTATAAATTTACGAAAAAACTAAGAACAAATTCTTAGGATAAAAATGAGTTGTCTTATTTTTACCCTTGTCAGTTTAAAACTTTTCGTTGTCAAGTTAGATCGGACTAGCGTGGAGAATCTGGCCGATAGTTTTTAGAGAACCTACTTCTATGAAGTGTCGAGGTAATAGGACCATCTAATATTTTTTCTCCATATAAAGTTTGAACACCTATTACACCCCTTAAATTAAATTAAATTTTCAAAAACGATTACTAAGTAGATGCCTAGTTTCTAGATCCTGTGCTGTATATATATATATATATATATATATATATATAGATTAAAGCACAGGGGCTTATCGAAGGCACTATGTTGGGGGGGGGGGGGGAGTAGAAGAACAATATCCAACTATGCCAAGATAAAAATCCAAAATTGTCGACCTTTGTTGCAAAATTCTCGCTGAATAAAACTATGGACATTTTTTTATAACTGGTCCAACTGGTATGAGGTCCTAAAAGCCCACTCCTACTCTTATTAGGCAACTCGAGCACCTAGGGCCCGGGGACGGTTCACATCCATAAATACGCAACTGCTCCAGCACGATACGGCCTCGATTGGACAAGAAACTGAAACTTTTGAGTTTCTGCCAGTTTATTCGTCATTAAACAAGATTACTTTACTTTTTTTAAAACAAATTAAATGTTCTTTCAAAAAACCAACAAATTTTTTAAAATTTATGAACACAAAGAAATACCTACCAGGAAAAACAAAAGTATTTGTAAGGTGTTGTCAGCGCCATCTGTTTTACACAAAAAATAATCACATATTCTTATTTGGCTACACCAAAACCTCTCGTATACCAAATTGAGATACAAACGCTTAAGTTTTACGGCTTATGCGTTTTTAGGGAAACAAAATTGTGTGAACGCGAGTTGGTCTAAATCGGCCTTTGTTGACTCCAGGATATTAAAATGTCCCATTCATTCACGGACACCCTGTATACTGTATTGTTAGGGGCATAATGCTGACAATTTAGAGAATGGAATATTTTTTTTGTGTCGAAAAATACATGTACATGTTTACAAAACTGTTTTTCGAAATTTCTCCACATAATAATATCATGCAATGGCTAATTTTGAAAATTTGTTACAGGTAAAACAAGAACCAAAGACAAATACCGCGTGGTATACACAGATCACCAAAGGCTAGAACTGGAAAAGGAGTTCACCTTTGTCAACAAATATATCACCATTCGAAGAAAATCCGAATTGGCGTCCTCTTTAGGTCTTTCAGAAAGACAAGTGAAAATATGGTTCCAAAATCGAAGAGCCAAAGAGCGGAAACAAAGTAAAAAAAGGATTGAAGAGAAAAGTCAAATTGACATGTACAATGTAAATATGACGTCTCCTGCAGTGTTAAATCAACACAATCAACCGAACGTTATGAACCATCAGACAATGGAACAATCAGTGTTGCCAACAGTAGTGCCTCCACCAAATGCTGTCATGCAAAGGTTTCTGCATGATCAACAAACGATGAAGCTCGAAGCGAGCGACACGAGTGAACATCAACTCGGTTGATTTAGTGACAATTTTATTTATGATTGTTTTTGTTTTCTTGTAAGGTATATTAACCAAAAAAGTAGACATTTTAATTTGGTTAAATTTCTTACCTTGACCAAGAAACATAAAAAATGTCTTATAATTTTTGGTACTGCATTTTATTAAGGTAAGGTTTTATAGAATGTTGAAAATTTAAGGTCCAGTTTTTTACTCTAGGTATATTATTTTTTAGGATTTTGTCACAATAACGTTCAAAAGTCAATTTAACTAATTGACAATTTTTAATTTAATATAAGAGGTTCAAGCTTCTAGGAAATTTTACTAGGGAGAAATAACTTAAAATTATGTAAATATTTGAGGGTATTTCACAGAATTATATTTGTCACTGTATGGTATATATTCGTCAGATTAAAAAATGATAAAAATAGACATGAATCGCGTAGGTACGTAAGGTGCAAATTTAATTTTCCAATAAAATGTCTTCTTTTTTACCCTCGAAGTTTTCTTTCATTTCATCATAGAGGGAGAATTTCATCCAATCCGTATTAAGCCATAATTTTAAAATTTTAAATAATCATCCATTATTTTTATTGTTTTTGTAATTGAAAAGAGTCATTACATATTACCAGGTATATCGATTTTGGTTACTTGCTTACAATATATTTTACATTTTCTGGATTAGAGTCGTTTATTTCAGATTTGATTTTAATTATTATTGTACGACGCGATGCACTATGAGGAAAAATACGAAAAACCCGGCCAAAAATATTTTCGTGTTAAATTAGTCTTTATTATTATTCTAATGTTAAGTTAATGAAGTTAAGGCTTGTGAGTAGAAATAAAAGGGCAGACTGGTAGATTTTTACATTATTTGTTACTAAAAATGACAATGACTAAATAAAACAAAAATAAACCAAACCTATTATAATCTATTGCGGATCCGAAAGTAGATTTATTAATTCTTTAGAGTAATTTTTCTTGTTAGCACTTTTATAATTCATATTTATTTATTTATTTATCATTTATTGGTGTTAACATACAACTTTGTACTTACACAAGTCAATACAATCCATAAAATCTTGATAAAATTATACATTTACATATCTGGATATAAACACAAATATACTATTAGACATTGAAGACTATACTAAAGTTACATTTAAAAATAAATAAATACTAAATACATTTAAAAAAGGGTATCGGAGTTGTGATATGTAGGGATCTGGGCTTAGTATTAGCCTTGACATCCTCCATATTGCGTGTTCTCGAAGATTTCCTTGCGAAATTCGCCCTATAGTTTCGGGCCTCTTGAGCCTCTTTAGACGGCATTTCGATTGGTAGAATACAAGGTTTTATCAGAGTTGCACTATGTATTAAAATTGTACGTATAGTGGTACTCACTGGATACCAATCAAACAAATTAACATACATTTTCACAGTTTCTTCAGCGTATGCTTAAAATTTTTCAATGTTGATTGGATGCCCACAAGAGATAGCCTGTAGAATAATATGGAACTTATCGAAAGATTGCGTTTTAACTGTAAGCAGTTTCTGCTTCTTCGTACAAAATAATAACGATTAAAAGGATGTTCTTTCTGAGCTTTACTACAACAAAGTGTATCTGATTTTTCCAGTAAAATTTCATAAAGTACATTTCTCTTCATTGTATAAAGCTTTTCGTTATGCCCTGTAACAATAAGCATCACAAAATTGTAGTAAAATCAAAAGAAATGAAAAGAAAACACACACTCACCTACATACCCAAAAAAAAAATATGTTGCCGCTACCAATCGCAGCTTTTCTAAAGATATACACGAAGTTTAATGCGTACAGTTGTTTAAAACGCCAAATGTATGGTTGGGGAATGGGAGGCAATATACTAAATTTCACAAAATACTTAAACCATTAAAGAAAGTCAAAGCTATTTTATAAATAAAATAATAAATAAATAAGTAGAAGCTTTATTTGAAAGGATTATACAAAAGCAAACTACATAGTTAATTATTAAATAATACAATCCTTCAAAATGGCGAAGTTCATCCTTTACTCGCATAAAGGTTGATCTTACACTTAACCACAAAGACTCGACTCGCAATTCAAAAGTAAATAATATAACACTTATGTTGAGTATTACTTATCACTAGGCAGAACCTCCATTTGTTATACCAAATATAAATACCACTAAAAGTTCCAAGGTACTTCCCAAGTTTACATCTTAAACTTTAGTTCCGTAATTTGTGACAAATCGTTCTGGAAAGCAGTTGACTTGGAACTGATGACGCGCGGGCGCATGTCACTTCCTGCCCTTTATGACTGCAACATCATAAAACATAATCTCTTTCTCTCACAGCATAGGTTTTTCGCCCGAATCCCGAATTCACAACTTCAATTTATGGTCAGGTTTTTCCTATAATTTCCTATAGTGCGATGGTGTAAACTGGCTTTTATAAATCATCATGTTCGATTGTTAGCCACCAAAAAGTTAGTGCAAAACCATAGGTTCATTTAATAAACGTAGTCTTCAAAGTCGCATTTGTGTCACTGTTAATTATCACTTAACAACTAACTTTAAAGTTTCCAAAAAATTTGCTTCCTTGAAATTCTCAATCTATGGAATTTTTTTTTGTTAGTTTAGTTGTCAGCAAGATATTTTCCGTTCGTGAACACTCATAACTCTATATTTCAAAAAACGTAAAAAACTTAAATTTTTTGATAGAAGTAGAATAATCAGTTGAATTTTGATGATTTAAATTTTATGTATATTAAATGTAAATCAACAAACAATACAGAAAATATCTCTTATTACTGTACGAGATTGATTTTTCACTTTACGTATTCTAGATGACATAAAGATTCGAAGAAATTTAATGAAAAGTGAATTTCAAATAATTTTACATGCTGATGTTAAAGTTTATTTCCAGAAAATTTCTAAATCAGAAGATTAATATAATCCTATAATCTTCAAATCATGCTTCAGTTCTATGTACTATACGTATGCACATGAGAATAAAAAAATGCAAAATTGGTTTCATGACCAGTTGATTGATGTTTTTTTTCTTATTTTACTGGAAAACGTGATTTTCTCTCTCCAAAAAAATCCTATAATACTATAAAAACTCAAAAATTTTTACAATAGTAACAAGAGGACTATCCAAATATTTATTTAGCAGTGATTTTTTACGAATTAGATTGAACTAAGTATTCAATTTAGTTGAAACGAAATCGTAGTCTAGCTAAATTTTAGCATTTATTTTGTTGTTTGTACACATGTATCCTGATTTTAGACGTTTCTTCGAAATATTTTTTTTATCGTTTTGGTGATGTTTTTTAATCATCTCTTATGTAAAATTTAATTTTGTAATTGTAATTAATAATTGCAATATTATTTATTTTTTTTATCTTGACTTGTATGTCGAACAAAAATGAATAATGACAAAATTTACTGCAGTTAATAAATAAGTATTCCTATAATATTTGACGACCCAGCTATTTCTAGGTATTTATTATCCCCTGACCTGAAAAGTATCAAAATAAAGTAACCAGAATCGACTAAGCATGAAAATTAATTGCAATTATTAGTTTTATTTTTTTTTTTTAATTTGAACACAAGTTCTTTGGTTTATATAAAATTGAATTTCATTTTATTGTTTTGAATCGGAAATCAATAATTTTAAAATCCCGTCCAAGTATATAAGTGCAATAGTTATAACATTTTTAATTTTCGTGCAATTTTATATTTAATATTTATAATTAATGTTGTTTGCAGAGGTAAATGTTATTGCAAATTTGTAAATAAATGGACATAAACATAATATAATGATTATCCGAAGTTATTACAGATCTTTTAACAACCCGAATACAGGGGGCTATACTACTTAAAAATATTTATTGTGTATGCAATGCAGTGTATGTACTTCACTTCTAACAAATTGTACAGCAGGTTGGGCATAACCTAAAAAAGGTTATAAGGGATTTTATGAAATTAGTAATATTTCATCTACTTAGGCTGTGTACCGTTGTCAAACCTGGTTAACCGCATCGGTTTCTTCGGTGACATTAATGACAGAATGATACTTTACAGGGACTGCGTTTCCAATCTTACCAACTTTTCAGATTACCGATACTTACGGGACACAAAACCGTAACCGAAGTTGACAACGGTACACGCCCTTAATGTTTTTATGTAACAGCGCTCCTTCCTTTGTCGTTTATTAGATATCGAATAGATTCTAAACACAAATTGTGCAATAATTAATGCAAGTTATATTGTTAAAAGATCTGTGGAAATTTTGGAACAAAAATGTGATGAAAACTATATTTAGTTGTGTATGAAAGAGAATAAAAGCTTTCGTTTTGTGTATGTCGTGTTCTAGCTGATCAAAATATCCGTTTACGTTTTGTATAGGTCGTGTTTTAGTTGTAGTTATTTTCCATTATGTGTATGAGTGTATCCTATCTATTTAATATTAAACTTACAAAATTAGTTTGTATTCTTAATAATTAATGATTATATTTTCTATACAACAATTTTCCTTTATTCATAATCACCTTATGCTGAGATTTTTGCTCCGATAAGGGCGTTGGTGTCCGTTGTGCACCATTACAATATTGTTTTCGATAAAATTATTTTTATTAAATAATTTCTTTTACTAATACAATTGGATCTGTGGTCATATTGCAAATAAAAGCTTTTTAAAGTTTTTGTTGTGCCACGATGAAGGTAGTTAAAATAGAAGAGTTTATCTCAGTGGCCTAACCAGAATTTGAGCTAGGATTTTCCCCGAGCACCCTGTCGGGGGCTGAACTATACCTATATTATATCCGAAAATTAATAAACACATTTTAAATTCAAAAAGTCGCTAAGTGACGTCCTGCGCAAAACCGGATCAAATTTGAAACGGCGATATAACGAAACACGATGCCTTTATTTTATTACTGTACTAACAGTACCGTGGGTAGTTATTAGATCTGAACTGCAGAGATCGGGAGTCCTGCAGACCGGTAGCCCTTCCTTCACCCCTGGTTGCGCCACTGGTTGCTCTTCGTATAATTATTTTTAGAGCTTATAAATATTGTTAACGTTTTGGCTATTGATACCTTCGTTTATTTAATTTTAAGATTGTCCGCGATGTTGTTACGACATTAGCTAAATTTGTGAAACGTCACCGAGATTGATAAGATAGCTATTTTAAGAGACACAAGAATAATAATATTGAACAAATAAATGTGTTTTTACAAAAATTGTCTGTTTTTTATTTTTCCTTATACAGGGTGTCCGAAAAGTCTTGGTATGGGTAAATTCTTTGCTATTAGTAAAGATAGAGACACCAAATTTCAGGTGTATCTTATTGGTGAATAAATCTACGTCTGTCATTTAACTTTTTCATCTCCCTTGAGGTGTGACGCTAGAGAGTTGAAGTTAAACATTTTAAATGCAACCCTATGCCGTGTGGTACCTGATTTTAAAGGTCTTCAAAAAGAAACATTCTACCGAAAACTCGAGGTCCTTATCTTAATTCGTTTTTAAATGGCAAACCCATAAAAATAAAAATTATGAACAAAAATTAGAAATGTAAGTGTCCCATTTCTATTATTACTTCAAAAGTTGCTCAAAAGGGCCACCATGAACTTGGCAGGAATAAAGTCGATTTTGGGACTTGGCCAGGAAGTAACCCCTGCCATTCTCCAAAAATGTAAAAAGTGAGTTCCAAAATCGACTTTAATACTGTAAAGAAGTTCATGGTGTTCATTTTGAACAACCATTAAAGTAATAAGGGAAATAAAGGTATGTATTTAAATTTTCAATTTTTTTTTTCAAGATTTTAAATCTTTTAACGCTTACCAATTAAAAGGGAATTAAGGACGGACATCGGGTCTGCGGTAAAATGTTTCTTTTTTGAAGACCTTTAAAATGAGGTACCACACGTCATCGGGTTGCATTTAAAATTTTTGACCACAGCTCCCTAGCGTCACCCCTCAAGCGTGTTGAGAAAGTTACGTCTAAAATTTGGTGTCTCTATCTTTACTAATAGCAAGAATATTTCCCCATCCTAAGACTTTTCGGACACCCTCTATATTTAATTTTTTTATTTATACCCTCTGTTCATTTGGACTGATACATATGAAAATTTTTCGAAAACATTTTTTGAAAGCACGTTTTTTCGAAAATATATTTCCGAATACCTGCAGGTATTCGAAAACTAGGCATGTTTTCAAAACTTTGTTTTTGGAAACCAACTTTTCGAATTTTTTTAATACTTTTCGAAATTACATTCTTTTAAGACAATACGTTTTTAGAAAGTACATTTTTCAAATATTGTTTCAAAAAAGACTTCAAATATTAATATTAAAAAAACACTTTTTTAAAAGTAATTTACTCTCTTCAGAGTACTTAACCTAGCAGACACAAGCAAACCCAACCGATCACAAAAACGGTTCATTTAGGAGAGTTCAGGATTTTTTGTCATTTTTTCATTGGCATTTTCTAAGCCAGTAGAGTTCATAATTTAAATTTAGAAAAACTGTGTTTTCTAAAAAATAAATTTTCAGAAAATGTATTTTTGAAAAAATTTGTAGATTCATTTCCAAAAAGGCATCTTTCGAAGAAGCTGTTTTTCGAAAAAATGTACTTAATTTATCATCAAAAAAGATGTTTGTTGAAAAAGAAAAACGAACAGTTGGCCATCGTAGCTTACGCGACAGGACAAATTGTCTGATTAATATGAAAATGTAAATATTGTAGCATTTTTTTATTTATGCATTCTACTCATGTACGAGTACTTACGAAAGTACAATATTTCTAAAACCAATTTTTATTTTTTTTTTTCAAAAATTCATTTTTTCAGAGAACATCTTTTTCGAAATAAAATTTTTTGGATATTAATTTTCTCAACCAACGGCTTTTTGAAAAAGTAATTTATGTGAAAGTAACAAACCAAACCTAAGCAAACCTGATCAAACCCAAAATGCATTGAGGTTTGTTCAGGATCTTTTTTCGTCTCTTTTTCATTAACAATTTCTAAGCTACTAGAGTTCATACTTTAATTTTCTAAATACTGTTTTCGAAAAAACATATTTTCGAATAACGTATATATTTTTTAAAAATTATTTTATGAAGACATTTTTGAAAAAATTTAATTTCGGAATATGTGTTTTCGTGAGAATATTTCATAAATCCGTTTTCAAAAAAGCAACTTTAAAAAAGCTGTCAGGACATTTTTGAAAAAATGTACGTTCGAAATATGTGTATTCGAGAAAATATTTTGGAAAAGTTTCATTATCCGTTTACGAAAAAGCTGTTTTTCGAAAAAATTTACTTTCAAAAGATATGTTTTTTGAAGAAGAAACTATTTGATTATTTGTTTCCTTTAGAAGCCAAAACGATCCGGCGCAAATTTTGATAAAATCGCAATGAGATATGTAAATATGTAAGGGATGGTTTCAGAAACAATCTAAGAGCATGTAAATCAAAATGCTAAAAAAGACTTGCTATTCTTATACCTACAGCATATTAGTATTGATCTATTATTCATATTTTTGTGGAATAATTCATTACAAAAGACCCTTACATAGAAAGAAGGCAAATGTTCTTTTCTTATAATAAAGATATTTAGCAGTTGTTATATGATAAAGTAAAATGGTTTGTATAGGTAACTTATGTTAGCATGAAGATATCCTTTAAGTTGCATGATGATGATGACTGAGGAGGTGCGGATTGGTAAGATTGATCATCCATGCTCAAATCTTTATTAAACATCATCGGTAATGTATCCTATGATGGTGGTATTTATAGTAACCAAATATTTACTTTAAGGACTTTCTATTCTCCAGTGGCGGCTCTTGAAATTATAAGATGTGTCGTATCTCAGTTCGTACGCATGGAACCCACACCAAATTATAGGATGTATTGGGTACTCTAGAAACATTTTCGTGAAAAAATATTTAATTTTAAGATTTGCGAAAAAAAGTTAATTTTTTGGGCCCCTTCACCTGAGATCTGAGAACGTTCTGAAGAAAATTTTACTTCCAAGTTTTTTTCATAAACTTTATCAGATTTTATCGATAGAATTCAAATTTCATTGAATTACCTCTAATATCTTGAAATTAATTAGTTTTTAAAATTTTTATCCTAACATAGTCTAAGAAATAATTTAAAATGTCATTTCGTTAAGGAAAATTAGAATATTTTCACCAAATTTGGAATTTGTCGACAAAATTTGATATATTTACGAAAAAATATGGTAAGTAAAATTTTCTTTAAAGTTTTCTCAGATCTCAAGTGAAGCGGCCCAAAAAATTAACTTTTTTTCGCAAATTTCAAAATTAAATAGTTTTCCACGAAAATGATTGTAGAGTACCCAACAGTAACATTTTATAATTTGGTGTGGGTCCCATGCGTTGGAACTGAGATACGACAACCTGAAATTCCAGGAACCGCCACTGTATTGTGAATCTTCCATATACATACTTACAGTAAAGCAATGTAAGGACCTGAAAAAATACAAAAATGTTACCATTATTTATATAGTGCGAGTTTTTTTAAAGGGTTACAAAGCGATATCTCGAGAACGGTTTGAAATATTTTCATAAAATTTTGGGTGAGTTATAGGGAGATGGGGGAACATATTTTTGACATTTACCACCTTTCTCTTTTTTGAGGTTTGGAAGTAACTTTGGAATTTTAAATGGAATAATGTAATTTTGTTTATAAATTTCGAATCTACGTAAAAAACTACGTACGTGTAGGTACAATTTTTTTTTATTTGCTCTCTCGGTTATGGAGTTATGGTTCACTAAATTTTAATTAAATTTAAAAAATACTTAAATAAATTTTACCAATAAATCAAGTTCACTTATTTCAGAATTATTATTCGTTTCCATTTAACTGCGTTATTTTTACTTAAGTCAGTTCAGAATTTTAACGTTTTAAGGATTATTTCTGTTTATTGCCCAATTAAACATGGAAGAAAATTTATGCAATACAGGCCCGTAATCATTTGAATGAAATATTTGAAAACTGGTGGATTGGACGAGCTTATCCGGTCTGCTAGCCTGTTAAGTCCCCGGATTTAACCTCCTTGACTTTTTCTTCTGGGGTTTTGTAAAGGATAAAGTGATGAATAGATGATATGAAAGACCAAATCCGCTTTGTTTACTTATTAGTGACACCTGTGCTGGGATTCCCTTTCACTCGATACGACAGCTATCGTAACGCTTTCGATACTCGATAGTCAAAGCGATTTCGACCAATTCGATATTCTCATTCGATGTCGTTTATGCCATCGCTTTCTTCGATATCGGAAACCGTAGTATTCGTAGCACGCATGCGTAGTGAATTATACCCTAAGATTATTTTGTTGCAAAATTTATTTGATTTTCTTCTATGATTGTGTGGCGTGTGGTCCTGATTGTATTCATTTATTGCCTGCTTGTTTTCATCTAAAAATGCTTCCAATTGTCAATATTGGTTTGAGAAGAAGAAATCTTCTTGAATCAAACATCAATTACAAATTACTTTCTTTAGGGCTTGCAAACACTGTGCTTCGAGCCATTTTTAACATATGTAATTGGGTGATTGCATTACTTTATAAGTCATTGAAAAATGAACTATGAACTTGCAAGCCCTTAGAAAAGACTTGAAGCCCTACTAAAATGGTTTAAGCACTTTCAATGTTCTTAGTCTCTAGAGAGCTTGCAAGCTCATTTTCAAGCTTCAATTACGAAGCCTCAATTACATATTTTAAAAAGGGCTTGAAGCCCAGTGTTTGCAAGCCCTAAAATAATTGGTAATTGCAAGCCCTTTAAATTAACAATGAGTGCTTTATCCAGCTCTGCCCGCCACTATAAAATAATTATTTTAAAAAATCGTATTATGCAGTAGAAAAAAAAAGAAATAAATAAATTAAACATCGACATTTATTTTCATATAAAAAAATGCTGACATATACTCTATTAGGATGTTCCAATGAGCTTCCTGTACTTTAAAAGCCCTAGAAACAAAATAGTTTTTTGTTTCATCCAAACTTAAAAAATCAGTTGAAAGAACGATCATTTCTGAACAGTGTGTTTATTGTTTTGCTATCCAAAATGTTAAAAATCAACTTGACTACAACATTAGTATCCGATTTTAACTGGAAAAGTCTAAAATGTCTTTTTTAAATAAATACATTTTATATATTGGTGTAGTAACATGTTTCACACATGTGAAATTAAACAAAAAAACAACTTGCAACACTTACAAAAAATAAATAATTCTAACCTAAAAATCACTCTCATCTCGAAATCGACCGAAACAGGATCTCTAGAGGTACCGAAAGACTCGATATCGTTTTAGACGATATCGAAACAAACGGGAATCGGTTTTTTGCGCCAAATAGAATACTTCGATATCGAATAGCATTCTGGAATCCCAGCGCTGAAATGTTACAACGGGTATGAAATTCATGTAGAAAAAGAGTGAGAAAGTATAAACATTTTGTACTTGATTCATGAGATCAGGAGAAATTAAACCGAAATCATGAGATATCACGAAAAGTCGTGAGTTCTGGCAACACTGGTTAACCGTACGAAGCAGGCCAAGAATGGACTTCGGCTGCTGCTCCGCCCCTGATCCAGGTATTCTGTATTGCATAGATAGGGTTGTGTTGATTAGAATTCACCGGCGGACGAGCCCGTCTCGTGGTTAAGAATTATATCCTGTTTTAACTACGTTATGTAAACAAGGAGAGCACGCTGATCGACTGGAATCGGTTTGTCGTTGATGAATTCGGAAAAAAGACTATTCGTATACTGCGCACGCGTTCCTGTGGCATATATTTCACCCATAGTGGAGTTAAAAAGTTGTGCGCAACCTATGTATTTATGAATGGAGCTTTAAATATCAGCAGTCCAAGTTAATCAAACCCAACCCAACCTGAGTGCAACCTAGAAAGCAACTGACAGTCACGTGATGGGGGTTGTGTTATTACCTTTTTGTATAGTAAATGTCTTGAATATAAATGGTAATTTTACATTATGTAAATTTAAATTCTTACAGCAATATTGTTCAAAAAGAAAAGATGCGCATCGTACATTCTTTAGTTATGGCTAATAGAAAAGTGCATCTCTCAGTAAAACTGAATTTACTTTTCTGATCTTAGTTTTCATCCTATACTCAAAATATCCGGTTTTACCCACATTGTTCCGGTTCTACTTCTGTTTCCGGATTTGTTACGAGAACTGTTTCGGTTAAACTGGAAGATGACAATTATTGTGAATAGAGAACGAAAAATCAAGACAAGAAAGTGCAGATAATTTTTATCCAGCTTAAACTGCTATACACTACAGGCCGCGATTTGTCAAAAATGTCATTTTTTAAATGCAATATTTCAAAAACTATTCAACTTAGACACATGGCGTGTTCTAAGAAATAGGTACCTCTCGAACTTAATATATATTTTAGAAATTGCATAAGACACAGGGTGTTTCATTAAGATGGGTATGTGCCTCGCTCTGATCAGAGAAAACTTGTTTATTTTAACCTCCTTGACTTTTTCTTCTGGGGTTTTGTAAAGGATAAAGTGATGAATAGATGATATGAAAGACCAAATCCGCTTTGTTTACTTATTAGTGACACCTGTGCTGGGATTCCCTTTCACTCGATACGACAGCTATCGTAACGCTTTCGATACTCGATAGTCAAAGCGATTTCGACCAATTCGATATTCTCATTCGATGTCGTTTATGCCATCGCTTTCTTCGATATCGGAAACCGTAGTATTCGTAGCACGCATGCGTAGTGAATTATACCCTAAGATTATTTTGTTGCAAAATTTATTTGATTTTCTTCTATGATTGTGTGGCGTGTGGTCCTGATTGTATTCATTTATTGCCTGCTTGTTTTCATCTAAAAATGCTTCCAATTGTCAATATTGGTTTGAGAAGAAGAAATCTTCTTGAATCAAACATCAATTACAAATTACTTTCTTTAGGGCTTGCAAACACTGTGCTTCGAGCCATTTTTAACATATGTAATTGGGTGATTGCATTACTTTATAAGTCATTGAAAAATGAACTATGAACTTGCAAGCCCTTAGAAAAGACTTGAAGCCCTACTAAAATGGTTTAAGCACTTTCAATGTTCTTAGTCTCTAGAGAGCTTGCAAGCTCATTTTCAAGCTTCAATTACGAAGCCTCAATTACATATTTTAAAAAGGGCTTGAAGCCCAGTGTTTGCAAGCCCTAAAATAATTGGTAATTGCAAGCCCTTTAAATTAACAATGAGTGCTTTATCCAGCTCTGCCCGCCACTATAAAATAATTATTTTAAAAAATCGTATTATGCAGTAGAAAAAAAAAAGAAATAAATAAATTAAACATCGACATTTATTTTCATATAAAAAAATGCTGACATATACTCTATTAGGATGTTCCAATGAGCTTCCTGTACTTTAAAAGCCCTAGAAACAAAATAGTTTTTTGTTTCATCCAAACTTAAAAAATCAGTTGAAAGAACGATCATTTCTGAACAGTGTGTTTATTGTTTTGCTATCCAAAATGTTAAAAATCAACTTGACTACAACATTAGTATCCGATTTTAACTGGAAAAGTCTAAAATGTCTTTTTTAAATAAATACATTTTATATATTGGTGTAGTAACATGTTTCACACATGTGAAATTAAACAAAAAAACAACTTGCAACACTTACAAAAAATAAATAATTCTAACCTAAAAATCACTCTCATCTCGAAATCGACCGAAACAGGATCTCTAGAGGTACCGAAAGACTCGATATCGTTTTAGACGATATCGAAACAAACGGGAATCGGTTTTTTGCGCCAAATAGAATACTTCGATATCGAATAGCATTCTGGAATCCCAGCGCTGAAATGTTACAACGGGTATGAAATTCATGTAGAAAAAGAGTGAGAAAGTATAAACATTTTGTACTTGATTCATGAGATCAGGAGAAATTAAACCGAAATCATGAGATATCACGAAAAGTCGTGAGTTCTGGCAACACTGGTTAACCGTACGAAGCAGGCCAAGAATGGACTTCGGCTGCTGCTCCGCCCCTGATCCAGGTATTCTGTATTGCATAGATAGGGTTGTGTTGATTAGAATTCACCGGCGGACGAGCCCGTCTCGTGGTTAAGAATTATATCCTGTTTTAACTACGTTATGTAAACAAGGAGAGCATGCTGATCGACTGGAATCGGTTTGTCGTTGATGAATTCGGAAAAAAGACTATTCGTATACTGCGCACGCGTTCCTGTGGCATATATTTCACCCATAGTGGAGTTAAAAAGTTGTGCGCAACCTATGTATTTATGAATGGAGCTTTAAATATCAGCAGTCCAAGTTAATCAAACCCAACCCAACCTGAGTGCAACCTAGAAAGCAACTGACAGTCACGTGATGGGGGTTGTGTTATTACCTTTTTGTATAGTAAATGTCTTGAATATAAATGGTAATTTTACATTATGTAAATTTAAATTCTTACAGCAATATTGTTCAAAAAGAAAAGATGCGCATCGTACATTCTTTAGTTATGGCTAATAGAAAAGTGCATCTCTCAGTAAAACTGAATTTACTTTTCTGATCTTAGTTTTCATCCTATACTCAAAATATCCGGTTTTACCCACATTGTTCCGGTTCTACTTCTGTTTCCGGATTTGTTACGAGAACTGTTTCGGTTAAACTGGAAGATGACAATTATTGTGAATAGAGAACGAAAAATCAAGACAAGAAAGTGCAGATAATTTTTATCCAGCTTAAACTGTTATACACTACAGGCCGCGATTTGTCAAAAATGTCATTTTTTAAATGCAATATTTCAAAAACTATTCAACTTAGACACATGGCGTGTTCTAAGAAATAGGTACCTCTCGAACTTAATATATATTTTAGAAATTGCATAAGACACAGGGTGTTTCATTAAGATGGGTATGTGCCTCGCTCTGATCAGAGAAAACTTGTTTATAGAACTCTAAACCATATTTGCGATATTGGCAAATTTAGGGCGTGGCATCTGTAAACAAAGTTAGTCCCGTAGGGGCATGCGCATTGCAGAATGCTTTGCTGGTCATAATGGACCATACTTTAACATTTAGTATTTATTGTATGCGCTACTTAAACTTTAATATTTGATCTACAAATGTTAATTTTAATATGTTATAAAGTAATGTTAATATTGCTATAAAGCTTAAAAATAAACAAAATCCAAGAATGCCGTCCAGTATCTACTGCTCTTTTTACACAGGCGTGAATAGTGTCCACTCGATCTATCCACTAACGGCTGAAAGCAATAGACAGTGCGCAAGCATCTATGGAACCGAGTAAAAAATCTGACTTGGTCAAATGCGCACCCAGGAATTGGACAGTTTCAGCTGGTGCAGGCAATAAGCTGTACGGATCCATAAACATATGTCTGGTCATGAACTCATGACTAGCTTTTGTAGAGTACAGCGTATGTTTAGAAATATAGAATAATCAGAAAGGGACAAAAACAACAATTTCAACTAATTCATAGACTCTTGTTTTCATAAAAAGAAGAATAATTTACCAGAAAATTAAGTGTCATATGGAACTCCGCATTACGCGTTGTATAAAAGTAAAAGCGCAATAACTAGCCGAGAAATGTTGTGAAGTTGTCTGTTAAATCGAGGGAGAAACTGTCCCTTGAGTGTTGTTCTGGCAAACGGAACAGTTTAAATGTGTGGCGACCAGAGCCAAATAACTTAGCAAAAAGTATGTGAAATGTTTCTGGAGTTAGATTACGAAAGAATATTTATTTTCTTGGGTAAAGTAAGAAAAACAAAAGAAATTATTAAGGGTATTACTCATAATTTATCACTACAGTCTATTAAGTTTTATTCAGTTGGCATCAGTGTTAAAATTGGTTAATGGTTGTAACACTTTAGTTGATTTAGTTAAATTCGTTTTGTTACCAGACTTGCAATATGCTTTCGACACGCCCCTGTATGGGTGAAGATTTTGGAGTCCATCACACAACAGTGTGCAAAGCAAAACTTTAAATAATATTGCTGAGGCTACGGTGTTATGGCGAAAGCCCACCAGTGGATGAAGTTTCCATCTGATCTACACACCATAGAAAAAGCAAAACTGCAGTGGTCAAATCGATTTCCAATACCTTCAGTATAGTTGGTGCGCTGGACTGCACTTATACGCATGTCCATATAAAAAAACCATCAGTATTTATCGATGGTTATTAACTCGTTTCAAAATCCACAACAACAGAAACGAAGAGATTCACTTCAGGGAGAAGCTCATAATTGAAAGAGTATTTGCACAACTGAAACTTACACAATATTAGTTAGCACCTGGAGGGTGATTTTTAAAACCTATGTCAAGGATATTATAACGAAAAGTAAAATAGGTGGTCCCCGTCAAAAAGGCGTTAGAACACGTAAAGGAATACTAAAAGTTTCAGTATCATTACTTCGTGATTGATTTGTCATTCTGTCTACGATAAGTTGTTCCCGTTTTGCTTGCAAACTGACAACATTTAATTACTCATGTAGAACTCGCTGCAGTTTTTGTGTTGATAAATATTCTGTTTCTTCAGTTTCTAACTTAAATTTTCATTTTGTTGACCGCACATTTACTGTGCTTGTAGCTGAAGCTGAAGACAGTTATGAACTATATTATCCAGTATTTTATGAGATATTCTGTTCTGCATTCATTCCAGATCCAATGGTATACAATATTCTGGAATTTTCGTTGAATTTGGATTTTTGTCAGAACTAAAACTTAACGTTCAGTTTACTAGATACTGGTTTAACTTCTAGTTGATCAGTTAGGTTTTGACAAGTTGTTGTCCTGTCATTTTCAACAAATCGTCATTAAAAATTTATGAGTTAGTCTAATATTTCAGCGATTTGCTTAGTTTCCGAATGATTTTCATCTTGAAATGTGCTGCTAGAATGAATTTAGTTCTATTATTATGAAAAGTACGTACTAAAATTGCCATTTTCTTTATAAATTTGCAAAAAAAGACCTTCGAAAAACCCTATGACATTTTAGTAATTTGGCAAATATGTGAGAGCCAGTCTCCATAGGCAATTGCGTTATTTCCTCGCACGATGACCTATTCACAGTATACTGCATCCTAAGAGGCGCTATATTTGCAGCCAAATCTGCTACAACTTGCTTTAATATGATTGTACACATCTCTGATGATAGAACAGTAATTACTTATAAGTATCAGCAGAGCCGGATTAAGGTTGCCGTATGCCCTAGGCACTGATGTCGTAGGCCATTTTCTATATGCTTATTTAAGTTAGGTTTTTTTCAAACTTTTCTCAATAAAAATGGATGTGTGTTATATAAACACACGAGATTGAGCCAAGGAAGTTTTGTCAACGAACTTTCAATATTTTAGAGTTTGTATCCCAATTCAAATTCTATGGCTAGGTTAATTAAATTACAGAAAAAGGACAGTCTCATGTCAAGTATACCCAATGTCCGTGTTGTTTTTCGAATTGACATTTCAATATTAGGGTCAAACGCAAAAGTAGAGATCGTTTTCAAAACTTACAAACGTTTGGTGTGGTGTTTTAACGAGCAAAATTGTAGGGCCGTACTTTTTTCGAGAAAATATTACAAGTGTCTTTTTGAACTTTTTAAACACGGGATTATTTGGATTTTTTTATTGACTACCACTGGATATAAGAAACACACTTTGGTTCCAACATGACTGTGCTCCATGTCACAACTCTGCAATAGTGACAGAATTTTTAAACCGGACATTTCCACCGAGGGTTGGACGAAGGTCAAAATTTGATTGGCCACCAATGTCCCCAGATATAACTCCCCTAGATTTTTTCTTATGAGGATTATTCAAAGTAAAAGTCCATGCCCACTGAGTCCAGTGACCTTTCGAAAATATCGACCATTTAAAGGAAATTATCAGAGAATGTGTCCAAGAAATTTTACCTTAGATGGTTACAAATGCCATGCGGAATCTTCACGACGTAACATAGCTTGTACCTATGGAAAGAAACGGTAGTCATGTTGAAGCTTAGTGTAGTATTTCATAAAATGTTACTGTTGTTTATTCTGGTAATATGTTATTTAAAAAACATGTATTTCAAAATACTTTTTAAAAAAATTATGAATGACCATTAGGTTATTTTGTCAAATTTCATATTCAATCACTTTTCAGTTCTGGACGACACTTTCTTACGTTATTGTACTTTGCAATTAAAATAAGAGATAGTTTTCCTTCTACGGAATATATCGTTTTTACTTTCTTCGACATCCCGTATATGATGGGTCAAAATTTTTGATTTTATTATAATTTTCTCAATAAGCAGAATTTTTTATGAAGAATAACTTTTAAAAGTAAAGTCAAAAATAAAACAGTTATCCATTGGTTAAGATGGTTTCTGGACACGCTATATATCACACAAGTAGGTACGTGTTTCCGTTTTCTGAAATTTCCAACTATGCGGAGATAAAAGCCCCAACCCCAAAGAAAAAATTTGGACCTTTTTTTGCAATCGCTCTCTAGAATTAAATTTATACACAAATAATTCTTTTTAATTCAGAAGCTTGAGCATAATTTAGTAATTTGTAGCAAACCTTTACCAGACTTCAATTCACAGGAAAAGCATAGCATGACTTATTTTTTACTAAGTGATTATTTACTTAGGATTCCTTTAATAGGAAAACGCTAAGTACATTAATACTTAATATCAAACAACCTTTATTTATTTCTATATTAAGTATTTATACGTATGTCCTGCTTTGATGTATTGGAATATTGGAAACATCAAAAGATGATAACGGGATTAGCTTAATCCATTTTGCTTTGTCGGCGAGATACAACAAGAATTGATAATTCATTTGATATATAGATCCGTAGAATACGCTAACTAAATCCAAAACATAATTTCCTGACTGATGTGACAAATCAAATAACAAACACTTTTTTATTAAAAACTAGAAGTACTATAAAATACATATTGGTTTCAATGCTATTTCATTGTTCCACTGTCGTTTACCTCACATGCAGCGTTTTAGGCACTGCAAGTAGATAGAGTTATAAAACTATAACTAGTGTGGTTGACCATTTTGTTTAACATGGTAGAAAAACCTGATTTCTCTAACCAACTGACTTGGAAATGAGAGAACTGCTTGTTTCTGAGCAGCATGGGTTTGTTCAGGGCAAGTCAACAGTTCATGACGAATCTGCCCATATATGAGCAGTACTTGTTGTGTGCCTTCGAGAGGAGGTTGGAGGTGGATGCCATCTATACTGACTTCTCGAAGGCGTTCGACAGGGTGAATCACAAGTTACTCCTGCAGAAATTAAAGGCCTTAGGCTTTAGTGAGTCAGTCCTTGCTTGGATATATAGCATCTTGTCGGGGCGTAACCAGCACATACGAATTAATTACTTTGTTTCCAAGGAAATTTTAGTATTTTCTGGAGTTCCTCAAGGGTCCCACGGTGGTCCCTAGTTTCTCAATTTGTTCGTTAATGATACTGGCAGCGCTATTGCTCACTCTAATGTTCTCTTATTTGCCGACAACTGGAAATTGTATAATGGCATTAGGAGCATTTCAGATATTCAGAACTTGCAGAATGACCTTGATAGCTTGTCTTCCCCCTCCCTGGGTGCGCCACTGAAACCACGGCCATGTCAGAACAAAATCACATTGTTAATTATTATAATTGTACTTTTAGCGAAAGCACATTTTACTAAGTAAGTAACTTGTGTTCACTGTAATTTAAGTTAAAATAAATTTGTTGTTTATTATGTTATTTATTATTGTACATTGATGTTTTATTTTGAAATATGAAATAAGATTTTCGGGAAATGTTCTACCGAATGCCAATCGTGCATCAGAAATAATCAGATAATTCTGCATTCAATCGTATCGTCTTAAGAAACTACATTCGGTTATTTTCATTTTTGATCAAATCTCGAAAAAGTCCTCCTCCTTCGGAGTCGGTCTCTTTCGATTTAATCAAAAATGAAAACAAACTCATGCAGTTTTAGTACAACACGCTTTCGATTAGAATCATCGGTAATTTCGATGCACTTGTAGTATTACCCCCGATAATTTTTACTAGACGGCGCATACGTTTTATTTAGGTGTATTGCTTTTTATTAAACGCAATTTAGATTAACACAATCTTGGTTAATTAAACTGCTTATGTGCAGATTAGGAATACTAGATAAGTTCATCCTGCAAGGATAATCTCAAGATTCTCAAGGGCAATTAAGTACTTTAATATTCATATGTTTGTTTTTTATATAAAAAGAATATGTTAAGCTTTAAAGCTCCATTTGCGCATATTACAAACGCAAATAGACCAGATTTTCGAGAATTAGGTGTGTATATGTTTGCTTTAATTTTTGACACCATTACTGAATCTGACTAAATAACTTCAATCTAAACTTTGTCAATTACCTAAGTAAATGAAAAACCTTTTGAAATCCTTCATTTTCTGTGAATGCTACTAGGTCTCGGAGTCTAAGGCGGGTGATATACTAGAGAAATTTATTTCGTGAATCTGGTCGCAAAAACATGAATCTTGTTTTATCTTCGAATAACCCCTGTATCTATATGATACGATGCAGAATGACGTTTCTGAAACAGGAGACCAGAAATTGTTTCATATACAAAACAAATATCATGGTGCAACACAACGTGCTCTGTTTGTTGAGACTTGTTTCTTAAATTCTTTATTATATTAGCGGTCGATGACCACGTTTCCAACGTAAAATGTCGATCCGATGGAACCGATCGGATGGAAGTTGTTAAAAACGAACCCTGTATTTATCGTCTATTTTTACAGGGGATCGACTAATCCAGATTTCGGTTCTCTAAAATTAAATAGGGAAAGAGCATAAAGAGAAAGAAATAAATATATTCTTATTTATCTTAAAGGAATCGAAATTCGCGAAAGTAATCAACAATATTCTTTCACGAGAAAACAGAATACAAGTGAATTTAGGTTTGATACTTACATTTACAATTATGTACAAAAAAAAAATTAAATATTAAATACAGCAAATTTAAAGGTTATGTTTATATCCACAAAAAGAACATCTGCTAAAGTGTTAACTGTCAGTTGAATCTATTATTTATCCCAATTCCGTTTCTATCGCCGAAAATAATATTGCATCCACTTCAGTCAATTCAAGTCATAAAAGTTATATAATTGACTTGAACCACCGCATCCGATCGAAGATTCAATTCTATCCGTTTACAACGCAATTTCCAAGTGGATGCAGTTCCATCCGATGCGCTCGATCGCATCGAAACGTCCCGTTGGAAACGTGGTCGTTGACAACTAATGGTAGAAGTTTTTCTGGTTTATTCTGTAGAACTCTTTAAACCTATCAGGATGTTGGTTCAGTTTACCTCCAACGATAGTTGCACTATGTTTTAAATTTATTTGAGTACTAGGATGCACTTGAAATCGTCTTTTTTATTACATTACAAGCTTTTATTTAACTTCACCTGTTAGTTTGTATGTATGTATGTTTGTTAGTACTATGTACTATGTTTAGGTCAAATATTGCAAATCAAAATTTCGACTAGTTGTAGTTGAGCTAGAGCTTTGAAATTTTGCATACGTGTATAAGTCCGGTGATATAGTATATTCAATATTGTTCTAAATCCAATATGGCGGACGCCCCAAGATGGTGGATTACCATTTTCTTTACAATCCCCTTGATATGGATATCAAATGAAAGGGTTTGATGAGTAGAATACGATACGCTATATGACGTCATTCTAAACCCAATATGGCGGACGCTACAAGATGGCGGATTACCTTTTTCTTCACAATCCCCTTGATATGGGCATCAAATGAAAGGGTTTGACGAGTAAAATGCGATAATGTGACGTCAATCCAAACTCAATATGACGGACGCCACAAGATGGCGGATTACATTTTTTACAACCCCCTTGATATGGGTATTACATGAAATATAGTATGGGTATTACATGCAATATAGTACATTCAATATTGTTCTAAATCCAATATGGCGGACGCCCCAAGATGGCGAATTACCTTTTTCTTCACAACCCCCTTGACATTTGTATCAAATCAAAGAGTTTGACGAGTAGAATACGATGAGCTGTGTGATGTCATTCTAAACCCAATATGGCGACGCCACAAGATGGCGGATTAACGCTTTCTTCACAATCCTCTTGATATATCAAGGTATCAAATGAAAGGGTTTGATGAATAGAATACGATAACAGGTAAAATGTCTCGTAATAATGATGCATTATCCGAAATGCATAGGCTAACTAAAAATTTAAAAATAAAATCTTGTAAAAATACTGTTTAAGAACAAGCTTTAATTATTTAGATGTACTTACTTAAACGAAAAAAATAAGGAAGTATAGTTTTTTCATTGTGGTAATGCTAAATGCTATATATAAGCGGACGTAGTTCGCGTGGGTGGATCCTAATAAAACTAGTATCAAAGTTATCACTGAAACAGATATAATAGATTATGTGAAATTTATTGTCTTAAAAGCTTGTCGCGTGAATAGAGAAGAAAAAATACATACCTAGGTATCTGCTTACAATTTCTGCCAAACAAAATTAATGCCTGTATGGATTTTTCGCGCGCGACAAGCTTTTAAGACAATAAATTTAACATAATATATTATATCTGTTTCAGTGATAACTTTGATACTACTTTTATTAGAATCCACCGAAGCGAATTAAAGGGTTTTCCATTAGGAGGTGTCGTTTTAATGTAACGTAAAATCATGTTTTTTTTAAGTGCAAATATTTATATTTTAATTTTTACGACAAAACTTCCGATTATATGTGGAACACGATATCTGGTAAATAAATGACCGCCTCGGCTTCTGTGAGAAATGTCCAGCCTTTTGAGGAAGTTTGCACCACATTTACGCATATTTACGGCTCTATTTCCCGAATACCAACTCGACTATTGCCTTTGAGGGCTTCGATTGTTTGTGGACTATTAGCTTTTATTTATATATTTTTATCTTTCACGTAGCTCCAAAGGAAAAAGTCCAGCGGCGTCAGATAAACTAGGTGGCCAATTTACGTCTCCATTTCGCGAAATAACACGTCCAGGAAATTTTTCTCTTAATAATGCTATTTTTGTGGTATACATTGGACGATATTTATTTCCAGCAAGATGGCGCTACGAGACACATAAGCTGCCAAACAATGGCATTATTTAGAGAACGATTATCTAGATGTGTTATTTCGCGAAACGGAGATATAAATTGGCCACCTGAAACATGTGATCTGACGGCGCTGGGCTTTTTCCTTTGGGGCTACCTCAAAGATAAAGTCTATGCCAATAGTTCACAAACAATCGAAGCTCTCAAAGACAATATTCGAGTTGGTGTTCGGCAAATAGGTAGAGCGATAAATTTGCGTAAATGTGATGCAAAACTTCCTCAAAACGATGGACATTTCTCACAGAAGCCGAGGCGGCAATCTACCAGAAACCTTATTCCATATATAATCGGAAGTTTTGTACTTAAAGCTGTACCTAAAGTTGAAATATAAATATTTGCACTTTTAAAAAAAACATCATCTTTTTGCGTTACATTAAAATAACACATCCGAATGGAAATCCCTTTACGTCCACTTATAAATAGCATTTAGCATGCCACAATGAAAAAACTATACTAATCTTTTTCGTTTTAGTACATCTAAATAATAAAAGCTTGTCTTTAAAAGAATTTTTAAAATATTTTATTTTTAATATGATTTTTCGGTATCCGCGGTGGTTTGCTCATCACAACAAAGTCACATCATCTTCATCGGAAGACACTTTGCTAAACACTAAATGCAAAAAGGTAGAATATCAAATTTAATGTATGCGTAACAAGTTTGACTAGTACCGTAAAATGGGGTGAATAGGGTCAATTCTCAACTTTAAACCTCGATAACTTTGAAACCGTTGCCGTTGTACGGAAAAATTTGGACATATGTTATTATTATGAGCCGCTACTTGTACAATAGAACTACCATGTAAGTTTTAAGAAATTCAGTAGGAGTCAGCATATATATATTTTTTATGCCCTGACCCGATTCACCCCAAAGTCGGGGTCAATAGGGTCACCCATTAAAAATTAATCTAAAATACGATGAAACCGCTACTGGGTTAAAAAGGGTCAGCTAAACTGTTTGAAAAAGATACTTTGTGACTTGTTTTGCAAACATTACATAGGTAACAAAAGTTATATATTAAACTTTACATAAAGTATTTCGTCCAGATTCACTAAGAAAGTTTAATATTTAGTACTGGTTTAAATTAAGATCTTATATAGTTGATCAGTTATGTTTTGACAGGTTCTTGTCCTGTCCTTGTCATTAAAACTTATGAATTATTGTGATATTTCAGCGATTTACTTGGTTTCCAAATGATTTTCATCTTGGAACGAGTTGCTGTAATGACTTCAGTTCTATTATTGTTGAAATTCCGTACTAAAATTGTCCTTTGCCTGATAACTTAGCGAAAAAGCTCAGAAATACGTTCATAGACTTAAACGTAGTTGTCTTATTCTTACACTTGTCAGTTTAAAACTTTTAATTGTCAAATTAGACCGGACTAGCATTGGATAATCTGGCTGTTTGTGTTTATCTTGTCTGCTAAAAAAGCTAAAAATATTATTGTAAAAAATAGGTGAAATATATTACGAATCAAGTGTGTTACAATACAGTAATGGCCAATAAACTATATCAAATTTTCGCCCCAAAAACAAAAATTCGGTTTAACACAAACACCAGGTAACATAATAAAACACTAATTATATAACTTTGTTGCTGGGACACTTCCCTTTAAGTTACACAAACACAAAAATCTTTGTCCGTTAATTTTAACAAAAAGACGGGACACGTTTACGGGATAACTTTTTTGCCGATAAATAGTACGAATATTATCGTGGCTAACACGCCGCTACAGGTTGTTTAACAGCACACATAAATATCACGTCCGGTGTTGGCAAGTGTCAACATGTCAAAGCCATGTTGGAAAATCGGCACCATTCGCGCATTTTATTTTTAAACTGGATTTAGGTAACGAACACACTTTCGACCCTATTCACCCCCGAGACCCTATTCACCCCATTTTACGGTATGCATGCTTTGAACAAGAAATTTTATTTTATGTGATTTGCTTTACTTATAAATTTTACGAAATTAATTTCTCTAGTGTGTCACCCGCCTAACACTTTCCACTAAGTTTCATCATTGTAAGTTTATTGTAGCGAATTCTGGTAGCGTTAAAAAAAGTAAGAAAGAGTGATTCTGATTTTGACCATTTTGCTTGTTCATTTTTTATTAATTGAAGTTTTAACTAACACGTTATCCATAAACACAGAGAAAACAAGAGAAAAAAGAAATAAAGGGATTTATGTTTGTTTTTCCACAATTACTTATTTATTAAACTCATACACGGTATCCATAAGCCATTTAACGACAAGTCTCCCAGAGATAACTTATCACTATAAGAAGCTTACAATCATGAAAATCTCCAAAGGATGCGATGATGGAATATCAAGTACTAGATTGAAACTTTGTAGCCTACAGAAGAAATAAAGGAATTAGGAATTGATGTTTGTTCTTCCGCATTTCATTTATTAAACTCACACACGCGCTCGTAAGTCAATTAACGACTGCAAGTCTCTTAGAGATAACTTATCACTATAAGAAGGATACAATCAAGAAACTCTCTGAAGGATGCGATAATGGAATATCAAGTATACCAGACTGAAACTTTGTAGCCTATAAGAGAAATAAAGGAATTTATGTTTATTCGTCTGCATATCATTTGTTAAACTCACACACGCGCTCATAAGTCAATTAACGACTGCAAGTGTTCTAGAGATAAATTATGTTATCACTATAAGAAGCTTACAATCAAGAAAATCTGTAAAGGATGCGAAAATGAAATATCAAGTACTAGACTGAAACTTTGTAGCCTGCAGAAGAAATAAAGGAATTGATGCTTTTTCTTCCGCATTTCATTTATTAAACTCACACACGCGATCGTAAGTCAATTAACGACTGCAAGTCTTCTAGAGATAACTTATCACTATAAGAAGGTTAGAATCAAGAAAATCTCTGAAGGATGCGATAATGGACTATCAAGTACCAGACTGAAACTTTGTAGCCTATAGGAGAAATAAAGGAATTTATGTTTATTCTTCTGCATATCATTTATTAAACTCACACACGCGCCCATAAGTCAATTAACGACTGCAAGTGTTCTAGACATAAATTATGTTATCACTATAAGAAGCTTACAATCAAAAAAATCTCTGAAGGATGCGAAAATGAAATATCAAGTACTATACTGAAACTTCGTAGCTTACAGAAGAAATAAAGGAATTTATGTTTGTTCTTCCGCATTTAATTTATTAAACTCACACACGCGTTCATAAGTCAGCTAGCGACTGCAATTCTCCTAGAGATAAGTTATCACTATAAGAAGCTTACAATCAAGGAAATCTTGAAAGGATGCGATAATGGAATATCAAGTACTTGACTGAAACTTTGTAGCCCACAGAAAAAAATAAAGGAATTTATGTTTGCCCTTCCGCATTTCATTTATTAAACTTACACCCGTACTTATAAGTCAACAATTAACGACTGAAAATCTCCTAGAGATAACGTATTACTATAAGGAACTTCCAATCAAGAAAATCTTTGAAGGATGCGATGATGAAATGTCAAGTAGGTGCTAAACTAGAACCTTGTAGCCAACAAAGAGATCAGGGTTGATCAGTTTATGCTTTCATTATCTATTTATTTACTGAACTTACATAATATGTTATTCATAAACCATGTAACGATTGCCAGTCTGGTATAGACAACTTATCCCTAGAAGAAATTTATAATCAATACAAATTTTTAAGGATGTTATGATAGAGCAAAAAGTATTAGAATCTGAAACCTTGTAGCCTACGAAAGAAATAAAGGGGTCGATCAGTTTATTCATTTGGTATTCGTTTATTATACGTCACACACGTTAAGAATACACCATTTAACGACTGCTACTCTCGTAGAGATAGCTTATCACTATAAGAAATTTATAATAATCAATAGACATTTTCAGGGATGTTATGATGGATGAAAAAGTTTTAGAATCTGAAACCTAGTAGCCTACGAAAGAAATAAAGGGGCATAGTCGATTTCAGTCCCGGGTCCAAAGTCTATAATCCTAATCCCATCTAAAATGTATGAATAACATGCAAGCGTTGAGGAAGGAACAAATCAAACCGGACTGAACTCGGCAATCCCGAAATAAAGGGGTCGATCAGTTTTATTTTCGTTAGGCATAAACCATTTAACGATTGCTAGTCTTGTAAAGATAACTTATCACTATAAGAAGATTACAATCAGGAAAATCTCTGATGGACTGTAAAGTATTATATACTCTGACACCTAGTAGCCTACAAAAGACATAAAGAGGTTTATTTATAAGTTTGTTTTTCTTTCATTTTTTATATATTAAACTCCAATACGCTATCCATAAAACGTTTAGGATTGCTAGTTTAGTCAAAACAACTGATCGTTTTAATCAACTGACAATTAAATGGATTTCTAAAAAATGGTATTAGTTCTGAAATCTTGTAGGCTTCAATAGAAATAAAGGGTTGCCAAGCCTGTTCGTTGAGTTTTTTTTATTGAAGATGCACACATGCTACAAGTTATCCATAAAAAAAGGAAACACGTTGGTGCAAAAATTATACAACCATCAGCAGAATAGAAAAGAAAGAATAGAAATTATTGAAGCAATTAGGTTAGATAAAATTTTTGAGAAATGAGTTGAGTGAAATGAATATATCTAAATCAGATTCCTTTTAACCAGAGGTCAGAGTGTCCGATTATACTTTTGAAGTTAACAATAATTAACAAAATCGAGTTTTGCAACCTGGCAGCAGGATTTTTAGACGATAGTCCCATTACAAAAATCTTTACTCTTTCCAGGGGCGTAGCGAAAGCACTGTGCTTGGGTAGGGGGGGGGGGGGAGTGAAGTAAAATCAACTATGCGAAGAAATTGAACTGTCGAACTTTTGGCAAATTTTTCCAAATTTTAATTGTCGATGTTCTTTTGGTAAGAGGTCCTAATACGCCTCTCACCATTTCTTGTGATAATTTGAAAACGTGATAGTTGTGGACACAATTTTAAACTGATTTAAGTGGTACCAGTGAATATAAAACACTGGTCTATATCGAAAAAAAATTATCTAATACTAATGAAAAATGGGGGGAAGAAATGAATCATATTTTATCCAAAAAACGCAAACACAAAATATACACGAAGGTTAAAACCTAAAATGACTTTTTTAAACAGAGTGATAAGTGAATTTATGGTGTATTGCGACCTAGTAACCTAATTCGTAGCTTTTCTGAAACTCAAAGATCGAATTTTCGTACTTCGAATATACATGCAATGCAATTAAGAACGCGTTACTTTAAACCAGATGTCATTTACAGATTTTATATAATTTAGTTTTATCGCGTAAGCTGGAACATAAAATGATCCTATGCATAGAAACATTTACTTTACTACATATATTGTACTAACATAAATCAAGTTTTCAATCTTAAAGAACTTGGCTTTTAAAATGTATTTTTTATTTTTCCAGCGGCATCAGTTTATTGCCTTTTCGGCACCAAAAAGTTATTAGTACCCATCACATTAACTAACAAAAAGTCTCTGACAAGACAACCTAAGTGAGATGACCTGTAATAATAAATACCTCAATAAAACGACCCGTCTTCTCTCTTATTTTCGTGAACTGGAATAAAAGTCTGGACTTTATTGCAAACCGATTGAAAAAGATGTCTTTATTGAACTTTAATGCTTGACCAGAATCAGTGAATTTTGAGTGCAATAAAAATAATGCCGCCCCGCCCGTCTTCTGAGAATTTTTTTCGGTTGGATGCAGGATGTTGGTGCGTAATTCAGGTACTATTTTGTGCGTACTTTTAGTTTACAATTTGCGGTCTACATATTTTTCTTGAAACGCTTTTACGGTTGGTTCATTATGGTTCATTATTTTATAGTTAAGTAAGTATAGTTAGAAATTTAAACACAGGCAAATATTGCATTTTTCCTTAATTTCTGTTTTTAACTGCTTCGTTTGCATGTGTATCTTGTTCTTACTAATTCTATTTCTAATGTCATCATTGTCATTTAGGTTTCTGGCTTTAGAAACTGGTCAAAATAAAGCCCTAAGTCTGTTAGAAGAGATGTCAATAATTCAAGATGCTCTAAAAAATATTATGTAGTCAAGTTAATTTTTTTCCACAACTTTTTCAATAAAATTACGAATATTTACAGATTTAAAAATAGCACAGATTAAATTGAATGCGCCATATCATAAATTACATATTGTCTTTTGAAAATATAAAATGTTAAATTATGTAAACTTGTGTTTAAACACACACTGATAAAATTCCCATATTGACATTTGAACTAAGACTCTGCAAACTCAAGCAAGGCTTTTTATATTATAATTATCTTGATTACACAAAGGTCTATCCCTAGAAAAACAGAAACAGGGATTATTAAGACGCTTGTTTTCTGTAAATGTTCCTATTCCATAAGGAAATGTAAATATTTTTATAAAATTATGAAGCGTTTATGTTTCTGTAGGGAGTACTTTTCCCTTTGCCAATAGTAAATTTTTTACATCAAAATATAATACCTATCGTATGGTGGTTACGTCATGTTCAAAAAATTTAAGACTCGATTTAAGATAAGAAACATTACATCTGATAAAAAGACTGTTTACATTGGATAACTTTCTGACTAACAAACCTATTCTGTTTTTTTTTTTGCAAAGACTAGATGCATTTATGATGACTGCTTATTTTTTCACAAATCCCGACTTTCCCGATTTCTGTAGAAATTAAAGGAAAAGGAGCCTCAAGGTATTATTTGTTTAGGATATATTAGCCCTGTTCGCACAAGAGTCACAAACCAGTCAGAGCCAATGAAATTACTGGAAACCAATCGGCAAACTGTCACGTTACCAAATACCTAAAATTTGATTGGCGCTAATCGGTTTGTGATTCCTCTACGAACAGAGCTACTATATGTTAACAGAGAGTACTGTTAACATGTGTCTTACGCAACACCTACTTTGTCAGTGATAAATCATAACCTCAATAGTTGTGTTCAATCTTTCGATATTATGATTTATTATACCATAAAAATATAAACTTATTTGAATTTGGCGACACTGACATTTAATGATATTTATCTAAATTTTTTAATTAACTTTGCACTACTTTCTTTTGATTTCGGCTGCTGTTGGCACATTAAAAAAGAGCTTATTCAAAGCAGTCGCTGTGGTAACCTAAGATAAAAAAAGTCCTCAAAGTATGCCGTGGATTCAATCACGCATGTCTTGAATTATTACCCTTGAAAGGTAACATAGGTGAATAAAAAATAAAACCATCAATTCTGTTTTATTTTTAAGAAAAACACATTATTGTCATTGCATAATAGGTACAGAATTAAAAAAAAACATAGAACCTCAAATATTATACATTTAAACTAAATGAGAGACCTGTCCACCTTCTACTTCCAAACATGTTCTCATTCTTATTTTTACAGCATAAAAAACATTGGTAAGCACTTGGGGAGAGTTGTTAATCTCCTGAAATTTATTTGTAATTCTAGCCCGTTCCAAATTTTCTCAAGGCTTTTTGAAAACCGAGTTTTTAATGCGTGGCCATAAAAAAGCAGCACGGCGTGAGATCGCTGGACCGTGGTGGACACCTAACTGGTATATTACGACTAATGATTCGGTACTCGAAAAATTTTTCCAAAAATTTTTAATTATCAAGAGTTACTTAAATTAGTTCGAGGTCCTGCTGGAAGTAGCCCTGTCGCATCTCTTCAACGTCTAATGCGTTTACAAAATTTTCTAAAATTTTATTACGGTATCGCGCCGAATTGAGAGTGCCCTCAAAAAAATCTGCCCAATTAAACTTCTATTTGATATGACCACCCACAGGCCTACTTTCTGTGACTGCAGAGGCTTCTCTATAAAGAAATGTGGATTTTTAGAACTACACATTCTCATTTATTGAGAATTTACATAACTAGAGAGCTAAAACCATGCTTCGTCAGAAAAAAAGGTTTTTTCGAATAGGTTTTCATTATTATGCAAATTACCTATAAACCACTCTGAAAACTTCATTCGCTGCGGCTTGTCGTTTGGTAAAATTCCTGGACTGAGCTTAGACGATAAGCGTGCATATGCAAGTCACATTTCAGGATTGTATTGCAGGTTCCATCAGATACATTTACTTGCTGGCTTAAACGCCGAATAGGAGTTTGTGAGTGTTCATTAACACTTTGTCTCAATTCTTCTACTTTTTGTGCAGTGCGAACTTTGGGTCTCCCACTGCTTTCTTTTCTATTCACACTTCGTGTTTCTCTAAACAAAGCCACAGATTGTCAAAGCTTGGCGAAATCCGTGACTCTGTGTGGAAATTCTGCTTGAAAATTCTGAATGGCGTCCCGTGTTAAATAAAAACACTGGCCATCAACCCTTCTACCATTTCTAGAGCAACTTTCGATCATAAAAGCTTTTTGCTCTGCCGTAATTACCATATTTTCTTAAAAATAAAAACTTCAGAACTTGACAGTTCTAATTTTCATTCACCTATACCTTTTACCCATGTTACCTTTCAAGAATAATAATTCAAAACATGCTTGACTGATTCCACGGCAAACTATGAGGACGTTTTTCTTTTGATATTATGGTATTTTTGCATACTGGCACAATACAATACTTATAGGGTAGATTTTGAGAAATTTGATTGTTTTATAAAAATAATTACACACAAGTTACACGAACTCTACGCTAACAAATATATCGCTTGCTGAATGCAATAGTGGCACAGCTCAAAATTTATTACTTTCGAGTTATCTTATCATTGTAGGTAAATGATTTTCAAATGTCAAGAATCGAAGTTACAAAATCATTTTTACTAAAAATGACAATTTAAAAATGCCATAACTGGTATTATTTAGCAAAGCAAATGTGGCGCATAAAAGTATTTTAAATTTTAGTTCCACAATTAAAAATACTATGTTTTTTTTATTAAAATATGAATCTAAAGCGAAAACAACTTGACTAAAAAATATATAATTCCATATGCAGAAACTTTTAATATAATTTCCTGTTATGTTATTTTAGTAACAAAAACATGTAACTTTCTCGTTTTTCATAAATTTCTCAGTTAAACTAATTTTTGACTTGTCCTAGTATTGTATTCAGCAAGCGATATATATTTACATCATGGATAAATGATTCCGGTTAGCTACGGGGAGTATCGGCAACTTAGTATATACTCAATAATAAATTCTTAAGGAAGTGACTCCGCTGTCGGGGCCGGCAGCCGTCATGGATGCCAGCGCCGGCAGCCATCATGTATGCCGGCGCCGGCAGCCATCATGGATGCCGGCGCCGGCAGCCGAGCTGTTTGCCGGGGAAGTGGCTCCGCTGCCGGCGCCGGCAGCCATCATGGATGCCGGCAGCATTAGAAAATTACTGTGATGAGAATCAAAATACCTTAATTCAATCAAAAAATTTAAATTTATTATAGTGTAAACTTTAACGACACTTAAATCTTCCTACAAAAATATAACAATTGTGCGAATTTAAGGGTAGAAATAAGAAAAGTAAACCCATACCTTCAATAAGATACCTTCAATAAGAGTGTTCAATTTGTCTGATCTCAATTTGATTGGAATTCTTGTCTTCTATGGACATATTGCCATTTTTTGAGGTAGAAATAACTAGCAGAGCATATGGATCTGTAACTCTGTGTCTCTGTTTTGCAATAAAATTGAAATAAGCTTTGGATGAAGTATGATTGTGATTTCGTTCAATCCCCTGGATGCATAGAAATTGTTTACACTCACTTACTTTCAAGAAAATGCTAGCCTGGTATACGTGGAACACTTCCTTGTTGACTTTTTATTTTTTGTCTTGAATGGTCTTCCACCTTTAACACAGGCTAACCGCAGATAATGGTATCTCGCAACCAAAACTCATTGTTTGCGGCTTTCTTGTATTCCACCAAAACACAATTAAAATTTTCATATGAAGAAAATTTATCACACACTCATATTTTATAGTTTTTACGCAAAATTAAAACAACACAATGTTTACATATCATTTAAAATACATAACTATAGTTATTTTAGGTTAGAACTGCCGGCATTCCGCTTTGGCCGTATTTGAACCGGCGCCGGCATTAGAGAAATTGTACCCGGGTGCCGGCGCCGCACAGTGGAACGAGCTTATCTGAACGGTGGGACATCGCTCATAACTCAGAAACTATTTTTTCGATTTTAATGAAAGTTGGTACTCAGGCTTGGTTTGGGCTCTAGTTGGTCCTGTTTTAAAATGGTTTTAATCAAACCCATATAAGCCGAGAAAAAGGGTTAGGGTAGTTTTGAAAAATTAAAATGTATGTCAACATATGGCTTGTGGGGTATCAAATGAATGGTAATTGTGTTTAGAGTTTTAAAAAAATATTTTTTTTGCCAGTGTGGTCAAATTATATTTTTATGGAAAATATGGCTTGTGTGGTATCAATTGAACTTAATTCAATTTTCTTTAACCTTCTTCATACTGAGTAAATGTGTGCCTCGTAAAGCACTAACTGGGGTAATTTTGTACTCCAGCCAGCCTATTATTTTCTATCACAAAAAATGTCTTATACAGTGTGGTCACTTAAGTGTGCAACATATGGGATTTTTTTTATTAATTATTGCTCGATCAAAATACAATTATTGTCGAAAGTTGGTTCATGTTCGATAACCATTTTAGCTGCACTCAGAATGGTTCCAAGTCAAACGGCATAGAGGGTAGTCATAAAATATAAAAATTGCACAAGAGTAATGTAGGTACCCTTATTTCAAAAAGTTCAGCAAAATGTTATTAAGAAAAGTTGTGTAGAATTAAAAGTTATGCTCGAATATCAAGGCATGGCCTTCTAAGCATTTTTTTTTTGAAAAATGTTAATAATTTGGATTTTTTTTCATTTAACCTCAACACGTTTATAATCTAATCAAAATCAAATCAATCTGGCATAATTTTGTTCACATTCAAGTATATTTGAAAAATTAATTTAGATTTGTAATATTTTAGGTAATCCCAAACTTCATGTTTGTCGCAACGATATTAAACACAACTCTAAAATTTCTAAAAAAAATTTCTTGTCAAGGTAAAACATCAGTAAAAATAGGCATATTAAAAAAACTATAATTCAAAGGGCAAAATCTTAGTAATTGTTATTATTTATTATCCCATACTAAACTACTTTCCAACACTTAGTTGGTGTTAGATTTTTTGTTAGACTTTGAATAAATTAAAATAATTAGGAACACGAACAAAATCATATATTTCAATCATTTCTAATTATTTTCATTTAAGGGGGCAGGCTGGGGCAGCATTTTATGGCGAATTTAGTACGTGGGCATGTTTCTTTATCACCTGCAATGTTGAGCTCTTGCCAGATTTTGGATAAATTAAGATAATTATAAACAAGTATTGGCTTACGATTAAAAATATTGTATTTTAAATAATTTCTAATTATTTTCCTTTAGGGGGGCAGACTGGGGCAACATTTTATTATACATTTAATATGTAGACATATTGGTCTATTATGCACTGACATTGTTTTTTTGGAATGCTTTGGATAAAGTAAGATAATTAGGAATAAATATTTGCTTCCAACATAAATTTAATTATTTGACATTTATGTCATAGAGAAAACGCCAATCAGTCTATGCAATTAAAAGTAAATTAAAAACAGAAATGAGTCCTCCACATACCTACTATAACCATGGAATTAAACTCAATTTTAAAAAATAAGAATATAAACGGCCTAAAACTTATCACAAAAATTTCACAATTTTAGACATTTCCAAAACACCTAACTTTCATACCCCTGAAAACGTGTTTTCGTTAAATATTTTTAAAAGTAACAAATAAGGTATACAGATATACACTTCAAAATTAAATAATTATTAATACTTAACCATTATTCCTATTTTCACATTTTGTCAAATGTCCAAAGATTAACACAGGCTCGTTCCACTGTGCGCCGGTATCCATGCATCAATATTTTGGGAACCGGCGCCGGCTGCGGAGTCACTTCCAATTCTTAAATTCAATTTTTAGCTCCTAATTTTTGACAGGCACGTGAATAATTTTTGTACACAATTCGTCGATCACGTGCCGCGAAGAAAGATAAAATTGAAGAACAAAAAGCGGTTTAGGTATCATATATATCTGGACTTGACGTCGCGCAAAAATGGCGGCTTTTTAATTTATAGGGAAAAGTAAAAAAAATCTTTTAGTTAAATAATTCTAGTAATTTTCTTCAAAATGATAATTTTAAGTTTGTAAGGGCTTGCAATAAAAAAATTCCTGCATGTTCCCTATTGTATCATAGCTTATCGGCTGCAATTATTAAGGGAACGTATTTTTGACATCATAGAACAGTAGAATAATGATTGCCAGACAGTTAGATTCGATGGAAGGCTGGAATAAGCGAAACTGCAGTATTTCAGGGTATAATAGGTATGACAGCCTACCGTCTGGCATAGCATTATTTGCTTCAATCAATGAAAAAAAAGGATTTTTTTTCTGTAACATTAAATTTGTTACCATGGGAAAAATTGCTTTTTCCTTGTAGAAAAAAAGAATATCAACGCCTAATTTTACATTGCTTTAGAAAAGGAATCAATTTAAAATATTTCGTAATATCTATGTACATTGTTGTTCATCTCTAACATTCCATGGAATACTGTGCCCACAACGTCGATGGCTTCACTTGTTGCGCCAGTTCTGAGAAATAAGTATTCTAACAACACGGTCTCTGAGAAAGAACAGCACCTTTTCTCTGCTTGCCATTTTATAAACTTTAAATATGCATTTTCACACACTTCTCTAGAATTTGCTTGGCAATATTTCCAATAAAGCTTCCTTTGCTGCTTCTTCTAAATCCGGTGGAGTGCACGAAAACTCAAAATCGCTCTCTTTTCGTGCACTTTTTCAAAATCAACAAAGATTAAAAATGCTAATTTTTATAATGTCAATATAATATAAACAATAAAAAACTGTTACCAAGACAACATGAATTGTCGCTACCACAAGCTACCAGATTTAAAAATCATTACTTAATTTTCCAATTTTATTAGGTTTAAAAACCTAAGTATTGGAATGACGGCTGCAAAGTATTAAAAACTCTGCAGCCGTCATTATGTCTTATAGGTACATGGGAAAAAAGTAAGATTTTTGCGCTCCGTGTGTTTGTCTTCCTCCGCTTCGCTTCCAAATCTATTACTTTGTCCCCTTACATCTATGTATAATAAATATCTATACTTGTAATAGGTATTAACAAGTGCAGAAAGTGACACTTTTCCGCACGCGACTGCAGTTGTTGACCGAACGACGCGAAGCGGAGTTCGGTCAGCAGTTGAGTGCGGAAAAGATATCTTCCGCACGTGTTGGGTAAAATGTTTTTTCTACGAGCGTCAGGAAAATGATTTAGTTTTGGTATTTTTTTAAATATTTTATTTCAGTATAGACGTCAAAGTAAAAATGCAATTCATAATTCAAGCTTATATTATTTTTATTTGTTAATGACAATATTAATAGTAAAGAACAGTTACTTGCATTTGTTATGCAAATTTATGGCCGAAGCTAAGTGGTTTCCAACGGGTATACAAAGATTTCTTACTATTCCAGAATTATTTATGTCTTGTGTATGTTCAACATGAGGTGGCGGTGGCTGAAGGTCATTTCAAACATCATTTTTTATTTGTTCCATATTAATATTTATAATAATTCCTTACATCTACTTACTTAAATATAGTATTTACAGTTACATGACAATATGTACAGGGATATCCAAATAAAAGTGAACGCCTTATAACTTTGTTATTTTTGAAGATGGGAAAAAATGTTAAATATGTTAAGTTAGTTACCTACCTACATTACATTTTGTTTATTATGCCTAGACCGCTATATAAGTGTGTCCCACGCTTTTAAATTTAATTACCTATTTAAAGGCCAAATATTTTGTAGCTGTACAAGTTTAACAGAAATCCGGGGTATGCATGTTTGATAGTTCCTTTACTTTCCGCACGATGCGCGCCCCGATATTCTGTTAACTTATATACCTATAAAAGGAAAATAATTATTTTTAACTTTTTAGTGCGGTACCTACCTACTATCGACTTTAACAAAAAAAGTATATCTTCATAAAAAGTTCTACATTGTAAAAAAAGAGCATGGTTATTCAAAAACTTGATGTAGGACAACACAGGGTGGCTCAAAATGCTGAAAGTCACAATTTAAATTTAAATTTTTTAGCCACCTTGTATGCCCTAGATAAATTTTTGAATAACCATGCTATTTTTTCACAATGTTGAACATTATATGAAGATATACTTTTTTGCAAAGGCGATAATAAACAAATTTTTTTATTTATGGGACCTCCTGTATGTTTCAAACCTAACTAACATAAAATCAACTCTAGTACATTTGCAGTAACACTTTACCCTTAAATAACGATTTTATGTATTTTTAGCTTCACGTGGATTAGGACTTTTACATTTTCGAGCCACCCTGTATGTACTAGATCAAATTATTGAATGGCAATGCTATTTTCTCACGATGCGGAACTTTTTATAAGCAGTCACTTTTTTTGTAAAATCAATAATAAAAATTTTTCCCCATGGTAAGAACTTTCGTATATTTTTGTTTTAATAAAAAAACATATTATTGTATTGTCACCTAATTTTGCAAAATTTCAAATCGATACGACAATTTATTAGAAGTGGGTGAAAAGTAAGATTCCATTTCAGTGTTACAAAGTTGCAGGTCAAGCTAGTAAAAGCGTGGTACAAAAATGGGAAATTACCGAGTTACTAATGAGGCCATTATTTTCAAAACTTCCCCTTTGCTATTTGGTTAATTTTTCAGGAGCAGAGAAAAACCTTTTAGCTATCAAACAAATTATTTTTCGCTTTATTTTATTTTGGTAGCAGTAATTTAACAAGCACTTAAAATAACTGATGGATCTTAACCTAAAGGTAGAGATAATTAAACATTAACAGCCAGATTCTCCAACGCTAGTCCGGTCTAATTTGACAACCAAAAGTTTTAAATTGACAAGTGTAAGAATAAGACAACTAAGTTTTATACTGAGAGCTTATTTCTGAGCACTTTCGCAAATTTATAAAGCTAAAGGAAATTTATGTACGTACTTTCAACAATAATATAACTAAATTCATCACAGCAACTCGTTCCAAGATCAAAATCATTTAGACCCAATCAAACCCAATCAAATGGCTAAAAGATCAGAATAATTCAGAAGTTTTTAATGACGACTTATTAACAATAAGCTATATGATCTTAATTTAAACCAGTACTAAATCTTAAAACTTCTTAGTGACTCTGAACGTTTGTATCTTCTTATTAACATTTAAAAAATATTTAAAATAAAAAAAGAAAAAAAAATATATTCCAAAGCAAAACGCACGTGGAGCCTACGCTACTGGCTGACGAGCAAACAGGCAGTTTTGCAAATAAACTCTCAAGGCAACGAGGAAGTTTTGCAAATAACTTACATGTTTGTATCAAATTTTAGGCAGCCAAGAAACAGTTTCGAAGAGTTTTGACAATAGCAATCGATTCCTTATTAAAAAATTAAGGAACTATTTTGTTGATTAGAGACTTTTGCAAATAACGGCCCGATATCAGCTGTCACTTATTATTATGCCATTTTTTAGAAAAATAATAATGTGGTGGCTATTGGTGTGTTAGTAAAATAAACAGCGGACAAGAATATTTTTAAGCGAAATTTTAATTAATTATTTATTTGCTTACAAATTAATTAGAATTAATGTATTGATTTTTGTCCAACATTAAGCATCCAATTAGTTAATGATTTGGGTGATATTTCTTAAAGAATCTTACATAAACCCAGACAACTTGATGTTGTTACATAAAAAATGTTTTATGAGAAGCATAAAATAGAAGCGTTTCGTTGCAAGAAAATAAGTTATAAAATTTTAGTGATTTACCATTAAAAACTGTTTATTTTATAACATTTTTAAATTAGGATTCCCATTAATCGCATCATAGCCAAAACTAATAAAAGAGAATTTACAATACCCTGGCTAATAAAACATAAATCTGAAGGATTGTTGAGAAATGAATAATGATCAGTGGATCAAATACGTGGGTATTATGTTATGTTCCAAGATGTGGATACATTAGTTAAAAGTAACATAAACTGTTGCCATTAAATTAGAGGAAAAACTACTTCAAAACGATAAAATATGTAAGGCTATTAACAATTCAAACTTTTATTTCTAAATGGAAACACAATGCATACCTCCTGAAAGTTTAAACGGTCAATGGCTGCATATATTTTAGGAATATTAAAATGTCTTGAGTTTACCAAGAAAATATTTATTCTATGTAGGACTTTTTGAGGAGTAAATTTTTTACATAAACCCCTCCTGTTTGCAGGAATTCTAAATTTGTCTTACTTTTACTATATCGTCCCTGTTCAGGTAAGGGCAATTTATGCACTTTTGCGGGATATGCAAAAAACTGATTTTTCATATATTTTTTTACCAATCAGATTTATTCATTTTATGTTACGTAAAGCACTATTACTTGGTTCAACTTTAACGATTTTTTAATGTTAGCTAAAGTAACGGCACTAGTGATATTTTCAAATTATCTTTTAAGGTTCCTTTAGAGGTTAGGATTTTTTTGCTGTCGCTTAAAATATACACCGTGTCCAGAAACCATCTTAACAAATGGGAAACTTTTCCTTTTTGACTTTACGGACGAAAGTTATTCTTCATACTTTCCTCTGCTTGTTGAAAAAGTAACACTCAAATCAAAAATTTTGACCCAGCATATACCGGGTCTCAAAAACAGTAAAAACGATAAATGCCGCAGAAGGAAAACTATCTTTATTTTAATTGCAAAGTACAATAACGTAAGTAAGTGTCGTCCAGAACTGAAAAGCGATCGATTATGAAATTTGACAAAATAAATGTATGGTCATTCATATGTACCTTGAATTTTTTTAAAAAAGTGTTTTGAAATACATGTTTCTTAAATAACATTATTTTCATCTATACAAACTGCAGCCTAAAGATTTTGATTCACGATTTTTGTTTCGCTCTTGGTTTCAAGGTGAGGTAGAAAATTACACATTTTTTGCAAGAAAAATATTATGTTCAGATGAGGCCACGTTCACTTCAAATGGAGTGGTGTTCCCAAAACTGTAGGTGGTGGAGTGATGAGAATTCTCACTTTGTAATTGAGTGTCGTGACCAGTATTCTTTCAAGTCAAACGTTTGGTATGGTGTTTTAAGAGCAAAATTGTAGGGCCGTACATTTTTCGAGAAAATATTACCGGTGAAATTTACTTGAACTTTTTGAACACGGAGATATTTCAATTTTTTCGACTACCACTAAATATAAGAAACACACATTGGTTCCAATATGGCGGTGCTCCATGTCACAGCTCTGCAAGAGCGACAAAAGTTTTAAATCGAACATTTCCACAGAGGTAGATTGGACGAAGGACGAAGGTCAGAATTTGCTTGGCCAACGACCCCAGATCAACTCCCCTAGATTCAAAGACCCTTAAAAAAGTCATTTAGGTTTAATGTCCTTAAATTACTCTTTAATTATATATTTAAAATAAGTAGAACCCCTACCAGAAGCACCTAATAAGTAAAACCCCTCCCAAATGCAAGCTCTGGCTACGCCACTGATGCAGGTAATTGACATTCTAATTATATCTTTCTTAGAATCTTATCGCTTTTCGATAGTGAAGTGTTTCGGAATAAAGTCTTAGACAGACGAACAAGCAGACATTTTTTTCTCTCAACTACATTTATATACTTACGTATACAAGAATCAAACTTATAAAATCTCTTTTGTGGATCAGGAAGTCGAATGCCACATTTTGAAGCCTATATTTTAATCGAAAATATATTTAAATTTTTTTAGCTAAAAAAAGTTAGATATAAGCTTATTGATTGCAAAATTTTTTAATAACAAATCAATAGAAAATTGGCGTTCTCGCCTAAAAAATTAAAATCTCTCCCATCTGAAATAAAAAATATATCATTAAAAGAATGTCAGAAGGTGCTTTGCGTAAAGTATTTTTTTTAGAGCCATATAGTAATATGCCCTAGAGTCCACTATTTTTTGTTCGTAAGCCAAACATCACCGTTTTTGTAGAATTTTCCTTATATGTTTATTATATGTATTTACATGATTATGAAGCTTTTTGACTCCGACGGATAGCAAACTTGTACAACAGTTAAAATTATAGACTTGTTTTTGTAAAGTTCTTTTATGTTTTGGATATACATACAGGGTTGTAAAAATACCCTATGTAACGTGTGTGATATATGCGTCTCTACCTCACTCATATGATTGAAACTTTCATATACGCATTTACCGCACTTATGAGATAATTCACAATTAAATAATAATTCGTTTGAAATATGTATAAGTAAATCACATTGTGGTTGTACTAAAAATAGTTGTCTTAAATCTAAATCTTTTGGGTCGAAATGACTTCAAAATTAGATAATGGTCATATAAAAACTTTTGACAGGTTTCAGGTTTGTACAAGTATTTATTGTGTTTTGCATCTTCTGCTTTACAAAATTCAGCAAGGAAAAGACATCAGTTCCCAGTTTCATTGTTTTATTTTTTTAAATTAACCAAAACATATTTTGTCACAATTTTCTTCCGTCAATTTTGATGTTTATGTAATAAACTTTTTTTTGTATTTATTCATCTCAGCCATTATCGGTCTTTTTGGAACATCTGTAAAAGAAATAAAAAATAAATAGTTACATCATTTACTTTATGGCAAAATACTAAAAAATATCCAGATCTATTTTATACTTTCTGCTTATGATTATTTGGCAAATGCGAAAGATTTAATTAATAGTAACGTGAGGGTTGTAACATTTTTGAACATTGATAAAAACAATGACATTATACAAAAATTTGGTGTCATATTTCATCTTGATATTTATTGTCAAGTTAGAGGTGAGTGTGATTCTATAATAAAAACATAGGCAAAATAAGAACTAATTTCCATTCGCTGTTTTACATTTTTTATTTTTAGGGTTCCTACACAACATTCGTCGGTTCGTCTGTAATGGTGCATTTACACATGCATGCATTTAGTGGCGCCAATAAAAAGTGGCGCGCCAGTAAATTAAATTAGCAAGTGTAAACATCGACTTGCATAAAAATTTATTTTTGCATGCATAGAACAAAAAAGTCTGCATCCTTCTGAAATCACTGGGGCCAGTGGTGACAAAGTCGTACGGAAAATCAAAACTTGCAAGTGTAAACAAGTGCTTGCACGTCGGCGTCCGCTCGCCAGTTGTTGATTGTAGTTTATATAGTTTATTATTGCTAAAAAAAGTGGTCAGCAGAACTGACAGTCAAATTTAAAATGAAACTGGCGTGCCACTTATTTTTGTTTTCTCAACAAAGTGTAAACCTTTACTGGCGTGCAAATAGAACTAGCGCGACCACTGGCGCCACTAAATCCATGCATGTGTAAATGCACCTTAACCTAAAAACCAATATAGGGATTGAGATATAATTTGGAATACATGTCAGCTAATTCTAGAAAAAATAGGAATAAACTCAGAAAGCCATTATTTATCGAGATTAGAACAATGTCATCTTGATGAGCTCCTTTCAGAAATATAGGTGTATATAAAATGATAAGAACTGTGCAAATTCTGAAGTAATCATTTCATGTTCGTTGGCACAAAAAAAAACCGCTAGGTCTTATTACGTGACAGTTTTACATGCTAAGGGATTAGAACAATTTGCACTCCAAATTACAATATAAACAATTTTTATAAAGATGATTATATTATTATGTAGATGCGTCACATTATATTATTATTATCAAATTACATATAGCATATGAATCATCTGGTACTTTAACTTCTAATATTATGCAGGATGTTCGATAAGTCTTGGTATGGGTTAATATGTCCGGCATTAGTAAAGTTGAATTTGTGTGTTGCACATCTCAATGATGCTCAATCGTATTCTGAAATCTGAATATGGCATCTAGAAATAGTTTTATAGAAACACTTGAATGTTGGGTAAAATTGTCAGTGACGTCACGATTTCGTGATTTGTCATGATGCATGACTGGAAAGAAAAGACCGGGTAAATTCAAATCAATAAAAGTTTGAGACTCAAAATAAGACATAATTACACTCTGCATAGTCTCCCTTTTAAAATCAGATGCGGAAGAATTTTCCTAAACTTTCTGGTTCGTAATATTAGTAAACTTACTTTCGCACTATATTTCATGAAAAATAAAACACTAATGTTCAGGGAAACAGCTGCCTACTATCGATTCAAGGATTTTATATAAAAAAATTCTAGAAATTACATAGAATGTAAAAAAGAATGTACATAGAATGTAGAAAAGTAAGCTGTTAGAAGTAAGTACGTTGGTTACGTAAAATTTTGGCAATTATTAAAATATGTCACCTGAAATAAGCATTAATGCTTTACCTGCAACGCGTTTTATCCCAAAACGTTCCAGTTGTACAAGGTGTCTCATTTAAGCAAATACAAGAGCAACTTTTTGAATCCCATACATGTTGGTGGGTGATTTCAGCTTTTCGTGAGCAATGAGTCTCTTCCACCTATAAAATAATATGATTTTAATATTACAAAGTTGACAACAAACAGCGAGCACGTCATATCTTTTTACGCGACTATAAAATTGATTTTTTTTTAAATAAAAGTTTATGATATATTTTTCATTTCAAATGGCTTTTCATTTTTTTTTTAATACGCCAAAGTCTTAAAGATGAACGACTAGGACAACAACAAAAGCAGTGGCTGTTTATATCTTGTAAAAATCCATTCATAGATCCTTACCTCATTTTTGCATTTACATTTACATTGTTTCTTCTCGTACTTTTGTTTAGAAGTACAAGTGTGTTTGGTAACAGAGCACTTGCATCTACATTTTGTATCTTCTGGTACTAAGATTGTAGAGCATTTAATACTTCCGTCATTATATAAAATTTGCACTGGAAACGACGCATTAACTGTTCTAACGGCAGAACAAACTTTCTGACCAGTACATAACCCTGAACATTGTCTGGTTAAAACCTTATTTGGAAATACCTAAAAAACATATGCGATTTTAATATCTATATTGTCCAAAGAAGACATTTGTTGGATTTGTTCTATCTTGGTGTCTGTCAGATGCCTCCTATAGTTAATCAAGGGAAACTAAGGTTAAGGTTTTTCATTCAAACACCCTGTGCCATATCTGCGTGATAGGATGGTTTTCAGGAATGTTTAAGATTATGAAGTTATACCGTTTTCTTTTTACTTTTGCGGGACTCCAATGCTCTGTCGTCGGTTTTATTACCTTTATGTATACACAGAAAAAACGGCTATGCTATTTTCAATAATAGTACTGTTTTTGACACTGTCACATTAGTTATATTAAAGTTAATATTGTCCCAACAAAACATCATCGAAATAATCAAAAAATATATATTGCTTTAAATATTGGACTTCAAAACCATGCCTACTTCCTTGAAAACTATATTACCATTATTTGTGGCCAAAATACTATTGAAATCCAATAAATTTCTAATATTCCTTTTAGCGTAGAATTGTTAGAGCCAAAATATTAAACTATTTGATTGGAATGCCTAAATATAATTGGGCGAAAAATAACTATTTGTAGGCGGTGTGATTCAAATTACAATATATTTTATTAAACAAACAAGAACTACGGTTTAACTAAAAAATGTAAAAATTAAGTCAAAAATCCTTATATCATTTGAATTAAAATAAACACTCATAAACACTCATAAACAACATATAAGTTGTTCGAGAAATAATAAAAAATATTAATTCAATGGGCCCAATTGTGGGCTGAAATATTATTTGTATTGCTCGAGGACACCCTTGGAGAAGTTAGAATTTTTCTTTGTTCGTCGAATAGTCGTACGCCAAAAATAATAGATCTTTTGCAAGACTGGAGACTGGAGCAGCTTATTTCAGTGTTTTATGGTAAGTAAAACAAATCTAAAACGCTTTGCAGTAATAAGTGTGCTTTTTATTTGTAAATCTCTCTTGGTTAGCCTATTTTAAATGAATTGTAAATTGTAATTGAAACAATAATATCTATTTTGCATCAAATGAGGTGCATATTCTTACAAATAAACTTCTAGTGAAACCAATGATAGTTTGCATTGAATTTGGAACAGGGTATTACTGGCATCAAATAATTGCTATATTTGAACGATCCATCAAAAACTAATGGAACCTTATATTTCAAGCAATCTTATAACCTATTGGTTAACAATGATAAACTAATCATTGAAACAAACCGAATTTGTATTGTGCAATATGGAATAGAGAGTGAATGGGTATCCAATTCAATATACGATAGTGTTTGTTCTGTGTACAGCAAATTCTGTGAATGATTAAATAATTAACTAATCTAATAATCCTTAACAGAAATGGATAGCTACTGAGATAATTAGCAAAAAATTAATCCCTAAAAATATTAAGTCAATTAATTTTCAATTTCGTAAAACTAATGCTAATTCAAGAACTTAATAAATAAATTAAATATATTATACTGATTGGATTGTGTGCAAGTATGTGTCAACTAATTAGGGATTTTTGGTACTAAGCGTGCTTTGATATTTAATTGTGAGCCTTTTGATGACGTCTTTGACAGATGGCTATAAAAACTCGTTTTTCTGGGGATGAAAATTTTAAGTGTTTTGAAAAGCTGTAAGCCATGACGTTTCCTTCTATCTCGAAATAATGACAAATATGGAATGTTATAATTTATATTTTTAGTGAATATCCTTGAGGTATAAAGTTTTTGACTTAGCTATCTGAAAGCACGGTAATGCCCCTGTCACTACCGGTCCTTTTCTGGAAGTAACTCGTACTGTTGCCCCCCCCCATGTCTCTGTATGGGCGAAAATTACATTGCTCTAATTTATTTTCTGGGCGAACGTTGGTAAGTTTAAATAAACCGCTTAATTTCATGTTCCTATCTCTTTTAGATACCAAGCTATTATATACCAAAAATTAGCTGTTTTGCCAGTCACTCACTCACTCACTCACTCACTGATCAACCAAATTCTAGGATACGTCCCGGGGCCTAGGCATACTGACATTGGGAAACGATGAAGGATCTAGTACACAAACACAAAAATACGAAAACAGAGACTTTCTCCATTTCAACTCCAAAAGTGAAGGGACATCCAAAATAAAAGAATAAGTAGATCATACTCTTATGTATTGTGAAGATTCTAGTGATCATTGTAATATTGGTTTCTCGATCTCAGTACGTAAATAAATATAATGTATCAATAGAAATACACGCATACCTATATATATATATATATATATATATATATATATATATATATATATATATATATATATATATATATATATATATATATATATATATATATAATATATATATATATATATATATATATATATATATATATATATATATATAATATATATATATATATATATATATATATATATATATATATATATATATATATATATATATATATATATATATATATATATATATATATATATATATATATATATTTAAAGTTTAAAATCGCGCACAAAGAAAAATCGGTGTAGGTACTAAGCACGATTGCTTCTTATATACCCCTACACAATAATGTTTTGTAAATATAAAAACATTAATTAAAGATGCATCTGTTAATTTAACAAAAAGTCACTTTATAATATTTTGCGTTATATCTCTCCCTGTCATATAATAAAACACGAACGAACAATGAAAAATAATCTGCTAAAAACGAAGTCATGGCATTTTGAAGAGTTGCTTAAAAATAAAACCACGTGATGCAAGGTAAATAAATTGAATTATTTATCAGCAACTGTTCAAAATTCCCACCGATTGTCTCGATACATTTACGACACCTTTTTAGAAAATTTCTTCTAACTGCAAAAAAAGTTGGATGCAAATTTCGAACGGTGTTTGCTGCCTCTTCTATCGTTTGCCAAAGCTCATCTCGTGTATTGATGATAATGATGTAACACCGAATCAAATGCATTTTCCTCAAAAACAGTTGCTTCTAGCAACATTAATAACGAATTCCCCTTTTTAAGTACAAAAGGTAGGGGAATAAGAATTTCTATTTAGAAATTATGTACAGGGTCTTCCAACGAGGACTGAACAGGGGCTCATTTTTGAGCTTCCTTGTATTTAAAGAAAAATCTAAAATAGCCAATCGATGTACTTTTTCCTGCAGAATTCAAAAATGAAACCAAAAATTTATTTGAACCAGAAACAAAAGAGTGACGCTATGGATAAGGTGTTTTTTAAATGGAACATAGCTTTTTTTATACGATTTTCGGAACGAGGGATTTTTTTTATGTCCGTTCTGATTAAAATATTTAATATTGTGACAGCTATTTTTATTAAATTTTAATGTTTTACCCAGTACTTATAATTTAACTTCAACCTGTTTGAAACATACACTAGGTAATAAAGGTAAAATCACCTTGAAATCCTTCAAAGTCAAAAAATGTGACAAATTTACTATAATATTGCCGAAATGAAATATTCATTAGATGAGAGATTGCAGATTGTTATCTTGTTCTACAAATGCCAAGAAAATGCAAGAGAAGCAAGGAGAAGATTTATTGCAAATTTTCACAGAAATATATAATATTATAGTAAATTTGTCAAATTTTTTGACTTTGAAGTATTTCAAGGTGATTTTACCTTTATTACCTAGTGTATGTTTCAAACAGGTTGAAGTTAAATTATACTGGATAAAACATTAAAATTTAATAAAAATAGCTGTCACAATATTAAATATTTTAATCAGAACGGACATAAAAAAATCACTCGTTCCGAAAATCGTATAAAAAAAGCTATGTTCCATTTAAAAAACACCTTATCCATAGCGTAACTCTTTGGTTTCTAGTTCAAATAAATTTTTGGTTTCATTTTTGAATTCTGCAGGAAAAAGTACATCGATTGGCTATTTTAGATTTTTCTTTAAATACAAGGAAGCTCAAAAATGAGCCCCTGTTCAGTCCTCGTTGGAAGACCCTCTACACTGAAGCAAAAATCAATTGGGACGTTTTAAAATGGCAATTAATCCCTGATGTGGCGCCCCCTACAGAACACAGCCAATTTGAGAACGCATTTGATTTTCCCATCCCAAAAATCCCCCGCCTACCAAATTTTGTGAATTTATTTAATGTCTTTCAAAATATCGGTAAAAACGTGAAATAAAATTTTAACTTTAACACCCTGTATTTATCTTATTATCAACTTTTGTACCAAGGTTAGGTAAAATCGACCTAAATTGAGCTAGAGAAGTCCCTGCTGAGGTATGACCTATTTGTTACGAAACGCCCTGTATAAACTACACGTGTAATAAACTACACCTTCAAAACTAAACTACTACCGTACAAAAAGTGAAATTGTAACAAAAACAGTGTCACAGACAGTGCTGTCATACGGAGCCAAATTATCATGACTGTCGGTCGTAAAACGGAGTAAGATGATGTAGAGCCTAGTTAAACATCATTGATACTTACCGGATATGAATTTTTTTTCTCTAAAGTTTAATAAACCTAACGTAAGATCAAAAAAAAGTCCTCAAAATATGCCGTGGATTCAATCACGAATGTCTTGAATTATTACTCTTGAAAGGTAACATAGGTAAAAGGTATAGACGAATGAAAAATAAAACTGTCAAGTTCTGAAGTTTTTATCTTTAAGAAAATTATATTATTGTCATTATCATTGCATGATACAGAATTAAAAAAAAACATATACAATAAAGAACCTAAAAATTATAAATTTAAACTAAATAAGAGACGTGTCCACCTTCTACTTCCAAACATGTTCTCATTCTTCTTTTTACAGCATCAAAAACATTGGTGAGCACTTGGGGGGTTGTTAATCTCCTCAAATTTATTTGTAATTCTAGCCCGTAGGTTTTCTAAATCTTCACAAGGAGTTTTGAAAACCGAGTTTTTAATGTGTTGCCATACAAAAAAGTTGCAAGGCGTGAGATCGTAGGACCGTGGTGGCCACCTAACTGGAGTATTACGACGAGTCTTCGAAAAATTCTTCCAAAACATTTAAATTATGAAGAGCTGGAAGTAGCCTTGTCGCATCTCTTCATCGTCAAATACGTTGCTAAATTTTCTAAAATTTCATTACGGTATCGAGCCGAATTGAGAGTCCCTTAAAAAAAATCGGTCCAATTAACCTTCTTTTCGATATGGCAGCCCACACGCTAACTTTCTGTGAATGCAGAAATGTGGATTTTCAGAACTTTACATTCTCATTGGTTGAGAATTTACATAACCAAAGAGGTAACACCATGCCTCGTCAGTAGAAAAGGTTTTTTCAAATACGTTTCCATTATTCAATATTCCAGTATTATGCAAATCACCCATAAACCATTCTGAAACTGCATTCGCTGCGCCTCGTTGTTTGGTAACAATTCTTGGACAGAGCTTAGACATAAACGAGCATATGCAGGTCACATTTCAGGATTGTATTGCAGGTTCCATAGGATACATTTACTTTCTGGCTTAAACGCCGAATAGGGTTTTGTGGGTGTTCATTTACAATTTGCCTCAATTTTTCTACATTTTGTGCAGTGCGAACCTCCTTTTCTATATTCACACTTCCTGTTTCTCTAAACAAAGCTACATCTTGCCAAAACTTGGCGAAACTGGTCGAAATCCATGTCTCTGTGTGGAAATCCTGTTTGAAAATCCTGAATGGCGTCCCGTGTTGAATAAACCCACTGGCCATCAACCCTTCTACCATTTCTGAAGTAACTTTCGATCATAATAGCTTTTTATTCTGCCGTGATTACCATATTTAATTTTCTTAAAAATAAAAACTTCAGAACTTTACAGTTCTATTTTTCATTCACCCATAAATACCTTTTACCTACATATGTTACCTTTCAAGAGTAATAATTCAAGACATGCATGATTGATTTCACGACATACTTTGAGGACGTTTTTTTTTATCTTACGTTATGTATATGTTCAACAGTTCAACCAAAGCTAACTCCATATGATTTGGCTGTTGCGCCTTACATTAATATAGCTGAGACTCTTTATTTAAAATGAGTAACGCCAAGTCACATCAGGAAGTCAAATTTAGTTGAAAATGTAGGTTGATTAGACTTTAGAGAAACAGTTTGAGCAAACCCGGTAAGTAACAGTGATGTTGAACTTGGCTCTATATCAGATTTCACTACTTCTTACGACCGAGAATTTGGCTTCGTTGTGCAGTAATGTTTTTGTTGTGATAATATATTTACTTAAACTAAATCAAATATGTAACATGGAAAGATTTACACGAATTTCAGCTTTTCTTTTTATTGTAGTGTTAAAACAGTTTCGATAAATTAACTGAGTTTTCCTTTTTGCCAAAGACTAGTTTCGTAGTTGCCATTAATAACATAATTTGAACTAATTATATTTATCTAAATACATATAAGAGTTTAAATAGTTTTGAAACTGTTGAATTTTTTCTTATGAACTTGTGAACAAATTAAATTTAAAAATTACAAGAATTCACTAACCTGGCCTTCATTTGACAGCACATCCACGATAACAGGCCTCGGTGAACATTTAATATTTTTTCTTAATTGTTTTATTTGATTTAAAAATTCTCTTGAAGCACAGTTTGCTAGAAATAAAAAAATACAATGTACCAAAAATTGTATAACCTTTGCTTATTTTTACCCAGAAAGCCACAGGCAGCAAAGATAAGATTCATTTTAATTCTAAGAGACCGCAGGAATCGCTCAAATGATGACTGAATGAATAAGAAAATGTAAGTCCAACATGCATTAGCTAAATATCTCTCCGATGTATCATGCGCATGCAATAGAAAGCCTTGGAAAAAACTATATTTTTATTTCAAAAAATAAACCATGTTCTAGTATATGACAATTTGACTAGAATATTTTCGTAGTGAAAATAAAGACATAACAAATTAAATATTCCTTACCACTGGACATATAGGTTAGAAAATGAATCAGAATTTTGTTTTTATTCGAAAAAAAATCACAGTAAGCCGTTCGATATAAAGTACAGTTGTGTTCATAAATCTATAATACACATGTTTTAGTATAGTGTAAACAGGTCTTCGAAATTGTTATCCGATGTCTCGCTGACAATGATTGAAGCATTGCCAACATCACTTATTTTGTGTCCACTTATTTTTGTAAATAAGGAAATTTTGTGACAAAAAATAGAATGAAACAGCTGAACAGGCTCAAATTATTGCATACATATATATGTGTAAAATGGTATGCCAGTAAGAGATGTCGCGCAAATAATGCATGTAAATAAAAAACGCAGTTCAGAAAATGAATTCTCGATGGGCGACGCATGAACATTAGATAATAAATAGCCAACCGGAAGACCAAGGGCTACATTGTTTTTATGTTCCGACAGCCCACGAAGACCGAAGTCTAAGTACTATGTACCGTTGGTGTACTGGGGAAATCCGACTCACAAATCCAGAGCTGGAAACATCCCTAGGGACTTCACCAGCCCTTTAAGGGGATGTGTGGTGTGGTACCACCTCGGTCGAGGAAGATATCCTCTACCACCTTCCTCATATACATATCACATAAGAAGATAGCCCTCTCGTGCATTTTTTAGAAGAAAACCCATTCCAGGTTCATTCAACGGTCATATTGGAGTTTTCAGACCTCGCAGAACTAGACTGATATACCAATAATTTAGAAAGATCTGGGAGATTTTTACTACATGTGTGGGCTTGGCTTAGCTATCAAGGTCTGCGAGTTTGTTGTGAAATAGACGAAAGGCTTACAGCGCTCAGTTATAATAACATTTTGGAAAATGTTATGTTGCTTAGTGTTTCAGAATATTTTCGCCATCACAATTTAATATTCCAACAAGACAACTGCCCATGCTACAATGCAGGGAAGAGTGAATTCAACAGAAGAACATAGAAAATTTGTTGTGGTCTTCAAAAAGTCCTGATATCAAAACAATGGAGAATGTGTGGGGTATAATAAGGAAAAAATTTACAAGTAAAACTTTAAACCCACAACAGAAGGAGGTGATCAGTTTTTTACAAGAAACATGGGACGAACTAATGACAGCCCCGATTTGATAAGAAACCTTTATTTCTCTATTCCTAACAGACTAAATGAAATTTTAGATCGAATGGAGTCGACCTAATACTAAGTAAATCAATTTTATTATTTTTTATTGACTTAAATTGTTAATATATTTATAGTAAAGTAGCATAATAAGTAGTTTATTTAGTAATTTTTTGTAATGTTGATTTTCACATATATTCTCGTAGAAAATAATAAATATATAATTTTTTTTTTAAATAAACTCTAAAATATACTTATTTTAATGAGGTTGAAAACAGTATTGCAGAAACTAGATTTTACTTTAAAAATCAACCTACTATACTGACAGTATTGTACCACTTTTTTGTTTAAATGTGGTGTACCATAGGCAGGCTTACATAGTAGACCCAAATTCAATTGTGTAAAGTACAATGACGTTGGTGCCGGCGAAAAGACTGTTGCGTCGCCGTCCCTCTCGAGCCTCGTGTGACTTCATTAAAAACCAGTGGTAACTAAAAGTTACCACCAACGTCATTGTACTTTACACGATTGAATTTGGGTCTACATATTCCTACTTTTTTATGAACACAACTGTACATCGAATTAAACCAGATAAATTACTCAACTATCTGCAACTTACTGCCTTTACGTCATCAATATACAAATTATTTTTGATGAAAACACGGTTTACATTATGTAATTTTGTTAAGTTAAAGAGGCCGTAGGAAATGGGCTCTTTCACAAAATTTTCATTTTGCTTCCATTGTATGAACCAAAAAAAAAAATAGAATTACAGTTGCTTAAAATTTTTAATCAAGTAACAAATTTAGTTGACGGTTAAAGTTATCTTTGGCAATGATATTAACATTAGTGCTGTTACATTGCAAGTGTCCAATTAATATAATGTTTGATTATTATTGTTTCTGCAACTGGGAGCAATCCACGTTCTTACTTTTTAATGGTTTTTAATGCATTTTTTAAACATTTTCGGGAAAAAAGCTTACAAATTGCTGTTCCCCACCCTTATCACCAGAAGGGTCGCTTAGAAAAATCTGGAAAAATCATGAACATTGAGAATTAGGTGTAGATTGAACAAAAATTATCAGGATTGAAAAGTTCTAGCGCGGTCAATTGTTATAAACAATTTAATTATTTATTTCCTTGATCCATTGGTTTTAGAGAAAAAGATTTTCAGTAAAAAATGTTTCTCACGATATAAGAAACAACTTTTGTCGTTACACGTTTTTAGAAATTTTTAATTTGGCCCATTCCGTTCTGCGCATACGCGATGTTGTACGACGCTGGTGCCGTCGGCGGCGGGTAGCGCGGCAGATGGGCGGAGATCGGGTGGCCGAGGTTTATTCAGGTTAAATGGGGAGCTGATTTCACGAAACACTAATTGTGCACGTATAGCTTGCACTCGACCAATTTTTTTAAAAATCTTCACTTGAATTTTAATGGGATTTTATTTCCCGATTAAACAATTAATTAATTAAATACATCAAGATTCTTCCTGTTCCACCTATATCCCCCTGATTTAAGATGTTAGCATTACAACTATGCAATTCAAGTTTAGTGAAAGAGCACATTGAAGAGAGTCATGCACCATAGCCTGCTAGACTGTTAAATGACCATTATGGCTTATGGATTTTTATAGTGCCGTTTTTTCCTCTTCGTCTTCCCTACAACCTCTTTGTATTAAGTAAGTGTATAACATTGAAATACGTAACATTACCATTATTACCTGCCACGGGATCCACTGTGAATTCTGATGGCATCCTCATGCTAACTTCTAAAACAAAAATGTGCTTTTAATACATAATTCTGTTTAGCTTTGCTCTCCAAAAAAAGGTAGGTACCAAATACCTAATTTGGATAACGCAAGTGTCAGAAAGGATGTGGTACTTTGGAAGTTTACGGGAAATTAACATCATTTTTTAATGCATAATTAAATCATGTGATATTTTTACAAGATGTCAATATCGGTAAATTCATCTAAACTTGAAATTAGAAAACAATACACTTCAGTACTATTGCTTCTGTGTAGAAAGTTTATGTGATGATATTCAAACTGTATTAAATTTTGGTACCTGTATCGCGAGGCGAAATGTATATTGTCCCATATACAACAATGTCAGCAGAGATATACTTACATTCAGTTTCTCAAAGCATCTCATCAAGCAATAATTTTAAATGACGTTTAGGGCCACTAGTGGCAATGACATTAACCTGTGTGCTGTCAACTGTCACATTATAAGTGGATAATAAATAAAAGATTAAACTGCTTTTAAAACCCTACCGTTAGATTCAAAAATTTATGATGATAACTATTCATTAAATTAATAATATTATATTATTATTAATGGACATTTTCCTCTGATTGGTGTAAAAATAGTTACATAAAGAATAGAATGATATAATTCCACCTTGGCAATTTGCCGAATACAGATCAAAGAAAATCAAATTAAAGAAATTCTTGTTTGTAATAAATTCTTCTTTGGCAGAAATGGCTATAAAATTATTTATGTTTTTAAAAATTCGAAATCTTGGAATTTCGAATAAAATTTCACGAGCAGTAAAGATATTAATTGATTTTTTCAGAACAATTAAGTGCAAATTGGAAAAAATCGTCGACGAACTAACATCCAACGGAGAAGGAGAATATTTAAGATTGATTTTACAAAGTATGAAATTATATTTTAATATAGCTTAGTTTATCAAACCTTTCTCTTCAAAAATTTTCTAAATTCCGGTCACTCTCTACTTAATATCGAATATGTGCCTTCAGTGCAGCTGAAGCATTGTATAATTATAGGGCCAGAGAGAAATGAGATGTTTATCTTTTAAGAATATTGTTAATCAGTAATAGAAGTTAACGAATTTTATGTTTAAAACAAAACAAGTCCATTTGTCATTCGAATAAATTTAATAGCAGTAAGGAATGTGCACATATTTTTTTATTGCATAAATCGTTTAAGGAAGTCATTACAAACCCAAACAAATATTTTAAAGAAAATTACTAGGATAATTTAACTACAAAAGAAATTACTTTTCAGTATAAATTATTACAATTTAAAAAGCAGCCATTTGCCCTCAGTGAAAAGTGACGTCAGGAAGTGAACAATGACGTCAGGAGATTATCAAAAATAACGTAAAGCTTAACCCAAAGTCGAACAGGTTTGTTGTTTCGGAAACAGTCAGAGGCGGAGCAATCAAATTTTTTGGGTTGATAGAGGAATAGTTGGTAAAACATTCAGTTATACTGAATGTTTAGTTTCGGAACTATTAAACGTCAAAGTCGAAATTTCCGCGATTTCCGTTGAAATCGGGTATAGGTTGCAAAAGTGAATTAAAACGATGTAAAGTTTCGGGGATGTAGAGGACTCGGAGCTTCAGAACTCTATTAAAACTGGTGACGATCGGAAAATGGCAAATAATTCTTTAGAATTTTTTTTGGCCGAAAAATGCCATTGCTGACCCGTCTTTGGTACCTAATAACTCGAAAACAAAACGTCGGATCGAAAAACGGATACATAAGTTAAACTTCAAAATCCCAAATACTTTCTTTTTGCAATACATTTACCTAAACCTAAAATCACTGGAACATGGAATTGGGAAAATCTAGAAATTTCGATTTTTGACCCAAATATTTAACGGTTTTGAATTTTTTGTGGGGTCAAAATGGTTCAAATTAAAATCCCATATACGTCATCGGAAAGAGCTCGTCGAAATACATGACACTCATATTTTTTAGTTTCTTCATTATTTATAGGAAGGGAGCGATCGCCGATTAAATTTCGTTTTTTTTTTTTACTTTTTTTCCCTCGACATCGGTACATTTGAATCACTTTGTATTTTTTCCTATCTAATTCTTCCCCACCTTTTCAACATTATGTTATAAAGGGACAATTACACTTTAAAATGAATATCGAATGGGTCATCCAGGAGCGTATTTAAGGGATAAAAACAGAATTTTTTCGTTTGTTTCCGACAAATCCTATTTTTAACCAACATTATTCCACACTACCTATTTTCCTTATTGGGAGATTCTTTTTGGGTTTATTTTATCCGTTAGTTGCCTAAAAATACCTCCCAGTAATTTAAATCGCTTATTTTTTCGTTAAAGTTTTAAATGACTAGGTTTATTTGCATCGCGGATATGCAAAATTTGAAAAATTTTGAATTTGCCGGGAAAAAAAAATTGCAATTTATTTGCTCGAAATTATTAAGATATGATGTGTGAGATTTACAGTGTTTGTTGCAAAATTGAAAGGTTCCTGAGCCGATTTCGGCTTGAAATAAACATGAATACGATTTTAGGAACCTTGCACTACAATTCGCCATGAATTGTACTCATCGAGTCATAAAAATACTTTTGACGACACAACCAACGGGATCACGTTCTACAAGTTTCGAAATTCGCGCGAAAATTTGCTGTAAAAATTCATTTTTTTTGTTAATAAGGACCAGAATTAATGGGTAACAGCAACCGCCATAAACATTTAATTTATGTAGAGAATATAAAAAAATATATTTCTTTATTTGGATTTTATGCATATTCTCTATTGACTGCAAAAGCCTCAACATTTTGGTAGATTCTCTAAACGAAGATATTCAGACCTTAGTCTGAATACCTGTAATAAGTAGGGAACTGACCTGGAATAATTTCTCCATTAGGCAACGTAATCATCCTATTTTCTTCAACATAAGTCGATTTAGGTATTCTAATAAGTCCTCTTTTAAATTCCAGGAAAATCTCGATGTTGTTCTTCTTAGGTTTGTTTGTTTTTCGACACACCACTTGGCACTGACTAGTATCACAAAACCCACTAACTATGTGTAAAAGTAAACAAAACGTTATAAAAATTATTTCACTCATTTCGATCGTTCGTTCGTAAAGATCTCGCTACTGACTAACTTAAAGAAGAGTTATTATAGTAATAAGATGTTTCCAGGCTATCCGGATTGGAAATTGTGGTTACAACTGGACCGTACTTTTTATATCCTACGCACGTCAATCATAAGCGGATTTAAAAAAATACGGAAGGGAATATGACTCAGCTTAATGTAATAATCTATAATCTGATTTTCTAAAGTCATCTGCTAATTTTTTCTCTTGTTATTAAAAAAAGGTGTTCGAAAAATACATGCTTACGTTTTATATTTAGAGTAGTATATAGTTAAAAAAATATTACTCATCTTACGATTAAAACATAATATTTAAAGACCTATTCAACATAGAAAAGTGTCCAATAGCTCAGCTAAGAATATTAGCTGCACTGAAGGCACAGATTTGATATTAAACAGAGTGACACACAATTTTTGAAGAGAAAAAAAGTATCCGAGTGAATAAAGCTATATCAGCCGTTGCAAAGTTAGTTCAGCCAAGTCATATCTGCTTGTTGAAGCTTAATCGCCACAAATATTCTACAGATGTATCGAATTCTTACTGGGCACCTGTCTCTCTTATTCCACTAGCGAAGACTTTATTTATTGAATTGAAGTAGCCTTTACTTGATGAAGATTCATTATAAAACTATGTAAAAATATCACACACAGTGTCTTCGTCGGATGGTAGGTATAAAGCAGTTTATACCAACCATCCGACGAAGATACTGTGTGCTAATCAAGTTACTATAATTTGAGTTGTCTTTTATGTCTTGTGACTAACAGTTATCTGTATATAGTGTATCTCACCTTTATATTTTCACGATAATATACTGGAAGTATCGTCTCCTTGGCTTTAATTATATTATATGAAATTCACTGCATATATTTAAATGGGCGACTCCTGGGATAGTCTACAGACATACCCAATACCTTTTTCCCTTAAATCGCACACTTCCTTTTATTTTAAAAAACTCCCTGAACCTAAACCACCCCCGTATCCGACACTTCTAAAGAGCCTGGCGTCATAATATGACGAAACAACAAATGATCCAGCCAAATTATTATGACATCTCGTTTTTTATCACCAAAAATTATCCACAGTATTTTTAATTCCAAAGACGCATTTTATCAAAAATGTGTATTTTAATTTAATAGCAATTCCTTTACTTAATATCAGAAAATATGGACCACTCGTGAAATTATGTTGACAATTAAGCAGAATGAAACAGCCAATGTGGTACGGTATCACAAACAGTTATGACATACCTCACTTACCTGTTACGTTAATAATGAGATGGGCAGTATTCCTTCTAGCTTAAACTTTCTGCCTTTAAAAAATGGTTTTAAAATTACAACCAAATTCTTTGATAACAGAACGAAATTTGGTAAAAAAATTATTCTATTTAAATACATAATAATATGTAGCCGAAGCCAAGCTGAAGGGTTGTTGACCTCATTCTGCTATCGTAACTCAGGCGCCTACCTGACTGGGTGATTTCGGCCTCCCTGATTGGCCTGCCGAACTCGTGCGTCAGCGTCAGCTGTGTGATCCAAATAAGGAATATGGATGCATTTGACGAGTTTAATAGTACCGGGTATATTATTTTTGCTTTTCCTTAATTTGTGAAAGAAAAAGTTAAAGCCGTTAAATATTAACAAAACATTGTACGCTTTTGGTGATGTGCATTTTAAATTAGTCCTGGGTGTTTAGTTCAAGTTGCGGTATTTATTAGATGGTTTTAACAGCTTTTCTCTAGAGTGATTTATTAAATTGTATTAGAATACCTATAAGTATTTTAATTTTTTGAAATTGAGAATTTTGGAAGAGTTGGTAGGATTTATTTCTTTAAAGGTAATGTATTAAAAATATTATTTCTTCAAACTTGTTACAAAGAAATATTGTTAAGAGACCTGGCAATACAACAACCCACTATAGCTCACTGTCCTTTTGTTCTTTATATGGCAATGTATTTTATTATCAGTAGTGTGCAGTAATTAACAATTTTTTTTGAGGGGCGCTAATTAGCTTATTATCGCGAAGCGCCATTTATGACTACTTTTCCCCAATCTGAATTCAAATCAGGATTTACCGGTTTCAATATGTGCAGTGAATTTCACAACACCCGGTAGGTATACACATATATTAATCATTTCCATATTGTTGCTACATTTTTTGGCGCCCAAACAGGGACATCTCGAAGATTTAAAGTAGGTATTATTGGTTGACGTTGAAGTGACAATTAAGATTTTGAACAGTCGTCGTCAAAAATGGTTGTTGTTGAAGTTTGAAGATTGGTAACCTGAAGAATTACTATTTTCGATTGTATCTCGAAAACTATTAAAGCTGTCATTAAACTTTTAACTTTTCTTTGCGCATTGAAGAATTTTTTTTTGGATTTGACTTTTTCCGAAAATACCCGAACGAATATAGGGTAACAAGGGGAGGGCCTCGCTATATAAGAGAATCACACTCGCGCGTGACAGGACAACTGTGCGTGAGGTTTGAATAGCAGAGGCTAGAAAGTGGCTACGCTGTATCCGGGTTCTACACTCGTGACAGGACAACCACGTGTAGACTCAACAGCAAGATGGGAACAACAACAGAATCACACTCGTGACAGGACAACCACGTGCGAGTTCTTAATAGCCGAGGTGAAAAAGGGGCTCCGCTGTATCGGGTTTCTACACTCGTGACAGGACAACCGCGTGTAGACCCAACAGCAGAATCAGCGATGAATTTATGGGATACGAAATCGTATTGTCAATTGTTTAGGTTCCCAACCATTTAGGTTAGGAGATCCTTCTATGACCCGTGCCGCAGCCTGAATAAATGCTCCGCGTTCCTTACGGCCTTTTATACTCGTTGGTCGTCATTGTCCAATATTTATCTGGTTATATACAGAATACTCAAATCGGTAACAGTACGGTCCTGTTACTAGAAACCAAAATGTATATTAACTTTGTATATTTTTGTTTAAATTAGCTTCCACTGTGCGGATATTACCCATATGCGAGTCTTATATTTTTTCATGAGAAAATAAACGAATTCGGTGTTTTACATCTACCTATTACAAGTTAGCAAAGTGTTCACGGAATAATTAGTAGATATTTTTTTAGTTACTAATTGTATTCTTAGAGAGTTTATTTACAGAAGTTGGTTAAATATAGAATTTGTTTTTATTATTACTCAATTAGTGGTTTACATTTTATAAATTCCTAACCGTAGTGACGTCACCAGAGGCCAAAGATTTGGGTCTTTTCCTGTAGGAGTAGGAATTAAAGTTTTGCGTAAGGTGGGTCAAGATCGAAAATAATTGTTACGTATAGAACTTGTAATTTTAGGTACCGGTTTAGAAAAAAATTGTGTTCGCCAACTAGAAATGGCAAAATTTATTTCATGGAAGTTGTAAAATAAAGAATAGGTATGAAGAATTTTTTACCTTGTTTTTATATCGATATTAGAATGACGAACTATCACCATGTCACTTTAAAATATTAGGCATTTAAACCGATATCAGCCTACTATACGGTCGCTCAATGTTGCATATCTGTTGTAAGATTTGACCGGAGTCGAAATAACCACTTACAATTCAGTCTTTTCTATCCATTTTCATTCAGTTTTGGTACTAAAGTATGGCTCAGATCGCTAATCTAACATTTTCTAAACAGTACAAAAGAAACAGTAAATGCCAGTGAATAGAATAACTGAAACCCAAGTCGCAAATGGACACACACGTTCCAAGTTGCTTGTACTCGCACGACAATTTCAAGAAATTCCTTATTTCGTTCAAGCCAAACTTATGTTTGAATGGGGTAACAAAGTCTGCCGATTTGTTGGCACTAACGCAGCGACTTATCTTACAACTTATATTTGGGCAAGCATATTGATACAAAAGACGTAGCGTCTGTGGCGGCCTATAAACTAATGAAGATTCTAAGCTAGTCTATCACATACGCTAGCTTCCTATGTATCAATTTTTTGATACAAAAAAATGTAGAAATTTCTTGCGTTCTATTATTTTCGCCGACTTTTGTTTAAAAAAGTTTTATTGGCATTTGCATTGAATTTGGATCTAAATTTAATGGTATTTGGCAAGTGTATATGATAGAGAGAAACAACTCGGCGTACTCTTGAGCCATCATATCTTTACACTAGTCATTAAATGACTTAAATTTGTTTTCTGGGGAAAGATTTGCAAATTCAAATAAACCTCTTAATTTCACATCCTTATATCTTTTATTTTCCAAGTTAATCTAATCCAAGGATTAACGCTTTTGACTCTCACTCACCCACTGAGCAGGAAAATTCTAGGATACTTCCTGTGGCTCACCGAGGTCAGGATTAGCATACAAATATATTGAAAATCCAAAAACCGAGACTTTCTTTCTTTCAAACCCAAGCAAACCCAACCAGATTTTCCCAAATATTTCCATTTTCCAGTGATTTTAGGATTGGGTAAAAGTATTACAAAAAAATAATTGAGATTTTAAAGTTTCACTAATGCATCCGTTTTTCGATCCGACGATTTGTTTTCGAGTTATTAGATACCAAAGAGGGGTCTGCAAATGGCATTTTTCGACCTAAAAAAATTCAAAGGAATTACTTGCCATTTTCTGATCCTCGCCAGTTTCGGCAGAATTCTGAAACTCCGGATCCTCTACAACCTCCGAAAATTTACATCGACTTAATTCACTTTTGCAACTTGCACCTGCACCCGATTTCAACGAAAATCGCGGAAATTTCGACTTGGATGTTTAATAGCTCCGAAACAAAACATCCTGTATAACTGAATTTTTTACCGAAGCTAGTTGAACTATTCCTCTATCAATTGAAAAAATTCGATTCCTCCCCCTTTGACTGTTTCCGAGAAAAACAAACCTCTTCGACTTTCGGTTAAGCTTTATGTCTTACGTTAACATGTACCTAGATTGATACTTATTTTTGCTGATCTCCTGACGTCATTTTTCATTAAGGACAAATGGCTGCATTTTAAATTGTAATAAATTATACTGAAAAGTAAACACTTTTTGTAGCTAAAGTATCCTAGTAATTTTCTTCAAAATATTTTATGCGATTTATGCAATAAAAAAGATGTTCATTTTCCTTATTATTAAATATTTTTCTCTAGCCAGTTAAGCCTCTTTCAAAAATTATGTTTAATTTTAATGTTAAATTTTTAAAATTTAAACGAGATATGAGATGGCATAGAAAAGAGAATTCTTTACCTATTTCTTTTCTTTCTATGATATCACATAGTGCCGCAGCAGATCTTCTTTTACAGGGGTAACATGTGAAAATTAACCAGGGTATTAAATTAGAAATTAATAGAAAATAAACCTAAAATCTCAAAATACACACACATAAACTAAAGCTAGAAATTATATACAACTTTTGGTTAAATATTTCAGAAACGGCTATTTTGAATGTCAACAAATTATATATTTTTTAAATCAGGAAGAAATAGTAGTTTTTACAAGATTGAATATAATGTCCATATCGTACGAGGACGAAGTGCTCAATCGTTCGAGTGCGATATGGACAATCCACTCGAGTTGTAGGTATACAGTACAGTATATTTTCTCTACGACCTGTCGAAAAAACCTGACACAGATTAAAAATTATATTAAACTTTATTTAACCGAAACAGTTAATTTTTACAATAAATAACGAAGATATTAATTTAAATTTATTTTAATTTCATCTAATATAAGCTATTAGATCAATACATAATAATATCCACATATTTAATAATTTTATTACTTATTTTCTACAACAAATATATATAATTTTTATTTCGAATTCCAGTATCCAACCCATGAATTTTTTGTGAGTTAATTCATATTTACTTTTTGATTTCTCGGGTAATAATGTTGCGTAAGTTTTGTTTGCTTCTAAACGAATATTTAGCGGAGAGGCGTTAATTGTTTCTTCATCAGAATCGCTTTAATAATTTTAAATTTAAATTTTATAAAAACTGACAATAATTATGTTGACGGATTTGTTGACATTAATTTAAAAACGAATAGTTGCCTGAGTACTTAACGATAACTGTGATTGATCAATTTCATAGCCTAATAAGTGTGGATATGAACTTAATATCCATTCAATTAACTGGAATAGCCTACTTATCAATTATGTAGATTGTGAAAAAACAGAAAATATACATGTGGGAGTATTATAAAAAGATCTTATTTACTGACAAGTAATATGCAGGGTGTTATATTTAAAAAAATGTAAGTTGATTTAATTTCTCTACCTATCTTTAAGATATTTTAAAATTTCATATTCCCAAAAGGTAATAGACGAAAAATTCTACAACTTTTGTATTTAAAGTTTTCTTCTGTTTCCTACAGTTAAGCCTGTAAGTGGGTGTCAAAATATAATGAAAAACCCTGTACCTGCGGTAACAGTCAAATGAAAGTTTTTTTTAAATAAATGCCCAAAAAAGAACGCTTAGAAACCCTTATCCAAATTAGGGGTCCGGAACGCTTTCCGGACACCCGAATTAAGAATCTTTTCACATGTCATCGAAAAATAAGGATTTCAAATAGTATATTTCTGCAAAAAAATTTGCGGAATATTCAGTATTTTTCTTAAAAAAAATTATTGAAATTTGAAAAATTGCACAATAAAATGTCAGTTCTATGCGGTGGTGCCAAAATTTTATACCCACACGTATCACGCAGTCACACTAAAAACTCAACAAAGATAAAACAAATTAAAAATATACTGATGAAACCTAAAACTGAGCAAACCTGTCCGAGAATGTATTTCACAACTCCTTGGCCACAAGAAGAAATTATATTATTTCTAACAACAGCTTTAATGCCAAAATTTTACAAAAAAGAATTAATACACCAAAAAAATTACAAATGTGGCAACACTGTGTTCCCATAAATCCAAAACGTCATTCAAAATTGATTTTTACCATAACCTCAAATATGTCGGAAAACCATCAAATAGGTGATAAAAATCATGTTTCTTTACTAACAAAGTAATTTCTGAGTTAAAATATTGTATTTTCCACATTAAAGATGATTTATAAACGTCAGTAGCATCGATATCAATAAAGAAAAGTGTTAAAATTCCAAAATTAAAGGTGTCCGGATAGTGTTATGAAACCCAAATGGGTAAGCCTTATCCAAATGGCAACTTTTTTGGTTTTCTTTTAATTTTTTAAAATACCATATTACCTTCCTAAATCCACCAGTAAAATGTAATATTGTCAGTCATGACATTAAGACGTAAAAGTTAATTTCAATGTCTGTAGATTTTTTCATTATCAGAGTACACCCGTTCCGACGAGGCTCAATAACACCGAAACTTGAGTCGGCGGGTGCCTGTATTTTACTGTATACCTATTCGTAAGAAATTATTTAATGTATTTTTAATGTCACTAATCTAAACTAATTATTTTTCAAAAACGTTTTTCTTCGATAGGGAATTATTTCTGAATAAAATATTTCTTTATGTTACCACATTGTTATGAAAACAGCTTTAGTGCTATTAACGTGAACAGTTACTTGCGGTAACAGTCAAATAAAACCTTTTTTTTTTAATTGGAAGATGAACTAATAAGCAAGCAGCTAAACTTCATAAATAAACAAAAAAGCTTTTTAAGGATAATTTTGAGTAAATATCAAATATGTATGTGTTGAAAACACAAACAGTTTGTAAAGGAAAAACAATCATATTACTAAAATTGAAAGCAGCATTGCTTTTTGAAAAATGCGTGTTTTGCTTAAGCTAACAATCGCGGGCGAAGACACGGGTATAAGCGTACAAAAGCCGGAATTTTATTTTAGCGCCATCTTATGGGACATTGTATGCATTCTATTATGTGAACTGAATTGCTAGATATAGAAGAAAATCGATTCTTTTCTATTTCCCATTCCTGTCACAGGAAAATTTCGTGTCTAGATAGCGTGCTACATGCGAAGGCGCTGGCATCGCGTGCTTTTATCGATCATCCCTTTGCCCTTTGTCAACCCTTAGGGAATCGGTGTTTCAGGATTAGTCAAACATTTATAAAACAAAACGCGTTATATTATGTGTCTGTTTTTAGTAACTTGTAGATGTAGGTAGTTTAAAGATATTATTTTATGGATTTGTGTATTAATAATTCACAAAAATTAAAATAAAGTATGTGAAAGTTCGAAAAGATTACCGCATTTAAACCTTCAAATATTGTGGCAAAAATATGGCATTTGCTAACAGTTCTTCCCTAAAAACGCCAACAGCTTTAGAGCAGCTTTTGGAGGAAATTAACTTTCAGAGAACTAAAGAGATGAGGCAGTTACTAAAAGATGGTAAGTAGCTAATGTTGCTTGGTTTTGATTAATTACGAATTTATTTTACGTAGGTAAAGGCACATACAACAAAAATAAATAAGGGTGAATCATCACAAATTTTTAAATTACAATACATATATATATATATATATATATATATATATATATATATATATATATATATATATATATATATATATATATATATATATATATATATATATATATATATATATATATATATATATATATATATATATATAACTTGCAAAATAACGGGATATCGGTCAATAAAATAGTATATTAGCTACTCTTTTACATATACCAAGCTTTCGTAACTATTTGGTTACTTCGTCAGGGCTAAAATTATAAATTATTAGGAACGATAAACATATTTTTATAATGTTGATATTTTACCAATGCGGTGAGTTATATGTTCCTTATTAAAAAATTATTGTTATCAGTAGATATCATATAAAAGTTTGTATAAAATAAAAATTTAATGTTGCTTGAATTAAAATATTAGTAAAATGGTATGAATCCTTAATAGAAAATTGTAAAATGTTGTCACTTCTGACTTTTCTTATAAAAGTTATCAATTTGACGTAAATAATTTTTGGTATTTCTTTTAAGGTGTAAAGGTATAATTCAGGTATTTAAAATTTTTTAATATAAATATATAGTTAAATTAGTGTTCTAATGATAAAAGGTATGAGTAAATTATGCTTAAATCGTTAATGTCAGTTTTAAGATTGATGGAATTTCCATGTTTACATATTTCAGCCATTTCTAGAAAAAGTCTTTTTTGTATGTTAGGTTCGATATGTAAAATTTTTAAATTATTATAATTTGGATGATGTCCTGTTTCTATACAATGTTTTGACATTGCAGTTCTATTTTTAGACAACCTTATATCACTTTTGCGACCTGCCAAATTGATAACTTTTATAAGAAAAGTCAGAAGTGACAACATTTTACAATTTTCTATTAAGGATTCATACCATTTTACTAATATTTTAATTCAAGCAACATTAAATTTTTATTTTATACAAACTTTTATGATATCTACTGATAACAATAATTTTTTAATAAGGAACATATAACTCACCGCATTGGTAAAATATCAACATTATAAAAATATGTTTATCGTTCCTAATAATTTATAATTTTAGCCCTGACGAAGTAACCAAATAGTTACGAAAGCTTGGTATATGTAAAAGAGTAGCTAATATACTATTTTATTGACCGATATCCCGTTATTTTGCAAGTTTTATTATAACGGTCGTTATCCTACTGATATATATATATATATATATATATATATATATATATATATATATATATATATATATATATTATATTAAATCAAATCAATAGAAAACCCCCAGAGTCCCTGCAATCATTAAAAAATTAATAAATCAACTTTTGGATATTACCATCATGTTCGATTAAAAAAATGGGCATTTCTAGAATTATTATTTATTCACTCGTACAAAAGACAATACAAAAAGAATATGAAAAGGAAAATAAAAGCTAAAAAATACCTCGTGTTAATTAAGATTACCTGCTTTAAAACTAATTTTTAAATTATTATATTAAACATGATTTTTTAACTTTTATATTATTATTATTCGAGGCAGAATGTGAGAGGACAACCAATGATTCAATTGAGAGTCGTTTTTAACATTTAAATAAAAAAGGTGACATGAGAGGTTTAAAAACAAAGATGGCATATTTCATAAGTTCGCAAAATTGCGAAAATTGGTATTCTATGAATGTATAATATTGTATCATTAGTCATATTATATTAAAAAAATTAAATCAAATCAATTGCAAACCCCCAGAGTCCCTGTAATTATTAAAAAATTAATAAATCAACTTTTGGATATTAGGTACCATCATGTTCAATAAAAAAAAATGGGCATTTCTAGAATTATTATTTATTCACACGTACAAAAGACAATACAAAAAGAATATGAAAAGGAAAATAAAAGCTAAAAAATACCTCGTGTTAATTAAGATTACCTGCTTTAAAGCTAATTTTTAAATTATTATTAATTTTATTACCAATTATTAATTAAAATCTGTATCTAACTAAATTTTGCTTAAAATAGAGATTGTTGTCCTTGACCTTTGATCTTCACCATTTATATGAGTTTTTGGCTTAATACACCATTTGCTTTTCCCACAATAGCAACGTTTTTTCAAGCTTAAAGACATGTTAAAAAGTTATTCTAATTTTTAGAGTTTTAAAGTCTCTTCAGTGATTAAGGGGAACCCACAGAACCTTATTACCTTACATCAGTTTATAATTATTATTTTATTCAGCATAAATTTAATTTTTTTGTTAAAAACCAGCGTTTGTTCCAAAAATATTATAGAAATAGTTTATTATTCACGCGCGGTAATGACAGTAAATAAAATAGTCATTACCGCGAGTAGAATACTGAAAATTAAATTAATATTATGGGTTAACCAGAAAAACTACTAGTTTTACGTAAAACTTATTCCGAAGAAGCTACAGTGTAGCGAAACATGTCAATAATTTTGTCAATATAGTGGAAGTTTACTAAGTCAAACTAGTAGTTTTTCTGGTTAACCCATAATATTAGTTATGGACTTCCACCAAGTATCGGCCAACTCAATCAATTTGAAAATTAAATTATTAAAATTTTTAATATAAAATTATGTAGGTACCTACCTACCTTTAAATTTAAGAAATTTTGACCTGTAAGCAAGGGTATGTTCTAAAAATAACCAACCGTAACCACGGTGAGTACATCACGTGTTTTTTTATTATAATTTGTAGTGGTAGTCACATGATGTCTCTCATTAATGGCACTAATGACAGCGGTCGGATACTTTCGGACCATACCATAAAATTTAGGTTAACAGTATATTTTTGACACCATGATTTGGCAATTGTTTGTATAAGCTTGATTTGATGTTTTAGAAATTTTGTTAAAGTTACTTCGTGATTGGCTCAAAAAACCGTGACTAATAAAAATACTTTTTTCTGATTGGTCACAGACCGTGAATAATGAATCATTATTGACTACCTGTAAATGACTAATATTATTTTTCAAAAATTGCATAAAAACGGTTTTATTAACTAGTCGTAAAAAAATATTATTTTTCAAGAATAATACTAAAATGTTTTAATTTTTCTAGAAGTTTGTATATCAGCAAAGACTTGTTTTAATTAATTATCGTTAAATATTAATTCTAAAAGATAGAAATCCCCTATGCGAACATTAATCTTCACTTAGATGTGAAGCTTTTTGTTTTCGTATTGATCCTGGCACGGATCAACTTTTTAGCTGATTATGATAAAAGTAAAGGATAATATTGCCTTTCTCCCCTTTATACTTTCTCTTTTATATACAAGGTGAATGCCAAACTGCATTAACCAATATTCAGTTTTATGAAGTTATAGCAAATCATACTGCCTATGCAAATGGCTATTAAATTAAATGGATTAATCTAAAATATTTAGGATGAACCAATGTTGGAGTCCGAAATGGGTGTGCTTACACCAGATAACACGAAATTATTTTTTCTCTGCAATTTCTTTTTCATTCGATGTTATAAGAAACAACCCCTATAACAGAACATAATAACCAATATCAGTAAAGTGCGCATTCGGTAATTCGATTCAATATGTCTGTCAATTGAAAGAAATTGCTTAAAAATTCAAAATTTCATAACTCAAAATGGAGTCACTTTAGGAATCGCCGAACCAAATCATTTATTTCAAAGAAGGAATTATATTGCCAATGAGTCATTTTAAATAAAACTCATAAAAACACCCGCTTCTAAAGATAACAAGCTTAAATAATAGCCCTGTTCGCACAAGAGTCACAAACCAGTCAGAGCCAATGAAATTACTGAAACCAGTCGGCAAACTGTCACGTTACCAAATACCTTAAATTTGGTTGGCGCTGATCGGTTTGATTCCTCTACGAACAGAGCTATTATAATCGTCCAATTTTAAACCAGCCACCGCAGATGGAGCAGTGTAATTTTTTTTATACTTATTTTTGAAAAATAAAAGCAGTCACTGAATTTCAAATAAGAATTCTGCAAGAAAGTTTCTTCTTTGTCAGTAACATTTCATAACAAATTTGCTTTATTAAAGACAAACCCAATCAAACTATAAATTTCTCCAGCAAATTTCAAAGTTACATTTTTGTCCGGAGCAGTATTACCCGTAACGCCATTTACTAACTTCCTCAAATTTAGTAAGGGTCCCATGTACCATAACTGAGAGCTTAAAATAATAATAAGTTCTGAATAGGCTTAGTTGTACGAAAATATATTAACAAAATTATTGTTAAAAGATTTGCATAATCACATGATTTATATGGGAAAACAAAACTTTTTTTTAACTTGGAAGAAAGTACTATTTTCTTTTCGATAAATTATAGTCGAGGCAATGAAGCACTAAAAGAGCCAAAATCTGGGAATTTTTTGCACTAAGACGGATCGGAATGCGGTTTTTTGCATTCGCTTCCAAAAATTATTTGTTAAAAATGTACCTATTTACTTTGTATCTTATACAAACCGGAAATTGCATTGCTGCAGCCAAAAATGCATTCAAAAAATGCATTTTTTGAAGTCGCTTTAATAAAATTAAATAACTTTGTTAATATGACTCAGAATTGGCTCAAACCGGGTTCCCGGGGGTTCTCGAGGTCGCTGATCACGATTATGATGTTCAAATTGACCCACAGCCGACCTGGAGCTCAAGATCGCTGATGAACGTCATCTCCGTGGGACTCTCCCAAAATTCACGCGGGGAAGGAGAGAAACTCGGCGCCCGGGGGATTTTTGGGTTGCTGAATTCAAATATGGCATCCCCGAACACCCCCCGGACACCTGGTGCGCCGGAACCTGGACGTGGACGTCATCCCCGAGAGTTTTCCTGACAAGATCGCAAAAAACAAACCGAAAATCGTTGTGTGGGCGTTTTTTGGGGCGCTGAATCCAAATTTCACGTCGAAAACGACCCCCCGAAGACCTGGTGCACCGGAACCTGGACGCGGACGTCATCTCCGAGGGTTTTCCAGACACGATCGCTAAAGACAAACCGAAAATCGTTATGGGGGTTTTTTTGGGGCGCGGATTCCAAATTTCACATAGAAAACGTCCCCCCGAACACCTGGTGCACCGAAACCTGGGGCTGACACCTGGAGATGACGTTCAGGCCATGGCTTCGGCGCACCAGGTGTTGGGGGGGGGGGGGGGTCGTTTTCGATGTGAAATTTGGAATCCGCGCCCCAAAAAACCCCCCATAACGATTTTCGGTTTGTCTTTAGCGATCGTGTCTGGAAAACCCTCGGAGATGACGTCCGCGTCTAGGTTCCGGTGCACCAGGTGTTCGGGGGATCGTTTTCGACGTGAAATTTGGAGCCAGCGCCCCAAAAAACGCCCACACAACGATTTTCGGTTTGTTTTTTGCGATCTTGTCAGGAAAACTCTCGGGGATGACGTCCACGTTCAGGTTCCGGCGCACCAGGTGTCCGGGAGGTGTTCGCCGATGCCATATTTGAATTCAGCAACCCAATGAGATGACGTTCATCAGCGATCCTGAGCTCCAGGTCGGCTGTGGGTCAATTTGAACATCATAATCGTGATCAGCGACCTCGAAAACCCCCGAGAACCCGGTTTGAGCCAATTCTGAGTCATATTAACAAAGTAATTGAATTTTCTTAAAGCGACTTCAAAAAATGCATTTTCGGCTGCAGCAATGCAGTTTCCGGTTCGTCTAAGATACAAAGTAGATACATTTTTTACAAATAATTTTTGGAAGCGAATGCAAAAAACCGCATTCCGTTCCGTTTTAGTGCAAAAAATTCCGAGGTTGAGTGCTTCATTGCCTCGACTATTAATTGATTTAAAAATTGCCTGGTTACGAGTAATTCTACTTTTATTACCCGAAAGAAAACTCATCACAGAATACCATAAGAGTAATGGGTGGTAATAATAGGTGAATATGCATAAGTTTTTTAAATAAATTTAAATTTTATTGATGGTTACAATTAGTGACTAAAACCAGTTCAAATGTTTTAGATTCAGGTTTTGTGATGCTACAAGGAACCACTTACTGGACCGACTTGTTTGTCAGGCATTTTCTATTCCACAATGACTCCACCATTGACTGTGATGATCTGTTATTTTTTGTAAGAAAAAAACATGTTAAAGGATCTCCTAGATATTTACCCAAATTTGAGGTAGGCGAATTTTAACAACCGTGTTTTGGAGACAGTACCCAAAAATTCTATATGATAAAGGTAGTTTCTTTTGTAAGATAAACTTAGATTATAAAAGGTTCTACAGGTATATACAGAATGTTTGTGACGAGTGATATTTTGATGGGAGTGTTGTGTATCCCTCATGGAATTTTTAGCAAAAAAACTGCTGCTTATTTTCTAGCTGGATCTAACAGCTTGAACATTTAACCGACCGTCCGCAATAATTTTTTTATATCTTTTCATCTCCTTTAAAAATATTATAATTGACTTCTAGTAGGTACTAAATTATTTTATTATATATATGTTTGAAAAAAATCTTTAAGAATATAAAGATACCACAATCCATGAAAATCACGTGTACACCAGGCATTATTTATCATAAACAATATCAATTTTATTACTATTGTATTTATTTGAGCTTACTAAATCCATAATAGAGGAGGTGAGAGTATGGAAGACTTTTTAGGTTTTGATGTTGTGATAGTGTTGACTAACAGCAAAGGTCAATGTTTAACATTGTACATTAAAATGACGTATATAATATGTTTATTTCGAAATAGTGAAAAAATTTAAAGCACATGTGTAAGCCCCATTAGAGGCCTTCACCCGTTGTGCAAAATATAGCTAGATAACTTTTGCTGCACTCTGGATTTCTGCGAACTAACTTGTTCACCCAAAAAGTTCTTTTTTACTTCCAATTCGTATACCCCTAGTTAAAATTACAGGAATATCGATCATTAATACGTTTTTATGTGACAACAAATTGCAACTTTGGCTGCCTTTGCACGAAATGTCATAAAAATTATCATTGTGGAAACTATGTCGCGTGATCATGGGATCCGATTTTGTGTTTGATTGAAGCTAATGTCATAAAATCAAATTGATATCCTGGGGCAGAGAAGGATGTTTTCCTCTGGCAATTATACTTTCTCAAAAATAACAATGTCCAGCTTGTTTTAGTTGTTTTACCGAACGAAAGTGTCATTTTGCATAAACAAGTGTCAGTTGTCACGCACGTAAGAGAAGAGTAGATAGTGACACTACAAATTTTATGACATTTGGTATCATGGCAATAAAAGATGCGATTTAACATCACGTTAAAGTGCACATTTACTATGAATCTACCCTAATCTTCCCTATAAATTTTATTAAAACAATATCAAAACATTGTCTAAAAAAACTACAACGAAGTTTATATAAAAATACCTCATTGTACTTAACAAAGATCATAAATTTTTAGTGCAGCAGTAAAGTAATAAATTTAATAAAATTTTCTAAATAAGAAAGTATTTGTAAAAGATTACGTTTTAATCCACATTTGTGTCTCTTTTCTAAGTGTAAACATAATAAATTTTGGATTTCACATTTCAACCAATAGCGACAAGTTATTTACATATATTTAAACATTTTTATACATAAAGTGTATTTTATTACTTGGGTTTAAATAATATATAAATGGTAAAACTTAATTGAAACTTATTTTGAATTGGCAACCAATAGAAATTAATGGTTTGCTCAGGTTTCTGTAAACAAAGGGTAAAACGTAATAATTGTAACCCCCTTCTAAATTTAGAATAATTTATTGTCAATTAATTAACAAGCTATTCTAATTTTGGATCAATTAATTTTTTTATTACTTATTCCAAATTTAGAATAAGTTGTTGCCAATTGACTAATTGACAACAAAAAGTTACTGTTTATTGACATAACCATATTCAAGCTGCAATCAGTGCAATCAGCAATTTTTAACGAGGAAGAAAGGCTCACTAGACGACAAAATTGACAAAGATGCGAAATAATACGATAATGAAGACAAAGACGAAACGAAAACATTCCCCGTTACAGTAGTTAGCAAATCGACTAAAGAGGACGCCACGTTCTTAATTTGAATCGCCGGTGCTGATGTATAAACATTTCTATAGATTGATCCTGTAAAGTTTAAGTAGAGAACAAAATTATATTGAATTGATGTAGCCTTTACTTGATGAAGATCCATTATTAAAATATTTAAAAATAAAAACAATTTTCGAAAAATGACTGAAAGATCGATAAATATATTTTTTAAACAAATATATCTGAGAACCAATTTGGCTTTACTAATCATTAACGGTCTAGCCGTTTTTATCGATCTTGCGAAGGCTTTTGACACCATGCTCCATGAAAAGCTTCTTGTATTATTATCACACCATGGAGTTCGGGGTGTGGTAATGAAAGCCTCCGCAAGCTACCTGGCTGAGAGAGACCAATTCTTGAAACTGTAAATACCACCATCAGGGAACAAAAGAAAAAGTAATAATAGTTTTAAAGTAGTACGCAATTAGTTAGACGCCTTCAAATTATGTTTAAATTATTTCAAAATAAACTACATACCATGTTCGTGAACCAGTGTAAAGAGACTTAATTATAATATAATTGACCTTGATGAAGATCAGAACGAGATTGTGGACCCATCTGAATCTTTATCATAATAATAGCATGTAGGTACACCAATTTTTCTCTTTTCATTTTAGACTGAGGTAGATGTTTTTCGCAAAGACAGCAAGAAACTTCCGATTGGAGATCCCGACATAGATTGGGAGGAAACAGTATATCTGAATTTGATCATTCACCAATTTGAATATACTCTTACCTTGGCAATCTGCACGCGCACAAGTCCAAAAGAACTTCAAGTTCTTAAAAGGCATTCACAGGTAAATGCATAAGTCATGCAAACCTTTTTTTTCACCTTCTAGGTCCAAAGATTTATTATACTTATTGTAAATGCTAAAAATATTGATAAAACATCATAAACAATGCGTTTCCGTGTGTTACATAAGTATCTGCTTATAATTCTCCCTGATAAACCTTTCCAGTGATTGAATTATTACCGGAACATTTCGGGGTGAACAAATATTTTTAAAACTATCCCGAGTCACAGACGAGGGATAGTTTTCTTAAAATATTCGTGGACGTGGAAAAATATCCAGTTATCAATTAATTTAATCACTATAATTATACATTCAACACATTTAAAAATTATGGATTTAGTTTAATGTTTTCATTGTTTATTATTGTTGGAAGGTTGTTCTTAGAACAACAATTTCCAAGTGAATTTGTAGTCTCTACGTACTTAAAAAAGTCTAGAAAAATACATTCTACCAACTTTAGTTGCATAAAATAGTTAGAAATGTCCGTTTTATTGTTTTTGATTGAATTTTAACTTACTGTTTGTGGGGTGACATAGGAGTGACTCAGTATTTCCGAACAAATTTGCAGTCTTTGTGTATTTACAGAAAATTAAAAAAAATATATGTTTTATTAGCTTTAGCTGTATAAAACAGTTACAAATTGTTTATAAAATCTCTATTTGCTTTTTTTTTCTACATTTGATTTGGCGAAACGCGGCTTTTTTAAAATATTTTAAGTAAATACGCCGTTTCTACTTATATAACTACAAAAGGTTAAAAAAAGCAGGTTCTATCATTTTTAGTTGCATGGGACAGTTACAAATTATTTATGTGTGTAATAAAATAAACTCGAAAAATATATGAAAATATTCGTGCTTTAATCTAAAAGAAAAGAAGTAGATATTAAAGATAAAACGTCAGATTCAAAAGCTTGTGTCGCTATTTTGATACAAAAATTTCCAAGGGGACATCCAAAGTACCCCAGTCCACTTTTTAAAATGGTAGCAAATTTTTACATAGTCTTATTGTTTTTACTGAAAAAATGTTAAAAAACTTTTAGGAAAGCAAAATGGTTTTATTTTAAAAAAATCAATAAAACTGTCCTGTTTTAAAGCAGCAGTTTCCAACATTTTTTTATGGCATACTACCAAAAAGTTTCGTAATTTTAGATACCACCTACTTGGAATACTTATCTAGGTCATTCTAGGTAATTCTCCGCAAAAATTCAACTTTTTCGCAAATTTCGAAATATGTTTTTCTTTACCAAAATATTGTAATCTTACTATTAAAAATCCTGAACTTGGCATGGGCCCTGTAAGTAACAATAGAGATATACAACTTTAAAATTTTACCAGCCGCCACTGGAAGCTTCATTGAAAATATTGCCAAGCAAATCTAGAAAAGTGATCCGTGAAAATGCGTACTATTTAAAGTTTATAAAATGGCAAGCAGATAAAAGGTGCAGTTCTTTCTCAGAGACAGCGTTGATAGCATATTTCTCAGAACTGACGCAACAAGTAAAGCCATCGACGTTGTGGGCACAGTACTCGTATTTACAGATGAACAACAATGTAGAGATTTCGAAATATTTTAAATTTATTTCATATCTAAAGCAAAATTCAAAAGCAGACAAATCTAAGAAATCGAAGATTGATATTCTTTTTAGACAAGAGAAAAAATTGTTTCCTACGGAAAAAAGAATTTTTCTCATGGTAACAAATGATACATTTTTGCAGCTGTGAAGAGGGGAAGTAGTCAAATTTCTTCCCGTCGTAGATTTTTTTTTATTATACCTAGTTTTGTTACATGCATTAATAAAGTTATTAGTGAGAAGATTGTGCTTGAATATTTTCACATAACCTATTAATATATGGTTTAGTGTTAAGTAGATATAGCAGAAGATCGGGTTCTAAATTAAGTCTAGCGTACCACCGTGCACCGGGAATAATTGCATATATCACCGGTGGTACAGTACATGTACCACAGATTGGGAACCGCTGCTTTAAAGTGTGTATGGAAACAGAGATGGGGCTAGCCAGGATAATGCTCTTAAAAACATTAGATTTAGCTCGATAATAAAGCGTGACGAAACAACGGCCTGGTTATTGCACAGGGTCTTAAAACTTAAAATTATTTTCACAGTATAACACATTGTTGCATTTTGTCAACAAGAAATAAAGTGGGACCCAAGCAAAAATAACCATTTATACTTGGACAAAACATAACTTTTCTATTTTTCACCTCTTTGCAGAAAGTTTATGCATCTCCAAGCAGACGAAGAATGGACACAAAAGGAGATGTAGAGGAAATCACTTATCCACACATTTGTTTTATGGTTGACAATTTTGATGAGGTATTTCAAGATATTCTCGTTAGAGATGGCGAAATGGTGTGCGTTGAGCTGGTGGCTGCAGATAAAGTGGGAACTGTACAAGGCGTTATTTTTTTAGGGTCAATTAGATATGATGCTTTAAAGAAAGTGTACGATGCTAGGGTAAGTAGATGCGTAGCTATCATTTTCTTTGGTAGAAGGCATAGTTAAGATTTGACTATATTTTATGTACACTGAAGTACAAAAAAGTGACGAGCCCAAAATATTTAACAGCTATGAACTTAATAACATTTCAATGGGTTGTTGGATTTTGTTCAACATTGTATTGATGTGTAACAATGTTATTCACAATAATTTTGTGCTACAAATGCGAACTTCGAGTTATTGCCGTTTAATATACAGGGTCAAGACATGTATTTTCTTCTTATTTAGACAGCCTGCAGAATGACTTACCTGCAATATTAGATTTATGTAGACATTATTTTGTAGCCTATTTTGTAGGTCCTTACAAATCTTTTTGTTTTTTGATTCACTGTTGTATCTCTTATTTTATAGAAAATACAGTCATATTAGTAAAGAAAGGTTTTTAGGGATAGATGACACTATTCACTGCACCTAATAAAAAATAATTACAAAATCAGTGACTTGAAATCTGAAATGTGTCATTGTACAGCTCATTTAAGTCAATCTACGAATTTTCTCGATTTCATGGAAAATTACTTACTTTCTTTTTATGCAATTCAACGCCAGAATATTGCTCGTAATGTAAGTCAATTTTTGAACGAGTTGAGCACACACAAGTTCAAAAAAATCTTCTATCCTTTGACACCAAAAAGTCCTCCGGTCTGGATGACATACCAATTGTTCTAAAAAATTGCGCTCAAAAACTTGCACCCATTTTAACTCGTCTTTTCCAGATCTCCTATGACAAGGGTATCTTCCCAGATAGCTGGAAGACTGCTCGTATGCAGCCTGTCCCGAAGAAAGATTTCAATTCCATTACATCCAATTATAGACCTATCTCTCTTCTCTCTGATGTCAGCAAAGTTACGGAGAAAATCGTCAACTTCTAAATTCTAAAATATATAGAAAAACACAAAATCATCCATGACGGATAGTACGGATTTCGTCATCAAAGACCCACAGTTGATCTTCTTACTTTTATCACACATAACTGGAACAAGTCTCTTGAATTTCATGGCAAATCCCAGATTGCTGCCCTTGACATTTCCAAGGCCTTTGACCAAGCATGGCATGCCGCAGTTCTCAACAAACTACCTTATTTTTACGGTCTTCCTACCAAACTATGTATCTGGATCGGTGGCTTTCCCTCTAATCGGCGCATATCTGTCATAGTGTCATATTCTTCATATTAATGACCTGCTTTTTTCAACTACCAATCCCATCCATAGCTATGCTGACGATAGTACTCTCCAACATTAATTTTTCCAGACAAGGCTCGAATTAAGAGCTGGATAATAGACACAGATCTATGCCCCTATCCCTTTCCCAAAATCTCCAATTAATTTTAGATTGTGGTGCCAAGAACCTTGTTAAGTTCAACGCCTCCAAAACCCGGTCTTGCTTCCTGTCACGCAAAAAATCCTGCACCACTTACCCCATCCACATGAATGGCCAAGCCCTACAGAACAATGAAACGTCTTGTTGGCATTGCTTTCGAACATAATCTCAGCTGGCACAAACACATCACTTCAATAGCCACATCAACAGCTAAAAAGCTTGGTTTTCTCTTTCGAGCCTGAAAATACTTCTCCCCTTTCAACTTACACAATCTCTATTTTTTCCAAATAAGACCTAGGTAACCTTCCCACATCTGGGGATCGGCATTACCTTCGACACTTAACATCCTTGATTGTCTTCAAAACAGAGCCGTTTCACTTATCAATGACCCAGTTCTCATAAGAAAACTCCCTTCTTGTGCTCATCGCCATGCTGTCGGGGATTTATCCCTTTTCTACCTATACTTCAACGAATTTTGCACTAATAAATTAGCCGCTATAATTACTCCCTTGACTGTTCCTAACAGAACAACAAGAAGCGCGTTATGTATGCATCCCTTTACAGTCCAGCTACAAAAGTCTAGAACATTCCACTTCTCTCGCTCAACTTATGGTCTCCAGATTATGGACAAATTGCCTGCAGTTGTTTTCCCTTCCTCTCCCAACCTCCAATCTTTTAAATCACGTGTCAATAAATTACATTTCCCTTTTCTTCAGAAGCCCACGGTACGTTAGTACTTAGGCTAGAAGTCTGCGTGGGCCGTTTCAGATAAAAAAAAATGAATCGTTTACTTTGGCTACATTTAAATCCGATAGAACATTTGAGGGACCGGCTTGGTAAACGTGTACGAAACATTCCGCGTTCACTCCAATATCTACGGAATCTTGGGGCAGCCCTTGTTGAAGAATCGAATAATATTCTTCAAGGCTCAATCGTACGGTTGATACCAATGAGAAAGAAGCAATTATTCCTCATTGATTGATACAAAGTATGCCACAGCTGCAGCATTTAGAAAATGTGATAAAAAATATGCAAAGTTAAAACTAGTAGGTAGAAGGAAAAAATTCGTTTGAATTAAATTCCTAAATTCACTCGAGACGTGCTGATGCAAAAATTAATTAAAACAAAAATTATCAATAATTGGAAGAATTATTATTAATAAGAGCTTTTTAAACTACTGAATAAAGAACGCTTTTTTAAATTCTAGTAGGGTTTTTAATAAGTCTCTTAAAAATATTCTCAACAAAATTAAGTAACAGTTTCTAGTCGAGGCGCTGACTGCAGGTGAGTCTACAAAAATTTGGGACTCATATTGTGTCCGCCGAATAGATAGGTTAAATTTTTTAAGGGATGTTTTATTAAACTGATCGAAATAAGTTAAGGATATTGCGGTTTCTTTGAGAAAAAAATATCCCAAAACTACTGTAACTTTTTATCCCCACCATATCCCCATCCTTCTTTCTCCCATTCGCATAATTTTCTTAGGTATATGTTGGCGGGTGGCGATAGAATGATTCCATGAATTAATAGTTATTTGCTTAATCTGAGTATACAACCATTATAAATCACGCAAGAGTACTGCACGCAGATATTTTTAGCCACAATTCCACACACTAAATGAAAAAAATGGTATCCTAGGTATAATTTTTTAACAGTAGTAAGCAGACAAGATTGGGTATAAAAATTACGGTCCTTCAGTTTGCTGAGAATATTAGGTATTGAAACAATAGCTTGTACTCGCGGTTTCGCAAAAATCTTTTTAATATTACTTCAAAAGAAAATTTTGAAAAATTGTTAGGTATTCAGGAAGTAACAACATGTAAAAATGATTCAGTTTGGTGAACTAATTATTTCAAGAAATTATTTAACATTTAGTCATTCTAAAGATAATAAAGCTACCAAATTACACTAAGACGTAAATAAAAAAAATGGATCGAAGTTGATTATTTTGAGAGCCTAAAAAATTGTTAGTTTAAAACATTTGTGTGTAATAAATAATAAAGTAACTTGCTTGTTAAAGCGATAGTTCTAAGGAATAAAGAAAATATACAATTTTTAGTTATTCCGCAATAATTTTTGTAGTAATGCAGAAACTACTACTGTTAAGATGTTTTTTGTGAATAATAAGAATATGGTTTCGTCATCAGCAATAGTGAGGTCGCCGCCCGGTTTAATTCCGGCTTCAGACAAAATCCTAGACCAACTTCACATAGAACATTTTCTCAGCTGGGATTAGGTTGTCATTCTACACTAACGAGCTAAAAAACAGAGCCATTTCAAAATTTGTTAAAATTTTAGTGCCTTTGTCAACTTGACATTACAAGCTACTGTTTTCAGTTTTAATAATAGCACAATGAAATGGTAGAGTTCCATTAAACATTTTGTGCAAGCAGCCATTTTTTTTTGGGATGTGTAAAGGGGTGAGTGTAAATCTCAGTTTTCGGGATTGCAACCCCCTCCATTTGGCCGCCATATTGAAAAGAATGGTGCAATTCGTTTTTTGGCGATATCTCTGTAACCGGAAGTCCTACAAAAATTGTTTATATAGTTTTTTTTTGTAGCACATTATATAGTCTACAACTTTTATTTTAAACTTTTTTACGTAGTATTGTTAATAAAAATGTTATAAGCTGGAAAAGCTAAAAATTAAGGTAAATACATCTTTGAGGCGATATAAATTTTTATTTTTATGCAAAAACACATAAGTGCTTTTTTTTATAGAGCATTCTCTGACAATTGATTTAACCTGTCCATTTTTTTAATTTTTATTTTAAAGGGTTTTACAGGGTCGCATAGAAAGGGAAGCGAACGGTAAGTGAAGCGTCTACATAATATGACAACAATATCAGTATCTTCATTTTCATTAATATATTTTTTTTAACATTTTAACCTATCCCAAGTTATACTACAATTCAAATCACCCCTCAGGTAGAGATTCTAGGTGCATATGTTTAGGGGGTTTTCACCGAGACCCTAATTTGCAAAGTTTATTTTGCTATCTGTTCATATTTTATGATGGGCCTGTACTTTGAAACGTGCCCCTATACATTTTTTTTTCGTAATGCGATACATCTGCGGCGTACAACATGGGGAAATAGAAGTTTATCTGAAGCCTTAATAAAAACCCTCAATTATCTTCCGGATTTAAATTATTTCAGCATGAAAAAGTCGACCCTGCTGTACTTGTGTCATCGGAAAACGATTTTTATTGCCTTATACGACAAGCATGAAAAACCGATTGATGGTCTTCGGTACAGACGATTTTCCAAATCAATTATCAAGAGCAAATTTAATCTCATCGCTCCCGCCTACACAAGATGCTGCTCGCTTTTAAAGTTTAGCATCAACTGCAAATTTGGCTTGGAAGATCCGGAATCTTGGGGCTGGAAAACATCACGAATGTTTATTCCAGTACAAGGCACCCGCCGCTCCCGAGTCCCTGAATTTAATTTTCTGTAAATGTAAAGACAATTATTGTGGTGCAGCCTGTGGATGCCGCAAGGCAGGATTAAAGTGCTCAGCTGTCTGCCAAAATTGCTATAGAGAAATCTGTGAAAACGTGGTGGAACTAACAAAATCTCTGGAGGAAACGGACATCGACAGAGATTATCCTACACTAACGCCTTTTGGGACTGATTCCTCACCTCAACACATCACCGAAGAACCTTCATAAATAGTTGATAATTACTTGCAAACTGATCCCTCAAAGCGACAGCAAGTTATAGAGACAAGAGACGCTTATTATTATTAAACAAATACTCGTGGATTAGGTATACCTACTGGGGAAAACACCAAAAAATAAGCACCTCTAATCTCTACCTAAGGGGTGAAAAGAGTTCTTAAATTATAGTATAAATTGCGGTATGTTAAAATAAAAACAAAATATATAGTTTCAAAGGAACAATATATGAGAATATGAAGATATTGCTCGCGATACTGGAAATGTTGTGATATGTATGTATATATATATATATATATATATATATATATATATATATATATATATATATATATATATATATATATATATATATATACCCTTAAAAATATTGATATTGATAATTCTTTTCAATATGGCGGCCAAAAGGGGAGGGTTGCGATCCGGAAAACTGAGATTTACACTCACCAATGAACCCCTTACACATCCCAAAAATAAAATTGCTACCTACCCAAAATGTTTAATAAGCCCTTTCCTTTTCCGACCATTTAATTGGAGTATAAAACAGGGACATCGACAATAGAAAAAATGACAGTTTTCGCAAGCATGCTGTTTGGAAACTAAGGGCGGTTCTACGGAGGGGGGTATTACACACCCCACCCATCCAGAACCTGAACTTTCCATGTCATGGTAGGGACCGCGAACAAAGCAGTTTGTAAATAACTTAGCTGATTAACAAAAATAACCCCCCCCCCCCCCCAAATTTCAATTCATTACCGCCCTAGTTGGAAACAGACCGACGCCATAGGGAGAAGTCTGTTTTCTATAAGCAACATCCTTGAGAAAGTTCTTATAAGGTTTTTGAGCATTTGTCGATGTTTGAGGGTTATTCGTAAGAAGTTTTTTTGTTGTAAACTGTATTTTTTGTCGTTATATTTAATTATTTGATCAATTTATCACCGACATTACAACCAAAACGTGACATTTTTAAATTATTAAATTACTGACAACTTCAAAATTGAAACATTTTCATGGTGACAACGAACTGATAATCAACCTTGGACATTTGTTCTCGCTGTAATTTTTTCTGATCGGTTGTTTTTAATCGTGTGATTTTAAATTAAAGACTTTTATTGGATTTCAGGTCAATAAATTTTTTTTAGCGGAAACATATCGATAAAGTGTGATAATAATTGCACCTAGTTCGAACGACTGGTAATTCGACTTAGGTCAACTTGTTTTCACATATTCGACCGACATCGAAATGCAGTTTACACGTACGAATTGCAGTCGAACTACCTAGTCGTGCGACCTGGGTTGACTCATGGATTTATTATAATAAGGATTCGATATCCGTATACTGTGAGCGTATCGAACGTGAAGCCTTATATTTTGTTGTTTGTTTTTGTTTTTGTTATTCTCTTGGGGGAGCAGTTTACGAACTACGAACATAGACAAGACTACGAATTACTACGTAATTGAATCAAGAATGGTAGTAGAAAGAGATAAAGTAGCATTGGAGTGTTGGAGCTCAGAAGTGTTGCTGTCTGTTATGGTTGTTTAGGAAAACGGCTGAACCTCGGTCTGACCACTCGGGTCTTTGTCTAATGAACTAGAAAAGAAAAAGTGCGACGTATAGATTTATATAGATTTATAAATGACTCGGAGCGACTTTAAATAAACACCTTTAGAAATAACATAACCTATAAATAATAAAACCTTTTTAACTTAAATTTATTATTAGGTATTTAGCAGAAAAATAAAATATTTTAGGGCTTTTATTACTTTTAGTAAATCTTGTGATGCTTCTAACGTATTTTTTGTACAAAAATACAAGGTAAAATAAGATGTGGCCAATGTTTACAAATTGTGTTTACAGTGTCGTTTAGAATGGTTTGTTTTGGCTTCAAAGAATGTGAAATCATCCCGTATCCAGTCCTAATAAATCCATGGGTTATTGGGTTGACTCATGTAAACGCGTCATTAATGATTGAATTCGAGAAGCAAAGTAAATTTTAGGGTGGCCCTGTTCTTATAATTAAACGTATTTTGACCAAAGTCGTATAAAACAAACTTTACATTTTTAGCAATCTAGCTTAGGCACAAAAATGGCACAGCGAATGACGTTCGGATTATTTTCAACCACAGCAGCACAAAGATGTGAATTTGTTAGAATGAAAGGCCCTCAAGGGAAAGGTCATGCAGAAATGGCGGTAACTAAACCAAAGGGATCTGGTGTGGAAACGCCTACTTCAGAACCGGGATTTTGTGCTACAGACATGTGGGATTCTGACTGGGAGGTAAACAAAACAAGAAAAAAATAAATAGTACTTCCGAACTATGAAGGGTGGATTTTACAAGTATAATTTAAACTCCAATCTTCAGTTTAACTGCAAGACTCGCCAATTAAAGGCCCGCTTTCTGAAGATTAAACTTAAGATTGTGGTTTACCATAACTGGTAAAAGTGACCCTAAGCAAACCCACGTATAGAATAACAGGGTGTTAATGAAGAATGTGGCCAAACTTCAGGGTATGTATGATTCCTTCCTCAATTTTAAGACAAAAAGTTCATATAAACATAGGTACTAAACGACTTTGCTTTTAATACACAGGGTGTTGAATTTTATTTAAAAGGTTTTTCTGAATAACTAGCAAATTGTATTAGTGTTTTTGTTTCCATGGCTCTCTTACTTTTTTGTTATTTATTTCAACAAATTACACTAATAATTAATAAATAATGTTATGCATGACTTTACATTTTTTTCTTTTTATCGAAAAAGGCTAATCTGAGTGAAAAAATTCAAGAGATGATTTTTGTGTAGTTTTATTTGCTAAATCATAAATCCGATCGATTGAAAAAAAAGTGGCGCTTATATATTTTTTTAATTAAACCTCAGGCGTTACCCCTGTGCATGCCACTGGTAAAATGAGAAAAAAGATTGTTTGCTTAAAGGACTCCTCTTTATGCATTAAAAATTGTCACCAAGTTTCAACTTGATACTAATTTGCGTCTTCTAGATATTAAGGAAAAACTTTTTAAAAACATTTCAACACCTTGTGTATTAAAAACAAAGAGCTTAGAACCTATGTTGGCCACATACTTTATTAACACCCTGTATAAGCGATTTGGATTTCAATAAAACACAGCTGTCGGTTTCTTGACAGAATGGTGCATAGTTATGATTAAATTTTGGCGAAGCTTTACTAATAAGAATTTCTTTATGCATGGATATTTGTAGGTTCCTTTTTTAAGAAAAAAATATCCTATAAAATAATCACCAATTGGGAATACACGGGGGGTATAAGAACAGGGGGTAAAATGCTATTTAGAAAAATATTTTGCCCAACCTAGATAAATGACACATGAAATTAAATGGATCTTTAAGCAGAATAAGACATTATTTTCATTTTTAAGCTCCAATATAGCACTGGTACGGTGTTTTGAAAGCTCCACTCTATTTTGCTATATACCTACTTGCTTTAAAAATCAAAAAAATTGCTTTATAATTTATACCTTATATGTACCAAATAAATGGCTTTTAAGAAAGTTATTGTCTAGGTTACTTTCATTTATATATATATATATATATATATATATATATATATATATATATATATATATATATATATATATATATATATATATATATATATATATATATATATATATATAGCGAGATTTGAACCCGGGTTCCCGGTGACAACGCCGCCGTTCTAATCACGTAGCCCTAGAGACTTACAGCCAGATTTTCCAACGCTAGTCCGGTCTAATTTGACAACCAAAAGTTTTAAACTGACAAGTTTAAGAATAAGACAACTAAATTTTATACTATGAATTTATTTCTGAGCTTTTTCGCAAATTTATAAAGAAAAGGGCAATTTTAGTACGTACTTTCGACAATAATAGAACTAAATTCATGATAGCAACTTGTTCCAAGAAGAAAATAATTTGGAAACCAAGTAAATCGCTGAAATATCAGAATAATTCACACGTTTGTAAGACAGGATAGAAACCTGTCAAAACATAACTGATCAACTATAAGATCTTAATTTAAACCAGTACTAAATCTAAAACCTTCTTAGTGAATCTGAACGTTATATTTTAATCAGTAAAGCCGTCTTATTATGCGATTCGTACAGAAGTAGGTCGGGTGCAAAGACATTTAATGTAATCGATTCAAAAATTAAGCAATTTACTTTAAGGATTGGGCGAGATTTTAAATTCAGCACATTCCGCATTCGATTGCATCAGTTGTCTTTTATCATTTTTCTTACAAACGTATTAGAAAGAGAGAAAACACATTGAAGAAATTAATCGCTAAATTTAAAAACTCGCCCAATCGCTGTTCGTTTTGTCATTTTTTTTATTTTGTCAACAAGGCAGTTGTGAATTTGGGACCAATGAAAAACAACATTAGAAAAAATCAACACTTTGCACCCTTGATTTTTTAACGGGTTAGTTAATTAGGTTAGTAATATTATATTTTTTCATCAGATAATGATAAACTGATCGAAATAAGTAAAGAATATTGTGGTTTCTCTGACAAAAAAAGTTCAGGAAAAAAATTGACATTCGTCCATGTTCCCTTATTTCCAGAAATAAAACACATTTATTCAACTTAAAAATGTTTAGTATCAGAATTTAACAATATGATTTCTAATATGTAAAAAAACAGAAAATATTTTTGAAAATTGAAAAATCATTTATAATAGCGAGTAATTCCACCTTTGTTATCTATACCCGCTTGGACTCGTTGAGGCATACTTAGGATTAAGTGATTTAACTCATCTTGGTCCAACGCATCCCATAAATTTGGAAGAACTTACCTTACGCCACGAAGATGCGGTTGGCGACCAATTACTGCTCTTCCAAGCATGCTCCAAACATATTCAATACAGTTTAGATCTAGAGAGAGTGGAGGTAACGCCAGATGATTAATTTCATCCAATGCTAGCTGTTTTAAAACTACCCTGGCTCTATGTGGGCGAGCGTTATCATCTAGGAATCTGAAATTAGGCTCGAAATTCCAATGGTAATCATTTACTATGTTGCTAACGAAGTCTCGGGCATAAATTTCTCCTGTCATTGTACGTGCACAAACATACAACTCCGTTTGGCCTCCGTAAAGAATTCCACTCCATACCATAGCACCGCCACGCCTGAACGGATATACTTTGACTTGGACATACGGATATACATACCGTTGGCACTAAAGCAGAGAAAGTAATTTTCACTGTGAGTGTTATTTATAGTTTTGGATAGTTCGGTCCTAGTACATATTAGAGCAAGTTGTAAATTTGTGGTATTTTACCATGAGATTTTCGATTTTTGCCATAGGCGGGAACCACAATGCACAGGCTCAGGTTCGAAAAATAAATAACATTAAAGCTGTAGCCAAATTTTGGTGGTGCGTTAATATTGCTGGTCAGTGTATTTTTTTCTAAATATTATCGTTTCCATTTCAAAGTTCTCAGCCGGCAAAGCAAAGGTCTTTCATGACTGGCGAGCGAAATGAGATCACTACACTAGGTTTGCCATAATAGTCGAAGTCCAAACTGGGACCATCTTGTTACGTTATGCAAACTGCCAGCAGAAAACATGACCTCAACGATGATAGGACCGTTTTTAAACGGTGTCGATAAATTCTATTTTTCTGACCTTGGTGTACTGTGCTCTTTTTCGTTATTTTTACCCCTTTGTGTGTATTATATAATTATGTTATACGCATAATACGAGATACATACACGGATATACTTGGACATATCGATCATTAACTTATGAAGTGGGCGGTCTCCAGACATGAACTGTACGTCTGTCATCACGGAGACAAAAGCGGTCTCATCTGTAAACAACACGGTCTTTCATTCGTCACGTCGGTTTACCCGTTCATTGCACCAAAGCAAAAGGCGTGCTCTGTGACCTGCAGTTAAAGGAGGACGCCTTATAGGCCTAAAGCAATGTAGACCTGTCTCATTTAAACAATTTCAGACAGTTCATGGGGTGATACGAACTCTGCTGGCAGCGAAAAGGTGCCGACTCAAAAAAGTTCAGTTTCTTGAAGGCTCCATCTTAGTTCCTCTGACTATTAACCTGTCTTCCCTGGCCTTCACTGACCTTGGCCCACCTTCTCTTGGCCGTTCCCTGACAGTTCCAGTCTCACTAAATCGGTCGTTCAGACGGGAAATCACACTTTGAGAAACAATAAACCGATTAACTACATCAATCTGTCGCGCACCTCCAAGTAGCAACCCAATGGCTTGATCTGCTTCGTCTACTTAGTTAAATGACGCTTATTCATATTGTGAAACATAGAATAATCACACTTATTACAGGAATCACTAAGCAACGGTGAAACAGAAATGGAGTCCATAGAAACGAAATTCCACATTATTTATTTTTATCAATCTTTGACACCATTTTAAATGTGCACACGACATGCACATTATTTTCTCCGAAAAGACGATTAGGGAACATGAACAAACCATTTTTTCTTTGGGGATTTTTTTTTCTCAGAGAAGCCACCATTGTAGGTATATGTAAAATTACACCAATGGATTCGATACAAGTGAATACAACCTCCCTTACTTGTGAAAAGAAACTTAAGGGTTTAAATAGTCCAATTTCTTGCAACCTTGACACTGCACTTTAAATGTTTTTTCGCAAAATATTGTTAGCTTCTTCAAAGAAAAACACTTAAACGCTTCTCCGAAACACAAAACAACACAATTCCACTTTCGAACAATGTTGCAAACGTCAACGAATTTTGTGAATGGTCGCTGGTGTCACTTTTCAATTAGTAGTGAAACTGGTAGTAAACCGTCAAATAGCGTTGCCACTTTTACTTAATAACTTAATAATTTATCACAGTGAGAAGGGAATAAAAGTTTATTCGGCTATTATGCATAAAATAAAACAAAACGTATTACTTTTTTACTTGCATACTAGTTTTATTAGATGAAGATATAGTCAAATAAATGTACTGTAATACTATATTACTTGTATCAGGACATTTTGTACCTACACTTTGGCAACCGTCTGTAGTTGCCCAGTCAATACAATTCACCAGTTTTTAGTGCAAATTCAATGACTGATTGCTTTGAATAGTAAATAACTTTGTATTTAGCTTTTTTAAAGTCTATGGAAATCACAATATCCTTAACTTATTTCGATCAGTTTATATCGAAACCGAGGACAGCGATAAGTATGTTAAAAATTAAAGTGATATTCTGTAAGAATAAAATTATTCCCAAGGTGTCAAATAATAATTTTTAGAGAAAAATATATTGAAAATGAAATATTTTAGTCGAATTAAAATGCTCCTGTTAAAATTACCTCATATATTTTTTAATATTTTAGGATGAACCAGAAGACTTTTACTTATATAGATCCCAAAGAAGACTGAGCGATCCTAGTGCTAACATAAATAACTTCGTAAGGGGTGGTTGGCGAACGAAACTGGACGTGAAAGCAAGGTCTGAAAGTGAGGGACTAGATAATTGGGACAATGGAGTTAGTGAAATTGAGGCTGGGGATCTAAGAGATGGTACGTAATTTATTTTCACTATCTGTATATCTGTACATAAAATAAATACATGAGCATTTCCTCGGAGTTTGGAGAGCTTAACAGGAACAAACACCGAAAGTACCTTTACCACATTGTTATCAATATAACATTGTTGTGATGTACTAAATAGTTCAAACATTGAACAAGTTATAATGAAGTTTGTTTACTGAAAATCTCTGAGCAAAAATAACTGTTTTCTGCTATTGGTACTACTGTTGATGAAAACAGGCTATTGGAACCCAGAAGCTGTAAAGGAGAATAAAAGAAAAATTCCGTTAACGACATATTTCTGAAAATTTATAGGAGTTCGTAATAAGGCGATAAACATGGAAGTAGAAGCAGGATATCAGTCGGCAAATATACTATCTTTAAATTTAATTTTACGTATTATACAGCGTCTCCTCATAAAGTCTGTAACGCAGAGAGAACATGTCGATCAAATTCTGAATTTCACATTATAAACTTTATGGGGAAAACTGTTTCCTGTTTATGTTAGCAAAAAAGCGGCTTAGTGGCTTAGTAAAATCTGTTTAGATGTGTAGTATGGAAAGTGGGTCCAAACGATTTTTGTAACTTAAGGAAAAATACGACCTCTTTCTTCAACAAGTAGAAAATCTTTGGACCTTCTTCATTAAAGGCCTAGATTTTTGGAACTCTAAATATTTTTACTTGTTGTAGGCCAGACTGGTCCTGCTTCTACCTCCAAAGCAACTTGCTGTGGCTGTTTTCAAAAGAGGAAACGTGGATCCATCATGCTTCTTGATATGTACTATCGGCCTCATTGCATAAACCCCTTAAAATGCGCCGTTAAAGCACCTTTGGGTCCTCCGGAAAATAAATGCTCATGCGCTCCAAACGTGACTAACCTCTTGAATCAATCCGAATATGAAGTTGGAAAAGAAAAAACAAAAAAGAACGTTAAGCAGCTAAAGGTGGTGAAAGAAGGAAAACCGAAAGCGAACAAGTATAATTCTGAATTTGAGTTTGCTGATGATGCAATAAGCTTGAATAGTGAACCTTTAGAAGATAGGCCTCCAAGCAGATCGTCTATAAAAAGCAATACTTCTATAGAAAAAAGTACAACTGAGAATCCTTACATGACAGTAAATGGTAAAGAGGAATTGCCGTGTGTACAGGAGATTAAGAAAATTCGCATATCCGACAATATATCTTCAAAGGAGTCCAATAAATGCCGAAATAGTAAGACTGATAAAGCCCATACAAATGAAGTCATTGATGTAAATAATTGTGTAAATAAACCTACTGATAATAAAAATACCAATACTAACAATGTTAATACAAATAAAATGAACAAGAACTTTGATGGCAATTACAATAGATTATCAATAAGAAATATTTCTAGTTATTGTACTTTGCCTAAGAACTTAAAAAAGTGTATTATCAGAGGCAATCAAAGGAGTTTTCTGCAGAAAAATATAATGCCTCCCAAGAGAGTCACACCAGACGGGACTAGTATTTACTATTGGTGTGATTTAAATAAAAAACATTTACACGGTAAGGGAAATAAACACATACATATTAAAACGTTATAAATATTTTTAAATTAGGCGCTTACATAGATTTGTTTTGTCATAAATAACCTATCATTCCTAAACTTTCCGTAGGTAAATGTGCAACATTGCTATTTCTCTCTGCAAATAATAAGTTGTCTCAAACTCCTTGTAACATTCTAAAGAAAAAGAAATCTTTTTGAAGTAATTGTGATATAGTATTTATACTATACCCTATATATGGTTGTTAAGGATTGGGTTTTGTTTAATAAACAGTTCTGAAGTAATGACTAAAGAGTAATTTGTGTTTTAATAATTACATTTTCAGTTTGGAAATTACTTTAAAAATATTTATTGGAAGAATGTTTACCACTGCTCCTGTATCAATTTTAAATTTAATATTTTTATTATTTATTTCTAAATTAGTAAACCATTCAGACTTAGTTATTGAATTAACATAGTTAATAGACCCAAAATATGTGAAATTATCAACTTCCGAAGATGTTGGTACACCTTCTGCTTGATCTGATATAGCGTGAACCTTATTGTCCCTATTTTTTTTAAAACGCCTAGCTGCAAACCCATTTGCAAATTCTCAAAAATCACCTAGTGGTAATCTAAAACCAATATTTGTTGACTTTAGTAATTAACTAAAATTATAGCTCATATATTTTTGCAGAGTTGGGTGATGGCGCATATAATCCTCTCTGGACCATGAGGGGATTCACGCAAACGTTTCATTTTTGGAAAGAAAACAAAAGGGCACAGTCCGTACCACTTAATGCCTTTCTAACATACGTTACCCTTCCTTGGTGGAGTATAGCAAAAGGTAAGGCTACTGTTGTATTGTAATCATATACGTATTACTACTATATTGTTAGCATAGGTACCCGTTGTTAAAATTTGAAGCAATGATAAAATCTTCTTTTCTTTGGTTTTGTACCACGTGATGTATCAGCACTTCCTCACTTTTGACGGAACTGTCACTGTCAGTTCTGACAGCAGTTTAAAATGTGAGCTTGTCGGTTTCCTTTTCGTCTTTTTACCTTTCAAAAGTAAAGATTAATGTGTTTTTATTTGTGAAAAATGGACTAAAAGTTAATTATTATCCTATTTACGATAACGACATAGCTAATGTACCGATAATACCAGTTTTAAGCAGCAAGAAGTGAAAAAACTACTTGTAGATTCTTCACAAGAATGTAAACTGAAGAGTAAATACATCATTTTTAATTTTTAATTTGAGATTTTGGGGCAAATCGGGGAAGAACATTATGTAAATAAAGCGAGGCATCCTTTGGAAATCTAAAAAGACACATTATTTAAGGGTCGAATTAAAACTCAAAATACGTAAGTATAATTTATTGTAGTCATTAATTTTTATATAATACCTACACTATAATTAGAATCAAAATCTTCTTAAATAATTAATACCTACCTATGCAAAATCACTTTGTCTTTCTGAACTGACATTCGACATGCGAAACAAGATCTCATTTTCTATCTAAAATATTATTAACTCTGTTTCGATATTGTACTTTAAAGTATATAATAATTTATGCTTACTGGTTTTTCTGGTATTTTATTATAAATTAAAATAAATATTCACAAAATAGGGCTACGGCGAAATCGAAGGCTTGTCAGATTCAAATTTGAACTTTTGAATATGACAGGCGCGAGCGGCCATGTCGTCATATTTGGTGTTTTGATTAGCGGACGGTACCTAGTATTGAGTTCACTGGCTGGGCAAATCACGTGGTTATTTATGAGGGATGGTCAGTACATCACGTGATTGGTTAGCCATTGTTTCCAAAGGCTACGTCTTTGCTTCAACATTTTTTCGTCGTTCGCTATATAGGTAGTAGTAATACGTATATGATTGTAATGCACATAAACATCTTCCATTCATTCACTAATGCATACTATTCATCGTCGTCTAAGTATAACTCAAATTTTCTCCAACAGATAAATTTGGGCATTCTCATTGACATTGAGAGTCAAGTAATCATCATAAATGCATTACCATGTCAAGTAATTCGAAGCCAGTCTGAGACACCCTTTAGTCATTTATGTTTCTAGCTAAGCTCATAATTATTAATAAAGCAAAGTTGAATCTCATGAGGAGGAAACAAATCTTCACATTATTTATGTTATGAATACACTAACTCACTTGAGTCACAAACCGTGTGGAGAACACTGATCCTCATAGATTATCAAACAACCCTTTATGCAGTTCTACCACACATGAAAACTTTTTTTAGTACTTGATACGCGTCTTGCTATCCATGTTAGCATTATCGCTTATCAGGAAATGATTACTTTAATGAAACTTATTTTAATTGAATCGGAATATAATTTTTTTCCAGATATCCTTGATCACAGAGAAGGACCCATTTTGACGTTTTAATAAGGCCTATAGAAGCAACAAAGAAACGTATCTGGAATCGAGATCATCGGTGTTGTGTTGTGACTCCACTTCTGCCGTTGTTAGGTTACCTCAAACACTTACCCTTACAACTTTTTCTTGGATCACAATTTATTATTTATTGTATTTATAATTTATTTATATTTGAAATAAAAAAACAATTTCTTGAAACAAACGTTTTCTTTTATTGGGCCGGTCGTCACTTCTTATGACAGCAGACAACCCCAACATATTTTTAGAAGAAAATATTATTGGGTTTATGAAAATTGACTTTAAAGTAAGAAATACGTGTAGTAATGTTAGGGTGGAGATTAGTTATAAAAAGAATAAATTTGGCATATCGCAGACTATCACAATTGTCCCCAGAATAACTAACAGACCTCAAATAACTGGTAACGGCTGAACAAGACGTACAACTATTGACAAGTCAAACTTTTAGAAATGCATTGCGCTTCCATTTAGATCTGAAAGCTTAAATTAGCCACTGTCTGCATCTCTAGTGTGAAAGTAGAATTTTTTTTAAACTGATCGAAATAAGGATGTTGTGTTTTCTCTGAGGAAAAATATCCCAAAAGAAAAAATGGCTTTTGTATGTTCCCTAATCTTCTTTTCGGAAAAAATTTTATTTAGACGCATTTAAAATTGTACTAAAGTAAACTTATCGATAAAAATAAATAATGTGGAATTTTGTTTCTATGAACTCCATTTCTGTTTCACCGCCGCTTAGTGTAATAATTGTGATTATTCTATGTTTGACAATATCAATAGGCGTGATTACCGATTTAATGAAATTGGAACTGTTAGGGAAAGGCCAAGAGAAGGCAGGCCAAGGTTGGGTCTGATCCAGACTTATTGTCAAATGAAAATATAGCTGTTGTTAATTGCAGTATTAAAACACATCGTAACATTTTGATTCAACAATACAAATGCAAAAAAAACTTGTTCCTAATAGAAGGAGTCTCAGAAATAAAAATATAATTTCAACAACTAATTAATTTAACCCTTTAACGCTTTCTGGTATTACAGTCATACCAGCCAGAGGCAGGAATGTGCTAAACTAAAACTGATACCGGTAGAGCAAATAAGTGCAAGATAGTATTCCTTGAACACATCTCTATTATGCTCAAGGTCGCAGATATACCCTAGTTGAATAGCACGCGGACCCTGCGTTTAGTGGTATAAACAGTCATACCAAAAGTGCGTTGCGGTCCAGAATTTTGTTTATTTTCGTGCCAGTCAAATATTTGTGTGGAAAAGTTGGTGTTTGCTGCAAATGTATAAAAAATATGCAAGTACTTTAGTAGAAGATATGGTGAGTCCATAAGGGTAGTTTTTCTTTTATTTTACACTTTGTTTCTACAAAAATTTTGAAAAACAAAAAAAGATCTATTTTGAGGTTAAAGTAACCCAAATATTTTACATGCTCCATCTGGTTATTATTTTAGTTTTTCGGCACCTCTCTGATGAAAACTCATATTTCGAACATTTATCTTTCAGTATTACTAGCTTTTATGCCTATAGTACAGTGCGCTAGAAAAATTTTACAAGGCCAACATGTTAGTGCGGTAAAATGTGGTAGATACTATGATTCATAATAAATCCTATGTTATCATATTTAATTTTTCACTTGAAAATATTTTTAATTTAGCTGTTTTTATAAAATACTAAATATTACTAGAGTGAGATATACATAAATCAAGCCCATAAAATATACAGGGTCGCACGAAACTAAAAATAATTTTTCAATATCGTTGTAAATTACAAAAATAATTTCTTTTGGCAAAAAAATGTTTTGATTTTTATAAAATGGTAAAGCCTTTCCGCATCACTTCCGTCTGCAGAATCTCAAGAACTGCATCTATATGAGGTCAATTGTAAATAATATTACCATTGTATCAAAAGGTATTCTCGAGTATGTTTTTTCAGAGAGATGACGACAAGTGCAAATTACCTCTTACTGATGCCGAATTGGCTTTTGAGGCAGAACTGACAGCAGTTGCAGATGAATACAATATTAATGGTATTAATGGTGACAGATGCAGAAGATCAACTGCCTGATGACCCTGCAACTCCAAGCACAACAAGGTCATCTTTTGGGTTCGCAAGTTTTTCGGAATTAGTTACACCTTCCTCACCTGGATTCTCAACACCTGTTCTTCGTAAAAAAAGGACACAATTGTGTCCAGAGTCTCCATCTGCATTAGAACAGGAATTTTGGGATTATTAAACTCGGCCCTCCTTGCAGTGTTGGCTACTTAGACAAAATTGGACATTTGCCTCCGAAAACAACTGTGCGACGTTGTCAAGAATGCACCAAACGTGGAGTTTAAAAAAAGGAAGCAACGTCAAGTGTATTGACTCTCAGGTGGCATTATGTATAGAATGCTTTGTTCTCTACCATACAAGTTAATTTCTTATAGTTTCGACGTGTTATTCAAAAGTTTTTTTTTAATATATGTATTTTTTACATTAGTTTGTTTCTTTATACCTTAACAAAGTGTTTCAGGGATTGTAAATATCATGATATTTACTGAAAATATCAAAATATCGGATATTTACGATATATATCGGATATTTTCATATATATCGGATATTTTCATTTTTGTTAAAAATATTATTTTACTAGTAGGTAAAAGTTTTTGAAAAAAAAATAAAGCAAAGATAGAAACCTTATCTTTATTGATAAAAAACAACAAAATAGAATTTAAAAATGAAATTCATATTTTTTCTGACGAAAAAAACCAAGCCTAATACAAATAATTCTAGTCTTTACAAAAGCCGTGCTAGAGGCAAGTCATCCATATTGTCGGAATCGGAATCATCTAAGAGATCCCGCTCTGTCTCTTGCTACATTCTGCAGATTTCCTGATCCTGAGGCTTCACTGCACTGACTTCGATCCCAAACAAAATCTAAATTTGATGCTGTACTGGACATACTTTTATTCTGGTTAAAATATCGAAACATAAACGTTAATTTTCCAGCCTATTCATTCCCTAATTTATTTCGAAGTTTTGAGTGGACAAGACCGAATGTCGAAAATATTCTTTCTAGCCCAGCAGTAGCCGCTACGGCTGTTAGTAACATAAAATATTTTTCAGCGTCAATTATGTTGACGGATTTCCACCATGTCATAGGAGGAGTTGTTTTAAAGTGGTGCGCAAATAAATATGAAGGAAATAGTTTTGAAGCAGTGCTCATTGCCATTATTATTGGAACAAATCCTGGGTTAAATTTCTGTAGGTACTCAAAAGCAGCATGCTTTTCCTCATTATTTAAATTATTCCCTTGGAATCTGTGGTCGCACAAATTAGCCAAATAATGTGCAGCCGTTAGAGCCATTTCTTTACGTTTCTTAAATTGCCTAAACACATTTGCTGGTTGTCCATGCAAGTCATTTTCCAATTTTTTCCATATTTCTACTGCCACAGCTATAGTTGCTCCATCTCTCTGCATTCTATCAAGAGCTACTGCTATTGGTTTCATACGTCGTAAAAAATCCTTTGCATTAATTGTAATATTAATATCATTGACAATTCTGAAAATATCTTTGTCAATTAATTCCTTCTTGTCCTGACACAATTGAACTAGTATACCACGATTTTCTAGGTAAGACTCTATGGCACCAGAAGCAGTATTCCATCGAACTTGTTTTCCTTATACCTTATACCATGCAGCTGGTAAATGTGTATTTCGAAAATATTTAATGACTTTCACAATTTGCTCTAGTAAACCTGGTATTTGTATATCAGAAGCTAGTAGGTGTAATATATGCGCAGAGCATCCATACTGAATAATATTATTTGTCGGAGTTTCTTCTTCTAATAAACGTCTCATTTTCATCACGTTTCCAGTATTATCAGTAACAAAACTTGTCACTTTAGCTGCAAAGAACTCTTCGGTTTCTTTTATAGCCTCCATTGCTATTCTTTTCAGGTATTCGGCAGTATGTGCATTTCCAGATGTATCGATTGTTTTAACTAAAAAAGATTCCCCATATTCGCTGGTGACGGAACAATATACGATGGGTTCATTGTGTACATTGGACCAACCGTCCAAAGACATAGACAAATTTGCATTTTCTAACCTGTCTTTGGCGTATTTCATAACATTCTTGTAAACTTCTTCTAACAACTCATCTGCCAATTTTCTACTTGAGGGTGGTTTAAAACCTGACCTTAACATGCTGCACATGCTTTTAAATTCATGTATATTAAACTAGCTCACCATGGTCACGTCGCGCATTTCTAACCTAATGGATATTTAGTTGCTAATTAGTTACCCTAATCCCGATTTAGTTGCTATTCATCCCTCCAAGATACACGCGGTGAGCTAACTTAAATATTAATCTAGCAGACCAATTACTATAACTCGGGTTCTGATCAACTTATCGACTTTGTTCAGCCGCCATATTTAGTTGCTAATTAGTTGCTGGAAGATAGCATAGTTCATTTTACCCCCCCCCCCCCCCGTCAACCCTTAACTCCAGGATCGGCACCCCTAAAGGCATGAATTTCAATATGGCTCTGTAGGTAATTATAAATGGTTCTATATTTAGTTGCTAATTAGTTGCTGACGTTTTATGCTTTTTATTTTTTTCCCTCCCCATTATACCCGATAACTACGGTGGTGCTAGAATAATTGTTTGTCTATTCAACCCTTCCGCGCAACTTTTGATCAATGAGAGATATCGACTTCGTTCAACCGCCATATTTAGTTGCTAATTAGTTGCTGGAAGATAGCGTAGTTTATTTTACCCCCCGTCAACCCCTAACTCCAGGATCGAGACCCCTACAGGCATGAATTTCAATATGGCTCTGTAGGTAATTATAAATGGTTCTATATTTAGTTGCTAATTAGTTGCTGACGTTTTATGCTTTTTATTTTTTTTCCCTCCCCATTATACCCGATAACTGCTAGAATAATTGTTTGTCTATTCAACCCTTCCGCGCAACTTTTGATCAATGAGAGATATCGACTTCGTTCAACCGCCATATTTAGTTGCTAATTAGTTGCTGGAAGATAGCGTAGTTTATTTTACCCCCCGTCAACCCCTAACTCCAGGATCGGCACCCCTAAAGGGATGAATTTCAATATAGCTCTGTAGGTAATTATGAATGGTTCTATATTTAGTTGCTAATTAGTTGCTGACGTTTTATGATTTTTATTTTTTTTCCCTCCCCATTATACCCGAAAACTGCGGTGGTGCTAGAATAATTGTTTGTCTATTCAACCCTTCCGCGCAACTTTTGATCAATGAGATATATTGACTTCATTCAACCGCCATATTTAGTTGCTAATTAGTTGCTGGAAGATAGCGAAGTTTATTTTACCCCCCGTCAACCCCTAACTCCAGGATCGGCACCCCTAAAAGGATGAATTTCAATATGGCTCTGTAGGTAATTATAAATGGTTCTATATTTAGTTGCTAATTAGTTGCTGACGTTTTATGATTTTTATTTTTTTTCCCTCCCCATTATAACCGAAAACTACGATGGTGCTAAAATAACTGTTTGTCTATTCAACCCTTCCGCGCAACTTTTGATCTATGAGAGATATCGACTTCGTTCAACCGCCATATTTAGTTGCTAATTAGTTGCTGGAAGATAGCGTAGTTTATTTTACCCCCGGTCAACCCTTAACTCCAGGATCGGCACCCCTAAAGGCATCAATTTAAATATGGCTCTGTAGGTAATTATAAATGGTTCTATATTTAGTTGCCCGCGAGTGCGACTCTTCCCGTTCCCAGAATTCCCGGGACAGGTCGGCTCGTGCAGACAAGAGAGGCGCGGGCTTCTTACAAGCCATACGCCGCACACAGGGGCCATACATAGGAATTCTTGGCAAAAACCCCCTATGAAAAAAACTGGATTCTGTTAAAAAATTTACCTGGATGTGATAGCTGAATAACAGCAACTTACGACCCAGTACTTCTGCTTTTCAGAGGAAACGCTTATTGTGGCTTACAATCAGTCGAAATTTGATAGTTATTGCGGACTAAAAATCAAGATAAAATACCACGCTCTTTTAAATGAACTACATCTTCGCGCTAGCGAAAATTTTGAATGTGAAACATGGCATCAATACCATCAGGTTAGTAGTTAATCATTTTTGTATAAAGGTTGTAAGGTTGTTTTATTATTTGCAGTAATAGATTTTAAATTTTAATTACTAAAAACAAAGGAAAAATTTAATAGTTACATAGTTATAATTTTTGTTTGTATAGTTTTAAAAATATCAGGTCATATCATGCCTCTCATTTTTATTTTATATGTTGGGTAGACATTCAACTGGACGGGAAATAAAAAAAATCGTGCGCATGTTTGCGCCATTTTTAGTTATAATGCTTTAAATGTGAAGTAGTATGATAACAATGTTTATATTATTACACAAGTTTTATATACACAGGCTTTACATTTACTTCAGGATCTGGTTCCACGGGACTGTTTCTAAAAAGACGAACCTTATAAATGAGATTAAACAAAATGGACACCTTAAACTCGAAGATCAAGTTAAATATTTAATAAAAAATATCATAAACCTTACAAACTGTAAAGAAAATCTTATTCCTGATTGGTATAAGAAAATTTCGTTTTTCGTCGCAGATTTTAAGCAGAGATGGAAAAAGGCAAACAGAAAGATTCTTACATAACAACAGAGATTGGTTGGATACTTCCATTGAATTTCCTCGGCATGGCATATCTTCATGGAAACGAAAACCTGACCGTAAAAAAGTTGGTCGGCGATTCAAAGGTTTTGAAGTCGCTTCTGAAAGGAGAAAACGTAAGCCAACTAAGGCTCCAAATACTCCGCTAAACAATTAGCATATGCAGCACAAATGAAGTTGCGCTCAGAAATTGTTGAACATGCTTTATTACCAATAGATCAGCTGAGTGAAGAGGCTCAGGAAGCCACGAATAAAGATTTCAAAATATATAGGGAACGTTTCTCACGTAAAGTATCAAGATCTAAAACAAATCAAGATATTCTGAATTTACTTTTAGTTTCATCGGACCCTGTTATAACAAGTATGCGAAAAGTGTCTAAGAGAAAGGAAATGAGCTAGAAAATGATGTTTGGAATCTGCTGACACCTCCAAATAAAAGTTTTTTTTGTCAAATACTAAAGTTTCCTCTCCTATTGAAAGAGAGGAGTCTACAAGTTCATCAGACAGTGAATAGTTTTCTCAATTTTTAGATAATTGTTACAAAACTTGATTAGAAGGGTTTTTTAGTACAATTCTTACTTAGAAGTATGGTCCGTATAGTTTTTGCCAAGATTTCCATTTAAATAATTTTTGCCAAGAAAAGGTGTGTTTGGCCCCTGTGTGCGCCGTCTCTCATTGTTTACGCGGCGCGGGGATTTACCGTGTACACATACAGGCCTGCGACTGTCACGTCGCACGTTCTCAACTGTATATAGTTAAGACTGCGTAGCGCGCGCTCAGATGTTTTCACGCCACAAGTGTGGTCCAACCTCCCCGCACCGCCGCGGCGCCGGTGTTAGCAGCTAACAGGGCTCGTCAAGTAAACTGTGATTTCGCTTTTTTTTTTTCAATGCAGCTCCTTACACGTTTTGTTGTCTCTAGTCATTAGACTACCAACATCGCTGAACACACGTGTGATTTTCGCTTACTTGTTTCGTGAAGTTTTGTCGAATATTATTTATTATTTGATCTGAATAAGATCTGTACCTACAGTAATTACGTAATTACGTCAAATAAAGTCCGTATAACGCGATTTCATCCCTTATTTTGCAGAAAAGGGTGAGTTCCTCTACTCCGATTTCGCCCAAATTTCATCGGGGAATTCATCTTAGTACTATTCATGAGATCCCGCAATAAAATTTTGGTTATATTCATAAAACAAATTTTTATCCCCGAGAAACGAAATTACTTCCCCTCTTCTTTGAGGAAAAGGGTGAGTTCCTCTACTCGGATTTCGCTAAAAATGCATGTAGGAGTGTATCTTGGTGTTCTTTAAAAGATCCCGTAATAAAATTTTGGTTATATTCATAAAGGAAATTATGGCCGAATAACGCAATTTCATCCCTTATTTAGACGAAAAGGGTGAGTTCCTCTACTCCGATTTTGACCAAATTTCATCGGAAGTGTAAGATGTATAGAACTCGGTAGTATTTTTGTTTTACGTTTTAGTCTTTCCCCTTGAGCCTTCCTCCGATGTTGCGTACGTAGATCTCGGAGAGAATGGGGCAGGGGGGTTTAAGCATTTTTGTTTTACGTTTTTATAATTACCTACAGAGCCATATTTAAATTGATGCCTTTAGGGGTGCCGATCCTGGAGTTAAGGGTTGACCGGGGGTAAAATAAACTACGCTATCTTCCAGCAACTAATTAGCAACTAAATATGGCGGTTGAACGAAGTCGATATCTCTCATAGATCAAAAGTTGTGCGGAAGGGTTGAATAGACAAACAGTTATTTTAGCACCATCGTAGTTTTCGGTTATAATGGGGAGGGAAAAAAAATAAAAATCATAAAACGTCAGCAACTAATTAGCAACTAAATATAGAACCATTTATAATTACCTACAGAGCCATATTGAAATTCATCTCTGTAGGGGTGCCGATCCTGGAGTTAGGGGTTGACGGGGGGTAAAATAAACTACGCTATCTTCCAGCAACTAATTAGCAACTAAATATGGCGGTTGAATGAAGTCGATATCTCTCATTGATCAAAAGTTGCGCGGAAGGGTTGAATAGACAAACAATTATTCTAGCACCACCGCAGTTTTCGGGTATAATGGGGAGGAAAAAAAAAATAAAAATCATAAAACGTCAGCAACTAATTAGCAACTAAATATAGAACCATTTATAATTACCTACAGAGCCATATTGAAATTCATGCCTTTAGGGGTGCCGATCCTGGAGTTTCTAACAATTATTCTAGCACCACCGCAGTTTTCGGGTATAATGGGGAGGGAAAAAAAAATAAAAATCATAAAACGTCAGCAACTAATTAGCAACTAAATATAGAACCATTTATAATTACCTACAGAGCCATATTGAAATTCATGCCTTTAGGGGTGCCGATCCTGGAGTTAAGGGTTGACGGGGGGTAAAATAAACTACGCTATCTTCCAACAACTAATTAGCAACTAAATATGGCGGTTGAACGAAGTCGATATCTCTCATTGATCAAAAGTTGCGCGGAAGGGTTGAATAGACAAACAATTATTCTAGCACCACCACCGTAGTTATCGGGTATAATGGGGAGGGAAAAAAATAAAAAGCATAAAACGTCAGCAACTAATTAGCAACTAAATATAGAACCATTTATAATTACCTACAGAGCCATATTGAAATTCATGCCTTTAGGGGTGCCGATCCTGGAGTTAGGGGTTGACGGGGGGTAAAATAAACTACGCTATCTTCCAGCAACTAATTAGCAACTAAATATGGCGGTTGAACGAAGTCGATATCTCTCATTGATCAAAAGTTGCGCGGAAGGGTTGAATAGACAAACAATTATTCTAGCACCGCCGTAGTTATCGGGTATAATGGGGAGGGAAAAAAAATAATAAAAAGCATAAAACGTCAGCAACTAATTAGCAACTAAATATAGAACCATTTATAATTACCTACAGAGCCATATTGAAATTCATGCCTTTAGGGGTGCCGATCCTGGAGTTAGGGGTTGACGGGGGGTAAAATAAACTACGCTATCTTCCAGCAACTAATTAGCAACTAAATATGGCGGTTGAATGAAGTCGATATCTCTCATTGATCAAAAGTTGCGCGGAAGGGTTGAATAGACAAACAATTATTCTAGCACCACCGCAGTTTTCGGGTATAATGGGGAGGGAAAAAAAATAAAAATCATAAAACGTCAGCAACTAATTAGCAACTAAATATAGAACCATTTATAATTACCTACAGAGCCATATTGAAATTCATGCCTTTAGGGGTGCCGATCCTGGAGTTAAGGGTTGACGGGGGGGGGGGGGTAAAATAAACTATGCTATCTTCCAGCAACTAAGTAGCAACTAAATATGGCGGCTGAACAAAGTCGATAAGTTGATCAGAACCCGAGTTATAGTAATTGGTCTGCTAGATTAATATTTAAGTTAGCTCACCGCGTGTATCTTGGAGGGATGAATAGCAACTAAATCGGGATTAGCGTAACTAATTAGCAACTAATTAGCAACTAAATATCTATTAGGTTAGAAATGCGCGACGTGACCATGGTGAGCTAGCTTAATATACATTTTAAATTCGGGGTTATCAGCATGTGCAAAGGGGGTATTAGTAGCATAAAAATATTTTGCTATTTGCAGGTTAATTTCGTGGGCGTATTGGGAGGAAGTTGCTATGAAACTGCAGTCTCTCACGATTTTAAGACTAGCAGGAGCTGGGAGAGTCTTTTTTTTCTTGGCAGCTGGCAAGTTATCAGGTCCCGGAGGTGATGGTGTACCTAAAAAAGTACATTATTTTATTACTTACTTTATTACTTACCAAAATTAAATAAATTCAAATCCCAAACCCAACCCAAAAGTTCATTTTAAAATTTAAATTTTTGTTTTGTAGAATTTGACAAAATTGCAAAATGAAAATATAAAATTTATAAACTATGATTCATGTAGAATGAAATGAAAATGTATGACATAAAAATAAATTTAAATAAATACATACTTTTATTTGTTTGTCCTTCACTTATTTCATTTGTGTCTTGGATCTGGGTAGAACTACTTCCAGTGTGCGTATCAATTCTGAACATGTTTGTTCATCCTTTGAGGTATGCCTTGCATCTCTAAACCACATTTCTTGCAAAACTGCCCATTTGTCACTATTATTTTCTTTAGATTGGCAATGAAAATATGTCCATATCGGATTTTTCTCTCGCGGCATTTTGTTTCTATTATTAATTAAACGCGTAATCCCGAAAATATTCCATCAACACAGTCACAAAATAATATGCACATTGTCCGATCTAGGGGAATTACCGTTTTAAAAAATCCCAGTATAGCGCGGTTGCATATTTGTACTTAAACGAAAGCCGTTATTGCCAGATTTAAGAAAAAATATTCTTTTTTAACAAGTTGATATATATCCAAATATTGATATTTATTTAGAGATAAATATCGCGATATATATCGTGATATATATCGCGATATATATCACTTGATATATATCTGCGAACCCTGTGTTTAATATTAATAAGAATAATATAAATTTAAGGTATTAAACAAAAACATAATAGTTTATAGTTAGTATACCCATGGGTGGTATAGCATATCTACCAGAGAACATTCAATACATAATTCACCGCAAATGCTCTCTGGTAAAATGGTTTACCAGCATTTTAAAAAATGGCGTCTTTGAAAATGAGCAGAAAATATATTTGGGATACTTCCTAAAGGCATCCTAAGTACCCTTGTTTAAATTTCAAGGTCATCGGGTGACTAAATAATTTTGCGCGTTAAAGGGTTAAACCAGTACTAAATCTTAAACCTTCTTAGTAAAGCTAACCCTAAAATTTTAAAGGCGATAGACCACAGCATTCACTGTAACAGAACATCTAGTAGGTTCCAGTGCGGACAGGCTTATAAAATCGAGCATTCAATATTTAAACGCTTGACCCGAATTCTTGAAGGCCGACGATTTTTTACGTGAAAATTTGGTTGCAGATAGACTGGCATTACAGACAAATGCTCCTTCATAGTGTGTCTATCACTTTCTAGAATGTTACATTACATATTACGCTACCTGTCTCTGTCATAACATGACACACTTGCTAACAGGGTGCCGCTTAGGCTTCCTTAATGTTTTACAAAGAAAAATACTTTTAAGCGGTAAATAAAACAATAATTTTTTCAACTTCATTATTTTATACCTACGAATATTCTTAAATTAAGCAAATAAAATAATGACTATGTATTTTTATTTCGATTTGAGCAATGACATAATTATAAACTATTTTTAATTATTTATAATGGCTGTACCTCCATATGTGCATATTACTATATAATGAAAAAAGATTTCAAAGTATTTTCTAAAATATGTTTAAATAGTTGGCTAGTTAAATTATTTTGCTATTATTTACTCTAACCAAGAACACAGCCTAGTTTACTGATAATAAGAGGTCAAATCTCTTTGACACTTAGATAAATATGATAAACTAAGGAGTGATATGAAGAACACAAGTTCTTTATTGTATTAAAACAGAATTATTAGTTAATAAAAGCTTGCAAAATAAGCAGGAATAGATGAAGCAATTTTAAAAACGCGTTTTAAAATGCTAAAATACGTTATTTTGTTATGTATATTAAGTTATAGTGTTTTGGGCAATTGCCCAAGAGAACCCAGTATTTACCATTCGAGATTTGACAAAACTTCTGGAGACAATGGTTATCAAATTAAGATCAACGAAAATCCGGAGAAATATGTTCCTGGAAAATTATACACATGTAAGTATTAAAATAATTAATAAACCTGTAACGAATAGTCCTGAAATTGTTGCTGACGAACAGAAGAACTTTTGGAGCTGGAAATACCTACATAAGGTTTAAAAATAAAGCAACTTTTGACAATTTATAGTATAAACGGTAAGGGACAGTATCTCAGGAAACGCTAGATAGATGTGAGAATTCCAAACCAATTTTTATGATCTCATAATATTCGGGTGAACCACATTTAATGCTCTATTATATTACCATAAGAATTTATTTTAAAACTTATAAAGTAGGCTGTGGACGAGTGGTAAAGATATTTATACTAAATACAGAGTGTAATTATTGCCAAAAGAGTTCTTGCACAAGTTTTTTTTTTATGTTAATTCAGTTGCTTATATGCACCCCATTTTTTTATAAATTAAGATTTTAGATTTAGAGGAATTAGATTAGAGGAATAAAATTAGATTAGAGGAATAAACTGTCCCATTTTAACCACGCGCCAGAAACCTTGTTGATCGTGACGTCAAGAAGACATAAACGCCGACACACTGTTTGTTTAATGCGATAAATAATACAATTCTATGCGTAATGCAAAATATACTGTAATTTATACTCGGTTTCTTAAAGCCTGGCAGCACAAAACCCTCATTATACATGCGAGTGAGTGAACTTATTATTTTCACCAATAAATGTGTATTTTTCTTTACAACTCAGGCAAAGTTTCTATTTTGTTGGTGAACCCGCCCTGTATTTATCAGAACACAATAACACAACACAATAAAAATTATAACACTGATTAAGTGAATATTTAAGGATAAATATTTTACCAGTGATGGAGGTTTGAAGGCCTATATGGTTTCGACAGTGATTATTGTTATATTATTAATAAATATTGTTTAATATTGTAAACAATAAAAGTAATTTGAAATATCTAGACATATACCGGTATTAGGTAGTTTATGCTCAACTCTAATAGTTACAAAATAAAAAGTTTTATCTGGTAAGTCCTCTTCACTCAATTCATTGAAGTCGTTTGATGATTCTACGGAAACAATGAGTAGTCTACAGGCTCTTCTACAGGGTTGTGTAAATTCCAAATTTTACATGATTCACACAATCTCGCCAGTTTTCTTTAGTTGTTAATTTTAATAAATAATTCATAAGGCCACCTACATCTTTCATTTCAATTTTATTATTTCTAAATACGTATAGCGTTTTATTTGTGCCCATATCAGCTCAATGGGATTAAATTTACATTGATGTGGCGGTAAAGTGAGCCCTTATTTTAGCCCACGTCGTTCTTTAGCAGTTTCATCTATATCGTATTTTATAAATTTCCACTTATGTTATTGCGTGTTCTGTGCATGTTAAAAGAACTGAATACATTTTTGAAACGTGTTTCAGTACAAAACTAAACAACGATTTATAACATGTCTCTATGGTATAATGTATAATCAGTCATAAGGAATTTGATATAACATAATCTATTAGTCTTACAAGTCGTGAATAACGCATTTTACATTGATTTTTAGTATACCTTATGGGATCGGTAACATTTCTAAAAGTTCAACAATTCCAAAGATTTATAATTAACGTCGAGTCCACCGAACATCCAGAAATGATCTCCCCGCAGAATGTTGGAAGTTTTCAACTCTATGGCGACAATTTAACAACCTTCAATGAGGAATGTGTTAATACAATTTCTGAAAGAAGTCCTTCGCCTAAAACTGAAGTTTTCTTCATGTGGTCAGCGCCTCCACCTGGATCAGGTTGTGTAACATTCAGGTAGGCAAAATAGTTTTGAGAAAATTCTGATCTCAAACTGAAAATTAAAATCACATTATATTTTTTAATATCTGAAATACAGCATTTCTTTCTGCTAATTTTATTGCTCCACAAAACTGATCTACAGTAGATAAACAAATAATAAATTATTGCTTCTTTCCAGGCTTTTTATTATTAGAACCTTTTGTATGAAGAATTTTGTTGTGCTTACAAATTCTTTTGTTTGTAATGGTATTGGTTTCTAAATCCAATTCCTTTATCTTGAAGGACACTTAATTAACAAATTATTAGTAAAAATAGACAGAAATTTTGAAATTTATTTTTTTAAATTTACCACCCCGCATAAAAATTTAAAATTCATTTTATCGGCAAAATCACCAACTTTCTATAATATGTCTTATTTTTTTGAAACTGACGTTCTGAAGATATAGCAAAATTAATTAATTTAATAAAATATCTTCACCGTTTTGTGTGACATATCTAAATTGTAACTGGAAGCTGTAGGTAAATACTTTTTTTTCTAATAAGGGCTCTAAAATGAATACTGTTTAAAATTGTGCGCCCGATTTCATAAACAATAACAACCTACTTATGTAATAAAATACAACTAATGAATAAGCAATATTTGTTTTAGATAAGTCTTTTAATGAAAGCAAAAAAAAACTAAACTTTTTTTAAGTTGTATCTGGGAGACCAAAAATGCCATTATTTACATCAACGGTAAAAGCCTTAGCTACAATACCCACAATAAAATTTTTCTAAAATGAATCGTTTTTACGTTACAGCAACAAAAAAATATAAAGTAATTTTTAAAGGCGTCACTCTGTATAAATTTTACTGGGAAGTGTGCCCGGTTTTGAGCAAGGTGAAGAAAGTGAGGAAAAATATTATTTTCTTAAATGGAAGATTCCTTGGAAATTCTTAAGTATACTTTTAAAAAATTTACTTCTCAAGAATGTGACAAATCTTTTAGCAATGTGTTCGAATTTGTTACAAAAAAAATGCTACAGATAAAATATTAGCTGTAGTTGTAATTTAATGAACATTTTTTGTTTTTCCAGGGCAATGATTTTAGAAGATTCTGAACATTGGTATGCAGATGATGGTGGCTTAAGTAAGAGTTTCTGCGAGCAAACTGAAAAAGACATTAAATTTGATGAAAACGACTGTTGTGCATGTGAAGAAGCTAAGTATACTGTATGTGAAAAACGAGAGATATAAGTACTTTAAAAAATTTAATTACACCTTTGAATTTAGCAAAAACTTCAAGCAGTGTGTATTTACAGCCAGCATATAGTTAATTTCAATCTAAATATATATAACCCAACCTGAGCAAAATTAATATGCATACATTTATACAAGCCTGAACAAAAACGTTACTTCTTTTCTAGATGGTTTTTGAAGGAATCTGGTCAAAGGCAACTCATCCAAAGGACTATCCTTTTTCATTATGGCTGACTCATTTTTCTGACGTTATTGGAGCATCACATGAAAAAAATTTCAGCTTCTGGGGTGAAGAGCAAATAGCTTCTGAAGGTAAGTAAAGATATTTATTTATTTTCCCGTATGTTTTAGCGATTCAATTACAATTTTATAGGTTTCAGAAGTTTAGCTGAATGGGGTTCAGTTCGTATGATGGAGATAGAATTAAGAGCAAAAGCAAAATACTTAAGAACAATCATTAAGGCAGCAGGTTTATGGCATCCTAACGTAAATACTAACACAACTACTAGTTTTAAAGTTGACAGAAGACATCATTTGATTTCTGTGGCATCTATGTTTGGTACGTTTTAACTGTCTATTTCACTTAAACATTTTTGTTATAGAAAAGAAAATCTCCTTGCATATATATATATATATATATATATATATATATATATATATATATATATATATATATATATATATATATATATATATATATAGAGGAGAATTATTGTGGGCATGTCCGCTAAATGAACAGAACAAAATGAAAAGTTAGAATGGTAACCCGTACGACACGTGTTTCTGCTCATTGGCTTCATCAGGCCCACGTATGTGACCGTGCCTCTCAACATAAGTCGAGACGCACACGTCACTTACGCAGTTACGGGTGTAACCTTAAAAAAAGAGAAAAATTAACAAGGACCACAAACAGGAGCCAGTACACCCATTTGTGGCTTCAGGCAAAAGACCCCTTTTTTGGGGGCAACAATTAGCGTCGCCGACGGAGGCAACTATAGCCGCCTGCCGTGGTATCCTATAAGCCCAAGTAATAGAAAAAAAATGCTAGAATCTAGTGCGGATCGATACAAACAAGAGAATTATTGTGGGCATGTCCGCTAAATGAACAGAACAAAATGAAAAGTTAGAATGGTAACCCGTACGACACGTGTTTCTGCCCATTGGCTTCATCAGGCCCACGTATGTGACAGTGCCTCTCAACATAAGTCGAGATGCACACGTCACATACGCAGTTACGGGTGTGACCTTAAAAAAAGAGAAAAATTAACAAGGACCACAAACAGGAGCCAGTACACCCATTTGTGGCTTCAGCCAAAAGACCCCTTTTTTGGGGGCAACAATTAGCGTCGCCGACGGAGGCAACTATACCCACCTGCCGTGGTATCCTATAAGCCCAAGTAATAGAAAAAAAAATGCTAGAATCTAGTGCGGATCGATACAAACAAGAGAATTATTGTGGGCATGTCCGCTAAATGAACAGAACAAAATGAAAAGTTAGAATGGTAACCCGTACGACACGTGTTTCTGCCCATTGGCTTCATCAGGCCCACGTATGTGACAGTGCCTCTCAACATAAGTCGAGATGCACACGTCACATACGCAGTTACGGGTGTGACCTTAAAAAAAGAGAAAAATTAACAAGGACCACAAACAGGAGCCAGTACACCCATTTGTGGCTTCAGCCAAAAGACCCCTTTTTTGGGGGCAACAATTAGCGTCGCCGACGGAGGCAACTATACCCACCTGCCGTGGTATCCTATAAGCCCAAGTAATAGAAAAAAAAATGCTAGAATCTAGTGCGGATCGATACAAACAAGAGAATTATTGTGGGCATGTCCGCTAAATGAACAGAACAAAATGAAAAGTTAGAATGGTAACCCGTACGACACGTGTTTCTGCCCATTGGCTTCATCAGGCCCACGTATGTGACAGTGCCTCTCAACATAAGTCGAGATGCACACGTCACATACGCAGTTACGGGTGTGACCTTAAAAAAAGAGAAAAATTAACAAGGACCACAAACAGGAGCCAGTACACCCATTTGTGGCTTCAGCCAAAAGACCCCTTTTTTGGGGGCAACAATTAGCGTCGCCGACGGAGGCAACTATACCCACCTGCCGTGGTATCCTATAAGCCCAAGTAATAGAAAAAAAATGCTAGAAACTAGCGCGGATCGATACATAAAAAAGAGGAGAATTATTGTGGGCATGTCCGCTAAATGAACAGAACAAAATGAAAAGTTAGAATGGTAACCCGTATGACACGTGTTTCTGCTCACTGGCTTCATCACATACGTTTCATGCCCACAATAATTCTCCTCTTTTTTTATGCATCGATCCGCGCTAGTTTCTAGCAATATATATATATATATATATATATATATATATATATATATATATATATATATATATATATATATATATATATAGTAAAAGAGAAATCTATTTATCGATTACTAAAATTTTGAAATTTTTAAGAAAATGTAAAAATCGACCGACAATCAGCTTTAGCTACATGTAGAGGGTGGAAGATGTAAATTAATTAAAATTATTTATATGAGTTTTTTTATTATTATAAAAGGAAACTTTTTGTAAGTATATGCAAATCAAAATTCCAAAAGTTTTAAAAATCGCCTAAAATTTGCCTAGTCTAAGCAATTAAAAAATAAAAAAAGTCATTTGCCCAGGCAGATAGCATTTGCCTAAACAAATACCATTTGCCTGAAATAACCATTTGCCTGCCACATATATAAATGATATTCGGTTTTCAAAGTATCATTCCTGAGAATCTAGCTGATGAGTTTAAAAAAATTTTATGTTTCTGTGTCATAGCATAATCATTTTCCCCTTGTGAAAAAGCTCACTCTATATTGAAGTTCGGCATTTCGGCAACGCATTTTTAGTAAAAAGTTTTTAAAGTTTAGTATGACATTTTGGAGTTTAGATATTTCTAGAAAACAGTGTGTAGGCACTTATTACTGTAAAATATAAAATAAAAATTACTTCATAATTGTAGCTTTAAAAGACGTGTTACTTATTTTATCTATTGTATTATTTATCCCGCAAAAAATGCATAAATGCATTTTCTACTATATTCATAGTTCTACTGATGTTAATTATTCTAACCATAGTTGCATTATAAATCGTAGGACCATCTCCTGACTGGGTAGTTGGTGTTAATGGCCTGAATATGTGTCTTAAAAACTGTACTTGGGTAGAAAATATGGTGATAGATTTATTTCCATATGATGCCGGAACAGACAGTGGTGTAACGTACATGGTAATTAATATAATCTTAACTGACATATTAACAGTTATTAATAATGAACTTTATTACAATTTTTATATAAATAACATTGATTCACATTCCATCTTAAAAATACCGTTATTTTAAGTCACCAAATGCCGAAACAAATCCTAGAGAAAGAATATATCGTATAACAACTACATATCCAGAAGACCCGAGAGCTCCATTCTATGACCCTACCAAAAAAGAAATGGTGCCTTTAGCACGACTTTACTTAAAAAGGGAAAAGCTAATACCTAAGCAATGCGATGAAAGTTTTCTTAATGCCCAGCTGGACGTAAGTGAAAATACTGAAGATACGACAAGACGTAAGTTATGACGTTATTGTTCTAATCTAATGTAAAACAATATTTTGGCTGATAAAAACGGTGTACTCCGGTGTGTTTTCTGACCACCAGGTTACGTTAGTTATAGGCGATTTTATATAAATTCTATTGGCAATATACTTTGCCTCCTGCTTATAATACAAATTTTATAGTATATGATTTAAAATAATCATATGGATAAATATATACATCGATTACATTGATTGATTGATTGTCCACATCACAACCATATACATCACATCTCATTTTTACTTTTAAACTCCTAGAAGTAATATAAAAACACCAAAAAATAGTTGAAAACACAACGCGATCTTAAAAAAGACATGTTTCGTTTACAAAATATCGCGGAATTGGTCACGGCGTGACCTAAATAGCCACGCCTACCTGCGCGGTATCATATCTTCTTTTATTTGTATCATGCTTACAGCTAAGAAAATATTTCCTTTGTACCACATTACCATAGTAGATTATTTCTACTATGACATTACCTTATTTCTATTTCCTACCTTTCACCAATTCTTGTTCGACTTTCAATGTTCTCTCATGTTAAATATCCACAAATATAATCTCAGTAAAATGTACCTATCCAAACACTATTTTAGCGAAATTAAACTGCATTTCACAACACTTAACTACTACGTATATATAACTTATTACCATGGTAACTGTGATAAAATTTATAATATTTTTGTATTTCATAATCACAACTGTTTACGAATACTGTTACTGCACGCTTAAAATAAAAAAAAATCGGACGATTTCGATTTCTGACAATTTGATGTTTGGTTAAAAACAATTGAAAGAGAAACTGTTTTTAACGCCACCATTGTGTACTTACTTTTGCAAAACTTTTAAGGGCGGGCGCGCACGAATAATTTTTATTTTTTATACGATTCAAAATCTTTCAGAAATAAAAAAAAATACAGTATGTCTGCGCATGTGGTTTAGAAGAGGACAAATGGACCAAATTTTGCAAGATACGTAAACATGTCACTAATAATAAAAGTTTTTGCTTGTAAAATAAACAAGATTCACGTTATAAAACATTTACAGCCAGATTCTCCAACGCTAGTCCGGTCTAATTTGACAACCAAAAGTTTGAAACTGACAAGTGTACGAATAAGACAACTAAATTTTATAATGTGAATTTATTTCCGAGCTTTGTCGCAACGTTAGAAAGAAAAGGACAATTTTAGTACGTGCTTTGGACAGTAATAGAACTAAGTTCATTACAGCAACTCGTTCCAAGATGAAAATCATTTGGAAATCAAGCAAATCGCTGAAATATTAGAATAATTCATAAGTTTTTAATGACGACTTATTAACAATGACAGGATAAAAACCTGTCAAAACATAACTGATCAACTATAAGATCTTAATTTAAACCAGTACTAAATTTTAAACTTTCTTAGTGAATCTGAATGTTTATTTTTCTATACAAAGAGCATAAGAAATACGAAAACGTTGTTTTGTGTAAGAGTAAACATACGAGTACCTTGTTCGTCATTTTCTACCAAAAGAACAAATATGAAATATGTTTTAAATTAAACCCTGAGCCGAAATTCAAGATTTCATTAAAAAATTTAAATATTAAAAGTAACGAGCTTTATCACATAATTAATTATTCTCTCACACCTTTAACCAGAGTACTAGTTTCTACATATTAAACAATAATGACACCTATGGACATGTTTGTCGATGTTTTTACTAAATGAAGCACTTACTTAATTCAAAATATTTCTCATCAAAATGCTATCTACTGAAAAAGGATTTTAAAAGTCCAGTGTTATGGGAATGGCCGAGTATCATACCGCTACATCATGGAGTAATTTAGCAAGAAATTTGTAGGAATTCCAATAACTGAAATGACAATATACAACACAATAAAAAAGTTCCAAAGAATTGGTTCGGTTTTAAACCTCAAGAAGAAGAAAAGATATGACCAAAACGATGCTGCCAGTTTTATTTCCTCAGTCTGTTAGAGAAACTGCTGTGATGTCTCTTAGAAATCGTGCTAAACATCTTCTAGAAGTTGTAAAAAAAACTTATATTCAGATAATCTAAAAACAAAATAAATTATTTTCGTTCAAGCCCCACTTTAACCAAACACTGGAAGAGGGATGTGAAGCGAAAAGAATAGATTTTTGTTTATGGGCGTGGAAAGTGGAAAAAATATCCATTTCTATAAATTTATTATGTTTTCTGATGAATGTACATTTTCTACTAATAGAACTGTAGCATCTCAGCATGTCAGGTGGTGGTCTCGAGAAAACTCGGAATTTAGAGTAATGAGGCGAAGACAATATTTTACAAAAGTGAACGTGTGGTGCGTGAGCCTCAGAGCAACAACGATATGGTTCAAAACATCAATTCAGAGAAAAATGCATTAAAGATGTGGCGGGATTTCAGGTTTTAGTAACTTTTCTATTGTTTAATGAACTTAGATTAAACTTTGACAACTTACATAGGTTTGAAAGCTTTATAAAAATGTACTAATTAACACAAAAATAATTGATAAATAATCAGGAAAATGTGTTATTCTAGTGTTACATTATATAAAGGAGGTTTAGATAAATTGGGCCATACAAAGATACGTAATTTTCTGAAGGATTATATTTTCTTTTAACATATCAGTGTTTCACTAAACAAAGGGCTTCTTCGAATAATTTGACTCACCTATCTCAAAACTGTTTTTTGCTTTAATATAACCTACTGTTGCTCTAAGGCGACGATCTGCCCATAGCAGTATAGACCCATATTTTTTTAATGACACCTCCAATAGAATATCTTACTTAGGAATGCTGGATACATTTTGTGGCGATGAACTAGAAAATTTACCATTAAGTTTATTAAATTTTCGCCAAAAACTGTATTTTCAAGAAGATGGTTGTCCAGCACATTGCGCTTGCGAGGTAATAGAATGGCTTCAGCGCAGATTTGGTCCAGGGTGGATTGGTAAAAATGACCCAGTTTTGTGACCCCCAAAGAGCCCCGACCCAAGCAAACCCAAGGAGCCCCGACTTAACGTTGGTCGATATGTTTCTATGGGGCTGTTTAAAACAAATCGTTTATGCCACTCCAATACCAAATAATATTGACGTGCTAAAAGGCAGAATTACCCAGGCTGTTCGTTCAATATCCCAGGGTGAAATCAGAAATTCCTTCAGATATCTAAGGAAGCAATTAGAAAAATGTGTTGAATATGGAGGTGGAGTTTTTGAATTTTGATACATTTATTGTATTGCTTAGTTTATATCATATTCTATCGAGTTTCATTATATGTTCGTATTATTTAAAAATTATACTTGATAAGTAGTATTTTGAATTAAATGATTGCTTCATTTAATAAAAAATATGTAGAAACTAGTGCTCTGGTTAAAGGTGTGAGAGAATAGTTGGGAAAATTATGTGATAAAGCTCGTTAATATTTAAATTTTTTAATGAAATCTTGTACTTCGACTTAGGGTTTAATTTAAAACATATTTCATATTTGTTCTTTCGGTACAAAATGATAAACAAGGTATGTTTACTCTTACGCAAAATAACGTTTTCGTATTTTTTATGTTTCCTGTATAAAAAATTAAATTTTTCATAACGTAAATCTCATTTAATTTACGCGCAAAATCTTTAATTAGGAGTGACATTTTTGCAAAATTTGGTCCTTCTAAACTCCATCCGCGGACATACATTACGTGTATGAAATATGGAATGAAAATTAGGGCGATCTGAAACACGAACAACGGATCAAAGACTGATGATAGATGTAGCCGACTTAAATTAGATTTAATTTTCTTTACACATCCACAGGATTTCCTCAAAAGTGTGGGCAATATTTCGAGAATTTGTAGGTGGGGGTAGATCATATAATTCCTCCGTCCTCTTCTTCCGGATATTCTTTCATACAAACAAAGTGGTTTTAGTTATTTCGATTTCTTTTTAAAATAGTCCCATTGGGGGCAAGATCTAATTTAAGAACCTACTGGACAAAAATATTAGCCTTACTCATATCTGGGCGATTTCTCACATCAGTATGTTAGTAATATGCAGGAACATTCTGCATGTTATCAACACTCAAATATATCAAAATCTTTTTATTTGGAACTATAAAATCCCTAAAAATCATTAGATTTGACAAAATCGATGCCCATATGTATATTTTTTAGCCGAATGTGCTGTAACAGAGTACACGACTTGGAGTGAATGTTCAGTGACATGTGGTAAAGGATTAAGAATGAGGACTAGAGAATACAGACTACCTCAAAAGGCTCAAAAGTTCCAGTGTAACAGACAACTTGTTTCTAAAGAAATGTGTGTCGCTGCGGTGGCAGAATGTGAAGGGTAGGATGATAGTACTAATACTGATACTCAAGAATTTATTTTACCTTACATTAATTATATTATTTTAACAAGGGGTCAGAATAACGAAAATGAATCTGTAGAGGAAGAAATAACCATCGATGGGTTAGATACTGGAGCTGCTGGTGTTTGTTCAACCAGTCCATGGGGGCAGTGGTCGCCATGCTCGGAAACTTGTGGAGTTGGTTTTAAAATGAGGACGAGGTTCTTTGTGGACAACATGGGTAGAAAGAAATGTCCCCATATTAGTACTGGTAAAAAATATACATAAATACTAAAACATTACCTCAGTAACGATTTTAAATTACAAATGGCTTAAACGATATTAAATAATAATTGTTAAATAAACATTTTTTAGTCGAAAAAGAGAAATGTATGGGTCCGCCATGTGGCACTCAACAACCAGAAACTAAGGATCCAATGTGTCCCACTACAGAATGGAGTGACTGGAGCCCGTGTAGTGCCTCTTGTGGAAAAGGTGTTAAATTCCGCCAGAGGTTGCTGTTGGTAGTACCAGAATTACAGCAAAAATGTCAGAGCAGAGTTGAATTGATTCAACAGACACCTTGTACTCAGACACCAGACTGTACTTTTGATATGGCCACAGCTAAAGGTATTTTACACTATATAAATATAACCTAAAAGTTCTTATGTAAATTACGTATTGGTGATATCTAGTGGTGAGTGTAATTAACCCCCAATTATTCTAAAAGTTTGGGAACACCTTAAACCTACCTAGAAATATTCATAATTTATTTTCCGATACTGAGAACCTCAGAAACTGGTTAACATTTAAACATTGGTAAAACTGTATTCAACATAAGCATTCGTTTTGCCACTCTTGGCCTTTATATTTTGGTACATATATTTTTAATTTTCTACGACAACTGAAAAAACGAATATTTTTTTTAAATATCATTTCTTATAAAAAATGTCAATCTTTGTCTACTTTGGTATTCACATCTACGAGGATTCAAATGACGTTACTGATAAATACATTTGAAACCGCCCATACCCGGGCCGCTATATCAGTTGAAATTTTCGCAAGGTCTCTAAAGAAAAATTAATATTCTAAAATATGAAATCCTAATAATGCTTGCATGCATAAAAACCTCTGCTTTAAAATAGTCTAAAAAAGTCAAAAAATGTAAAAGTTCGCATAGAAAGGGTCTTCCAGGTCAAATTCTTTAGATGACGTAAAAACAGATGGCCTAACGACGCTGTCGCACCACCAAGCCACGCTAACCTCCGCCCGCCGAGGGGAAGCGCGTATACTTATGCGCTCGACGCGACCGTAGAATGGACATTCAGATAAAGATTCAGACTGAGATTCAAACGTCAGAAAGATATTCAAATTTTTCTCTTTCTAAAGTTACTTAAGTCGTGACGTTGCCAGTGGGGTTTCTCCTTTTCGAAATTTTTCTTTTGTGTTGTGAAACTACGAGCCCCTTGCTCTTTGTCCAAAGTATATTTATGTCAAATTGTTCTGTATTATTAAGCAAGTAGTAAAATTGGATTTCCTTTTATTTAGTAGGGTACCTTGTGCGTCGATTTAAGCTAACGGTGTGCCAGCGCCCAGGCTTATCTAACTGAGTTTTCGGTATCTTTGGTAACGAAATTAAATCCATGAATCTGCTTTAAAATATAGTCATCTCAGTAATAATTAGATAAAGAAATTGAATTTATTTTTACTTAGTGGGGAACTTTGTGCGCCGATTTAAGCTGACGGTGTGCCAGCGTCGAGACTTATCTAACTGATGTTTCGGTATCTTTGGTAGAGTTGATACAAAACAGTATTTTTCGGTAACTGGTACGTTACATTCCAGTTCCAAGATCATACCTGTTCCAAATACCTGTTATTTTTTACCTAGCACAGTAAGAAGTACAATTCAGAATACATTTGAAAAAACATGAATTTAATTACATCAGAAAATATATATCATGCAACTAAAATAATTATTAGGTAACAAAATAAATTATGTATTGCTCTTAAATAATCAAATTATTTTATTTCATGCTCTTTTCCGGCTATATACAGGGTGAGTCGGGAGGAACGCACCAAATTTTAGGAGTGTATTCTACACGTACCTAAATATATGTCAACAAAATCCAAAAGTCGTAATCCGATTTTTATTTGTTGTCAAATTACGTTTAAAAAAAAACACCTTACATATTTTTTTTAATTACAATTTTTTTAATAAAAAATGTTCGAAGACACCCTTTGCAACGGCATGATTATCATCTATACACCGACAAAAAATAAATAAAAATAAAGCATCTTTATCATATTTTTAAAACTTTGTAATTGGAAAAAAAAATAAAAATCTGATTATAACTTTTGAGTTTTTTCGACTTATACTTATACTTCTAGAATTTGGTGCGTTCCTCCCGACTCACCCTGTATAATATAAATAGTAAAATAATTTAATCTGTACTCTGTACTTGATATATCTTGTATGCGGGAACGCGCTTTCGGGGAAAATATCGGAATTACAAAATAACAGCTGAACGGCCGACGCGTGACTCCGATCCGATGAGTAAAAAATATGCGCACAGTGGAACCTAGTATTTTTGGCAAAATCGATACCTGTTACCTGTACCTACCTGTTATGCGCTCATACCTGTTACAAGCTACCTGTTCCTAGTATTTTGTATCATCTCTAATCGTTGGTAACGAAATTAAATCCATTATTGCAATTTACTTTAACATACGTAAATGGCAGTCGTGTATCACAATTTAGTCTTATAAAGAATATAAAATAAACTATTAAAAAAATATATTAAACTAAAACCTTAGAAAGGGGGCAACATTCGGGGGAGAACTTAAAATAAAAGTATAAAATAAGTTCATCAATATTTGTGTACATAAATTATGAATGGAGAAGAGACCTATTTTCTAACGGTACCGGATAATGGATAAACTTTTGCTTTCATGATTAGGGTCAAGTGCAATAGCACCATTCGTGTTAAATACAGATAGCCAGTTTGTCTCCCTTAGATTATTTGGCATTACAAAGAATAATAACAACGGTCAGTGAACCGACAGGGTAGATATAAAGCGGGTATTTTAAGAAATTAAACGTAATCTGCATTAATAAAGAGAATATAAAAAAGGGTCGGGTTGAAGTAAATATGCATGGTCGCATTTTACTAACGTATTATCAAGATTGGCTACGATAAAGTAAGGAAAGGGTGTAGGTATTGGCATGATGCTAGCGGTAGAACGTTAACACATAATAGGTATAAATAAAATGGTGCGATGGGTTTTCTTAGGAAAGGGATATAATAACCGAAGATAGGGCGCTGTCGAGTTTTTCGGTGCCTTAGTAATAAGAAAACAACGCCTGCTCGAGAAGAAAAGTGTCACATGCGTACAGCAGGTGAACTCCTAAATTTTATTGCCCTTTTATATGTTATACGTGGAGATATCCGATATTTTGTTTGGGTGTTGAATGTCGATTGTAATCGGCTTATCACAGTTCATTAATTTAACAGTGGGGTTCCACTGCTCAGGTTTCGGCTTCTCACGGATTGTCCAACAGTGGGGTTCTGCCAAAGGGCTTTCCACACTATGTAATAGCAGTATGCCAAGCGTGTACGTAATTTAGGGTGATACTGAGTACTAAAAGGTATTTAATGTGCAAATAAAAATTATACGGACATGTCACAAGGGGCGATACCAAGAACAAGATGCACGTTATCCGTGTTATTAAATAAAAAGGGTGATATAAAAGGGACGAAGTGATTAAGTGCATGTGCAGTGGTTTGCTGCAGACGCACAGTAACAGGTATAGGGGTTTTGGTAAAAAAATAGGTAAAAAAAAGAAAAACTTCATGAGGATTATGAATCAGTGTCGCAGACATTAGATGTGAGCTATGGGAAAGGCGCACCTAAGAAAATCACCGGTAAGACAAGAAAATTATCTGTAGTGTCGCAGACATAAACAGAGGACAAAAAGGGTACAAATTACGGGAGACAGACAAAGGCCTATGTTAATATATTGGATTTAGAACTGCTATAAATATTTTACTGTTATTTTAATAAACAAATAATAAGAACGGGCTATTTCTTTGATTTCCTATTCTGACAACACGACAGATTAAAAAGGGTACAATATAATTAAAAGGTAGCAAAATCTGATAAAATTTACCATTGTACCAAACTTTAAAAGAACCTGCAACAAACACAACGTAGGAAAATAAGGTAATATATCCAGATGATTACAGATACAGTGTTTGACGTTGTCACGTGATTAATATACTGGGAGTCGATCAGTTTCACCTTATTGAATTTTAACATGTTGGCGGCAGCAATGTTAAAAAAATCTAGTCCTGCCGACCGCAATTTTTTTATGAAAAGGGTTTAAAAACGCATAGTTTTTGTTATTTATGTACTCAACGTGTATAATGACGTGTTAAAAAAACAAGTTGTATTTATTAAATGTACCTAACTGAGCACTTGACATTCAAAAGCCACTAGATTGGATGTTACGTCTGAACTTTAATTCCCTAACGAAAAATGGATATTCTCCCTAGTCAACGTATTCCCGTTTCCTTAGAAACTTGCAAGAGAATGCGTTCTGCTAAGTTTCGGTAAAAGTAAATCGTCAAAGTACAAGAATATGATTTCCCGCAGTCTATAGAGAACTTATCTCGATATAATCATGTCTGTTACTCGAGAATTAAGGAATTTCAACTTTTGTTTAAATTTGACAAATCAATTCACTCTTTTCATAGCTGTAATGCCTTTATCATGTATGATGTTAATTAAGACAAAACTATATTGTTTGGGTTTGAACCTTTGTTCTACTAAAAATTTTGGGCCAAATTTCGGCAGTTACATATTTTAGGGTCTACAATTCGCGTTGAACTTTTTTTTTTCAGCAATTTCATACCAATTTCAGGAAAATCTATTTTTTAAACAATACATGGACCTGTCAAAATCAAATACCTGACATACAGAGGTTAAAAAAATTGCGTTTTACTAAAAAAGAGGTAATTTTTTACATTTTCGGTAGCCTTACTGGTAAAAATAAGTCACTGTGGCGTCTTCTAAGGATTTAGATAACCTCTGTTGCAAATTTCGTCTTTTAGTTCCGAGTAGAACGAAAGTTAACATGGGGTGAAAAATTTAAAATTTACCACGCAAATCCCATGTCCCGAGTTAAAAAAATAGCTATATGTATATATATATATATATATATATATATATATATATATATATATATATATATATATATATATATATATATATATATATATACATATATATATATATATATACAGTGACCGGCAAAAAGTTGGCAACATATGGGAAAAATTTTTATTAGGTGAGTATTGGAAAAACTTTTCCGGGGGATCGGTTCTGCATGTCCGATAACCTAAAAATCGATTTTGACATACGTCACGTGACCACTGGTATAGCGTCAAATTAAAAAAAAAATTGTTAATTTACAAAAAGTGAGGTTAGTTGACGAGATATCAAAAAAAGTTATTTGAAAAAATTGCTTAGAATTAAATTCTAGGTCCTTGTGCAAAATTTTAAGATTTTATTTAAAAAAATTGGAAAACTCAATTTTTTTTAAATATTTTTTTATCGATTTACAAATTTCCAGTTTTTTTCGTTTAGATAGCTTGGCCAATGTAAAGCCCATGTATCTGGATGAAAATAAACGAATGTAGTAGTTTTTTCTACAATTGACAGGACAAAATTAAGAAAAACAGGGTTTCGCCGGACGCTAGCTGTTGCAATGATTTGTATCTAGCAGCAGTGTCAAAATTTTAGAGACATTTCAATGAGATTACATTGAGAAAACCTTAATCGTCTTAAATATATCTGAAGTTCGACTTTTTGTAAAGTTAAGGGGAGTAAAATAGATAATAAACAAAAAATTACCTGTTTATTTAATCGAAATTTCATAAACGAAAACCAATGTAAGAAAAACTTAAAAGTAGTCAAATTCTGTACTAACAACATAAAAAATCATTGTTTTTCCTTGGGTGCACAAAATTTAAAACTCAGTATGACCACCATTTCTCTCCATACATACTATTGTTCTCGAGCGCAACTCTCGATTAACATTTCGGAGCATTTTACGATTTATTTGCAATACACAATTTCTAATGACATTCTCTAAATTTTGTATATTCCTAAAGGGTCGATGTTTGTACACAGAGTTCTTTAGGTATCCCCACATAAAGAAATCTAACGGAGTCAGATCTGGTGATCTCGCAGGCCACGGATTTTCAGAAAACCGTCCTATCCACTGGTTTCCAAATTCTTGATCCAGCCATCTCTTCACCTCATTTGTGGAATGAATGCTAGCTCCGTCTTGTTGAAAGTATAAATTTCTTCTTTCGGCTAATGACAAATTGTGTAAAAAGTCAGATATCTCAGTTTGTAGAAATTCTAAATATCGTTCTGAATTTAAATTGTCTCTAAAGAAAAAAGGTCCCACTATTCTGAGGTTGAAAATTCCGCACCACACATTAACCTTAAAACTATATTGGTCTTTACTCTGAATTACAAAGTCTGGGTTTTCGGTGGCCCACCATCTACAGTTTTGTGAACTGACGGTTCCGTTAGAGGTAAATGTAGCTTCATCCGAGAAAAGAACGTTCTTTGGGAAATTAAAATCTTCCTCAATCATACCCTGGAACCAGGCACAAAAATCGAAGCGGGCGTCATAATCCCTATCTTTTAATACTTGTACAAATTTAGGTTTGTACGGATGAAATTTGTTTCTTTTTAATATCCTCCGCACAGATCTTTCGTGAATGTTAGTGATCTCCGATATTTGACTAACTGCTAATTGGGGTGTTTCTGTGATCGACAAACACACATCCAGAGAACCTTCGTCACCTGTTACCGGTTTTTCATGGGAAACTTTATACTGATTTTCTACCGATCCCGTTTCTTTAAATTTATTGACTAGACGAGATACTGTGGAATAATGGAGGGATTTATCGGGGTGCCTCTCATTAAAAATTGCTGCTGTTTCTCTATGGCTTTTGTAATTATCTCCAGAAATTAAAATAATTTCTATCTTTTCCTGAAGAAGTAGTGTGGGTGCCATTTTAAGGAATAAAATATTAATAAACTTATGTAAAATATCAAACTTAGTAAGATGCGAGACATAAACCAATGACATAGGTTGAAATCAAACAAATTATAATTTGTTTGACATTTTTCTGTTGTTTTTAACCTACTAGATTATTTGGTTGTTTTAATTTCAGAGCCTGCTTTGGTAGTTTTAAGTACAACTAAATAGACCTGGTTGTTAAATTTATGTGCGAAAAATCTTAATAAAATCTTGATACAGTCATTTCATTAGATTCAAACCATTGCAACAGCGAGCGTCCGGCGAACACCTATTTTTTCGATTTTGTCCTGTCAATTGTAGAATTGTAGATCTGACTCCGTTAGATTTTTTTATGTGGGGATACCTAAAGAACCCTGTGTACAAACATCGACCCTTTAGGAATATACAAAATTTAGAGAATGTCATTATAAATTGTGTATTGCAAATAAATCGTAAAATGCTCCGAAATGTTAATCGAGAGTTGCGCTCGAGAACAACAGTATGTATGGAGAGAAATGGTGGTCATACTGAGTTTTAAATTTTGTGCACCCAAGGAAAAACAATGATTTTTTGTGTTGTTAGTACAGAATTTGACTACTTTTAAGTTTTTCTTACATTGGTTTTCGTTTATAAAATTTCGATTAAATAAACAGGTAATTTTTTGTTTATTATTTATTTTAATCCCCTTAACTTTACAAAAAGTCGAACTTCAGATATATTTAAGACGATTAAGGTTTTCTCAATGTAATCTCATTGAAATGTCTCTAAAATTTTGACACTGCTGCTAGATACAAATCATTGCAACAGCTAGCGTCCGGCGAAACCCTGTTTTTTTAAATTTTGTCCTGTCAATTGTAGAAAAAACTACTACATTCGTTTATTTTCATCCAGATACATGGGCTTTACATTAGCCAAGCTATCTAAACGAAAAAAACCGGAAATTTGTAAATCGATAAAAAAATATTTAAAAAAAATTGAGTTTTCCAATTTTTTTAAATAAAATCTTAAAATTTTGCGCAAGGACCTAGAATTTAATTCTAAGCAATTTTTTCAAATAACTTTTTTTGATATCTCGTCAACTAACCTCACTTTTTGTAAATTAACAATTTTTTTTTTAATTTGACGCTATACCAGTGGTCACGTGACGTGTGTCAAAATCGATTTTTAGGTTATCGGACATGCAGAACCGATCCCCTGGGAAAGTTTTTCCGATACTCTCCTAATAAAATTTTTTCCCATATGTTGCGAACTTTTTGCCGGTCACTGTATATATATATATATATATATATATATTGTTGTTGTTGACAGTTTGTTTGTATTGTGGAAAATAATTTTTAAACACATCATTGAATTCAAATCAATTAAAATCAAATATATAATTAAATTAAATTATATTTTAGTGGTTTGTATGCAACAAAGTGATCAAGGACCATGCCAGGGATACTACAATAGATGGTATTTTGAAAGTAACAAACTAATGTGTGTTTCGTTTATATATGGAGGATGTAGAGGAAACCAAAACAACTTCTTGACTTTCCAAGAATGTATGGATACCTGTTCAGTAGTAAGAGGTATATAAACCAAGTATTCAAATAAAATCTTTCATACTGTTCAATCGTACACAAATACTGCAGCAATAAAGGATTTAAAAATGACCTATAGATTACTGGCTCTCTCTGTGAGTTCATCCTCAATCGCTATTGCCTAATGGTATATGATCCTAGGCGGCAGAAGCGAAGAGGTTGGTCTCTACATAGAAAGCAAACTAAGTTGAGACTGTGCACCACAAAGATTAACTTAAACTTTTTTTAGATGCTCTCTCTGGTAACACACCGATACAACCGCCACAAAACTCAGTTAACCCTGCTACCCAACCCCGACCACAATCCAATCCAAGTCTGATTCAATCAAATATTGATTCCTTGGGTGAGCCAATCGATTGCATGGTGACTCCTTGGAGTTCATGGGGGCAGTGCAGCGCCACTTGTGGAACAGGTTTTGAGGAAAGGTTTAGAATGATCAAGCGACCTGAGCAAAACGGTGGCAAACCGTGCCCTACAAATCTAAAGAAAAAAAGGAGATGTTATGGACCAGTTTCATGTTATTAAAATAATTATAATTATATTAAATAATTATAAATATGATGTAAAACAATATTACTGCCAATAATACCTACGTAGATAATCACGTAAAGAAATGCTTAAGAAAATTAATAAAACTTTTTATAAAAATTTTAGAATTTATTTAAAAGTATGACACTGTTACTACTTATTGGCAGGTATGGTAACGGTTTAATACTTCAGACATTAAGAAATATGCTTCCTTTATTGGGTTTACTCTACTTCGCTTAAAACAAATAATAACAGGTAAAAAACCAGTTAATATTTTCAATGGTACTGTTTTTCATGGAACTGTAACTTTTTTAGTAAAATGATTTTACACTCAACACACCCAACCTGAGCAAAAAGGTGTTCAGGTTTGCTCAGTTTCCATTTATATATATATATATATATATATATATATATATATATATATATATATATATATATATACATATATATATATATATATATATATATATATATATATATATATATATATATCAATGAAAACTGAGCAAACCTGAACACCTTTTTGCTCAGGTTGGTTTTTCGAACAATATGCTTTCGAACAAAATGTCTTTCGAACAAAATGACTTTTCGAATAAAATGTTCTCAAACAAAGTGCTTTCGAAAAAAAAGATTCCAAATTGTTGTGTTCGAAATTGTAACCGCGACCCAACTATTTAGATAAGTTATACGACTAATTAAACATAAACCTAATATGTTTTGTTAAATATTATGATGCTAAAGCATTAAAACAGTAAAATAAACTCATATTTAAATATTAAAAAATTAAAACCTTCAGGATAACAAAAACGGATCTAAAGACTTTGTTTAGCAGTGCCACTATGGTGCATGTTTGAACACTCTGCCTAAAATAAAATTTTGCTTTCCTATATCATAAAAGATAAAATCGCAAACCAGGTTATAAAAAAACATTTTATTAAAAAACAAATTTTTAAAAATAAACCATGTTTTGTTATAGGTACTTAACGAGAAAAACAACACTTTAGAAGCGGATATTAACTAGCACACAAAAGAATAAATAAAAATAAACACAAATACTGAGCTTTGCATGGAAAATAAGTTAGGTACATACCCTATTAACTCACATACATATATTTAACTAGAGTATTTCTAGATCACAATGCCGTATCTCTGGGTGCTTTTTCTAAAATAAAAACAAACAACTATTTTAGTATGTTAAATTATTAACAAATATATTTTACGGAATGCTACTACTTACGCCGACTGAATAAAACGCCAGGGGCGGATTTATAATTTCGTCTAGAGGGGGGCGCAACAAAAGAACGCGTAAGTTCGCCTGCGACGTTATTTTTTTTATTGTTTGGTTCTAAGAAATGAACACTATTTCATAACGGACGAAAAATCTAAACCTGTTCTTGCGAAAACAACGGTTGGTCATCTTAACTTACAAATATTCTAGCATTTCTTTTATTTACACATTCTGTCCATCTGACAGAGACAGAAAAATAATGATGGAGGTTTAATGGAACCATAATGGCAAATTTGTTATAAAAAGATCATATTTATCATCCCATAAAATCATATAATTATAAACTACTTACCCGTAGTTTCATTTCTATTCTATCAATTTCGCCTCCCATTAGATCCACTATATTTTCGCCATGTTTTAACATGAATTCTTCAATCTGGTCGATATTTTCTAGCTTCTTTATTTCCTAAAATATAAGAAACGCTTTTTCTGTTCTGTTTTTTAGCAAATCTAAAAGCAGGTACAACTTTGATTTTCGTTAAAGCAACATTTACTTTAAATATAACAGTCGAAGGCTCGTTTTAAAGTCATTTAATTATTATATATAAAAAACTAGTTACAAAAAGTAAATAATATATTTGAAAATCAGTAAATAATGAACAGAATAGTGATAAGTAACTAATGGGCTCATTCAATCATTTCTTGTTTTCAGTAATTTGTTAATATTATTGCACAATGACTCAATCGAAACGCACACACAAAAAATTACATCAATTGGATGAATAATAACCAAAATATTAAGGTATATACTTCGACCAAATTCAAAAGATTCAGTTTCTCGCTAGACGAAAAAAAACACTGAACATAACGGACAATGTGACGACTCAAATTAAGAATATTGCAACACCGCTATGTGCCCTATCGGCCGTTTTAATACTAACATAACCTTGAAAATCAATCCAGTGTGTACGAAATCGTCGGAAAACCACCCACACCGAGAGTACCACAATTCTTTAAAATTTCACTTACACATTCTTCATATACATTTTTCCCTTCACTGTTGTTTTTATTTACAGTTTTAATGAGGGTCGTGGTCTTTCATAATTTAAAAACACTTTTTGGTATTCCTTAGTCTAGAAAATGGAGTTTCTAATAAGACACAAACGGGATCATACTGCGGAAACATTCTGCACGTGTCAATTCAAAAATATAAACGCGAAAAGCCGACGTTGCTCTAAAAACAGAATTAAACTGAACATGCGAGGTCGCAGTACAAAATAGTGTTGTAAGAATCCCCGTTGATTCTGAATATCAAAATATTCGGATTAATCCGAATATCTCATAAATAATACGGAATCGGGTATTACTGATGTAGAGTAGAAGAATTATCAAAAACCGCAAAGTTCAGAGCGATCCGTTTAAGTAAAGACGCGAGGGCCAGCACCTTCGTATATTTTACTCCGTGTGTGATTCGGATGATTTTGATATCCGGAACGTGAACTGTGAATGCACACAAGGCACTGAAGCACCGATGTCATGCTTCTTTTTCTTACATTGTACATTCGCCGATCGGGGTAGGACAACGGCAATACTTTTATTAGAAAATGAAAATCAGTAGAATCTCAATAGTGGATATGCCATAATAATTATTAACAATAATTGTATGTTTTAATATCTGTCTAACTAAAAAGTTATGATAAAAATAAATTTGAGTTTTAGGTAAAGTGCCCTCTAGGGGTAAAGTAATGAAATACTTTTACCTCAGGATTATAGAGTCCACTAAACTTAGTGTGAAAAATTTAAATTCAATACATGAAAGACTAAATTCAGTATGACAAAAAAGTTATTAACTGCACAGATATAACTCGGAAAATATTTAGATTTCCAAATTTCTTATATGGAGCTACTATAATTAACGTAGAATCACCTCTCCCAGTTTCCTAATTACTTTTCCGAATACCCTGTATTATAAAATAAAAAAAAATTGCTGGATAAGCCTATTCTATAAGTATGAAAGGATGCGATTGGTTACTCACTATTGCTTCTTAGTTATGTAACGCCTTTCAATATTATAAGAAAAATTTATGATGGCGAATTAAATAACAGTAAAAAGTACACCTTGCAAAGCATATAAATAAACTAAATTTAGATATGGTAAAATTTAGCTTAAAAAACCCATACCTCCAACAACTGATTAAGATCCTGTTTATCTAAATAGGATCTTGTTAACTCTCTACCATCAAAATCTAATTCGGCCTTATATCTAACTAAGTAATTGCCCATATCTATTCCTTTTACATCGTGAATTGCCCTAATCATTATATCCTTTTCTAATTCGGTGTTAATTCTTTCCAAATTTTCTTCAGGAATTGATCTAAAAAATTAATTTTTTCAGTGATACACCGAGAGATACTTCACGGATCACTCAGTCGACATTTTTGACAGTTATAAATTTAACCAATCACGCTGTGAAATTGTGTGAATACTTGCAACTAATTGTGCAATTCTAATAGAAGTATTAAAAAAAAGATTTCTAAAAATTATGTTTAATAAAGACTATTTTTATCATTCAAAGGAATTGTATTCAGAAACAAAAAAAATGGACGTTAGGCAAATATATATTTATAATATTTTAGTAAACGTTTTTAAAAATCTAATACAATTTAAAAAACATAACCATGACACGCGTCATAAAAATGAAATTTCCATTAAACCAAAAATACATAAGTTCATAGCACAAAAGAATGATAAATATTTATGTTTTTATTTAAACGATTATTTACCAGTAAATATTAAAAGAATTATATCATTAAAAAAATATAAAATTGAAATAAAAGCTTGGATATTAACAACAAACGATTTAAAGAAATTATTGGAATTACTTTGATATTATTTTGAATAATATAAAAATTATTTATTTATTTGTCTCTAAGACTCCTTTTACACTATCAGGTTTGGCCGGTCCGGTTTCAAACCTGAAGAGAACCGGATAAGTAATGGAGCATGTGATTAAATGTGGCCTTTCACACTATCAGGTTCAGGCTCGGCGACCGGCTGCAGCCGGATGGGTCGACTGGATCATCAGGTTCCCTGACGCCGCACAGTGGGGCCAGAGACCCTTAAATCTGGCATCAATTCAGGGAGTGGGTTTTCTGCAGATAATTGTTTTTAGTCAAGTTGAAACGTTTATATTTAAGTCATAAAACTACACTAATCATACTTTTTACATTTTTTTACAATTTATATCGATTTTATTTGGTTACCGTATAAAAAAGTTATTATAGTACCATAAAACGGCAATTTCATACTTATTTACTTATCAGAATATTTGAACATAAATATGCTTTAATAATTCTGATTATGCATTAATAAAGAGTAAACTGTAACTTACGATTAATTTGTATGAAGTGGAAATTCAAAATGTTTGTATTTTACAAGTTAAAGGATTGTGAACTACATTATTGGAATTCAAATATTTATTGTTTCCTTTCTTAAGTAAAAATAAATTTAAAAATACTTGGGAATAGGTTAGGCAATCTATTTTGCGCGCAGTATATTTTGCAAAGAAGTTATAAAGAATCTGAAGAAGAATCATCTCCACTCTCCATGCTTGAATCTGCTACTGAAATATTAGGAGAAATTATCATCTGAAACGAAAAGGTTTTAACATTTTTTTAGGAATCTTTCTGAAGCTAGTGATGAAAGGGTCAGAAGATATCAGCATAAAATTTAAAATATCCTCATTACATTTTTCATGAGAACATTTCCTGGAGAACTTTTCACGATATTTTTTGAAATTTTTGTTCTGAGCTTCCTGAGCCTCTTCTGACAATTGACCTATTGGTAACAAAAATGACGAAATTGCATCTGGTCCATGAATAAGCAATTGCACGGTAGGTGGCATATAGAACCAAGGATATAAATTCACAAAATATCTAACAGTATCAAGAGTAAAAGCTCGAAAGTTATCCATCAGTCATCAGTCACCAATGTTGTTTTACCTCCGATGTCATTTTTTAGATCACGTGATGCAAAAACTAATTTGACAGCTTGAAAAACAACCTTTTAGTGATATCTATTTATTATAATTAATTATTGCCTTCCTTAAAGGTAATTAATAACATAAATTACGAGGGGATTGAAAAGTGTGATTTTTTACAAAACTATAAGGGATTTTTTGGTATTTTCTGGCATTTATTGACACAAATTGTATTGAAACGTAGTCTTTACATCACAAATTTAATCTATTTTGAGGATTGGTAATATTGCTCTAGTACAAATGTACCTACAGGTTAATATTTTACTATGTAAAATGACCCGTGGATAAAGAAACGCACTTTAAAAAAGAGTAATTACACTAGAAGGTGCAAGAAAGTGCAACGGTTTGTTTTGCTGTTTAAAAGTACAATATTCCTACCTTATTAATTTATAAAAAGGTCGGTCTGGAAGCGCTTGGAAGTAAACTATAATCCTACCTTAAAAGTATAATTGATGAATTCTGAAACCTTTTTGTAAGAATCTATTTACACAAGGTATGGCAAAACCATAGCACAACTAATATAAACCACATAAGTGCAGATATTTAGTGCATACTTAAAAGTATTGAATCCATAATTAAGCAAAGTTTATAACTCGTATACTAAACCAGTACTGACTTCGCAAAATCGTACCAATAACTACAGAATATTTAACACAGATCACTATTTGATCGAACGCTAGTGTTCGCCTGAGATATTCTCGCTTAAGAAAGGTCGTGCATAGTATTAGGGTGGGGGAAATAATGCAGTGGTATGTGTAGTTAAGAAATATAAGCAAAGGATTTTTCAATGTTCAATTTCATATTTTGAATAAATGCCAAGTTTATGGGTTCCGGGCCCCACTGTGCGCCGGATAAAGTGGTGGTGGGGCATTGCAACCAACGCGCGCTTTCATACTTGTCCGGTTTTTGTCTTCAGGTTTAGTCTGCGGTTTTGGTTTAGTCTTTGCTTCAACTCTGGCGAGGAAGATGCGAAGGTGATTTGCAAGACAATGTCCAGCGAAATTGATATTGAATTGTTAATTTCGGCGGTGGAGGCCCGACCGTGTCTTTGGGATAAATCAAGTGAAGAGTATAAAGATAAAAATAAGACAAACATGGGATGGAAGGAGGTGTGTAGCGTCTTAAAAGAAGAGAGAAGAGAAGTAAAGGGTGTACCTAAAGTATCCTATTACGATTACGTCGCTTTTTATGCTTTCTGTACAAACACCACAAAGCTATAACAACATTACGATCCATCACCGAAAACATCTAAACGCAGACTAGTTTTTTAATAAACATAAAACCTGATCTGTTGTAAACCTGATCGCGTCCGGATATTTTTATTTTACTTCTGACCGGCGAACCTGATAGTGTGAAAGGACTCTAAGGATCTCTCTTGCCCTAAAAAAGAAATTGTATGTATGTATTTGAATACATATTTTTTTTCAATTGAGTAATTTATATAATTAAATAATGTAATGTTAAATATAAGATTTGCCCCCAACAAGTACGTCTTCGGGGGTTTTATCAAGTTTATTTATAATACACATATATTTAACATATTTAAATTGTAATTAATTTAAATAAACTTTATTATTATTATTAATTTATAAATTTTTTTAAAGTTATTTGCAGGATCCAAAAACTATTTGTGATCGGTTTACACTTAACTAGTGAAATATCAAACTGCTTCATTTAACAACTGTTGTGAACTGATACATCAGTATACGACTTGATAGCAATGCAAAGCATTGATAATGCCAAGTGAGACCTTGCACAATAATTAAAAGCACCAAAACTTTGTGGCATCACGTGGCATTCATGAACAACCCTAAACTAGAAAAATAGGCTAGTTGATGACAAACAGCAGAGTTTGCATTTATCGAGTTTTCGAATATTGCATGTAGTTATCGAGTTTTAACGAATCGCCGCATTTTACTTATGCTATAACTCTTTTCCTTTTCGCGTTTTCAGATATCTGACATTACCAGTAGACTGAACAGTGAATTGGTGTAGGGATGTAATATAAAACTAAATTTTGATAAAAATGTAGCCATCGAGTTTTGTAAAAACGGTCGTCAATTGGTATTTTTTTACTGTTGATGCACTTTATGAATAAATAAATAAATAAATTATATATGAGTTTCATCGGTTTCATCGCGTACTGTTACATTTAATTAAATTAAAGAAAAATAGTTTTCGAATTTGGAAAATTGAATTTTTTGCCATTTTTTAACTTGAATTCTTCAAGCTGATTAATATTGCCTAACTTCTTTATTTCCCAAAAAAATATAGGAAAAACAGCTTTTCCATTTATGTTGTATTAGTAAGCTTTGCACCACTAGTAAGCCTGTTGCTTCCTAATGGTGCATCTGGCTTAACGACTTCAAAAGTGTCAACTTTCGGTTTAATAATAAGTTGCTGCTAGTTTATATTCTTTTACTTTCTGATAAACCGAAAGTTAATATTTTTAAATAGGGAATGGAAAACTACGATAAAAAAATATAAGCCATTTTTATGATGCGACATTACTAAGCTACAGGATGCCAAATTACTAAAAATCCATCAAAATAGACTGATTTTAAAAGTGTCAAAAGAAAGTGAATTTTCTATTTCCCCCTAAATGTTTAAGTTACAATTGTTTACCGACTAACCTGCCCACCAATGCAGCTACATTTGTATAAATAATAAATGATGCGACTGAACCCAAAATACAGCCAACAAATAAGGAACCTAAGGCATCTGGAGTGGGGCTATTCGTCACCGAAGAAATTCCCATACAACCTGCTGCTACAATAACACCAATAACTGCTGCAAAATCTTCTAGAAGCACTACATTTACGCTTGGATCTTGGCCTCGAAATACTAGAAAGATTTCAGGAATATTTAAGCATATTGTGATTTAGGTATTGCTTGTACACAGTGGTTATTATGGTAAGAGACTTTGAAAGACTTGAAAAAATAACAATTAAATGTTATATCAATAAGATTCCGCAAATTTTTCATTCTTGAAAAATAGGGTGTCGAAAATGATTTTTTTTTATGAATTTTGACATGAGGTTCCAAAACATCTGCTCTAGAATTAAAGTTGAAATGCTGCTAAAATCTTTGCCAAAGCTAAGTTTATTTAGCAGAGATTAAAGACAACATAGTCAATAATAGACAACATGTTAGAATTTCAGGACAGGAATTCTACATGCCACTATTACATTTAATAGTAAGTAAACAAATAGCTAACAAATCTTTAGTATGCCCCCAACAAGTACGTCTTCGGGGGTTTTATCAAGTTTATTTATAATATATATATATATATATATATATATATATATATATATATATATATATATATATATATATATATACATATATATATATATATATATATATATATATATATATATATATATATATCTATATATATATATATATATATATATATACATATATATATATATATATATATATATATATATATATATATATATATATATATATATATATATATATATTTACTTATCCATTTGCAAAATAGCAAGCATTTCAATAACAATCTCTCGCAACAATATTAAATTACAGTTAATTGATTTTTAAAATTAAGGTACCTAAATAGCATAAGTCTATTTGTATGTACCATGGTATATAAAAAAAAGAAGCTGGCATTATGCAAACAAACCGAATTGACAGTTGCCTATCTCTAAGTCCTACCTATTAATACAAAATTCTCCTAGTTAAATTAGAGAAATTACTTAAACATATTTCCGAATAATTTACTATTTTCCAATATATACAATTTACACTGTCTTTTAAATTTCTTAATATTGATGATATTCCTAATATTTACCGGAATCATATTGTAAATTTTGGGTCCCAAATATGACACATATTTCAAATTTATATTATTGTAGTTTAATGGGGTTGCTATATTATTATTTAAATTTGATCGAGTATTGTAAATGTGACTTATTGCATTTTCGGACGATCTCGTTCTGTGAGTGAAAATTGCTGCTGTTATAGTATAAAGAGTTCTTATATTACATAATATATCCTTTGAAAATAAAAGTTCTGTTGGATATAGTCTGTTTCTACTAAAAATTATTTTTATAATACTTTTTTGTGTAACCTCCAATTTATAAAGAGCATTGCTATATGTGCCACCCCATGCCAAAATTCCATACCTAATCAAAGACTCAACTAATGAATTATACAAAATATATATATATATATATATATATATATATATATATATATATATATATATATATATATATATATATATATATATATATATATATATAGTGACCGGCAAAAAGTTGGACACATATGGGAAAAATTTTTATTATTGGAATATTGAAAAAACTTTTTATGCCGATTGTCTCTGCATGATGGGTAACCTAAAAATTCATTTTGACATTTGTTACGTGATTACTCGTTTGCCGGCAAAATTGAAAAAAATATATATTGTCATGGAAAACTGGTAATACGTGACAAGATATTGAAAAAAGTTATTAGAAAAAAGTGTTTAGATTTTAATTTTATACTCCTTGGCAAAGTCTGGAGCCAAAATTAAAAAAAAAATTTACATTTTTTGAACAAAAAATGTACAATATTAGTTTCATATTCCCATGAATTTAATAAAAATGTGTTAAATGATCGAAAACCAAGGTAATAACCTATTATCTCAACATTTTTGTTATTACTTAAAAGTTTTATTTGATAAAATTTAAAATTTAGCTTTTTTCCATGTACTTGGGTGTGGCCAGGCCCTGTATCTGGCAACCATATTTACCATTTATAGTTACTTCTGGAACAATATGCTTACGAAAGACCGTTTGCTCTAATTTTGAAGAAATTTTAACGTGTCTACCAAAATCATTCTAACAAAATAAAAAATTGAAAAAAAATTCTTGCATTAATTTAATTTATTTTAAATCAAATATTAGACCACCCTGTAGAGGTACGAAAATTTTCATAAACAAAATTTGTTTATTTTAAACTACTAAATAACATATTTTCATTTCAGGCAAATCGTAACATTTTTATTTTTAGCCTTAATTTTGCCCTTTATAATTTCAACTTTTCACACCTGCATCGCAAAACCAAAAACTTTACAATAAGTATATTCTCCTGGACCATGGTAACTGAATGTGAAGTTTACTATGGTCCAGTCGGACCAGTAAAGTCTTGAAAGGCCGTCGATACCCTATTTTTTTTTAATAAGTACCATGTCCTTTCATAAGAAAGTTTTCATGTCTTTTACAAATTACCAAAGAGGGCTTTGAAAACAGCCGAAGTATTATTTAGAAATATCAATATGCACCATTTATTAATTGTCATTGTGCTTTTATTTAATGTTAAGCTACTTTATTTTAAAATGCCTCAAAGTCTTTCTCTTCAAGAAAAAATAGAAATAATCCTTATTCATGGTGAAAATTATAAAAGCTGTAGAGAAACTGCTGAAATTTTTAACGGACGGCATCCTGATAAAAATTTAAGCTATTCGACAGTAGCAAAAATATTTAAAAGGTTTAAGGAAATAGGTACTGTTGACAACCAGTATAAAGTTTCTCATGAAAAACCGGTAACTGGTGAAGAAGCAACACTGAATGTGCTGTTAACAGTTACAGAAACACCTCAAATAGCCGTTAAAGATATTTCTGACGCTGCTAACATGGAAGAAAAATCAGTAAGAAGAATTTTGAAAAGAAATAAGTTCTACCCTTATAAACCCAAATTTGTTTTAAAACAAAGGGATTATGATGCTCGTTTTTATTTTTGTGCATGGTTCCAAGGAGTCCTAGAAGATGATGGAAATTTCCCCCAACAAATACTTTTTACAGACGAAGCAACTTTTACGTCAAATGGAATTGTTTCTTCCTAAAATTGTAGGTGGTGGGCAACAGAGAATCCACATTTTGTCATTGAAAGTAAGGACCAGTATAGTTTTAAAACGAATGTATGGTGTGGAATATTATATACTCGAATTGTTGGCCCTTTTTTCTTCAGAGAAAATTTAAATGCTAGAACATACTTAAACTTTTTGGAGACAGAGGTGTCAGAATTTTTAGATAATTTATCCTTGAGAGAAAGAAGGGACCTATATTTTCAGCAGGATGGGGCTAGTATTCATTGTACTGAAGATGTAAGGTTTTGGCTGGATGAAAACTTTGGTAACAAGTGGATTGGGCGTTTTCAGAAAATCCTTGGCCGGCTAGATCACCCGATTTGACCCCCTTAGATTTCTTTTTATGGGGCTATTTAAAAAATAAAGTATATATACATAGGCCATTTAGAAACATTGAACATTTGGAAGGGGTAATTAGAAATTGCGTTACCCAGATATCTCCTGAAATATTAAGAAATGTTTCAAGAGAAATGCGAAGTAGAACTGTTAAATGTATGGAACGTGACGGTGGACATGTCGAGTTTTAGTGTGTTTTTTAAATAATATATTTTCTAAATAAAATTTTCACTAAACACGCTTAATTGTTTAATAAAAATCCTACACAAACCAGTAAGTGCCTTTTTATTAAAGAATCTTTTAAAATCGGATTGCTATAAAAAGCCAAAGAACACCCATATTGAAGCAATCAAATTGCGCGAGAGATCGCAAACGAATTGCAGAGGCAATCGCTCTCTCTAAAATTGCTCGGGTCATTTATTTAGATAGTGGCCTGCTGGCTGGTAGTGATGCCATCCTTCGACTCATAATATGCTTCTTTGGGTATTCAAATTTTATTAGGACTAAAAGAGTTTTCGTTTTTATGTAGGTACACTATTACCACAAAATCTTTAAAATTTTTAATGTACATCTAGGTACCCGAAATATTACTCGACTACTTTCACATAATTTGTAAAATTATTTTTACATTTCCTAACATTAAATAAAGAAATATGAAAATTATTAGTGCCTTCGACTGTTTTCAAAGCCCATTTTGGTGATTTGAAAAAGACATGAAAATTTTCTTATGAAAGGACATGGAACTTTTTTAAGAAATTAGAGTATCAACGGCCTTTCAAAAGACTTTACTGGTCCTACTGGACCATAGTAAACTTCACATTCAGTTACCATGGTCCAGGAGAATATACTTATTGTAAAGTTTTTGGTTTTGCGATGCAAGGTGTGAAAAGTTGAAATTATAAAGAGCAAAATTAAGGCTAAAAATAAAAATGTTACGATTTGCCTGAAATGAAAATATGTTATTTAGTAGTTTAAAATAAACAAATTTTGTTTATGAAAATTTTTCGTACCTCTACAGGGTGGTCTAATATTTGATTTAAAATAAATTAAATTAATGCAAGAATTTTTTTTCAATTTTTTATTTTGTTAGAATGATTTTGGTAGACACGTTAAAATTTCTTCAAAATTAGAGCAAACGGTCTTTCGTAAGCATATTGTTCCAGAAGTAACTATAAATGGTAAATATGGTTGCCAGATACAGGGCCTGGCCACACCCAAGTACATGGAAAAAAGCTAAATTTTAAATTTTATCAAATAAAACTTTTAAGTAATAACAAAAATGTTGAGATAATAGGTTATTACCTTGGTTTTCGATCATTTAACACATTTTTATTAAATTCATGGGAATATGAAACTAATATTGTACATTCTTTTTTTCAAAAAAGGTAAAATATTTTTTTTTAATTTTGGCTCCAGACTTTGCCTAGGAGTATAAAATTAAAATCTAAACCCTTTTTTCTAATAACTTTTTTCAATATCTTGTCACCTAATACCAGTTTTCCAAGACAATATAGGTATATTTTTTTCAATTTTGCCGGCAAACGAGTAATCACGTAACAAATGTCAAAATGAATTTTTAGGTTACCCATCATGCAGAGACAATCGGCATAAAGTTTTTTCAATATTCCAATAATAAAAATTTTTCCCATATGTGTCCAACTTTTTGCCGGTCACTGTATATATATATATATATATATATATATATATATATATATATATATATATATATATATATATATATATATATATATATATATATATAGAAGCGGTGGGTAGTTTTGGCTGACTAGATAAACAAGAGTATATTTTGGGGTAACAGCCAGAGGTATTAGGGCTCAATGAATAAGAAGAACTCTTATTTACTACGCTAAGCTTTCGGAACCATTTATTCCTTTTTCAAAGCTACAAATATGGAGTACATTAGATATATTATGTCTAATAACATTATTACTTATTATTACCTGGGTGTAAGTGAGTTTCAATAAAATGAAAAAAAGCAACTCATCTTCACAGTAATCTTAATGCAGGAATTATTGACTAAATTGTGCAATGATACTTCAAAATCTTGTTGAAAACTTCAAAGTGACAATTGTCAATTGTCATAAGATTCTGTTGAGAAGGAGAGTTTTTTACAATGGTGGATTATTTAAATATTACAGGTTGCTAATTCAACAAAATCTTGTTGAAGTTTTCAACAAGATTTTGTAGTATCATTGCACAATTTAGTCAATAATTCCTGCATTAAGATTACTGTAAAGATGAGTTGCTTTTTTTCATTTTATTGAAACTCACTTACACCCAGGTAATAATAAGTAATAATGTTATTAGACATAATATATCTAATGTACTCCATATTTGTAGCTTTGAAAAAGGAATAAATGCTTCCGAAAGCTTAGCGTAGTAAATAAGAGTTCTTCTTATTCATTGAGCGCTAATACCTCTGGCTGTTACCCCAAAATATACTCTTGTTTATATATATATATATATATATATATATATATATATATATATATATATATATATATATATGTATATATATAATCATATTTACATTGTAATTAATTTAAATAAACTTTATTATTATTATTATTTAGTATTATATTTCCTTTGCATTCCTTAAACAGAAACGTTTAACCTATAGTAGTTAAAAAAACTGTTTTTCTTAGAAAAAAATTAAGACTATTTGAAGTCAACAATGTTATTAAAAAAATAGTTATGAATTTAAAGTGCCAGACCATAAAACAAAATAACATCATTATTTATACAATATACTCACTATAATCTTTTACGGACATGTTAATATCGCTTGCACCTTTTCTAATCGAATTAAAGGCCACTAACCAAGTTGCACCTTCTGACACTAGTGAACCCCCCAAAATGAAATAGGCCTAAAAAAGTAGGTATACTGTTATAGTACCTTTTCTAATACATGCAAAAAGTTATATAAAAAATAGGACTGGGCCGATACCTAGTATCGGATATCGGCCGATACTAATTTTTGACACCTGCCGATACTTAAAACGTCATACACAAAAATATCCGATTTCAGATACTTAACACTCAGCTGTCATCATCCGCCTCCAATGCCATTCTCGAGCGGCTACCGATAATCGATAGTTATAAACAAATTTTTGTGCCCTACCAATCCGTATTTAGTTAGCATAAAGGAGAAATGTCTGATATATGGAAACATTTTAATAAAAATACGGAAAAGGAATGCTCAGCCATATGTAAATTAGGTGAAAAATCTTACTCCCGTGGGGGCCCAAGACAAACGAGATTTCCAAAACTCAAAAAACTGGCATCCCGCTATTTATCAACAAAAGCTGGGTCTGTCTTTTCCGAACAAATTTTCTCTGAAACCGGTCACATAGTAAAACCAACCACAACTTGGCTTACGTCTAAAAATATACAAAAACTAATATTCCTTTAAAAAAATGGTTTACTGGTTAAAGTACATGTTTTGTATTAATTTTAAGCATTATTATTAGAGATCGCACGATACCGATATCGTTATATCGGCATATCGGCAGGAAAATTGCCGATATATGGGCACATATAAAACGAAGAATTTTGGATTCTTACTGCATATACCTACGAAAGGTAATACCCGTAAATATAATAAAATAAAAATACAAGTTTGTGCCTCTTCTAATGTCACTAATAATATCTAATCATTTATAACATAACTGTAGTATAACTGATGCCTTTTTCCGGAGAAATAAATTAAGAATTTCACAAAGCAATACTGAAAACATTAAACAGGGACTTCCCCGAAACTTCACCAATCAGAAACGTTATACTGCGTTACCGCGTGACGGAATGATAAACCGATGATCCCCGATTTTCGTTTTCGCCCAAACAGAAAACGCATGAACGAAAAACGGAAATTGATACAGAATACGTACAGGATTTAGCGGTTCAGAATCGTATTTCGTATTTTGTATTTTTCTATTTACATTCGACGTTATAAAAACCAGGGTTGGCATGAATTAATTCACATGATTTAAGTCATGACCTTTTCCAACCCTGATAAAAACTAAACATTGAAACATGTACGTATGTCTTTGCCGATACGATATATCGGTATCGGTATATCGGCATGTAAATATCGGTATCGGCCGATATATCGTATCGGCAAAATAAAGTCGTATCGTGCGATCTCTAATTATTATTACAAAACAAATGTTGATTCTGAAAATAAAGTTTGTATTTGAATTTCGGATACTTTCATTCAGATACCTTCAGATACAGTATCAGGATCGGCAAGGGAGGTAGATATAGTATCGGTAGGTATCTGAAACGTGGTATCGGCCCAAATAAAAAAGGTATACAGGGCGTTCGGAAAATGCATTTGAAGAAGTGTTTCTACATGGAAAACTAATTGTAGAGGTTCTATAAAATACATTTTCAAATCTCAATATTTTCCGAGTTATAGCTGTGCAAAGTTTAATTTTTTTAATACTTTTTTGTCAAACTAAATTTAATCTTTCATATATTGCATTGAAATTTTGCACACAAACTAAGTTTAGCGGACTCTATAATCTTGACGTGAAAGTACCTCACTGATTTGCCGCCAGAGGATACTTTACCTAAAACTGAAAATTTATTTTTTAATTAGAATTGTTTTTAATTGTTTTTTATTGCTTCCCGAAAACCAAATACAAAGACTATACAGGAAACTTAAATTTCACCATTTTAACCAGAAACTAAAATGGTAAAATGCGGAAAATCTGAATTTTTTACCGGAAAAACATTACCAGATTTCGTAAAATCTAATTCCTTTTTAAAAAATAACAATTGAAATTTAAAAATCGTCCAATATGCGAACTCCGATTTTTACAAATAGTAATATGTATTTAGTGTTTCATTATTACTTGAAAATAGCTTAATTCGCGATAAAGAACTGTCTGGCAACAGCGGCAACACTGATGCGAACGTGGCATGAGCCTGTCTGAGCCTGCTGATTTTATATTTATAATATCGTCAGTGAAAAGTATTAACCTGCTATCTCCATTTTAAGCAACTTTACAGGAGAGCTTTAAAACCGCCTAGATAAATTATTATACTTGTTATAAATGTAATTTGCGTTATATTGGTAAGCAATAAAGACCCTTCATAAAATCAAAAAAGTCATTTTTTAATTAATTTTTTTTTATTGGCAAAATTTTTGGATAGCAGCTCCATACATTAATAGAAAATTCATAAAATGCCGTAAAATAACTGCTAACTCCATTTCGATAAATAATATTAACCCTCTACCAGCATAATATAATTAATTTCCAATAAATGATCGACATTTTTCCTAATATTCTTTTATAAAAGTATATTATACACATATCTTTACCATTAATAATCAACAGAATAGCAGTACACTAGAAGAAACCAATAAAATCGCAAAAAAACACAGGAGTAAACAAAACCACGTGGCTGTATAGATATAAACACAACGGAAATATCGGAGATAGCAGCATTTCGCCGGGTAAATTTGAATGGCGTGGAGATAGCATGAATTATTGACACAAAATATCAATTTATTTATAATTTAAAAGGAGAAAGCGTTTTTCTTACTAGTAGAATAGGTTTTCCTCTTTGTAATAATACCAAAACCCATTTTGATCTATAAGTGGAGTTAGCAGGTTAACACTTTTCAACGAAGATATGCATTTCAATTTATATTGGAGTTTGCTGGTTATTGTTTGTTTTATTTTTTAAATAAACTTTTAGTTCTGTCATTATGAGCAATATTACTTGTTTTTGACTTTTCTTCTTTTATTTCAATAAAGTTTTAAAGTTGTTAGAAAAAAAGGTTAAAAAAACTGGAGGCTTTGTATGTTTTGCTTTGAAAACCTGTTTTTTTTTAAACAGGACCGTTTTTTATACGTTGCATCACTACTTTTACCTCAGGATTATGAATACAAAAGTTGGGAGAAAAATAAATTTTGAGTTTTAGGTAAAGCAGTGAAGTACTTTCATGTCAGGATTATAGAGTCCCCTAAACATAGTTTGTGTGCAAAATTTCAATGTAATACATAAAAGATTAAATTCAGTATGACAAAAAAAGTAAGTATTAAAAAAAAAATTTTTAACACCTGGGTACTTATAACTCGGAAAATATTGATATTTTCAAATTTATTTTATAGAACCTCTACATTATTTTTCCACGTAGAATCACCTCCCCAAGTTTCAAATGCATTTTCTGAACACCCTGAATAATATATAACAATGAGTAAGTATAACAATTATTTTCATTTATAAAATTTTTATTGATTTTTTGACATGTAAATATAGGTACCTGATACAGTTACAGATAATAATAAGTAATTGTCAGTAACCTAGCAAAATATTGAGCTTGGTTACATTCTAATTATTAACTTTTGAGTATTGGATTTAAAATTTAAAAATTTTTGAGAATTTGAAATAGGTACATTTTGTATATTTATATATTTTTTGTTTTTAAAATACGAGTAAGAAGTACCTACCCAAAAGAAATCTTTCATCGGTTCAGGATGCAAGAGCCCCGAAATTCCATGGTAAAATGATAAGCCAGTACCAACACAAAATATACCCACTCCAGATATTAAGGAAGCAACATACTTCATGTTGCTGTAGCCATATGGGTGATATGAATCAGCTATCTACAATATAGTTTACCTCGTTATTGCACCTGGTAATAAAAAAAAAACAAATATGTATTCAGATGTGATTATTTCTAACATACTTGAATAGATTTATGAATTCCATAAGCCAAAATCAACTGGTTTATAGTATCAGCTAAGGAATGTATGCATTCTGAAAACATGCTATGAGAACCGGTGTAAAGCCAAGCGAAAAGTTTGAACAAGCAGTTTGTTCCGTTTCTAAAATTAAAATGTTACATTATATCCTAAAAATGTAAAATTATTATTTATACCATAAATTACCATATTGTTACTCACATATCAAACAATGGATATTTATATTCTATGGATATACCTACATGCAATATGGGACATATTATGTATGAATGTACATATATGTATATGTAATAAATATTCTCGTGCGTATCACTAGAATATAAAAATGCTTTGATATTTTGTGGGTAGTAATAGTTGGGCAACTAAGAATAAAAACACTTACATAACTACTGCTGTGAGGACCACTCTCCCAGATCTACCCATCAGTCCAGATTCATCCTCAATGATATCTGCTGATTTTCCCAATTCCCTTCTATAGTCTCTAAGTCTTCTCTTAACAGTAAAGATATCTAAAAACAGTTATTAAATTAAACAATACAGTTTTTCATGAAATAATATCCTACTTGTTTATAAGTATCAATCCAATTATTAAAATTAGGTATGTCAAGGGAATTCTTATTTCAACATCACATTCAAACCCTCTAAATGCAATTTGACATACCTAAGTACCTACTTAAAATAAATCTGAATGTCTAAAAAAAATTTCTGAAAATAACAAATCCAATCTACCTAAACCTTATTTAAACTCACTTTGTTGATATTTTTTCTTTTCAATATCCCTTTTAATAAGTTCTTTCTGTAGATTTTCTTTGGTTATCCATACTGCTAATGCTTTGGCTTCAACATCTTTTCTCCAGTAGACAGTAATTGGAGGTTCGGCTTCATACGGCGAACGTCGTTTTGTTTTTGGAAGTGACTCAAGGTCTGAAGGTTTTAATAGAAAGTCTGACATTGCTCTCACAGGTGTGATAAAATTTCTCTCAAGAGATTGAGCTGAAAAATCAACCCGTTTCCTTTTCTTGGGTTGAGGTTTTGCTACAAAAAATATCCTTTATCAACCTTCACCTAAACAAATAGCAACTAAAAGATTTAGCTTTTTGGAATATCGGTTAAGGCCCTATTCCAAAAAGGAACTTTTAGAAATCAAACAAAATAACTTTCTATTAACTTACCTGACTGGTCTTTTGGTTCTACTTTTTTCTCTGGCGTGACAGTGCCAATTATTTTCTCTTTTAGTTTTGTAGTTATATTTGACTTTTCTGTGGGTTTATCTTCCAAACTTTGTTCCTTAATATTTTTTTCAACGGTAGGATGTTCTAATGGTTCCATAGTTTCATCAGTTCTTAAATTAGGAGCTATAACTTTAAGTACTGAGGGAGTTTTATCTATTTCTTCTTCGTCTATTTTTGAACCTTTCTTGTTATCATCAACTGTAGTTGTCGGTATAATAGGAACTGCTTTTGAATCTTTTGTAAATAATCTATTTTGGGAATAATTTTTTCTTAGGTTGAGTTTCAGCTGGTTAAATACTTCTTCATGATGAGGCCGAGATAACTGGCATAGATGACGAACTGTAATATCCAAACATAAACAATAATTAGAACTTATTCAGTTCTGTATTCGAACAAAGCTTACCAACTTGAACACTTTTTGTTGGTTTTGAAGACTGTATAATTAAAAGTCTACTTAACGAAAAACTGCTTCGTGGAAACATTCTGTAATTTATTATATAGTTTTTAACTATGTATAAAAACTGTTGGAAACAACAACCACCTAACCAACCTAACTAACTTTCAATAAAGAAAATATCATTATAAATAAAAAATTTAATATATAACAATTCATATACAATTTTAAAACAATATTAGTTCGTATAATTAATAAAAACAAGTTTGGCAAATATACTATTTTACAAAAACCGCAATTCCAAAGACCAAAACAGTCAAAACACTCAATCTCAATATCTCAATACTCAAAATGACATCACAGTATGACAGTGACAGTAATATGTCAAAGCATCAGAATAGTGAGCTATTGAGTATTCCGACAGCCGTAAATATTTGAATATGTACGGTAACACTATTTGGAATTGTTAATGGGGGTTGGGAGTTGGAACTAGTGACTAAAAAAAGAGAAGTCTTTGGGTTCGACAGCAGCAGCAGCTATTATAGTTGAAATTGTGTATTTAACTTGTACTATTTTTTCCCCATTTCTTTTAGGTTTTGAAGTCTTTTGTTTTTATAACTGAGTAGGTACACTGAAAGCTAAACTGAAATTTTGAAAATAAAATACTATTTTAGCTTTGAAACCACAAACAAATAGCAATATAAATAAACTGGCTTAAATGAGGTTAACTTCAACTTTAATTTTGCTTCAAGAAAATTTTAGGACATTTATTACAGATTGTTTCACTTACGCGGGCGCACATAATAACAAAAGTGTAAAAAGTTGACATTACTTTGAGAACATTTTCGCCACTTCGCTAGTTCAGTCATTTCCATTTCTGCGTTTGGTTATTGTTATCGTTTCGTGGTTTTTATTGCTTGTAAATTATGGGTAAAATATCAAGATTTCTAAGAGAAAAAAAAAACGTTATAATCATTAAAAGAAGGGTTAGAATTCGACTTCGATTTCTGTCTACGGTATTTTATATTTTTCCAGACCATATCTTGCTCTTGCTCATGCGCAATTTCATTTTCATTTAATTTTACCTTAAGAAGATAAAAGTTGGCGAACTTCTTAAAGTAAAATTAAAGCAAAATTAAATTAATGTTCTTCTTATTGTGGATAAAAGCTCTTATGCCTTTATATGTATTTAACTCTTACTAAACTAGATGTAAAGTTAAATTAGGGTTAAATTAAATTTAGATTGGTCTGCATAATTTCTTTATTTTTTTTATTATTATTAGCATTGGCGCACCGAAGGGGGGCTGCCGGGCTGCTGACCCCCGAGAGTATATGACAAAAAGCAAATTGTTCACTAAATATTCTATTACTTAACTAAGAAAAAATTTTAACAGTAATTTTCATAATATTAATAGGTAATACAGATTGTTTTGTTTTAATTATCACTTTTTCATTTTTCTAAAAGTAATTATTGTTTTAGAACAGATTATAGTGACTGATGGCGTTCGCGAAAGGATACGGAGTTCCGTTCTGCCTCTAAACGCCTAATCCGAAAGCCCGTCTCACACGGTTTTTGCAAAAAATAATTGACCAAGTTTTAACTTAGGATTAGTCAAATGAGTTTTTTTTTTTCTAAAATTTGATTGAAATAATAACAAAAAACAAGCTAGTTTATTGAGTTTCGTATAATGTCTTGACAAAAATAACAAATGCGATACATCACATCCATTACTTCAAATTTTCGTCGGCGGCGCATTTTTGAAATTATTAAGCTTTTGGGCGTGGCACCCAAAAATAAATTTTCGCCTTTGGTTGGATTTACCGGCGGCGACAGATTGCCTTTCATGTTATATCCGAAAGCTGGTACCTCTATCTGGTCAGCCTCCTCCCCGAATAAAATTTCAGGGTGCGCCACTGATTAATAGTTTTTTTGATTTTGTTTCTATTTCATTGTTTTTAATGACCTACTTATATAAAAGGGTGTCCGAACATTAGCAAAACAACACAAAACCGATAAAGTTTCTCTGTGACTTAGTTTTAGTTTTAAGTCTAGAGAATCAGAAAATTGCGCTTAGTGAACTTTAGCTTCCTTATTTTATTTCCCAGTGTAGATTCTAAAATCCTTTACTTTACCGTTTGTAATAATTTTACGTATGCACCACAGGTATGCACAATAGTGGCCTATATTAGAGAGCCATTGCAAGCAGCGAGGAACAAATAGAGAGTGACTGTCAAGAACACTACTGCACATTCAGAATCGACGCCGGGTGTTCCCGGGTAGACTTGTCAATGACGTCACGGCCATAAGAAACAACGGCTGGCCTCACGGTCAGCTGTTTACCCGGGAACACCCGGCGTCGATTCTGAATGTGCCCCTGGATCCTTATTTGCCACTTGTCTTGAGGTGTTTTTCCTTGTAGAAACTGTTTCAAAACGCTACGTCATATTGACGCAACTGACATAAGATTGGCCAATTAACTTCCGATGTTTCCAAATGGTGGCGAAACGTTTGAAGAGAGTTTCAATAACAAAAAAACGCCTTTGAGATGCGTACAGCCTGGACCAAAGAAGGTCAACGAAGGGGTTTCTTTGGCGCTTGTTGGTCCGTTGTGGACGATATAGCAAACACCAACGAAGATTCGTTGGCATTCGCCCGCAATCCGTAGCGTGGCGGTAATCGAACAATTCATGCGAACGAGGTGTGGATGGGCGCCGAAGGGCAACGAACGAATGTTCAGTTCGTTAACGTCCATCATGTATAGGCCCAGAATATCTTAGCTATATTCTGGGGTATAGGGTTGCTAGATGTCCCGATTTTTTCGGGACAGTCCCGATTTCAAAGATTATGTCCCGCGTCCCGACACACTTCAAAACGGGACGCGATTTGTCCCGATTTTTAAAATTTAAGTACTAACTGTTCTTAGTTTAAGATGTATAGTTTTTAGAGCATATACCGTATAATTTACGTTTGAATTTCATACAGTTTATATTTTTGCTTGTTGTAAAGTTTGCTTTTTCTGTTCATTAATTAAATACTAGTGCGAAAAATTAGCGTTCCGATTTTTTACCTTAAGTCCCGATTTCTAAGCAACTTTTAAACGCTGCTACCCGATTTTGAAGATGTTAGATCTGGAAACCCTAGTTCATGTACTAAAACGTATACCAATGAAATTGGATACAAGCTCCAACGAACATTTGACAGAAACAACAAATATACGTACTTATTACCGACGGCCAACGAACGTGCGGTAGCCAATGGCGAATCTCGTTCGTTGGCCTTCGTTGGCCCGGTCAGTACTCAGCTTTAGCTGAGCTGAGTTAGAGACGTATATCGTTTTTTACTTCACCCGTTGACTTTGGGTATATTTGGGTTGACGCTCCGTAAAGCGAGCGGAGCCAGTACGGAGTGGGATGACGTCATACAGAGCGAGCGGCGCCAAACCAAACATATTCGAGCTGTTTCAACTGTCAGTTTTGGAATTTGAGGTTATGGTTACGATACAAACGATAAACGTAAATACATTGTAGTGAGGTTGTTTTTAATATTCATGCAAGTTTTGTATTTTCCACATGGATTGTATTAACAATATTGCCTACATCGATTCAGAGAATTTATTTACTGATAGTGATGAGGAAGAGGAACCTGAAAACATTTTACTATGACGAGTTCACGGTGTTGAGTTATAGAGGAAGTCAATTTTTTAGCCATTTTAAATTATTGTGCCCTGATACATTTCAGTCCCTGTTAAACAAACTAATTGAATTGGCAGATCTGCCATTGTCAGCAGCGAATTTGTCTGTTTTTTAGATTAGACGTAGCATAGTATTTTGTAATAGGGAAACTTATATACATTATACTTATATATACCTGTCAAGTACTAACTTAAATAAATAAAGCTACAAAATTGCGACTAACAATTTTTTAGGTTAATAAATAATCAGAAAGGACACAACGCGCATGCCCGCCCCACCTACTCTCTTTTAAAATCGGAGTAATAAGAGTACGCTCGAAGAGCTCCAAAAAGGCCAACCCAAATGTAACAGAGCGTGCTTGGAGCTCCAAAAATAACAGAAAATAGTAAAAAGAGCTCACTCCGAGTACTCCGAGCGTCAACCCAAATATACCCCTAGGCGTTGAGGCTATTTGAACATCCCATGGTCCCTTGACTTGCAAAAGGATAAGCTGAAAAAGAAACCAACAAATTATGCTTTATCATATTCTACCGGTCTTTCGAAAGCACTAAATAAATTATAAACCTTATTTCAAAACAATATTCAAGTTAAGGTTTTTAAAATTTGATTCCAGTATTTCAAACTTAATCCGTATTGGTTGATTTCAAATAGCAATCCGCGAATCGCACAGGTGGTTACGAGATTACGCGAAAACGGAAAGATTTTTTCATTTGTTTTTTAGACTCGGCTTTTTGAATCGTAAAGGGTACGTAGATTAAATTATATCATTATTATTGAATATGGCTGGTGGCCAGGTGCCGGTCTCGTGCAGCTTGTTCTTGTTGTTGTCCTTCTATGATTGCGAACAGAAAGAAGAACTTACGACCGGTCTTCGCATTTATGCGTTCGCGGTCGTGGTGGGGGTAATTTTTTCTTGAAGAAACTAGGATTTTATTCAATGTGCCTACACCGCACACCAATAATTATATGTATTTTTACTTCATGAAGACAGCCCACAACGATAATTTTTACACATTTTTAACATTATGACAACTCTACATCCCAGTAGCTTTCACAATTTTATACAAATATCTACCTAGCAAATACCATTCTCAATTCAATTTTTAGTTAAAAATATACGAAAATTAAAATCTTGACAAATATCGATTTTTTTGAACCAAAAATATTCGTCTCGGAATTAACTAAAATATGGATACAATTTTTAAGTTTGAAAAACAACAATTTTAATGGATCTACAACTTAAAATAAGTTTTAGACATTTCTAGGGAAATTATCGAAAAAAAAAATTAGAAAAATGTTGATCGGAACGTCCATTTTTCCACGTCCAGAATATGTCATTCTTGGTGATCTTTGAATTTTTTCACTGATACAGTGTCAAACACAAAGAGACTAAGAATATCTAAACTGCGATCAAATATTTTGTAGCCCTGAAAAGGGCTGATTTGTCGGGGTTGGTCAGGGGGGGGGGGGCATATCCGGGTTGGTGGCGGCTTACGGGATGTTGGTGGTGGCTTACAGGATGTTGGTGGTGGCGGCGGCGGTCTTCGTTGTCCCCGTACTGCTGCCTTTGGTTTATAGACGTTCTTTTGACTCCAAACAAACCAATAGTGCTCTATTTTTTGCCCTGGTGCTATTGAGCATCAAACGATCCCACCTCACCATGGTTGGACGAGAAATGACAAATGTGATGGGTGATCCCGCTTTTAAAAGAATTTTATGGTGGTGGGGGTGAGAGTGGGGGTAAACAGTTCTAACATATCCTTTTAGAGCAATAAAATATTTCCTATAGAATAGATTTCTGGTTCGAAATATTTTGTTACTCTGAGAGGATACGCGGTTCTTGTCATCCGTTAGAGCCGGTTTAAAATTAGCTAACGTTCTATGTGAAACGGCAAGAAGTCCAATGTATCTTTTTGAGTGTAACAATAAATAAGCAAAAAGTAAAAATAAAACGAAAATATGTCGCTTATAACTTTATTTTTAATGTGTAAAATCCATAATTTGGCGAAGTATTTAACTTTAAACGAATGCTTGATTTTTTAGTAACAGATCTTGAAGTATATTATAACTACAAATGCTTTTTCATCATACATTAAAACCAGTGGCGCAGCCAGGAATACGCTTGGCGGGGGGGGGGGAGGTGGGTGGTTGACAAATATTGCTTTATTTTCGATAATTTGGGAAATGGGTATTGTATAATCTTTAGGCCTTTGGGGGGAGGGGGGTTCACCCCCCCCCCCCGTGTGGCTGCGCCACTATTAAAACTACAATCTAAATCTTGTAAATGATCTTTCTCTCCCTATCTATGTATGATGTAAACACATAATGTGTCTCTCTCCCAAAGTAACACAATTTTTCCATCGAGAAATATTTTCTTTAGGAAACATTGTGTTTAAAGGACTGGTTTGTCAGGGGGCAGGCGGGGTTGTTATATGAGGACCCTTATTTGTAATAGAATTTACGTCCTATTGCAAATAAGGCATTGGTGCCGGTGAAAGACTGTAAACAGTCTCTCCCGACACCAACGACACCTCGAGTGGTTCCGCAGGCGTTCACATCGTGCCCCAACTGTAAAATGGGACGATATGAATCTCGCATCCATCGGAACCCTAAATCCTGTGTAGCAGTGCATACACAAGCTGAACGACCAACATTTTACGTAGGATTTTCACGATGCAATACCTAGGTCTCAACCTACGCTTGCTGCGTGCACTCCTATGTTGTGCATTTGGTGCAACTGCCTGCTCGTCGTCAATGGAATAACCATTATCCCAACTTGATGACATCTTGGCTTTGAGTGAATTTCATGTTCTAAATCGCGTCTTATATACTTTATTTTCCCCCATCCCTCTCCTAAATTTCTGTTTATTCTTCGTAACTTAACCTTCTTTACCAAAGCCCCATATTTGAAGTATCAAAATAAGCCAATAGTAAAAATAAATTGCAAATGTGTCGTTTATGAGTTTATTTTGCAATATGTAAGGTACATAATTTGGAGAATTACATCACTTCAAACTAATGTATTGATTTGTTGGTAACAGAACCATTAAGAATATTATAGCTAAAAATGCATCGTGAATAACTAACGCGTACACTTTAATGTCTTTAGGAAAGTTACTCTTGCGTGTTTCAAACTCCAATTTCACGTCCACCGTGGACGTCCTTAAGGCTTCTGGCTGATGGCTACAATCGATTACAAATAACGAATTTTTCAGATAGTTGGCAAAACTCATCATAGGATCGCTAAGTTCTCGCTGGAAGTAGCTAGCTTGAAAATTCTCATAATTATAATAGGCTGCGGCATACAGTTTCTTTGAAAAATCCAAATTCCATGTCATAGGGAAATACGGCAGAGTTAAGATAGAGCCTAATGTCACTTATATCGGCCGTTGTAAATTGTGTGCTATCTTTTTCTCTGTTGTCGGAAAATTTACTTGGCTGGAAACCGATAATCAAATATCTCGGTTTTTTGAGACTCGTGCTAGTTCTTAAGATTCGTAAAGATCCTATTTACGGTAAGCCATTGGAACGTTTGCATTACTTCCACCTTTATTCATGCGTGACAATATCTTTAACTTCTGTCGATCGTCTGGAATAATGTGAAGAATTTTCCATTCAATTTTTTCAATGGAAATGTCCGCATCTACTTCATCGATATAGCAATTGTTGAAAGTGCGGAAAATAATTAAAATCAACTGTTGCTTGACATTAAAAATACCCTTTGAATAATCCTCAGCGAAACCAATGAGATATTTTAGAGGAAGCTTGTCGGAGAATACGTTACTTGTGGAACCTAATATACCTTGATTTGCTTCATCTAGACCCCATCCACATGCCATGAGAGGTCTATTTTGTGCGGCACCCAAAGACACCATAGTTTTCAGCGTTGTAGTAATTCCGGGTTTTCGAACCACAGCAACTTGCTCCCCTTCCATTTCATAACGACATTCGTCGAATAGAAAGGCGATGGCATTATTTGACAGATAACATTTTTTTAGTACCATGTTTGGGTTTAAATGTTCCTTCGATGTAAATGTAACTATCAGATATATCCAAAATTATATCTTGAAAGTGTACAGGTATACGAATTTCATCAGAATTGCGGAATGTTGGAGAACCATAAGGTTTATATGTGTGTTCTTGAAAGTTAATAGTGGAGTTATCAAAAATGGGTTCGGTAAAAACTTCGATTTTGTCACTACTGGCGGCCGTCATTTTCTAATTTTTCTTCTCCCTTTCAAACCAATTGATTTTAGACATTTACAATCTTTCACGGAGAGCTGTGGATTGCTGTGCAGATGTGTTTTCGATCGTCCGTCTGGCTTATGACTTATGAATGAACCTTGACTGTGTTGTCTGTTTACTTTTATGTCGTTTAACCGAATCTTGAATGGTTGACGGCATATGCAGTTGGCGATTAAAGCAAAAACCCATAATTATGTGATTTTTCAACTCTAGTTTAACAATAATTTTCTCACCTCGAAAATTAATCAAATCGCCTCTATCATCCAAGATACGTAGAGTAATGTTGTCGATAAACTGACGACTGTCTGGCATTATCCCCATATAAATATTATTTTGTGGTTCTTTGGAGATTTTGTAACCAGGTTCCACATCAATATCAAATTCAAATAATGTATGACTTTCCAAAGAATTCAGGTATGCTCCGGAAATTATATTACAATCCACACGTATAATGCGCACTTTCATTATGTCCACGATACTACTTGATTCCTGTTTTTCTCCACTTTTTAACAGTATAGAGTCAAACCCCAGCATTTTACAAATAGTGTTAGCATCTCTAAAATCACTGTCGAATTCTGATTGCAGACCTGATTTTAATGTATTATTATTGGCCGTTAATATCAATATACCATCGCGTTCATTGTTACTATTTTTTAAAGCTGCAAGCATAGCTTTACCAATTTCATTAACTTCATAAGCTCCAGGTTCGATCCTTAAATGCTTTGGTTCTATACCACCATTTTTTTAATGTATGCGAATGAATTGTTGCTTTCGTCTACATTAAATATTGAATTATATGTGTAAAATCTCACCAGTGCAAGTCCATATTTGCATGTTGTATTTAACTCAATGGGTGGATAACAATCCGCACTTAAGACACTTGAATGTCCTGTTAGAGTGAATATGTAAGACATGACTGACGACCAAACTATTTGTGTAGCTATTTTATGGCTGTTTGCAACAGTTAAATGGATTTTAAGCTGAAGTGTTGCTTTATTCCTTTTGATGTTTTTAAACTGTTTTCTGCCTTTATATTCACATCATTAATTTTGCAATAACAACAAAATATTTTTTTTGGCGCCGGTCCATCGCCTTCGTCCGAATCTGAATTGTTGCTTTTATTATAATGTTCGAAACAGTATTGATATTTCAATATATCGACGTCACTTTTTAAATGATAAGGCAACTTATCCCAAACTAGTGCTATTCCATTTGGAGCTAATACAATCAACACTTCTTTGGGCATATTTTCTAACTGTTCAGCTGTCATTTTTGGTAATCCTCCGACTTGACGATAGGCTTTAAGCGATAACAACATTTTGGCGTAGTTGTCACGTTCCATTTGGGGTGTCAAAGACATACTTGTTATGATTGTAACTTCAAACACAAATGTCCACACCAGACTGTTCCAAATTCTTGTTGACGGTCGTACGTATAGTAAATATTTTTCGTCGCTTCGGAACCAATCTGCAGATATCGTACCAATTCCATAAGAGGGGGTAAATCACCGAGACTATCGTAGTATGTTTCATCAGAATTGCTTTTTCTATATGCTACCCAATGAGTCGCTACACCCGACATACTAGCCAAATTTATAATGGCGGCCTCATAACGTTTGGGATCGCGTACAGATAATGAATCTCTCATATATATGCCACGAAAGTGTGGTATTTTCTTTTTTAAGACATACTTTTCTATATCAATATTGGATAGTGGTCTTTGAGGCAGGGATTCTATCAGATTTTTGATTTCTTATTTTTGTCGTTGTTTATAAATAATCCTAAACCTGTGCGATATGGTTTCAAATATAATCCATTTCCTCTTGAACTTAGATGTAAGCCAGTACCTATTTTTTCTGCCGTCTACTTTTTTACTGCTTTTACGGCACGCACAATGCCAGCTGCACCACCAGCTACTGAACCTAAGGTCGATAGTCCTGCAAATATTGGTATTAACGGAAATATTCCCCCAGTCTTTTGAATTGGAATAATTCTAGGCGTGCGAATTTTTCATTTGCCACCAGCTATTCTTAGGGATTTACGTGCAGCTACTGCAGCTATTTCCGATGCTTTCATGATATTTTTCTCGATAAGTTTTTTTCCACCAGCTGTTAACAATTCTGATCGAACGGGTCGTCTAATAGATGATCCAAAAGCTACTTTGTGTACTCGCTTGTGTTTACCGACGCTTTTACCTCTGGAAAGTTTAGGGTGGCGGCGGCGGCGCTGGAAGCGACGTTTACCTCTAATGGATGCTTTTCTCGATTTTGATGATGATGATACACCCATACCAAAACGTTGCTTCGCTTTCATAATGTTGGTTACCAACCAAGCTGCTGCTTTTTCACAGGCGCTAGAGTCTTTAGATTTTACTCTTTTCCACGCGCTTTGCCAAGCTCGTCATCTGCTTGGTGGCGAGCACTTAAATTTTCACTATTACGCAAATAAGCTAAATCGTGATTTTTGCATGCGACATCCAAAGAATTAATTCCTTGGTCTCCTCTTGCCACAGGTTTTACTACTTTCGTCCCAGGCCCACAATACTGATAGCCTGGAATGTGTAACTCGAACGGTAGCCTATTAATTACTGAATTAACAATACCGCTTCCAGTCTTACTTGATAAACGAGACCGTCTACTTCATTTGACGAGCCGCATCTGAATGACAGTTTACCTGAAAGTTCAGTATAAAATATATATTTTGTTAAGATGCTTATCGTCAGTCTTAAACAAAAATTTCCCGTCGATAATCTCGATGTAAAGGTCGGATCTGGACAGGAACAGAAATTATTTAAGAGACATGGCCCTTTGGTACCGTCATCTATTCGTCGATTATTAATAGGACCTTCGAACTGTGGAAAAACAAATGTTATGATTTCGCTGCTTATCCACCCCTAGGGATTGCGTTTAGAAAATGTTTATATCTACTTAAAGTCGCCCTATCAACCAAAATATGAATATTTAAAGAAGATTTTATCACCAATCAAAGGTCTTGGCTACTAAGCTTTTAGCGACGCAAATTACATTGTGGAACCGTCAGGCTAAACCAAATTATATTTTTATTTTTGATGATGTTATGTATGAGAAACAGGACGTTATAAGATCGTATTTTAGCATTGGACGTCACAAAAATGTGGATGCCTTTTACTTGGCGCAAACGTATTCTCGTGTTCCTAAGCAGCTTGTCCGGGATAATGCCAACTTCATTATTATGTTTAAACAAGATGAGATGAATATGAAACATATATTTTCCGATCACGTTTCACCCGACCTGACGTTTACACAATTTCAAGAGATGTGTGCTAAATGTTGGGATAATAAATATGGTTTTTTAGTTATTGACAAGGATAGTGATGTAAATTCGGGCAGATATCGTAAGGGATTCGATAGCTATATATTCCTATAATAATAACTTGGATAATCGTTTTATCATTGAACGGTGCTTTGAAAGCATCATGAACGAAGAAATCGAATTAAAACGAAAGCTACTAGAAACTACAAATGCGGTTAGAAAAAAATTTAAACAAATTAGAGTTGCTAAAGTGCAGAATGAACATGATTTGGAAAAGTTCTATGAACCAGCTTCTAAACCATTAGCATCTATTTCTAATGCCGTAAAGCAGCAGCAGCAGCAGCAGCAGTACGTAACTAAAAAATCAAGTACTACGAATAAACCACGAAGTCGGAGTAGCAGCAGCTCGGTGGGAACAGCGAAAATGTTTGAAGAATCAACGTATCCAACGGAAGCGTATTTTGAAACATTTACACCGATATCGCAAAAAACACAAATTCCTACACCAAGACGTGGAAATCGTGAGTCACTGTTCGAAACCCCTTCCCCATCAACGCTAACGTCATCTCACACATCATCACACACATCAAGTGGTAGTAGTTCAACTGCAAAAAATATTCAAGATTATTTAAGTGAATTAAAATCGGCGCCATCCCATTATGATACCGTGTATGGTGTACGCTTTGGTAAAAAAGAAAATAAATCAACAAAATATATTGTTAACTTGGTGGTTCGTTTTCTAACAAACGGAAAGATGGTGTTATACAAGAACAAAACAAGCATTGCTGAATTTGATGGAACAGCTGAGCTTTACGATTTGCTTTTTATAAAAAATCCACCAATCCTAGATAAAGAGGATGAAATTAGTCTAGATGTACTTCAAAAATACAAAACCATTTTGAAATTGACAGATGCGGCATACGACGGTAATGACAAGAAACGCGGTTTAAGGGAAACCCGATGGAAAAAATATTTTCAAATCATAAAACGGCTGATTATGGGAACTAAACTAGGTCGTGTAGAAAGAAAAAAGGCACTAGTCCTACTACTCCTACACTCCAACTACCAGTAAAAAAGCATCGATCTGCGAAATCATCTGAATATGTTTATTGGAATAAACCTAAGGAGTTAGCGGATAGATTACGATTATTGTGGGGGTCAAAAGCAGTCGGACATACCGGACATGATAATGAGATTATGTCAATTATGGAAGAGCTTCGAGAGGAAGGAATAATATATTAAGTTTTGCACATGGTTGCTGCCGTCAGTGCAAATCAGCCAACTACTAGTAAAAAAGCATCGATCGTCGAAATCATCTGAATATGTTTATTGAAATAAACCTAAGGAGTTAGTGGATAGATTACGATTATTGTGGGGGTCAAAAGTAGTCGGACATACCGGACATGAAAATGAGATTGTCAATTATGGAAGAGCTTCGAGAGGAAGGAATAATATATTAAGTTTTGCACATGGTTGCTGTCATCAGTGTCTGATAAGACGTGCAACCTTATAATATGGATCCTAGCCAAGAAAAAATTAAAGTCGTAAATGAATTATATAGGACGGCAAGAAAAAATTTTGTTAAAAATCGTACAGTTATCAAAGGATACAGAGATTTGTGGCAAATTGATCTGGCGGAAATGCAGCAATATGCTACTGACAATGATGGTTATCGTTACATTGTTGTATGTATAAACTGTTACTCCAAATTCATGTACACCAAAGCAGTTAAGAATAAGACTGGTGTTGAAGTTACGAATGCGATGAAAAGAATCATTGAAGAAGCATCATATGCACCAAACAATTTACAGAGTGATCAAGGAAAGGAATATTATAATAACACCTTTCAAGCACTCATGAAAAAATATAATATAAACCATTATTCCACACATAGCACGAAAAAATCGGCACTTGTTTAGCGTGTTATAAGAAATTTGGAAAATAACTTATATAAACAATTCTCGGCTAGAGGTTCATACAGATGGTTACAAATATTACCAGCTATAACGAAGACCTATAATAACACTAAACACCGCACCACTGGAATGAATCCCAACAGTGTGAAAGAGGATACCCCTATTAAAGCATATGACTATTTGAAAATTGTTCCGAAGAAAAAAAATCATTTGGGTGAGATTGTTGGCAAAAGTAAGTACAAAGGTGTATTTGACAAAGGATATACGCCTTCGTGGTCAACAGAACTGTTTGAAATGCCAAGAGTTAATATTACAAATCCACCTATATACTTGCTGCAATCATTACAAGACCAACCTATTAAAGGATGTTTTTACGAAGCAGAGCTGCAAAAGACAGCTAGCCCAGGTATTTATTTAGTTGAGAAAATTCTTAGAAAACGCAAGAAAAATCAAAACGATCAATATTTTGTAAAATGGTTAGGTTTTACAAATCAATTTAATTCTTGGATAGACAAATCAGATATTGTATAAATATTATCAAATAGTTCTTTCGTTACGTATGTATGCGACATTAGAAATAATAATAAACATTGCTTTTCATAATTATGCGTTTTATTTTTTAATTTATTACGTGTAACAGTATAATTATGTTTTAAATAGAACATTATTTAGGTTGGATTCGATTTTGTTATTTTTTATCCTTTATCTTCGTTGTGGTATACCGTGCAGCATGCGGGTGAATTTGATAAATTTTTTCCTTAAGGTAGGTAATTGTGGCATCATCATCGGCAAACATTTTTTGAAAAACTGGTACTAGCACATTACTAAGTATGGTATTTATCTGCGAACCAAGTTGATGAACTTTCATAAGGACATTCTTTGGTAGCAGCATCATTATCATTTATCGGTTGGGCAACATTCCTTAATAATTTTCCCTCTATAACAAAATGTCCATTTGAAGTAAGATTAAATTCGATTCCGGGCAATCCTTGCGATACTCTGTTACAAACAAGAGTTTTGTGTCGACCAAATTTATCATTTGTGTTGTTAATACGACCCATTTTAAAGTAAAATTAATTTACTCTATTTATGTTCAGCCTATATATAAATAACACAACTAATAAAATTCATTTATACAATAAGCATGACGCAAGTAAGATTTAATGAAGAAAGAAATACTATCCACCGTATGTCTGTTTGCTGTTTTGCATATAGACAAGCCCGACAAAGTAACTTTCAACAACTAATACTCGATAGATACCGTTTTCAAAGGAGAATTGGAAAAATGGAAGTGATCCTAGCAAGGTTTTTAGAACGGAACCACAGGAATAAAATATATCAAGTGCGATTTGTTAATTCAAATGTTTGGTAAATAATAAACATATTTAGATTTTTATTATTTCATAAACAAGCTAAAAATATATGAAATTACATTTATGGACTATATCCAAATTGTATAAGTTCACTTCTCCTTAAACATATGGCTCGAAAACCCTGTTCTGCATCGTAATCATCTTCATCATCGCCACTTATTTCGAGCATATACTTTTCATCAGAAGAGTCGAATGGGTCATCCGGTAGTGACGTTCTACCTGGTGACCACTCTGACGGTAACGACGACGACGGTGATGACGAACTATCTCCGTTGACTTCTTCTTCTGTAGAAGAGTTGGAATTTTGCTGTCGCTGCTGCTGCTCTAACAAATCTCCTCCTCCGCTTAAAATGATTGGAGTTTGGGCGGGTTGGGTGACATGCGATGATAATGTTAACTGTTCTTCTTGCTCCTTTCTGTGCTCTTTTTGACGCCATTCACAGAAACCCATTTGTCCCACGAGCAATTCCCAATTTTCGCAATTGGCAAACATCTGACGGCCGTTTACAGAGAACGGATATACAACTACAATTTGATGTTCACTTTTAGGTGATTGCATTTTGAGCAAATAAATTGCTATGTAGTATTCTGGAAGTATACGGACTAAAACAAGAAATTTCTGCGCCTGTATTTGTATCTGTTAGATGACCTTCAAACCCCCTCCACTCTCATATTCGATGTAAAATCGAGGTCACCATACACAGAATGGACTTCTTTATTTCTCTAGATTCGCGTAATACGTCCATTATTCAGACGCTGAATAGCTTCTTCTTGAATAAACAATTTTGTATCAATTTCCTTAAGTTTTTTTATAACAAATTGCAAAAAATCTTCATTCACCTTCTCAACAAGCTTTTTATTCATTTCTTTAAGTTCATTTTTAACAAATATCAAAACATTATTATTCATTATTTCGCTAAATTGTTTATTTATTTCACGCCTTTGTTCAAGAACACATCCCAGATTAGCGGCATCCCCAGGATTCTTTGGCGGTGCTACATTAGTTAGAGATTTTCCTTGTATGTTATACTGACCACGATCGGTCAATCTAAACCCAACTCCTGGTTGTCCACGAAGAACAATGTGATTTTGCCAATTAAATTTTTGGCGCCCAAATTTATCAATTGTGTTGTTAACACGACCCATTTTTAACTTAAACTAATATGATTTTTGTAGTGGTTGCCTACTTATAAAAAATAAAACAATAATTTAGGTACATAATCATTTATTTAACCTCTCATGTTATTCCATTATACAATGAATTAAAGATTTTCTTCAACACACTCCATTTTGTCATCGCTAACAGTACCCAACGCTTTACTATCAACTTCATTGGTGTAGACTGCTTCACTTTCAAAGTCATCAAGAAGGGTCGTATCATTTGCGGGAGCCAAACCATATTTTGTAGCTAATTCATCGGGTAAATGAGGTATATCGAATGGCTAGCCTCCCAATTCTTCATTTATCATTCCAGCACAAAATTCGTCCAGATCAATGGTCACATATAGGTATATATATAGCACATAGTGCTCCAGCCGTGAAATCTACAGCGTCTTGCATATACTTCCTATACTGACTTTCACTAAAATCCACATCGGGTTTACCATAATTTGCAAAGTGTAGTATATCTTCAGCCAGCTCTCTTAATTTACATGATAACCAATTAACGCACATATCTCGATTTTCAATGACGGCGTGGCAGTCATACTTAAATAGAAAATAATTGGAATGTGAGTCTGTGGTGTGTGTGTGTGTGTGTAGGTGTGTGATGGTGTGTAGGTGTGTGTATGTGTGTGATGGTGTGTGTGTGTGTGTGTGTGTGCTTTTCGATATATACCTAACAGGTACCATTTTATCACATTTTTAATCAACATTAAAATAGCCTAACCAACAATATATTACAAACAACCAAAATTTAATAATGCTCTAGTATTACCGCCAGAGAAAACATGTGAGCTTAGCCCCAAATAAGTTAAGGTGTACTGATCACCGGACCTATTCATCAGTTCAATAGTATCCTCTGTCAGAATTTTAGCTACACGTGATGGTAAAAATGTTTCAAATGTTAGATTATGTGTTCGATCAAACAATGTGACGACAATAGCTTTTCCAAAACGTGCGGTCAACAAGTTAATTTTTTTATCATATAAATTTTGCCCACGGTTAATATAGAGAATTTTCTACGTTCCAGAAATTGAACATCTTGGTTTATCACATTTTTAACTTCGGCTAACGTCTGGTTTGAAATGCTCATGATTTAAAATGTGATAAAATCAATTACTGTCTTGTACCTTTAATAAACACTTGTAGAACACACCACAAACACAATATCGATTGTAGCGGTGCTCTACTAGGGGGCGCGGGCGCAAACAAAGAATCAACATTACTCTTGGGAATTTACTATTTTTTCAGTGTCAATTTAGTTCAAAAATAGATGTCCTTGATTGAATTCTTGAATGAAACTAACGATCCTGTTACTCTCTTCTGAGAAAGTACAAACCTGAAAATGAACACACCTTAATTAACAAGCAAATTTAACATAGTATTTGCTATTTTAGTCATTAAATTTAAGTACAATTGTATCTAGGAATTTTTGAACCAACCAACCACCCTTATATGTCAAGCAACAGTTAACGCATACGATGTATGTGTGACTATGAAAGCTATTTTCGAATTGACCCATATTTATTAGGAAATATTCCAAGGTCAAGGATTTATTTAAAGTGGGAGGAATTCATCCGGCGATCTCGAAAAAACACACCACAAATGTAACCTTGAAATAAGCGTCGTACACCTTATCATCACCAAACAGAGAAACATCTGCTCGCGTTCAAGGCCAAGTTATTGGCCATGACCTGACAACACCTGCGCATATCAAGGCCAAATAACAATAGCACAGCTGCGGGACCAAGGCCGATCCTACTGCGCATGCGAAGACTCAAGATCGGGTTACTTTAACTACTGATGTGCGACATATGTAGGTAATGATAATTTAAAAAAAAAATTTAAAATTTTTTTGAAAACCTTTTTTTCGCCAACGTATTAGTAATTAGTGACCCTAAAACCCCTACAATTATTTTTTCGTCGAAAATGAGATTTCATATACAAAATTTATGAATTATTTAAAGCATAAAAAAACTTAACAATTTCCAAAATTAGAATTCGAAAAATTTAATCCGCCCGCTGGAATATTTCTGCTTTCGCATAATATAGTAAAAGAAATATTTTTAAAAAAATTTCATTAAAATTGATACTGTTTCTGAGAATTCCAAACTTTCATCGATTTATAGACTTCATTGATTCGATTATAGTCCGACTGTTTTTATGGTAGAAAGATCACACCAGAGTTCTTATTCTTTTTAGAATATACGGCAGGTTCTTCTTTTCGCCGTCATCCTCTACGTCACCGGCAGACGCCAAAGCAAAAAAATAGAGCTGATAGGGGGAATTCATTCAGTGGGGCACACATCTGCTTGATGACTAATAAAATCGTAATTGACACAGGAAAATCCGCACCTCCATCAGCTATATAAATTTAAAGGCCAAATATTATGCATAATGAACTAATATAAGCGGTATCGCGACAGGTAGATGCTTTAGTATGTTCGAGTGCTGCTAAAATTGTGGTAGTACCGACTCCGCGACCTTTCGGGTACTTTTACTGCCTTACCTGTCTCGATTCATTGACGATTGCACCGCGACTTTTACAATATTTTATGTATGTATTTTATCGTGTCAGTGGGTTCTTCATCTCCTTGTAGAAAAATAATTTATTGGTGCGAATGATACGACGGTTTCATTTCTTTTTTCGCAACTATAATTTAAATTTTTCCTTAATAGACAGAAAAATTTACAGGTTTGTTTATCCTATTAATTAATATTACAGGTATATTTATTTCATATAAAAATATTACTTTAATTGCGAAATTACAAGTAATAATTTAAAAAATGGACTAACTACCGTACGAAAATTGTACTTAATTTACCATTTACCTAAATATAAATTAAAAAGGAAAATTAATTTCATTCGAAAAAATTAAATAACCCAAAATTAATAAATTCAATATTCGATGTTTTTAACAACTCTCTATAGGGTTTTAAAAATCAGTATTAGTTTTCTCAAGCACATCTGACTCTCTGGTGACATTTACTCCGTTGATGTAGAAGGGTGAAAAAAAAAACGTATAACTGATCAATAAATATTTTCTATTTCAAAGGTTACATTGTAAACTGTAAACAACAACACAATAACTGTGAAAAAAGCGCAGAAAGTTTTCTAAAATGTTAGAAAATATGACAAATAGTTTAGGATTTTATTATTTTTTGGATATTTACTACCATTAGGTACTTACTTGCGGTGGAAGTCACGAACATAACTTCCACCGCAAGTCAGTTATGTAGCGATTGTTTAAGGTCATAAAAGAAACTCCGAAAACCTGACAACCCTCTGATATGGGTTAAAATAATATAGATTTTCGAAAATAAACTTTTAAAAAAGCTTCTTGTAGTTGAAATGAAGAATTGAAAAAAATAGACTCAACGAAAATATTTACATGAAAAATCCTTGGATTGTCTTTAAAAAGGACGTGCAAGAAAAAATGATTTTGTTTTCGCGAGAAAAGTCGATGACTCACATTAATAAAAATTTAATGCTTTTTACTTGATGTGAGAAGTAAGTTACACGGCGTAACTAATTAATTTGTAATTAATTCAATTTTCTTGGAATAAAGTAACTTTACCTTCGAGTATATTTTTCTTATTCTAATTGTTATTGTTATTGTTGAATAAGTTTAAGATGTAATTTTCACCTACCTTCTACGTATTATATGAAGTTTGGTCTTGACAGTAAGCACTTAGGTAGGGATTGTAGCGGTGCTCTACTAGGTGGCGCGGGCGCAAACAAGGAATCAACATTACTCTTGGGAATTTACTATTTTTTCAGTGTCAGTTTAGTTCAATGAATTATTTAATGAAACTAATGATCCTGTTACTGTCTTCTGAGAAAGTACAAACCTGAAAATGAACACACCTTAATTAATATGCACATTTAATAGTATTTGCTATTTTAGTCAATAAATTTAAGTACAATTGTATCTAGGAATTTTTGAACCAACCAACCACCCTTATGAGCAGAAAAAATACTGTTTGAACTACCGTTTGAACGGAAATTTAATGGGAAATTCCTACACATGATAATTTCGAAAATTATATTTGTCCTGATGGACAGTTAAGAGCAAAAATATTCATGGGGTAACTTAACGTATTTTTTAGTAGACTTGGATCTGCACCCGAAATAGAGTTTTTTTATGAATTGCTATAGAAACATGATCAAAATAAAGGTTCGAAAATACAGAATAAAAATAAAGGTTTTTCGCCCAACATTGGGCGCCAAAAACCTGGACATGTATCAATGCAAAAAGTATCCAAGTAACATGTAACAAACCTGATTAGGATTATTATAATTTGTTATTTTTACTTTTTATTATTTATCATAATAATCCTGCAATACTACTTCATAAAAAATTACTTTTATTTCTGCTTCAGTACAAGATTACTTCCAAGATCGATGCTAAAATTATTATCTATCGTTAAAATATAATTTTTAGAAATTATTATACATTCGAATTACTTTTTAAATAAACTTTCTTGCCGACGTGTCACACATGTCTGTGAAATATTTTCGAACACTCAAAGACATAATTTTCAAAAAGCAGTATTTTGAAATAATAATTTTTTGAGCTAATTCTTTTCGAAGGGATAAATTTTCGACAATCGATATTATCGAAATTGAAATTTCTGAAAGTATTTTGTCCAAATGAAAATAATTTCGAAAAAGCTAAATTTTCGAAAACATAATTTTGAAGTGGAAAATTTTTCGAAAAACCAGGCTTTTGAAAACAAAATTTTCGGGAACAAGTTTTGCGTTTGGAAAATTTATGTAACTGATAATTAAATATGATAAGGAACATTTTCTAAGCAAAACTAACCACAGCTGAGCATAAAATTTAGTTTTTCAAACATTTTTTTTGTTTCAAAAAAATGTCATCGGAAATATATTTCGCATATTTTGATTTTTAACCCAGTCGGTAGCAAAAAGGCAGCATAGGATAGCGCAAAACCAAGGGTTGATAGCCCTTGGGGGGTGCATGCTCTGATTGTCGTGTTACTGTGGACCGTGGTTTGGAGCCCATGTTAATCTGTAGGTCCCGGGGCCAATACACTAGCTAGTAGTGCCAACGTACTAAAAAATAACTTTAACTTTGGTTTATAAAATGCATTCTTTGGAAAAAATTCTTGAGCAAATTAAGTTTTATTCGTTTTTAAAAATTTGTGAAAATTCTAGTTTTTCAAAATATTTCATGGACCTGGGGTAAGAAGGTGAAAATATCCTTGAAATACAGTTTTTGAACAGGTTTTGGGACGAAGAGGTGAAAATAACCTTTAACGTTTATACGGCAAAAAATATAATCTTTTTATGTGTTTCTTCATAATAAGAAATGGTTATAAAATTATTTTGGGTAGAAAGTTTTTGCTGGGGCACTCGGTAGATCTACATATTATTATATAAAACAATCATGCAAAATCTTTAAATTCTGCACTGAGATAAAAAAAAACACCAAATCTTTTGCAAACATTTCTTCGGCATTAAGAAATTCCTTTTCGTAGAAACAACTGTTATCAGTTATTGTTGAGAATATCTACAGCACCAATTTCCATAAGTATCGAGCCTAAATATACTAAGGTTAGGATGTGAATGCTAAATGGTTAATTTTTGATCAATGGCAAACATTATGCATATAAAGAAAGTAGATACTATTTTACTTTTATATGCTATGATGCCAAAGGAATGAGAAACCCGGTATTTACCCTTTATGTCGTCAAAAGAAATCTGATCAACCTCCTGGGAAGGAAAAGTACAAAATAAAATTTTGATTTTGTGAGGATTAGATGAGCCGTATTGTTGTAAAACAGCTACTCATAAAACTTAAGTCCCTCTTAGACTATGACTTAATGCACCGCGTAAAGCACTAACGGTCACAGTCTAATCGAGGTTTAACAAACTGGAGCATACGGCCAAAATTAACTAAGCAATAACAATGTTAAAAAAATATTAGTATCTAATGGGTGCTAAACAATGATCGTCAGAAGTTTAATCAGCAATCATCCAATATGTAGGAGTCGTACTGCACCGAAAACTAATCTGGGATAGCCACATCATTCCACGACGCCGCCTTTTTGGAAAAATAAAGAGGCTAAAATGATTTACTGGATGTACCACACTACTTTATGGTTACATAAATAATAAACTGATCGAAATAAGTTAAGGAAATTATGGTTTCTCTACGAAAAAAATATCCCAAAAGAAAAAAAAATGGCTTCTTTTATGCCTCCTAATCTTCTTTTAGAAAAAAATAGTGGTTATACACATTTAAAATTGTACCAAAAAAAAACTTATCAGTAAAAATAAATAATGTGGAATTTTGTTTCTATGGACTCCATTTCTGTTTCACCGATGCTTAGTGATTCCTGTAATAATTGTGATTATTTTATGTAGCTATGACAATATGAATATGCGTCATGTCACTGAAGATGAATAGGCGTCATTTAACTGAAGACGAAGCAAATCAAGCCATTGGGTTGCTTTGGAGGAGCGCGACAGATTGATGTAGCTCATCGGTTTAATGGTTCTCAAAGTGTAATTTCCCGTCTGAACAACCGATTTAATGAGACTGAAACTATTAGGGAAAGGCCAAGAGAAGGCAGGCTAAGGTCAACGAATGCCAGAGAAGACAGATTAATAGTCAGAGGAGCTAGGATGGAGCCTTCACGAAACTGCACGTTTTTGAGTCAGGACCATTCCGCTGCCAGCAGAGTTCGTATAACCCCGCGAACTATCTTAAATCATTTAAATGAGGCAGGTCTACATTGCTATAGGTATCTTTCTTTGACTGCAGGTCACAGAACAACGTTTGCTTTAGTGCAACGAACGCTTAAACTGGCGTGATGAGTGGATGACCGTGATGTTTACAGATGAGATCCGCTCTTGTCTTCGGGATGACATACGTACAGTTCGTGTCTGAAGACCGCCCAATTCACGAGTTAATGACCGATATGTCCAAGAAGAACATCCTTTCCGGTGGCGATGGCGGTGCTATGTATGGGGTGGCATCTTTTACGGAGGCCGAACGGAGGGAGTTGCATGCTTGTGAACGTACAATGACAGGTGAAATTTATGCCCGAGACATCGTTAGCAACATAGTAAATTATTATTACAGTTGGAATTTGGAGCCCGATTTCAGATTCCTAGATGATAACGCTCGCCCATATAGAGCCAGTGTAGTTTTAGAACAGCTAGTATTGGATGAAATTAATCATTTGACGTTACCTTCACTATCTTTAGATCTAAACTGTATTGAACATGTCTGGGACATGCATGGAAGAGCAGTAATTGGTCGTCAACCGCCTCTTCATGACGTAAGGACACTATGGCAAGTTTTTTCGGATTTATGGGATGCTTTGACGAGTTCATTCGGTTATAGACGACAGAGGTGGAATTACTCGCTATCAAATAATTTTGAAAAATATTTCTCTTTTGTTACATATAAAAAAATATATTGTTAAATTCTGATACTAGACATTTTTTAGTAAAATAAATGTGTTTAATTTCTAGAAATGATGACCTTTTTTTCTCAGAGTAACCGCAATATCCTTAACTTATTTCTATCAGTTCCTTACTAGTGGGGTGGTTGTAAATTAAAAAAAAAATCAATTCCAACGCTAAAACTGGCGCTTGACCTAAGACAATGCGAATAACATACCTCACCGTTAAAGGGCCCACTGAACTTCAATTCGCTATCATTTTTAGTCAAGGAAAAGTTTGTGCCTACTTAGAACTATGCGTGTCAAACAGACAACTGAATTTAAACTTTGGTATCTGATTAGACATTTAAAGATCCTGGACTTGATTTTACTGAAATGAACAATGAAACTATAGGACATACCTAAATAAATACGAAATTTTATTTGAAGCAGCTAGAGAAAGCAGCTAAATGTGGAAAGAAGGTGACCCTAATACATATGAACAGAAACTGTTCTGTGTGATGGGTCAAAAATAGAAGAAAAAGTAGGACTGGAGATTAATGGGCCAAAATTCAAGCCATTACGGTCCCTCGGCAGTAGTCCCAGCCTTTTTCCAGAATTACATTTGATATAGATTAGTGTGCTAAAGGGGTCGCCCCAGAGTCAAGTTGCATTAAAAGCAATAAAATATGTTTCCGTTACATTGATAGAATTAAAAACAATCACTAGAATCATCCTAGCGAGGGAAGGCACTGAGGCTTCTTTTTGCAAAACTGAACCCTCATTTGGAGTGGCGAAAAGCCACATATTAGATGATGCCTACATATAGAATCATTTCAGCCGAAAGTCGACGAAACGCTTTGCCTTAAAAAGTCAAGGTGCTTCTTGACTTAAGTAAAACGGGTTTCGTAGTTACGGTTCTTTTTATTGGACATTGCCCCTTGAGAAACCAAATCTTGCTGATATTGCGGCGAGGCTGCGGAAACAGCAGAGTATCTACTGTGCGTATGCATGGCACAGCTAGCAAAAGGCTAAAAGGGCTCCCAACAAGTAGGCAGAATGGCTCCCAGGAAAATTAAACTTTGCAAAAAGCTTGGAAATCTAGGTGGCTGTCAGATTAAAGTTATATATCAAAGATTTAGATAGATCAGTGTTTGGAAGTCCCAGGATTAAACGACTTTTTTTGAAACCTATAAATCAACAATTTATATGCAAGCAAAGCCTCGGTAAAGCTTTTCTTATACTAGTATCAGTACCGTAAACTACGAAATATAAAATTGATATTCTGTAATTTACCTGTAATTATGTTTATAAACAACCATTGTTATTCCAATGTTGTCTTGATATATTTTTTTGTTGTGATACACTAACAGCATTATTAAATTGATGCTATATTTTTATTTATATTGAGTAATCACGAAGTGCTACTGCTATTAAATAGTTAACTATTTAATTTTTATTACTATTCCCGGATTTACAATTTATATTTAAAAATGTTGTAACTATAGTTTTATGTTTTATTAATATATACACTTCCGATTTAAATGTAATAGACGTAGGAGGGCTTAATACGAGGGCTGTACGTACAGTATTTATTGATTCTAACATAGTAGGCGTTGAAAAAAATTAGGCATCGCAACCCACCACATTTATTATTTATCTGTCAAACGAAGGGTTACAACGGGTTCTTGTATCTTTATTGGTTAACAAGTTATATGATGTAACAGTAGAAGCTGTGCAAAGATTTCGAAAAATGGAAAGAAACCACCACCACTTCAGAAGCGACGTTGTTTAACAGTAATCCAAAAAAATTTTTGGATCGGTTTATTACAGTTAAAGAAACGTGGGTTCACCACTTCGATCCCGGGTCTAAACTCCAAATTAAAGAATGGCGACACCGAGGATCCCCACAGCTTCTACACTCTCCTCTACTACCTACAAAAGCAGGTGGTAGAGGAGCTTTAGCAGATGGTAGAGAAGTTTTTCCTCGACCGAGGATGTACCACCCCATGCACCCACTTATAGAGCTGGTAAAATCTTAGCCGATGTTTCTAGCCCTCGGTGCGTGAGTCGGTTTTTTCCTTTCCTCTTCCAACTGACATTTTTTCTCTTCTGTCTTCTTTCTCTCTCACTTCTAATCCTTCTCTCTTCTAACTATCCACCTCTACAAAAATAATTGAAAATGATGATGGCGCTCCCCGGGGGAGAAAATTTCGGAGGTAAACTACCCCTCGCTTCAGATCTCCGGACGAGGGGTGCTCAGGGGGGGCACCATCGAAGAGTTCCAAAAGTATAAAAACCTTTGTCAACATCTGCGGTCTTAATTCCAATTTTGACTCTGTCCACCACTACCTCGAATCATGCAAACCTCACATTCTTTTTCTGATCGAAACCCAAATTAGTTCCAAATCCTCAACCAATCATCTAATGTTTCCAGGCTATGAACATCTGTCATCTTTTCATTTTCATGGTGGGGTATGCGACTACGTTCGCAGCAGTCTTTCTTGCACCAGTCTCCCGAACCTCGACTCTGGCAAGCCCGATGTTCTCTGGTTAAACCTTACCCTTAAATCTTCTACTAACTTTATCTGTTGCATCTACCGCTCCCCATCAGACAACTCCTACCCTGAGTTCTTTGACTTTCTCTCGGCAAAAATCGACCATCTTATCTCTGAATTTTCCCCCGCTGAAGTTATCGTACTAGGGGACTTCAACGTCCATAGCAAGGAATAGCTAGGATCCACAAAAATCGACCTAGAAAGCAGAGCGGCAGAAAATTTCGCAATTAGCAACTCGCTCACCAACTTAATCAAAGAGCCAACATACTTTCTTCGCATTCCTACCAATAAACCAAACCCACTAGATTTTTTTCTTACCAGCCATCCTGAACCATACTTAACATCTGTATGCGCTCTCATTGTTCGTTTAGATCACGGCCTCATTACCGTCTTTTGCCCCATACATCCCGAGTTCGCTGAAATCATGCCGGAACGCACGATCTGGCACTATAATTCTGCTGACTGGGATGGTCTTCGAAACTTCTTCTCTGCTTTCTCTTAAAACCCAGTTTGTTTTTCCACTCCCGATCCCTCCGAAATTTGCTCTCATATCACAGATATCATTCAAGTAGGTATTGAAAGTCTCATTCCACATACTCGCAAGAAGCCTAAACTCCACCATCAAAAGTCCTGGTTCTCCAAGGTTTGTGATAAAGTTAGGCTCTTTTGAACTGATGACGCATCCACCATATTCACCCGACCTAGCTCCTAGTGATCTTTATTTATTTCTAAAGCTAAAAGAAAGTCTTCGAAGAATCAAATTTGATGGCGATGATGATGTTATGACAGCAGTTCAAGAACTCTTCTATAATCAAAACCCCCAGTTTTTTGAAAAAGGTGTTTCTATGTTAGAACATAGGTGGAATAAGTGTCTTCAAGTGCACAGTGATTATTACGTAGAAAGATAATTTTGTTTTATATGCTAGAGGCAATAAATACTGTACAGCCCTCGTATATCCTTTGATGGCCATTTTCGGATTACTTACTATTTTGATCTTTCTCTTCTTTTGCAGGTCAATACCATGACCGAAAAAAAGGAAAAATATCCTTCATCCTTTACCCTGGAAAATTTTAGTTCGACGTAAGTATGTAAGAAATTTATTTTATTAGACAATTGTTAGCCACTTGACGATTATTATTGTAATTCTAATTGACTTTATGCAATTTTCCTATTCAAAGCTACAAACTCATTCAAAACAATGTCGGAAGAAAGAAACAAGTATTATCTGAAAGTTTTCTGACGTCAATGAATATAACAGTTTTTGAGTAACGTCATAAATCGGTAACCGTAAATGATGGAAAAACCCCGGGAGGACACATTAATATTTACAACGCGGTATATTTGCATTTAATAATATGTCGATAACCATCTTGTATCTTTTTAGAGCCACCTTAGCAAATAATGACCAGATGAAAATACCCATTCCAAATGGAACAGAAAAGAACAGTGAAAAAGATTACAACCCGTATGAACATCGTCATCTTGACCACTCAAATAGGTAAGAGTTTTAAGTTAATTTGTAAAAAAACAAGTTTTATTCTAAGTAAAGCACAATGTTTTTTATTTCAAGTAGTAATCAGCTACTCTCTGTTATTTTGTTTTTTTTTAACATTGTTGTTGCTCGGTTATTTGCTATAACAAATCAATGACTTTCCGGTGCCTACACATACAGGAGATATACAGGGTGTCCGAAAAGTTTTAATATGGGCATATATCTTTGTTACTAATAAAGATAGATACACCAAATTTTAGGTGTATCTTATTGGTTAATAAATCTACTTTTTTATGTAATTTAACTTCAACCCCTTTGAGGGGTGACGCCAGGGCCGAAACTAGCTCATGATGCGCCCGGTGGGAGTTTTCTATTTTACGCCCCTACAAAAATCTGAGCAATCCCCCAAAATAAAGAAAAATTAGATAAAGTTATTTCAGTTATATACAAATAAAAAATCGAACCGTCGAATCTAAAGATTTTTTTAGAGGGTATAACAATGTAGTAAAACAAGAGAACCAACTTAAAATATAATACACATTAGAAAATACACAGTAAATATCATGTCATTGTATGAAGACACCTCATACGAATTATTCTCAACCAACTTTTCATTTTCTTGCAGGAGAATTAAAAATGTACCAAAAAATAATAGATACTATAAAAATATAAAATAAACTCATGATACACATTCATACGAAAAAACTTTAATTAAACAAAAAGTATTCCCTATGCCGAGTTTGAATCAGAACGACTTAAAAATTAGCAATTTAACTTAAAAATTGTAAAACTTCTAGGGTCTATGAGTACAAGGAAATTAGCATTTTTAGGAGAGATAATTTATATATAAATTATATTTGGGATGATATCAGTTCATAAATCCTAAAATAAGGATCCGAAGAGTTTCCCCTCCTCCCTATTGATTGATACCCCAAATTTAAAGGCTTAAAAAAAGGCTCCACTCGTACACGTTACTATTTTATTGACTCACAACTCTTCTTGTATAAAACATGTATAATAAATAATATATTACACTACGGCTACTAGAATAACTTATTTCAGTATTACCAACCTTCTAAACAGAATACTAAAACTACCAACTTAAATTTTGACATTGACATTTCTGTAAGTGTAACTTTAAGGTTAACTGTCAAAGTATGAAATAGATTTACCATTGTTTTGACAACATTCCCCCTCAATGGTAAATCACCTTTCAACCTTTAACTTTTTACATAAGACAGACCTAATTCATTACAAAATTTTTAAACATTATAATACCCAAAGGTTTAGTACCAATGTCTGCTATCTGTTCCTGACTACATAAATATTTCATTTTTCTTTTTCCTAAACCAACATTCTTGTATTAAATGACCATTCTTCTTACAGTAATTTCATGACTTTTATTTTCCCTTGACTTTAATTGTGGGCAATACTTCTTTACATGACCAATCTTATTGCATTCGAAACATTTAATTTCTCTATTTGGTTTCATCCCTTTGCTTCTAATTGCCAATGCAGTTACTTGTTCATACTGTTTTGTTCTCTCTTCTTCAATCATCAACCTTGACACCAATTACTGTTTGCTTGTCAGCCGATACAGATTCCTATGCAGAAACAAAATGTTTCATATTTTCTGGTAAAGCCATCAAAATCTTTGTTATGACCATCTTGTCACTTATCTCTTCACCCATTTGTTTTAGATTTCCTTGAATTTATTCTATCTTAGATATAAATTCGGCAATTCCACCTTCTTTAAACTCAAGGTATGATATGTGTTAAAATCTTCTCTTCCATTCTCATAATTATAATTTCTTGTGCCTTTGCGTCTTTCCTGTCCCACTCTTCAGCATTCGATGATGTTCTTTCTTTTGTACCATCAACTATTTCAATTAGCCCTTTTGCTTTAAACATTATCTCAGTCTGGAACTTCCACAAGGTCCAGTTTTTACCACTTAATTTGGCAGTTTGTGGTAGTTGTATTTCCATTTTGAAGTTGTGATCTTGTTTCCCTCGCCTAGGTATTTTAATTCTTCTGTTCCCCTACTTTTTCAGGTATTCTTCTCTGTTCCCTAGCTTGGGTATTTAAACTCACTAAAAACTTCAGCTTGGAAGTTGTGATCTTGTTTCCCTCGCCTAGGTATTTAAATCCTTCTGTTCCCCTACTTTTTCAGGTATTCTTTTCTGTTCCCTAGCTTGGGTATTTAAACTCACTAAAACTTCAGCTTTGAAGTTGTGATCTTGTTTCCCTCGTCGAGGTATTTAAATCCTTCTGTTCCCGTACTTTTTCAGGTATTCTTCTCTGTTCCCTAGCTTGAATATTTAAACTCACTAAAAACTTCAGCTTTGAAGTTGTGATCTTGTTTCCCTCGCCGAGGTATTAGATCCTTCTGTTCCCCTACTTTTTCAGGTATTCTTCTCTGTTCCTTAGCTTAGGTATTTAAACTCACTTTAAAAAAAACAACTTCAGCTTTGAAGTCGTGATCTTGCTTCCCTCGCCTAGGCATTTTAATTCTTCTCTATGTTCCCCTACTTTTTCGGGTATTCTTCTATATTCCCTAGCTTGGGTATTTAAACTCTTTAAAAAAAAACTTCAGCTTTCTCCATTCTTTACCGCGTACCAGGTTCTAACCTCAAATTTGAATTTTCTGTTCTTCCACTTTTAACACGGCAACTGCGGGACTGGACCTATAACCTACCCACTCGTACACGTTACTATTTTATTGACTCACAACTCTTCTTGTATAAAACATGTATAATAAATAATATATTACTATTGTAACTACAACAATGTTTTTTGTCAAACTACGGCTACTTGGATAACTTATTTCAGTATTACCAACCTTCTAAACAGAATACTAAAACTACCAACTTAAATTTTGACATTGACATTTCTGTAAGTGTAACTTTAAGGTTAACTGTCAAAGTATGAAATAGATTTACCATTGTTTTGACAACACTCCCGTGGATGGAACCCCCCTTTTTGACGAAAAACCACTTCAGAAGCGGAGTTGACGTAATTTTTTATATTTTTCCCCGAAACCATCATTACTACGAAAAAACTTAAAGGAGTAAAAAACATTCTCTATGAAATTCTACATCGGAAATGTCTTATGAACTGTGTCTGTTCCCCACTCTTCTCTTGCAATCAGCCTTCAAATTAGGAAATAATTTGGAGCCATAGATAAAAATTCGGAATTACGCCATTTTCACAGGAAATATCTCTCAAACAGCTGAACCTGCTACTTTTGCGTAAAAAATGTTTATTATAAAGATTCTAGCGCGGAATTTTCTCCACAAAATCCATATATTACAGTTTTTTTCTTAATATTTTTTACATACATTTTCCGATACTGCCGTAAACCCGAACTAAGAAATATGAGTTTTTTTCCACACCACAACGGTGAGGTAGAACCACAGCTTATACAATAACACATTGTAAGCTGCGGCAGAATATTGGGCGCGTTTTTTTTAAAGCAGTTGCCCCTGTAGGAATAATCCATGCACTTCTATATTTCCTGTTTCTGGTCATTCATGGAGTCTTTTGCAAGCAAACCTTCCTCTGATGCCGAATTTAGGCAACCTTGTCCGTTACAATAAAAGCACATTATTGAACAGCTTAATGCCACTTTAACACAACTGCATCGCTTCGAGCAACGGTGAGGTAGAACCACAGCTTATACAATATCACCTTGTAAGCTGCGGTAGAATTTTGGGCGCGTTTTTTTTTAAAGCAGTTTCCCCTGTAGGCCTAATCCACTTCTATATTTCCTGTTTCTAGTCATTCATGGAGTCTTTTGCAAGCAAACCTTCCTCTGATACCTAATTTAAGCAACCTTGTTCGTTACAATAAAAGCACATTACGGAACAGCTTAATGCCACTTTAACACAACTGCATCGCTTCGAGCAACCCTTCTTGCAGTTGCAGTATTGAATTCGGAGCTGCGGCCTCATTTGTTAAAATAGGTACCAGAATGTTCTTGGTTTTTTCCATCCCCACTCTGTCGGATCCAAGGTTACTTCTTTCCACATATGTAGTTGGTATAAAACTTGGTATGAGTGTTGCTGGCAAGCTGCAGTTTTTTTTTTATCTTAGGACAACCCACGAAGACCGAAGTCTAAGTACTATGTACCGTGGTTGTACTGGAAAAATCCTACTCACACATCCAGAGCTGGAAATATCCGTAAGGATTTCACCAGCCCTTTAAGAGGATATTAGGGGTTGTACCACCTCGACCGAGTAAACAATTAACAACCACAGAACATCCATGGTCGAAGTGGGATTCGAACCCGCGATTTTTTGGTTGCAAAGCTAGCGCCGTACCAACTAGGCCATCGGAGACCCCAGTTATGAGTTAGTAGAGTAGTAACGCTGTAAGTTAAACATCGCAACGTCATCAGCTTAATGGCAGCCAAGAGCCGCCCTCACAGAAACGGACTGTCTGATTGATTACCGTCGTACAATCTCGCCTGTTTTTCTCAAAACATTCGAGGACTGCAAGTACGAGAACTATATATTCTTTCCTTTATTTTTCCCTAAGCGTTCCTCCAAAATCAAATGTCTTTATTTTTAGGAACTAGTGCAATCATTAGCATAAGAAGATTCACATCCTATCCAGTGATGATAACAGTCTCATGTTCACGAAATTTGGTTATTGCAGTTTGGAGGATTAACAGATTAGCGTCGTTTTCGTAGTAATAGTAAATCCTTCTACAAATCTCTGAACGAGTTGCGAAATTAAACAACATTTACTACTAAGATTGCTGGTTAATTTTTTTTTGTGGAATATTAGGACGTGTGTTTTTAGCAAAAGCAATTTTTGGAGAAAGTAGTTTTAAAAGTAGCTCTTGTCGTTCGATGCTCTTTGTACTGTAGGAATATTTAGTGAAGCGGTCAAATACCACAGTTATAATGTTTGCGAATAAATTTAACATAATATGTGGAAAACACGTCTGCAAATGTTCCCGCTGTTGGCTCTGTTAGCCATACAAAGCAAAAGTGTGATGCATGAATTTTAATCATTTTTTATGTAGAAGTAGACAGTTTAGACATATTCTCTGTGAAAAATAGGGTATACCGATTTTTCACCAAGCGCACTGAACTACCCCTTATTTTGAACGCCAATTGCGAGAGAAGGGTGGCGATTAGATATATAGTCTGAAGGAAATTTTTTACGTAGAATTTAGCAAAGAATTTTATTCCTTCCCTTAAGTTATTTCGTGGAAAAACGGTTTCGGAGAAAAATGTAAAAAAATGACATTAACTCGTATTTAGGGGTGGTGTTTTGCTAAATTTGGTTTTTTATCCACGAGAGAGACGGGAACTCTTGGGATTCTTATTTTAAACCCTATTAACTCAGGCCTGTAGCCAGGTTTTGATTTCAGAGAGGGCAGCTTTAGGGGGGGGGGGGGGCAATCCTATATATATATATATTTTTTCTTCTAGACACGACAATAATTTCAGGGATTTTCTAGAGTGGGCAACTTTTCCTTTCAGAGTGGTCATTGCCCTCTCTGCGCCCCCCTAGCTACGGCTATGTATTAACACATAATTGTTTTCTCTTATTCGCTGTTTTTCCTCCTAATTTTCGTGTAGGTACTATATAACTGTTTAAGGAATTAACATTGTACTAAGGTAAGCTGATCTAAATCGTTTTCTTGGTGACCCAAAGACGCTGCGCTGCTCTTAAAATATGTCCCATTCGTTTTCAAATACACTGCTGTATATCAACTTGAGCACATAATTCGATGTTAATAAATATTCTATTCTAAAATTTTGCTATGGATGGCATCTACTATAATTTTTTGATTATACGGAAGCTATAAAAATTGTCAACTTACATTTTAAATGTGATTTATTCGTCCTAAATTAGATATGATGGTTCCACGGCCTATTATTGTTATCATATCGGATTAATCCAATAATAACCCGACATATTTGACTACTGCTATGTTGGTGGGTAGTATTGTGAGGGGCAGTAAAATTATCCGTGTAGACCAATTTAGGCTATCTGACGTATAATAGTAATGGTCTATTGTAAATTCTAATTTATGCAAAAGCCAGGCTTTTTTCTTCAATAAGCGCTGCAGGAAATTTGTTAATGAATTCTGGTGATACCTAATCCTGATAAATGTTCCAATATGAGCGGGTAGACTAGTGCCAGCGTTATATACATAGACTAACAAGAAAAGTACCCTAGGTCGTCCTCATCGATTTCTTTCATTTCGTGTAAGGTTTCAGAGGTAGGTATGTATTTTAATATGCTGATATTATTTAATTCAATTTGATTTTGTCGCTATAGTAATGTGTAGCTAAACTTAAATAAAGCAATACAAACACTTACAATAATTTTGAACGCCCGCTCATAACTGTGTTTTTAAATGTAACAATTTTAATAATTATAAATGCTTGTCAGTTTGTTAAAGCTTATTCAAAAGAAAATGAAAATAAAAAATAGATGTTTATTTAAAAACTACGTTGCATATTGTGCAACAAAAAAAAAAGCAAAAAATAAAACAGAAGCTACTTAAAGTTAATTTTTACCAATACTATTTTTTATAAAAAAAGGCTGATAACACCGACACACAAAAAAAAGTGGTCTGTACATTTGACCAGGCCCATCTATCTATATGTATTTTGATGCGCTGAATCCAAATCCGAAGTCCGTTTGGCCCGTACTCCCTCAAAATTTTGAGTAAATTGCGAAAAACTGCTAAAAATAGCTAGAAATTGCAATTCAACTTCGGAGGACTGATTGCTTGTGCCTGTAACCAGGGCACCTCCACGTGGTGACGGTGGGCAACATAACCGTCTGGCAGAGTCCCTGGGTTAGCGACGTGTATGCCGTCATGGCAGGCACAAGCGATAAGTGCTTTACGATGCAGGGATTCGGAACCCCAGTATCGGCACCATCGGCCTCTGGTCAGGGCAGAAAGCAGGCCCCCAGGCGTCGTCATCAAGCGACTTCAACTCTACATTAGTGGGTAACTTGGCTTCTGTAGAGTATAATGTTACAAGAAATCACTCCCACATACGTAATAAAAGTCCTCATTGTTACGTAAGAACAATACTATTTTTTGATATTTTCTGCTACTCATTGCTATTTTTTACGATTTTTGATAAATATATGAATGGTCGAGATTAAAAGATTCTGAATTTGGATTCAGCGCATCAAAATACATAAGAAACATACTTGATCTAGTTCTATAAAATTTTCTTCATTCTCATACTGCCGTTTTTCGCAATGTTTAGCCATTTTCAGCTCTTTTTACTCAAAATTTTGAGGGTATACGGGCCAAACGGACTTCGGATTTGGATTCAGCGCATCAAAATACATATAGATAGATGGGTATGGTCAAATGTACAGACCACTTTTTTTTGTGTGCCGGTGTAATCATGCACTAATGCGATTATCGGATAATCGCGCTAATGCATGATTATCGCGTAATTTATTCTGATTGGTTTAAATTAACAATTAAAACTTGTCATTTTAGTGTTATTCAGCCAGATTCTCCAATGCTAGTCCGGTCTAATTTGACAATCAAAAGTTTTAAACTGACAAGTGTAAGAATAAAACAACTCAGTTTTATTCTATGAACTTATTTCTGAGCTTTTTCGCAAATTTATCAGGAAAAGGCCGAAAAGGACAATTTTATTACGTACTTTCAACAATAATAGAACTAAATTCATTACAGCAACTCGTTCCAAGATGAAAATCATTTGGAAACCAAGTAAATCCCTGAAATATCACAATAATTCATAGGTTTTTAATGACAAGGACAGGACAAAAACCCAATCAAACCCAATCAACTATAAGATCTTAATTTAAACCAGTACTGTACTAAATCTTAAACTTTCTTAGTGAATCGACGAGAATATCTATTTTGACAGAAGAATGAAATTCTCTAGTGCAATCCACTTCCCTACCTATTGTTTCTTATGGAACGCATTTAATGAAGCAATTATCGTCATATTTTAATACTAAATTATAATTTAAAGAAATTTTTTATGAAGCGTGACAAAATTTATTTTAGATTATTTTTATACCAATATTTATTTTGGCAGATAAAAAAAAACGAAAATAGTCGTTGTGTCGATTTAAATAGAAATGCCCATAAGAACTTATCGCGAGTATAATTTTGATTATTGACCTGGTTGCAAGGTTACTGTAATAAGTTTTTTTTGCAGTTTTTCAGGTGCACTGATACATCTGCTAAAAAGTTCACTCGGAACGGGCATTCTAGCAATTCCCAGAGCTTTTAAAAGTGCTGGACTGCTAGTGGGACTGTTTGGGACAATTATTATAGGAATCTTGTGTACGCATACAATACATATTTTGGTAAGTTAAGTTTAAATATTTTTGATTATCTTGCCCTTTCGAACTTAAAAGGTATTTTTCCAATGTGTGTACACTCTATGTTTCCCAGATAGGACAAAACTGAAGATATTTTTTTTGCTATCTCACCATCTTTGACACACTAGAATTCTGTATCCCACTAACCAGAAAAGACGTATCCGACTCAACCTTTTTAACATTTAGAATATATATTTGTGCAATATTTTGCGTGCCACAAATCCGTGTCAGCATGCATACATGAATGTTTGCGGAGCTGCAAAAGCACTTGTAAAGCCCAAAAAGTATTACTTTATTTTGTTAACCCCAAAATAAGCTTCCCAGTTTGCTTACCAACTTGCTTACAAGTTACAAGCATGTTTAACCGTCTGAATAGCAACTTTTAGATTATCTAGCGAGGAACACATTTATTTTGTTTATACACGGTGTCCAAAATAAATAAGGAGGGCATATATGGGAATCTCGTTAATAGTTAGAAATATAAAGGAAAAGGTTGCGTAATTAAAGAACTAATAAAATGATGTTTCAAAATTGTTGACATGCTTTTTCATTTTCGAGTTATTTTGAAGAAACAAAATTTTCGTATTTTTAATTTAATTTTTTTTTCTGTCGTTAATATGAAAGGTAAGGCAACACTAATAAAACTTCTTAATAGCAACTTTTAATGAACTTAAAGATTAAGTTATCATTTTTTTTATTTGACGTTTCGTCTTCGGGCACCGATCATCAAATTCATTTTTTAAATACGGTCCTGATTTTTTGATGTCAAATTTTAAAAGCCCTTTTTATTCTGAATTCAACAGTGTACCCCACATTATGGTTACATTACGTTTTTACGTCTTCTTTTGTTCATTATTGACATTTTTGCGATACGGACCTGTCTCTTAGAACATTTCATAAATTGTAGATTTTGTAATTAAATGACGAAAATGATGAAGCATATTCAATCTTTTTAATTTCTTATATTAATTATGGGTTGTTAAAAGACAATTTTGAAACCAGTTTTCAAAAAGTTCGTCAGTTGTGTCTTCGTGGTAACCTAAGCTGAAATCTTTAATATTTTTGGCTGATAATAGCAAGCAATTTGTAATCCACCCATCTGCCCAACTGGCGCGCGGCGTGTATTATTTGTGATTCTTTTTCCTCTGTTAGAAGGAGCGTTGTTTTGGCAATTGTCCCTCGAATCAACCCGCCCATCCCATGGGAGTGTCATGAGTGTCGAACCAAGTTTCATTCACATAAACTATAGCTCAGTGTTCAGGTTCAGGTCAAACCCAACCCAACCCAACCCAACCTAAGCTGAAGTGTTTAATATTTTTGGTTGATAATAGCAAGCAATTTGGAATCCACCCATTTGCCCAACTGGCGCGCGGCGTGTATTATTTGTGATTCTTTTTCCTCTGTTAGAAGGAGCGTATTGTTTTGGCAATTGTCCCTCGAATCAACCCACCCATCCCATGGGAGTGTCATGGGTGTCGAACCAAGTTTCATTCACATAAACTATAGCTCAGTATTCAACTAGCCAAAGCAATAATAATTAGTGTAAACAAGCACTAAATATCCACCAATAACATAATTTGTGTCGAGGTCTTTTAATTATTCAATGTTAATATCCTTTATCTTATAAATAAATAATAGACAAGCTAAAATGGTTAGAACAAAAAATCTTTGTGTTTATTTTTAGATATAGTACCGTACAATCGGGGAAATTTTCTAATTAGCATTGCTTACCTACAAATGATCGATGACTATTATACTAATAATTTTATTAATAAATTTGTAACTGCCGCAAAAATAATGACTTGTTTGCTTCATATTGGAAATTTCTTTTTAATTAATTGTTATGTATTGAAAGTATTTCGCAGAATCTGCTTCGTATGGGATACAAACTGTTTACAGCGGTTTCCTTTAAATAGTGAAATTTCGGAATATTGGTAGAAAGGGATAAGTTGCACATTTTCAACAAAAACAAAAATCGGCGAAACCGTCTTCATATCCATCTGACGCCAAATTCTTGAGCTCCGGGGAAATCTTCCCGAGAGAAAATTGCTAGGTCCAAGTTACTCATTACTAAACGTGGTGAAATCATAGACAAGATATATTTAGACCATCACAACGTATTCGCGACACCAGCTGAATCCGTCCAATGTATGGGCGAAAAAGTGCGTTTGTACGCATTGGGCGCCAGTCAGATTTTTAAACGACGGTCCTCTCGAAGCACGCGCACTCGGGACGTCTCGTAAAAGTGGTTGTTGAACTCAATGACGCAACGCGGTGATCAGAACCGGGCCGAAAAAATCTCAGTCATTTGTATGTTATGGTATTTTTGGTTGGGGTGGCGAATATAGCGAACCTCTGAAGCTTGTTATTTCGATACAAAAATAGTCTTTACAAAGTGTTACAGACATTTCATATGTTTCGCCAATTATGTATCCAACTTTTAAATATAAGGAATTATTTCGTAGTCTATTTCTTACAAGTAGTGCATAAATACAAATAGTTTAATTCCAAATTTAAATTATATCAATATGTGAAAGAATAGGAGGTAAAAAATATAATTTATCTTAAATGCACTCCGGACTCCGGTGTTGAAGTGAATGCACACACGGAGAAGTAGATCTAGTTGTCAGTGACGTATATTGAGTGTGGTCAAGGTGTCAGAAAGGCACTGATGGGGTGTGTGCACGGATTTCATAAAATAAAATGGATGACTGACATTTAGGAAGAAAAGTGTTCCAGTATGCTCGGCGCCATGTTGGGTGCACAGACTTATGGCAACACTGAATTTCATTGTCCCCAATGCCTAGGAAAATAAAAATTGCAGGCGGGATATTTCAATTAAAAAATTTTAATTGGTGGAAATAGATCTTTTTTTTTTAATTTTTGCTTACGTTTGTTTATTTCATCATTACTAAATAAACTTAAGGTGAATCTTTCTTTTGTATGCTCTTAGTGTACGAGAACGTAGTATTTTGTATTTGTTTAAATATAAATAAACCTAAAATGAGTTTTAAAAAACAAATTTTTTATAAATTTGTTAATACAGATAAATATTAAATTGTTTAACGTCTGGAAAAAAAATTAATGTATTTTTTAAAACGCGTGGGACACTGTACATTTGAAACAACTCTGCATTTCAATATTCTATGAAAAATAGTGTACAATGTACATATTATTTAAACTCTGTTATGGACGTTAAAATAGTTTAGATGTGTGGAAATCATTTTGTGTAGAAACGACATAAAATATGTCTATTACTACAAACAGAATTTCTGTTAAAAATGGCACAATGGCCCCAAGTTAAAAACGTACACGTCTTATCTTGATACATCAGTCCCTCTGGGTATGGGCGTCCATTTTCCTTCACTGCCTGTAACGGTTAAAGGTATTCGTGAATCTGATCTTTGTTTGGCACAAGAAAAACTTAGGGCAATAGATACCCCCACCCACCCTTAGAAAATAAATATATGGTGGCAGTTTATAATAATAACTTGGTTTTAGTAGTCATTTTGTTCCTCTTGGAAACGTTTCGAAACGAAAAGAGACAAAAAAATATTTTTTTATTTCAAAAATAAAATAAATACAAATAAAAAATCCTTATACTATAATGGTCTGGTCGTTTGTGCTGCACAAACTGCACTTACAACATTTTTGAAGTTGTAGAAGACACTCATACAAAAAAACTAGTGTAGTTTGGAACGTAAACAAACAAATCTTAAGTAAAGCAAGAAAAATTAATTTCTATTGACTATAAGTAGTATAAACTTAATTCTAGGAGGTTTACAATTACTTTACCAAGGAGAGATTGTGACAATAATAAATTACATCATTCAATTCTGGCAATGCTATTATGAATAAGAATGGCCCTACGAACGTTTTATTATCAATCAATTAGGGATCGGACTGTATTAGACATAAATCACAAAAAACTAAAATAAACAAAATAGTATACCGAGTACAGGATTTACAGCGATTAAATTCTCTGACATTTCTCTGACCCACTAGGTACAGGTTCATCTAAAGGTTTATCACACTTGGAAACTGAACTGATTTCTTTATTGACAATATCAACTAAGCAATTTTTTTCTTAATTGGTTTTATTGTAAGTTCAGTTTCAGTTATATTCCCTTTAACTGGCAATGTGAAAATTCCGCCATCTTCGCTAACACATTGCAATATTGGTAAATTTTGCTCTGGCACTTCGTTAGGATTTAAATATCTTCTGTTACCACTTAGTACAATATCATCTTCGGAAAAATGATCTGAACATACTCTTTCATATGATTAAAGAATTTGGATCACAATCACGCCCAATAAGGTTTAGCCATTGAGATCTCAGTTGGGTGTCCTTAGGCAAGCTAAAAAAAAAATAATTCAAACTTGTATCACGCTCTAGCATATTAAAAACCTAAAATCATAGATCGTAATTCGTAAATAATGCTTGATAAACCTACCTATGATACGAAAACCCATCTCTTGTGTTATTAGGGCAGCCCAATACAAAACAGTGAGGCATCTTATAACGGAATTTAAATGAAGTCTGAAAATAAATAGCACTTATAACATAACTGCACACACAAAACTAAACATTGCTAATACGAAAATCTCCAAATAAATAATAAAACAGTAAACAGTCACAACTGACAACTGATAAAGTTCATGGAAGAACACTGTTGCCAACCACTGAAAAAAATAATAAATTAGAAATTTCAGTATTTCCACCAATTACAATTTTTTAATTTAAATATCCCGCCTGCAATTTTTATTTTCCTATGCATTGGGGACAATGAAATTCAGTGTTGCCATAAGTCTGTGCACCCAACATGGCGCCGAGCATACTGGCGACACTTTTGAAATGACAGCTCCATTGGCGTTAGTAGTCTATTTTATTTTACGACGTTTATGGTTGTGTGTGTATTACGGGCATTGTATAAGGGGTAAGATGGTGTAAGAAGGTCATATATAGTGTCAATGCCTCCTTCCCCTATATTGCATAAGGGTGAGTGTGACCAAAAGGCATATTTGCGCTTTCGTCAAAGGGGCACTAAAAATACTAGTGGATTAGGGTAGAGGGGAGTATTTTAAAAGGGATGGCGAAAGAAAAAAGTGCTTTCGCCAAAGGATCGCTAAGATATCAGTGGATTAGAAGGGTGTGTCCAAAAGGCATATTTGCGCTTTCGCCAAAGGGGCACTAAAAATACTAGTGGATTGGGGTAGAGGGGAGTATTTTAAAAGGGATGGCGAAAGAAAAAAGCGCTTTCGCCAAAGGACCGCTAAGATATCAGTGGATTAGAAGGGTGTGTCCAAAAGGCATATTTGCGCTTTCGCCAAAGGGGCACTAAAAATACTAGTGGATTGGGGTAGAGGGGAGTATTTTAAAAGGGACGGCGAAAGAAAAAAGCGCTTTCGCCAAAGGATCGCTAAGATGTCAGTGGATTAGAAGGGTGAGTGTCCAAAAGGCATATTTGCGCTTTCGTCACAGGGGCACTAAAAATACTAGTGGATTAGGGTAGAGGGGACTATTTTAAAACGGATGGCGAAAGAAAAAAGCGCTTTCGCCTAAGGATCGCTAAGATATCAGTGGATTAGAAGGGTGTGTCCAAAAGGCATATTTGCGCTTTCGTCAAAGGGGCACTAAAAATACTAGTGGATTAGGGTAGGGGGAGTATTTTAAAAGGGATGGCGAAAGAAAAAAGCGCTTTCGCCAAAGGATCGCTAAGATATCTGTGGATTAGATTGACATGGGGCCGTAAGTAGTAGCGCTTTCAGCAAAGTATCAAGTGCACACACTGTAAATAGGTGTAAAAATATTTACATCTTACCCTAGAACTTGGTTTGTTCAATAATTATATAGGATGGGAGGCCAATCCAATAAAATATACACATGTAATTTTTTTGATTTACTATTTTACTTCTTAAAACAGTTGCATATTTTATTTCTATTGTTTATAATACTATGTTTATATTTTATTTCAACTTTCAATTTTGTAAATGTAGCGTTTAAAAAATTAAGAGGGGGGGGGGGGACATTAAAGAGACGCACTGTATATATATAAACTGAGCTATTTTCGAGGAATTATCGACAGTTTTGTAGAGCAAGAAAACTCAGATTTAAGCCAACAAACTATACACTTTTTGTTAAAATCTCACTAATGGTTACATTTTTATCATTAATAAAAAGAATAATTACAAGTAATATATTTAGCATTTATTACTCGATAAAAGATTCACTTCATGTGAAATAAATTTTTAAGTACGGTCCTGTCTATCACAAGGCAAACGTTCGACAATGCGCAAGCCCGTAGAGGACCGTCTTTGTTTACGGATTCAGCTCGGTAAATTTGCCGCATTCGTAATTGACATTATTTCTCTACTATATATTTTCTCTATGGGTGAAATACACAAATACACTAAAACTAAAACGACGCGACGGTGCGTCACATTTGCCAGTCAAACTTGTAAAGAGTCTAGGGGAACGGGTGAAACTTTTAATCACGAGCTTCCGCATGCGCAAATACCTCAAAAATTTATAAATGATGCACTTGTTAACAAGTTTACCGATTTCCTAGCATCAGTCACGTAGTGCAGTGGTAAAGAATCCGCTTATTGACCGAGATGTGTTGGTTCGAATCCGTGCTCGGCCGCATCTTTTTTTAAAATTTTGTCACTTAAAATATTATAAAAAATTAGGAAATCGGCTCTAAAAGGTGTATTGGAAACGGGTTAGCACTCCTTCCTCGATAAAAATTTTGTTTTGTCTTTTTTTAAAGGTCCCAAGTAAAAAATTAATCGTGTCTAGGTACCTTAACCTAAAAATTATGTTTTGTTTGAGAAATAAAATACATTCTCGGACAGGTTTGCTCAGTTCTAGGGTTGCTCAGGATCTTTTTTGGTTGTTTTTAAATGTTCCGAGCAAAAAACTAATCGAGATTGAAAGTTCGTGCATGCTCATTGTTCACTCTGTTCCTTCCTCTGCGCATGCGGAAGCCCGAGATAAAAAGTTTCACCCATCCCCTAGACTCTTGTTGAATCGTGTGTTTACTGTAGTAACTACAGTACCTATTTTATGTTTTTGCGGTATTTATTTGTAGGTAAATAATTTCTTGGCAAAACTAGGCACATTATTAAAAACCCTTTTTTGATTAAAAAAAGTGTATTTTGCTTGTTGCGTTGATATCACTAGTTGCCCACAAAATTTTGACCTACCCGTAAAAAACTCACGGGCCGCGTCTGGTCTAGACTATAGTGCAAATGACCATTAATGATAAAACTTTATGCCAAATCTGTTAGTCGACTATTAACAATTGGCCAAGTTGTTCCGCGGTTACTTACCCTATCAAATTTAAGATTTTTCATCACGCTATTCTACCTTCACAGTTCTCAGGAAGAGTTCTATCAAAGCTAAAAATCTGGCCCTGTGGACATACCCACCCAGATTAATATATTTGCCGAATAAAAGTCATTTCTTTGAGAGTCGGTTGAAATGGATTTTAGAAAAAATTAATTTAAAAAAGCATCCACGCAAAAAAACATTCATCTCTAATATTTAATAAAACGACAATTTGGTAATTATTCGGATTACCGGAAACAGCGAATTTTTTCATGAAATTTTGCACAGACCCTAATTTTGGGTCGTAGAACACGAATCCGAAGTCAGCTTTTGGCGGTCTCGTATGGTTTTCCAAAAAAAAATTTTTTTTGGAAAACTTTTAGGTTAACTTTTAGGTTACCTTTTTTTTTATAGATTCCTTTAAGTTTCGACACTTTCACTTAAACATATTTGTAAACTTATAATTTTTATTTTATTTCGTCACACAAAACACCACATTTAGGCAAAAATAGCTAAGAAAATTGCTTTTTCCTATAGAAAATTCCATTTTACGCGCTACCAGCCGCCATTATTTTCCCAGCTGTCAAGTGTCCGGCGTTGCCAGGTTTACTTATTTTTCATGAAAAAGTTGTAAATTAGGAATAATAAAAAAGCTAACAAAAAGGTGTATATCCAACTAGTGTTGTAAATATCCGTATTCATTAGATATCCGAATCATGCGGAATCGGAATCAGCTAATATCCGTATCCATTATCCGAATTCGAATCCATTTCTTGACCCGCGCGAAAGCGGTTACAGATCATGTATACGTATGCATGCAACAGACTAAAACATTTTCTATCCGGATACACGGCTAGGTAGGTCGATGCGGTATCGCTATCATAATGGTATCATACCAGTCGAAGTCGAAGTTTAGGGATAAGAAGGCACCGCGTCGCGCCGTTCTCGTTTGAATTCGGTTCGGGTGAGGCGGGACTAGTTTAACCAATGGGTCTCATCTCATATGATACCCGTTACCCCGATAACTATGCCATCTTTTTTTAGGAAATGTCATTAGAAAGAGAAAGCACAATATCAAATATGCCAAATCGCAGACCGTGTTGTTCGCTTACACTCGATTCCGATTCCGTTTTCTCTTTGCACTTGGCATTAGTAACCACCCGATGCGAATTTATTTTGATTCCGAATCCGTATTCAAGTTCTCGGCCGGTTCCGGATAATCCGGATTCTTTTAATATTCGGATCCAACGGATTTTTGGATACGTATCCTTACATCACTATATCCAACCCAAGCAAACCTGAGCAAAAAGGTGGTCAGGTTTGCTCAGTTTTGATTGATATAGATACATATAATATATGTATCTATATCAATCAAAACTGAGCAAACCTGACCACCTTTTTGCTCAGGTTTGCTTGGGTGTATACAACTTTTTGCACAGATTTTGTCCAACTGTTAAAATTTGTGGGAAAAGCGATTTGTAAATTTGGCAACATCGCCAATCAGAAATTTCGAGAATGTATACCACGGTTTGCGTGTTTATTTTCTTTCAGTTTTTTGATATTTTCTCTGTTTTTTTAATGTGTTTTTACATAAATTTGCCTAAATATGGTTCAGAAAAATAGTGTGTAATGACTTGTATAGATGTGTTTAAGTAAAAGTACCGAAATTTAAAGAAATTCATTGAAAAAGCTAACCTAAAAGCTAAATTTTTTTTTGGAAAAACCATTCGAGACCGCCAAAAGCTGACTTCGGATTCGTGTTCTACGACCCAAAATTAGGGTCTGTGCAAAATTTCATGAAAAAAATCGCTGTTTCCGGCAATCCGAATAATTACCCGACTATTGCTTTTTAGAATTTGTTAATTTAATATAACAATTTGGATTTTTTTTGAATTTACGATTCAAGTATTAGTTAAGTTATTAATGTTTATAAAGGAAAATACCCAAATAAATGACTCCCAGGATTTCAAGTGTATATAAATATGTTTAAATGTTGCAATACGCATTGTACTACTCGGAGATTTTGTTACGAAAGCAATGCAATGATTATCTTATATTAATTACTCCTTGTTTCTTACTTTTATTGGTTTTAATTAAATATTTGAAGGACTTCTTTGTAGGTTTTATAGATAATTAAATGTGCATTTTAATTAGGAGATTTCATTGACTTATTGTAATTTTATTACCATTAATACTACAAGACATTCAGACATTGAGTTGAGAAAAAACTAGTTACTCATACCAGAGACTATAAAGAATATAGACAGACACTCGAATACACCGAAAAGCCGGTCTCCCTTGAGACATTTGGTGGGTTTACTGGTTTATGGTTTTAAAGTTTGTTTGTTCACCATTATATATACATGTAGATACATAGTATACATATTTATATAATGGTAGACAAACAAACTTTTAAACCATAAACCAGTAAACCCACCAAATGTCTCGAGGGAGACCTGCTTTTCGTTGCACGGCAGTGTTCGTCTAGGTATTATTTCACGGATTTATTAAGAAGGATGTTTTAACATTCTTTGAAGCCCAAACAAACCATTCTAAGCGACACTGTAAACACAATTTGTAAACATTGGCCACATCTTATTTTACCTTGTATTTTTGTACAAAAAATACGTTAGAAGCATCACAAGATTTACTAAAAGTAATGAAAGCCCTAAAATATTTTATTTTTCTGCTAAATAATAATATATTTAAGTTAAAAAGGTTTTATTATTTATAGGTGATATTATTTCTAAAGGTTTATTTAAAGTCGCTCCGAGTCATATATAAATCTATAAGTCGCACTTTTTCTTTTCTAGTTCATTAGACAAAGACGTACGTGTAACTGAGTGTTCAGACGTATTTCCTAAGCAACCAGCAGAGATAGCAACACTTCTGAGCTCCAACACTCCAATGCTATTTTATCTCTTTCTACTACCATTCTTGATTCAATTACGTATTACGTATTTCCTTAAAGTTCGTAAACTAGACCTCTAAGGTAAATGTTTTCATAACAAACAACAAATAACAGGCTTCACGTTCGATACGCTCACAGTATACGGAACACCGAATCCTTTCTAATTCATCCATGTATTATTTAGTCTATGCTCATACTCATAAATAAAATTGTATAGAGGAAATGCCAATGTTTATATCAGTAAAATTTTGTTTAAAGTACCTTTTATTCAAGGAAATATTATATTGTATGTTAAAACCCGTGCTTCCTTTATACATGTATGTAACAAACTAAAGTCGCATATTTGTAAGTCATAAAGAGTTTATATGTCAACGTTTCTTGGAAATCAAAATAACTTTTTACTTTTTTCTTTAAACATATCATTAAATTTACTAATCTGCATGTTAGATCGTAAAACGCCATTTTTAAACCGTTTTTTTTTCTTGAGTACTTACGTTAACTTATTTTCATTGGATCATGTGTTAGTTACTATGTAGGTACTCTACCTTGGCTTTTCGTCGGTGAATTTAATTAAGTACTTATGTAAAGCAGTGGCGCAGAAATCTCACACCGCGAAGTTTTTTCTAATCAGTAAATCAGTTCAGTTTATACGAAAAACGAAATATAATGTTCGGCGATTGAATATGATTTATATAAATTCGGTTAAAGTTAAGCTGTCTTAAATAATTTAATGTACAAGCCACTCAAGAGCATATAAATTGTGTTTCGGTTTGTTCAGGTTTGTTCGCTAGACTTACCGACATAAGTTTGACCAATCACTATGTTTAAAAAGGATTTGATATATGCACGATTCAGGAGTACTTCTATACAGCGGCGTAGCAAGGGTGGGGCGGCGGGGGCGGTCCGCCCCTGGTACCATACCAAGGGGGGTGACATCAGTGGGCTTGAGCTCATGCCATGGAAAATGTGGTCATAAAAATCAGTAAAAAAAAAACAAAAATTGATTATTTCGCATTATTATAATCTAAAACAAAGCTAATCTTTACAAATTTCATATTCCAAATCGCAAGCATTTTTAATTTTCTGTGAACAAACCACGGCTGTCTTTTCATCTTTCAAACACTTCCTTGCATTCTTCATGTTGGTATTGTTATATTATATTGTACCATTATTTATGATTACCGGTAAAGAAAGGCGAAGGGCATTAAATTTGTTCTTAGAAAAACACATGTTAGGGAAGAATCGCTTGGAATCTACATCGGACGCCAAAGGTCATAAATTAAAGGCAAAGTGGTGACCTGAACGCTTTTTTATGTAACAATGGTCAAAATGTTCCTAGTGACAGGACTCTAAATTTATTGAATAGAATGAATGTAGATATGTACGTATATTCAGATAGATGCACGTTGTTGGGTTACAGGAGATTGATTAAATCATGTAACTTTTAGTGTTTCCTTGTTGATTGTTGAGATGGTTTTGTACATTTACTCTTGTTGCCTGTTTAATATAAATTTTTATGTCGGCTACTTATTGTTAACTATTTGAAAATTTGTTATATTGTAGAAATGGGGATTCCCCGTAAATTTAATAAATAAATAAATTATTCTTTGAATATACGGTTATTTTAAAAGTATTGGCTTTCAATGGTCATCCCTGACTTTGGGTTGCCAGATCCAACATCTTCAAAATCGGGTTATCAGCGTCTGAAGGCTGCTTAGAAATCGGGACTTGGATCAAAATATCGGGATGCTATTTTTTAATATATGCATAATATATGAAATAATATTTATTTAATAAATGAACTGAAAGGAATACATTAAACAAACATATAAACTTTTAATGAAAATCAGACGTAAAAAATATAGTATATGCTTTAAAAACCATACATCTTAAACTAAGAACAGTCAGTACCACTTATACTAAAACTAAATTTTAAAAATCGAGACACATCGCCGATTTGAAGTGTGTAGGGACGCAGGACATACCCTTTGAAATCGGGACTGTCCCGATAAAATTGGAACGTCTGGCAACCCTATCCCAATATATTAGTATTGTTCAGTTTTATATTTGTGGCGTCAGTGTTTAGTGTGCCTAGTGATTGTTAAAAATGCGATACTTACAATGAAAGTAAAAGAAAATTGTTCCCTACTTGTGAAGAACCTTAGCAAAAACAGGATTGCTTTAAATTTTTTGGAGTTTATAATCGAATAGAATCGAAGATTTTTTTTAATTGTAGGGCTCTATTAATTATTTTAAAAAAAATTGCCCATTCTAAATTTTTCTTATTTAAAAATCCAGAAGTATCAACAAAAATGTGAAAAATAAATAGTTTTTTGATAAAATAGAAATTTTGTCGCCAAAAGTAGATAATCCAAATGGGTTAGTTTGCGCGTGGCACCCAAAAAATTTTCGCCTGCGGCGCATTTTTTTAGGCCTTTGTACCCTCCCATGGGGTGATACCGTTGATACCCGCCCCGGGTGTCATTCACCCTAGCTACGCCGCTGCTTCTATACAAATTGACAAAATATTCAAGCTATGCAACCCAGTACTGAGAACAGTAGTATCTATATAGGATATACAAATTATTGAAATTTCCATCAAAATTCGTCGTAATAAATGGAAAAATGCGATCCTACTAGCTAAAAGTCGAATCAAACAAAAATTGTACACATACGTAGTTTTTTACGAAGATTCGAATTTTATAAACAAAAGTACATCATCCCATTTAAAATTCCAAAGTTACCCCCACCCCTCAAAATAGAGAAAGGGGGTAAATGTCAAAAATATGTTTAAATATGTCCCCCCATCTCAACGCACCAGAATTTCCCGAAACTATTTTAAACAGTTTTCGAGATATCGCCTTGTAAACCTTTAAAAACTCATCCTGTATAGCAGTTGATTAAACTATAGAGAAACTTGTAAATAGAAAGTTTCAGACTGAGTGAGCAGCAATGCTGTTGACCATCAGATTTTACTGAATAGTTACAAGGACTTGGTTTCTTTAACGCGGTAATGTTTTTATTGGGATTTCATTTTTTATGAATTGAATTGAATTGTACTGAGTTTTGAAGGTATAGTTTAATGTGCTTGTAGTTTATAGAGGTGAATTCTTATTATGTATAGCTGTTTTACTGTAATTATGTGTTTGTTTTTTATTGGTAAATTATATTTATTAAAGTAGTGAAATCGAGAAGAAAAATTTACAATGACCATTAATTAACTCATAGTACACAAGATTATAATCTGCCTACACTACAATAAAGCAAAAGGTCATAGTAGGCAATGAGACAGCTGACATCCTTGCGACGGAAGGCCGCTAAGTTCTTTGGAATGACAACCAGTCACTTTTAGATGATGTTCACATATGGGAAAATGATCATCTAGAATCCTACTGGAGAAGCACTCTAGTTAGTTAAGCAAGCAAAGGGATTCATCAACCTCTCGCCTCAAAAAGGCAAGGAGCTCCTGGATTTTAATAGAAATGATAAAATTTATTATATATCTTCCTACTGAACTTGTTCTTTTGAAGCATCATCTCAAGGAAATGGGCTATGGAACCAAAGGTGCCGGTACTGCGGTAACGCTGCGGAAGAAGCAGAATACATACTGGCTAAATGTGGAATTATCTCGTTCCTTGATCATCACACCATTTTAAACCAACACCAGTTTCGTTTTAAATCAACAAAAGCACTAATGACCCCATGTTTAATATCTTGGAGGGGGCCTTCAAGGGTTTAAACTGGGGTGGGGCTACCGCAGCGGTCTTCCGTGACTTGTCAAAAGCATTTTAGAATTTTGCTGTTAAAGTTTCATCACTATGGTTTTAGGGGGATGACGCTGAATTGGTTTCAATCTAATCTGGAGGGTAGAAGTTTTAGTTGAAACAGTTGCATCGGATAGTAGAGTTATAAAATTTGGGGTTGCGCAGGGATTTGTACCGGGGCCGGTTCTGTCTTTAATTTATATCAATGATTTCGTGACTGTTAAAAGGGTAAATCTTTTTTATTTGCAGACGACACTACTATTCTATGGCACAGTGATAATGCCTAAACAGTAATGGAAACAGTGTCGTCTGACTTAACTTGAGTCAAAAATTGGTTCGACACCAATTTACTTACCCTCAATTTTGACAAAACCAATATTGTGTGATTGCTTGTTGTTGCATCTATCGAGCGCAAAGATTTTGGGTCTACCATCAACAATGATCTAAAATTTGGACCACATGTTAATGCATTAAACAAAATTATAGTTTCTGGCTATTTTGCAGTCCGATCTGTTGCCAAAGAGCACTAGTGTGCAACGGTAAAGAGTGCGTATTATGCCCTCAGAGTCTCGTCTTCGGTATGGCATTGCTTTTTCGGGAATGTGCAAGGTCTTCTGGATGTTTTATTTATATTACAGAAAAGTACTCTTCGCTCTATAGATAAAGTTTGGGCTTTCAAGAATCGTATAAACCGGTGTCCATACTCCGATCAGAGGAAATTTTAACTCTAGTGTCACCCTTTATATTGGAGACTGTTATCTTGATATTTAAGAATAAAGACAGATTAATGGGTTCGTATCATTGCTACACGAACCGGAAGAGACTGGATGTTCCTCTTTCAAAGGCAATATTATCATCAACAAAAAAATCCATAATTTATGAAAGTTCAAAAATCATATTTTTCTGGTTGTTAGAGAGGAAGCCTGCCTGTCTTGGCCGATTTCGAGGAAGGGTAAAGAAGCTTCTGGTTGGCAAGGCTTATTATACTTTGACTGGATATTACTGTTTCTAATTTTGATCATTTAGTTTTGTTTTTTAATGCTATTTTATAGAATTTTGACTTTTACACTTTTTAATGTGTTTTCTTTTATCTTTTGACTGTTGCAAAGTGTTTTTACAGTTATTTCTCTTGATATTTGTAGTTTTTATACACAGCTTTGTCAATATGTTAATGTTGTACAATAAAGCATATTTTATATTTGAAAATTTGAACAAGATACCTAGAAGTGGGAAATGTGGGTCCCAGAAATATAATAAAGTTTTGGGAAAACTGGGCAACCTTTAGATTAGAGTTATACAAAAGATTTGCACAGGTTGAAGTGCTTTGGGCCTAAATGACACCTTTTGACATCCACAATCTATATATTCATTTATCACCCCCTTCCCCCCTACTTTTGGGGTCAAAAGGAAGACAGTCTCGGTTTTGGGATTTTCCCTTTGTTTGTGCGTAGTATTCAATTGCCAAGGAAAGTATCGTAGAATACTGATGATCAGTGAGTGAATAAGCGTGTAGGTAAGTGTCAAAAAAGCCAATTTTTGGATGTGATTAACTTGGAAAGCAAAGGAGGTAGGACGATTTATCTGGGGTAGGACCATGAAATTAAGAGTTTTATTTATGCTTGCAAATTTTTGTTCAGGTTTGATCCTTCTCCTCTAGTGCAAAATTTGAGAGACTCAGATGCCGCCAGATAAAAAAAACTAAAAGTAGATGAAATGTACAAGAACTGAAAAGTTCTGCTAAAAATGTAAAGAAAATAATTTAAATACTTCCGAATCATGTCAAAGTAAGCGATAAAAATACCACTTTACACTTGAATAAACAAGAAAAAAGCATCGTCAAACGAAGCACCAGTAAAGAAACTCTTATTACTCACAGTTGTCACTTAGATCAATATTTTTTAGATTAAAAGAAGTACTGTAATTGTTAGTGTTTAAAACAAAGGCGATCATCCTAAAGGAAAGAGAAAAAGAGATAAGGAAAAGAAGGAAGTAAAGAAAAAGAAAAAAGAAAGTTAAACGGTAACAAAAGTTTCATGTTTTGTTTTAAATGTGTAAACCACAAGCCACATTCAGCTCTTCAAACCACGCGCCCTGTTATATCATCTTCGACTGGTAAATAAGAAAACATTCCGTTATTTACAAATTGTTTCTTGAAAACACTTTTACCCAATAAAATAATAACAATTTGAATAAAAGGCAGACATTAGCGATATTAGTTAATCGTTGTTTACACCAATTACGTGAATTGGTCCAACAATTTGTTTATGCAGTAAAGGATTGTAACAAGCATACTTTTTTAAGCTAATAATTTTGTTATATATGCCAAGGATAACAACATGTTTACTTTTTAGAACAATTGAAATTCTCTTTAAAATTACTACTCCGTCACTGATATGGTATAACAATATCAGGATCAACATTATTGAACCCTTAGTATGGCGTGGTCATATAATATTAAAAAATAGGGCTCGGAGGCCTCACATTCAAGAAAAATGAGAGAATATTAAACATTTCTCTGTAGGGAATGCTTTGAAATAGCTATTTGTTTCACTAGGAAGAAAATTGGCACTTTTCCTCCCGCATGTGAGGTTTGCTACCAGGGGCGCGAGGGCAGCAAACGCAAAAGGAGGAAAAGACGCTTTACTCCAGTGTAAAACATGATTTTTTCTAACACCTCCGCAAAAACCACCAAATAACAATAAAAAAGAAAAATAATGTGTTCAAATACCTAATTACAGTTGACTTATTTTTATTAAAAATTGCTCAGTTAGGCGATCTTATATTTTTCAATAAATACCACAAATAAACTCATTTGAAATGTCCACTAAATATTTAATTAAAAGAATTTTTTTTTAATTCAATCATCTGGTTAATCTAGTTGGTTCTAGACATCTCAAGTCGTATCTAGGTACATATTAACGCAGTAACGTATAAATCATCAACAAACGGAGATGATTTCATACCTACAGATATACAGGAAGATGCAAAACTGATGAATTTATCTTTATTACCAGAAAAATCAAGATTACGGTAGAAAAAGAGTATGATGTTTTACTGAGTTGGATGAGGGAAATAAAGTGAAAAAAAAACTAGCGAAGAGGTAATTTTAGTCTATTTTTTACATCTATCAAAGACCTTTCAATCTCCCACACTATGGTCAAAGTATGCTATGCTCCGATCAACAGTTATAATAAAAGAAAATACAGATATAAAGTAAAAGTATAGTTAAAGTAAAGTTAATAGCATTAAAAAAATGAGGCTGGGTACAAGCCAAAGAAAGCTGCCATTTTTTACCAGAGGGGAGATTAATGAATATATTGCCAAAGCACCAGATGACCAGTACTTAATGATGAAGGTATATTTTTAGTCATTAGTAAGATTCTTCACTACTAATCGGTTGTTTTGTTGTAGGTTGCTTTAATAATTGTTATCTGCGGTGCGCACCGATGCGACAAATTATGCAGCATGACCCTTGAAGATGTGCAAGATAAGGGTGATATAATAAAAATAGTAGTGCCAGACACCAAAACGAAAATTCAAATGGAATTTACTGTTACGAACAATACCATTCACACAGCCAACGTCCTTGATATCATCAAAAAGTAAAAAATGCTCTGAGACCTGCGAAAACGGACCATCGGCGCCGTTTCTTTCTCTGTTATAAAAAATCAAAATGGTCAGTACAAGTTGTGGGAAAAATACCATGTCAAAAATACCCTTTAACGTGGCCAAAATCCGAAACTACATACCGGACATATTTTGAGAAGAACATCTGAATCTCTCTTAGCAAATGCTGTAGGAGACATTTTAACATTAAAAAAACGTGGTGGTTGGCGCTCAATAAGCGTGGCGGAAGGATATGTATGTATGTAGGTATGTGTCAATTGCCAATCAAATTATGAAACGGAAATTGGTACTTCTGCTCAGACGTTATCAAATGCTTCAGAAATTGCAGAAGAAACTGCTTCTTCGTCAACAATTTACCCCTCCAACATTTCCTTTAACTGCAATACGAATAACGTATCCACAAATTTTTCGGATCCAGTTAACTTCAGTAATGTTACAAACTGCACATTTAATGATTTTAATAGTCGTAAAATTGTTAATTTCTACAGTTTTTTAGTTTCGATAGTTCGTTCGTTTGTTAATTTACTTGTTAAAAATTACAACATAATATAAATTTAAGATAAATAAATATCCTCTACGTGAAAATTTATTTAATTTTTACTCTTCCTCTCAAGGGGGAAAAATAACTTTTCCTCCCTTGGCAGGAAAAGAGCCCCTTTCAAATCTGAAATACGGGAGGAAGAGGTGTTAGGAAAAAGCGTTTTTAGGGATAATACGCGGGCCAAAGAAAAATGCTCTTGGATTCGGGTCATAATGCTCAATTAAAATTCGCAACCGAGAATTTATTAAAATTATGTTTTGTTGTTGTTTAACGTAGTATTAACGCACAGGCGGCACTAGTATTCTTTAAATTCACAGAACTATCCCTGAAATTTAATTGACCTATTAGTAAGGAATTAATAACAGATAATATTATACAGTTACAGTTACAATACAGTACAGCTTAAGTTCGCAGCATATGGGAAACTTTTTTATTATTAATTTTATGAAAAAAGTTATTCTTCATAAAAAGTTCTGCATGGTCCAACACCTAAAATCCAACCATCAGATATCGAAATTTCCCAGTTATATACGAGGTCTGTCAGAAAATATGAATTTTACCCTATCAGTAAAATACTTTTATTTTTGACGATATCCAAAACTTTCACGAAGAAAATTTATTCAGAACTGTAAACTAATGTCTAATAAACAGTCATCTATATTTATTAAAAATTTGATAAAAATAAAAATTGTTATGATTTTGTACATTTTCCCATTCTCTACCCTACAACAGTGAACACATTGATATGAATGCATTTCTAATTACGTTACCATGATATTTACATATTATCTGCCATTAAACGTCAAATATTATTAACTTATTACGTAATTATTACAATATTAGTACTGTATTCAAGTTGATAATTGTAAAATAAATTATTTTGTTACGTATCAATTATTTTAATGCATCATCAAAATACTGAAACAAAGAGGTTAAGAAACGTAAAGGTTATCAAATTTTTAATGAATAAAGAGATAACTGTTTATTAGAACTAAGTTTACAATTCTAAATAAATTTTCTTCATAAAAGTTCTCGATATTGTCAAAAATAAAAGTATTTTATGGGTAAAATACATATTTTCTGACAGACCTCGTATATGACTGGGCAATTTCGATATCTGATGGTTGGATTTTAGGTTTTGGACCATGCAGAACTTCTTATTAAGAATAACTTTTTTTCGTAAAATTAATAATAAAAAAGTTTCCTATGTGCTGAGGACTTAAGCAGACACAGTGCATATACCTATATTTTTGACAGTGGTTTGCATTGATATTACCACAGGCAAACATTGCTGAATAATATTTCGTCTGCATTCTGGTCTGTGGTGTACGACGAATTAAAAATCAAGCGGTTTCGAATGGGGATTACCCTAACCCCAGCGATTCAACATTTTCTTCTTCGGCCACGGGCGTAGGTAATTAATATAGTATAATAAACAGCCTTGGAGATGTGTCAGAGAAACAAGGTAAACCGTTTGTTACCCAGTAAGAGGGATCGTCAAATATTTGTGTTGAGTATTATAGGTATTTTTTAAATAAATTTCTGAGAGCTACGTAATATTTGATTAGCAAGTCAGTGACAAAATCAATGTACCAAGAAAAAGTGAACATATTAGAGCCAAGAATTTTATATTCATAATTACACATTTGGCCTCTATTTTTTTACCATATAGGATTAATTAAAACCAAATTTTTTTTAGTGTATTGATACAAGAATAATTTAATAGATTTGTAAATTTTGCTTTATTACTTCTGAATTAATGTAACAGTTGTAGGCTATTTTAAATAGACATTTTCTAGACTTATGCGATAACTTTTTTGTAAAGTGGAATTCATGAACTGAGATATACACAGTAGAAAAGACTAATTAGCAGAAGGGATGATGACATCTCTTCATCCTTATTCAGTACAAAATCACGTTGCTTTTCTACATGAAGCATTTTTATTTAGCTTTCAGCCATCCCCTTGGAATACAGTGGCGGCTGGTGAAATTTCAAAGTTGTATATCTCTGTTCCTACCTACAGGACCCGAACCAAGTTTACGGGTTTTAATAGTGAGCCCACTGGGAATGTTTTGGTAAAGAAAAAAATCATTTTGTAATTTGCGAAAAAAAGTTAAATTTTTGGTGTGCCCCTCCTAGGAAAAAAATGAAAGCGTCTAGGTATTTTATTTATTCTTTTTTCTAAACAAATTTTACATCATTCTGTCGACAGTTTTTAAATTTTGAGATAAAAAAAGGTGTTAGTAGAAAGTTATAGTCATTTGAATTTTTTCTTAAATTTTATTTTAGGCTTAAAAAAATTCAAATGACTATAACTTTCTACTAACACCTTTTTTTCTCTCAAAATTTAAAAACTGTCGACAGAATGATGTAAAATTTGTTTAGAAAAAAGAATAAATAAAATACCTAGACGTTTTCATTCTTTTCCTAGGAGGGGCACACCAAAAATTTAACTTTTTTTCGCAAATTACAAAATAATTTTTTTCTTTACCAAAACATTCCCAGTGGGCTCATTATTAAAACCCTTAAATTTGGTTCGGGTCCTGTAAGTAGCAACAGAGATATACAACTTCGAAATTTCACCAGCCGCCACTGATTGGAATATTGAATAGAATTACACAATATTAACATTTGTATTTGTGTATTTTTGTGTTAATTTTGTAACTATAAATAAATGAAATTTAATCATTTATTTCAAACTCTGTAAGGGAATCTTACGTGGTACGAAAATCATTCATTTTTTCAATCAGACCTATAAAACTAGGTACCGGAATCATAATATCTTTTACAAAATTTAATTTTGTTGACCTCTATTATTATTGAAAATGCTGATGCTGACTGATGATATTCACAGTAAGGATTAGAGATACTGGATAGCTTCTTACCCACTTTTCTTTCCAAAAAATTTCATATTTGAATAACTAAAGATTAGAAGTCTTTTTCGTACCTCAACATAGGGACATCACAGAATAAACTAAAATTTTGATATATTTTGGATAGAATTTTTTAATGATTACTATAGAAAGAACTACTTATGCAGAAACTGATTAGACAAACTAAGTATCCAAGAATAAATAATATATTTAGCTTCAAATCACTTCTGCCATGTACTCCGCCACTGAAAACCTGTCAAAATTCGTAGACCTGTTTGTATGGCAGTATGTTGTAAAGAATAAGCTGAAGGTCTGCGTGCCGAAAATATTAAGGGTAATCAGTGGTTCTGCATTATGTTTTTTTGTTTTATTATTTTGGCAAATAAACTTGTTTTCAAGTGACCTCCATTTAAAAACAAGTTGTGCCTGATGAGAATGTATTTGGGATTTTGGACGAATGACGAAATTAACTGAAAAGTGGAGTTTATCATTTTAAAGAGAAAAATTTCATTGATTGGTTTTGATACAGTATGTACATACATAGATGTTGAAAATGATGAATAAGGTCTTATTCATTTAAAGTAATAACTATATTTTTTCACGACCGGTATTAGAAATTATTTCTCTGATGTCAAAAACATGACAGAAAAAGCAAGTTATTCCCAAGGTGAATAATTTTTGAAAAAATCCCTAGGAAGTTTTCATTATAAATCAAATAAAAATTGAAGAATTTAAGAAATCTAACATGTTTATTTATAAAAAACATAAACCACACGTTTGTATCATTTGCTTACATTATAATTAAGCGTTATATGTTTACAATAATTGTAGAAATTCACACCAGGTACATGTCGTCGGTCTCCGCACGTAGTGGCTTAACTAGCATTTTATAAAGTATTCAGGAGAGCAGAAAAACAAAAATATCACCCAATTAATTAGCTGTCGTCCAGTAAAATATATTCGAGTTGTGCTAATGATCTTTTTGTAGTTAATTGCTCAATAGTTAAGCTTAGGCACTATTATGAATGTGTAATCTTTTTACGTTTTTCAGAAAAAAAATTTTTTTTTTTAAGTTACGCCTCTATGTGATAATATTTTTTAGAGATTTTCTGTTACGCCAAAATAGTCTTTTCAAAAATAATTTTAATAAACGCAGGTACGTGGTCAAAAAGCATTTCTTTTATTTGAAAAATGACAATTCACACCCATAATAAAAAGAATACAAACATATAATAAGAATGAAGCAAATTTTGAAAAAAACGCCTTACAAACTAAAACAAAACCCATAGTTAAAACTAATTTTAATGTGTTCAACAAAAAAAGAACTCTTGTGATTCAGGCATGCGAACAACAGGAGTTTTTCCTTTGCAAAGAGATGTTAATCGTCATATTTCTTTTTTGAAATTGGGATTCGTCCAGCTTTTAAGGATTTGAGAGTAATATTCGAAAGAGCAACACGTTGTTTCAGAACGATTTTATCATAAATATTGTCATTTAAATAAAATTGCCATTGGTTCCTCTTTTTTAACCATCAAACCCATTATATCCGGCCACTTAATAGGTCTATTATTGGCTTTCTCTAACAGACAAAATTTTTAGATCTCTGGAAAATGATTTCAAATCCAAAAGTCTCTAAAACTCATTGGTAGGTATCACATCATTAGACTTTTTGGTTCTAGCGCATCTCATTACGGGGTATATTTGGAGTGGAATTATGAAGATCTCCTGAATGTTTTAAGACATAACCTATGGCACTGTGACCGCTGTTGCCCTCGTTTGCTTAGGTTTTATTACTTGATTTTTACTTCACAGCAACATAGATGCCACTATTGAATTTTCATCATCAGCATATAGATACATTTTTCTATTTCTTTTGCAGCCTACTCTGAAATGACTTTAAAAAGACAGGTAGCAATTTCATCTCATCCATGTTTACTATTCGTTTCATCTCAAACACAAGCAATGTTTATTCACAATACGCCTCTACGTGAAAAATGTATTATGCTACCTTGCAGCTAAGCCAAAATTTAATAACGCAATTTCAGCAAAACCGTTACGCCTATACGTGTAATACTGCCTGAGGTTATAGAGCACGTTAAAATATGTATTCCAGTGGCATAAGTCACAATTTTAAATTTTGTTAGATACGACACTACGTGCGGAGACCGGCGATATATTATTAAACAAAAAAAAGTTTCTTCGGGATGTAAATTTATACTGGTTGTCGACGTACTTGTACCCTGCAGTATTTGATTAGAACTGGCTTTTTCATTCTCCACCGAATTTTCAACATAACTCTGAGCGACTGCTGTTGATAGTGAGCCCAAAGGGTAGAAAATTTAAACTTTTTAGCCTTTTCACTAAAGTATACCATCACCGCATTTTCAGTAAAGCTTACCACATGCTTTTCTGAGCACCAGTTTTTAAAAGCTTGATGTACTGCTGCGTATGACTTCTTTTCTTTGCCACAGCACTTGCTGCTTCAGTAATTCTTCAGGTTCTTCTACATAAAAAAACTTTAAAATCGATATTTAACCACAAACGAAATTTGTTTATTTAAATTTTGACAGTTGTCAAGGACTTTTTTTAACTGATCAAAGACTACTAAAAATTTTAAAATCAATAAATATTAATGAAATTACATTTTTCGTTTTAAACTACATGGGCCGTGAAAATAATAAAAATATAGTATTATTATCCTCGGAAGAGGATAATATTATTCCTTCAGTGCTCTGTACCTCTTGGGCTTCGCCCTCTGGCTACAAACTGCACCTCAGGAAAAATCAAGAATTTCTTCCTTAATGTATAATGTACTATTTCTCCTTGTTAGTCGGACTGGGGAAAATGTCATTATGAAATTAGGTGTACATAACATACTTGCCACTCTAAAGGAATGACATTTTGATCAAAACGCGATTCTTTGTGGAAATTTTTAAGGAATAATATTTACAAGGATTGGTTTCAAACTGGGAACAGCAATAAATAGGACAATCAGGTTGTTTTATTTTACTTACTAATTAAACATAAGAGTGCAATCGAGGTGTAAGTAGATTCAAAGGTAAATTTATATGACTAAGCAGTAATCCCTTCTAGAATTAATCTGCTGAGTACTACTAAGATATTTTAAGCGATAAATTTTTTAAAAATTAATCGTATTTAATTAGAGTGAATGCAGGTACACTTTAATTTTTCTTTATCGCTAGTTGATTTTTCTCCAGTTAGTTACTGATTTGTGTAAGCCCACAAATATTATATCTTTCTGTCCATTATAGGTATCTCTATATCGAGAATTTTGTGAATGTTTCAAACTTCTGGGGATCTATTTTTAAGGGAGGTGGGGTTGGCGTTAGGGTCAACTGTGACCTTTTTGCGGAGCCTCTTGATTTAAAAATGATACAGTGTGTAGGGAGGATTTTTAAAATATGCGGAGTGTTGTTCGGCTGTCAGTTTAATAAAAAACAATTATTTTGACATGTCACTGCTCTCCGGATGGTGACTGTGACTTTTTGTAACAAACTATTTTAGTGTTGGACCATAACTTTGATCCAAAAATGGAAATAATTATAAATGGCTCTCATGAGTCCGCACCTGATTGCAGTTTGTGGTTATGAAAGGCGAGATGGACTAAATACATGGACACAAATTAGGTTCTAGCTCCATATTGTCAACATTCGAAAGCAAGAAAGAAGTGCTAAATTTTAGTTTAGTTGTATTTTTTACATAAATGTTTACTTTACTGTAGCTTGGTATTTTAATTTACTAATGAGTGGAATAGTAGTGAGTGGTAACACAAATATAAAAAAAATTGAGATTTTCACACTTTTTAATTTTTGGGGCGGTGGAGAGGATGCTCGTAAAAGTCTTAAAACGTTAAAAAACTTTTAATTTGTATCTTAGACTTTTCCAAAGTCGGGCAACTTCATTTTCGAAAAAAAAAATCATTTTTCTTTATCTTGTGGCGGTGGAGGGGACACTCATAAAAAAATTAAAATTCCAAAAAATTTCTTTTTCCCAACCACAACTTTCTTAAGGTCAGGCAACATCATTTTTAAAAAATAAATTTTTTATCATCTACCGTCGCTCCACCCCAGTGCCTAGAGTGCCTAATGGATAAACCGGCACTGCTCCCCATAACTTAGGATGTGTTGCGTTCAACAGACTGCCACAGCATGTTAGAAAAGCGCAGAATTTAAATGTTTTTAAGAAACACCTTAAAGAGTTTTATAATTTAGATCAATTCTGGTCACATGTGTTATATGTATTTTGTTTGTGACTGTATTTGTCTGCTGTCTTTCATTTTGTTTTATTTTTTGTTTAGACTAGAATTGCCGGATTTTATACATTGAAAAGTGTCATTTTGGAAATAAATATATTTTTATTTTTATTTTAATTTCTGCCAAAATCAGAATTCTCCATATTGCAAAAGAAGGCTCGTGGCCTGTTAACGTTATTGTAGATCTTTGTCTCGCTATGGCAACTTTTTCATTACCCTTTATACCTTTTGTGTTCTGGCACCCACGCAAGTGTAGATCGATCGTGTATGGCCAATGTCTGATGACACTGGTGGCAGTCTCAGATTAATTTAAAGTTAATCTGGTAACATGCTAGTGCTCTTATGCTTCTATCACTGCTTAACTGTCTAAGTCCTTGTCCTTTTGATAGAATTGTTTGTATTTCTCATTTATTTCATTTTTAAGTACCTAAGTACATTAGTTACGCTTTTTTTTAGGTACGAGCCTCACATAAAGTTTGCACAAGAGCAAAACTACCCAGTTTAGGATTTGCAGATACGGCTGAAGAAGTATTTAGACAGGGACCTAAGCCGTTAAGGAGTTGGTCTCGATTTGCCAAGTAAGTTGATAAATAAAACTGGTTCAAGAGAACGAAAAAATTATGAATTAAATTTTCTTAAAAATAATATTTATTCCTACATGCGCAATGTATCGCATAACAAAGAAGCATACAGATAAAATTACTTAAAATACTTCGAAAATAACCGCGCTTCAAAATTTTTATAATTTACCTAACTCTTTTAAGTAATCGCCGAATCGGTCACTTGACCAATGACGTCCAAATTAAATTGGACTGCTGATATTTAAAATTTCATTCATAAATACATAATGTTGCGCACAACATTTTAACTCCACTATGGGTGAAATCTATGCCGCAGGAATGCGCGCAGTATACGAATAGTCTTTTTCCGAATTCATCAAGACAAACCGATTCCAGTCGGTCAGCGTGCTCTCCTTGGTTACATAACGTAGTTAAAAAAGATAGTATTCTTAACCACGACAAGGGTTCGTCAGCCGGTGAATTCTATAAAACGTGTATTTAGGCAACACACAATACCAGGGGCGAAGTAGCAGCCGAAGTCCATTCTTGGCAGTGTTGCCAGATATTTTAAATGAAAGTTTCTCAAATCGCGCATAAATTTTTTTTATAATTCTTCAACAGAGTTGTATTAAGAAAATAGTATACTTACCGTGGGGGGGGGGGGTTGCACTAACAGAAAAAAGGATGCAATAATTAAACACTAAAAATGTATTAAATATTAAAAATTTTATAAATTTTACAAAATGATCATTTCATGAAAATTAAAACTACTAAAACAGGATTGTTCTTCAATACTTTATTTGTAATGGAATGTTCATGGTCATTTGTCCACACTATGCGAATTCGGATTCGCTGTTTGGTGTTCCGTTCGGGATTCGGCGTTCGTTCGCTCAGTAAGGAGTTCAATTGCTTCGACATTTGAGTCCAGACATGTTCTATGCAGTTCATGTCTGGTGACCGGGCTGGCCACTCCATTCCGTTACGACCGTACAATTCTAAGCTTCTGGTTACAATACGTGGACGGCGAGGGCGCGCATTGTCATCAACTAAAATGAAATTCTCTCCGACTGCACCCGAAAATGGAACAATAAGTGGTTCAGCAACGATATATCTATATCTCTAAGTGATCATTGTGATACCGATCAAAATCACCAAGTTAGTGCAGCCGTTCAAACAAATTCCACTCAAAACGCAGATAAAGCCTCCACCAACAGCAGGGACCGGAACCCTCAAAATGTTCATTATATCTTTGACCTCGTTCTCTCCATACCAAAACTCGTCAGCGACTTTGTTTTGCGTAAACTCTTCGTTGATCCATAGTATTCATTTGGCGCATGTGAGCGGGGCATATTTTTCACTAAAATGTAACACCACAACACTACCTTTTAAGATGAAGGAACCAGAACTAAGAATATAAATAAAGAACGTTTCAGAAATCGATTTTTATTTTTTTGCCATAGTTTAAAAACCACCCCAAAACAGACAGCTACAAATACAAACATTATCGTTAAATCGTGTAAACAATAGTATTGCACTTATTGCAGTACCTATATAAGCATACTTTTAAATTTATTTCATTTTAACCAAAACTAACGTACAATATTACATTAATCCTTAGCAATTGTTGAGCACTTTATTAAATCTAGTACAGACCATAAGACGGTTCTTGGCGGTATTTCGGATTTTTCTCTGATGGAAATCTGCAAGTAACCATTATTTCACTTTGCGATTGCCGGATACATATAGTGCACTCACATAGTTTTAATTTACGTAGCTAACATCAGATCTTCATGAAAAATATTTTTTAGCTTTTAAGTTTTCAACCGATTGAAATAAGTATTTCTACATGGACATTGGCGTATTAAACTAAAAATTTACTAAATCTTCGATAAACATATTCTATGTAAATTAATATAACACTATACATGGATATTAAGACCAGTCCTGCTCAATACTACAAAATGCTTTAACCTTTCAACTGCGCATGCGTTCCTGTGGTAGTGCATGCGGTCGGAGAAAGAGTCATTCTTGGTTGAAGCTATATCAGTCCATTATAGACGTCATTCCAATGTAAAAATGTGAAATCTGATTATGGAATTTATAAAGGTACTAGCTTGCACCCGCAACTTCGTCCGCGGTATAACAATTTTACTCTATTACAAACTTTGAATCCCCATTTTACCTCTTTAGGGGTTGACTTATTAAAAACTGTACAACACATATTTAATCATTTATTTTTTGGAGTATTTCTAGGTTAAGTTTTTCTCCATATAAACTTTCAACCCCCTTATGACCCCTTTAGGGGTTAAATTTTGAAAAATCCCTTCTTAGTGAGTCTCCACATTATAAAATAAAATTACTGACCAAATTTCATGTTTATAGCTTCAGCGATTTCGGCTCGGCGATGATGAATCAGTCAGTCAGGACATGTTATTTTATATACAGTGTGGTCAAAAAGGTTTGCACCAAATGGAAAACTTTTTTATTTGACGTTTCTCAAAAAATTTTATTTTCAAAAAAATTTGGTGCTTGTTCCAAAACCTCCAAGTAAGATGACAGTTTTTCTAACATTTGCGTACTAAGGTCATAAATTTAAAAAAAAGTGAAAATCGCTAAAGAATAAACTTCTTCAATTTTTTGAAATTGACCAAAAAGTTCCTTCAAAACTTGAAGGTAAAATTGTAAAGAAAAAAGTTTGAAAGATTTTTCACAATTTTATATCGCCCGAGTACAGCTCTGATTCGTTTTATTTTTTTAAACGCGCAACTCTTACCCATGCGACCCCGACGGTAAAATATTAAAAGGATAATTTTTGTTAAGTTTTACTAGCTAGTTTTATTCATTTATTTTTTTCATCAAATTTTGCTTGTTTTCTTGTTACAATGCGAATTTTCTGGAACAGTGTGCAACAAAAATCTTTAGAATTTCAATCTCAACTCGAATTTTGGATTTTGATGAGATTATAAACAATTTTTCCTTATAAAGTTTTCATCAATTTTTAAAAATACCTAGATGTAGTTTATTCTTCAGCGATTTTTTTTTTCAACTTATGATCTTAGTACACAAAAACTGTCATCGTATTTAAATGTCTCGAAACGAGCACCAACTTTTCTCAAGAATAAAATTTTCTGAGAAATGTCAAATAAAAAAAATCCATTTGGCGCAAACTTCTTTGATATCGATGCTTTTGTGATTTCTAGAACTATAAACCGGGGTTGTATCGTTTGGGAATAAAAGGACTTGAAAAACCCGTTTCTTTTAAATATTCTGGTAACCCAACCATTCTCATATTTAGCGAAATTAAAAACTGTTTTTTAATACACTCGTCTTAATATGAATATCACGTTGACAGTTTACTGGTAAGAGATGCTAATATGTCCAATAAAGAAGAAAGTATTTAGATTAGCACTTTAAATTCCTATATGATTTGTTTGATAAATAAACGAAAGTAGAATAGATAAAACAAATAAGTAGACACAACTGGGGTAGATATTTCTATTCCTCTCTTATAAATGTTATACGATTTTGTAAAATACTAAATACTACTGTCGATCAGGACCTACAAGAAAAAGTGGCCTTGATGATGCTACGTGTGAAATACTATTTAGTGTTACTTCTATATTATATTGTATTTACTTTTTACGTTTGGTGAGAATATATAGTTGTAACCAGTTTCCAGAGAAAAGTCATAAGGATATAAAGTTGTAATTAAAATCAGTCTTTAAATATAGAAACAGAAACGAAAGAAAAGAAAGAACAGTTACGATTAAAATGGAAAAATAGAGCAAACACTAACATTTGAAAAATCTACGGATAAACAACATAGAATATAAAAGACCAATGATGCTTATCGGGCGAGAAAACATAAATTTAATTATATCCCAGCAAGTTCGTAGTGGATCGAAAAGTACACCTGTTGCATACCAGGTTGATCAATTCATGACCCAAACACAGTGTGTTTCGAAGAGATTCCTGCTTTTATATTTCGCGTGCATATGCAGAAAAGAACTATTGGACTTGGAAGAAATACTGAAACAAACATTTTCTACAGAGTTGTATGGATTTATTATAAATGAAAGAAAACTGTCCGAAGGAGAACAACGAGCTGTAGATATCACGAAAACTACGTCAAAAAGAAATTAAAACAGGTATGAAATAGGACTTTGGAAAAGTGATCATTCAGAGTTACCTGAGACTAAGTCTGTGGCACTGCAAAGACTGAAGTGTGTCGAGAAAAAATGCAAAAAGAATAAAAAAAATTCGCTGAAGGATATAGTAAAGATAGCACAAATATGAGCTAAGAATATTAAGAGAGAACTATGGTAGAAGGTGAAAGGGCAGCTGAGACAGGAGGACATGAAGCAGAGAGAAACGCCATTAAGTATAAAAAACGGGCTGATGATGCAAACAAAAGAACTGCTAAAGCAACAACAGCAGCAAGATAATTAATAAAGCCTTAAGACACCTATCGGTCCTAGGGCACCAACTATTCCTGATACAGACAGCCAGCATTCAGTCTCTAAGCTGTATGACTGAAAAATCTAGCACTTCTGACAGTGGAATTAAAATTTTTAGTGAAAATAGTTCCCATGCAGAAACTAGCAAACTTATTGTCCTGAAGGTGAAAGCAAATAAAATGATACACTAAGTGAAAATTCAAGTACTGGCAAAAATATAACGAATAGGTCAAGTACTATTAAATGCAGTTGTTCGGCTGAAGAAGCAAATAAATCAGTCAGTAAAATTACGAATGAAAATGATCAAGATGAAACTGAAACTAAGTGTAATTCTGAAAAGATGAGAGTGAAATCCTAGAACAAAAAGAATTTGATGAGGAAAAATGAAGGAAAAGGTTGATTTTGTGGCGATGTTTCTGGATAAATCTGATTATACCACCAGACATTGTCCATTTGTCCTTGCTTCAAATCTCTCCAAACACTACAAATACTCAAAATATGCCGGATTATGAGCCTGCATATTACTTGGTAAAACCAAGTGCCTGTTCATGTAAAATATATTATGAAAAGGAATTTGAAAACGTCACCAAGGAAAAGATAATACTAGTTTTAGATCCCGATCTAGATGATTGAATACCAGTTGCTGATGTGAAAACTTTCAACAACCTGCAAAACCCTACACATACGTTGTGTAAGCTTGAAATCTACGACGAAGATAGAAAAGGCAGGCCAAGGAGTCCCGATATAAAAATAATTGATTAATGGCTTAATCTACTCGCATTACCAGTGCTTTGACCAACCATTACCCTTAAAAGAATGTTGAAGCAGGCTCCTCAACGGGGGTAGAAAATATGGAATATTATTTAGTGCTATTTTTATTTTATACTGTATATTTACTTTTTACCTGTTTGGTGATTATATAGTTGTTGTAACTATTTTCGAGAGAAAAGTCATAAAGAAATAAGTTGTCAATAAAATCAGTGATTATATTTAAAAATAGAACCGGATGATTGAAAGAACATTTAAATTTTTTTTCCTTTTTTACGTATCTTAAAATTTCAATGTGGCTAGATCTATTCTTGAATCATAACGATTTTACATCGCTAACATAAAAGTAAAATAATTCAGAATGAGCAAATATCGAAAAAATTATAACTAAAATAATAAGCAGTTTCAATAAAATCCAGATGTAAGAAATCTCAGTGACTTCGCAAAGATAAAAAAGTTGAACAATATAGATCATAGTGCAAAATTATGAGGCAAGTTTTTTGCGACAAATGTAATTAAAGATTGAAGTAATCATAAGGAAGTTGTGTTGGCAATAGTTTGCATCACCGCATTTATATTTCACTATTATTATCGCTAATGTTAGGTTGCAGTACAAAAGTTCTCAGTACGGTTATGTTTAAATGCCTATGAGTTTGCAACTTTATTAAATTATTTTTAAAAAATACAAGATATACGATTCAGATGAAAAAAGGTAATTTCTAGCTGGACAATATAATTTAGGAGTTTGTTTAAAATATTTTGCAAATAAATCATATTGAGTATCATGTCAATACAAAAAAAAACATATTTGCTCATTTAAATTTTTTTTAATAACGTTTAAATATTACTTGGTTCTCAATTAAGTTTATAGTTTTATTAAGTAGGTTTTGTGGTATAATACGAAACTGCAACATATTCTGTATAATTACCGTAGTACAGGGACAATCTTAGAAATTTCAATTATGTTATATACAAAAAGATAAAGTAAGATAAAAAAAAGTCCTCAAAGTATGCCGTGAATTATGACTCTTGAAAGGTAACAGAGATACAAGTTATTGGTGAATGAAAAATAGAAGTGTCAAGCTCTGAAGTTCTTATTTTTAAGAAAATTAAATATGGTAATCACCGGCGGGACAAAAAGCTTTTATGATCGAAACTTAGATTAGAAATGGTAGAAGGGTTAATGGCCAGTGGGTTTATTCAACACGGGACGCTATTCAGGATTTTCACACAGAATTTCCACACATAGTCCTGGGTTTCGACCAGCTTCGCCAAGTTTTGACTAGATCTGTGGCGTTGTTTAAAGAAACAGGCAGTGTGAATAGAAAGGAAGGCAGTGGAAGACCCACAGTTCGCACTGCACAAAAACTAAAATAATTACAGAAGCCTCGGCATTCATAAAAAGTTGGCGTGTGGGCAGCCATATCGAAAACAAGTTAAATTGGACCGATTTTGTTTGAAGGGAAATTTTGTAAACGCAAGACTACTTCCAGCAGGACGGCGCACCAATTCACGTAACTCTTTTTTGGAAGAATTTTTCGAAGACCAAATCATTAGTCGTAATATGCCAGTTAGGTGGTCACCACGGTCCTGTAATCTCACGTCGTGCGACTTTGTTATGGCCACACATTAAATCCCCTTGTGAAAATTTAGAAGGCCTACGAGCTGGAATTACAAATAAATTTCAGGAGATATCAACTCCCCCAAGTGCTCACCAATGTTTTTGACGCTGTAAAAAGAAGAATGAGAACATGTTTGGAAGTAGAAAGTGGACACGTCTATCATTTAGTTTAAATTTATAATTTTAGGTTCTTTGTTGTATATGCTTTTTTTTTAAATTCTGTATTATGCAATAACAATGACAATAATGTAATTTTCTTAAAAATAAAAACTTCAGAACTTGACAGTTTTTTTTTCATTCACCTATACCTTTTTCCTATGTGACCTTTCCAATGTAATATGTAATTCAAGACATGAGTAATTGATTCAACGGCATACTTTGAGGACGTTTTTTTTTATCTTACGGTATCGTTTAAACTAATTTTCGGTAAATTGGCGCCTGTCTAACGGTTTCACTAATTAACTCTGTAAAGTAGCGTCACGATGGGCCTATATTATTCTTGAGAATCCATGCAACACATTTGTAACGTTCTTGTTAAAATCAGTTCCCGAGAAGAATCAGTTCATTGGTTATCGCCCTAAAAATTTGTACACATACACCAATAAACATACACAAAATCATCTGTAAAAATTTACTTTATTATGTAGAGTAGTCAGTTGCATGGTGTGCGAAAAATGCAGTAATAATTTTATTTATAGACAAATTAGATATCTCACGTTAATGCTTGTTTTTCATTTAGTGAAATTTTATTACTAAAATGGCTAAATTGAAATTTATTTAGGTATTGCCTTGCATATTTGCATTATCTATCCCCAGCAATTGCGCATTGCAATAATATTATATCCTTTCAACCTTGAAGTGGTAACACAATGATATGTTAAACATTTTTGAAGTTTAAATACTTTTTTATGTGAGAGCAAGCTGATTATATCCCCTGTTTATCACAAATGCATTTTCTTTTATTAACTGCTACATTATTAATTTAACGGAAATACTTCCGCCCAAGGATCTTATGTAGTAACGAGTAGGTAGTAAGTAAATTATTTTGGATGGTCGATAATACAGTTGCCTAGCTAAGACTGTGTTGTCATCTGTCAATGTGTCTGACCTAGATAAATGTTTTTCCATCTAGCATTTTAAAGGCAAGTCTTATTGCTTCGCGTCATCGTCCATCGTCACAAAAATAGAATGTATTTATTTTATGGTCGGTAATACAGTTGCCTAGCTGAGACTGTATTGTCATCTGTCAATGTGTCTGACCTAGATACATTTTTTGCCACCTACAATTTTGAAGGCAAGTCTTATTGCTTCGCGTCATCGTCCATCCACGTCACAAAAATAGGATGTATTTATTTTATGCGTAGCTATTATAGAACCAAAGGGATCCATAATATTTAATAAATTGTTGTAACATAACAGAACTGTATACTTTATCTTGAAGTCAAATAACGCCGAGTCCGGTGAAAAGTTATCTTCGTCCAAAAGCAAAGCAAAATTTCAACTTTTTTCCGCAAATTACAAAATATATTTTCTTTACCAAAACATTCTTAGTAGGTTCACTATCAAAAATCCTGAACTAGGCCTGGGTCCCGTAAGTAGCCACAGAGATATACAACTTTAAAATTTCACCCGGCGCCCATGGATGGCTGCAAGACGCTAGGTGGCCAAAAAGAAACCCTAATCTTAATGCTTAATTATACCGTATTATAGACCACACTACTACGAACTTAGACACGGCCGTGTGAGCTGCGATAAATAATAGAAGCCAGGGCAAATGACCAACTGGTGTCATCATTGTGGATCATACTGTCACGCCCTTGTTTTGACGAGCGCGTCTAGGGGCGTAGAGGTAACGGAACTTTAACTAGATTAAAATTAAGCGCAAGTTATAAACAAACTTAAATTATTTATTTACAATACATAGGAACAGTAAAACATTATTTAATTTTGACATAAAATAAAGGACACCTATATGTAATTACCGAGGAAAGACAACTTTCGCAACTTAATTTTTTATTACTCACATTTATATAAATTTGAGGACCATTTCTTCTACCAATATTTCACAATCCATCACAATCTAAAACCCGGCGCCCGAGGCGCACCGGACCGGGGACCGTGTACCAGTCTGACTTAAGTCTAACTAGAAAGTGACCCTTAACACAGTCGTCTTTCTCGTCGCCCTATCATCCAGTCAGCAGTTTTCCCCCTTTTTAGGAAACATTGACTTTGGGTCAGAAACCGCAATTCTGCTGACTTGATAATTCAGCGTCGTTTAAATAAATTGTTTAAAGTAATTGATTAGTTTCATAAAGTAACTATAATATTTCATAGTTTCAATTTTAATTCGCATTCAATAAATAAGCAACATCCTGCCATTGTAGAGGGCAATAACTCATGAATAAATAAAATAAGGTTATAGTTTATCTATTGATCTTCCGAATATTGATTTATGAAATATTATTGTTTTTTTTACTTGTGACAATACGGCATGAGACTCTCCACCTAAACAAAACAAAGCTAAACTGTGCTCATGTTCGTAGATACTATCTTTTTTTATCTGAGACAGCCAAAGTAGACTTCAAGCCTAAGTACTAACGTACCGTCGGCATCCGAAGAGAAGGGAAATGTAATCTACTGACACGGGATTTAAAGGATTCTAAGTTGGGAGGGGAAGGGAAAACATCTCTAGGCAATTTGTTCCATAATCTGGAGACCCAGGGTATGAATGAGCGAGAGAAGTAGAATGTTCTAGACTTTTGTAGCTGGACAATAAAGGAATTCACACGTAACGCGCGTCTTGCTATTCTGTTAGGAACAGTCAAGGTGGAAATTATAGCGGCAAGTTCTTCAGAGCAAAATCCGTGGAAGTATCGATATCGGCGGAAAAGGGGCAAATCCCAAAGTGCGGCGATGAGCAAGAGAAGGAAGTTTTCTTCTGAGGACTGGGTCATTGATGGGTCGAATGGCTCACTTTTGAATGGAATCAAGGATGTTAAGTGTCGAAAGTGATAACGCTCCCCAAATGTGGGAACAGTATTCTAGGTTAGGTCTTATTTGGGAAACATAGAGAGTATGCAGGTTGCAAGGGGAGAAGTATTTTCTGACTCGAAAGAGAAAACCAAGCTGTTTAGCTGCTGATGTAGCTATTGAAGTAATCTGTTTTGCCAGCTGAGATCATGCTCGAAAGCGATGCCAAGAAGATCAAACGTTTCATTGTTCTGTAGGGCTTGGCCATTCATGTGGATAGCGTAACTGATGCCGGAGTTTTTGCGTGACAGGGAGCTGGATTTGGGAGTCGTTGAACTGAACAAGGTTCTTGGACCCCAGTCTAAGATTAATTGAAGACTTTGGAAAACGGATAGGTGCATAGATCAGCGTCTATTATGCAGCTCTTGATTCGAGACCTGTTTGGAAAAATGAATGTTGAAGAGTACTATCGTCATTATAACTATGGATGGGATTGGTAGTTAAAGAGAGCAGGTCACTCATGTGAAGAAGAAATATGGGTTGGTGCCAGAACTGAACCTTGGGGTACGCCAGCATGGATAGGATGGAAATTGGATAAGGGATCATCCACCACGATAGATACGCCCCGATTAGAGAGAAAGCTACCGATCCAAGTACAAAATTTGGGAGGAAGACAGTAAGAAGGTAGTTTGTTGAGGAGTGCGGCATGCAATACTTGGTCAAAAGCCTTGAACATATCAAGAACAACAAGCTGGGATTCGCCATGAAATTCGAGAAACTTATCGCAGTTCCAGTACTAGCCTGTTTTGTACGGTATCTTATCTTTTACACTAAGCTCAAGCAAAAATAGATAGAACAATTTAAAGCCAAGTCTAATTAATTTATTTTATATGGCTCTATTTCTATTGCTTCACTAGACCAGATTTGGAATATTGAAGAAATCGTTTTAATGTATTAATTTCTAAGCATGTTTCTTAAATCCTGAATTTTTTTCTGTGACCAGGATTTTAGTACTTAGTAGCAGAACATTTTCAGTAAGTTTTTTATATCATAAATTTATTTTAAAATAATGTTTTAAAATCCCAATCGACGGCGACGGAACTAACTAAAATTACTAAAAATAAATGGTAAATATTAAAGGTTCTTGTACTGACAAAATAATGAAAATTTTAAATTATTATAATTTTGTGGTAAGGAAAAACCAATACTTCTTTTGTATGTTTTGATTAATAATCCTGTTTTAAAACCTGATTTTTATATATGGAAATTGTTTTGGTTCACGCACAATACGCAAATAATCAAGTTAATTTACATAAAGGATAATTAAAAAGACATGAATAATGACCCGTGGCTATAATTACTTATTCCAAATCATACAATTTTAAAATTCCTTTATTATATATTAAATAATTTTGTAAGCTAGATTAAAGGTTAAAGGAAGAATATTTTCTTCTTAAGTATCGATGGTATTTTAAAAACTTTTCTAATAATTTTTATTTTATAATTAAGGCATTCATATATTAATAATAATAATTAATAGGGCGACAGAACTGATTGATTGATGGTCTTACCAAGGTGTGGGGGTGAATAATGATACATTTAGTATTAGTAATAGACTAAATAGACTCCGAAGTCTAAAAATATTTCATTAATACTGACAGTATTTTATCTATATCAGTTTTATATGTCCCATGTGGAATGTGCCTCGTCTGATCGTTCAGTTGTCGAAGACTGGAGGTACCTGTACCTATAGTTTTGCCAGAGTTACTTGAATCTCATAAATCTAAATTATTAAGTTTTAAGTGGTATAAAAAGCCAGATAAAGGCCTGCCGCTTATACTGGGCTTGCTCGATTCCCCATAGCAAGTACCCCACATTTCATTCAGATTTGTTAGTGATAACTTCGGTATATAATGCAAACAGCAGCTGCCTGTCTCGTGAAGGGACACCTGCAGCGACGATTCGTTTTGTCTCTTTTCCACTAAGGGTAATATTATATTGGCGCATGCAGAGGACGGAGTCATTTTATTATAATTAAGACGTTACGTCTAGACAGATGCTCGTCTAGAACATGATTTATGTGAAACAGTTAAGTTTTAGGTTTTGATCAGTGAAGTGCGTATTATAAGTGTTTTTACTTGGTTTATGTAAGTGACTTTTTATTATAATAATGGCTTTTTGGCGACCTTTTGAGGTAGATGAAAGCGAATTATTACATGTTGAATTACCTTCGGTACCGACCGTGGCATCGCCAGTCGAAACATGTCCGGAGCTTAATAAAGATTTACATGTTCAAAGTCAACGAATAATTCTAAATATTTACGGCTGTTTAAAAAAAGAAAATCCGGCACAGTCAGATAAAGCCATTATAAAAAGAGTTAACGAATTAACACAACTATCGATATCTACAATTTATCGCGTAATTAAAATAGGAGATGTTACAGATCATTCGGTAAAGCGAAAGAAAACTAATCAAAAGTTTCAGAAAGTTGACGATGCAGCAAAAGATGTCATTAGACGAATTGTGTACAATCTATATAAGGAAAATACGGTGCCAACATTAGAAATGATCCGGGATAAGTTACGCGATTACCCTGATTACAATTACCAGTCATTGGAAACTCTTCGAGGAATTTTATTAGATTGCGGATTTAAACACAAAAACATTGATAATCGGATGGTTATAATGGAATCGCGCCGTCTTGTTGAACATTGTCAAGAATATTTGCGTAAAATAAAAGAACACCGGGAATCAAATAGGTATATAGTGTATCTAGATGAGACATGGTTTGATACTCATGATGTTGTTCAGTACGGTTGGGTAGATGAAACTCAAAATTGCAGTTTAAATGCACCGTGTTCATGAGGAACCTACCCTTACCCCAAAAAAACATAATTAGACAGTATTACGATGGCCATGGTCACGTAAGAAACTCCAATAATTTCAAGATTCTCGGGAACGCATCCGGCCATTATGTGTGTCCTTGGTTCTCAGTTGAATAGCTGATCTCGATCATGACAATAGATATAGTTACAATATAATATAGTTACACTTACCACAAAACGATCATAAAAATAACAACGTATTTATGCCATTAATTTAAAGTCTTAATTATCGGTCGACGGTACGCCCATGAATACAATTATTTCTATGGTTAAACATCGTTTTTGCAGATTCAGTTAGGTTTTGATATACCTATAAATAATATTTGGTTAAAATGTTAAAACTTTTTATTGTGTCCCATCTTAAATTGGTTATAATATTTTGGGACGCCTATGGCTGGACCTTATCGGCACGGCTGCGTGAAAGGTGTCGGCTTCGTTACCTTTTTTTTGCGGTTTCACTTAACTTTAGTTAAAGTATACAAAGGTTGACTGCTAACTGTTTATTGGAAGATATTGTATCTCATGTTTGAGTTGTGTTTTGTCAGAAAATATACATGTATCTTAGTTGTGATATATTACAATTTATTTTTTAAAAAAGAAAAGACGGTGATGGTACACTTTTACAAAACAAACCTAGGATAGACATCAACAACAGCTCTGCTAAGGTAAAGTTTCTGGGGTCATACCTACGTGGTTGCGAGAACCGGTTGGGACCAACAGCTGGATCATGTTTGCAATGGCCTTAGCCGAGCTTACTAAACTTAAACAGACATTCCCCCAATATACGTTACTGAGTGTTTACTATTCGCTTGCCCATCACCACCTTGCTTATAATATAATTCTCTGGGGTCAAGCAACGAACATTCTCATTACACAGAAACGAATAAGGAGACTGCTGTTTGGGCTCAAGCCCTTAGAATCATAATATTTAAACAGTTCAAGATACTAACGGTAACACATTATATATATATATATATATATATATATATATATATATATATATATATATATATATACAGTGACCGGCAAAAAGTTCGCAACATATGGGAAAAATTTTTATTAGGAGAGTATCGGAAAAACTTTCCCAGGGGATCGGTTCTGCATGTCCGATAACCTAAAAATCGATTTTGACATACGTCACGTGACCACTGGTATAGCGTCAAATTAAAAAAAAAATTGTTAATTTACAAAAAGTGAGGTTAGTTGACGAGATATCAAAAAAAGTTATTTGAAAAAATTGCTTAGAATTAAATTCTAGGTCCTTGTGCAAAATTTTAAGATTTTATTTAAAAAAATTGGAAAACTCAATTTTTTTTAAATATTTTTTTATCGATTTACAAATTTCCGGTTTTTTTCATTTAGATAGCTTGGCTAATGTAAAGCCCATGTATCTGGATGAAAATAAACGAATGTAGTAGTTTTTTCTACAATTGACAGGACAAAATTAAAAAAAACAGGGTTTCGCCGGACGCTAGCTGTTGCAATGATTTGTATCTAGCAGCAGTGTCAAAATTTTAGAGACATTTCAATGAGATTACATTGAGAAAACCTTAATCGTCTTAAATATATCTGAAGTTCGACTTTTTGTAAAGTTAAGGGGATTAAAATAGATAATAAACAAAAAATTACCTGTTTATTTAATCGAAATTTTATAAACGAAAACCAATGTAAGAAAAACTTAAAAGTAGTCAAATTCTGTACTAACAACACAAAAAATCATTGTTTTTCCTTGGGTGCACAAAATTTAAAACTCAGTATGACCACCATTTCTCTCCATACATACTGTTGTTCTCGAGCGCAACTCTCGATTAACATTTCGGAGCATTTTACGATTTATTTGCAATACACAATTTATAATGACATTCTCTAAATTTTGTATATTCCTAAAGGGTCGATGTTTGTACACAGGGTTCTTTAGGTATCCCCACATAAAAAAATCTAACGGAGTCAGATCTACAATTCTACAATTGACAGGACAAAACCGAAAAAATAGGTGTTCGCCGGACGCTCGCTGTTGCAATGGTTTGAATCTAATGAAATGACTGTATCAAGATTTTATTAAGATTTTTCGCACATAAATTTAACAACCAGGTCTATTTAGTTGTACTTAAAACTACCAAAGCAGGCTCTGAAATTAAAACAACCCAATAATCTAGTAGGTTAAAAACAACAGAAAAATGTCAAACAAATTATAATTTGTTTGATTTCAACCTATGTCATTGGTTTATGTCTCGCATCTTACTAAGTTTGATATTTTACATAAGTTTATTAATATTTTATTCCTTAAAATGGCACCCACACTACTTCTTCAGGAAAAGATAGAAATTATTTTAATTTCTGGAGATAATTACAAAAGCCATAGAGAAACAGCAGCAATTTTTAATGAGAGGCACCCCGATAAATCCCTCCATTATTCCACAGTATCTCGTCTAGTCAATAAATTTAAAGAAACGGGATCGGTAGAAAATCAGTATAAAGTTTCCCATGAAAAACCGGTAACAGGTGACGAAGGTTCTCTGGATGTGTGTTTGTCGATCACAGAAACACCCCAATTAGCAGTTAGTCAAATATCGGAGATCACTAACATTCACGAAAGATCTGTGCGGAGGATATTAAAAAGAAACAAATTTCATCCGTACAAACCTAAATTTGTACAAGTATTAAAAGATAGGGATTATGACGCCCGCTTCGATTTTTGTGCCTGGTTCCAGGGTATGATTGAGGAAGATTTTAATTTCCCAAAGAACGTTCTTTTCTCGGATGAAGCTACATTTACCTCTAACGGAACCGTCAGTTCACAAAACTGTAGATGGTGGGCCACCGAAAACCCAGACTTTGTAATTCAGAGTAAAGACCAATATAGTTCTAAGGTTAATGTGTGGTGCGGAATTTTCAACCTCAGAATAGTGGGACCTTTTTTCTTTAGAGACAATTTAAATTCAGAACGATATTTAGAATTTCTACAAACTGAGATATCTGACTTTTTAGACAATTTGTCATTAGCCGAAAGAAGAAATTTATACTTTCAACAAGACGGAGCTAGCATTCATTCCACAAATGAGGTGAAGAGATGGCTGGATCAAGAATTTGGAAACCAGTGGATAGGACGGTTTTCTGAAAATCCGTGGCCTGCGAGATCACCAGATCTGACTCCGTTAGATTTCTTTATGTGGGGATACCTAAAGAACTCTGTGTACAAACATCGACCCTTTAGGAATATACAAAATTTAGAGAATGTCATTAGAAATTGTGTATTGCAAATAAATCGTAAAATGCTCCGAAATGTTAATCGAGAGTTGCGCTCGAGAACAATAGTATGTATGGAGAGAAATGGTGGTCATACTGAGTTTTAAATTTTGTGCACCCAAGGAAAAACAATGATTTTTTATGTTGTTAGTACAGAATTTGACTACTTTTAAGTTTTTCTTACATTGGTTTTCGTTTATGAAATTTCGATTAAATAAACAGGTAATTTTTTGTTTATTATCTATTTTACTCCCCTTAACTTTACAAAAAGTCGAACTTCAGATATATTTAAGACGATTAAGGTTTTCTCAATGTAATCTCATTGAAATGTCTCTAAAATTTTGATACTGCTGCTAGATACAAATCATTGCAACAGCTAGCGTCCGGCGAAACCCTGTTTTTTTTAATTTTGTCCTGTCAATTGTAGAAAAAACTACTACATTCGTTTATTTTCATCCAGATACATGGGCTTTACATTAGCCAAGCTATCTAAACGAAAAAAACTGGAAATTTGTAAATCGATAAAAAAATATTTAAAAAAAATTGAGTTTTCCAATTTTTTTAAATAAAATCTTAAAATTTTGCACAAGGATCTAGAATTTAATTCTAAGCAATTTTTTCAAATAACTTTTTTTGATATCTCGTCAACTAACCTCACTTTTTGTAAATTAACAATTTTTTTTTTAATTTGACGCTATACCAGTGGTCACGTGACGTATGTCAAAATCGATTTTTAGGTTACCGGACATGCAGAACCGATCCCCCGGAAAAGTTTTTCCAATACTCACCTAATAAAAATTTTTCCCATATGTTGCGAACTTTGTGCCGGTCACTATATATATACATATATATATATATATATATATATATATATATATATATATATATATATATATATATATATATATATATATATATATATATATATATATATATATATATATATATATATATGTATATATACTGAAATGTGCTATGTATGTTTTCAACAACAGAAGCAGTTTCAAGACGAATCAACACAACTACAGCTTCCCAACAAGAAATGCTTCCACTCTGCCCATCCTAAAGCATCAGACTGCCCACTATGAAGGATCTCCACAATTTGCAAGCGTTAAGATCTTCAATAAACTGCTAGACAAAATCAGATCAGTAGATAACATGAAAGCCTTTAAGAAGAGGCTGAAGGAATTTCTACAAAACAGGGTGTTTTATAGCTTATCGGAATTTATAAATGTTGCCTCGTAAAATAATTTTCGTGATGTGAACTGCTCGTTATATCTGTTTATGCTTGTACTTGACTTTATATAGTGTTCATCTATTTGTTAATTCGTTGTATGTTAAATTATGTTATACAATTTTACTCAGATTAGTAGATACTGACGAAGCTTATATCATATAGGTATGATCTTAAATCATATGAAATGAAGTAAATTTTTATGTTGTTTTTAATTTAAAATAACCAGTATAAAAAGTTTACATTTTTTAATTACCTACCACAAAATACTATGATTTAAAATCTTAACTTTACCAAAGTCTAATCCTGAAGTACTATTGTTGGATATTTTAGCACTACAGCGGTCATATTCACCAAAACAACATGATGGTTTCTCAACATATACTACAATAGTATGTGTGTACTAAAATAATTCCAGTTAGATAGGTACGTACTTTTAGACATTAATTTAGTTTAAGGTACGGTGTAAGCAAAGTTCGAAAAAAAAAACAAGTTTAGTATAAAACGCAGCCCAGTAGGCGTTTTTGGGTTTTTAAATCGATTTTTGGTTTAATTGGGTTTTTGTATTTAATGACTAAATATTCACAACGAGAATTTGAAAAAACAAATTACAATTATTATTGGCAGTGGCTCGTACCAAAAAAAAACGTTTTTTGTAAGTTTATATTCAGCCCAGGCATACATATATACCTATTGTTTTTCTTTCTAATAATCAGTTAAACCAAATAAACAGTCGATGCAATTATTACAAATGCTGTAGATTTGCACTGTAAAAATAACGTTTTAAATTTGCCGCTTTGCGATTGACATTTCGGTGTCAAAATGGCCGCCCAACAAATCTCACCATCCTCGCAGTGGGGAAGCGATTTCTATATCCCTTCTTATTTCTATGGTTAGCACTGAGTAGTTAACTACTTTTTTAACTACTTTCTGCAAATATTTCATGCAGACTTAAAATAATCGAGTATAACTACTAGGAGAAAGAAGTAGTAAGAATAGAACTACTTTTACAGAAAAAGTTTACTACGTAGTTAACTACTGCCCAGCTCTGATGGTGGCAAGCTTTTTATATACTAATTAATAATAAGTAATTATATTAATATAAAATTATAATATTAAATTCTGTAACCCCGTCAATATAAAATTATAATGTTACACATATAGATTCCCTCGGAAAATTAGTATGAGAAATGAGAGAGGTAAACAAATATGGGTGTTAGGCATTGTTAGGGCGCTAATACTTTTAGTTGGTAGATTATTCTCATTTATAAAGCGGAAATATTAGTTTTTAGTATTTCCAAGTACTCTGAAGATCGTGGAATCGAACTCCCTTTTCAGTTAGTTTATTTGCTGTCGTCGGTTTGAATATGGATGGTGGAGAAAGGGTGAAAAATAAATCGTTATCAAATCCGTTCTAGTGATGCGGGTACCCGAACGGTGCCGGCTAAGATCTTAGTGGCGAGGTTTTACACTTCTCAGAGGACAGGTTATACCATAGGGATAATCTTTGAAATAGTGGGACATAAATTTCCAACACCAATCTCTCTCTTGGTTTCTACTTCCTGGATTAAAAATTACAGTTCATACCTTTCCATATTCAATGGCTCAGGTGACTAAAGGCTTTTTTGCGACACTATCTCCTAACATTGCTGAAAGCTCTTTGGGGTGTAGGGGCGAGTGTACTGGCAGCTTCAACGCGAAAATCAGAGGAGTAAAATCTAAGCATCATTTCTAACTCACAGAATTTACTCTGAAAAGTCCATCACGGTCACTCATCTAACTTACATCTAATTTACTGAAAAGTCCATGACGGTCACTCATCTAACTTCCATCCTATCAATGCTGGTGTCCCCCAAGGTTCAGTCCTGGCGCCAACCCTATTTCTTCTTCACATTAATGACCTACTCTCTTCAACTACCAATCCCATCCACAGTTATGCTGACGATAGTATAGGTACTCTTCACTCCAATATTCATTTTTACAGACAAGTTTCGAATCAGGACTTGGATAACAGACGCAGATCTATGTACCTTTCCCTTTCCCAAGATCTTCAATTAATCTTAGACTGGGGTGCCAAGAACCTTGTTCTGTTCAACGCCTCCAAAACCCAGTCTTGCTCCCTCTCACGCAAAAAATCTGGCAACGCTTACCCCATCCACATGAATGGCCAAGCCCTACAAAACAACGAAACATTCGATCTCGTTGGCGTCGCATTCGAACATGATCTCAGCTGGCACAAACACATTACTTCAGTAGCCACATCGGCAGCTAAAATGCTTGGTTTTCTCTTTCGAGCCCGAAAATACTTCTCCCCTTCCAACTTATACACTCTCTATATTTCCCAAATAAGACCTAACCTAGAGTACTGCTCCCACAACTGGGGAGCGGCATCACCTTCGACACTTAAGATCCTTGATTCTATACAATCAACTTATCAATCCCAGCCCTCACGAGAAAACTCCTTTCTCTCGCTCACCGCCGCGCTGTAGGGGATTTATCCCTTTTCTACCGCTACTTCCATGGATTTTGCTCTGAAGAACTAGCCGGTATTATTCCCCCCTTGAATGTCCCTAACAGAACAACAAGAAGCGCGTTACGTATGCATCCCTTTACTATCCAGCTACAAAAGCCTAGAACAGACCACTTCTCTCGCTCATTCATACCTAGGGTCTTCAGATTATGGAACAGATTGCCTGCAGATGTTTTCCCTTCCCGTCCCAACCTCCAATCCTTCAAATCCCGTGTGAATAGACTACATTTTCCTTCTCTTCAGACACCCACGGTACGTTAGTACTTAGGTTTGAAGTCTACGTGGGATGTCTTAGATGAAAAAAAATCATAATCAAAATAAAAAAAAAATTACCTTTATGGAAAAAATGGTTTCTATTGTTCTCTGATAAAAACACTAACGATTAAAAATATCCGATGATTAGGCTTAAATAATTACAGGTTTTATAACAAAAAAACTGCTTTACTGATTTAAACTGCCATTTTGGAATTCCTTTATGTATTTAAAAACAGTTAATTTTTTACGACCATTTTATTTAATGGCAATAACGATATCCTTGACTCATTGTCAGTGATGTAACGATTTCTCTTTCTCGGTTTACTTTTTTAAATACGATTGTAATTCATTAACTGTTTTAAAAAACCGAATAAAAAAAATAATTTAAGACTGAAATGGCGTATAATATTTAAGTACCTGAGTTACAAGCAACTTAAGAAGGCTTGCTATTACACAGCCTCACAAAAAAAAAAATTTGGTACTCCTATCGAGACAACTATATCCCTATGTAATTTTCGACGCTGAATCCGAATCCGAGGTCAAAAAAATCATACACCCCCAAAATCAACCCCTAGCGCTAAAAAACACCTCAGCAGGGTAAAAATGACTTAACGCTCCACAAATACCTAGTCTTAAATCTCAATAAATCGAAGTAAATATAAACATTCAAGTATATAACGCATAAATACAGAGTTAACACTACTTTCCATTGAAAATCACCCCCATGAGTGGGTGAAAAGTGCCCCTCATACAACAGGAAACTTAAAAAATGGAGTGACTGCAAAAAAAGCTTACGATGCCCAGTTTTTTTGCAGGGAGTGAGTGTGAGTAACTGCATTAGTTCCGATGCGATGCTCAAAATCTACCTCCACAGAGGGGCGAAAACCACCCCTAGATTAAAATTGCAAGGAAAATCGGGCAAAAAATTTTGTCCTCGTGATTTCTATTTTAATCGATGCTAAAATTGGTTAAAATATATAGCACTGCAGTTTGGAGGTGAATACTTACACCTTGCACCAAAGTCATTCAGTGACATCCCCATGAGAGGGTGAAAATTACTCCTCATATAATTACATAATAAATTCAAAAAATAGTTGCAGTACCTTTTAGAAAAGCTCAAAACATCTGCATTTTTTTATTTAAGAAGAATCTTTGACAACGTACTTGAAAAGTACCCATATTATGAATTAGCAAAAATTTACCCGTAGTCTTAATTCAATTAAATTTATTCTTTCTTTTTGTAATATCTTTTGGATTTATTTTCGAATAATCGTCTGACCGACTGCCGTTTATGCTTTTCAGACGTCTCTCTTTTTAAGGACCAACAGCAACTGAAATTTAAATTTAGGGGTGGTTTCCGCCTCTATGTGGTGGTAGTTTTTGAGCATCGCATCGAGACTAATTCAATTACATACTGTTTCTAAAATAACTGAGCATCGTAAGCTTTTTTTGCAATCACTGCAGTTTTTTTTAAATTTCCCGTTGTGTGAGGGGTAGTTTTCACTCAGTCATGGGGGTGATTTTCAACGGAAAGTGGTGTTAACTCTATATTTAATTCGACTTATTGAGATTTAAGACTATTCGTGGAGCGTAAAGTCATCTTTACCCTGTTTAGGGAGTGTTTTGTAGAGCTAGGGGTTGATTTTGGGGGTGTACGATTTTCTTGACCTCGGATTCGGATTCAGCGTCGAAAATTACATAGGGATATAGTTGTCTCGATAGGAGTACCAATTTTTTTTTTGTGGGGCTGTGTTATCGGCCAAAAAGATCAGGCCCATTTTATTTTAAACACAAAAATATTTTATATATATTTTTTAACATATTAGTAACGCCACCGAATAGAAAACCATTCTTTTTACAGGATTTTCAATTAATGCTAGATTGGAATGGCAAAATCCTTGTTGAGTTTTCAAGCTTTTAAAACCCAGCCTTGTTTACTGTCATATAAACAGACAACAAAACTCATTATATTTTCATGATTTGCATGGCACTACAAAATAAAGATTAAGATACTTTTTATTTCAGTCTGTAGGTCTTCTACCTCTCCCAAATAAATCCTTCTAGACTTAACACTGCTAATTCCGTTAATAGTACCAGTAGGGGAATAATTTGACAACTCCCTTCTCTTGCTAATCAACTGCTCTGGGTAATCTGTATCTTTTCTACAGACCTTGTCACGGCTTTTACTTAAAAAATCTAGTCACTAGTATTTCTTCATAGGCTATTTATAATATAACAAAGAGAAACGCATGACAGATGCCTCTTTTGAGCTCCAGAAACTTAGAGCATCACATGTGTTTCGCCCTTTCATACATACATATGCATATTATGGACATCTTGCCAGTAAAAGTTTTCACTTTCTTTCTTAACAAATCCTTTAAGTCCTGCATCAGTAGTTATCGATAAAATCAATGGTAGATTGCTCTACCTTATTTACAGACAGAGAAATCAGTACACAGCCTAAAGTCTATTTAGACTTTTCCAAATGAAAGAACCAATATTTAGATTAAGGTATAATATTCTGTTAATAACTTACTTATGAAATAGGTAAAAATAAATTAGATAAATTTTGGTCTGTTCACCGATTAAAAGTGATAAAAAAGTAACCCCTCCGTCATTGACTACGATCAAATGTAATTTTAACCGTTACATAATTCCTCAAATTTTAGTTTGTCTGTTTGTCTATTGGATAAAGTTACAACAGATTTAAACTTTCACAACTATTGTTATTTTTGGGTGGAGTGCTAGAACTTTCTTAAATTATTATTTTTGTCTGACACACGACGTATCAATCAGTCTATAAAATCGGTCTGAATTATGATTTCTTTGGGTCTTGCAATTTTTGCCGGTTTAATTTTACTAATAAATTTACCTTCTCTGTGACGATAAATACATGTCAGAAGTAAATAAGAAAAGTAAGTAAAGAAATACTAAAAACGGTCCAAATTTTATCAATGATTCTCAAACAATAATTAATTCTGTCGCTTCTTAATAATATCAAATTTTTAACAAAAGGTTGACGACCAGGTAGGTACGTTGACTGCAAGTACAGTGACTGTGTCCCATAGACGACTGGTCTATTCGTTCGACCTAGATAATTTGAATAGTGTTACGTATAAGCAGTATAGAAAGACTTTCCTCAGCTAATGTCCTTGGTTCTTTATAAATATTGCAATAGATCAATCACCAGTTGGCGCGATGGATACTTTGTACCAAATACTGTAACCCAAAACTGGTTTTGTTTAATATTGTTGTTTCTTCTGTTTTCTTCTTTGATGACTGTTCTATCAGTGTACATATATACTAAATTAAGTTGCTTTAATTGCAATAAAGCATGATATACTAAATAAATCTAGTATAGACAAAACATTGATTCTGGTGCAAAATAAATATCATTATTTTTTATGTTATTCACACGAATTGCGAAATTTGCTAAATATCCGCAAATAATGAGTAATGAAGACCAAGCCGATATATCAGGGTTTGTTTGACCAGGGACAGTACAGACAGTATTGACTTTAGATGAATAATATTTTCTTGGCATTTTTATTTAACTAGTGCAAATCTTGATCTAAACTGTGGAAGAGTTCAACATTCATACTGCATGTGTCTGTGCAGCCTTTTGTCAGCTTAACTAAATACATTTCAGTTTTAAAATCAACTGTATTTACACGAAAATAGTAATTCCATTCCTTGATTTGGTAGATCACTGCTCAACAAAGTGAAATTGCTCCCAAACTACTTTAGCTGATTTTGAAAGAAGCCCTTGTGTAAAGAAGGTAAATCATAAACATTATTTGGATTTGGTTCGATTTTCTGAGAGATGTATGAAAAAATTTTGCATTATAAAAATACATTTATGGCGGGTATACCTAATAATAAATAATTATGAACTAAAATATTTTTGACTCAGATTTTCGTTTATAAATAACATATACTGCTTCTCCCCTTAAAGTCCAGCAATAGTCTGCTAGTATGACAGGATTTTACTTGCCTTGGTAACGCCGTTCCATCCCTGAAATGTCTTGATGGAACCGTTCTCCATGTTCGCCACTGGCATCATCCATGTTTGGTGGAAAAAAATCTAAATGCTTAAATCAATGTTTTGTAATTGTCAGCCTTCCTGTTTCCCAAGAAATTGTTGACCATGTTTAATTTATCCTCAAAATTGACAATCTTACATCGATACATGACTTTGTTGATTTAAGGACCAACAAATATTCCTTCTTTTAGTTTAGTCTCACTTAATTTAGGAAACTTTGCTCGGAGATACTGGAATCCTTCTTCTTCGCGATTCATTCTTTTTACAAAGATTTTCATCAAACCTAACTTAATGTGAAGAGGAGGTATAAGAATTTTTTGTTGATTTGCCAAAGGAGGTCGTTCTATGCTTTGAGTCTCTGGTTGAATAGATGTTCTTGGCAGCCACTTTTCTTTTAACATCATGATTTACTTTATCGCGACTATCCCATAAGCTGAGGAAGCAGTAATATTCTGAATACCCTTGTTGCATCCCCATAAGTATTGCAATCACTTTAAAATCAGCATAAATGCTCCACAAATATTGATTATAGTTAATTTTTTGCAACAGTGCTCAGAATTATCATAAGTTTTTTCATCAGTGCAGCAGGACATGACCCATCGGAATAGATGGATAAGCGTAACCGTTGTATAGAAGCACAGCCTTAAGGCTTGTTTTAGAGGAGTCGATAGTCTCCAATGCTGTGAATAGTGTTCTATTCTCAGAGATGTAAAAACACTTTCAATGCTATTACAGTACACTAAATCAGAATGAATGTTATAAAAATCCACAAAATCGTCATGACGATGGCGAAATACAGTTAATCTTGTTTTCTTCTCCAAAAGATTCCACTGTTGTAGATGCGATGCAAGTAATAATGCTTGAGACTTTGATAAATGTAAATCCCTTACTGAGTCATTTAATTTATCTTGGCTAAGTATTCCGTGAACACAAAAATTCAGGGTCTTCAGTGGTCTCACTGGGCTTTCTGGACTACCACTTATGGATGAGACGAGGTTGCTGGGATCTGAGGGACAAGATGGTTTTCATCGTACAATCGAGGCCTTCATGCTGCTGATGTCTCCATATTCAATACTCTTTCTTTCCCACATTTAGCCCTTGTGCTTTATTTTTGCAAAAATATCAACCATTTTCATGATCTGCTTATTCTGTCCATATCATTGGTACACCGATTGACAAACTGTGTCGCTGGTGCACTTTCCACGCAAATAAATATTTAGCACAAGTTCTAGAAAAGAAATGTGGAACCCATGGTTGTCTTGATGCCGTACAGGAACTCCTAAGTAGAGTTGATAAATTTTACAAAGATTCTGAGAAATATATTTTCCCTTATCCAAGGAAGTAAACATACCACAAACCTAACAAAAGTTATCGGGATTACTATTTCACCGAGTAGTGTTACTGTACTGTTATAAGAACTTTTAGCACAGTTTTAACACGAATCAAAATCGAATGATTTCGAACGACTAAGACAAATTATTTCAGTTTTCTTATTTTATACACCTCCAACTCTTAAACTTTATAATGACAATCATAGCTTTTACGACAATTTCCAGGAAATGCGTTACCAAAGTAATTAAAACATATTTTTGAAGAAATAGGTACATCGGTAATAGAATATCTCTTTTAGAAATTTTCTAGGAAATGCAAACCAAGTTACTCATAGTGGTAAAATACATTTAGGCAAGGGAGCTCTATAATGTTACTATTGTTATCTCGGAGGCAAAATATGTGTTAGTCACTGTATTAACTTACTTCCATCCAGTCGATGCCGGCGTAGTCCAAAACTCAGAAGTGACACCAACCCTACTTTTCCGCAACATTAACAACCTTATACTAACGATCTTATACTATCTCATTCATTGTTTTGCTGATGAGGTAACTCTTCTGTTCAATATCCATTTTGCTCAACCAGTTTCAAAGCTGAAGCTAGCTCACAATATATCCCGTTTACAGGATTTTAAAAAGTGTGAGTTTCTTTTACGAAATCCAAAATCCTTTGCCTCATCCAACTTGTATACCTACCCTCTATGTCTTCCAAAAAGGGCATAAACTCAAATTCTGCAAAAATGACTCTCTTTTTTCTGGCACCGGTTGATCTCTCTTTATTTTATATCCATTTTTAGGACTCCTACAAAAATAAGCCTAGATTTTCTTAACTAGCTGTTTCCAATAGAACAATACAAGAAGCGTATCAGATGATGTGAGCTGGCACAAACGCATTACTTCAATAGCTACATCGGCAGCTAAAAAGCTTGGTTTTTTTCCTTTGAGCCAAAAATACTTCCCCTCTTCCAACTTACACACTCTGTGTTTCTTAAATAAGACCTAACATAGAATACTGTTCCCACATCTGGGGAGCGGCATCACCTTCGACACTTAACATCACCGATTCTATCCAAAAGGGAGCCATTCGATTCATCGATCCAAGTCCTCACTTGTGGATCTGCCCCTTCCACGGATTGTGCTCGGAAGAACTAGCCGCTATAACTCCCTCTTTGACTGTTCCTAATAGAACAATAAGAGGAGCGTTACGTATGCATCCCTTTACTGCCAAGCTTCAAAAACTTAGAACATCCCATTTTCTCGCATATTCATGCTCGTGTCAACAGATTACATTTCTCTTCTCTTCAGACGCCCACGTTAGGTACGTTAGTACTTAGGCTTGAAGTCTACGTGGACTATCTCCGATTAAAAAATACGGATTCCCTTACTGTTTAGCTGCAGAAGCTTTTGCAATTTTATTTTTACCTTTTCGTCATACACAGAGTACCCAAATTATGGAACCTCTTGCCTGTAAAAGTTTGCCTTCCTTTCTTAACCTCCAATTATTCTAATCTTGTGTCAAAAATTGTATCGCGCCTTTCAACCCACGGTTAGGAGTTAGGCCCGTCGGGTTCGAATGTTAGAGGGGATAACCAAAATTTTAGACTGAACATAGAAGAAAAACAATTTTTATCTTCTGACAGCCCACGAAGATCGAAGTCTAAGTACCATGTACCGTGGGTGTACTAGTTTTTGGAAAAGTAAAATATGTTTTATTTTTGAAACGTTAAACCACATACTTCAAAAAATTCATTTCCAAGCAAGAACATTGGAATTAGAACATTTACGGCCAGATTCACTATTGCTGAGACCGGCCTCATTTAATAGTGCCACCTTTGCCCTTCTAGCTACGGGCTTGCTTGCAGCCACGTGGGCTATCCCAGATAAAAAGTCTACGATAGCAAAGCCATTCTAGAATTATACTGTATATTTATTTCAATACTATTGCCCCAAACAACAATGCCCTAGATTAATAAAGTTGCAAAAGAAACTTGCCAAAATTATTATTCCGTAAGATTTACCGCTGGTATTGTGTGTAAGTTGCCATCCATGATCTCATATGTAAATCAGTTATTTTCAAATTAAAATAAACATATTTCTTTATTTATAACTATTCGTGCTTAAGCGTCAGTAAAGTTACTTTATACCCCGGGAAAAATGTTGGCTGTTTATTAATCCTGTATTTTATAAAAAACGATAAACAAAGATTTATTTAATACTGTCATCTGCATCAAAACTGCAAAATACCATAAGTTAGGTATTACAATATCGAAATGCTATCTAAAAGATGTTTTTTATTGTTTTTTCTGTGTAAAAGACACAGCAGTAGGCTGCACTTCATGCACACTGTTAATGTCAGCATTCCTGGAATATAAACGACATCGAAACAGTTCAGTTTTTCTTTCAGCACATTTATATATATATATATATATATATATATATATATATATATATATATATATATATATATATATATATATATATATATATATATATATATATATATATATATATATATATATATATATATATATATATATATATAGATATATATATATATATATATATATATATATATATATATATATATATATACATATATATAAATATATATAATAATAATAATAATAAATAGCCTTTATTTAATATTCATAATAACAATAAACAAAGTAATGGAAACGGGTGGCGAGATCTAGCACAGCTACTCACCTAACCACCCTACAAGAAGAGAGAAATTCACATAGAATAAAGTAAGAATAAAAAAGAGAAAAACAGATTAGTAGTCCTTAACACGCATATACTTATTAAAAAAAAACACAAAGCGATTAAAGGTAAAAATATGGAAAGCATGAACTCAAAGCAAAAATATAATTTAGTACCAATAAAAAGAAAAAACAGCATATTAGAAGATCCTAAATTGAGAAGTGATTATACATAAAAAATAAAAAGAAGAAAAAAACAGAAAAATGAAAAACGGTTTTCAGTGCGGCAATCACCTGGGACCTGCGATCGCTGTGTGCAGTGGCAAGAATTAAGCAGATCAATTGTTCAAAAAGGGTGGAGTGATTATATATATATATATATATATATATATATATATATATATATATATATACAGTGTGTCCGCTTAATTTCTGTAGATATGGGAAAATTTTTAATTATTAATTTTACGAAAAAAGTTACTCTTTATAAAAAGTTCTGCTTCCTGAGAAAATAATATTAAACAATTCAAACTTGAGATGGTATGTACAGGGTCTTCCAACGAGGACTGAACAGGGGCTCATTTTTGAGCTTCCTTGTATTTAAAGAAAAATCTAAAATAGCCAATCGATGTACTTTTTCCTGCAGAATTCAAAAATGAAACCAAAAATTTATTTGAACCAGAAACAAAAGAGTTACGCTATGGATAAGGTGTTTTTTAAATGGAACATAGCTTTTTTTATACGATTTTCGGAACGAGTGATTATTTTATGTCCGTTCTGATTAAAATATTTAATATTGTGACAGCTATTTTTATTAAATTTTAATGTTTTATCCAGTATAATTTAACTTCAACCTGTTTGAAACATACACTATGTAATGAAGGTAAAATCACCTTGAAATCCTTCAAAGTCAAAAAATTTGACAAATTTACTATAATATTGCCGAAATGAAAATTTGCAATAAATCTTCTCCTTGCTTCTCTTGCATTTTCTTGGCATTTGTAGAACAAGATAACAATCTGCAATCTCTCATCTAATGAATATTTCATTTCGGCAATATTATAGTAAATTTGTCAAATTATTTGACTTTGAAGGATTTCAAGGTGATTTTACCTTTATTACCTAGTGTATGTTTCAAACAGGTTGAAGTTAAATTATACTGGATAAAACATTAAAATTTAATAAAAATAGCTGTCACAATATTAAATATTTTAATCAGAAGGGACAAAAAAAATCACTCGTTCCGAAAATCGTATAAAAAAAGCTATGTTCCATTTAAAAAACACCTTATCCATAGCGTAACTCTTTTGTTTCTGGTTCAAATAAATTTTTGGTTTCATTTTTGAATTCTGCAGGAAAAAGTACATCGATTGGCTATTTTAGATTTTTCTTTAAATACAAGGAAGCTCAAAAATGAGCCCCTGTTCAGTCCTCGTTGGAAGACCCTGTACAGGATAGTCAAAAATTTTAAAAATCTAAATTGGCCTAAGAGAGAAGTACCCGTAATTTTAGTTTTAGAGCAAAATGGAATAAGAAAATGTTACTTGGCATTAAAAATTATATCTGTTTATACTCTTAGTATACTATTATTAAAAATAAACTTGGCATTTCAAAAAATATAATTTTTTGAAATGATTTATAATTAATAAATGTATTTATTATGCAATTCAAGCTAATAAACATTTATCAATTAATTATTTTTGTTCAAAACGTAACCTTGGATTTTTAACTCTGTTTTGTAATAATTTTATGATGCATTTGAATAATTGAGAGACACATGATGATTTATTTTGGAAAAATACAATTATAATAATAAACAATAAAATATGAATTTAAATAAAAATATTCACCAACTTTCCCTCACTGTATATTTGCCTCGCGACATATCCTCCCTCTCTTTCAATACATTTAGCCGTTCTTGCAGAAAATTCTCTTAAAACATTTCTAATCATGGCAGGAGTTATATTTGTAATTGTCTCTCTAATTAACCTCTCCAAATGTTCAACATTTTGAAAAGGCCTTTGTAGGTATACATTCTGTTTTAAGTAGCCCCACAAGAAATAATCAAGGGGGCTCAAGTCCGGAGACCTAGCGGGCCAAAAAATGTCAGAATATCTATCGATAACTTTTCCATTAAAAGGGGTATTTAAGTATTGTCTTACATCCCTCGTACTGTGGCATGGTGCACCATCTTGTTGGTACCATATCCGTAGCCTATCGGGTATATGAAGTTCATGAATAAAATTAAACAAATAATTATTAAAAAAAGCAAGTATCGTTCACCATTTAAATTTTGTCGAAAAAAAAGGGTCCTATTATTCTATTTTTTGTAAATTCCGCACCATACATTTGTTTTAAATGAGTACTGATCACGTGTCCGTATAGTGAAATTTGGATTAACGTCACTCCACCAACGACAATGTTGTGAACTTACAGTACCGTTGGAGGTGAACGTTGCTTCGTCTGTAAAAATAATATCTCTTGTCATGAAAGGGTTATCTTCTAACTCTCCTTGTATTAAAAAACAAAATTCTAACCGTCGCTCAAAATCACCTGGCTTCAAGGTATGTATAAATTTTGGTTTGTAAGGCCGAAATTTGTTTTCATTTAATATTTTTGAAATCGTAGTTTTACCTACATCATTTTGCAATGTTGTTGACCTTTCTCGCAATGATTTCTTAGGATCTTCTACTACAGACAACATTACGTGGTTCACAGTTTCACTATTTGCAACTCTTGGTCTACGTTTCTTGTTGTAGTTATTTTCCACACTTCCAAAGGTCTTGAATTTAGTCACTATATTCCCAGCTGTTGTGAAATGAATAATTTTATCAGGATATCTGTTGTTAAAACTTTCGGCAGCTTCCCGATACGTTTTGTAATTTTCAGCAACAATTAAAATTATTTCAATTTTATCTTGCATACTCAATTTCAACGGCACATTTATCTAATTAAATATTGAAATTGATGTTTCAGACAAATTACATAGCTGACAGTTACAATCACGATACACTTACAACGGTATGCTACGTTGTGACGTCACTTCGAGAAAAAATCTTAAATTGACTAGAAGCTTGCACCCCTTGTACATAAGAACAGGTCAGTTTATTGTTGGGTACTGTGTTGAGTTGACGTTTATTAAAATATCATTGTCATATTTCATTTGCTCAGGTAAGCGCCTAGTCAATTTAAGATTTTTTCTCGAAGTGACGTCACAACGTAGCATACCGTTGTAAGTGTATCGTGGTTACAATTCAAATTCAGGTGGGAAATGGTGGCAAGATATTGGACATGCCATTAAGAATTAAGATTTAAATTTTAAAGTTTATTTTTAATAATAGTATACTAAGAGTATAAACAGATATAATTTTTAATGCCAAGCAACATTTTCTTATTCCATTTTGCTCTAAAACTAAAATTAAGGGTACTTCTCTCTTAGGCCAATTTAGATTTTTTTAATTTTTGACCATCCTGTACATACTATCTCAAGTTTGAATAGTTTAATATTATTTTCTCAGGAAGCAGAACTTAAGCGGACACACTGTATATATATATATATATATATATATATATACAGGGTGGTGCAACCAAGATGGGGTGGACGATTGTGAGTAAACGGTGAGGAATTTCGAAAAAATTTGTTTTGGATATTATCGATAGTCAGACACGCTATGTTTTAAAATTATTGCCATAATACAGGGTGGTCCGAAAAACTCGTGGCGAACCAAACTTGTATTTTTTTAAATGGAACACCCGGTATATTATTGTTCCAATTGATTCTCCTGTTCGTTACGATCATTTTGATATAGGGTTTATTGGGTCTAAAACTTATAGTAAGGGAATGGGAGGCGGTTAAAGTTGAAAAAATGCTCACAGTTCGGCCATTTTTTAAAGAAATTTGAAGCAGGTATGGAAAAACCAAATATTCCATAAAACGTTACATATCCTTGAATACATTAATCACTTGCAATTTGTTTAACATTATTCACTGTTATACAGGGTGATCAAGTTTTGCAAATACGCCCTGGACTCATTTTTTTTAAATGGAACACCCTATATATTTTATTTTCATGTTAAAGATAACATTACTAGCTTTCAAAAAATACCATACATGATGGCTTTCTGACCAACAGTTTTTTAGTAAACCAGCCGTGAAAGCAAAGTTTCTTCATTCTAATACGATTTTATACTGAATTTACGTTGTTTATTATTGAAATGAAACAAAAGATTGACGAACTTGTCAAAGCTACTGCCGCATAATCCATTATTTACAAGTTAAGTGTAGGTGGCCCAATAATTATGAGGTAAGAAAACTGAGACCCGAAACTTTTACATGTTTATTAGAGATATTTCAAAAAACGGAAAATATTGTTTTTAGGAAATGTAAAGTAATTAATAAACAAAGATAATCAGTTATCAGTATTATTAATAGTGTAAGGAAATTAATTAAGCAAAAACAGAACATCCTTTAAAATTATTTAGGTATGTACTTACTTGTTTAAATTAAATTGGGTTTACAAGTAAGTACATACCTAAATAATTTTAAAAGATGTTCTGTTTTTGCTTAATTAATTTTCTTACACTATTAATAATACTGATAACTGATTATCTTTGTTTATTAATTACTTTACATTTCCTAAAAACAATATTTTCTGTTTTTTGAAATTTCTCTAAAAAGCATGTAAAGGTTTCGGGTCTCAGTTTTCTTACCTCACCTACGCTTAACTTGTAAATAATGGATTATGCGGCAGTAGCTTTGACAATATTTTGTTTCATTTATAATAGTGTCATGGCCTCCTAATATTAGATATTTAATAATAAACAACGTAAATTCAGTATAATCGTATTAGAATGAAGAAACTTTGCTTTCACGGCTAGTTTACTAAAAAACTGTTGGTCAGAAAGGCATCATGTATGGTATTTTTTGAAAGCTAGTAATGTTATCTTTAACATGAAAATAAAATATACAGGGTGTTCCATTTAAAAAAAATGAGTCCAGGGCGTATTTGCAAAACTTGACCACCCTGTATAACAGTGAATAATTTTAAACAAATTGCAAGTGATTAATGTATTCAAGGATATGTAACGTTTTATGGAATATTTGGTTTTTCCATACCTGTTTCAAATTTCTTTAAAAAATGGCCGAACTGTGAGCATTTTTTCAACTTTAACCGCCTCCCATTCCCTTACTATAAGTTTTAGACCCAATAAACCCTATATCAAAATGATCGTAACGAACAGGAGAATCAATTGGAACAATAATATACCGGGTGTCCCATTTAAAAAAATACAAGTTTGGTTCGCCACGAGTTTTTCGGACCACCCTGTATTATGGCAATAATTTTAAAACATAGCGTGTCTGACTATCGATAATATCCAAAAAAAAATTTTTCCAAATTCCTCACCGTTTACTCACAATCGTCCACCCCATCTTGGTTGCACCACCCTGTATATATATGTCATAGTAGTTTCTGTTTTAAAACTTTTTCAATATTTTTTTAGTAAAAACATTGAATCTGGAAAGGTACTAATGGCAAAAACAAAAAAAAACTTGCGATTGAACAATATCTGCTCTTCAAAGCAGCAACAAAGTTTTTCACGATGTTTTTATTTCTATTGAAAAATGTTGAATAACATTATCATTCAATACCAAATATGAAGACCTTAATAGGTAACAGGATGCCCGTGAAAAACTGGAGATAAAACTATGGAAAGTACATTTGAAAAATCGGGGTTCAAAACCTTTTGATCTTATAAGGCAATATGCAGAAGCTCTTAGGAATGTTTTAAACGTTTCGAAAGTATCACTTAATAGCCTGACCCAGATACATAAACTGATTAGTAAAAATGCAGATAGAACTTATGTCGTAATTTTGAATGCCAATTTTTATAGTTATTTAAATATTAAAAGAACTAAATCGTGACACCCACGCATTCGAAATCGTATGTACCGAAAAAAACAGTTCCAACAGGCGGATGCTCAAATTTTTTTCTATACCAGCATTTAGACACACAAAGTAGTGGGCCAGTAATGTTACCAGACAGCGTAGATGATGTCAGAAATGACCGAACCAAAAAGGATAGAAACTGTTATGAGTATATTTATCGTGTGCTTTCAAATAAAATCAAGGTACCTAATGACAGCGTGTTCTCGTAAATCAAAACGATAAATGCGGATTCACTGACCTAAGCCCTCTCAGAGAGTGAGGATTTTAAGGTGTTACAGTGCAGTATCTCAAAAACAGTTTGCAACAATTTCCTAAAAAATTTGCAAGGTAAAAACAAGGCTGCGAGACATATTTTAAAATATGTTTCCCAGTTCCCTCTCTCCACATTTTAAAGAACAGGTTTAAAAGTTTTAAATGTCAAATGGTCTCCATCTACTTCTAAACATTTTAAGATTCCTTTTCGACAGGAGCTCGAATCTGGTCTTTAATATTTTGTGGTGTGGTTGGTGCTGTAGTCATAACTTTTCTTTTAGAAATCCCCACAAGAAAAAATCTAAGGGGATCTGATTAGTAAACTTTGCAGGTCAGTTTGCTGGGCCACCACGATGAATCCATCCATCTTCAAACATGCTATTAGGGTCTCTTGGACTTGCCGCGCAAAGTGTGGCGGGGCACCATCTTGGTAAAACCACACCTGTTCTAGCTAATTTTCATCATTATTGTATATGTATGTTCTCATATAATTGATAGTCCAGAAAAGCAGCAGTTTTAAAAACAATTTATTTGTTGTCTAGTATATCTCTGCGGTTTTATTAAAATTACATCTTCACTGACCCATAAGATCAAGATAGATACCTAAAACTTAACAATTAATTTAAATAAAAAAATATTCTTCTACTACGAATATAATATATGTAAGTACATCAATTATTCCCGGCCGCCAGTACCTATTATGAAAAATGACAATAAAAGGTACAATAATGGTCCACTGCTGAAACCTTGACAATTCACGCCATTGAACTATGATTATTTCTGAATGATGGTGTTCATTGCTAAACGATAAATGATGCAAACGCTTAGGAATTTTAGCATTATTTGTGTTTGATATTATGATTAAAGCGTTAACAAATAGGATGGAATAAATTCTTCTGCTCTTAGCAGCTGTTGGGATTAGGGTTGCCACCTTTTTTATGCGTCGGAGGAGTCTATTGTGGGTTGCATACGGTGAGGGTGGAAGAAGTGTTAACGACATCAAGGTCAATATCAAAATTCAGCTTGTTAAATATAGCATTGCCTCTGAGTTAGCCCCGCCCATTAATGCGCAGTATACCGGTTGCATCGGTGGGGTTAGGTACAGTCCGTAACAAAAGTGCATGCTTTTTTTAATTCATTTATGTTCTACTGTCGACGTGCATTTCAGGATGGAGTTCGTGTCTAAAGGCAAAGTATTATCTGGGCAAAGTCGTGAAGTTTTGGAAATATTAGTCATATTATGCGTCAAGAAGCCTGAAGAGAATAGACCCATCAAGTATTTAAAGAAAGTTCAACAGCGTTTTTTAACTGCTACCGGCGAGTGTATTCGCACAATTCGAACAATAGTAAGTGAGATGAGAAAAGTAGAAAATGGCGACTGCTCTTCATTTCAACTCCTAATAAAAAACGAAGAAAATCGAGCATTAAAACCGAATTGGACGGTTGTGATGAAGTCCTTACACGATGTATTGTCAACTTTAAAGTGCCTGAAAAAAAAAGTGCCAACTTTGCGTAAAATTCACGAAAAATTTAAAGACCACTACAGTTACACCGGTTCTCTTGAGAGCCTAAGGAAAATTATAAAAAAATGGGATTTAGGTGGCGAAAAACAAAAACTAACCGCAAACTGTTGATAGAAAAGCCCGATATTTGTCACAAGAGATTAAATTTCTTAAGAAGTATGAAAAAAATTCGTAAAGAGAACCGTCAGATAATTTATAGGGATGAGTCCTATATCTATCTCCTCATACACATGAAAAATTTTGTAGTGATAACAGTAGGTAACGAAGGGCACCGAAGGCCTGTGTCAAAAGGGCAAATACTAGTAATAGTTCATGCAGGCTGTGAAAATGGTTTTGTACCTAATGCGTATTTGGCTTTTAAATCGCAAACAAAATCGGGTGATTATCACAGTGAAATGAGTTACACTAGCTACAAAAAGTGGGTCCAAGAAAAACCTATTCCTAACCTGCCCGCAAAGAGTGTTCTTGCTGTGGATAACGCTCCCTATCACAACGTACAAACAGAAAAATTTTCCAATTTTATTAACAGAAAGAAGGAAATAAAAGCTGATAATGGAGTGGTAATTAGTACATACCATAAATATAATTACCAAAAATTTCCGGAAAGTATTTGTGATTCCACTCATAATCACAATGCAACCCCTTTAACACAAAATAATTTGTCTTTATTCTTTATTAGAATCTAGGCATCAGATTCCAGGAACAAAATTGCTGTTACGCTACCTGTCTTAAACCAATTTACGCTAAATTAATAATGACTAGGAAGGATAATCTTATTTAAATCATACCAAATATTATAAAGCAATTATGTAATTTTATTTTTGTCGCCGACAGTACTTTAAACCAAAGCATAAGGCGCTTAATATTGCCATTTCTGTTATTCGAGTAGTATCTCACTTCGTCGTCCGCTATATTTGACAAGCTGTAAGTTAGCGTCTTATAAAATATTGTATATTTTGTTTTGGGGGTGTACCAAAAATAACGAAAAAACTTAGTGTATGCATTACCTTTTTCTCAATAATATTACGATTGTCTTGCAAGGATTTTTGTTGTTAGGCGAGGACAAGACGACTAGGTATCAAACGATAAATTGAGGATGGGTGGCAACGTCAAGTTGGGATGTACTCCTAGATTTGGGAAAACGGTGTATTCTAGAGGAAGCAACCAAATAAAATTTCCTAGGTCTGTTAATTGTAGCATATCGTAATATTGTAATTAATACTCTACAAATTGTTTAAAAATAGCATCAAAAAAATTCAGGGGTACAATCTAAAAAAAATCGCATATTAACTAAATTGTTCATCAATGGTTCCTCGCGAAGCTAGAAGCATGTGAAGATGATATCCAAGAAAGGTATTTTACATGTAATTAAAAATCCCTTTGGAGTGGGGCAATAAGAATCGGGGCTTAAGTTATTATTAAGGAGTGCCATTATAAAGGTAATGATTGGTCCAAAATATAATTAGTGATTTTGTCCTGCTAGGGTTAGGACATGTGCTGAATTAATAACAAAACTAGAGCAAAAGCTATTTTATCGCATTTGCTATTTTACATAGCATGCAAGTTTTTCACGTCAGTTACTAGTTGTTCTGAGCTGTGATATGAAATTAAATGCATCTAAGACTAAATTTTAAAAAACTGATGACTCTCGGTTTCTTATATTGTTAGAATACCCTGCTAATACAGCGTGTCCAGAAATCATTTTAAAACTGGGAACCTTTTTTATTTTTGACTTTACGGGAAAAATTTTTTGTTTATAAAAACTTCTGTTTGTTGAGAAAATACCACTCAACTAAAAAATTTTGACCCAGCATATACGGGGTGTCAAATAAATCTGCAAAGTACAATAATGTAAGGAACGTGTCGTCCAGAACTGAAAAAAATCGAATATGAAATTTGACAAAATAACTTTATGATCATTCATATGTCCCTTTGAATTTTTTTAAAAAGTGCTTTGAAATACATATTTCTTAAATAACATATTACCAAAATAAATAACAACATTTTATGAAATACTACACTAAGCTTCAATATGACCACCGTTCCTTTCCAGACAAACTATTGTACGTCCTGAAAATTACGTCATTGCATTTCTAATCGTCTGTGGTGAAATTTCTTGCACACATTCTCTGATAATTCTCTTTAATGGTCTATGCTTCTGAAAGGTCTGTGGGCATAGACTTATAAGAATCCCCATAAGAAAAAATATAGGAGTTAAGACCTTGGTGGCCAAGCAAATTCTGACTTTCGTCCAATCCACCTCTGTGGAAATATCCGGTTTAAAAATTCTGTCACTCTTGCAGAGCTGTGACATGGAGTACCGTGATCACTGAAAAAATCGTTTGGACTTTTTTTCACACAAAATTGTAGCAAAGTCTTTGTAGAGCAATTTACTCTAATTGGATTATTAGTTACAACAGTTTTTATACATTTTCATACAATTGTACCAGATTTTGCTACAAATTGGTCTTGGACGTTTTTGAGAACAAATTGTTGGAAAAAGGTACACAATTGTAGTGAAATGCCCCACAATGTTTTTTCAGTGATGTTGGAACCAAAGTGTGTTCCTTATATCCAGTGGTAGTCGATGAAAAAATTTAAATAATTCCGTGTGTAAAAAGTTCAAGCAAATTTCACCGGTAATATTTTGTCGAAAAAAGTACATCCCTACCATTTTGTTCTTAAAAACACTACACCAGACGTTTGTCTTGGAATACTCACTACACTCAACCACAAAGTGGGGATTCTCATCACTCCACCCCACTCAAACCCAACCTACAGTTTTGGGACCACACCACTCAGGTGAACGTGGCCTCATCTGAAAATAATATTTGTCTTGCAAAAAATGGATCATCTAGTCATCTTCCATCGCACCTTGAAAGTAAGAGCAAAACAAAAATCGCGAATCAAAATCTTTAGGCTGCAGTTTGTAAAGAAATTTTGGTTTGTATGGGTGAAAATGATTTTTCCTCAAAATAACTTTTTTTCTCAATGATATTTTTGGATTTTTCACGACAGCTTGCAAAACCTCTAATTGGGTATCTTCATCCGTCCGCCAAACCTGGTGCTTGTCAGAAAACTTCTTGCTTACAGATTAGGTACTTTTAAATTGATTAACGATATCTTCAACAGTCACATGGCTTATTATTTTATTCGGATGTCGTGCATTAAACATTTGAGCACCTTCTCTGTATGTTTTATAGTGGTCCCCAACAATTAATACAATTTTTCCCTCCCTGGTAAGTTTAAGCGCCATATTTAATAAAAGGAAACACAACTGTCGGCGTTTACAAATAGAACAATTTTGGTATGTATCATATCTTACTCTGTATCTTTCCAGGTAAACTGGATCAATGAAAAATGTTACGAAAATATTTTTTTAATATTTTAAGTAAAAATAGTTTTTTTATTGTTTATTTTGGTAATGTTATTTAAAAAACATGTATTTCAAACATGGATTTATTAAGAATGGATGCGGGATGATTCAACATTCTTTGAAGCCAAAACAAACCATTCTAAACGACACTGTAAACACAATTTGTAAACATTGGCCACATCTTATTTCACCTTGTATTTTTGTACAAAAAATACATTAGAAGCATCACAAGATTTACTAAAAGTAATAAAAGCCCTAAAATGTTTTATTTTTCTGCTAAATAATAATAAATTTAAGTTAAAAAGGTTTTATTATTTATAGGTTATGTTATTTCTAAAGGGGTTTATTTAAAGTCGCTCCAGTTCAGTCGCTTCCCTAAGCAATCAGCACAGACAGCAACACTTCTGAGCTCCAACACTCCAATGCTATTTTATCTCTTTCTACTACCATTCTTGATTCAGTTACGTAGTTCATAAACTAATCTCCTGGGGGAAATGTTTTTATAACAAATAACAAATATAAGGCTTCACGTTCGATACGCTCACAGTATACGGACATCGAATCCTTTCTTAATAAAGCCATGATTTAAAAACGCTTTTTAAAAAAATCGAAGGTACGTACATATGAATATCCATAAAGTTATTTTGTCAAATTTCATATTCGATCAATTTTCAGTTCTGGACGATTCTTTTTTACATTATTGTACTTTGCAATTAAAGTTAAAGATAGTTTTCCTTTTACGGCATTTATCGTTCTACCTCTTTTGAGACCCCGTATACGCTAAGTCAAAATTTTTCTCAACAAGCAGAACTTTTTATGAAGAATAACTTTTTTCCCAAAAATCAAAATTTTTACCATTTGTTAAGATGGTTTCTGGACACGCTGTATATTCAACCATAATTATTTATTTTATTAATACTTAACCACATTATCATGGTAAATTTTATCAAGTTTAAAAAAATGGTACTCAACTACTCATTAACTAGGTAAATAAATTGCTACAGAATAAATTATAAAAAATGCAAGAGATTTAAAACTAATTTTTCATAGGGTAATTATGTCAATGTTAGACTTGTATGAGTAGTTTATAATTTTATTATATATTTGGAATAATATTAAATATTTTCATTGAACTTGGACCTTGACCAATTAAATTGAAACCGTGTTTAATTTTCGCACCACCAGATTTATTATACATAGCAATTTGCATGGGAACTTAAATTATTTCTCTTCATTAACAAACTCCATAGAATTTTAATTTTCTAATGGTGACATGTTGAATCTAATATTAAAATTAATTATTTGTCGCTAGCACAAGTACCTAAAATGAATCCTACTGTACTCGTACTAATGCCATTAATGTGGTTCTACTAACTTAATATAGAAATAAATAGTCTCCCTTTATATTTATTCCTATTTTAGATTTGCGTGTATCACATTGTATCTTGAGTTAGCAGTGAGTTTCACTTAGTGTTCAGTTATTTTTCTTCAAACATGACTTCTTTGCAACTCATTGAGTCCAATCGAGGAAAACATGTAATTTTTTATGCAGGTTATAAGTTTAATTTTAAGCTTCGGAATAAAAATTTCACATTAAGGTGGATCTGTGCCAAAAGATCCGGCTCAGGAATTATTTTAACAGACAAAGATAAAAAAAAATATTTAACGAAAAAATCACACTTGTATTCCTGATGTAGCCAAAACTGAAATACAGAAATGTATATTTACTGCAAAAAAACGTGCCAGGGAAGAATCAACCCCAGTCCTAATATTTTTAAAGAACAACTTATGGACGTTAAAGATGGTGGACTGGAGTTCATGACCAACGTACCTGATTTTTCGTCAGCTAAAAGTGCGTTATACAGAGCATGCAATAAAGCTTTAGGAATACAAAAGCTTCCTAGTAACCGAGGGGAAATTCTTATGCCTGCCGATATTCAACACATGCTTGTAATCGATGGTGGTGCAGACCAAGAGCGAATGTTAGTATTTGGTTTAGAAATTCTGTGCCTAGGCATGCAGATCTTACGATTTTAAATATCGAAAGTGACAGCAAAAATATCGCATCATCCAAAGGAACCTTAAAAGACAATTTTAAAATAAAGCAAGCGCGCTGGTTAGTTTAGCTAACATCGAAAAATATTACAAAATTAAAGTTGGAACTACGTAATAGTGCTTTATAAAATAATTAAAACTTGCAGTGACCAGTATAAAAATAAGTATATGAAATATTAGTTTTTTGTATCTCCTGCAAAACTGCATAAATGGCCCATACGATACTTTGCCTGGAGATGTATTCGGTACTTATGGTCGGTATCTTGTAGCAGTTTAATTAATAAAAAATTAGCCAACCGGATACTTGTAATGTGACAGCGCACATGGTAATGTCATTGCCAAATGTGACTTCAAACGTCAATTAAATTTACTACGTACTTGATTAAATGCTTTGAGTAACCCATTATTAGAAAGGTAAATTTATCTCTGATATGGGGCGTGCCAGAAACCCCAACAATTAACACAAACTTCTCAAATAGATAATCATCTTGGGCAATATTTCCTTTCTTACATTTATTTTTAGTAGTCGTGAGGTCATCTGTCAGAATTATCTCCAAAACAAAACACTTGTAAAGGCACAATCTATTGAAACAATTTCAAAGCATCGAGTTCAACAAATATTAGTAGTTTAAAAAATCATTAATTTAATACCTCGTTTAATAAGATGATTATAAATCGCACAATTTTAAAACATAAAAATTATATAAACAAAACGCACATTTTTGCTGCCCACTAGAATTACCATTTCTGGTTCCGGAATGATAATTTTTTATTTAAAAATGTATTATCTATATGGTAAACATTACCAAGAATTACATAACAGAAACCTTGTATTATTGTCATTACCGATGACATTCACTAAAAACTTCGCTCATGAACACCATTTGAATAAAACATTAACAAATAAAATTCTTTTTTCTACAAACGTGTTAAAAATGCATTTTTTAACACGCCGCAGACGCATTAAAAATGTTACTTTATGGCACTAGTGTTAAAAGTACTACTATGGCAACTACGACGCCAACAATGGTTGTTTGATTTTTTGACAAATGTCAACTTCATAATTTTATATTATATCTACGATGCTACTGAAAACTATGTGTTTCGAATATGTTAAACTTTCTAAAAATTGTAATTGTATCTTTATTTTTTATTGTCGTTTGTAGAAAAAATTTTGTATGATATTTGTGTTAAAAGTACTTTTAAGGCACTCATTTGAATTGCAGAATTCGCTTCGCTCATTCTGCAAACTTTCAAATTCGTGCCGTAAAATTATACTTTTAACACTTATATCATAAATAACTATTATGGTTAATATACCAATATACAGAAACCAGTTATTTTCATATACCTAGTCTTAGGCAAATATTGCCAAAAATAATTATTTTATGCTCTTACCGAATATAACTAAAGTAAATTTGCATATTTTCAGAAAACATTTAAGTTTAATGTTAATTTGTGACAAAAATAAATAAATAATATATTTACAGTTCAGTTAAGTGTTTTCTCTTACGAACAAAGAGAAATGCCCTAACATTTCGGAATGGAAAATCTCATTAATCGTTCCCTAATTCTTGTTTGGAAAATTGCTGACCAAACAAGAAAAAGGATCTCACAAAGCGTCCTCCTTTTTGCAAGTGGGGAGACAGCTCATTTGGGCTTCAAACCTAATGTATCGTGAGTGAAAGAAGATAGCTTATTGATATAGAAATTAACGGTTAGGGGAAGGCCGAAAAACCCTACAGATAGTTGGCTCCACAATTTGGACACATAATATAAAAAAGGAAAAAAATGGGATATTCTGGGCTTCTTTAAGAGAACAGTAAAGGAGTGTGTATATGCGACATCCTCATTCTAGTTCTGTTGGGAACAAAAAAAAAAGATAATTATAGAGGCTAGGACCCCTGAGCAGAATTCATGAAAATATCTGTAGAGGAGAAAGAGATCAATCACAGCAGTGAGTGAGAAAAAGAAGATTTCTAGTACAAATTAGGTCACTGATGGACTGATCGCGAGAGGGAAAGCGAGAGCGAGAAAGGAAAATACATCTATTATTTCGAAAAATCTATAACTGGGCGTCATTTTCTCATTATAGACTTAAAAGCTTACTTAGCTTAAAGTAAACAAAATAAAATGTAAAGAGAAACCCTTAGGCGGCTCCCACACTGAAGCAACGAGCAATAAGCAACTATCAACTATCGTCTTATACTCTGGATAGAATTGAGGATGCTCTAGTAAACAGAATGGGCAAGGCAATTGTCAAAGTGGCGCTAGCATAGCTTGATTCCGACCTTTACGTTTGGCAACTTATCTCCGAGCGCTTATATTATGACATTGACAAGTGGTCAAGTACAAAATTTTTAATAATAGATTACGGGACTCGCCCACTCGACTGTCCCGATATGAACTGCTGAACGAATTCAGTAATCAGTGCGTTCAGTTTTTCAATTATACCTTCAATTTTATTTATGATAAACCTGACTTTTTTCTCAAAATGAGGAAATGACACGTTTTCTGCCAAAATGAAATGAAATAGTCCACAAAATTGTAGATTCCTATTTCGCATATGCTAGGTAATTGCCTAAGGATGAAAAAATAATAGCTACAAGAAGGAACATTTATACAAACGAACAGTACTATATACAGCCGCTATACAGCTGCTATACAGTGATATACAGTGCTTTATTTTTAACGGCTAGACCCTTACCAGAAGCTATTACTGTGTATGGGTATTGCTGGATGAAAGAGCATGTTTTTTAGTTTAACATATTTTCTTTATTTTCAGAAACTTCGTTGAAGTTGCACTGCTGTTAACGTATTATTGTGGAAATGCAGTATACATTGTTTTTATTACCGTATCTATGACAAAAGTAAGTAACAATAACATTTATTAGCTTTTTCAATATCGTCATGCATGTTTTACTATGAATATATGTATATTTTTTGCGCGTGGGCATTTTTATAGTTTTGAATAATAAAAGGATAAATGTTTGGTCACGGAATTATCTTCATTTGCTAGGTTTGCTTATGTAAAGGTTAAAAGTATTGGTATCAGAAATATGTGCCACAGAGCCCTTAATACATACGTATATCAAACGAGAAAATATCCAATTTTAAGGCATTTTAATATGTTGTAATATTGAATAAAACCGGTAAAAGATATTCACTATTTTTCTACAATATTAATATATAATTATGTTAAAAAATAATATATTTGATTAAAATGTAATAGCCTCAAATGAACAAATAAACGTTGAGGATTTAGGCGTTTGCATCTTTAACATGTTCTTCAAATTTGTTTGTAGGATTTTAAACAATTTGGTAAAAAGAACTCGATTCTAGAATGAGATCCTAGCCAGTAAAAAATTAACTTATAGACCAGTGCCTAAGACAGCAACGGAATTCTTCCGATTCAAGATTCTCGCAAGAATTTTACTCAATTTGTTAACAAGGTTTAAGACAATATTGGTTTAAATTGAAATCTTCTAGTTGATCACTTGATCAGTTCGGTTGTGTTAGTTTTTGCCCTGTTATTGCAAATAAGTCGTGATAAAATATTTACGAATTTTTCTATTATTTCTGCGATTTGCTTGGGTTCAACATGATGTTTATCTTGAAGCCTTTTACTGATATAATGAATTTAGCCTATTATTGCGAAAAGACATGACTAATTGCTCGTTTTAGTGTTCCGTGCTAAATTTAGCGAAACCGAACACTTTTGGAATCACTTCCGTGTCCGTCCATCCGTCTGACACAGGCGATTTTCCCTGATATTATTCGACGTAAAAATTTCAAATGTAGCACAGAGATTGAGTGTGGTGGTCCCATTATAGACGTGAGGTATAAAAAGTTGAATTTTGATTCTGGGGGTTAATTTCAGGGGGTAAATTGGGAAATGGAAAAAAAATTCAAGGGCATCGTGTAGGTTGTCAAATGAATAGTTATTGAAGTACGGATTCAACAAAATATATGATGTATTTTTACGCCTTTTTTAAAATATTTTTCGATAAAAACGCTTAAAAATTGCTGTTCCCCACCCGCACCACCAAAAGAATCGCTAAGAAAAATCTGAAAAAAAATCATTAACATTGAGAATTAGGTGTAGATTGAGTCAAAATTATCAGGATTGAATAATTCTAGCGCGATCAATTTCTATAAACAATTTAATTGTTTATTTCCTTATGCTGTTGAACCATTGGATGTAAGGAACAACTTTGGTCCATACACGTTTTTCAAAATTTTTAATTCGGCTCAGTAGAAATGCTCCCCACTCAGCTCCGCGCATACGCAATGTGATACGGCGTTGGTGTCGTCAGCGGCGGGTGGCGCGGCAGATAGGCGGAGATCGGGCAGCCGAGGTTTGCTCCGGTTAAGTGGAGAGCTGCTGGCACGGAACACTGACCGAACTTTTTTATGTATAAATTGATTTAAAAACTCGGAAATAAATTCATAATACGAAACCTAGTTGTCTTATTTTTACAATTCTCAATTGTCAAATTGTCATCACTTTTTTTTGTAATAAATTATGTGTTTTGCGCCATCATTATGTATGCATTTGAAAGGGATATCCCAAAAAAAATTTCTAACCCTCTTCAAGGTTAGAATAAAAACTTTCTATGTTCCCTTTTTACGATTTTGTCGAAAAAGTTATATTTGAGAATGGGCGTCTCTAGAAATACGGAAGCCTCAGCAAATTCTGAAGTTAAGACTGATGCGGCAGTGTTTATTCTAAAGCTATTAAAGCTTTTGAAGACCGCGTCTCGCACTCAAGCAACAGTATTCGCAACAATCCCTAGCTATCATGTCATCCGACGATTCCGATGATACGGCACATCTTGTTAAATCAAAACAACTTGCAACACAGTTCACATTATGATATCACTGGGCAACATATATATTGCCTGAAATTAGCAATATATCGCTGTCTGCCGTAGTATGAGAGGATAAATTAAATGCCGTGCTTTTTCATTATGCGATATATATTGCGCGTTGCTAGTTGCCTATTGCTAGTTGCCTGTTTCTTCAGTGTCAGCGCCACCTTAAATCTAAAAATGAAAAAAGATCAGCTTTCTTAAGGCACGATTCAATATATACCACACTGGGTACTGGCATATATTATATCATTTTTAATTTATTAAAAATGTAATAAAAATCCTTTAAATTGTGTTTGTGAAAATCTTCAGTAGTTTAAAATGAGTATATTAATTAAACTATTTTCCATTTCTAGCTATTTTCCTATTACTACCCCGAAACAGAAACATGGGACCAATATTTTAAGCTTATGATTTTAGTACCACTAATATTATGCTGTCAAGTACGACAATTAAAACATTTGGTACCATTTTCCTTTATTGCCAATACAATGATGGTAATAGCTTTTGGAATTACACTCTACTATATTTTTTATGATATTGGAGATGTCAAGTTGTCAGATAGGCATATGTATACAAATTTCGAAGGTAAGCACCTAGTTATTATACAGTTGTGGCCAAAATAAGGTTTCATCCATTAGAAAAAAAGTATTAAATAGAGAACTTTATTTAGGCCACAACTGTAACTATAGCAAACTTATTAGTTACTAACAAACCTGAGCAATAACCCGGAGACCTGTACATAAAATATTGTAAACGTTTTTACCATTTTTAATACCAAAAGTTTTTCTGCTCAGCGAGCTGAAAATTTTTTTTTAGTACCAGTCAGTGCCGAAATTTTTGCGTTTAAAGCAAAATATTTAATTTTTTATTAAAATACTACTATACAATTTTTAGGCTATTGATTAAAAGTTTTTACACCAAGCAGTTTTTTTTTTAAATATAATACCTATTATTGCGTGAGAACTGTAATTAGGTGATCTACGTATCAAACAAATTTATTTATGAAAACAAACCTAGAAATATTTAAATAATTTTTCTTAGGTGTTCCGTCATTCTTCAGCACCGTATTGTTTGCTATGGAAGGCATAGGAACTATAATGCCAGTTGAAAACTCTATGGTCGAGCCTAAATTTTTGGGATGTCCTGGTGTACTAAACTCAGCTATGACAGTGGTTGTCTGCCTGTATGCTTCTATTGGATTTTTTGGCTACTATAAATTCGGTGAAGATACTGATGCTACCATAACTAAAAATTTACCCTCTAATGAAATGTAAGTGTTATTTAGAAGCAAAATATAAATTGCAGCCAAGGTATTACCTAACTGCCGACATAAGTCACGCGATTTTAACACCGATATAAGGTATAAATATTCTTAGGTAGTGCGCCTGCACCAAAATGTCAAGAATGGGTGGAGAATAATTGTACGGTTTACCAAAACACTTATAATACACTCATCAGCACTTGGGGGGAGTTGTTAATCTGCTGAAATTTATTTGTAGTTCTAGCCCGTAGGTTTTCTAAATTTTCACAAGGGGTTTTTAAAACAGAGTTTTTAATGTGTGCCAAATAAAAAAGTCGCACGGCGTGAGATCGCAGGACCGTGGTGGCCATCTAACTGCCACATTACGACTAATGATTCGGTCTTCGAAAAATTCTTTCAAAAAATTTAAATTATCCAGAGTTACGTGAATTGGTGTGCCGTCCTGCTGGAAGTAGCCTTGTCGCATCTCTTCATCGTCGAATGCGTTTACAAAATTTTCTAAAATTTGATTACGGTATCGCGCCGAATTGAGAGTCCCTTAAAAAAAATCGGTCCAATTAACCTTCTTTTCAATATGGTCGCCCATATGCCAACTTTCTGTTAATGCATATTCTTCTCTATACAGAAATGTGGATTTTCAGAACTCCACATTCTTATTTGTTGAAAATTTTCATAACTAGAGGTAAAATCATGCCTTGTCAGTAAAAAAGGGATTCTGCAAATAAGTTTTCATTATTATGCAAATTACCCATAAACCACTCTAAAAATTGCATTCGCTAGGGCTTGTCGTTTGGTAACAATGCTTAGACTGAGCTTAGATGATAAACGTGCATATGCAGGTCACATTTCAGGATTTTATTACAGGTTCCCTAGGATACATTTACTTGCTGGTTTAAACGCCGGATAGGGGTTGTTCATTAACAATTTGCCTCAATTCTTCTACTTTTTGTGAAGTGCGAACTTTGGGTCTCCCACTGCCTTAATTTCTATTCACACTTCCTGTTTCTCTAAACAAAGCCACAGATCTAGTCAAAACTTGGCGAACTGGTCGACATCCCTGACTATGTGTGGAAATTCTGTTTGGCATTCCTGAATGGCGTCCTGTGTTGAATAAACCCATTGGCGATTAACCCTTCTATCATTTCTAAAGTAGCTTTCGATCATGAAAGCTTTTTGTTCTGTCGTGATTACCATACTTAATTTTCATTTTTCATTCACCTATACCTTTTACCTATGTTACCTTTCAAGAGTACTAATTCAAGACATGCGTGACTAATTCCACGGTATACTTTGAGGACTTTTTTTGATTTTACTTTATAATTGTATGGGGTGAAGTGTCCACTAACGAACGCACCGGGCTCGTTATAATTGAAAATGGCGCTATGACGGCTGACAGCGATATTAATGAATGTTTAGCAGAACATGTCGTACTATTAGCCCACTGGATCGGACTTTTGCCTGATGCATGACAATGCAAGATCACGTGTCGCACTGGTGCTAATCATAGTAACCGAATATCTGGATGAAGTTAATATTCAGCGGTTAAAGTGGCCAGCTCGTAGCCCAGATTTTAACGCCATTGAAAATGTTTGGGACATGTTAGGGCGACGAATTCGACAACGACAACCAGCTCCCGAAACCACACCCAACTTACGAATTGCTCTTTTAGAAGAATGGGACAATATTCCTCAAGAACAAAGTGTCAGTAATATTTAATATTTACAATTTTGTTTTCTGTTTTTAGATGTTATTAATTCTGTTAGTTTTCTGTTTTTGTTTAATTAATAAAAAACGTAAATTTTTTGTTTATTAACCATGCGTTGCACATAAACGGTAATACTATAAACCTGTTATTTTACTGAGAAAACCTCGTGACACTTGGCCTGTTAAATTTATTCTGCAGACAAAAATTCTAAAACTTACAGGGATTTTCTAAAAAATATTTTTAAAGAGGACAGATATCGGGATAAATAAAAAAACAAAATGTTGAGCAAAGATGGGACTTCCATATAAAATACATTGAAACATCATAGCATCGCCTACTTTCTCCACAGGGTTTTCAGAACTTGAGGAGAAAAAAGGTGAGAGACCAAATTTTAAGTGGTAATATCCATTTTTATAAATTTATTGTTTTCTGATGAATGTATATTTTCTACTAATGGAACTGTAGCATCCGAGCATGTCAGATTCTGGTCTCGAGAAAACCCCGAAATTGGAGTAATGTAATGAGGCCAAGACAATATTTTACAAAAGTGAACGAAAGTGCGCGATATCCGTCCATTGCATTATAGGCCCACATATTTTTAATTACGCCTGCAATTGATTATCTGACTTAGAAATGCTGGATTCATTTTTTGGCGATGAACTCGAAAATTTGCTATTCAATTGTCGCCAAAAAAATTATTTTCAACAAGATCATCATTTATTGCATCCTCATTAATATTTATAATACTTCCTTACATCTATTTACTTAAATATATTTACAGTTACATGACAATATGTACATTACTATACAATTGCCAGAGGGAAGCAGCCAGGCTGTGGCTGGGGCTGTTGTTGGCCCTGGGTAAGGAATTGTATTATGTTATATACGTCATCGCCCCATCCGAGTTCGGCTTAAATTTTTTGTTTTATTATTACTGGAAAAAATCACCTCGAAAAATCCAGCTTGAAGAATTTTCAACAAGATGGTTGTCCAGCACATTGCGCTCGCGAGGTAATTGAATGGCTTCACCGCAGATTTGGTTCAACGTGGAGTGGTAAAAATGGCCCAATTCTGTGCCCCCCAAGGAACTCCGACTTAACGTTGGCCGATATGTTTCTATGGGGTCGTTTAAAACGAATTCTTTATGCCAATCCAGTACCAAATAATATTGACGTGCTAAAAGGCAGAATTACCCCAGCTGTTCGTTCAATATCCCAGGAAGAAATCAGAAATTCCTTAAGATATCTAAGGAAGCAGTTAGAAAAATTTGTTGAATATCGGGGTGGAGTTTTTGCGTTTTGATATCTTTATTGTTTGTCTTAGTTTATATCATATTCTTTTGAGTTTAATTAAATGTTCTTATTCTTTAAAAATTCACTTGAATATTTACTTGAATAATATGGTATTTTCAATTAAATAATTGCTTCATTTAATGAAGACATTGACAAGCATGTCCATAAGTGTCATTATTGTTTAATATGTAGAAACTAGTACTCTGGGTAAAGCTGTGAGAGAGAATAGAGAAAAATGTGATAAAACTCGTTACTCTTAATGTTTCAAATTTTAAATGAAATCTTGTACTTCGTTCATATTTATTTTTTGGTAGAAAATGATAAACAAGGTATGTGTACTCTTATGCAAAATAACGTTTTCGAATTTTTTATGCTCATATACCCAACCCAACCCAACTCAATCAAACGCTTCTTTTTCGAGATACAGGGTGCTTAATATTTTCTTTTTCAAAGTTTTTTTTAATTTCTCGAAAATGTATTAAGATATTGACATCAATTTTCCCACACGCCAGTATGTAATCAAAGGGTGCATTTACGCGAAAAAAATTATTTTCTAATGTATTTATATCAGCGGCGTGCGTGCAGGTAAGTCGTACTTTTTAGTGAAAAAATCGAACGTCACTGGTTTTTTGCAAAATTAATATTGCTTCCTTAAAGCCTAATTAATTCCGCGTGAAAAGTGTTTCTTGAACTGTTTCGCTCTGACGCGCCGTTTTCGGGATAAAAATTAATTTATTTCTTAAAATAAAAACATAATGAAAATAAATTTTTGTTCAGGAAACAGTGCTTTTTAATTTTAGTCTACAGTAGATGCATGGCTTCTCCGTGTTTCAATACATGCTCTAAATCTAAATATAAATTTAAAAAATCATTTAAAAAAAGAAAATATTAAACTCCCTGTATCTCGAAAAAGAAGCGATTAAGGACCCATGTTTATATAAACTTATTTTCATATTTTTAGATGTAGAATCTGCCCTAAAAATTTCTTAACGTCTTTTTGTAACATCCTGTATACATAAATAAATATATTTTATAATAAAAATTATTACCGTGAGTGAAAAAATATGCTTTGTTAAAATCCCAGTATCGCAATTGAACTATACAGTCTAATGATCTGTGGTCTAGTCATAGTAGTCAGATATGCCTAATCATCATTAACATCAGATAAACGAAACAATGGTGCCAATTTACGTAAGAAACTTAACAATAAAGTAATAATTTTATATTATACATTGAATTAAATGTCGGTTATCCTTGCATACATAATTATTATGTTCGGTCATTTTAAGGCAATGAAAAATTAAAATAAATTATGAGGAAATAGATATCCATTTTTACTATAGATTAGTAACAGAATGATTTTGCATTTTAGTTCAGTTTAACTGATATCACTCTATAAAGTATGTATCAAGATTTACTATTTCTAATAATCCTATCACGAGTAAAAGAAGGACACAGTTTTCATAACATCGAAAAGGTAGATAGGCTTAAGAGATGTAATATATATATATTTTTTAAATAACTATATATCACAGAACTTATATATTATGTTAAACCATAAGTGTGCGAATTGCATTTATTTATTTCGTCATCGTACATATAGTTATGTATCACAACCAAACTACCAGGATACGCCACTGGAGAATACCCTAACCAACAGATAAGACTCGAGAAGATGCTGCGTCGCCTTTTTACCGTATTTTATCTTTTCATGCTGGACTTTATCTTTTTATGATAATTATCGAATTTTACCTTACATTATATTATACCAGGTGTTATCTTTTCCTACTGAGTTATATCTACTATGATAATTTCTGATATTTGTTAATTCATGTAATTCCCGTATTTTATCTATTTATGCCAGGATTTATCTTCACTTTTAGGATCATTTTAGTATATAAAGAAAAGTACCATATTGTAAGTGCCTTAGTTTGTTACCAGCTTCTCTTGAATAAAAAACACACATAATTCAAGTCTACGAGTAATTTATTAAGTCCAACAATTACAGTATTTTAACCGCAAAATACATAACTGGCGCAGTCGGTAGGATTGTCCTGTACAGATAAGTGAAACATAGTGCTGTATTGACTGTATGGATAGTGAACTTCGAAACATAGTGCCGTATTGACTTTATGGATAGTGATTTCGAAACATAGTGCCGTACTGACTATATAGATAGTGGTTTACGAACTCTGGTGATTTTCAAATCTTTAACGGGACTTTCCAAAAAAAAAATCGTGTTCAAGAAGAAACCGTATATTTCTTTTCTTGACACACCGGGCCTTAATTTTTGGAACATTGCCTGCACATCCAAAAGTGGGGTACAGCAAGTCATTCGACGGAGCGGATATCCCTTGTTTGGCTTTAATTAAGTGGCACAGTGTACAACACAAAGAAGAAAGAAGAAATTTCGACGCATGGTAAGAAATAACCATTGTTTCATTTTTGATTATTGTTTGTTTGCATTTCTCTCATTTATAAAATTTCCCCTTTTTTATTTTTTTTTATCCTATAAGTATAGAATTTATTTTTCCTGCATTTTTGTTTTCTTAATGTTTAATGTTTAGCGGCTTAAAAGAAACTGCTAAGAAGAATAAGGAATTTAGGAAAAAGTTTACGGATTTAGCCAACATTAGTTCAGAATCTGAAAGTGAAACTGACACCTTGTCAGAGAAATCCCCTGTTGATAACCCAATTAACGCATTTGATTTTGATCTTGAATCCAATTCTGAAGTAGAAGATATAATAAATAATCTTGCCAATATTAATTTATCACCAAACATGTCAGTAAATAATACCAATTATCAACAGTTAAGACTTTTCTTGGATATTATACCACAATTTGAAAACGACCCTTGCGAGCTGAATAATTTTATCGCAGCATGCGATGATACTTTTAATAATTTTAGAGATGAAAGTGACGCAATTAAAAAACTTATTTTTCGTGGTATTTTAGGGAAACTTAAAGGTAAAGCTTTAACTTTAATATCTAGTCGCACAGAATTAGATACTTGGGATAAAGTAAAAGATGTTTTAAGACTTTCTTTTAGTGATCAAAGATCTTTCACTTGTTTGTTAAACGAGCTTCATAACTTAAAACCAAACCCGAGAGAAACACCTTATAATTTTGGCATTCGCTGCCAATATTTTAGAAGTCTGATTTTCACCTCTATTAATAACGATAATACCCTACAGGCTAATGCAAAAATCGCACAAATTGGCAATATAGAAAAATTACTTTTGGTTTCTTTTATAAAATACCTACCCCATCAAATTCAAACAGGCGTAAGGCTTAAGAACCCTACATGCATAGAAGAAGCGATGAATTATGTAATAGAGGAAGAAAATTTTTTGTCCCTATGTAACGAAACTAAAAGGAATACCAATCAACATATTCCCTTACCAAATTTTAAAGCACCTACGAATCAAGGATACCAACAAACGTATGGAAGACACATACCGCAGACTTTCACACCTGCATTTTCAGGTTTTAAACAAAATTTTACAGGACAACAATCGGGATTTAAACAAAATTTCCCTAGTCAGCCAATAAATATTTCACCAAGGCAATTACCACAAAGAAAATATTTTACGAACCAGCAAGTATTTGGAAATCCTACTAAAACCAACGTTTTCAAACCGACTGGACAGACTTCGAAAGAAGCACCAACTCCAATGTCCATAATAACTAGACAAACTTTGGCTCCAAGAAATATCTCGCAACCCACAGCAGGAAATCAATTTAGACCAACAAATAATTTCCAATATAGATCACCAAATCCAAATGCATTCCAACCACAATCAAGACCCCCCAAATTTCAATTTGAAGAATTGTATAACCTAGAAAATTCTGATGACGACTCACACGAATATTACCAGAACTTCGAAGAGCAATATTTTGAAAACCAGAATTATATCCCAGAACAAACTAATACTGATGAATTAGAGGAACAATATACTGACGCTGCAGAATACACGTCAATGACGTCATACATACCCACAGAAACCCCAGGAGATGAAAATTTTTATCAAGAAGCCTCTGTAATGAATTCTACCTAGTAAATGACACAGATTCACGCAAACTTCCGTTTATTAAAATTTCCTTTTTTGACAAAACCCTAAAATTATTAATTGACTCAGGCAGTCATATTTCATTACTAAATCCCCATGTTGCAAAACAGTATTTTTCTGAATTTATTGTCATAAAACCCAATATAATCAAAACATCTTGTGGTCAACAAGAATCCAAATATGAAGCGCGAATTCCGGCTTTTAAGGAATTTCAAACAAATGAAGTTTTAATTTTTACCCTATTTGATTTTCACCCTTTTTTCGATGGTTTAATAAGTTTTAGAGATCTTAAAAATATGGGTTTCAATTGGAATTTGCAACAGAATTATCTTGAAAGACATAACCTTAAAATTCCGGTTTATCAGTGTTCTCCCTCAGATTATAACTGCTTTAATATCACAGTAAACGAAAATGAAGTCCTAAGGATGAGACTCCCAACAAATGCTAAAGAAGATGGTACATACTATATCCCTTACCAATCAATCAACCCACATTGTTTTATACCTGAAGGAATAAGCACTGTAGAGAATGGACATGCTATAGTTGAAATTTACAATGTTAACATTGAAGATACCTATTTTAACCTTCCAAGACCTTTAAAAGTATTCCCAATAAATGACTATGAAATATACCAAGCAGAAATAGAAACCGATTCTACAACCCCAGATCAAAATCTAATTGAGCATCTTTTAAGACTAGGTCATTTAGAAGAAGAAGAAAAATACAAGATCCTAAAGCTATGCAGACAATTTTCTTCAATATTTCAAAATCAGAATGAGCCCTTGTCATCAACAACTCAGACAACTCATAAAATAGTAACTACAGATGAAGAGCCAATTTATACAAGATCTTATAGACTACCAGAAGTCCACAAAAAGGAAGTAAAGGATCAAATTCAAAAAATGTTAGAAGATGGCATCATAAGAAATAGTACCAGCCCTTGGTCAAGTCCTATATGGATAGTTCCAAAAAAGTTAGATGCCAGTGGAATCCCTAAATGGCGCCTAGTAATCGACTTTCGAAAATTAAATTCCAAAACTATTCAGGATAGATTTCCTATACCTAATATCGACGATTTACTTGATAAACTTGGCAGATGCCAATATTTCACCACATTAGACTTGGCAAGTGGATTTCACCAGATTAAGATGCATAAAGAAAGTATCGAGAAAACAGCATTCTCTTCAGATCATGGGCATTATGAATTTTTAAGGATGCCTTGTGGCCTCAAAAATGCACCATCTACTTTTCAGAGAATGATTAACGAAGTTCTCAAAGATTTTATCAATAAAACTTGCCTAGTTTACATGGATGATGTCATAGTTTTTTCAACAACATTGGATGAACACATACTTAATTTAAAGGAGATATTTAAAAAACTTCAAGAGTACAACTTAAAAGTTCAGCCTGATAAATGTGAATTTCTAAAACACGAAACGGAATTCTTAGGCCATATTGTAACCACAGAGGGCATTAAACCTAACCCAAAGAAAATAGACGCTATACTGAAAATGCCATTACCCAAAACACATAAAGAAATCAAAAGCTTTTTGGGAATGGTTGGCTTTTACAGAAAATTTATTAATAATCTTGCAAAAATTACAAAACCGATGACATTATGTTTGAGAAAAGGTAAAAAAGTTGAACATACGGAAGACTTCAAAAATGCATTTGAAACCTGTAAACTGATTCTTTGTAATGAGCCCATTTTGATCCATCCAGATTTTTCAAAAATCTTTACACTCACTACAGACGCAAGTAAATATGCCATTGGAAGCGTTCTAAGTCAGGATGGAAAACCAGTTTGCTATGCAAGTAGAACATTGAATCCAAATGAAATAAATTACTCAGTCACAGAAAAAGAGCTATTAGCGATTGTTTGGTCAATTAAGTACTTTCGACCCTACATATTTGGAAGACACTTCAAAGTAAAGACAGACCATAAACCCTTAAAATGGTTAGAGAGCCTGAAAGAGCCCAATTCTAAATTGGTCAGGTGGAAATTATTGCTATCCGAGTATGACTTTGATACTGATTACATTAAGGGCAAAGATAATAATGTAGCTGACAGTCTATCCAGAAATATTTCACCCATAAACGAAGCAACCAATACAGTAAATCAAAAACAAACAGACAAAGTTGGTTCAATGATGAACGAATCAGGAGATATAGATACAACCATTCGAGAGTTTTTCAAAAGCAATGAGAACTATGTTACCACAATACACTCTGCAGACGAACCTCCACTACTTTCCTACCCCTATTGTGATAAACCGTTAAATCACCATAAACATCAAATGATCGTCAAAATATCTGACGCATCCCCAGTGCCCAGAGTTATAAAAGAAAAAATTTTTGACAATCAAAGGTATTTTATTAATCTCCGTAGAAGAAACATGGAAGAAGATTTAGAAGAGTACATAGCAAACTTAAATAACAAAACCACATATCATCTTCATTTTCCAAATAAAGATGACGAAAAGACTTTTCTTAAACATATTCAAGAAAAAATCGTTAGAGTCCCTTCAAAATTAATGATTTGTTCTTTAAAACTGACTGATGTTACGACACAAAATGATCAACAAGACAAGATGAACTATCACCATGTCTATAAGACTGGACATCGTGGCATAACAACTACTTTAGATTCTCTCAAAAGAAACTATTATTGGCCTACCATGATCAAGGATGTTACGAACTACATAAATAACTGTATCATTTGCCAAAAGTCAAAATACGAGAGAAAACCTAATGAATTTAAATTCCAACCCATCCCAATAGGATTCAAACCTTTTGCTAGAATCCATATCGACATGCTGTCAATAGCAAAAGAAAAATTTGTAACCATAATTGACACATTTTCTAAATTTGCCCAAGTATATCCCATTCCTGGAGTAAATGCAGTTAATGTTCTCGATGGTTTATTGACCTTTATATCACACTACGGTCTGCCAGAAATGATAATTTGCGACAATGGAATTGAGTTCAATAACAATAGCTTTACTGATTTTTGCAAACTACATAAAATTGAGATCCATTATACCACCCCAAAGAATCCAAACTCGAATAGTTACATCGAAAGACTTCATTCCACACTATTAGAGCAGATAAGAATAAAAACTCAAACAAACCCTAAAGAATCTCTTATTAACATTATAAAGTATTCATTGTTACACTACAACAATTCCATTCACTCTTCTACAGATCATACACCATTCGAAATAGTATCCGGTCACTTTAACTCTAAAGACCCATTTGACGTCGAAGAAAAACATATTGTGTCTAAATATGTGCAAGACCACAAAGAAAAAATCAAAGAAAAATATAAAGAAATTACAGAAAAAGTTAAAGAAAAGAAACAACAACAACTAGACAAAATAAATGCTAATCGAAAAGAACCAATTACCTTGTCAGAAAACGATGCAGTTTATCACAAAGAACAACCAAGAGATAAACTAGCTCCTAGATTTACAAAAATAATCCCAGTAGCACAAACAAAAAACAAAGTTAAAACTGATGTCTCAAAATACTCCAAACATAACATAAAGAAACGCAAAAAACACTAATGTTTTCTCTTTTGTTTCAGATGAGACTTTTTCTCATCCTATTATTAACCCTTATAATTATAAGTACTAATGCCTCTATTCAAAAGCTTACTAACCCAATTTTACCTGTTAGTTTAAAATCCACACGCATAATAACAAGCAGACACACTTTTATTACTTATTTAAATATTTCAGAATTCACTAATATAAGAAATCATTTAAAGTCACAATTATCGTTTGCAATATCAAAGAAAAATCTTGGCTCTCATACGATAAACTTAATAAAACAAGCAAATACATTATTATCCTATATTGATACTTCTTTAGAAATTATTTATCCCAAAAGATCAAAACGCGGATTAATAGACCTTGGTGGTAAAGTATCCAAATGGCTTTTTGGAACCTTAGATGCCGAAGATGGCAGAAGAATAGACTTAATTCTTAAGCATCTCGATAAAAGTGATCATCTACTTCAGGAAAAGATTAACGAACAGATTACTTTAGCAAAAGAAATTATGGCAATAACGAATAATAGCATTTCGCAAATAAAATCTAATATGTTAATGATAACCCAAAATATCGATCAATTCTCTGAAGGAATAAACGAAGTAAATACTTTAAACTTGATTATAAATTCTCTTTTAATTTTACAGATTCATTTAAATGAAGTAACTAATGCCATAAGTTTTGCTAATGTCAACAAAATTCATCCTGTATTTTTGCCTTTAAAAAACCTAAATTCTATTATTACAAAAATAAAGGTTTCTTACCCTTCCACTCAATTAGTTAATTTTACAGACCATCATAGCTATTACTCTTTCTTGGGAATTCAATTACTCTTTAAGGACGACCGAATTATTTTTCTGATTCACTTTCCAATTTTAATGCCTCAAAATTTTAAAACATATTTTATTTACCCCATTCCAATTAATAATAAAATAATTCTTCCTTGTAAACCTTACCTTATCCTAAATGAGAGAAGTGTTCTCCATCAATATCAAAATGAACCATGCGAAGAAGTAGAAAACGTCCACTACTGTCTGAATCACCTGCAAACAGAAGACGATTGTGTTGTCAGCATCATAAAGAACAATAAGCCAAACAACTGCACCACTGTCCCAGTTCATTTGGACAAAGCAATAGCCAACCAAGTTACCCCACACAACATCCTCTTCACCACTGGAGCAGACATCGTCCTCACTGAAAGCTGTTCCGTTGAAAAGCATCATGAACTAATCCCTGGCAGTTATATAATCACTATCCCAAGTAATTGTCACTACTTCATTAACCAAGAAGTGTTCTCTGCTGGAAACGATCACATTTCACCTGCTGTAATAATTCAGCTTCCTCAGTTAAACCTTTCACTGCTGCCAGAACGCTCTACTCACATTAAACTTACCAGTTTGGACTTAGAAGAAATCAAACATTTGACCAAAAAGTTAAATACACAACATGAAGTAAATATTTTAGAAGATCCAACACTATTACAGGAAAAATCAATGCCTACATGGATTCATGTCCTCATATACCTTATGGTCGCAATGATTGTTTTCTTGGCGGTAACATGCTACTACAGAACCTGTTACCCTTATCCATACCAACGTAAAAGTAAAAGGAAAACCAAGACAGAAGATTTGGAAATGAAAGAGCAGCCTTAGACAACGTTTTCAACCCTAAGGCTTTATCTCAGACGGGAGGAGTTATGTATCACAACCAAACTACCAGGATACGCCACTGGAGAATACCCTAACCAACAGATAAGACTCGAGAAGATGCTGCGTCGCCTTTTTACCGTATTTTATCTTTTCATGCTGGACTTTATCTTTTTATGATAATTATCGAATTTTACCTTACATTATATTATACCAGGTGTTATCTTTTCCTACTGAGTTATATCTACTATGATAATTTCTGATATTTGTTAATTCATGTAATTCCCGTATTTTATCTATTTATGCCAGGATTTATCTTCACTTTTAGGATCATTTTAGTATATAAAGAAAAGTACCATATTGTAAGTGCCTTAGTTTGTTACCAGCTTCTCTTGAATAAAAAACACACATAATTCAAGTCTACGAGTAATTTATTAAGTCCAACAATTACAGTATTTTAACCGCAAAATACATAACTATATAACGAGCAGGCGCGGCCCGTGAAATTTCAAAGTTGCATATCTCTGTTGCTACTTATGGGACCCATACCAAACTCAGGTTTTTTAATAGTGAGCCTACTAGGAATGTTTTGGTAAAGAAAAAAAATATTTTGCAATTTGCGAAAAAAAGTTGATTTTTTGAATTGACCCACCTGGGTAAAAAATTAACACGCTTAGATATTTTATTTATTATTTTTTCTAAACAAATTTTACATCGTTTTGTCGACAATTCTTAAATTTTAAGAGAAAAAAATGTGTTAGTAGAAAGTTATAGTCATTTGAATTTTTTGCAACCGAAAATTTAAATTATTTTTCGGTTGAAAAAATTCAAATGACTATAACTTTCTACTAACACATTTTTTTCTCTTAAAATTTAAGAATTGTCGACAAAATGATGTGAAATTTGTTTAGAAAAAATAGTAAATAAAATATCTAAGCGTGTTAATTTTTTACCCTGGTGGGTCAATTCAAAAAATCAACTTTTTCTCGCAAATTGCAAAATATTTTTTTTCTTTACCAAGACATTCCTAGTAGGCTTACTATTAAAAAACCTGAATTTGGTATGGGTCCCATAAGTAGCAACAGAGATATGCAACTTTGAAATTTCACGGGCCGCGCCTGCAGTAACGAGCAGAAAAGGGCATACTAAATCGCTGTATAAACCTTAAAAAGAATGAACATATTATGTTAAATCACATATTACACCATCTAATCTTATGGCGAATATATGAGTAAGTAAGTAATTAGTTGAAATTATTTTTGTGTGTGATTAATATAATCGTTTTATACTAAAAAAGATTCATGGTTGTTCATAATTGAAAACAATAATATTTGCAGTTTCACTTTCTGGATTTTTAATGCTTCAGAAATGATTTAAATTTGAAAAACTTCAAATCTGATGCGATTTTATTTTAAACTAGCTTGCGCCCGCGACTTCGTCCGCGGTATAACAATTTTACCCCATTTCAAACTTTGAACCTCCATTTGACCCCCTTAGAGGTTGATTCATTAAAAACTCGTGTTTAATCATTTATCTTTTGGAGTACTTCTATGAAGTTTTAAGTTAATAGGCCAACTAATATTTTTTCTCCATACAAACTTTCAACTTTTAGGAGCTGAATTTTGAAAAATCCCTTCTTAGTGAGTTTCTACATTATAAAATAAAACTACTGATCAAATTTCATATTTATAGCTTCAGCGGTTTCGGCTAGGCGATGATGAATCAGCCAGTCAGTCAGAACATGTTAATTTATTTACATATATTTCACAATTACATAATATGTGAAAATGTGAATGTTAGATTAAAGAATAATGCAATTCTATAAAATTTACATTTTCATTTTATCCTAAGAGTTACGGCGATGAGTCAGTATGTTTTTGCATTAGAAGATATCTATTAAATGCATGTATATTGTTATCAAAGTCATTAAATTAACGTCTAGAAAATTCTTCTGTTCAAGAGCGATATAAGCGTTATATTGATGCTTACTTGTACGAGTATTTAAATCAATTTTATTTTAAGACAAAGGCAGAAGAACTTTTCGCAATACAAAATAATATATTATTATTACTAAAATGTTAATAGTAAAAATAAACAATTATCTTGTAGACCAGCTCAAGTGGTACAAGCCAGCATCTCCATAGCAGTGTTTTTTACATTCATGCTACAATTCTACGTCCCTCTAGAAATTACATGGAATAGAATTAAACACAGGATTCCAGAGAACCGACATAATATATGTCAAATTTTACTCCGTACTGGATTAGTAATATTTGTAACTGGTAAGTTCCCAAATCATATTATGCCTCGGTGCAAGTTGTTTAATAGGAAAATATAGAAGAGAATTGAAGAGTTTATAACAGAGGAAAGGCGAAATACTCGTAGTTGCAATATCGAGAGCTATATTACGCGCCTTTAAAAAATATGTTAAACACTGTGAGTTATTTGTAAAAGTAGAAAAAATAGTGTGAGGTTAATTCTATGATTTATTTGTATTATTTATTCACCTTATCATGAAAATCATATTTTCCCAATAGCAGAGTTTACTTTAGGAATATTCAGCACGAAACCGAAATTTTATAACCGTGTAATTTCCTCTTCTTTTATTCGACCCTGAGATTGGTTGGACTCAACTCTTCACCCTTGGCGATTCTGTGCTAAATCTTTTGTTTCCCTATTTACTGTGACGCTGGAAACAGTAAGTTGATTTTGTGGTTTAGGCCTGTCTATCTGTATTATGACTACATTGTTTTTAGAAAAAGAAATTAAAAATCTAATTAGAAAAGTAAGAACCAACCCATAAGTATCGCTTCCCTTGTTTCTGTGTTTCTTCTCAAGCCAGACTTATCATCCGCAAATCATTATTTTACTTTGACTTTTGTATTTCTGTAAATGGTCCGATTCTTTAGTCGGTAGTTTTCATAAACGCTTTTCCGGAAATCCCTTGGAACTTTTCCTACTTCATAAATACGGCATACTAACATGTACTACTTGTCTATTACATTGTCTCCTGCATGGGCTCTGCTGGTATTTCAATCTATTCGTGGCGCTTTGTTGTTCTTCAGTTCCTCCAATAAAATTCATCTATTAGAATCCCTTCCCCTCTCTCTTCCTCAACTATGTCCTCACTTTTCCCGATAGGCCTTCTTCTTCTAGATATTTTTTCCTTCTTAGAACTTTTTGGTTTGCTTCAATAAATTCTCTATCTAGTTCATCTTTTAGGGCATTGTTACGTTTAGCTGTGTTTTCCAAAAATGTGCAATTTCCAGGAAAGAGATAATGGGTTTTAGAATGTGTAACAATAGCAGTCTTTTTCATTTTATTCTCCAACCGTCTCGGGTTACGTAATTGAGTAGAATCACTTTACTAAACGACGAATTTGAATAACATGGTTACTTGTTTTTTTTCAGGGATTGCAGCTGCTGGCGGCGAACACTTAGGAACCCTTATAGATTTGGTTGGTGCTATTTTTTTCTCAACCCTAGGACTATTTGTACCAGCGTTCATAGAAATCATTGTCGACTGGGACGAAGGATGGGGCAGGTTCCAATGGAAATTAATAAAAGATATAATTATCATGGTTTTAGCAATATTTGGGCTTGTGTCTGGTAGTTATTATGCTATACTTGAAATGAGATAGCTATTATATAATAGTCCGAAAACACTGTTACCATAAATGTTATACATTTATGTTTTTGGTTTAGATACGATCCAACTACAATATAGTATATTTTTACGTAAATTTTGACCTATTGGTTAACGATAAGCAATGGCTGAAACTCATTTGTCAGCCAAATTGGTAATAATTGAAATTTATCCCATTATTTAACTATTAACCGTAATGAAAATGAAACCAAGAATGAAAAAATTTACGTTATGTAAGATACGTACACAAACGGCAAATCTAAAGATAAGAGTTAAATTATGGACAGTAATAAGGTATAAAATAGATTTTAATAAATTATTATATAATACAGTGGAGACTACGGAGTTACACATCGCAATTACCGAGAGCAACGAGTGTCAACATTTTTCTGGCTTTACTTTTAAAACAGGGGCAATGCAACAGAAGATGTAAAAAATATATAAAAGTCGTTTTATTTTTATAACTTTTTATCCCCAAAGTACCTACATATAAAAGCATAATACTATAGCCATATAAGTACACAAACATAAATTAAAATTTAAAAAAATCTTGTTTATGTTTTTAGAACGTAGTCGAAGGGGGTAGAGAAGCAGCTTGATTATTTGCAACTCGCTGTAAGGTGTTGTAGAGGAAGGTTTTATTAGTGTTGAGGTGAAATTTCTAGGAAATTAAATACTTATCAAGTTTTTCGACTCAACCAAATAATATTTGTTTGCCTTTTTAAGAATATTTTTTTTATTAGGTGTTACTTGTTAACTTGCTTTGTTCTTAATTTATGTTTTACGCTAGTAGGGTTATATTCAAGGAATAAATTATAAATTGAATAAACATTTTATGCTTAAATAAATAAAACCTAAGCAAAGTGAAAAAGTATCCTATTATATTATCCTAATTATCAAAGCGAGGAATCAACTCCGAAAAAATTAAATTTATAACGGTTGCACAATCACTTTAAATATTTAAATAAATAAAGTCACAAGAACAGCGTGAGTTAATTTTTGATTAAACTATTTTATGCAACTTACCACTAAATGTCAAATAAAAGCTTTCAGAACCACTCTGTAGTAGCCATATTATTTTTTATAAAGCAAATATTTTAAAAATCAGCTTTTTACTAATAGATAAGACAAAATTGTATTGATTTAAGAAGTGACAATGTTATTGTCTTCCTAATTGCAAAGATAATTAGTATTGATCTGCAAGAAAAATAAAAATGATGCAATAATTTAGAAAAATAATAATTTGAAAGGAAGTTAAAGTTGATTTTAGTAAAAAAAATTCTCTTGGACCATTTTTTGATGGATTTGTATTTATAAAGTAATTTCCTACAGTTTCAAAAAATAGGGTTAACAGGCTTGTAATACAAATTGTTTGTTTCTTTTTCAAAATTAATTCTTTCACTACATTAATTGCAGAATTCTTTTTTGCAGGCAGGATTATCATGCCAAAATTGTTTTTTAAAGCTTTTGGAGAATTTACATCCAAGGCCTTTTTAAGGCAAAAAGCGTTTTTGCTAACATAAACTTTTAGCCATTTGTTACTTCTAAATAATGACTATATTCTATGTTTTTAATAATTTTTGTGTTTTTGTCTTATGTAAAGATCTGTTTTACATTTAAAAATAAAAAATATAGAAAATGATAACAGGAAAAATTTATACTGTGATATTTTATTTAATTTAGTATTAAGTTAACAAATAACTAAGAAGATTTTAGTATATGTAACATAATAAATTGTAGAATATACAGGGTGTTACATAGAGATCTTAAGAAATTTTAAGGGCAGATTCTACATCTAAAAATATGAAATAAGTTTATATAAACATGGATCCTTAAACGCTTGTTTTTCGAGATACAGGGTGTTTAATATTGTTGTTTTATTTTAAGCCCAATTAATTCAGCGTGAAAAGTGTCTCTTGAGCTTTTTTGTTCTGATGCACCGTTTTCGAGATAAAAATTAATTTATTTTTTACAATAAAATCAAATAATGAAAATGAATTTTGTTTAAAAATATTTTTTGTGCAGAAAACGGTGCTTTTTGATTTAAGTTTATGTTAGATGCTGGAAATGGCTTCTTCGTGCTTTAATACATGTTCTAAATCGCCTTCGCATATTTCTCCTAACTCTTCGGAATACTTGAGGTGTGAAAATATTCAACATCTTTTATCCCGAAAAAGAAGCGTTTGAATTAGTATGTTTATATTTATAAACTTATTTTCATATTTTTAGATGTATGTAGAATTGAAGAACATCTTTTTGTAACACCCTGTATAGTGTTATACTAAACTAACTGGACAATGATCCGTCTAATTTGTTAGATAGACAATAAAAAGATAAGCTTTACTAATTTTATAAAATAAAAAAGTTAAAAGTTATTTTTTATTACGTTGGCACTACAAGCGAGTGTACTGGCCCCGGGTCCTACAGTTTAACGTGGGCTCCGAACCACGGTCCTTAGTAACCCGACTGCTAGATCATGCACCCCGAAGGGCTGTCAACCCTTGGTTTCGCGCTAATCTGTCTGTCTTTTGCTACCTACCGACTGGGGAGTGTGAAAGAACGCCTTCATCCTACGAGATATCCGATCTCTTTTAAAATACTAATTACTAAAATAAAAGTATTACAATATTAATAAGATCAGTGCTCGACAAGTTTTGCTATTTTATTTCTTAATTAAAGAATCATTTTTTGGCTAAAATACAATTCTTTACCAAATTCGTAAGTCTGTTACGGGGTTTATTTTAATGGATAGAATCTAATACCAAGTTTTTTAAATTTAATATTCTGTTAACATTAGTAATAGTAATATTCTTAACACAGCATTCTAGTAAATTGCTAAATGTTTTTAAAAACACTCTTTTATTTGATTTTGTGTCTTTTAATATTAACCAAGTCCCTCTTTAATTTGGATCGAGTACTTTCGATCGACATTTTTCTCCTAGCGTTACACAAAAAATCTAAAATATTGACGGACAATGCTGGAACGAATCACTCAGTATACTCGTAAAACATATACATGCCTATTAAAACACAAAAATAACAAAAAAATTAAGAACTTATAACAAGGTCTTACGTCGATTGTTTTTATAATAGGTAGAAAAAACACTCAAGCAATAGCAAAAATAATTACAAAGACGAGGATAAAACAATATTAACAGAGTTATGCTACAGAATATGTATTAACTAATTACCCATTTATTCTTAGTAGTCTCTGGAATAAAGATAATTAATCGTGTGTTCGTAAATTCATTATACTTAGGTGTATCCAAAATAGAGTTTGTCGACTTTTCAATAGCCCTGTTCTTACAAGCAACTGTCTTCAAATCTGACTGGCACAAAGACCTGCTGTGGTAATCTGTCTCATTTCTATACATATTTTCACGGCTTTTACTCAGAAAAACTAGCTTCTACTGTTCCTATATTGACAATTCCTAAAAGAGCAACTACTAACATCTGGATCCTCACCTTTCCTTGTGAACAAATAAAAAACCACCGTAATAATTCATGTATATCACACAAACTATGTAGTTAATTTACGAGTATGCGGTATTTAATTCATATATCGAGACATTAATAGTGCTGCCATATTACAAGTGACCAATTAGTTTTCTTCTTGATAAAATTGTTGTTGCAATTGGACTCTAGAATAAGTTTGCATTAGTGTAGCAACACAATTTAAAAAAAATCCTGAAAAATAGATATGAATATAGATTCCCACATGTTGCAAAGTTTATAAATTATAACGTAAAATGTTTGTAAGAAACAGCAATAACTTTAAAAGTTATATAAATACCAATTACCACCATTTGATATTCCTTTGGACCAAGTATTTTTTAGAAAGATAAATAGTGACTGGAAGTAAGGCTAACTGTTTATTTTAAACTATAACTGTCCGTTCCTTAAAATCATTAATTTAATAATTTTTTCCACGAACGTGCGACAAGTAATTACTTTCCGCACTTATATGCGTGCTGAAAGTTGCATTTTTTCGCACTAGTGATGAAAGTTTTTACAGCACTGACGCGGGAAACAATACATCAACAATCACATACCTATGTCACCACTTAATTAGACTTCTTGTGCTAATTAACGTCACTGGACTCGGGCCGAAGAGGTCCATTTTAACATATTTAGCAAAATATTGGTGAGAAATACCCAAAAAATATCCATCCAAAAATTATGAATTCATCGAATAATATTAATTACAGGTCATTTCTACTTGTATCATTGCTATGTAATTAAATTTGTGTTATTTACCTATTTGTTGATTATCAGTATAGACGTCAAAGTGAAAATACATAGGTTATTCGACTTTTATCCAACTTTTAAGTAGAAAATGGTATATCGAGAAAGAAATTGAAGAGAATATGATTGATGGAGTAATGGAACATACAAACGACATAAATAATTCTGGAATGGCAAGAAATCTTACAATCTATACAAGTTAAAAACCAAGTAGCTTCGGCCATAAATTTAACAAATGCAACTAACTGTTCTTTCACCATTAATATTGTAAATGAAAAATGAAAATATTATAAGTTCGAATTTTGATTTGAATTTTCACTTTGACGTCTATATTGAAATAAAAATTTTTAAAAAATACCAAAATTAGATAATTTTTCTCACGCTCGTAGAAAAAATATTGTACCCCATACGTGCGGAAAATGTATTTTCCGCACTCGACTGCGGACCGAACTCCGTTCGGTCAACTGCAGTCGCGTGTGGAAAAGTATCACTTTCCGCACTCGTTCTTACTTGATTAAATGTTTTGAGGAACCGAGAGATTGGCAGTATCCGTATTATTTACATTTTTGGGATTGTGCGTGAAGCTGTTGTATTAATAATTTTATTTTTAGCAAATAAATGATTTTAAAAGTTAAATATATGCATTTTATTTTATTGTATTAAATCTCATAGGATAAGGAACCATCTCCTAAATTAAGTCGTTTTAACGAAAACATAAACTTAGAGCAAACTAAGTTATTTTTTAGAAAAATAAGCTATTTATAACTGTCTCTGTCTGTCTGCTATTGTGCTTAAATTTATCTTCTTTGGCTAAATTTGCAGGCAAGCTTTACCTTAAACGACCCATTTGTCAATTAAATTAAAGGCTACTGTTTCCTTTGTTCGAAGCAAGATATATTTGGTGCTATGAAGCTAAAAAATCAAAAAATGATATAATTATGTCACTAAAATAATTAACACTGTAACAGTATAAGCATCTATTTTCATGCACAACAAAAATGTAACAAATATTCTTGACGCCTTTAAACATCTATCTCAGAGCAGAACATTTTTTGAAAAAGAGTTTTTTGATTTGGATAAATTTAATATTTTGCATACTAATTGAAAAGCCAAAAAGGCAATCAATTGCTTTATTCCCATTTTATAGGAATATAAATGAGTCTTTCTTTAAAGCTCGGAAGAATTCTCAAAAACAACGAAACTTTAGTAATTAAAAAAAGCACTATTTCAAATTTTATAAAATAAATTTAACCATACTGCATAATTAGAAAACCATTTTAATATCCACAGATGAACAAACATGCAAAGATTTCTCCTACAGGTAGCATTAAACCTGTACCAACAATAAGTAAATTTGAGCTTGATTATACATAAAACTAATATTAAGCTTTATATTAGTTCTATTTAGTAAAAACTCTGTAATTCTTTCATAGAAAAAAAAGGATTAAAAGCTGGTCCATCTGCTTTTTCACTTTATGCTACTAATTCTCTCTCCTCCCTGCTTCATTCCAGTGCCATTTAAAAGGTAAGTAATGATATTTTTTACCCTCAAAAAATAAGAATTTTTGTTTGGCAAAAATGAATAAGTTTTACACGGTGACTGATAGAGGTTTCAGTAACAAAAATTGAATTTTTGCACTATTAAATTTAAGCAATGCCTAGTCCCGAAAAGAAAATTGGCAGCTCTACCGACTTTTGTACAAAAAACTTATTAGTTCATATACCAGTGGCGGCTGGTGAAATTTCAATGTATATCTCTGTTCCTACTTACAGGACCCGTACCAAATTTAGAGGTTTTAATAGTGAACCCACTGGGAAAGTTTTGGTAAAGAAAAAAAATATTTTGTAATTTGCGAAAAAAAGTTAAATTTTTGCTGGGCCTCACCTGGGAAAAAAATGAAGACGTCTAGGTATTTTATTTATTATTTTTGCTAAACAAATTTTACATCATTTTGTCGACAGGTTTTAAATTTTGAGAGAAAACAATGTGTTAGTAGAAAGTTATAGTCATTTGAATTTTTTTTTAAATTATATTTTAGACTTAAAAAACATCAAATGGCTATAACTTTCTACTAACACGTTTTTTTCTCTCAAAATTTAAAACCTGTCGACAAAATGATGTAAAATTTGTTTAGCAAAAATAATAAATAAAATACCTAGACGTGTTCATTTTTTTCCCAGGTGAGGCCCAGCAAAAATTTAACTTTTTTCGCAAATTACAAAATGATTTTTTTCTTTACCAAAACTTTCCCAGTGGGCTCACTATTAAAACCTCTAAATTTGGTACGGGTCCTGTAAGTAGGAACAGAGATATACAACATTGAAATTTCACCAGCCGCCACTGTCATATACATACATGTTTTTGTAATTTAGAAATCCAAAAATATTAATTTCGGGTATCACATTTAGCGAGAAAGTAATAATTGTAATAAAGCTCCTTATCAATAAGAATAATATAAAATCACACAACTACCACGTACTAAAATGTTTTAGAACGCCTGCGTTTTGTTTTAATTAAAATTGTTGAAGTAGTTGTTGTTACAACAACGCCTAAAATCAATTTATACTCAATCAATTGTACTTGATATTAGGAAGAGCTTATTAAAATAAAACACATTGATCATTAGCGTAATTAGATTTTGGCTTGGGAGAGTCTAGACACTATATCCACTAAAACTTTTGTGAAAGGATTTTGGCTTGTGAGTGCTAAAAAATAGTCATTGAAAAATTAGTGACGAGGGACGGGGTTAAAATTGTGCAGTTTTATAAAAAAAAGTAAAAAAATCTGTTTTGGGGTTTCTCCAGCCCCATATACCTCTTTTTGGGTGGGCCCTTGATGTTGATTCAAATTTTGACTCAAACCCAAAATGAAAAAACAAAAACTTGCTTACCTGGTGTATGTAGTATGTACAATGTACATATATGTGTTAGGTTCAATATGACTGGGACAAATAAAAAATTATTTTCCGCCAGTCCCGCACTATTTTAGCTAACAGCATAGGCGTAGTTAGGCAGTCACGTTCAGGGGTGCTAAAGCCCTAGACCCTATATAGTATATGGCCAAAAATTTTGATTGGGGGTACTAATTAGAGTTTTGAGGTACTAAGCACACCCAAGCCCCCCTTAACTACGCCTAATAGGGTGGAGGGTCGTAAATTTTGGGGGTGCTAATTAAAGTTTTAGGGGTGCCCAGCGCCCCTTAGCCCCCTTACCTACGCCTATGGCTAGCAGCTGGATATTATTTTTGGCAGACCTAATTCTTGGAGCTTAGTTTTTTTAGAGTAAGTTAATGTACCTACTATTCCACCCACCACATTATTACAGTACTGATAACACAGCCCCACAAAAAAAACATAGGTACTCCTATCGAGACAACTATATCCCTATGTAATTTTCGACGCTGAATGTGAATCCGAGGTCAAAAAAAATCGTACACCCCCAAAATCAACCCCTAGCGCTAAAAACACCTCAGCAGGGTAAAAATGACAACTCTCCACGAATAGTCTTAAATCTCAATAAATCGAAGTAAATATAAACATTCAAGTATATAACGCATAAAAACAGAGTTATCACTACTTTCCATTGAAAATCACCCCCATGAGTGGGTGAAAACTACCCCTCATACAACAGGAAACTTAAAAAAATGCAGTGATTGCAAAAAAAGCTTGCGATGCCCAGTTTTTTTGCAATGAGTGAGTAACTGCATTAGTTCCGATGCGATGCTCAAAATCTACCCCCACAGTGGGGAGGAAACCACCCCTAGATTAAAATTGCAAGGAAAATCGGGCAAAAAACTTTGTCATCGTGATTTATATTTTAATCGATGCTAAAATTGGCTAAAGATATGCAGCACTGCAGTTTGGAGGTGAATACTTACACATTGCACCAAAGTCATTCAGTGACATCCCCATGAGAGGGCGAAAATTACTCTTCATATAATTATATAATAAATTCAAAAAATATTTGCAGTACCTTTTAGAAAAGCTCAAAACATCTGCATTTTTTTATTTAAGATGAATCTTTGACAACGTACTTGAAAAGTACCCATATTATGAAGTAGCAAAAGTTTACCCGTAGTCTTAATTCAATTAAATTTATTCTTTCTTTTGGTAATATCTTTTGGATTTGTTTTCGAATGATCTTCTGACCGATTGCCGTTTATGCTTTTCAGACGTATCTCTTTTTAAGGACCAACAGCAACTGAAATTTAAATTTAGGGGTGGTTTCCGCCACTTTTTGGGGTAGTTTTTGAGCATCACATCGAGACTACTTCAGTTACATACTGTTTCTAAAATAACTGAGCATCGTAAGCTTTTTTTGCAATCACTGCAGTTATTTTAAATTTCCTGTTGTGTGAGGGGTAGTTTTCACTCACTCATGGGGGTGATTTTCAATGGCAAGTGGTGTTAACTCTTTATATTTAATTCGATTTATTGAGATTTAAGACTATTCGTGGGGCGTTAGGTCATTTTTACCCTGTTTAGGGAGTGTTTTTTAGCGCTAGGGGTTGATTTTAGGGTGTACGATTTTTTTGACCTTGGATTCGGATTCAGCGTCGAAAACTACATAGGGATACAGTTGTCTCGATAGCAGTTCGAAAAAAAAAAAATTGTAGGGCTGTGTAATTATATGGGACGTAATTTTCACCCTCTCATGGGGATGTCACTGAATGACTTTGGTGCAATGTGTAAGTATTCACCTCCAAACTGCAGTGCTGCATATCTCATAGCAGTTACTCACTCCTTGCAAAAAAACTGGGCATCGTAAGCTTTTTTGCAATCACTGCATTTTTTTAAGTTTCCTGTTGTATGAGGGGTAGTTTTCACCCACTCATGGGGGTGATTTTCAATATAAAGTAGTGTTAACTCTGTATTTATGCGTTATATACCTGAATGTTTATATTTACTTCGATTTATTGAGATTTAAGACTATTCGTGGAGCGTTAAGTCATTTTTACCCTGCGGAGGTGTTTTTTAGCGCTAGGGGTTGATTTTGGGGGTGTACGATTTTTTTTGACCTCGGATTCGGATTCAGCGTTGAAAATTACATAAGGATATAGTTGTCTCAATAGGAGTACCAAATTGTTATTTTTTTTTTGTGGGGCTGTGTAATCTGATTTGTAGGTCCTGCTCTAAACGGATATGGGATCTGGACAATAGGTAAAGAGGAAAAACGGCAAACAGAAACGTTTGAAATGAGATGCAACAAAACAATAAAAAAGGTAAGTTTGGTATAACAAATAAGGAGATAACGTATTAAAATAAAAAGCCTGTAGAGAGCTCCACAAAAAAAAAGACAGGATGAGAGAACGACATATAAAGACGCAGTGAACTTTAGCAAAATAGTTTGAAACATATTTTAAGCATGTATGCCAAGTATGTTTAATAGTTAACAGAAAACAAACTTTGCAGAACATGCTTTTGGGTTATAATTTTTCCATCTAATATTTGCCTAAAACTAAGTCGAACACAAAAATTTACAATTGAATGAATCACTACAGGAGTACCAAGTATCAATATTTTAAAACCTGATATCTACAATAGGCACTTATTTTAACGCAAAATACTATATAGAGGACCAAAATACCATAAGATGATGCAATGTTCGTTCGTTTTTTCATTTTAAAGTGGTAGAAAATCACTGTTATTTCGTTTTTTAATCTCGGCATAAATACTATATATGTCTCAAAGAATGTAGGATTGATATAAGAACTTAAGTCACAGATAGAAACATTTTTAAAATATCATTAAGAGTCGTGATTGTAATTTAGGATAAATTCTAAATTTAATTTTTTACATTTTACAAGGTGAGAATTATTGTAAAGCGTTAAAATGCGATATCTCAAAAACGGTTTGAAATATTTTAGGAAAGGTAATTTTAGGAGTTAATATGGAGGCAGGAAGACGTATTATAAAATATGTTTGATATTACTCCTTTCCCTCCATCACATTTGGAAGGGCGAGTGACACGTTTAAAATGCCAAATGAAGAGGTATATTTCTTCCCGTCAGAATCCACATGTGTACGCAGAAAATTGTTGCATTTACTCTAGTGATTGCATAATTACAAATTTCTGAATAAATGAAGAAGAGCAAAAACTATCATAACATACCCTAAACATAACGACGGTATTTCTTTAAAAGGCGTTCGAAGTGGCCTTCATCTACTTCCAAACATTAAAAAAAATTGATAGGAATTGCGCCCAAGATTTAATATTTCAGGAGTAACTAATGTAGCATTTGTCGAATCCGGACTTTCATGTTTTCTAGGGTGGTTGGTGTTATATAAATCACCCCAAGAAAAAATCTAAGAGGATCAGATCAGGAGATCTTGCAAGCCAGTTTACAGCGCCACCACGATCAATCAATCTTTCTCTAAACATGCTAATTAGGAAGTCTTGGACGTGTCGCGAAAAGTGTGGTGCGACACAATCTTGCTAAAACTACACTTCCTCTAACTGATTTTTATCGGTATTGAGAAGCTGCTACAAGTTAAAAGATATCGATGTGTATTTCCCCATTTGGAAGGCCTTTAAAAAATGTGACCCAATGACCCTCTTCCCGGCTATAGAACATCAGGTATTCACTGACCAAGGATGCTGATTTAACACTACCTTAATCCATTGTGGATTGTTAGGTGCACAATAGTGCATATTGTACGAGTTTACTTTAAAATAAAATATCAAGAAGTTGGCTTCGAAATGCATTACCAAATACTAAGGTAACTAATCCAAGTGGAATAAAATAAATAATTAATTGACCACAATTAGTATATGTTGCCTCATCAGAAAAAAACAATTCTTAAAAAAGCATTGTTTACTTGAAATTTATGACAACCTGTTTTACCCGATTTCGAAAACCTTGACGGTAAAATTCCTGATGAAGGGTGACGTGACAAGGGTGAAAATTGTATAAATGTAAAATAGTCAGTACCGATTCTTGACATATTCCGGAATCATTAGCAAGCTCATTGAAACCAAGGTGTGGAGTTAAAATAACTGCACCCAAAATCCCAATTATTGGTTTTTATTCATCTTTGAACTCTTCCTTTGGAATGAATTTTGCTATGCATTTACTGGGTCTGTAACTTGGGTCTTTATTTTACAAGTATCTTTAAAGCATAAGCAATCTATATCTCCAACAAAGATTGACTTCATCACTTCGCCGTTACACATTGCAGACACGTAACATGGCTGTAAGTCTTTCTTAAAAATAAATGTAGATCGTTGTGGCCATTAGGTACTTAAAATCAGTAATGCACACAAATGTACATCAACGGCACATGGTACTTAGGCATGGGCCTTCGTCGGCTGTCAAAAGATTTAAAAAAATAGTTTTGGTAAAAGATGTAAATTGATTAAACTTAAAGTCTCTCTAAAGCTTAATCAGTCTACTCCTTTAACCAAGACTGACTTCATGAGTGGGCCGCTACGCATTGGAGAAACGTAGCAGGGCTGTAGTTATTACTTAAAATAGATGGATAGCGTGTTGGTTATTGGGTACTTAAAATGCGCAATGCACACAATTATAAATCAACGGCACCTGGTACTTAGGGGTGGCCAGTTTTTGTAAAACATGTAGATTGCTCAAACTTTAAAGAACATTTTAAAATAAAAAGTTTCAGACCCAGTTAGTAACACTTTCTGTTGAGTGGCTCTACATCAAATCTCTCTACTCTTTACGGCCAAACAATCAGGAGAACGTGGCTTCTTTTTACACTGACGTTTTTGTTGAGACTTCACTCCTCTTTGTACGGCAGTAGTTAGGTTTTGAAGGCGTAGTGTAGTTTACTGACGTAGATTTTACATATTTATTTTACTTTTTCTTATCTGAGACAGCCCACGTAGGCATCAAGCCTAAGTACTAACGTATCATGGGCGTCTGAAGGGGAAATCTATTCTATTGACACGGGATTTAAAGGATTGAAGGTTAAGAGGGAGAGGGACATCATCTGCAAGCAATTTGTTCCATAATCTGGAGATCCTAGGTAAGAATGAGCGGGAGAAGTGATATGTTCTAGGATTTTGTAGCTGAACAGTAATAGTATGCATACCTAATACCCCTCTTGTTGTTCATCAAGGAGGGAATTATAGCAGCTTATTCTGCAGAGCAAAATCCGCGGAAGTATCTGTAGAAAAGGGATTAATCCCCAAGAACGCGACGATGAGCGAGAGAAGGGAGTTTTCTTGTGGGGACTGGGATGAGTCAAATGACTTTCTTTTTGGATAGAATCAAGAATGTTAAGTGATGCCGCTCCCTATATGTGGGAACAGTATTCTAGGTTAGGTCTTATTAGGGAAACATAAATAGTGTGTAAGTTGGAAGGGGAGAAGTCTTTTCTGGCTCGAAAGAGAAACCCAAGCTTTTCAGCTGCCGATGTGGCCACTGAAGCAGTATGCTTGTGCCAGCTGATATCGTGTTCGAAAGCGAAGCCAACAAGATCGAACATTTCATTGTTCTGTAGGGCTAGGCCATTCATGCGGGTGGAGTAAGTGTTGCCAGATTTTTTACGTGACAGGGAGCAAGACTGGGCGTTGAATTGAACAAGGTTCCTGACAGGCCAGTCTAAATTTAATTGAATGCTCGTATATTGGGGCAGGGAGACTTGGCTGGAAAAATAAATGTTAGAGTGAAGACTATCGTCAGCATAACTCTGGATGGGATTGGTAGTTCAAGAGAGCAGGTCATTAATGTGAAAAAGAAAAAGGGTTGGCGCCAGGACTAAACCTTGGGGTATTGATAGGATGGAACTTAGATGAGTAACCGTCCACCACGACAGATATGCGCCAATTAGAGAGGAAGCTACCGATCCAGGTGCATAGTTTGGGAGGAAAACCGTAAGAAGGTAGTTTGTTGAGGAGTGCGACATCCCATACTTGGTCGAAGGTCTTGAAGATATCAAGAGAAACAATCTGAAATTCGCCATGAAATTCGAGATACTTTTTCCAGTTATGTGTGACAAAACTAAAGCAAACATCTTTGGTGACGAAATCGGTACTGTCTGTCATGGACGATTTTGTGTTTTCCTAGATTTTTTGCAAGTTAATCGCTTTCTCCATAACTTTGCTCACAACAGAGTTATGAGAAACAGGTCTATAATTAGACGAAAGGGACTTGGAGCCTTTCTTCGGGACAGGCTGCACATGAGCAGTCTTCCAGCTATCTGGCAAGATCCCCTCGTCATAGGAGATCTGGAAAAGACGAGGTAAGGTGGGTGCAAGTTCTGAAGCGCATTTTTTAGAGCAACTGCGGTCATGCCACCCAGACCGGAGGACTGTTTAGTGTCAAGGGATAGAACTGAATTTTTTTAACTTGTTTGGTCTTAAGTATTATGTCGGACATTTTGTGGGATACAGACGTAGCGGTTGGAAGAACTTTAATTATGGGTGTAATTTGTATTAATAATTTTACATATTGAGATCGAGTAAAAAAATTTACAATGAACACTGATGAAGTCAAATACTAATCAAGTTACAATAAATAAGATTATTATAATTTTTTAAATTCTGGAGCACTTGTGGCGTTGAAAGCAAGAAAGTCGCGGTTTCTAGATTTTTTTCCTTTGTTTGTATGCTAAATTTACCTCTTTGCTGAATTGCAGTAAACTAGTGGCAAGGAAACTATCCTAGAATTTTGATGATAAGTGAGCGAATAAGTGAGATTTGTTACATATTAAAGACTGTTTTTTTTTTTTTTTTTTTTTTTTTTTTTATCTAAGACATCCCACGTAGACTTCAAGCCTAAGTACTAACGTACCGTGGGTGTCTGAAGAGAAGGGAAATGTAGTTTATTGACACGGGATTTGAAGGATTGGAGGTTGGGACGGGAAGGGAAAACATGTGCAGGCAATTTGTTCCATAATTTGGAGACTCTAGGTATGAATGAGCGAGAGAAGTGGTCTGTTCTAGGCTTTTGTAGCTGGACAGTAAAGGGATGCATACGCAACGCGCCTCTGGTTGTTCTGTTAGGGACATTCAGAGGGGGAATAATACCGGCCAGTTCTTCAGAGCAAAATCCGTGGAAGTAGCGGTAGAAAAGGGATAAATCCCCAACAGCGCGGCGATGAGCGAGAGAAGGGAGTTTTCTCGTGAGGGATGGGTCATTGATAAGTCGAATGGCTCTCTTTTGGATAGAATCAAGGATCTTAAGTGTCGAAGGTGATGCCGCTCCCCAGATGTGGGAGCAGTACTCTAGGTTAGGTCTTATTTGGGAAACATAGAGAGTGTATAAGTTGGACGAGGAGAAGTATTTTCTGGCTCGAAAGAGGAAACCAAGCTTTTTAGCTGCCGATGTGGCTACTGAAGTAATGTGTTTGTGCCAGCTGAGATCATGTTCGAAAGCGATGCCAACGAGATCGAATGTTTCATTGTTTTGTAGGGCTTGGCCATTCATGTGGATGGGGTAAGCGTTGCCAGATTTTTTGCGTGAGAGGGAGCATGACTGGGTTTTGGAGGCGTTGAACTGAACAAGGTTCTTGGCACCCCAGTCTAAGATTAATTGAAGATCTTGGGAAAGGGATAGGTACATAGATCTGCGTCCATTATCCAACTCCTGATTCGAAACTTGTCTGGAAAAATGAATATTGGAGTGAAGAGTACTATCGTCAGCATAACTGTGGATGGGATTAGTAGTTGAAGAGAGTAGGTCATTAATGTGAAGAAGAAATAGGGTTGGTGCCAGGACTGAACCTTGGGGGACACCAGCATTGATAGGATGGAAGTTAGATGAGTGACCGTCAACCACAACAGATATGCGCCGATTAGAGAGGAAGCTGCCGATCCAGGTACATAGTTTGGTAGGAAGACCGTAAGAAGGTAGTTTGTTGACGAGTGCGGCATGCCATACTTGGTCAAAAGCCTTGGAAATATCGAGAGCAACAATCTGAGATTCGCCATGAAATTCAAGAGACTTGTTCCAGTTATGTGTGACAAAGCTAAGAAGATCAGCTGTGGATCTTTGATGACGAAATCCGTACTGTCTATCATGGATGAGTTTGTGTTGAATGGCAGATCTGGCTAAAGTCAGAAGAGGCAAGTGAGTGTCAAAACAGACAATCTTTGGATTTGAAAAACCTTTAACGTAAGGGATAAGAATATGAATTTAGAAAGTTTACTTAAGCTCACAAACCTTTATGGCGAAAATATATTTAAGAAATATTTTCGTCTTCAGTGGAAACATATTGGGAGGGGGGGGGGGGTGGTGGGGAGGTAGGGCTGAGAAGCATACCGAGTTGCTTTTAGAAAAGAATGTCTGGTAGTGCGGCTCGAACTTGGCGGTGTCACTGCCAGCGCCCCCGGATTATTTATCAACAATAATCAATTTAAGGTTTGTAACTCGTTTGTACTTTAAAACTTAACCATTTAACATCCTGTATAATAACAAATCTTATAGCATGATTTAATAAATAAACAAAAAAGATAACCAGATATTGCCCACTCTAAATAAGTGTCTACCTTTTTTAGTAATAACTCTGAACATGACAGGTGACGTATCAGAGGAAACGTGTGTTAGATTTTAAATTAATTTTTGTGTCGAGTGTTTCATTTTGATTGTATGGTAAATATTTTTTTAAAATTTTTCAAAAATATTACTTATCTTTTATTATCATATAATATTATATTATATATAATATTATATTAAACTGACCGAAAGCCCAAGAAGTACAATAAAACTATTATATTATACTATTTTGTATTTCAATTTAGCAAAAATGATGCGCTAATTTTAGATATTTTAGCTGGATATCTATATAGATATCTGCATTTAGATACACAAAAGATATCCAGAAGACTAGTTCATATTTTCATGAATATTAGAATTTTGTTCAGTTATAGTGGTAATCGCGTGTATACATGAACTCAGCCCAAACACATTACTTCAATAGTCGCCTAACTTCTGGATGTCTTTTTTGGGTCTATGTATATTTTTCGAATTTTTCTTCCTAAAAATATTTTTTTTTTGAAAAGGGGTTTTGTCCACGATAAAGTAACATACCAAACCCAACCGGATCAGAACCAAAAAAGGTGCGTTTAGGCTTGTCCAGGATTTTTTTTCGTGTTTCTTTTATCTACATTTTTCAAGCTACCAGAGTTCATAATTTAATTTTCTAAATACCTACTGTTTTCGAGAAAATACATTTTCGGAAAATAACAAACCTACTTTTTAAAAATTATTTTTTGAAGACATTTTTAAAAAATGTACGTTCGAAATATGTGTATCGAGAAAATATTTTTGAAAAGTTTCGTTAATTCGTTTTTAAAAAAATTTGCTTTCAAAAAAGATGTTTTTTGAAATAAAAACTATTTAGTTATTTGACTCCTTTAGAAGCCAAAACGATCCGGCGCAAATTTTGATAAAATCGCAGTTAGATGTGTAAGGAATGTGATCAGAAACAATCTAAGAGCATGTACATCAAAATGCCCAAAAAGGCTTGCATTTTTTATATATCACATTAGTATTGATCTATTATTTATATTTTTGTGGTATAATTCATTTCAAAGACCCTTACATAGACGGCAAACGTTTGTATTTGTTTATAATATTTTGTAGAATATGTAGGAATGGTTAATGTTTATGTTAAAATATTTATTTTTATAAAATTTGCTACCGAAATCCTTTTTGTCCAAGGCTTCAGGGGTAAGCACGCGCTCCCTTCACCCCCCCCCCCCCCGAAATTCGCCACTGTGTCACGGCACGTTGAAAAAATATTTGTAGGGTGTTTTTATAGTCGTGCTAGTACATCTAGGTACAATGCAATAGTTATAGTTTTTTGGTTTAGTTTTAGGCGTAATTATTAATTAAAATCATAAAACGAAACCAGGAACGAAACAAACTCGGTGCTGTCGCGCAACGGCTGCTAAAGACAATGTAAATATATCGATGGCGGATGGCGTCCTATTGGTGTCGCGTGACGTCACTGTGATTTTCGCGGTGCGACCCGGAATCTTAAACTTTGAGAACCCTCAACTTTCTTATTTATGAAAATAATTTTATAAAATTTTCGCTGTTGTTTTTATAATTTCTGGGACTATTCGTTTAATGAAAAAGGAAAAAATGGAACATCCTAATAACAAAAATGTTCTAGCACAAAAATCTTTAAGAATAAAGTAACGCCTTTTTGCGATAACAAAGATATTGGTGAAAGCCCCTTTTAGACATAATTGTAAAAATATTTGATGAAAAGAGTGATTTGAGAAAAAAATGGATTTATTACATTTTGTTTGGATTTTAAAGGAATTTGTTGCGGTTTGATTGATTGGTAATTGAATTTACTTATTTATGTTCTTAAGTAGATAGTGCCACTTAATAACATATTTAAATCAGTTAAAATTTTAACTACAGAGACCTTATTACTGACAGATGGATTTATTGCACTTCGAAAGAAACCACAATGTATTTCAAACAATAATGGATTTATTACCTTTTGATTGAATTGTTCGTATTTAGGACTAAATTTTTTAAAACATTATTAGGTTTTGATTGAATCTGATTTCACAATTGGATTTATTTCATATCTTAAATAATAGGTTTACCAAATCAAGGTAAAAAAGTTAAAAATGGACTTATTGCATTTTGGTTGATCGCTCCTCAATTAGACAAGAACTAGCGTTGGTTTTTTTTATAAATAAATTTCCTAAACGTGTATTTTAATTCTTCAAAAATAAATCTTTTAAAAATTTTCAGTGTCCTAACTATTATAATTTTTATAAAAATATGCCCTGTATAATTTAAATTGTAGTTTTTGTTAACTGAACATCAAGGACAAATCTAGATACTAATTAAATAACGAATATGTTGTGGTTGTTTTTAATTGCCCATGAATTTCTTTTCTGAAAACTTAGATAATTACTTTTCATTTTAATACGAAATTTTTTTTTTATTTCAGCGTTTCAATTATTTTATTATTATTCTTACACTTGAAGTATGTTGCAAATATAAATATATTACCTGTATTTGTGCAATATATGGATAAATAGATATACACAGACAGATTATTACTAACGGATTAATCCAAATATTAATAAAGGTGCACTTGATAGATAAAACCATTGCATTAAATAATTGTCTGATTCCGTTCAAGAGCACCGAAAATGGGTCAATTTATAAACACTGTAGAAAACAGAAATTGGCCTTTAGCAGTTATGACTTGTTCAAAATAATAAATAAGAATAAGCTAGTTAGTGCCATCAAAGAATATAAATGGTCTTTAGTTCAATGGGTATAGTTAATGTTAAAACTAATTAAAGTTGCACAAAAAGTGATACTAAGCTTTTTTGAAAAATTATTTTCAGAAAAAAAAGTCGTTAGAAGTAATAAAAAAAACTAATGATTAATTATTACTGAACTGGCCCACTAGAAGTTTTAATCTGTATGTCATTAAAAAAAACTTAATACTAAACCCCTTTTCTTAAAGCCGCTTTTTCGTCAATTCTGTATAACCGTAATTCTGCCGTACGAAAGCAGAACCTAGTAACTCTGAATTGGCCACTTTTCAGGAGAGCGGTTTTGCTAAAGTTCTCTAGCCGTTTGAAGAGATAAAGAAATAACTATAGTTCTCGGGGTCTAGCAGCACAGTTTTTGACGAGGATTTACATGCCCTATATAAAACTAACGAATTCTAAGTACTTTGCCGTGAAAAATGTGTTACTAGGTTTTGCCTAAATGTGTGGACGGTAAGAAAACATAGCATCATTAGTTATAGGAATTCTACAGCTACAGCATAATTCTTATAGATTAGTAAACTTATAGTAACTTTTCGTGTGTTCATAACTCATATAAACATTGTAGTACTCTTCCGGTGTGGTTCCACAATTCTCAAATGTTCAGTTCCTAATGGTACTATGTTAATACGAGTGTGCAGAATCATAATACTACTTGCAGTAACTTTAGTTCCTACTTGTACTGTAGGTACATTTACGTGTGCAAAACATAGTAACTGCAGTTACTATGTTCTCCTAAACGCACATATGTATAAGATCCTACTACTACTACTGGTCGTAACTGTAGTTACTGTCTTTTGCCGAAGCAGATATACAGGAATTTTGAAGTTACTAGAAAACGAAAGAGCTCTATTGGAGCAACCGTAATCTAGAAAAATATAAAAAAAATATGTGCAGATGTAGGTTGACGAGCTGACTTCAAAACACACTACTTTTTTAAAACCTAGTAACTCGAGTTACTAGGTTCTGCTTTCGTACGGCAGAATTTTTCTGTACCTATTCCGTATAATTTCGACATTACTATACGACATCCCACATTTCTATGTGAAAAATATGAATTTTAGTATTTAATTAAAGTATTAAAACTATTAAAACATCTCGCGCAACTGTCTATAATTAAATATTGAAAGTACCAAAAATAATGTTATAGCCGCAATAATAAGATATGATAATTACAAAGTTAAACCAGAGTTAAGCCCTAAAAGAGCAAACAATTTTTCTATGCCAATAACAAAATCTCGGCATTGTATTCATGAAATTGAGTATTTAATTAATATATTATGTATTGTCACGTGTCATCCCGTGCCATGTATGAGTTTTCATAGTAACTAGCCAGTTTAAATGACAACAACGAATTTTTTCTACTCATGTCAATAAAAACCTTTTTTGTATGTTCAATAGTAATTGCGGAAGATAGTCCATTGATTTATACACATTTTCATTGTGCTTCAATCACCATGGTGATTGAACTACAAAGTTCACTTTGTGCGCGAGTATATTTTACAAAGGTGGCGTTGACCGGTGCCGCGTCAAAATCTTTATAATTTCACTGACATTTTTTGACATCTTAAAAAGAAAAATATTACTAATCCCATTATATTAACAGTAACATTCGTAGAAAAAGTATAGTGTAAAACTCGCATGGAATGACCATTTCCTACTCGTATGATTTGCAGCACTCGCCTGCGGCATCGTGCTGCAAACGTCATACTCGTAGGAAATGCATGTCATTCCATGCTCGTTGTACAATATACTATTGAACTAGACTATATTCAGAGTACTCGTATAAATGTGACACTAATAAATGTCTCGTATTTACAAGGTTACTTTTTAACCACCCAATATATTATCAAATTGGCCAATGAGAGTCAATTATCGAGATAAAGAAAAGAGAAATAGGAAAAACAGTAAAACTCCAGTTTTTGTTCTCTTTCTATCTCCTTAGCTTTTAAAAATTCAGGTTAGTCATTTACCTTTAGTTTTTTAGGTTTTGTCTTGATAAATTCACCTAATAGTTTTCTTTTATTATTAACATGTAGGTCATCCAACTTTTTAGTTTTAAGATTAATTATACTAATTCCGTGAGCAAAGCAGCTCTTGGCTCAGATAGCAGGAGCGGATCCATGTTCTTGCTGAGGGGGGTGGGGGCGACTCGAGCCGATCGTACCAAATTTTATAACGGGTTAAAAAACACTTACAATAAATCAGAACAAATTAACGTTTATTCCAAATTTCGGAGTAACAGAAAACATCTACAAAATAAATTTAATTTTTCTTTTATTTTTCCCAAACCTGTTTATAATATTTTCAATATTTAAATATTTATCTCGATGGACATGTAACAGTGCCGGTCAACTTTTACAAATGAAAAGGCTAGTAATTTTATGAAGTAGAGATGATACAAAATACTAGGAACAGTTATTTTGGAACAGTTACGAACGAGGAACAGATTATAACAGTTTTATCATTTCAATAAAATACCTGCTTCGACTGTCCCGAGTAACAAAATGGACGTTCTGCATTAAGAAACCGTTCTCAATTGGCAGCATTGCAAATCGCAACAGTTACTCATCTTTATCTCATCGGCCGGCTGCGGCTAGAGCACATTGTACATAATAAAGTCGATTTTGGTAGCACACCATAACATTAACATGCGTTGCATACGACATCGCGCCTTATTGAATACCGAACGTCAATATAGTCGAAAATGGTTTCACGCTTTGATGCCATTACTATTTTATACATATTTGGTAGGTATTTGGCTTGCACATTCGCACGCGAAATCGTGCCTGTATAAACTACTACTGAAATTAATATAAATAATATTGAATTCTTCACTATGCTGAATTAACATTAATTTGGTTTTGTCGCATTCTGCGGAACTGTTCATTTGCATTTTTAATTTTCGCTGGCCTGTTTCTGTTGATCTGTTATTTTCAGTGCTTAGACGTTTCCTGTCAGGGTGAGCGTTTTGTTTTTTCTATATCGCTTTTTTATATATTCTTAAAATCCATTTTTTGTTATTTATTTTCTGTAAAAGTTTATTTTAAATATATCATTATATGATAGTCGACAAACTTATTTCTTTTATTTTAAAAAAAAATTAATTACCTTAAATTATTATACTTGAATAACAGTACTAAGAATTAATTGACGAAACAAGCCAAATAATATACACATCATATGTACATGACAAGTACCAATATACTCCTTTTTAACATGAAAAATTTTAAATCCGAATTTATTTACGCATCCGTCGTAATTCGATCTAAGTACCATTCCTATTCCGCGTTCTGTTAAGTTTAAATTTCAATACCGTTGCGTATTATTTGCTATTCCGAGAAACTCAACGTTCCAACGTTGGAACTGTTAAATAGTAACAGGTTTTTGAGACTGTTCCGCAAGCGGAACAGGTACGAAACGGAACTGTTATTAAAAAATATCAGTTTGTACCACCTCTATTACGAAGTTGAGCTGTAACACAGCCGTCTTCAACTCTCGAGCCATGAAGCACAAATGGCAACGTCGCAAACAGCGCCGCACGTGGGCTGATTTCATTTCGTTAATTATATGTAATATGTAGTATACTTAATATGGAATATCACATAGACGAAAATAGTGAATATAAAATATATAAAAACAAAACAACGCGTAACATACCTACGTAATGTAATGTTAGTAGTGTATTTCAATTTATTTTGGTGTAGACAAGTATTTTGGTTGGTTTGTAAGTAGGCAGGTGCTGCGCCATCCTTAATTTACGACATGATAAAGGAAATTTGTGAGTATTGCCATTTTTATCATTGTATTTCATTTTTAATAATGTTACTTGCATCAAAATGTTTCAATACACAATTGAAGAACGAGTGACTAAGAAATTGTCTTTGTGGATAACATGCAACCAAATATTTTAATTTTCATCGTCTTTTGGAAAACCAAACGTTATTTATAACCTTCTGTTTTAATAACACTATCATAATTTGTTCTACAGCCAGACACACAACATTTTTGCGGCATGTTAAAAATCAATATAGGTACACCACTTTAGACCAAGAGAAAATAACAATCCGTAGCAGTAAAAGTAAAATTAAAAACTGTGCAGGGAAAAAGAATTAATAGTAGATATTTAACGTTAAGCACTTTAAAAAATCCATATCACTCATACACCGTCTTAGCAAAACTTAATTTCACAACAAAGTCACTGATATTTTTAAATTTAAACTTAAACGTTCAGATTCACTAAAAAGGTTTAAGATTTAGTACTGGTTTAAAATAAGATCTTCTAGTTGATGAGTTAGTTTTTGTCCTGCCATTGTTAATATGTAGTGATTATAAACTTCATCTTGGAACGTGTTGCTACAATGAAATTAGTTCTGTTGTAGTGGAAAATCAGTACTAACTTTGCCCTTTTCTTTATAAATTTGCGAGAAAACGCGTCATATAGTATAAAACCTTGTTGTCCTATTCTTATATTTGTCGGTTTAAAAATTTTGGTTGTCGAATTAGACCGGCCTAGCGATGGAGAATCTGGCCGAAAATGTTTTCTGAAATTGCATTAAAAAAATACTCATCGACAAATGCATCGCCTCGTGACAGCAACCAATGACACTGCTAGAAAGTGATTACGTCACTCGTCTAGAATCATGATATTCGCCTAGTAAATTTGAACATTAAATTGAAAGAAATTTTTATATCACCGGGCGTAAAACGTAACTTTAGAGTTAACTTAGAGATATGATTATGTAGTGATTTAATTCAGGAATAGCACTCTGCAACAGGTATAAGAGTCATAATTGTTATTTTGTGTTATAATGGAGAGAATGGAAATTCAAGAAAAATAATGTTTGGACTTTTAAAAAGCTTAAGGCAACAGATATATGGTGACATTTTTTCTGTCACTAGGACTTAAATATTCTTTTTACATATTATTGCTTTACTAAAATAAATCATAAAATATCTTGAAACTTTTATTAATACGTTAAATATACCTATAGAATATGAAGTTATACTTAAAATACTTATAATGGAATTGTTAAAAATTCTAAAACCGAAAAACTATGTCAAAATGGAATTAAGTTGGTCAACATGGCCGCGTGGTGGAAAATACCACCTTAAGAGCCAATTTTAATCCATAAGGGACTAAATAAGAAATAAACAAAGGTGACATTGGGCATAATTAAAAACAAAAATAACCATTAGAATCGTAAAAAGTCAAATAGCATAAAGGAGAGCAACAAAAATTCAAAAATCGCTTAAGACTAAAGTGTCTTTTCTAGGCGTGAAACGATTCTTCTTGGCCAAAGGGCATAAACTTGAACTTTGATGTTCCACCACCGACATCGTACGTAAATGCGATAATTTGTTTAGAACATAAATTAATACGTTTTAAATATTTATCGAAATAATGACGTGGGTGTATTTACATACACTTATTTATCGTATGAATTACGCATAGCTAATCAAAGGTACTTGTCGATTAGTGGTTGCAAAAAGTAAAAAAATATTTTATAAGTAAATGAGTAAGCAAACAGGTTCATAACGATATAAAAATTAAATTCCCTATTTAGATATTCTCTCGCCTGTTAAAAGATGACAGAAACGGGAAATTTACCCAATGATTTCACAGGATCCACAACCACCTTGGGCTGGACAACATCCAGGTAAGTGAAAAATATATTAGTTTTTAATTTTTGTGAAAATTAATGTGCTTGAAATACTGGTAATAATCTTCATAAGTTAATAATAATAATAATTTGTTATAACACAAAAAAAAGGAGATCCGTAAAGACATTCAAATAATTATACCAATAATTTCGTAGTAAATTTATGTTATTTTTGTATAACCCAAGAATTAATTATTTTGGGCCAAGATTTAAAATTTCGTTATATTATTTGTATACACATATTGTATAAACTAAATCAAGAGTACAATAAAGCCTGAATTAACGAAAACGATTGAAATAAAATACATGAAGTGGTTCATACTTGATATAGAACAATACCTTAAAAATCGCTTTTTTTTAACTTATGTTTTATCCACAAATTATTCACAATTTAGATACAACATACTATCTATATATCTAGAACAAAATAAATAGCGTTATAAATTCTCCTTTTGTGCAAAATTGAAATATAAAATACCATTAAGTAGAAAAATTATACAATGTATCTATTTGAAAATATTTTAAATAAGAAAAAAACTTTGGTTGCGATTTTTAGGACTTACTACATTGGCGCATCCATTTTGTTAATTTAGAACAAAAATGGTTCCATACGATTTAGCTGTGTGAAATTATTTTTTCATTTTTTCAGAAAAAAAAAGTTTGTACCAAATAAATATTGAAAATAACACTCTTCACACTGTAGGGTTCGATATAAATCCCGTGTAAAATGATTCGAATCACTAATCCGGATTCAACTAAAGAATTTGAATCACAGATCCTAAAATTCCAATCATTATAGCATAAAAATAATTTGAAAAGTAATCACTTATCTCAGTTCAACTCACATAAAAGACGCAGACATTTTATTTTTATTAAGTGTCAATATACGAGTAGTATGTTTTCTATTAAATTTGCTACAGGCAAGTTTTAAAATACAGAAACTTCGGGACCACCAGCTGGCTCTAACAACAAAATTTACAGGTAGCTTGTTGGCAAAATATTTTCAACCGTGGAGATTGCAAAATATTTACAAAATGCGTTTTCGGAGATCATGATCTAATGATTTGTTGGACTTCTTTGTTGGTTGTAAGGAAGGAATGATTTAATACTCAAATGATTCAATGTCTGCTGATAACTGAGTTGGCATTATCACAGGATGATTTAGAAAAAATAACCGATCACATTTTTCGAAAGTGTTACATATTGTATTCTTCAGTTTTCCTGGGTTTCTCGGTCAACTGGTTTAGAATTAAAAAACTATTCTGTTTACGTTTCGGCAAAAATTAAAATAAACCGCAACGTAAACAGAATAGTTTTTTAATTCTAAACCAATTGACTAATAAACCCAGGAAATCTCAAGAATATTTGCAAAACACGGTCAGGAAAAAATAATATAATTAAAGTTGCATATTGAATATGTATGTTCGATATTTTGGGAGTTTAAAAAATTATCGACTGCTATTGTTATTTGTCGTTTAAAACAGCCAATAGCCTAATTGGCTTTATATATTTTTGAGGATTCCAATTCGTTTGGGGAATCGAATCCTAATCGAGGATTTTACAAATATTTGTGCCCTCGGCCTTCGGATTTGAATCCAGTTCCTCTTATTGTTTTATGTCGAATTTTGGTCGCGAATCCTTTTAAAACGTATTCGAATTCTGCTTGTGGATCGGTAAAAAGGATTTTAATCTTGGATTCTAATCCTACCCAGCTTCGGAGAAAACGATTGTCGTAAGTCACATGATTGTGAAAACACAACATATTGTTTTATGATACACAAATTAGTCATTATTAGTAAATGCTTAAAATTTGGACTTAGCTTCATGAAGAGTAATTCAGATTTTACATTTAACAGCAAGGGTTAATTTTTAGATATATTATATACATACAGCGTACAAATTACAGGCAAATTTTCTTTATGACTATTAATTTTTACAATTTGATTTAGGACGAACCTAATTAAAGATGAACAGATCAAGATATCCAGCGACAGTAAAGAACACGAAGTATATGATCCATATGACAACAGAGTTCTTACACATCCAAATGGGTAAGCTATTTATTTTCAAAAATATTTGAAGTAATAGCATCTAAAAACGGCCATTGTAGAGGAACCGCTTCCTTGCTTCTATGCAGTATATAAATTTAAGTAGAAGTAACCTTCATGTTTTATTAAAGTATGTCCAGAGTGTCCAATTTTCGACACTTTTGCAGGGTATCTCGGTTATTTTTAAATATAGAGAGCTCCTGTTTTCGCGATACTGTGCTACTTTTTCGTGAAACCTATGATGCTATAAACAGAATTTTCATAGCCCTCTTTGTTTCGGAGGTACAGGGCGATATTGAAAATGTGGCATTTTCAAGCACCCCTCGTATCTCAGTTGCCTTTTAACTTATCGGTAAGGTAAAAACTGACTACTATATAATTTTCCGCGTAGAATCCAGTGGTGAAGTTAATTTTTTTCGAAAAGGAACGAATTTAAAGAAAAAAACACAGTTGCATTTTTTAAAATGGGACACCCTGTATATTTTGTTTCCATTCGATTGATTTTTTCGTAAGCTTTTCAAAAATATATAATTACTGGTATATATCTTTTACAATAACTTCACTTTCACAATTAAATAGGCCGTGATACAATGATTTGAAACAAATGAATAGAGACTTTTAACTAACATAATTGAATCATACTTTGAATAGAAAAATTCACTGTTCCAAACAAATTTAGATAAAACAGAAACAGATATATTTTTAGTAAATTCAAAATGTAAAAGTAAAAAATCGTTGTTTATATTTTATAAATCACAAATGTTGCTCAAAATTGTTACCGTTTTCTCCAACACAACTCTCACATTTTACTTATTCGTCGTATGACATTTAAAAGTATGATCGATCGTCACTGCAAATTTTGAAATTCGAGTGTAGTGGTTTCACGTAGTTCTTCTGTAGTGCGATGTCGAGACTTATAAACTTTATTTTGTAAGTAACCCCCAAAAAAAGTCAAAGACGGAAGGATCGATTGATCGCGGTGGCTACCTTACAGGTCCGTTGATTCCTATCCATTTTTCAGGTAAAATAATTTCCCAAAAAAGGGCGTATTATTCCGGCATTATGGGGACAGGCTTGTCGGAAATATTCATATATTGTTTAGCAATTCAGGCACATCTTGCAATATACCCAGGTAACGATTTGCTGAAAGGCTTCCTTCATAAATTCTATAAGTTTGTTACCTTTTCAAAATAAAACAAGCAACGCTAAAACCGAATCTTCCCTGCTGCTCCCGCTCACATTAAAAGTGATGTTTTTTTTGATACCAATGTCTGTTTTTGTGTCTATTGAAAATACCAAAGCTTGTGAAATACGCCTCATCCGACCACGTCACAAATCTTCCAAAACTCACATTGGCTTGAGTTAGCTGCACAAACCAATTGCAAAAAATGACACGACGTTCAGCATCCCCTTCTAAAGGATGTAAATGCTGAACGATTTTGACTTTATATGGTCTAAATTTATATTTGTGTAATATAGTTTGTGCTCGAGCCTTGTTCACTCCAACTTCTTTCTCAATAGCCTTACAAGGAGTTGCTTCTACACAGCCTAAAAAGTTAACTTCGTCGATTTCTAGATTTTCCTTATAGGATTTTGGTCTTGGATGCATAAACAAACCATAATTAACAATTTTTTTTTATATTAGAAAATGTATCGGTTGCCTTCTGTCTGGATATCTAGAATGAATACAGAAAAAAAGCCAAAGATAAATTTATAATGGATATAAAATCGTACTACTTGTTAAAATATAGTTCGGCGGCATCATGCGAATTTTTATTCGATTCAATATAGCAAACTAACATATCATAGTTTTCAAAGTTCTGATAAACTCTCATTTCAGCCATTTTTTAAACCAAAAACATTGTAATAAATAACAAGTAGGGGGTTTGAGAACGATAATGTTTGTAAATGATCTCTTACAAATTTCGACAGACAGTCTGACTAGCAGCCATAAAAGGATACTATTCTCTTCATTTGTTTCAAATCATTATATCACGGCCTACTACGAAAAATTGTAGCCTTTTTTAAATTGTACAATTCAGAAGTCATTCCAAAAGATTATATATTTTTGAAAAGCTTATGAAAAAAGCAATCGAATGAAAACAAAATGTAAGTACCTCATTTCCCATCCCATTCAAAAAAATGCAACTTTGGTTTTTTCTTCAAATTCGTTCCTTTCAGAAAAAAATCGCCGCTGGGTTCTACGCAGAAAACTATATAGTAGTCAGTTTTTACCTTACCGATAAGTTAAAAGGCATGCGAGATACGAGGGCTGCTTGAAAATGACACATTTTTAAAATCGCTCTGTATCTTCGAAACGAAGGGGGCTATAAAAATTCTGTTTATAGCACCATACGTTTTACGAAAAAGTAGCATCGTATTGCGAAAACCGTAGCTCTCTATTTTTAAAGATCACCGAGATACCCTGCCAAAGTGTCGAAAACTGGACACTGTACATATTTTGTAACTCATAACTGTTCTTTCCTGCAAGACAATTATACAGTCCTTAGATAAGATTATATAAATGCTGCAGGAAATTATAAGAACTAATTTTGTATATCCAAGAAAAATAAACAAGTAAAATAAAAAGGGTATCTGTGATTTGTGATAGAAAAAAATATTAATCATGACTAGGAAATGCTATAGTCATTTTGTTATTAGTCATTAACAACGCATATTTCTTATAAAGCGGATAGTTTGAACTTTTAATATGACTGATTATACCGTTGAAATAACTGTAACATTATTTTAATAGTAACAGTATTTTTTTTGTAGTTTTACCGGAGCTTTTCTACATATTTTAAAAACATCCCTCGGGACGGGAATATTAGCTATACCACGAGCTTTTAAAAATGCTGGTCTGTTAGTAGGATTTATTGGAACAATTTTTGTGGGAACAATGTGTACACATACAATACACATATTGGTAAGATGAAATCTAATTAACTTTTGCTTATCAAATGCAAATTTTATTTTTCCTTTTGTTATCACATTAATTATTTTAAATTTTATTTTAAAGGCAACACCATTTCTTTCTGTAAATACGTTAAAGGTTAAATACGAAAGTTTTGGGGATTTTTATGGATAATTTATATATATCTTATCAACAAAACAATTGAGCATCGAATGAAAAAATGTAGTATAAAACATCGATTTTCTCGCTTATTTGAAATTATTTTTGGATTTTAGGAGGAGTCCTAGACACATTTTATATAACATGCCTTATGCGGTTTTTCAATCGTTTTTGAAATATTTCGAATTAAAAGTCATGTCGCATAAATATACTTTAAACGTAACTATTCAGGTTGCGAACGAAATACCTGCTACCTTTTTAAATTTTCTTCGTAGGTTGACAATAATACTTTAGTCACCGTGAATTTATAATTTTATTTTTATGCACAATGAGTTAGTTATTCTATTAAACAATAAATGTTGATTATTATTAGTTATTAGTATTTGAAAGCAATAACCAGTGATTATAAACAATATCAAATGAATTATATCATAAACAGATAAATGTTAACATTGGCAAACAAATATCAAAAGAAATTTTCCCGCCATTTAATTCTTCGCACTTTTCATACATTCTTCTCTACCTCTGTGTTTATAAAAGTTTCAGCATCATTCGTTCAGCTTTCTTACTTCATTTCTCACCTCCCTTTGAATTTCTTCAATATTTTCATTACGATTGCTGTACCCAAAGAAATGTATCTAAAGGTGTCAGGTTTGGGCTTGATACAAACGATAAGTATGAAATAAATTAGGATCTTGCCGCATTCTTTCGTTAATATTGGTGACAAAAGTATATCTCCTTTCTTTTTGATCGGCACTAAGCTTTTGAACTGGCATAATGGTCTATACTTAAAATACTTTAACGTTCTTTGAACTGTTCCGCAAGTCAACATTTTATCTCTTCTTCCATATCTGAGATACCGCACACAATCGGGAATTGATTTTTTTGGATTCTCTTGAAAATATAATAAAATCGGTAGGTCCCTTTCTTTATTTCCTTCTCTTCTTCTTTTTCCATTACCCAGAATTCCTCTTTCTTCTAGTCTTATATTTGCTTTTATTATGGCGTTTAATGATAGAGTTCTTCGTTCCTCTTCAATATTTTCTTCATGTTATCTTTGAGCCGCTCTAACATTATTGTTATTTTTTAAATATAAGTTTAATATTTTGAATCTCTCATTAATAGAATAACTCATTTTGCATAAAAATAAAATCATAAATTCACGGCGACTAAAGTATTACCGTCAACCTTGACATTAACTTTGACTTACCTACGAAGAAAATTTAAAAATGTAGCAGGCAAGTGTAGTAGATATATTGCATTTTATGCGCCTTCTAAGATTGCTTGCAAATATTTGCTCTTAATTATGTCTCAACTACTTTGTTCGAAATGTCAAAAAATTTGTACTAACAAAAATAAGCAGAAAGAAGATGAAACTATTGCTGCCTCGTGTGATTCTTGCAAAGAAGTATTTTGTAAAGATTGTGTCAAGATAACGGCTACGGAGCTTTCGGTCTTCAGCCTAGCAAAGAAAACTCTACTTTTTTATTGCTCTGATTGTAAACGCTACATAAAGCAATTACCCAAACTAAAAAATGTTATGGAACAACTTGACAAATTAAAGATTGAAACAAGGAAAAAAGATTTACAGATAGCTAAATTGCAAGACAACTGTGATGAGAAAGTTCAAGAAATTCAAGATGAGCTTAACGGGCTCTCCGTTGAAAATAACGAAAAGGCTACTTACATTACAAGACTAAAAAGAAGAACCGAAGATTTTGAGGACATCGTTTTTACTGCAGAGCAGGGATTCGAAGATAAAATAAATGAACAGAAGAATGAAATATCAATGTTGAATAGCGAAATTCTAAAGCTTATGAATAAAAATAGAGTACTAATGGATAATATCCAGGAACTAGAGAGTAAAGTGACTAGTCTTGAGGATAATTATAGCGAAATGAAAATCCTGAAGGAGAATATGCTAACAAGTATTGAAACACTCTCCAAAGAAAATGACATGTATGTTAAAGACTTAAAAAGAGTTAATTATGAGTTGTTTAATCTAAAAGAAACACCAAATACTAAAACTTCCACATTAACCAAAAAACAGAAGACATTCATTGACAGGGAAACTCAGACTGGTATTCAGGGCGCAGGAAGAAGGACACCGGGTGCTGAAATGGAAAGAGGCAATAGAGTTCTTTTATTGACTGATGACTACGGCAGAAAGCTTTATGGTCCTTTAACGAAAGCACTTGGTGATGGGTTTAGCGTCCAGACTGTTAGTAAACCCTATGCGAAGTTTGGAGAGGTCATTTCCAGTATTGACTGTTTTATCGAGGATTTCACATTTAATGACTTCGTGATTGTTTTGGCAGGCTGCAATGATTTAAATATTCGAACAAACAAACAACAAACCAATAAGTGTTTCTATACAAACTTGATTTTGTGTACCTTGTTAATTATAATTCTGAAAATTTGTATAGTACTATTGAAACCGTAAATTCCAAAATTTATAACGTTGCAAAAAACCTTGAACACTTTTCAATAAATATCGACATTCTTGACCTTAGCAATCGATTTTCGTTGAGGGATTTTCTTGGGACTGGCATATACTTGAGCAGGGGAGGGTTACATAAGTTGTCGATTTTCTTTAGAAATGCATTGTTAAATTTTCCTTCTAAAGAAAACTAACTAATTTAAGGCAAGTTAATGTAAATGTTCTAGAAGCCTCTTCGACAAACGGAGATGAACTGTCGATCACTCAAAATGCACCGGTGGTAAATTCGTACCCTTTTTTAGGAAATCCTCTATAATGGAAAATGACACTAAAGACTGTGTTTCTTTATGTCTACTGAATATTCAGTCAGTGCGCAATAAAATCGATGAACTTTCGGTGTTTCTTGAAACTCAGAATTCGCCTAGTTTTTTATTATTGGCTGAAGCCGGACGAGCCTGGTTTTATTCCTAATTACAAAATCGTATCTATTTTTTGTCGAAGGGAACTTGAACATGGGGGTACAATGATACTCTTAAATGAAAAACTATTTGAATCGTTTTCTATCATTAATGTTGATAAATATGATTGTTTATTATTGAGGGACAGTTTGAATTTTCACTGGTTTATATTAAGAGGGAATGTTTGTATGTGTTGTGCTTGTACAGGCCTCCAGGTGGAAGTGTAAAGATCTTTATGGAAAGGTTGGAGTTGATTTTGACAGATCTACCGATTAGTTCTAGAATTTTGTTGGCTGGCGATCTAAATATTAATTACGACAATGATGGATCGCCTGATACACAAACCTTAAAAAAATTATTAACTACTTTTAATATGCACATGCTTGTTGAGCAGCCTACCCGTATCTCAGAATACTCGAAAACAGTTATTGATTATGTCTGTTCAAATTTTTCTGACTTACTTAGAAACAATACTGCCGTGATACCTTCGGGACTGTCAGATCACGAGGCTGTAATCTCATCTTTTTTTGTTAATCAAAGAATAAATCTGAAGACTTTTAGACATGGGAGAATATACAGTTCAAAAAATTTTAAAAAGTTTCAACAAGAATCTGAAAAAATAAATTGGCATGCTATATTACAAGCACATGAGCCACTAGATAAATTTAATGCTATCGTAACCGAAACTTTTAGGAAAAGCTTTCCCATTTGCAAAATAAAACAAAAAACAAAAAAGCCCTGGATCACACCCGGTATAAAGAATTCTTCAATAAATTTAAGATGCTTGCACAGATTAAGAAAGTTTACTTCAAGCCAGTATTTTTTAAATTACTTTAGTAGGTATAGAGCTATTTATAGACGTGTTATTAGAGCGGCAAAAAATTTGTATTACACTTCACGAATGGCTAAGGCCCAAAATAAAACTAAAGAAAGTTGGCGTATAGTTAATAATTTGCGAGGAAAATTCAACACATCAAAAAATCAAGCTGAACTAGACACTAACATCTTAAATTCATTTTATTGTTCGGTTGCTGAAAATCTAACTTCTAACTTGTCTTCTCATGTAGATGCTATATCATATATGAGTAATGTATCTATAGTTAATACATTTTGCTTAATACATACAGATATCACTGAACTTAGACATGTCTTTGGAGAAATTAAAAATAAATGGTCCTCTGGTATTGATGGCGTCTCCCTTAGGGTGTTTGAAGCCTTGCCGGAGCAGGCACTTCGGGTGCTGGTGGAGGCAATCAACAATTCTTTCGATCTTGGTGGATTTCCTGCGAGTTTAAAGACAGCGGCTGTGGTTCCATTGTTTAAGGCTGGTGACCTTGAAGATCCGGCTGATTTCCGTCCAATTTCATTACCTACTACCAACATTGTCAAAAATAATCGAAAAGCTTATTAAAAGTCGAATGGTCGCTTTTATGTCTAGCCATAATATATTGGTCGGGTGCCAGTTCGGTTTCCAGACCCGTAAGAATACAAGCGATGCCATATTTGATCTCTTGGAGAGTGTTTATGTTGGCCTAAATGGGGGTAGTGTGGCTGCAGCAGTGTTCTGTGATTTTTCGAAGGCATTTGACTGTGTTAATCATGGAATACTGCTGGAGAAACTTTATCGATATGGCTTTAGAGGATTGGCTTATGACTGGTTTCAGTCATATTTGTCGGGCAGAAGTCAGGTTGTGCGAACGGCCGACGGTTTGTCTGATGAGATGAGTGTGCAGCACGGTGTTCCTCAGGGTACAGTTCTTGGACCTGTTCTTTTTTTATTGTACTTGAATGACCTTGCCTCTCTTGGTATTCGTGGTAAATTTACCCTCTTTGCTGACGATACCACCATCCTATGGATTGGAGAAGATTCCGAGGAATTGCAGACTATTATTTCTGAGGACCTCCAACGTGTAAAAGACTGGTGCGATGCAAATCATCTTTGCCTTAATGTTAATAAAACGGGTGTTGTCTCATTTAAATTCCTTTTGCGAGACATTAACGTGGGGAATCATTTTATAGTAAATAAGAGGACTGCTAAGTTTTTGGGCCTCTATATTGATTCTGAACTGAAATTTAAAGACCATATTTTGTGTCTGAATCGGAAAATAGCATCGGGAAGTTATGCTGTTCGCATAGTTAGTAACGAATTGGGATTATGTATGGCAAGATCGGCATATTATTCGCTCATTGAGTCTCATTTGAGATACGGGATTGCTTTTTGGGGTTTTTGCTGGAAAAGGTTGTTCCAATCTGTTTTTGTGATACAAAAAAGGGCATTGAGGTATATATGTAGGGCAAAGGCTAGGGAACATTGTAGACCCTTATTTATGCAACAGGGAATTTTGACGCTGCCCAGTCTTTTTATTCTGGAGACCGTTTTGTTGATTCACAAAAGATATGGGAATTCAGTGCAGCCTAACTACTTTTATACACGTAATGGAATGAATTTGCCAGTACCTATTCCGAGGAGTGAAACAACAAAGAATTCAGTAATGTATGAAAGCATTAAAATGTATAATCACTTACCGCTCCGTCTTAAGTCTGTTAATAGTTTGAAAATGTTTGGTAGATCTGTCAAGAATCTCTTAAAATCAAGGGCATACTACGGTCTGGAGGAATTTTATGCTGATAAATTTAAGTCTTTGGACTGATAATGTTAAGCTTTATTTTTACTGTTTAAAAAAAAAAGATACAAACAAATGGCTTGAAATTGTTATAAACCCGTAGTTACTGTTACTTAGGGAACCCATGCCAAGTTCAGGGTATTTGATAGTGAGCCTGCAAGGAATGTTTTAGTAAAGAAAAAAATAGTTTGTAATTTGCGAAAAAGGTTGAATTTTTGCTTTGACCCCCCTGGGGAAAAGGTGAATTCGCGTAGGAATTTTATCTATTATTTCTTCTAAACAAATTTTGCATCATTTTGTCAAAAGTTTGTAAATTTTAAAGAAAACAATATGTTAGTAGAAAGTTATAGTTATAGTATTAATTAAAAAAAAATTCAAGTGACTATAACTTTCTACCCAAATCTTTCTAATCCAACCCAAACACATTGCATTTTTTTTATCTCATCATGAATTTTTTATGTTTTAATTTTCATGTATGTTTTTTAATTTCAATTTTGATGTTTATTTTTTGTATCTAATTTTTTATTTTTTGTATTTTATGTTTCATCTTTGTCAGTAAGAATTTTTTGTTCTTTGACTAATAAAGAATATTTTTTGATTTGATTTGATTTGGTATTTCGTTCGTAAAGTGGACAGTTACGTTTAAAGTATATTTATGCGAAATAATTTTTAATTTGAAATATTTCAAAAACGATTGAAAAACCGCATAGGGTATGTTATACAAAATGTGTCTAAAACTTCTCCTAGAATCCAAAAATATGATAAAAAATCATATCATCCAGTTTAAAACGATATTTTATACTATATTTGCTTTATTCGATGCTCAATTGTTTTCCTGATAACTAAATGACTAAATTTTTTGGCGACATGGTCCAAATGCCTTTGCATCAGCTCATCTATATATAATCCGAGAAACTTAGTTACGTTTGAACATTTAAAAAGATCAACTTCTATAGCAGGCTTACACTTTCTTATTCTAAAATTTACATATACTGTTTTTTCTACATTTAGAATCAAATTATTTCTACAGCACCACAAATTAAAATCATGGACAACACGCTTGATTCCCATTTTAAGTTCCTCCGGAGACCGTGCTGTAACCACTACAGATGTGTCGTCTGCAAACATTATTGTTTTCCCATCATTGATAAACTCTGGCAATTCATTCACGAATATTAAAAAGAGTAGTGGCCCCAACACGGACCCCTGTGGAACTCCCATATCATTTTCATAAAAATCCGAAAACTGGCTCTCAACTTTTACACAAAAGGATCTTCCTTTCAAATACGATTCCATCAGGTTAAGGAACGAGCCCCTGATACCGTAAGCAGATATCTTCTGCAGCAAAAAATCTATAGGCAAAACGTCTGTAATAGTTAGCCACTTCATGCAAGTTTATACGATTTCACTAATGGCAAAAAACCGTTTAGTATTACATGTAATGTCTTAAATATTTAGTTGTTTAATGACACAATAATTTGCTACACTATCTGGTAGCACTTCATGAACTGAACTGGCAGATATTTCATGAAATGGCCTACCCTACAACATATACACATTTAATTCTATACTACGACATAGTACACTATTAGAAGAGCTAAAACCATTTTTAGTGCCCCAGAAAGTCCACTCTCTTGTTTTATTAATTAGTAGTAACATTACTATAAATAACGGATAACCATAAAGTTGACATATTTATTTTAGTAAAAGTAACAAAATAATTTATTAGTATAAATAAATATTCTTTATGCATTAAGAAAGTTAAAATACAATAATCTCAAAGTCAAAATACCACAGAATATGTTATTCTCGACTCCTAGTGAAAAATTGCTGAAAACCTTATAAAATTGAATATTTCATATTTTTTGCAAGGAGAAAATTATCAAATTTCAATATCAGCATTCAGTTATGTTTAGGCTGGCAGGGTTGCTTAGTTACCAGACGCGTTGATGCCGAAAATAATGTATGTTGAAATTTTAAACTTTAATATATGAAATAACCAACAACGCTCCTCAAGCCATGGCAAGAAATCTCTCACTGACTCTGTAAGCGCCTGCGGAGAGTCCTTTTCCCCCATTTTCACGTCGTTAGGTAACCCAGGGTTAACACCAACCCCGGCCGTACCCCGGCTGTATTGTCGCATTGGACTTCCCTGAATAGGGGTCGTAATGTCGATTTGTGTAAATATGTATATATTAGATATGTACATATTAGGCAAGATTGTTTTCAGGCGACGTTATAAGTTATTAATAAGAAAATAAATACCTTTCAAGTACGTATACGGTAGTTGACAAAAATAATTTAATTCATGGGTGTTGCCATGATTGTGTGAAATAGCAAAAACCGGTCAAGTGCGAGTTCTACTCGCGCATAGAGGATTTCGTACAACATACAAAATTGTAAATTTCTTACAGAACGCAAAATTCTCAATGACTATGGTAAAGCTAACCCTTGACTAAATAACAAGAATGCCGAAAATAGGTACGTACGTATACGGTATTTGACAAAAATAATTTAATTTATGGGCGTTAACGGTCAAGTGCGAGTCAATTCGCACGTGGAGGGTTTAGCACCACCAAAAGATAGTGTTTATATATTTTTTAATACATTTGCTTATGTTTCATCCCATATTTTTGTTGCGCGGTGTTAAAATGCCACATAGTTAAGAATGTTGGAAAAAGTAAGACATCACAAAAATCGTAGAAATATATATTAAATACGTAGTTGTAGTTATACTATTCGATATATATTTTTAAAAGTGGACAGGTTCAAATGTAGACACCACCGCACATCCTCTGAAATTTCGTGCGCATATCTAGGACGCTCGGTTTGCGCGTCGTACGCATTTTGGTTTACTGCGAAGATGTCATAAAATGAAAAATAAAAAAGTTGTAAAAAAGCAGGCTCGCTTTGCGCGTGGTACGCATTTTGATCTACTGCGCAGATGTCAAAAAACTAAAAATATAAAGAACGACAAATAATGAAGTCGAAAAAAAAATTGAAAAAGCTGGGAAAAAGTTAAAAAGTTCAATTCGTAGTTGCATCTTTACTATTGGAGATATATTTTTAAAAGTGGATGAGTTCGAATGTAGATACCAAAGTACATCGGCTTAAATTTCGTGCGCATGTCTACCACGCTCGATTTGCACGCATTGGTACGCATTTTGGCCTACTGCACAGATGAAAAAGAAAAACGAAAAATAGGGAAGTTAAAAAAAAGTTGGAAGCTGGGAAAAAAGTAAAAAGAGAAAAAAGTAATCATTCAAAGCGTAGTTGCACCTTAAGCAAACCCAAGCAAACTCTCGCGCCGCGGGCCCGTCTTAGTTTTTAAAAAATAATTTTTATATTAAAAGATAGTATTTGCATCATAATTAATTAGTAGTTGTACAACGGCATAAAATACACTAACACAGCATCAAGAGAGGATCTGCAGCGGCACTCTGTATGAAAAATAGCGATAGCGATCGGGCTCTCTTTGCAAATTCTTACTATGTATCACCGTTCGGTATGTTTCGAAGAGACCCCGGTCGCTATCGCTATTTTTCTTAAGAGTGCCACTGCTGTTTGCTTTGCGGTCGCCCGAGTCGCCTCTCTTTTCGGTGTCACTGAGAGTAAACCAAAAGGTACCTGCCTTAGTTATGTTGCTGTAACTTGGACGGAAGTAATTTCCTACAAAAATATAATTTAACTAAACACGAAACGTTGTAAAACTAATTTTAGTAATTTAATTTAATGACTAGTTTTTTTGTTTAACTATTCCAATAATGTAAACAGTTTTGCAATAGGTTAAATTAAAATACTCATTTTGTAGGTAAGAGCATCACAAAAAGTATGTATAAAAACTAAAAGTCCCAGCTTAGGATTTGCTGAAACAGCTGAGGGAGTGTTAAAATTGGGACCACCATCTCTCAGAAGATATTCAAAGTTCGCAAAGTAAGTTGAAAAATTATATACAATTTACATATGCCTTGCGGTCAATAATATCTCTATTGTATAAGAAAACTGTAGAAAGATCTTGTATGAAATTCTAAAGATTTTCCTTTTTGATTTTTGTGTTATGGTTATGCAAAATAAAATATTCGCTTATTCTTTTCTTTTTTTTTTCTTATTTTTAGGTTCTTTGTGCAAGGTGGTCTAGTTTCGATACATTTTCTAGCAGATTCTGTTTATATCGTATTCATCTCAGTGTCCTTAACAAAGGTATGTAATGACAGGCTTAACTCTTGATTAATTACTTTAAAAAAACTAATACTGATCGTCGTGAAACAATGAATGGTTTTGTACATAAAGTTAAAAATATTGAATTAGTTAAAAATAATGAAACATCACTAATGTGGCACACACATTTTTTCATTTTTACAAAATTTATAACTATAATAGCTGTTACCGCATTACCATGTATTAAAAATAAAGGTTTATTTTTTTTCTAAAAAAGATTTCCTGTAGTTTTTGGTATTTTTACATTTTTGTTGGCGTTTACTAAAAACTCCCTCCCTATGCTATATGAGCCGAAGAAAATTTTGTTATTACTATTATTATTATTATTTTTAGTTGTTGGCCGCCTATTATCCAGAATGGGAATCTCGAGGCGAATATATTAAACTGATGCTTCTGGTCCCTCTTCTGATCTGTGGTCAAGTAAGGGAGCTAAAGCATTTGGTACCATTTTCATTTATAGCTAACGTCATGTTATTTATATCATTTGGTATAACGGGATATTATATGTTCTCTGGTATTGGTGACGTCAACATCAAAGATAGACATTTGACTAGGGGTGTGTCAGGTAATAAACCATTTTTTTTAGCTTTGAAGAACGAATACAGAATTTCGAGACTTTTAAATCGGGACAACTTTTAAGGTTTTACCTTCTAGTGCCACTCTGACCATGGGTAGTAAGAAATGTGTAAAATTATAATTTTAAAATGTTATTTTTAGGAATTCCTTCTTTCTTTAGTACAGTCCTGTTTTCAATGGAAGGAATCGGAACTATTATGCCAGTTGAAAATTCAATGACAACACCAAGTTTTATCGGATGTCCTAGTGTTCTTAATTCGGCAATGACAGTTATTATCAGTTTATACACTTGTATTGGATTTCTGGGATATTACAGATTTGGAGAAGATACAGCTGCCACAATCACTAAAAATTTACCTTCAGATGAAATGTAAGTGTTTTCCTGATGAGGCAAGCAATTTCTGCCTGTTGCTAAATATTAAGAAAAACACGAGCTTGTTCATGGCAAACAATTCCCTCAAATTACACGGCTAATTGCAAATTGTATGCCCTTGGCATAACAATATTTAAAGCCTTCGACCAATGATAGCATCCAACACTCCCCAAGAGAATTCCTTCTTATGATCTTCTTGGAAACAATCTCTCTGAATTAGCAGCTTTCTTTCCAATCAATGGATATCTGTCGTGATAGATGGTCATGGTGGGAGTCACTACGAGGTTCAGTACTGGCATCAACTCCCTAGCATATTTCTGATTTACATTAATGACCTGCTCTCTTCTACTGACAATGTTATCTATGGTTACGTTAGTGATAATTCTTTCTATTTTAATACATATTTCTCTAAACTTAAAACATAGACTAGGGTGCGGTTAATCTTGAGGGTGAACGCTGCTAAAACCCATTCATGATTACTGTCAGACAAAAGATCCAGCAACACTCGTTTTCGAATATGATGTCAGTTGGCACACATCACTTTAACAGACACCTCACTTGCTTAAAAGCTTGATTTTCTGTGTCATTTCATTATTTCTATATTTACCTTTTCTAATTTGTATACTCTTTATATTTCTCAAATAAGATGTAGCTTTGAGTATAGTTATATGTAGCGGTACAACCTTCAACTACCTTGATTCTATCCAGAAAGGAGTTGTCTGACTCATCAAACCAAATTCTTTTCTCTTTCTTACTGACGTGCTGTGAGTAAATTGTCTTTTTTATACAAATACTACTATATGAAACATACAAATAGTACTATATCGTTGTTCGCTTGAAAATTTACAAAGGAACAACAAGTCAATAAAAACCCTGAAAATTCCATTTTTCTCGATTCGTAAAATTTAGAGTCTCCAGATTATTAAACAATTTGCCTAAAGGAGCTTTACCATTCTGTCTTTTAATTAATTAAATCTCCGTTATCTCCAGACACACGATATTAAGCAGATAAAAAAATAATTTCAGATCAAGAAACTGCAACTATTAAAGATATAAATTCGTCCACCTTAACTAAATGTTGGAAAGGACCAAGAGCGTTGATAAGAGTGCTGTTATTTACCAGAAGATAAATGGCAGTGATATCTTATTAAAATGTATGTGTTCTTTTAGACCTGCTCAAATTTGTCAAGCTACCATTGCCGTCGCAGTATTTTTTTCGTATATGTTGATATTATACGTTCCTGTAGACATATCGTGGAGTCATATTAAAGACAGAGTACCCGAATCAAGACATAATATTGCTAAAGTTATTTTAAGAAGTATACTAATAATATTAACGACTGGTAAGTGCAAGAAATTTTTTATTTCTTCGGCCTTTTACTGTCAAAAGCATATCCTGCTATTTTTTATTTGCACAGCCTTTAAAAACATTTCTATCAATCACATGCCTCTACAGGATCTCGGTTTTTCATCAACAGACTTGGTTGTTTTTGATGGCAAACGAAAAAGGAAAACTATTGGTTTCGACGACTGACATTTCCGCCTTATCCGCTCCAGTTTTCAAAATGTTTCTTAGAGTGGGTTTAAAAGGGAAAGTAATTGTTTCGTCTTCATCCCCAAACGAAAAAGTTACTTCCAGCCGACAGCGTTTGTCATTGAAGTTATTTAAACGCGTATAGACAAATAGTAGGGATTTTTTTTTGTAGTAAAAGGTCACGTGATCGTTTAGTATTGGAGTGTAACCTGACTGATTATAATCTTAATAAGTATTATTAATAGAATAAAAGAACGACGAAGAGCCTAGCATACACTGATGCATTAAAGGGAAGGGAGTATTGATCAGAAGTTTTTACTGCCAATAATCAAATTTGGCTTTTGTTTGGTTCATAGTTAAGATTTTTAGTAGTACCCATTTTTTATTTTATATTTTATATTTGGTCTCGTTTGTATACCTTTTCATGGTTCCTTTTCCCCACTATTACTCTTTTTTACAACATGCAATACATGTGGTACTGATTTTCTTTTTTAGGAATTGCAATAGCAGGTGGAGAGAATTTGGGTACTTTAATCGATATAATTGGAGCCATATTCTTATCGACGCTAGGACTGTTTGTACCAGCACTACTTGAAATATTAGTTGATTGGGAAGATGGATGGGGAGTGTTTCACTGGAGGCTTATAAAAGATCTTATTATTATGTTGCTGGCGTTCTTTGGACTCGTATCTGGAAGTTATTATGCAATAAATGAAATATAAGGTACCCAGTGCTCGATCAGAAATTTGAAATGGAGTAAATGGAATAGAAGAATATCGACAAATTATTACCTCTATGTGGTCCTACCCTTTGATGTCCTTCCATAAGTTACTGACTTAATGACCACATATCAATTTGATTTGTGGCATATTATGCTGCATATTATTGAGTTTCTAATATACAGACCAAGTCTAGCAAACTTGAGTAAATCAGAGCTAACTCTTGGTTAAAGGGTTTGGTAAAAAAGATTTCCTTAAATAATATTTGTATAGAAGGTGAAAACTTTTTGATTAATATTTTTTAACCAGAAATAAGACAAATCCAAAAAAAAAAATGAAGTTTTTAATCCGATTAAACTGTACCTATTTAGCTTTTTGGATAGAGAATGGAGGAACACCTTAATTTTTTTTAATTAAAATGAATTGATATCTTTTTGTAAGTAGTGACACTACTTGATACTTAGTGGTATCTTTGGAGACAAAAAAAACTTTTGGATGCCAGATTTTTGGACTTGTCTGGTTTTTGTACTCGACCCTTTAACTAAACTGACCGAAAAAGGGGAATAATAGAACTTTTGAGAAATTTTAGGGTATGATAACTTTTTTCTTTGGACCGATTTTAATGATTCTTTAGACAATTTGTAGATAAATTGTTCCACTTTAAAACCTGTTTTTAAATTGAAAAGAAAAACCGCATGTGTCATACTATTCCAGAGGAAACAAAGTGTTGTTTTCTTGAATTATGTTTGAAACACCACATTTCTCCACAATTTTAAAAGCTTACACCTCCAACAAAAAGCTATCGAAGTATATTAAAAAAGAAATGATGGAAACTCGATGGACAATTACTTGATCAATTTTCTAATGTGTCAAATGACTTCACAGGGTGTGTTAAACTTAATCCAAAAATCATTTTGTTTTTTCGCGCATAATATGACAAATTCGGTTTTTCATCTTAAATTTGAAAAAAAGTAATAAAGTCGAATTTTATCTACAAATTGCTCAAAGAATCAATAGTAATTCAGGAGGAAAAAGTTATCACGCTTTAATTTTGATTAAAGTTTTATTGTATCCTTTTTCATACCGGTCAATGTGTTTCATTGTAGCGTTAAGTAAACCCTCAAAACAAGTTGGAATTATTATTATTTTGTATATTATAAAAAAATCAAATGTTATTTTACAAATATATAGTGTACATTTTAGGTTTCTTTCAAAGTGACATCTTCGTGTTATTAAGTTTTGACTACTGGCGCTGAATTTGTCTTCAATTAGTATTACTAATTTTAATGTTTTATGTAACTTATTGACATTAATATTAAGTATGTTTAAGGTTTTATCAAGGTTATAGCTGTACAACTTTAAATTGATAACAGTAATGCAGGTATATTCTAAGAAGATCTAGACTAGAACTGAAGCAACTAATGTCAAAAAATGAGGTATTTCAACCGTGGATTTTCTTTAAAAAAAACCTTTCCCTCCCTTTGTCGTAAAAACACAGTTGAATATCCGTCGAAATAAAATACCGACTTCCTGCAGAATCTTTGGAAGAAACCGAAACAGATCGAAAATTATTTTGTTTTGGTTTCGATGTTGAAAAGGTTCAAATGTAATTCAAACAACGATGTGTTCGAACTTACTATTTTATTCATTTCTTTTAACTAATAAAATAACAGTGAAAATTAAAAGTGAAAACTTATCGATTGCGTACTTATCATTGTAATTTTTGGGTATTTTTTACCGTGCAAACTGTTCTTTTGCACGCAATTGTTGTGAGTACACCTTGCTATTTTATCTGTGATATATAATCTATATATTATGTAATTGTGTTAATATTGATAGTCTTTATAAGAACCTTTAATAATAGATTATATCTAGACAAATTTTGCAAATTATTAATTTATCTTGTTAGCAAAGAACTAATTTTAGGTAAATAAAATAATATTTATTGGATTTGAAATCCCAGAAAAATGTGTTCCTTTCCTTCTCTATTGAGGAATACGGTCACAAAATAACATAAGACTATAAAATATTCAGAAAGTGTTCTTAAAAGTAACAATAATAGTAATATAAAATAAGAACTAAGTATAGTTTTGTAATTTTCCTGTACAACCTAAAATTGATTGCCCAACATTGTGGAATAAGTCTGATAACAATAACATATTTTACACCTGAATCTAGAAATTTTTTGAGCTTGCTTTTTGTACCGTTCTGGAGGGGGCAATTACCCCTTCTACCCCCCCCCCCCCACACACACACACACCTATACGGAGCTTGGGGGTCTTGGGAGGTACTTGCTTCTCAAGAGGTGTTGTGAGGTCCGTTCTTAATTACAGCTTTGCGAATATGTAAAAGACTGAACCCCCTATATGTTTCCTTTTTCTTTTTAAATACAACCATACACACTGCAAACACTCGAAAAAAAAATATTTCATCAGTACATAACCAGTGTTGTGAGGTCCTCAAACATGCTCCGCATTCGTGCATTGCTGTGAGGTCCAACATTCCTTGGACACGATTTTGCGAGACCATGTGAGGTCCTGGTCAACAAATAACTTAGATATTTTAAGTTTATTAATACTGAGATCTTGTTAATCAGTATAAATACTTACAAATCACTAAATAGTAATATTTTTTATTTAAGAAATTTAAAGTTCCGAAAGACCAAATCAAAATTATTCACAGGAATTGTAAATTTAGTTTTGTTTCTTTCTTGCCTTCAAATTTAAGACTTCTTTGTTACAGTTTAGAGTTGTTACGGGTGTACATATATCGTTGGTTGTACTAATATTTCGTTTTAACATGTTTTCATTGTCGCACGAAAGAACTGCATACGAAAATATGTTGGACTACTGGACAGAGTTATACTATTTTACTAAGTTTTACGTAATCCGCGTGTACGACACTAAACTATTTTGGTGTTTGTCGATTTTAATTGCGCAATATTGGGCATTGGGCAAACAACATAAATAATAGAAAATCATGGGCGCAGTATCGTTTAAAGATATTTTGCTTGTTCGTGACATTTATTCATTTGATGCAAGCTTATAATGGTGTATGTTATAAAATAGAGGGGTTAATTAGTGTTAATTAACATCATAGTTAGCCAGTATTATTGTATCCTAAACACAGAGTTGTAATGAATGAATTAATTTTGCATATTTGCAAGCTACATTACTAAATAAATATTTCTGCCGAAGCTTTTAAAACTTTTTCCACAGGGAGGAGATAAAATAACTGGACCTATATTTTTTACATAAACTGCGTAAACTGGAAAATTACCTCAGAACAACAAAATTACCTCGTAAGAACATACAGAAGTGGAACGCGAGGCTTTTGGTGTGTATTTTTTGTCTTCACATATCGAGTCTTATACATAAACTTAAATGAATTTCACTTGTATCCAAGAGTATGTGCCAAAGTTAATGGAAATACCATCAAAACGTATACTTTTAAAAGTGAAATTTTTGGGCTATTCTCTTCTAATTATATCCAATTTGATGTAATTGTTAGAAGATTGTAATTTAATTAGGTAAATTTAAATTTTATTCCCCTACCGGTCATCCCAAAAAGAAGATAGGGACTATACAGCAAATTTGGATAAGTTCGAAATTCAAACTTCTTAAAAAAGAAGCGAACAATTTAACTCTTACGATAATACTAGCAGCACACGCCTATATGAACACCTGCTCATGCACAGGAATATTAAAAAAAATTTGAATATCATTAAGCCATATCAATGCATCGTTGTAAGGGCCGACATTCTTGGATAAAATTTCGCGAGACTGGCGAGTTCCATTGAATTGAAGGTTTTGGGATAATGTGTTAATTATTTATTGCTTTGAGGCTCAGTGAATACGCAATTGGTAAAAATAAAAAATCTTTCAATTAATACAACTTACTTTTTATTTTAATACAAAACATTTAACAAAAAAAAAACAAGTAGGATATCGATAGATATTTCCAAGAAAAACCTCGGATAGAGATTTTACAGTGGAACAAAAATATTTATACACACATTCTTTACGTGTTCTATATAGGAGACAAAAATTACCTCGTAAGATAATTTTTCAGTGGAACGCAAAATTTTTCAAATGTGTATTATCTTATATGTACAGAAGAGTTTCTGTTTTCAAGTGATTTTCGTTTGCTTGATCACGTGAATCATTACTAACCATTTTATCATTAATTACACGTATATGAACCACCCGTTGAAATACCTACATACGTAATTACTGATAAAATGGGATGTATCGATTTACATCATCAAGCGAACTAAAATCCATCTGGATTGAAACAGCAACTCTCCTTAGTTTGTATGTTGATGCATACGTTACTATAGGGTGTTAAATTTAAATTTACGTCACGTGCATCCAAGAAACATTATGTTAGAAGAGAAAAAAGAAAGTACTTAGGGATAAAATTATTAGACTGTCCTTTTACTTCTAACTACATATCTAATTTGATTTCGTTTTCCATATTAAATTTGTAATTCCCCCTTTCCCCGCTTCCTGATTTAAATAATGAACACTGAACAGTATGTGCAAAAAAGTGTCATAAATAATAATAATTGTCATAATATACAGTGTAATTTTAATATGCAGTATCTACAGGGTGTTTCCTAAATTGATATATTTTTTAAATCCTTGATAGTAGAGAATATAAGATTTCGTGTTTAAAAAAATATAAGAAGATTGAAAACTTGTGAATATTCGTGGGTAAAGTTTGTGGTGTTTTCGGTGTTTTTAATTTCTTAATATAGAATAAATTAGTATTGCAAGTCTTTAACAATTTTGACATCTCATGCAGGTAAAATAAGTTGGGAAACTGGTTGCTCTAGTTGCCAATTTAAACCTAACCTAACAATGGCCACATGCTCATCCTGTAAAACATCGATCTCTGAGGAATCTGAACTCAGATGTGATATCTGCATGCAGGATTTTTGCTCGGATTGCTTTCCGCTGAGCAGCTCTGAACTCAGAGTGGTCCCACTAAAAAAACGAGTGTTGGTGATATGTTGCACATCTTGTAAATCTGCTGTGCGGTGTTCCCTTTTGAATGCTGAAAGAATTCGTCACCTAGAGGAGGAAATCAGTTTGCTGAAAGCAAGTATTGCTGATAAAGACCAGATTATCTCAGATAAGTCTGAAATTATAAAACTTCATCAGGCTAGGAATGATAATAAAGTAGTAGAAATTCCTACTGTCCCAGAAATATCCAACCATGCTGAACGTGCGGATGTTACTTTGAGTCAGGTAAATAGGGCAGTGAACTCTGCTTTGCGAGAAGTGGATTCTAACTTACATCAACAAAATCCAGCTAATCTTAACGCTCATGGTTCTGGATTGATGGGTGCTTTTGGAACGAGCAATCGAAATACTAGAATGAATCCTAATGCTCAGACCAGCTGCTTTGAGGGAGTTCCTATGAAAGTATGGTATCATGTGAGTCGAGTTAATAGGTCTGCAACGAATATAAATGTCATTGATTACATTAAAACAAAAGCCAATGTAATTGGAAACGAGCAGCTGATAGTGACTCAACTAAATACTAGAGGTGAAACTAGTTCTTTTAAGGTGGGAATAGATAATAAGTATGTACCTTTAATTGAAAAAGAGAACTTCTTGCCTGCAAATATTCTTTGCAAACAGTTTGTATTTAGGCGTCAACAACAAAATTCAGCAGGAGGAAGATTAAGATACCAACCAAATACAGAGCAAAGAAATCAAGAAAATTTTCGAGTCACCCAGGGAAACAGGAGGAGGTACTAATTAATGACAAACTGACTGTTTACTACCAAAATGTAAATGGTCTACGTACAAAGTTGGATATTTTGAATAAAAATGTATCAATTACTCATTATGATATAATTATGTTTACGGAGACTTCTTTAAATTCAGATTTTATGGATTCTGAACTTGGTCTGATTAATTACATTGTCTATCGAAGAGACAGGGATTCGAATGATACTGGTAAACTGAGGAATGGTGGTGTTTTGATTGCAGTTAAGAATCATGTGAAGTCTGAACTATTAAGTTTGGCCAACAGTAAATCTGAGGAGATATGGGTATCTGCTGACATAAATGACCATGTCAAAGAAATTTTTTGCTGTGTCTACATTCCACCATCATCCAGCTCTGAAATTTATGCAATGCATTGCAGTTCTGTGGAGAACGCTAGAGAACAATATCCTGACCATAAACTATGTATAGCGGGGGACTATAACCTTCCCGGTTTGAAGTGGTCTAATGATTCCTTGGGTGTTTTTATTGATGGATACTCCACAGCTGCTGAGTCCCTCATAGAAACATTCCCATTTCTTAACCTTTATCAGTTGAACACTATATCTAATGCCAGAGGAGTTATGTTAGATCTGGTTTTCTGTGAGAACACCTGTGATACTGTACAAATGGCAGATGATAGTTTGATTGACTGTGATAGACATCATCCTGCACTTCTTATCGATATAAAGTGTGATACTAAGATAAAAAATATATAGTATGAAGATGAAATATATGATTTTAAAAATTGTGAATTTGATGAAATCAGCACATTCCTTTTGTGTACCAACTGGGATCTCTGCCTTAACTCTAGTGGTATTAACTGTGATATATCTGTTTTTACTCAGTTTTAGATTATGCTTTTAACTTGTATGTACCCAGGATAAAGATAAAGAATAGTTATAAGTTTCCGCCCTGGTTTTATACAGAGTTGAAAACTAATGTTTTCCAAAAAAAGATGGCACATAAAAAGTATAAACAAACTGGTAAGATAGATGATTATTCTGAGTTTTGTAATCTTAGAGCTATCTGTAAGGGACAGGCTGAAATTTTGCATTGTAATTACATTCATAGAGTGGAAAATAATTGTTATCGGGATCCCAAATGTTTTTGGTCTTATATAAAGTCAAGGTCAGAAAATAATGATATATAAGTCTGGTGACCAAACTGCGACGGATGGGCAGAGCTCCGTTGATTTGCTTGCGGAGCACTTCTCCTCTGTGTATGAAAACCCAGAGCATCGAATTTACAGTATAATGGTACAGGTAATGGGGGTAATTACCCCCCCCCCCCAAGAAATATCTGAAAAATATTATTGCTCTATTAAAAGTAGCCTGTTTGCATTACACACATTTTAGCAAAAACTTTTTTCCTAAAAATGATTTCCTTTTTTATTTTTATACTTCATGCTTCGGCTCCATGCAATGTTGTAAAACTTCATAAATTGGGCGCCTGAATAGGAAACATGCCTGCATCACGTCCTATGTGGACCGACACGCGACATTTCGGCCTTCAGGGCTTTATCCATATATATTGTCCAAGTTCCTAGTAGTAAAAGATTTGATTTTTACACAAATATAATAATTTAATATATATTTGTTTCTTAAAGTGTGTTTTGTATTTTGATTTTTTGGTAATTATTCGGATTACCGGAAAAGGCGAATTTTTTAATGAAATTTTGCACAGACCCTAATTTTAGGTCGTAGAACACGAATCCGAAGTCAGTTTTTGGCGGTCTCGTATGGTTTTTCCAAAAAAAATTTTTTTTTGGAAAACTTTTAGGTTAACTTTTAGGTTACCTTTTTTTTATAGATTCCCTTAAGTTTCGACACTTTCACTTAAACATATCTGTAAACTTATAATTTTTATTATATTTCGTCACACAAAACACCACATTTAGGCAAAAATAGCTAAGAAAATTGCTTTTTTCGATAGAAAATTCCATTTACTCGCTAAGTTGCCGCCATTATTTTCCTACCTGTCAACGTGTCAACAATAGATTTCTGTGTCCGTTGTTGTCACGTTTACTTATTTTTTATGGAAATGCATGCTGATGCATGCAACCATATCTGAACAAAAAGGTGTATACCCAACCCAAGCAAACCTGAGCAAAAAGGTGGTCAGGTTTGCTCAGTTTTGATTGATATAGATACATATATATCTATATCAATCAAAACTGAGCAAACCTGACCACCTTTTTGCTCAGGTTGGGTGAGCAACAAGGTGGTCAGGTTTGCTCAGTTTTGAGTGATATATATATATATATATATATATATATATATATATATATATATATATATATATATATATATATATATATATATATATATATATATATATATCAGTATTTATACTGATTACAGTAAAGCGTTTGACAGGGTCAACCACCAAGTGTTGCTGGGCAAACTGGGACAGATGGGTGTCAGGGGTACAGCACTGGAGTGGCTGAAGAGCTTTCTAGTGGGCAGATTCCAATGTGTTAAAGTTAACAACTTTCTTTCCAAGGAGTTCGGGGTGTCATCGGGGGTGCCGCAGGGATCTCACTGTGGTCCGATTCTCTTTAAACTCTTCACCAATGACGTTGGCAGAGACTTGGAGTCTGACCATCTGCTGTTTGCGGATGACTTGAAACTATACCGAGCGATAAGAAATGATTTTGACAATCAAAGACTACAGCGCGATCTGGATAGGCTGATCTCCTGGTCTGACTCAAATGGTCTAAGCTTGAATACATCGAAATGTACAGTGGTTACGTTTTCCAGGCGTCACGACTTTAAACGATTTGTTTATAACATTAATGGGGATGAGTTGAATCGATCTTGTCAGATTAGGGATTTGGGGATAGAGTTGGATAGAGAACTAAGCTTTCGTGGTCATTTCACCAAAATTATTGGTCAAGCATCCAGGCGGCTGGGGTTTATATCGCGCCATAGTAGTGCCTTTTGCTCTCAGACTTTTAAATTGTTGTATTTTGCCTACGTACGACCATGCCTGGAGTACTGTTCCTTGATATGGTCGCCTTATTACCGGGCTCATATAGACTCTATAGAGAGTGTGCAAAGGAGATTTCTTAGAGCCTATGCTTTTAGGACTGGTTTGAACGTTGCGGGTCTGGAATATCCTGAGAGGTGTAGGTTGTTGGGGGTGCAGTCCTTGGAATTCCGTAGATTACGCGGTGAATTGGGTTTCCTACATAAGCTGGTCAATGGCGTTGTGGATTCGGCTGAACTGCTGGCGCTGCTGAATTTTAATGCTCCTATCGGTTCTTGCCGTTTGAGGCATCGGCCTTTGTTTAGGTGTTCCTATCATCGCACGAATTATGGATATTATTGTCCTATGTCCAGGATGCAAAGAAGTTATAATGACTATTCCGGGGGGCTTGATCTGGCGGTGTCGTGCAGGGCTTTTGGGAGAATGTGTGATGGACTGTGGGTTGAACGGAGGGTGTGAATTAGTTCATTCGGTATTGTTACTTTTCAGGATCTATTTAGTCTACTGTACCAAGTACTGTTGATTCAATTACTTAATGAAATAGCGATCATCCGTCATCTGATTGTAATATGTTAATTTTTAAGTACTTTATTGTAAAAATGGTGTAATGCCGTATATATTGAATAAATAAATAAATAAATAAATAAATATATATATATATATATATATATATATATATATATATATATATATATATATATATATATATATATATATATATATATATATATATATATATATATATATATATATATATATATATATCTATATCAATCAAAACTGAGCAAACCTGACCACCTTTTTGCTCAGGTTTGCTTGGGTTAAAATTGTTAAAATTTGTGGGAAAAACGATTTGTAAATTTGGCAAGCGCGTCTTTCGCTCAGAAATTTCGAGAATGTGGACCTCGGGCTGCGTGTTTATTTTCTTTCAGTTTTTTGATATTTTCTCTGATTTTTTAATGTGTTTTTACATAAATTTGCCTAATTATGGTTCAGAAAAATAGTGTGTGATAACTTGTATAGATGTGTTTAAGTAAAAGTGCCGAAATTTAAAGAAATTCATTGAAAAAGCTAACCTAAAAGTTAATTTTTTTTTTTTGGAAAAACGATACGAGACCGCCAAAAACTGACTTCGGATTCGTGTTCTACGACCCAAAATTAGGGTCTGTGCAAAATTTCATTAAAAAATTCGCCTTTTCCGGTAATCCGAATAATTACCGATTGTTTTTCTTAATTTTATTTTGATCCGCTAGACAGAGACAGAATTTTCCATCAGTTTTTCATGCTAAAATAAGGACCTGTTCAATCCACACTGAAATTACCCCCCCCCCCCCCCAAAAGGAAAAAATATAGACGCCCTTGATGGAAATACCATCAAAATAACAATAGACATTATTTCCAGGAAAAACCTCGGGTAGAGATTTTACAGTGGAACAAAAATATTTATACACACATTCTTTACGTGTTCTACATAGGAGGCAAAAATTACCTCGTAAGATGATTTTTCAGTGAAACGCAAAATTTTTCAAATGTGTATTATCTTATATGAACAGAAGAGTTTCTGTTTTCAAGTGATTTTCGTTAGCTTGATCACGTGAATCGTTACTAACCATTTTATCATTAATTACACATATTATTATATGGACCACCCGTTGAAATACATACGTAATTACTGATAAAATGAAATCGATTCACATGATCAAGCGAACTAAAATCCATCTGGATTGAAGCAGCAACTCTCCTTATTTTGTATGTTCATGCATACGTTACTATAGGGTGTTAAATTTAAATTTACGTCACGTGCATCCAAGAGACATTATGTCCGAAGAGAAAAAAGAAAGTACTTAGGGCTAAAATTATTAGTCAGTACAGGGTGTTTCCTAAATTGATATATTTTTTAAATCCTTGATAGTAGAGAATATAAGATTTCGTGTTTAAAAAAATATAAAAGAATCTTAATTTTTTTGGCATTAGAAAGAGCGTGCAATACGGTCCTATCTAAATAATGTATCTGTTATTGGTTTATTACCGTTAATACATGTACTAGAAATACGTAAATAAATAAAGTTTTACAAATTTTTTAGCGGTTTAAAATAATTCTACATGTAATTTTTCCTTTCGGCTTATCTGATAAATAATTTTGCACAGGATCGGATATAGATTTTTAGCAAACTTTTGAAGCCTATATGTCTGCCTGGTTTTTGAGTTATTTAAAAAAGTAATTCGAAAAATCATTTTATTTTAACGAGTCCTACAGACAGTTAAAAAAGAAAGAAGTGCCAACTGAGAAATACGTAAGACGTACACACAAAAACACGCAAAGAATTTTTCTTACAATTACTTCCTTGTGAAAGTTTTATGTTCGGTTTAAATTTTTTATCGTATTGCAGAGTATATCTATAAGAGAGCATGTTTATATCATGGCATTATTCTTTTATTAAAATACTTGTTGAAAAAGCATTAAGAATACGAAAAATATGGGAAGTTATATTCCAGGCCTTATGTTAGCGGGCAGTGGAACAAAAAAGTGCAGTGGGGAACCAAGTGTGTGCAGTGGGAAAATGATTTTTTTGGACCTAAAAATAACTAACTGCCCATAATTAATTCGTATTTGCGTTCACTGTTCACTCTCCATCGCCAATAATGTTGAGTCATCAGGCTATTTATAATTCCCTTCCTTTATCTTTCAGTTACATTCACCCCCCCCCCCCCCCCCTACCATTTGAATGACACGAAAGATCAATAATAATAATGTGCAGTAGGAAAAAAAGCTAAGACTAAGGCCTGTTATACTCTACACACGCCACCATCTTGTAAATGACAATATGAATGCATAATTTATGTTTTTAAAATAAAGTGATAATACTAACTAACAGCGGGTTGCACAAAACTTTTAATCAAGTAGTAAATTTAATTGACGTTTAGAGTCATATTTGGCAATGACGTTAGCATGAGTGCTGTCACATTACAAGTGTCTTATTAGTTTAATTCGTGATTAAATTGTTTGTGCAACCCGACGTAAGCGATATTACTAAATTTCCCAGTGGGATACTATTAACCTTTTTTCTCAACTTGACAAATTATGGTCTTATGGTTGCGGAACACTAAATTTGTACATTTTGCAATTTAAATTTCAAACTAAAATTGTAAGCAAATCTGTTATTCACAGGTGATATCTTACCATAATTTTTAGTTGTGCATTTATTTCTAAAACTTTACACCTAGTCGTTCTAAAAATAAACAATCAGGAAATAGTGCAAAAATCTGAAGGGAAACACAGCATCAAAGGTTTTTCTTGCTGATGGCTGTACTACCTCTGGTAAATTGAAAAGTAATAGTAATAAGCACGATTCCGACCATCCGAGACGATGTGAGGTTTCGCATACACATAAGACTAATTAACATTGTCGTTTACCATCCATCGTTATGAGATCTTAGAAGGTCCTACTGTGTATTGTTGGACCTCGTAACAATAGTAACTTCCGTCTGACAAGTGTACAAAAAGTCACCTGCCAGAAAATCTGTGAACTAAAAATCCAACGTAAAAGGCCTTTGGGGGGTAATTTTAAAATATAGCTTTTATAGGTACAGAATCAATCGCCTTCATATGCAGAATGCGGATCTGCGGTTCTTTTGTTACGAGGTCCGGAATTAGGACCCCTTAACGAAAAAATACCTCCCAGCGTCGGTGGGTAGTGGCCAATTGACCTCGCAAGATACCCGAACTCCACACACCATCACACACACACACATACACACCTCCGCCCTTGATGATGTGTCGGGCATAAATTTCACCTGTCATTGTACGTTCACAAATATTCAACTCCGTTTGGCCTCCGTAAAAAATTCCACCCCAGACTATAGCACCGCTACCTCCAAACGGATGTACTTGTTGAACATATCGGTCATTAACTCGTGAATTGGGTGGTCTCCTGACACGAATTGTACGTCTGTCTTCACGAATTCAAAAGTCAGTTTATCAGTTTATGTATAATATTAAATGCCTGTATGGTTATTAAACCAGAAAATTAAGTACGTACGTATACGGAATGTGACAAAAATAATTTATATCATGGGCGTTGCCCTGACTGTGTGAAATAGAAAAACGGTCAAGTGCCAGTTCGACTCGCGCATACAGGGTTCCGGACCACATACAATATTGTGAATTTCTTACAGAACGAAAATTCTCAATACCTATGGCATCGTCGAAAGATATTCTAAATAATATAGTCACTTGCTTGTCGCGCTGTGGACCCCCTCTGCCGTTGCTCGCCTAAGCCCGTAGCGCTTGATTCCTTGCAAAACTAGTCGCGAGTTACACAGGGTAGTTTGTGCACGTGAAATTTGTGTCGCTAAAAGGGAAGTACCGAGTGCACCAAATAAAATTTAGTTTTCTTAATGGCGTCTCATCTTTGGTATTGTAGTGTCGATTGGTGTAATATTAGTGGTCGTAATAATGTTTAATTTTTCGATGCCTTAAGGATCCTGGAAAGTAAGACAAAAAAGTGTGTAACTTTTATATAGTTCACATTTTTTTATCTATTGGGTTTAAAGGTCAACTTTTCACTTGCACCAAGTATATTTATTAAACAGGTTGATACCTATGACTTGTTGACAAAATATAATATTAATTTCATTTAATTCGCCTTTACTATCAGTTACCTGAGTCTGACCCAAATTTTCGCGTCATGTAATATTGAAATCCCGTCTCTGGTGTTAAATAGGTAGTTGTAGCTTTACTATTGGAGATATATTCTTAAAAGTGGATGGGTTCGAATGCGGAATGTAGACACTAACGTAACGTAAGATCAAAAAAAAATCCTCAAAGAAGGCCATGAAATGAATCACGCATGTCTCGAATTATTAATCTTCAAAGGTTACAAAGGTAAAAGGTATAGGCGAATGAAAAATAGAACTGTCAAGTTCTGATTTTTTATTTTTAAGAAAATTAAATATGGTAATCACGGCAGAACAAAAAGCTTTTATGATCGAAAGTTACTTTAGAAATGGTACAGGGTTGATGGCTAGTGGGTTTATTCAGGACGGGACGCCCATTCAGGATTTTCAAGCAGATTTTCATCACACAGGCATGGATTTCGACCAGTTTCGCCACGTTTTGACTAGATCTGTGGCTTTGTTTAAAAAAAAAACACGAGGTGTGAATAGAAAGAAAGACAATGGGGGACCCAAAGTTCGGACTGCACAAACAGTAGAAGAATTGAGGCAAATTGTCAATGAACACTCACAAACCCCTATTCGGCGTTTAAGCCAACAGGTAAATGTGTTCTACGGAACCCGCAATATAACCCTGAAATGTGACCTGCATATGCACGCTTATTGTCTAAGCTCAGTCCAAGAATTGTTACGAAATGACGAGCCGCAGCGAACGCAACTTTTGAGTGTTTTATGGGTAATTTACATAATAATGAAAACGTGTTTGAAAAAACGTTTTTTACTGACGATGCATGGTTTTACCTCTCTGGTTATGTAAATTCTTAACAAATGAGAATATGGAGTTCTAGAAATCCACATCTCTTTATAGAGAAGCCTCTGCATTCATAGAAAGTTAGCGTGTGGGCAGCCATATCGAAAAGAAGGCTAATTGGACCGATTTTTTTTTAAGGGAGTCTCAATTCTGCGCTATACCGTAATGAAATGTTAGACACATTTTGTAAACGTATTAGACGATGAAGAGATGCGACAAGGTTACTTCCAGCAGGACGGCGCACCAATTCACGTAACTCTTGATAATTTAAATTTTTGAAGGGATTTTTCGAAGACCAAATCATTAGTCGTAATATGCCTGTTAGGTGGCCACCACGGTCGTGCGATCTCACGTCGTGCGACTTTTTTATGGCCACACATTAAAAACTTGGTTTTCAAAACCCCTTGTGAAAATTTAAAAGATCTACGGGAGAGAATTATAAATAAATTTCAGGAGATTAACAACTCCCCCAAGTGCTCACCAATGATTTGGATGCTGTAAAAAGAAGAATGAGAACATGTTTGGAAGTAAAAGTGGAGACGTCTCTGATTTAGTTTAAATTTACAATTTTTAGGTTCTTTGTTGTATATGTCTTTTTAATTCTGAATGATGCAATGACAATGACAATAATGTAATTTTCTTAAAACTTCAGAACTTGACAGTTTTTTTTCATTCACCTATACTTTTACCGATGTTACCTTTCAAGAGTAATAATTCAAGACATGAGGACTTTTTTCATCTTACGTCACAGCCTCTGATTTCGTGCGTACGCTAGCACGCTCGGTTTATGCGAGGTACGCATTTCGGTCTACTGCGTAGAAGTAAAAAAAAGACAAATTAAGCAGTCGAAATCAAAAGTTGGGGAAAAAGTTCTTTACAAAAACGAGACAAAAATGTGCGCGCACTTTGTCACTCGCGCTTTGCCACGCGCTCATGTATTGCGCAGGCTAGTACTGCCTGGCACCAGAAGTCGACTAAACGATTGTCGATTTATCTCCCGCTGGACGGTAAAATTCGATGCCATTTTGACCCTTTTAATGTATGTTGCAAGTTGCAAGACTACTTCATAGAAAGAAGTCTTCAAAATTACGGCAGGCCGTCGCGTCGCGCGGCATACCGTACGGAACCCTCTATGAGCTAGAACTCGCACGTGACTTTTTTTTTATATCACGGCAACGCCCAGGAATTAAATTATTTTTGTCAAATACCGTAAATATACGTACTTAATTTTCGGCATCGACGCCTCTGATAACAGATCCAAGTGGCCAAGTCTAATTATTTATAATCATGCGGATTCAATCCGCAAAATATATGATAGTATTTAAACAAGCTATACAACTTGCACACCGTATTTAGTGCAATATAAAAACGAAACTAAACAACTACCTGATATTATGAGAAACTATTAAGACACCTAAACCTACAATCACATTTATTACCTGACAACGTAAATTTTTTTGGCGTACAACAACGTTATCTATTTCTATCCATCTATTTTTAGAAAATTGAAAAATTTGGAAAATGTCAATGAAAAAGGACAGAAAACGTCCTAACTAACTTAAACACACCTGAGCAGCACATTCACAAAATCGTCTTTAAAAAAGTTTGTTGACTATTTTGAAAATAACTTGTGCAGTTAGTATATTAGATGCCTAATCTATTTTAATAGGTGCTATTTTTGGTGAGATATTTTTTTTGTCATTCATTTACATCTTCCTTTTATCATGCAGTTAAATAATTATAGCATGCTTTATTGTTTTTTATAACATATAACATAGCACATATAACTTTATAGATATATTTATATATATGACTATGCACATTTAATAACATTTACATGGCCAACACCAAAATGAGGCGAAGTAGGCCGTCGCGACTCGACGGCGTACCTCGGCGAATACATTTGCCAAATTCATTCTAAATTTTACCCACTGTTCTATCATTAGCATCACAATTAATTTGATTTAGCTTTCGTACCTTCAGAAATTAATTTTTTTCTACTTTATACCTTTTCCTGGGTAAATTCATTAAGACATTATTTCACAATTAACATTATTCGACAAAAATCCGACAGACAGAAAGAGACAAATCCAAACACTGAGACTTTCCGTGTTTCAACCCTAAAAGCGGTGGTAATACAAAATAAAAGAATATGTAGATCATACTCTTATGTAGTGTTATTTGATTAGTGGGTCATTGTAAATTTCGTCTTGATTAGTGGGTCATTGTAAATTTCGTTTCTCAAGTTAGATCTGGAGGGTCGAAATAAGCAAAAAAATTATGCAATGGATGAAATCAATTGGAATGGGTCCCTAAAGGTATTCAGATGAACGTATAAAACTATTTATTAAAGTATCTTGTTGCTATTTTTTTGTATTAATAATTTATTGCAAAAAAGTGTTTTTTCGGGTTTTTCATCATATCTCAGTTATTTATTAAAATAGCGGAACGAAAATTTAAGCAATTTTTCTACTAAGCATTTTTTTCTACGACGCAATGAATAGATTCGTCAGTATTTAATAAATTAAAAACCGCGAGCGCGCATCTGTAACCATTCATAAATCGTCGCGCGCTGTAAACAAATGCTTATAAGTAACTTTGGATCAATTAAAGATATTTGGATAAAACAAATTGCACGTATAGATAATCGCCAAGACAATTAATTAAGTATATTTTGAAAGTATTTTGAATGTTTGGATTTCCAGTATTCTTGCTTAAATCTGAAATTTTCCACTTTGTGGAATTAAGTTATGTATTTATCAACAAATTTTAAAAAATAAAAAAGTGGGTCTTGTAATCTCTTCTTTAAACCACCAGCATCTACGAATTCTGTGAGGGGTTTATCCATACGACTCCTTTTTTTTACGACAAATTTTCAGTTGTCTGTTTTACGAAAAATGCATTTTCGCGTGTTCGCCGCTTAGGAAAACAAATCAGTATTTTTAACCTGTTAGGCATTGACTCTACCTGTTTTATAACAAAACCTACTTCAATTTTTGACCATTCTTCTTGACATCTTGCTTTTAACGCCTCTGTGTTGGAAATTTTATGTTCTTTCACCCTTTGTTTGGGTTCCCACCATAGATGTTCATTCGGGTTAACGTCTAGGGATTGCGGTGGCGTTTCCAACACTCTTGGCACGCTATACAGTATCCTCTATTGAACGACCCGCGCTGTATGCTTTGGATGTTGTCTTATTGAAATAAGAAATTGTCTCCAATTCACTTTTTCTCCGCGCTTTGTCTTAAATTCTTTTTTAAAACGTCCATGTATACGAACCGATCCATAGTTTCGTCAATAAAATGGAGCAGGCCCACTCCATGCAATGACATACACCCCAGATTAGAACGAAACCCCCTCCGTGGTTTACCGTTGGAATTAAATTTTTAGGTTTGTAGGCTTCCCCGCGCTTTCGGTACACCAAAACCTTTTTTTTATTTTACCAAATAACTCAATTTTTATTTCGTCAGTATATATGATGTTTTCACAGTACTCAATATTTTGGGCAAAATGCCTCTGAGCAAACTCGAGATGCTTCTTCTTATTTTTCTGATTTACTAATGGCATCTTTCGACCAACTCGTGCCTGTATACCCTGGCTTCTTAAAAAATTTCTTATTATTGTTACATAGATAACCTTTTGTAATCACTGGCTTAACTTTTCACTGTATCTGCCGCAGTAGTTTGCGGATTTTCACTAACTTTTCTTAGTATTTCTTGTTTCTCTCGAAAAGTCAGTACTTTTTCGTCCTTTGTTGTATGGATTGTTTCGTATTTTTTTATAATATATTATAATATAATATATTCAACTGTTGACCGGCTTCTTCCAACAATTTTTCTTATGTTTCCTTGAGATCTTCCTTCTTGATATACTTTTATTATCAAATGTCTGATTTCTTGAGGCACATCTGATGATTGCGACAAATTTTAAAATTTGCTGTATTCTTTAGACCACGGAGTCTCAAACTGATATTAAAAATAATTTAGAATCTATATACAGGAATTTTTTGTCAATATAAGAACAGAACAGTACATTCTATGTACATCTTTAATTTTTTTTGGAAGTGAACGAATAATTTTGCTCGCCGATATTTTATCCAATTACTTTTCTTTTGTCTTTTTTGTCCAAGGGATCCTGATAAATATGAAGAGTTATTATTATTTTCATGTCTCGGGAAAAGAGATATCTGTTAACTAATTTATAAAATTTAAGTAAATTTAATGTAGAAGGTTTATCTATATCTTTGAAAAATTACAAGTGGACGAATAATAAATCTCCCGACTGTATATGCATACGAGCATGTACTTTAACTTACTTTAACTTTAACTAACGACAGTTTTGTTTAAAAATATGAGTTGATTAAATTTGTGAAATTAAAAGTTTTAAACTATGTAAATAACACTGGTGTTGAATTTGGCTTTACCTTAGATCTCGTTTTTTTATGGTCGGACAGTCACGAAACTGGCTCATTGGCTCCATTTTATAGTAATGTTTTTGTTGGTACTCTGTCTTCAAACTCATACTTCCATTATAGTTAATAATTAAGTTAATTTAGGACTCAAGTTACAAAGCTATTCATCATACTAAACAGCACATTGATTGATAAATTAACAATAGTCAGTGGTATTTCTAACATAGGTGTCGATTTAGTACAACTGCATCCAAGTGAAAAACGGCCAGCTTAGGATGGCCCTATTTTAATTCCAGTTGTTCTATAAAATGGCGAAAACATTAGTATGCGAAATTATTTTTCATGAGGGAAAGTTATTTTTTCCACAGTTTTATAAAATGTGATAATACTAAATAGCAAAATAAAATAAAGCCCTAATAATGTTGATAACACATAAGTATATAAAAAGATTAGACGTACTGTCGATACTAAGTTCGTTAACATAGTAACATTTAAAGTAGTTTGTTTTTAAAGCCATTATAACAATTATATTTTGTAAGTCCCTAGGCAAACAATGAGTAAAATGTCATAAAACTTTATTTTATACTACTTTAAATTAAAATTAACACTGATTTAGTAACAACGTTTCCGTCAACCTGACTGCTGTAGGTGATCCATAGAAACAAAGAAATCTTATCATCAAGGTCACGGCAATTGAACTTACGCTAATTTTTTTTAGCCAATGACTGGTATAAATTAAAGTAATTTAAAAAATTTTGAAATAGGTAAGTGCATATTTAACTATAGAGGGTGTCTCCAATAAATTTGCAAATCTCCTAGGGCTATCAGTACCTGAACGGTTAAGAGTAAACTGTTTTTCACAAAAATACTTATGATTTCTGAATGTAGTTTGCTTTAACTATGAAATAGATCAAGCAACTGAAACAGTTTTTATAGCGAACTAAGAAATAAAATCAGTTTTTTGAACGTTTATACATGCGTTTTTAGAATATCAATTTGCACTAAATAGTTTTAACCAGGTATTAATGTATAAGTGCTGTTGAAGAAAAATACCAAATTAGTGGCTCCTCCAAAAATTTTATCTCCTTAAAATCTTAGCTTTCGCCGCCCTTACCCAATTTAGATTGGTTAGAAAGGACGCACTAGAAATATTTAAAAAAAGGTTTGAAATTTGTTAAACAATTTTGCTTGGGCCCTTTCCTGGTCAAAAAAATTGGGCAGAATATTAAATTTGCTACTAATATATTAAAAAAAAATAAAAGTTTGATTGAAATAGAAGAAACTAGGAGAAAATTGAACAGATTTTATATTTAACAGTAGAGGAGAAATATTCAGATAGCACTAGGATTTGTTATATTTTCTTTTCTACTAGCTGCAGATCTTTTAATAATCGGGAAAGTTACGAGAATGATCATACCGAAATGAGCGGTTATCAGTTTTGCTTAAGGGGTTATATACCTCTAGCAGGGGTGATCATTCGCGTTTTTTGAGAATTCTTTTATATAGTGTACTGTGAACAAAAACAAAATATGAATCACATAAATTTATTTCTTGGTACTTTAACTATAAGAAAAAGTTTAGTAATAGTTTCTTTAGGTAAATAAAGTATATTTAAAGACCTTCTTTAAATCGCTGCTAAAAAAAATTACGCCCACTCTCTCCATAATACTGCCTGTTCAAAATGAAGTCGGTACTATAGCTAACTTCCTTATTATAAGAGCTACGAATTCGACTAAATTAGCAAAATAGTGTATCATTTTACGCTGATTATAATGCTGATGTCAAAAAAACAATTGAGCAACAGAATCACAAGCACAAAATTGATACATGTACTTATGAATAATGATTTATAATGGTGCTGTTTGTAATAACGAATTTTAAAAATTAATAATACAAATAACATCCATTTTTTGTTGTAATTTCCAAGACAACTAATTGGGATTCTAGTTGCCACTAACAAAAATAAAAATATTATAAACTCAAATCAAGTGTTCAAACACATCAACCTCTACTTCTACACATTTACGAGCACATTTCAAATCTCTCATTGTAGCCTTCAAATCAGTTGGCGCATCGATGTTATTCATAATATTAATAATAGATTCTTGTAGTACATCAACATTATTGTATTGTTTTTATAAATCTCGTTTTTTAAAAACCCCCAAAAATATAAATCGAGAGGAGTAATGTCCGCGTGTAGCTTACCAACGGTCTCCAAAAAGTTCAGTAAATAGATTGACAGCAACGTAGGTATTGTGCGGCGGCACACCATCTTAAATCATTAATCACAGCCACATGTATTAGTTTTATTTTTGTGATAGCCGCCTGTGGATAAGTTGTCGAGGACACGGTATACGGCCGCCTGCGACAATAAATGGAAAATTCCATTTAAATGTAGATATCACCGTTATTATTGATTCTAACGATATGGAGTAAAAGACAAATTTTGTTTAGAATTTCAAACTATTATAGCAGATATAGGGCATTCCACTTAAAAAAATATATTTTTGTTAATATCACGTGATTTTGATAATTATTTATTTGGCACCAGCATAATAATCAGCGTAAAACAATAAGTCGAATTCGTAGCTCTTATAATAAGAAAGTTAGCAATAGTGCCAACTTCATTTTGAACAGGCTGTATAGGTATGAATCTGAAAAATCAAAGGTTTTTGTAAAGCAATGTTGTCATTAAAGTATATCAAGTTATTTTTTGAGATACTGTGTAGTTGAATTTTGATTACTTAAAGAGCGAAGTTTAGAACATGAAAAAAATTGAATTAACTTAACTTAACTTAACCGGCACAATTGTTTATTTTATTGAAATTAAAAAAAATTGGCTTGACAGACTATAAAGACAACATTACTTTAGATCATCAGATCAATCTACATCTCGATGGAATATTATATACAGATGGTGAGGCGTCATTTCTTTAGCAACGGTTTAAAGAAGCTCATTAAACGTATATCATTTAACGCAAAAAAAATTGTTACTAAATTTTTTCCTACAAAAACCAATACATGATATGTGATTCATAGTTGGTTTTCTTTTAGTAGGTACACTATTAAAACATTCCCGAAAATCATGCATATTCGCCCGTGCTGGAGGTATGTAAGCCCAAGAAGGTGAGAAACTCCATTCTTGAATTTTATAAGTAAATGGGATTATACAGAAGGAACCGAAAAATATGCCTGATCGGTAGATTTTTTTTGAAAATTTTGAGAATTTCTAGGTTAGTTCTCTTCTCTCAGGTTCTCTAAGGTCCCGAAATTTTAAATATTTAAGGGCTTTCTTTACTGCTGTGTTTTTTAAATGAGATTTATCTAAAATAATGTTCATAAAAAATATTTTGAAATATCAAACAAAAATGAAACATTTTTTTTTTAAGTAATTTATTTTGGAATTTTCGCCTCCAGTATTTTATAACTATTCTCTACAGTAGTCGTTCAAAAATATGTTTGTGAAATTAATAAGAAAATATGAAATGCGTATTTTCTCACGGTCGTAGTACAGAGTTTTTAAAATATAATAGGTACTTCTCAAAACAATGAATTAATAGTAATACTGATAACAAACCTCAACATTTAGTAAATAGTTTCGGTACATTTCCTTGCGTTTCTGATTAATTTAAAATTCGTTCGAATTTTATCAATCAACCTAAAAATAAAAGTTAACTTTCTTCATTAATAAAAAGCTGTATCGATATCTTGCACTAAAAGAGTTAATAATTATTAAAATTAAGTTCCCAATGTTATTTTATTTTTAAAGTAATACTTGTAGATTGTTTATCATTTTAGTATATATAATATATACTCAAAAACATGGAATATTTTTAGCAATAATTATAAAACTAATTTTGTTGAAAGTAATAATTATCCTAATAAGTGGTAGGATAAGTAGGTACAATACATACTCGCAATGTGTTTATTTAGGCCATCAGGAGTAACTGCATGCGCTTTAAATCAGTATTTAAGTTATTTGCTCAGCTTCTTAATACATATTTTATGCAAGCTAGTGCTCATATCCAATTTATTAGTACCTTTTTGCTTGATTTTAGCTTGTTTTTTAGTAGCTATATTCTTTTATGCTAAAGCCACATTTGCGTTCTAATAAAGAATATGCACATATTTTTTTACTGCATAAATCGGTTGGGGAAGTCATTATTCATTACAAATAAAAAAAAACATTTGAAAGAAAATTACTAGGATAATTTAGCAAGTTTTTTTTTACTTTTCGGTATAATTTATTACAATTTAAAAAACAGACATTTGCCCTCAGCAAAAATAACTTAAAGCTTGACCTAAAATCGAACAGGTTTGTTTTTCTCGGAATCAGTCAGAGAGGAAACAATCGAATTTTCTGAGTTAATAGAGAAATAGTGCAACTAGCTTCGGTAAAAAGTTCATTTATACAAGATGTATCGTTTCGGAGTTTTTAAGCCTCAAAGTTGAAATTTCCGCGATTTCCGTTGAAATGGGGGTACAGGTCGCACAAGTGAATTAAATCGATTTAAAGAAGATTGTAGAGGGACCGGAGCTTCAGAACCCTATTGAAACTGGTGAGGAATTTTTTTGAATCGAAAAATGCCATTTGCAGACCCCTCTTTGGTACCTAATAACTCGAAATCGAAACGTCGGATCGAAAAACGGATTGGTTAGTAAATCTTTTAAATCTCAACTACAATACATTTACCTAAACCTAAAACCACTGAAAAATGGATATATTTGGGAAAAACTGTAAATTTCGATTTTTACCCAAATTTTTCACGGTTTTTTTTTTTTTTTGGTCAAAATGGATCCCAATTAAAATCCTATATAGGTACGTCATCGGAAAGAGCTTGTCGAAGTACATGATATCCATATTTTTAAGTTCCTTTATTCTTTATGGGAAGGGAGCAATTAATTGCCGATTAAATTTAGATTTTTTGACTTTTTTGCACTCGACATCGGTACCTTTAAATAACTACATATGTTTCCCTATCTAGTTTTCTCCCAAGTTTTCAACACTATATTATAAAGGAATAACCACACTTTAAAATGAATACCGAATGGGTTATCCAGGAGCGTATTTAAGGGGTTAAAACCGAATTTTCTTGATTTTTTCCAACAAATCCTATTTTTAATCGACAGGATTCCACACTATTTGTCTTATTTAGTGATTCTTTTTGGATTAATTTTATCTGGTAATTGTCTAAGAATACCTCCCATTAATTTAAATCTCCTATGTTTTCGTTGAAGTTATAAATAGTTTATTTGCATCGGGAACATGCAAACTTTAAAAATTTTCGAAGATTGTCATGAAAATAAAGAATTTCATTTAATTTATCGAAATTATTAAAATATGATGTGTCAAAATTTCGCAAAAAAGGTCAGTTTTTGTTGCAAATATGAAAGGTTCCTAGACCGATTTGGGCTTGAAATACACATGAATAGGTTTTTAGGAACATTCTACTTTAAGTGCAGGGATATTTCATTGAAAGAGTTACGAATCAAATTTATTGATTTTTCGATGACCCTACCACACCGGAATTCGTTATGTACTCATTATGAGTCATAAAATCACTTTTGACGACACAGCGAATGGGATCACGTTTTACAAGTTTCGAAATTCGCGCGAAAATTTGCAGTAGAAAATCCTTTTTTTTTGTTTATAAAGACCAAAATAATAGCAATAACTATAAACATTTAATCCATGTAGAGAATATAAAAAAAAATGTTTCAAATTCATTTGGGTTATATGCATCTTTCCTATTATACAATTATATTGAATAATTTTATTGGTCATAACGTGGACGACAATTATTATTTTTAATTCTCATACTGTAGATGTTATTTTATTTAGATTTTTTCTAAAAAAACAACAAAACAACCCAACCCACTTCACAAAAGGAAAAGCACTAAAAAGTATGAAATAATATTTTTGCTTATTGATAACTGTGGTTAATGGTGGATTTAATTTTGTTCACAGTTAGGCAACTTGTACACCGAAGTTCTGAACTTTGAAGTAGTCGCAATTTTAAAGTATAATAGGAATCTTAATGATAATACACTAATAAATTATTGTTAATAAAGAGTAATGTTTTTAGTTATTTATTACTAAGCCTATGGTTAGCCTAATAATTAATTGCCGTCGACTTTTAGTAATTTGTACACAAAAGTTCTGAACTTTAAAGTAAGCGCAAGTTCTTATTAATTGTTTATGAATTAACATTACGGATCCTTATACTGTGAAACTGAGCCAACTTCAAAGCTCAGAACTTCGGTGTACAAGTAACCTAACTTTGAACAAAATTAAGTTTACAATTAACCGCAGTTATGTATACGTAAAAATATTATTTCATACTTTTTAGTGCTTTTTATTTTATGAAGTCGGTTAATTTTTTTGAAAAAAATATTATTTCTTTCTTTTTAGTTCACCTATTCTCCCTTCCCCTTCATCTCATAGCCCCCTCTTTAAATTTGCAATGTCCATGTAATAGGCATTCGATTTTCAGGCCTCAGTAACTCTGAACATTTTAAAAGAATTTTTCACCCGCTCCTTTCGCTCTCCTTCCCCGTCGTAATTTTTTTACATACGTTACATGAACTTAGCTTTCCCTACTTCAATAACCTCGAAAATGACCCATTAGTTAACATTTTTTGAGAAATTGCCAGCCGCTCCTCATGACCAATCCCCCCCCCCCCCCAGCCCTCAATTTTATTAACATCCGTTAGACAAAATTAAATTTATTGACCTCAATATCACCGAAAATGACACGCTAGTTAACATTTTTGGAGAAATAGCCAATCGCTCCTTTTTATCCCTACCCCCGTTAATTTTTTTAACATCGGTTAGACAAAATTAGATTTTCTGACCTCAGTATCCCCGATAATATATTAGTTAAAAATTTTGGAGAAATTCTCAGCCGCTTCTTTTATTCTCTCTATATTTTTTTAAAAATTCCTAGTCACTCCTTTTTATCATATCCCCCCTCCCCAGCAATTTCCCAATCTCTCTTTTTGACCCCCCCCCCCTGGTAATTTGCTAGCCAAAATTAGATTTTATGACCTCATTAACTCCGAAAATGAGATATTCGTTAACATTTTCGGAAAAATTCTAAGCCGCTTCGGTTTTACCGCTCTAACCCCCTACCAATACCAACACCAAACCGTCATGCTAAACACAACGGAGAAAAAATCATTGAAATCGGTCCTACCATTCCGAAGTACACACGCAAAAATTGACGATTTCAAGATTTTTCTTTACTTGTTCTCAGTTTTTTTAGGTTTCCACTCACTTTAGCTAAAACTTTTAATTGGGACCATTCAGGAGAACTCATCTACAAAATAAAAAATTATCGAAATCAGCCAATCTGTTCAAAAATTATGCGTGAGCAGCGTGAGCATACATAAAAAAAATAATAATGACACATACGGATCGAAATGATAACCTCATCGTGGCCGGTTAAAAAAAGACGAAAGAAGTCATGATAATTTGTTGCAAATTCATTGTTCGTATTAAACTAGCAATAAGTTTAATTTTGAGTAAAAAATATTTTTTCATGTTTTCCACGCCAATGTTGGGAGTTTTGTGGGGGATGTGACGTCTTAAATGTCGTCAACTGTATAGCAAAATTTGTTTTTGAATATAGTGCCAAGTATTTAATAAACTTGGGTATATTTAAACATAACATGCATATAATTTGACTCGGTATCTGATTTCTAACACTTATAGATAAATTATTTCAAAGATAGTTTTCTTTACCTGACAAATGCATTTTATTTAGTATGTGTATAGGACGGCTAGTACAGCTTAGCTGTCTATTATTATCAAAAAATAAGTTTTGTGTGGCGCCATTGTGTAAATATTTGTTTTCTCTACATATATGAGTAGAGTAGAGAAATTTTTTGCGCTTTGCTTAATTTGTGATCTAAACAATCGTAAGTATTATTCATCCCACAAGTCTGGTCAGTGTGTGCCTTTCTGTTTCCTTCCCTTTGACTTCCGTTTGATTCTGGTCCTCCTTTTGTATTTTTCTTTCCACCCATTTTTTCTGACTTCATGTTGTTTTTGCCCCGTTTTCTTTATTCTCTTGTTTTTTTCGTTTGCTTTTATCACCTTTCTCTGTTAATTTTATTGCTTTGAAAAGAGTGTAGCAGCCATTATAGTCCTGCCTTAACTCGCTGGTCTGTGTGTCTACAGTCTTATATAAACGCTTTGACACGTGTATCTTGTGTGGAAGGGGGAAACCTTTTGCTTATATTTTCAACCCTCTAACTTCAACCCCCTAAGGAGGGTGGGCCAACCCTTAAAATTTATATGGAAAGAAGGGTCTTGCGATACATCATTTTAAAGGTCTCATTAAGTACTTTGTGATCCTAGAACGTTAAGTCATTATTCGCCCTGCGAACAATGGCGGCTTGCTGAAACAAACATTTTTAAAATAAAATTTAATAATATTGCTGAAGTTTTTTAATTGGCGGTTTGAAAATATGCTTCTGATGATAGCAAGAGGCTAAAAAAATATTATTAAGTCTTCCCCAGCCCTTAATAATTGAAATAAAATTTAAATTGTGTTAAAACTTAGATCTGAAATTATTAAAATGGCAATGAGAAAATATCATTTTTTTGGTGGTATTCTTATCGGTTAGTGGGGGTGGGGAAGGCTTAATATTATTTTAGTAACCTCTTGCTATCATCAGAAGCGTATTTTCAAACCGCCAATTAAAAAGCTTCAGCAATATTCCTTAAATTTTATTTTAAATATTTGTTTCAATAAGCCGCCATTTTGTTCTCAGGGCGAATAATGACGCCATGGATCATAAAGTACTCAATGAAATCTTTAAAATGGGATATCGCAAGACACCTCTTTCCATTTAAATTTTAAGGGTTGGTTCCACCCTCCCTAGGGGGTTGAAGTTAGAGGGTTAAAAATATAAGCAAAATGTTTCACCCTTCCACACGCGTTAAAGCGTGTCTTTCTTAAGAGACGATAAATATGAAACATCGGGCTTGTTTCGTTTTCATTGGCCAACCCTGTATGTATTTATACTCGATTTGAAATTGGTTGATAGTAATAAATCATGTTTAGCAGCCGATTCCATAGGCGCACCTACCTGACGTGCCGGTTTGAACCCTATTTACTTATCCGAATAATTTAGTAATCATTATTGTCATAACAGGTAAAAATAATTATGCCGAGAATTCCGGGAACAATTAATACACAATGTTACTTTTCAGGTAGTTACGAAAAATTAGGTACCTCTACTTATTGGTATAAAACTGTGAGTCATTTTAAGAGCGAACAAACCTAATGCGAGTATTCTAGGACACACATTTGGGTAATTTTTGAAAATGGAGAGTCTTTCAGGATTTATTCCAGTTAAGCGAGCTGCGAAATCAGCGCTAAGCATTTTCTATTTGGACGAAACATGGCTGAACGAAGGCTACACAGTTGGAAAACTATGGACAGACAAAAATGTGACTTCTCACCGGCAAGCATTTTTAGACGGTCTATCAACAGGAATAAATCCGCCCTCTGGAAAAGGAAAACGATTAATTATAACTCACATCGGTAGCTCCAATGGATTTTTAGAAGGTGGACTATTATCATTCCAATCAGTTCGTACAGGCGATTACCACGAGGATATGAATGCTGATGTTTTTGAGGAGTATTTCGAACAAATGATAGAGCTGATTCCACCTGGCTCCGTCATTGTGTTAGATAACGCTCCGTATCACTCCAGAAGATTGGAGAAGATGCCTACAACTGCTTGGCGAAAAGCAAAAATTATCGAGTGGCTTGTGGAGAAACAAATACAATTTGAGGACAATATGGTTAAAAAGGAGTTGCTATCAATTGTAAACACCCATAAACATCGGTTTCAAAAATATGTTGTTGACGAAATGGCCAAAAAACAAAATATAATAGTGCTTCGGCTCCCCCCCTACCATTGCGAATTAAATCCGATCGAACTGGTATGGGCTCATGTGAAAGGTTATGTGGCTAGAAAAAATACCACTTATAAAATGAGTGATGTTCAAAAACTCTTTGAAGAAGCGCTTCAAGAAGTCAACGCGGGGAAGTGGCAAAGATGTATAGAGCATGTACTAAAGGAGGAGGAAAAAATGTGGCAATTGGATAGTTTACTGGAGAAAACGGTCGAACCACTTATTATCAATTTAGGGGAAGAAGACAGTCCCTCAGATATTTCATTTTCTGATGATGATTAATTTAAAGCGAAGAACTGTAATGACTTACTATAAATTTTATAGAATTTCAAATAGAAACATTTTTCCAAATTTACTTGTTTATTAGTTGCTTTATTGTTATTAGTATTATATTTATTCAAATACAAGGGTAACAAATTATGCCACACATCCGAATGTTCACTAAATTATATAATTATTGTGTTTAATATAAACTTAAACCCACCCGAAAGCACGTGCATGAGTGCAAAACATCACAGGTAGAATACTACCGCTTATTGTTCGAGCCTCGGGTTAAGCTTTGTATTCGACGCCCTTATCAGATCTATAGGAATGGAAAGTTTAATAAATGCAAAAGGGTCTAGACTTTCAATGTATATACTATTTAAAACTTGGCAATTTAGGTGGACCACTCTGTGTACGTGTTTGACGGATTTTAATGATTTATTACTATCAACCAATTTCAAATCGAGTATAAATGTATTTATGCTATATCCTTGTATGAGGAACTAAAAATTTCTGGAAAATATTTTTAACACAATATGGCAATTTTATCCATTTATGAGAGAATAGATTATATTATACAATAAAAAATTACAATTTTGATAAAAATCTTAAAAATAAAATAAATCAAAAAATAATAAAAACTACAATAGGATTAGATTAGAGGTAATAGATTTTTAATGACAAGAAGCAGCTAATTTCAAGAGCTCAAATCCTTTTTTATATTTTTATATTTTATATTTACAGAAATAGCGTCATAAATGCAACCACTTTCCTTCGTAAAAACCTGCATTCAACATTTTTCCCAAATTTTAATAAAATTAAATTTAATCATAAAAAATCGTTTTGTATATTTCTCCAATTATTGAACTAGGTTTAATCAAATTTTATTATTATTAATCATTTTTGAAGATTTTATGTATTTATATTTACGTATGTTTTATCTATCAAAGATGAAAAGGTGATCAAGCTATTTCTGCCCGTATTGACATGCAGAAACGGTGTCGATTCTATTCTAAATTATTTTTAAAACTTTATTTATTGTACCGGGTGAGCCAACGATTGCGAGGCGTAATTTTGGGCCTTGAAGATAACATTTGTCGATAATAAGCTTTTGTATTAAGGTATGGTTGAATATTCCGCACATTTTAAAAATATTTTGAATTATACAGGGTGCGTTCAAAAAGTAGGGTGTCACAAAGTTAGATTTTTTTAAATGGGACACCCTCTCTTTGAATAAATTTTTAAATTCTACGTGTCATTTCATAACTTTTTTAATATTGGTTTAATATACGAAAAAGTCATAGTTTTCAAGATAATTCGACTTGCAATGAAAATTTAGCATTTGCAAGCGTCTCTTTGTTGTAAAAATACTACTTAAATTTTGACTCCAAGCTATTCATAATTTGTTTTTTTGGGTAAATTAAGTCAAAAAAATATATCCACTACGAAATATTTGACATTTCATTTACAGGGTTTTTTACTTCTAGGTCCAAAATCAGAAAACTTCTAATTAAATGTCACTTTTATCAATTGGAACACCCTATATATTTTGCCATCCTATAGCTCGTCAAAAACTCTTCACATTTTGTGTCCGTCCTATCCCTAGCTCTAATAGTTTTTGAAATATTTTGATTTCTCGGGATTTTCTGTTTTCGTTACAGCATCCTTTATCAATGGATCTCAGTAGCTATGGAAAAACAAATAAACATAATGTTAGTGGATGAAATTAAAAATCAGATCGGTTTTAAAGTTAAGCCTTTTTACTGTAAATTTATTGCCCAGTTATTTATAATCAAAATAAATTTTTCCAAAAATACATTAATCGATATGATAATATACGTTTTGGACGAGGCCCACAAAAATTGTCTTTTTGCCGACAGTTGATACAGGATGAAATATCCTGAGCGGCGAACACCCAGTCCTCGGAGTTTTCAAAATTTAAGTTGTTTCAACCGGCATCGGCAGGGTAGAACATTCACAACGTGAAGTTGTCAAGAGGATAGTTTCAAATGGTGAGAAAAACCTCGAAATAATGTTACAAGTTCAAGAGAATCGTCAAGTTAGTAGCCGTAAATTAGACTTTGATAAACGTCAAAATATATGGCTCCAAGAACATAGTGCTCCCCCCCCCTCCCCCTCCCTTTTATCGTGAAGCCAGAGAATATTTGTTTCAGCACTATCGTCAAAGATGGATAGGCCGTGGGGGTTTTGTTGCATGACCACCAAGGTCTTGTGACCTTACTCCGTTAGATTTTTTTCCTGTGGGGCTGCATAAAAGATACGGTATACGAGTATGTCACACCATCTTCGACAAAGCAGGACATGGAGAATAGGTTTGGGGATATTTGTCAAACAATAACACCAGGCATGTTATCCAATATCCGGGAAAATATCAAGGGAAGAATTGACATGTGTGTAATAAACAAGGACATCTATTCCAACATTTATTAAGAATAAATGGATTGGGGGGGGGGGGTACCCAAGTAATGTGTTCATTACATTTTAGTGTAAATGTAAATATATCTATGTTTGTATTTAGTTAGTTTTACCTACGGATTTTTACTTCTACCGCAAAGGAAAGTACCCATTATATCAATTGTGTTCAAAATGCCAATCAAAATATTTCAAAAACTATAAGAGATATTAATAGGATATTCTTTATAAAATATGAAGAGATTTTGACGAGCTATAAAATATATAGGGTGTTCCATTTGACAAAAGTGACAGTTTTTAATTGGAATATTTCTGACTTTGAACCTAGAAATAAAGTAAATGAGAGATTAAATATTTCATAGAGAGTATGTTTTCTTGACTTAATTTACTCAGGATACAAATTGTGAATTCTTTGAAGTCAAAATTTAAGTAGTATTTTAATGCTAAATTTTCAATACAAGTCGAATTATCTTGAAAACTATGACTTGTTCGTATTTTAAACCACCAGTGAAAAAGTTATGAAATTACACGTAGAATTCAAAAGTTCATTCAACTAGTAAAAATTTGTTTTTTAAAATGGCGATAATCCCTAGGATCACCGGCTTTTTATTTATACTAGTTACATTTTTGTCACAGGGATAATGAAGTTACATGTTCAGGAATAATTCGTTTCTACAGCTCTTTGTTTTAGGTTTATCAATTGAAAATGACGGAGAAGGCAAATAACTATCTATCTACAGTCAGCTTGGACGTTTACGATTCCAAGTAAGTTATTATTAAGATAATCCACATAAAAATCATTTTCAATCGACACATCCCATTTCCGAAGAGATATAAATTATTCTAAAAAAATACAGGATATAGGTATGTGTATTTATATACTACTGTATCGTGATTTCCAGATCCAATATATTGTCACTTATTTTGGCACAGCACACGCAGTAGCCTTACCAGCACTCAAATAAAACCGCCCTGAAAGCTTTAATTGCTTAATTCTTTTAGTCAGAATGTATTATCAACTGTTACTTAAACTTTTAAGTGAACTTCCTAAATTTTTATTATAACTTGTTATAGGTATAACTCGAATTTTGTCTTCGAAGGGGCCAAACTATGCTTATTAAAAATTTGTTCATAAAATTTTGACTTTGGATTGCTGAACAATATGTAAAAAACTAAAAAATATGTTTCGGTCTTGTTTTGTTTGTGCAACTTGAAAATCTAACCGCTTGCATCAACCGATTTTAGGGCAGTATTAGTTAAAAACGAAAATCACAAAATACAGATTCCTAGCGAAAATTATACTACTGAGAAGATGTATAAGCCACATGAACATCGAAAACTTGATCATCCAAATAAGTGAGTAAGGAAAGAAATATTTTTTTAAAATAATTTTAAAACTAAAATTATTATTGAATATAAGATTAAAGACTGTTATTGAACGTTACTTAATATGAATATTTTAGTTATTTAGGCGCCTTTTTACATATCGTAAAATCTTCACTAGGAACAGGAATATTGGCAGTACCAAGAGCTTTTAAAAGTGCAGGATTATTGGTGGGAGCCATCGGAAATATTTTAATAGGAATATTATGTACACACGCAGTATATATTTTGGTAAGAGTTAACATAAAGTTAGACCGGGTTTGTCTAGTTCTTTAATCTTTAATTTCTAGTTGTTTATTTTTTTCTTGATGCTTACACATATGAAATTATTGAACTTTAAATAAAAAAGAAAGTAATACAAAATACACGTTAAGAAATAACAATTAACAATTAAGAATAAAGAAGCTGTATAAACCTGACTTAAGTTTAGTTCAGGAAGAAGGTCGATACCTAATATTTGACATACATTGAGGCTATCAGATCATATAGAAATTGATTTGCTTAAAGCATAGTTTACCTATATTCCTCCCCAACAAGAATGTTTCTCCCCCCCCCCCCCCGCGGAAAAAAATGTCTGGATTCAACACTGGAAGGAATGTCTTCAGAAACAATCTAAGAGCATATGGCAATTGCCAAAAAAGGCTTGCATTTTGATATTATATATTAACATATTAGTATTGATCTAATATTCATATTTTGTGTTATAATTTATTTCAAAGACCTTATATAGACGGCAAATGTTTGATTTCGTTTATAATATTATTTTGTAGAATATGTAGGAATGGTTAATTTTTATGTTACAATAATTATTTTTATAAAATTCGCAACTAAAGTCCTTTTTGTACAAAGCTTGGGGGGATTGTCCCCCCCCCTTAAATCCGCGCCTGCCTACTATGACCACATACTTTCCAAGAAAAGGAAAGTAATTTGGCGCCCCCCAAATCATTGTGCCCTCCCGGCCCCTAAAGGGACGGCATGCCACTGCCTTTCTGCATGCATTTTATTTAAACTTGAATACGTCTGAAAACCAGCCAGAAGATTGTTTTTCAGAAGAGGAAGAATCTGATGGTTTTGCTAAAATTTTGTTAACAAGCGGATTTTGATTTTAATACTTATTTTATATGTGTATATAATATTTTTGTAATAAGAAAAGTTTAAAATTCGTGTCCCTGTTTATTTATAAACATTACTTTCCACAATATCCATTTCTTAATATAAAGGACTATCCAACAAAATTTTATCGCATTGTTAGAACTAAAAGTCGCCTAACCCACATTTTTTTCTAAAATAAAAAATCAAAAATATTATTAATAGAACTACTAGATAGAACCTCCTAAAATTTATAACAAAGACTTAAATTTATAATGTCAATCCCATCAGTAATAATGTAACAACAGTTCATGGATTTTTTTCCTCAAAACTATAATTTTGGGCTTAGGCCACTGTTGCGCTGATGTGCCTCATATGTTAGAGTTGCGCTGATGTGCCTCATGTTAGAGTTGCGCTGTGTGCCTCATATGTTAGAGATATTTATTTGATAACGCCTTGCAGTTCTAATGGTAATTCATTTATCAAACAAATACCACTGTTGTATAACAAGCTTTTAAATACTGATTCTTAATTATTTTAAATTAGAAACACTGACACTAAAAATAACAAGCTTATAGTCATATTATCGTCAAAATTTGTCCAGTATAAAGGAAGCAACAGATGCAAAAAAAGGCTTAAAAAAATGTAAAAATTATGAAACTTATTAAGTAGACATTACAAGTATTTATTAACTTCTAAATAAATATTAACTTCGTAGGTGCAAGCATCAGAAAAAGTTTCTAGTCGAGCGAAAGTTCCAAGTTTGGGATTCGCCGATACAGCTGAAGAAGTATTTAAACAAGGGCCGAAACCCATTCAAAAATGGGCTGGAGTTGCCAAGTATGTTAAAACTACTAAGAAATACTCATAACTAATTTAAAACAGTCATCGATCCGTATATCCAAAAAAATTTTTTAAAAAAGAAATACTAATCTTTCTCTATTTCTCCAACTTTGATACCTACACCATAAAAATGTCATGTAGACCAAATGCAAAACCTCGTTCTCATTTGCTTGGGTTTTAATTCACACACACACGCACACACACGTAACACACGTTCTTGTTATTTTTAGATTATTTGTAGAATTTGCTTTGATAGCAACGTACTATCTTGGAGTAGCAGTATATATGGTTTTTATCTCTGTATCTTTGACAAAGGTAGGTAGGTTCTTTACGGCTCCTAACTCTTTCTTCTGCTTTTTTGTTACATCTTTACCATTACGTATTTACTACTTTTTGTCATTTGGTTGTTGTTTATGGGTGGTTATTTACTTAATAACATACAACTTTTTTAATACTAACACATTTTTTAGCTCTTCTCTTCTTACTACCCTGGAATTGAATGGTGGGATAGATATGTTTTTAAACTTATAATAATGGTCTGCTTAATGATTCTGTGTCAAATAAGAGAGATAAAGCATATGGTTCCTTTTTCTTTTATAGCCAATATATTTTTGATTACGGCATTTGGAATAACTGGCTATTACATATTTTCTGGACTTCAGGGCATTAACAAAGCAGACGTAAAATTTGGTAATGGTTTATCGGGTAAGAATTCAATATGGTTCTAAAGGTATAGCACTTAAAATGAAAAGTGTCTCATTTAGAAATAATACGAATCTGAAATTTTATATATTTATATTATTGTCTCCAACTATGTACCTGGATTGGTAGCTTTTCTTTTAATCGATGCATATCTTCGTCATCATTATTTATCTAACTTCCATGCTACTAATGCTGGCATACAACTTCGGGTTTGCTCAAGTTCTCTCTAGGTTCAGTACTTCCACCAACCTTATTTCTCTTTCACATTAATGACCTGCTCTCATCTACTTCCAATCCGATCCAGAGTTATGCTGACGATAGTAGTCTCTACTTCAGATTTATTTCCCCAAAAGTTCTATATTTCGCACTGGCTAAGTGCATATCCCTTTCGCAAGGTCTTTAACTGGTCTTTGACTGGAGTGCCAACAATTTTTTTCAGTTGAACCATTCATTCTATCCACATGAGTAGCCTAGCTTTATACAATAAAGAAGCATTCGATCTTGTTGGCATCGCTTGCGAATATGGCCTCAGCAGGCATAAACTAGGGTGCTTCGTTTTAGACGACTATTTTTTTTTTGGTCCATTGACGGAATAATGTTATAAACATATAAAAAAAATTTCTCACCAAAGATGAGCTGTCAATTTTAATTTTAAGTACTCGCTAAATGAATTTGAAAATTTCCCATTTAATTAACATGTAAATTTTATTTTATTTTTTTCAATTATCTATAGCTTTGCGACATTTCATGATATTTAATTGGCAATAGGTGGAAATTACAGAGGAATCTTTCCTCTTTAAAAGTGCCTGTAGCCAATTTATGTTTTGTAACCGACCTCGCCATTGAAGCCAATTTTTTCTCGAATTTCATGACTATTTTTTTATTTTTCTCGTAAACCACTAACTTTACAACAAAATTGTATGTGAGTTTTGTATAGGGAATTTAATTTCCCATAAAAAAAGTTATGTAAGCCGTAACCGTAGAGCTAGTAGTTTTCGAGATAAATCCAACTAAACATCTCAAAATTTGAAAAATCGCTGTTTTATCCAAGATTTTAGTACTTTTTAATGAAATCATTGCTGAACAAATAAGTACATAACGTATAAGAATGAAATATAAAAATATATATATTACACACTGGTAAGTAATCACCAAAAATAATTCGTGTAATATGAAGCCGTTTCTTATTACCTTATGCTGGGTTTCAATACTTTTAATAATATTATGCCTGAAGAAATATATAATATACACAGGTAAATACATATTTACCAGTAATTCGGTAATAAGGAACGGCTTCATATTACACGAAATATTTTTGGTGGATTACTTACCAATGTGTAATATATATTTTTATATTTCATTCTTATACACTATGTATTTTTTCAGCAATGATTTCATTAAAAAGTACTAAAATCTTGGATAAAACAGCGATGTTTCAAATTTTGAGATGTTTAATTGAATTTATCTCGAAAACTACTAGCTCTACGGTTATGGCTTACATAACTTTTTTTGTAGGAAATTAAATTCCCTATAAAAAAACTTGCATACAGTTTTGTTGTAAAGTTAGTGGTTTACGAGAAAAATAAAAAAAAAATGAAATTCGAGAAAAACTTGGCTTCAATGGCGAGGTCGGTTACAAAACATAAACTGGCTACAGGCACTTTTAAAGAGGAAAGATTCCTCTGTAATTTCCACCTATTGCCAATTAAATACCATGAAATGTCGCAAAGCTATAGATAATTGAAAAAAAATAAAATAAAATTTACATGTTAATTAAATGGGAAATTTTCAAATTCATTTAGCGAGTACTTAAAATTAAAATTAAGAGCTCATCTTTGGTGAGAATTTTCTTTATATGTTTATAACATTATTCCGTCAATGGACCAAAAAAAAAATAGTCGTCTAAAACGAAGCACCCTAAAAAGACATTACTTCAATGGCCACTAGAGAGCCAAAAAGCTTTGTTTTCTCTTCCGAAGCAAAATATTTTTCCCAAATAACGCCTAACCTAGGATATTGTTCTCACATCTGGTGAGCGGCACCTTCGACACTCATTCTTGATTATATCTAAGAGAATGCCTCTAGGCTCATTAATTACCCAGTTCTTACAAGAAAACTTTCCCCTCTCGCTTGCTCGTACCTACTAGCCAGATGATGAAAAAAATTGCCTGTAGATATTTTTTCTTTTCCTCCTAACATCCTATTATTTAATTTAATCGCGCATCAATAAAATGCGTCCTCCCTTTCTTCAGGAGCCCACAGTACACTAGTACTTGATCTGGCAAATTCTGTGCTGTTAGGAGTTCTGATGACTCTTTTTCCCATGATGTCCCATACATATTGTATTGAAGGAGAAATCTTCAATGTCAAAAAAGCACATTAATAAATAGACCATTCCAGATGACTCGTATTTGCGTAAGCGACATGACATTGCATTTTCCTGCTGAGAAAGGACATTTTCAGATCGTAATGTACAAACATTTATATTATTACAAGAACTTAATAACTAACAAGTACATTCATATATCGCAGACTAATTTAGTACTTATTTTAGGTATTCCATCTTTTTTTAGTACCGTTTTATTTGCTATGGAAGGAATTGGAAGTATAATGCCTGTAGAAAACTCAATGCCCAAACCAAACTTTTTAGGAATTTGTGGGGTACTAAATTCAGCCATGGTAGTAGTTGTTTTTTTCTTTACGTCGATAGGCTTTTTCGGGTATTATAGATATGGCGATGCTACTGCAGCTGCAATCACCCAGAATCTTCCAAACGATGAGATGTAAGTTATAGCTAAAATTATTCAACAAAAACAAGCACTGGTTTTTCCGTTTTGTCATTTTTAATACTTTTATAGTTAAAAGTAACGTGGAGTACTCTACTTTGTTATGAAAATACGCAATGACCTTTATTTTTACTGATATGGTAAATTTAATACTGTGCTCTGATAAACATGCAGTTTTTTAAAGATAGACACGAGGCGTCTATCATAAACCAATTTAAGTTATCTCGTCAGAGATTGACGTCATTACATGAGCGGATAATAATTTTTCCTGAAGTAGTACATGTGTATATGGTTGTGACGCACTCATAGTGACATGACTTTTAAAATGGCCAGTACGCCACTTTAAGGAAAAAAATAGTATTTAGAAATAATTAATTAGGTCACTCCCCACGAATTATTTTTTCCAACAACGCTGGCTCTTCTCTTGTAATAAGACAATATTCCTGTTTTATTCTTAAAATTTTTGGTATCTTGGAATTTTTTGATATCTGGTACTGGATTGATTGGATGATGCTTGGCCAAATATGATCTATGGGTTTAATTCCAGTGAATGAAGTTTGATCTACTGAATCGTAAACCCCAAAAATATCAGTCTATTGATTATTTCGAATGTTTATAAGGATATTCCATAGGTACTCCAAAAAGTATTGTATGTACAATATTTCATTGAACTTCCTATGAAAATGTATAAAATAGATAAGAGAACCAGAATGAAATTAAAGTGATATCACCCTGTATGTCGGAATGTTAATAACAACTATTTTTCTAATTTTTGGCCAAAGAATATCCTGTAAAATTTTATCGATTGAGCTTCGCAACACCCTGTAGAATAGGAATTAAACTGTAATCGACGGATGTTGCAAGAGTCATGGCTAGGGAACGGAGTTTGGTGTTTTCCATTAGCAAATAAACAACTGGACACATAGTCTTCCCACGTAGCGGGAAAAGTAGCTATTGGTGTTATAGTAGAAAAAGTCTTTTGTGGTTGTTTGCACATATAGGGCAGTTCCATCCCTTATATACCCTCGGGGCATACCAACTATGTTTTGTGTGGAGATTTTTATACAGAAATAAAAAAAATCTCACTTTTTACTTCTTTTTGGTTTTACAAAATATCGACATAACTTAATTTTTTTGTTCTGAGAACATGATCTTAATAGGTGTACATAACTTGTCAACATTTTTTGTTGACAGATATCAAAATGTGTCCTCGGTCCTTTCCGAAAATTTGTTTGTCGAGGTTATCCTCATTCGGCTAGAATTTTTGCAATTAGATTAAATACTGATAGTACATCCACGGCACATACTACTTAGGTTTCAACCTTCGTGGGCGGTCAAAATTTCCGAATATACCATCATTAACTAGGTATAAGTCAAGGTACACCATTATGGTATTTTAAATGAAAATATACTTAACACAGCACAACCACAAATTAACCATTCTCTGCAAATAGGCTACTATACCTGTAATCTCTTAATTATGTAGTACCTACTTGTGGGACCAAAAGCCTGATCCTATACAATAGCTAAGGAAAAAAGAGGTGTGTTTTACGAATATTACTAAAAACGTTGTTTTGCTGCTTTCGGATAGTGCAGCATATTATGCTAAAAGCAAAAAGACAGTTAAAAGAACATTATCCAAATTTGATTCACTTTACATGTCTAGCTCATGCCTTGAATAGAATATATGAAATGATACGTGACTTCTATCCAGTTACTGATACTTTAGTTAGTGAGGTAAAAAAGTTTTTCTTAAATCACCCTCGCGATTAAACAAATTTAAAAAAAAAATGTGTCTAATGTCCCACAACTTGTTATTACCAGGATGGGGAACATGGTTTTCAGCCATTTATGTTACCATGCTTATTATGACTTAGTTAAAGATAGTATTGACAGTCTAATTTGAGCGTAAAGGGAGTTAGAGTAAAGAAGTTATAAGGGCACTGAATCTTAAAAATAATTTAAAGTTTATTTCTGAAAATTGTGGATTTCTTCCAGATGTAATTGAACAGTTGGAATCACAAAACCTACTCCTTTTGACTTCTTTCAACTTACTTCAGACAACCATAGACAAGCTCAAAGCAGGTCCTACCAAAATTGGTGAAAAAGTCTTGGAAAGAAATCCAGGATTTCCATATTTTCGATACAGTGAAGACTAAAAATACTGACTTGTACAATTATTTTCGTTTTGCTCCTGATACAAGCTGTAATGTCTAAAGGAGCTTTTCTAGACTAAGAGATATTCTTAATTATAAACGACCTCGTTTTATTGAGACGAACTTAGCAAAAATGGTAATTAGATCAAGTAATGCCAATAAATTGTATATAGTCTACATTTATTTTCATTTTACATTACAAAAAATATTTTCACGGCGCCCCTGAAATTTCGAATCTGAACTGAAGCCAACAATCGGTGACTCATTGGCGTCCGAGCTCGTACCATTTTTCCGTTTTTTAGTCATCATAGTCAAGGTGTAGGCGTCGAGAGTAAAAAGGCAACACAAGCCAAGAAGGCATTTGCAGATGAAAAATGATCATAAATAAACAGGATAGACACCTAAATTAAAAAGTATTTCATTAAAGCCTATGTATTGAATGTTCTTTTGTACCTATACGGGTGTTAAAACACCGACTGCAGGTAAAGAAGAAATATAGTATACAAAAGCATCTGAAATGAGTTACAATTACTAACTTAGATTATATAGATAAGGTCATCAATATTATGGAAACCGTTGTACGTTAAGAGACTCAGTAAACAAAAGCATTAAGTTAGGCATATCGGATAATTTTTTTTATTGAAACAGTCGATTTTAAAATAATGAAACCAATGAGAAAAGTTATTACTCAGTGGTTACATTGGTACGGTAAGGTTAATCCCTTATATCCCTGGTATTATGATTAAGTGTTTCACTAAGTCTTATATATTTACCTGTAGCTATATGGAGAGAGAAGGCAATGTAAGCAATCCAGCAGAAACATAAGTACTCTTTACATTTTCTCGATAACCCCTGCCAAAAATTATCCTGATTGACTTTCTCTTTTTACTTTAAAAGTTGTTCAAAATGGCCACCATAAACTTCTTGGTAGTAATAACGTCGATTTTTGAACTCGCTTCTCACATTTTTAACTTTTAAATGCTTGCCATTTAAAAACGGATTAAGATACGGACCTCGTGTTTACCTTAAAATGTTTCTTTTTTGAATACCTTTGAAATGAGGAACCACAAGGCATAGGGTTGCATTAAAAAATTTTAACCTCAACTCCCTAGCGTCGCCCCTCAAGGGTGTTGAAAAAGTTAAATTACATGAAAAAGTAGATTCATTAATCAGTAATATACACCTAAAATTTGGTGTCTCTATCTTTATTAATAGCAAAGATATTTACTCATACTAAGACTTTCAGACATCCTGTAATATGCTTTGTATATTTATAAATAATTTTTTTGTTATTATTATTGTAATGTTACTTAAACCAACTAAGATTTAAATACGTTATTTTCATTTAAAATGGCGTTATCGTGTGAAAAAATCACTAACTTTCATTTAATTTTTTTTAGCTCCGCCCAAGTTGCCCAAGGTGCCATTGCTATATCAGTATTTTTCTCATTCATGTTACAGTTTTTTGTGCCCACTGACACATTGTGGCATAGGCTTAAGCTACAAATACCTGAAACTCGACATAATATAGCTCAGATTGTGCTAAGAATAGTTATGTTGGCATGCGTAACAGGTAAGATAAATCATTTTTAAAGAAAGCACTGAAATTGCCAAAAATATATACTACTTGTCATAAAAATTGCAACACTTAGAAATAATGTCTCGATCCCAACCAAAATTGGTAAACATGTTTATGTCTATCAGAAGTAAAATTTATGAGAATGTTTATTTTTTGTTTAATTTATTTTTAATGCTTTCGGTTGTTTGGTTTGTGATCAGCCTAATTTTAACTTAAAACTATGGACTGGAAAACAGTTTGCTTAGGTGTTGTGTTGTGTTCTTCACCTTGCCACCATTTTCCATGGAAAACTCTGAGTCTCCTGACAAAAAACCACAAATGTGCTAGCAGGTCTGTGAATTCTTTATGTTTTTTTTCAACTTCCAAGTTTCCCACCTAATAACTTGGTTATGTGCTACTGACGAGTGCTAATAAGCACGAAACACGTGTCTAGCACTACCCTACAGTCAGCTTCCCTGATATTTCCTTCACTTTTTTATAATTGTTCCTGTCGCTACTTCTTTACCTATATATATATATATATATATATATATATATATATATATATATATATATATATATATATATATATATATATATATATATATATATATAAATTTTGCGGGGCGTAGTTTCAAAAGAAAAGTACAAAATTCAATTTTGGGTTCTCTGATAAAAGTCGTTTTGTTATAACAAATCAGTAAGCAACAACAATACTAAACATTAAAACAAAATAGTAATGATGGAAGCTGGTTGTGATTAGCCCTCTTAACATTGATTTTATTCTTATGCTTGTTTATTTATTTTTAGTTGTTGCTATCGTAGGTGGAGAAAATTTGGGATCATTAATAGACCTAACCGGTGCGATATTTTTCTCCTCATTAGGATTTTTAGTACCTGCTACACTGGACATACTTGTTAACTGGGAAGATGGATGGGGCAGATTTCATTGGAAATTAATTAAAAATATTTTAATTTTGATTTTAGCGATATTTGGAATGGTATCTGGGTCATATTATGCAATTTTGGATTTTATGTAAATAAAGATTACGCCTATTTTAGGTTTTGTTTGTTATTAACTAACAGTGATCGAGAAATACTGGGTGTTAAAGAAATTTGGATGCATATCTGAAAGCTTAAATTGTCACTGGCTGTACACTATACACTGTATATTTATTAATTAAATCACATACTGTAAGCCCAGGGCCGCGCCAAGAAACTTAGCCACCCTTGTGCAGAGATCTCATTGGCGCCCCGTGAAATAAAACAAAAAAAATACAGGAAATATTTCTTTAATTGCATAAAAAAACACAAAACTGCGAACTGATATAATAAAACCAAATATCATAATTTATAACAGTCATAATCTAGTACATATTTTTACACAAACTTAATTTTTCGTGCTTTATTTTCGGCAAATTCAGATACAGTTTGGTCAATGTTTAGACTTAGACTGTCTAATATTCCACTTTCTATGGCGGTTCTTTCAAAAGAAACGTCATCAGCATCATTTACCACTAAATTTAAATTGTGCGCAGAACATGGTACAAAAAATGCTGTGGGATTTATTTCCAAGATTATTTTACAGCCCATTGTGTTTAACACGCATATTTGCGCCGTTGTCAAACCCTGTCCGGGCATGTCGTATATATTTAAATTGAAGTTACAAAACAAATTTTGAACAAACTCAGATAACATTTGGACCTGTTACTGCACAGAATTCTATAAAATGTTCTCCAATTTCAACTTTCTTTGTGGCAGTATTTAAGGTGACAAATCTGAAAACCACTGTTAGTTATCCTCTATGACTGATATCGGGAGTGCAATCCAGAATAGCGGAAAAATATTTTGAGAGTATAATTGAATACAAAATGACATTTCTAATTTTTTTACCAATAATTAGGTTAATAACAGGTCCACATAAGGTCATTTGGTCAATGTCCCACTTAAAATCTTCAATGATCTACCTAAAAATTTATTTTTTCATATTTTAAAACCAAAAAAGATTCTTTTGTTTCAAAAAAGTGCAAGTTCCATGCGAAAACTCCCCAAGAAAGAATCAAGCCAAGCCATCGTCAAAGGATATCCAAGCTTGCACCGGCCTGGGTCGTATTTTAAATTGATCTTATAGGTTTATATGGACGATATAAATTCACTAAAACTAAGAGAGAAACAGACATACGCGCCTTAGGAAGTTAAAAAGAGACACAATTGGTCGACGGCCCACCAATACTATCGGGCCACCCCCACTATGGAAATACATTCAAACCGCCCCGTAAAATATACTCTTTTAAAACATTTGGTTTGGAAAAAGAAACACTAATTAGGTAGCTAATATGCGCATTGTATCATTAATTAGCGGTTAAACATAAAAAATAATAAATACTATTTCAGCCACGCCAGCCCAAGTCGTCAAATATAACGGCGTCGGACCGGTTTTCTTACATTACCAGCGTAGTCCAGAGGTAGAATCTCAGCGAGTTGACCAAGAAGTCTAGGGTTATTATTTACGGTGCAGGCTTAAAGTTTTCAAGAGTTTGTTTGGGGTGAAATTTAATGTAGGTATGTTTTTTCCTACTCAACGTCAGATGTAGAAATTTAAACGCTGATTTGACTATTTTATTAATGATTTATGTTTATATTCCATCTTGCATAGGTGGATTGAGTTCAAATTTTGGTATTCTGTATGTGTTAATTATGAATCCCGCGTCCGCCCTCACATTTGGCCGCCCTTGTGCGACGCACACCTCGCACACCCGGTTGGCGCGGCCCTGTGTAAGCCTGTGGCTAAATCAACTTTATAATAAATTTAATAAGCAACCAAGAAGTTTGCTTACATTGTTAATTAATATGGTCTTAAATAGGGTATTAAAAACGCTACAAAATATCAATTTTATAATAAAAAATTATTCATTCACAGGTGTGTTTTCAATAAAATCGTTAAAGCAATGTATATCATTAAATTAATTTTATTTTATTTTTTGCTTTAGTTGAACATCATTTTACTTATTATAATATGTAATTAAACGCATTTCAATTAAGGATTAACATCATTATGTACTTTCCTATTGTTCGGCATATCGTATTTTTTGTAATATCTAAAGAACAATAAATATTTTTTTTTCTAGAACCGACACTGAGAACAGTTCTTTTCCGGAGTAGTAACGAAAATAAGGGCATTTTTTAGAATTTATCGAAGGGCAAACTGGCTTTAGCCATTTAACGGCATTTGTTTACATAACGGAGCTCTAAGAATAATCACAATAGCTGTTAACAAAAATTGGGATCTTATTTCGTAAACTTTATTTGAAAACGTAAAAGTAACACAATAATAATTTTTAATTTGCGAAGTTTCTATTACGAATTTAATTCCATCCCAAGGAAATACAGAAATTCAATTTCATTTTTATATAACCAAATAAAATTTCTGTATCCCCCCAAATCTCGTTAATAAATCCTTATAAATAACTATAACTGGACCATCCTTTGTGCTGATATACGTTTAAAAAATTTAAATGGTTTTGTTTTTATTAAAAGTGAAAGCAACATGAGATTTAGCCAAGCAGTCGCAGACGCAAACAAAATTTTTGGTTGGGAGTATGCTGATGGAATAATTGTTTACAAGATTTTGACTTGGGAAGGCTCGTGAATAGTTAGGTACTCAATATTAACAAGTAATGTATTTACCCAAAAATATTTTTAAAGAAAGTTAAACAAAATTCGATCTTGGGTGGGCGGTGCTGCAGCCCCATAAGAACCCCTCCCTGGGTGCACCCTTCCAAGCAGTGTTAATAATTGAATGACAAAATAGTGACACGCGAAACTAAAACGCAACTATAACATAGTAATAAGAATAAGCCTGTTGTTATTTTAAAAATATGTGAAGAGAAACGGATGAAATTTCCGGTCTTGTATAAAAACTTGTATTTTTTAACATAGTAAATTTGTCACTGAAACTCATTTCACTTTCTCACACATTATTTGATATTTAAATAATATTGCTATTTGCCATAGCCTAAGTTCAAACCCCTTATGTAAGAATAAAGCCGGTCAAGTGCGACTCCGTCCATGCGATATTTTTATAAAACTTAATTAAATTTGTCCGTAGTAAGTTTTCAAGTCGGCGCGGCGCGGCGGATTAGAGCTTAGGAAAGGTCAATAATTACTCCATCAACAATGCTCTCGATAATTTTTTTTTATAGTAAAGAAACTATACCCGTGTAAATGCTGTAGCGGTTATATTAATTATACAGGTTTACCAGATAAGATGCTTACCACAAAAAAAAAAACAGGTTTTTAAAATTCTGTTGTTAGGCTGGTGCTGAACGGGCACAAGATAACAATAACAAGAACATATCAAAAGGCAATGGTACAATATGGTACCTCCTACAAATGAAATGTTTACGGTAAATGTAAGATTCCGAGGACTGTTTAGAATACTCGGGATATCGACACGTAGTCGCCCGCTTACAACGGGTATGGAAGCATTTTTCGAGCACATTGGTGCAACGTTATATTTTCGAATGTAGAATATAATAGAACACTTTGTTAATCTCATAATTCCAAAAAAATACATTTTGATGAGACACGTAATTTGTATTAATTACAATTTATTACATTTATTATCTTACAATATGGTAATGAAACTCATCCGTGGTATAAAAACATTCCACTAGAAGCATCCTCTTACCCTTAAATTTGTCAGCGTTAGCCTCGTCTTTAAGTGTCTTAGTATAATAGTTGTGTCCCAAAAAACCTGCTGTTCCAAAAGTTTACCTCATCAAAGGGGAACAAGTTGTAATGTAGGGGGTTAGTTTTCATTAGTATAATGCGACCGTGACACGTATGGCGATCATCTATCCATTGAGTAATTTAATTGTATAAAAATTTCGTTGTATTAGCAATAACATCAGATCCTATTGTACCAGATGTTTAAAAAAAAAGGATATTATGACAAGAAACTCTGCATGGTCAGTGAAGTTAGTTGACATCCAGCTGAGTAAGTACGTATGAAATTGTCTTCTACAAATAATCCCAAATAATAATAAATTTATTGTTATCACTTATTACTTATTACTTACGAAAAATAAAACCAACCGATCTCTTATACAGTTTTTATCTATGTACATATACTAATATATAAAATTCTAAAGTGACTGACTCACTGATTCATCAACGCCCAGCCAAAACTACTAATGCTAAATAGTTAAAATTTTGCATACAGCTTTATTTTAAGCCGTAGACGTCCACTAAGAAAGGATATTGCAAAACTTGCCCTCTAAGGGGGTCAAAGCAACCCCTAAAAATTAAATTATTTTTTGTTTTAAAAACTATTAAGTTCCAGCGAAAACGCCAAATCATGACAATTTTATTTTATTTTTTTAAAAAAGACTACTTTTTTTCTGTTTGGAATTTTATCCCTAGGGAGTAAACACACTTCTACCACTGATTTATCAAGGCCCGGCCTTGGGTTTTATAAAGAAAGCCGAAACACGTCGATTTTATTTAATTTTTGTGTTGGAATACCCATAAGGGGTAAGACCACCCCATCACCAGATCTACTAAACCCTACGTCGCGTGGTGAAATTTTGAAATTTGGCATACAGGTTAGCTTTGCGGTCTTGGTGCAAAACAGTAGCGGGTGATATGAAAGTCTCTTGCTAAGGGGGTAAAGTCATTTCAAAAAAATTAAAATATTTTCTATTCTAAAACGACAGATTGTATTGACAAAGGCCCAACCATGTCAATTTTATTAATTTTTTTTAGATAAGAACCAATTTTTTTGTGTTATAATTTAATCCTTAGGGGGTAACACCATGTGCAAGTTTATGCTTAAATAAATCTGGCAACCGTCCTTTCAGATGTTCGGGCGGCGTGACCTAGCGTGATCTAACCATAATTTTTCATTTTCTGCATTCTTTATTGTTATACACAGAAGCTATAGTAAAAAAAATTGCGCATACTGTATAGATGTATCTGTCTAACAGCTTGGCTATTTTGCAGCCTCTACGAAAAACAACCGATGTCGTTTACAAGGAAGTACTAATTTCCAAATATATCTTCTAAAAATATATTTCATGATTAAAACACGCTGGCGAAGCCCGCGGGTACCAGCTAGTACCTCATAAATCGCATAAAACTTGACCAAGCGCCATCCAGGGCGACAGCTATACCTGAGGGCTCAGCCAGCATCGTGTGGAGAAGCAACAGGCTGGGGACAGGAAGGCGAGAGCGTGGGAAAGTCGAGTAAAATGATTTATTAAAATAGCACTTCTCATATAACCAAAGAGATTTAAGTGAATTCATGTACACGCCAGTCCAAGTATTGCTACAGAACAGAGGGAGACATTAAGTTATACTGATTATCCAAAATATTTTAATCCTCTTTCCTGCGTTTTATATTTCCGATATTAAATAACAAATCTTGTATTCCTAATATAAAATATTTTAAAAAAATTTTCCCACATTAAGAAATCAAATTAATTAAAGACAAATATTTAAACAGACTTTGCCTTATCGGTCAATTTAGGATAAAGCAATCTAAAATTGTTGATGCATTGAAATATCGTAAGAAGAAAAAAAATCTGAATGAAGTCGTCAATCGATATATTATTTCCACATTAGCTGAATATGTCATTAATGATTATTGCCATGCTATTTAGATGACTATTTCCTCCATGTATCAAAAGTTCCCTAAAAAGAGTGCAATTGTCACTGAATTATAGCGAAAATTGCATCCTAGGTGAAAATGTTCCAGAAACTAACAGCGATAATTTTCATTCTTATTGTTGGTCACCCGTTTATGTAATAAAGTTCCGTTTTTCTAGTAGGTTATGAAAGAAACGTCATGGATTTGTCATGTTCGTCGTTATGGATTTGTAATGTTTGTTTTATTGCCAAGAACTAAGCAGTTAACAAACTGAGCGTACCTTTTAAGGAATCGGGTAAAATGAGTTGTTTTTAAGTGTTTTTTTTTAGATAGTATTTTCCAAAATATCTAGAAAAGTGCCTTTGAAACTACCAAAAAGTCGAAAGCATACATATGGGGTAATTTACGTAAAGAAAGAGAATAGTACCAGTTTAATGGCACAACTTCCGATGGTTATAATAATAATAATAATAATAATAATAATAATAAAATACTTTTTATGGATACAGTAAAAGAAATTGTACATGGCTGAAAGAAGATAATGTGAAGTAAATAGCAATTTTTACATAGGACGAACCAGACTCAGGGTGGCGAAGTCTAGCCAAAAGGGCTACTCATACTCAATCACCATCAAAGCGTGGTTCGCCTCAAAACATAAGATGACAGTATAAAACAAAGATGTCTATCAAATATAGCCCATATAACCAGTACCGACTGTCGTACAAAAAAAAAACAAGAAAATGAGTCAAAAGAAAAACAGCAACAATATTAATGAACGGAAGTTATAAGCGCCGAAAACATGAGCCAGCAAGGCATAAAGAAGCAGAAACCAGAAGGTTTGCTAAAAAGATATTTCATGTGTTTTCATAGAAGCTAGGACGGAGAGGCGATGAGGTCCCAAAATGCTTACTATGTTTTTTTAAACCAGAAGTTGGCAATTTTGGAAATGAATGAAAATGTGCGGGCCCAAAGTGGCTGGAGTCCAACAAAAAAGATCCAAATATTTGTCTAATAAGACAGTCCTTGCTAAAAGCGGTGCCAGAGAAGAGCAGCTAATCAAAAACGCAGAATATTCTTTAACCATTTCCATCAGGCCATATCTGAAGTTAGATGGGGATCATGACAAACAAATTTTAAAAACGAATGAGGCAAGTGACAAGAAATCAACGTGATCAAAAAGCACTTAATAACTGGGGCCCTGATCTGTTCACTATGAAACTTCATAGCATGTAGGTTTTGTATGTTTTTTGTGGCGTTGTTCCTGTAATTTCTTTGAGCATCTTTGTCTCTTGATTTAAAAAAAAATATTGTGAAAATGAAAAAGAACCATTTTTTTAAACCTATAGATTAAAGTTAAAAAACTTGACATTTTGGACCATAACCATGTCTTGGTGTCAAATGTCCAAGAAAAATTCAAAATACATCGAGAATTACGTATATCGAGAGATTAAAATATTAAAAAAAAAAGATATTTTTGTTTTCTCTTGCCTTAAAAAACAAAATTCAAAGAAATTTCAAAAAACATTTCATTTTTAATTTTGCAATATACATTTTTACTTCAATCAAATGCAAAATAACGAAAGAAAACTATACAAAAACAAAATACTTGTCGGGACGTACATCTTAAAAATCACCTAGGAATTTTTAGCTCACCCTGTAAAAGAAAGTTAGAAACGTAGATACATATAAAAATATTTGCTAATTGTTTCATTTCCCGTCTATTTTTATTTCCTTATCAAACCATAGTGCGTGCAAGTACTGTTACAAATTCTTAATAATATGTTGTATGTCCGTTTGGTCGCTTGCATGTTCTAAAAATTCGATTGCTTATAGTGCAGAGGTAGTTTTTAAATTTGAGCAATATGGAAGAGAATTAAATAAACAGACCATAATACTATTGATACTGCATCTGAAACCCGATGGCCCTATAATCATAATTAAATCTAAAAAGTAGTATCCACTTAATTTTAAAAGGGCCTATCTTACAAAAATTGAAATTTGTGTTTTTACTGAATTTACGATTCTTGACGTTTGCTGCACCGAATTTCAATACGTCGTAAAAATATTCAACACTTACGTTCAGTTTCACTAAGAAGGTTTAAGATTTAGTACTAGTTTAAATTAAGATCTTCTAGTTGATCAATGATCAGTTATGTTTTGGCATGTTTTTGTCCTGACATTGATAAGTCGTCATTAACAAGTATGATTTATTCTGATATTTTAGCGATTTGCTTGGTTTCCCAATGATTTTCATCAACGGGTTGCTAAAATGAATTTAGTTCTATTATTGTCGAAAGTACCTACTAAAATTGCCTTTTTCTTTATAAATTTGCGAAAAACCTCAGAAACAAATTCATACTATAAAACTTAGTTGTCTTATTCTAACACTTGTGATAATTGATTTAATTAAGGTAAGTTACAAATAGGTAGTAAAAACGTGTTAACGCTTTTAGAACAGTTAACTTCATTTTTTTTTAAACTTGAAGTAAAATTTGTTGTTGAATATTGAATACGCTCTATCACCGAATATATAACACATAGAAGGGTCACTCCTGCGCGGCACTGTGATGTTCTAAGATCAAAGCATCGCCGCCAGCAGCCGAATGTATTTTCTCGAATTTTAAGACTTGGAGGTCGCAGACGGAAATCCCAAATTACGAGGGCGATACGTGCACGCGATATGTGTAAGCGGGCCGAGCTGTTTTACGAGGGTTACTCTGTAGGAACGGAATAAAACTAAAAGTAAACTACAGTTTTTTAATTAATCAGTTGTATTAACATAAAGTTACTATAAGAACGCAGTTCAATTTGTTAGCAACAACACTGCAAACTATTATTTATCTACAATAAAGTAGTTACAATAGAAACAACATTAAAGTGTGTTTTAGATCGATCAAATAATAAACTTAATATATCGGATAAAAAGAAACTGAGAATATATTTTTTAAATACATGTAGGGAAATATTTTTATTTAAAAACACACAGTTGAGCTGCGTTCTTTACTTATAGTTAGTTAAATTTGAAATAAAGAAAAAGTTATTGGATTACTGTTTTTTCTTAACCTAAGTATATACAATATAATTTGCGTAAAGTAAGTTCCAGCACCTACAAATAAATTAAATACTAAGTTTGTTTTTTATTAGAAATCAGTTAATACTGAAAAAACGAGTGGTAATATAATATACCTAAAATAACTAAGAAATTATTAACGGCGTAACAGACCTTCCGAGATTTTGACAGATGGTACCGTTTTGGGGTTCCTAGATGACAACAATGTATGTTGTCCATTTCCGTCTTCCTGTCTGTCGGTCTATCTGTTAGCCCGACAGCTCCAAAACTAGTTGACGGAAAAGGATGAAATTTTGTATGCAAAGTACGCCTTAACCCTACTCGAAAAAGTATATCCTTTGTGTTCAATATATACACGGTGAACACTATAAAAAATTAAAATGTTAAGATTTTTGGTTAAATTTTATAATTTAATATGACAGTTATAGAAGAATAGTTAAATATTTAATGAATCCAACCATATTGTGAGAAAGTTATACAAAGTGACAAAGTTTGTTTTTGTTTCTTTACCTACTGTTCTGTTTAAAGGTAGGCAAGTTCCAAGTGGTATATATTATATTCATAAAAGAAGGCACATTAATTTGTAATTATATTGGGATCATAATCGATTATTTCGGTACATGCCTTATTGTCATGGCAGTATGTTGACGATAGGAGCAAAACAAAAGGAACGTTGTTTGTCATTCTAAATAAAATATTTAAAAAATCGACAAATATAAGTTAAAAAAAATTGTAAGGTACAACTACATGGGACCTTCACAGAATGATTGGCTAGGGTCTAGGCTATCTGAAATGGCCAATTACAACATTTTTTGGAAGGTCAAATTTTTTTATGACGAAAAATGTCATAAATGTGACAAAATTAATGTCTCTTACATTTTTACACATACCTCGCGAACTAATCGAGATAGTTCCGTTATATATTTTTTAATCCATAGAAGAAATGTGAGCGAAGGCTACTGAGTCATTTTGTTTTTTTGAAAACTCTAGTTTTTTTTTTGTAAAACTTGGTGAAACTTCAACATGTAGGTACTTTAATTGCAGCACTTTTTTCAGTAAGCGAGAAACTTTTATGTTTTAAAGAATTTGGTCATACCATCTGCATACGAAGGAAAGCCAAAACATCGACGAAGTTTAAAAAAAAACGCAGTTTCTACGACTTATAGTGTTCAAGTTATCGTTAGTTAAAATTGAAAGATTCGGCTGCCGCGTGACCCAAAACGTCTCGCCATATTAATGCTCGTCTGCGCGCAGTGCTGGGCGATGTTAGAATGTTTAAAAAACATCGATGTTCTCTTATTGATATTCGATGTTTTGCCATCGATGTTAGGGGTCATAAACATCGATGCCAATATCGATGATTATCTTTCGATGTTCGACCATCGACCTTCCGTTCCGAATCTATTGACAAAAGATTTTGGGAGCTAAATTAATAAACATAATTTATTTAGTTTTACGTTCTTTAATTTTGTAAGGGTATGCAATTCTTTTGTTTTTATTTTTACTACACAAACAGATTAACACCACCACCAGAACGAAAAAGTAAAAAAATGTTCAACACACAAAAAAGTATTAATTTAAATTTATTCAGTCACCCCTATATAAACAACACAGAACTCTCCGTCCGCTTATTTGGTCCACTTTATACCACCACGCGTCGTCGAATGAATCACCTCGGGCGAATTTGCCCTCAAGCGGGGACGAGATGAGAAGGGAAAATTTCGTCGCGCAGTCTCGGGCGTGTTCGCGCTTATTGGAGAGTGATCCTTCTATGTGTTATATATTCGGTGCTATCACCGAATATATAACACATATAAAAGCTGCTTATTGTACCTACCTACCTATTAATATTTTAGCGCCTTGTAAAATATTTTTTCTTAGAATATGCGCTATTAGAATTAAGATAACGATATATTACGGGCAAAGTCCGCAGAGTGAGCAAAGTTGGCATTGTCCGAGCAGTGAAACCTGGGCAAACCGGCAGAAATTTGTGCAAACCAGCGTGTTATTATTTAAATAGTTTTGGACCACGTCCAAGCAACACATTACTACTATCCATTTCTAAAGTTTTGACCCCTCAGTCTGAGGGTCAATAACAAAAAAACCACGGGGCAGAATAAACTGAAAAAATTACAGCTTGTTAGGACGATATCCAAGAGTTTCTTCCAAAAAATGTATTATTGTAGTGTAAACGATATTGAACTTATTCATAATCAAGTAGAAAAAAACAACGATTTTACTGCGTTAATACTGATAAACGATTTTCTCATGTCTATATATTGGTTAATTTTTTCCCTATTTAAATGCAATTTTGAAGGTAGATAGAAAAATATCTATACTTTCGCAAGAGATTGGTAGTATGTGTCTGAAATTATATTTTTTTATTTTTTAATGATGTTTGTGTATCAGCTGTACTGTGGACAATTTAAAACCTTAAAAAAAATCTTTACACTCGTAGACGTAGTTATTATTATACAAATGTATTTTATTACACAAAAGTAAAAAAAGCACCTTTAGTTCTTGTAAAAATTGTAATAAATATTAAAAGCCACATAAGAAAGAGATGCAAAGTCTTAAATGCCTTTACCGACATAATCACAGTACGGTGGCGTCGTCGTAAAGGTCGTATGTAGTCCGTAGGTCCATGTATTTTTATTTCTTTAGAATTTAATCTATTTGTTATGTATTGAAAAGATTTGTAAAATAATATTATTTAGTTGATTGTGGTTGTTTATATCTACTTATTGTTGATTTAAATTTTTGGTTTTAGTGGTAGATAGTAATTTGAAGTTATTATTGTTTTCACACGATTTTTAAGATTATCTTGTTCGAATTTCTATAAATACCTGATGTGATCTGAACCAAAAATACGGTACCAAACTACAGTCTAATAAGTTAAAATGTCTCGACAGAGCAACGAACAAATGAAAAATATTATATTAAAAGTCAGAGCGTACTTTCAACAAGAGAAAGACAACGGTTTGGAAAATATTTTGATTGAGCAAGAGGTTAAAAGAACAGCAGATTGCCTGGGTATTAGTGAAAGCACCGTTAAACGTGTTACTGCGGAAGAAAAAAGTTCCGGTATTATTATACCATCAAAAGGGAGAAGTGGAAGGCCCCGACTGGAATGTGATGAGATTTTGCAGGGCGTCATAAGGAGAACAATATTAAATTTTTACCTGGATCGCCGGTTTCCTTCTATGAAAGAAGTTTACCAGAAATTGAAAGAAGATGTCGATTATTTACCAGAATTTTCAGAAATGACTTTGTACCGCTGGATTAAAGAACTTGGGTTTTCCTATAAAAAACTAATTAATAAACCAATTTTAATGGAACAAAACACAATTGCTGCCAGAAGAGCGGAATTCTTATACGCCATAAAGAGATATCGTGAAGATTCTTGGCAAATATTTTATACAGATGAAACATGGTGCGGTGCAAATCATTCAAGGAAGTTTGGCTGGGTTGAAAGAGTTAATCCCACAAAACGGGATAATTTTGATGAATACAGAGGTGATATACAGGAAATTAATGGCTTTAGAGGTGGAATAAAACGGCCATCAGGATCAGGACAACGGGTTATTATCTTACATATTGGTAGTAAAAATGGGTTTTTGGATGGCTGCCTGAAGTGTTTCGTTGGGAAAAAAGTGCGGCGTCAGTGGATTACCATAACGAGATGAATAAACAACATTACGAAGAATGGTTTAGAACAGTGCTTTCCGTAATACCTGAAAAATCAGTAATCGTAATTGACCAAGCACCGTATCATACAATGTTGGATCCTAATTTTCGAAATCCTACAACTGCCTGGACAAAACAAAAAATAATAGAATGGATATCCCAGCGAAAAGCAAACATTGCCCGATGTATTTACAACGTTTAATGAATTAACCAAACCAATGCTTTTAGACCTATGCAAGAATTATCACTTTCCAAAAACGTATCTTTTAGATACAATTGCAAAGGAGTTACGTAATGATAATGTAAAGCTTGTATGGTTGCCAGTGGCACACTGTGAATTCAACGCAATTGAATTAATTTGGGCATATGTATGTGAAAAATAAAGTGACCAAATTGAATACTACGTTTAAAATCACAAATGTACTAAATTTGTGTCTTGAAACGATGCAGAACGTGCCAAATTCTGTTTGGGAAAATTGCGTTGGACACGCTAATAAAATTGAGGAATGCGACAGAGAAAAAGACCACTTAGTTGATGTTGTTGTAGAACCATTAATTATAAAGTTAGATGAAGATGATGATTCAAATGAAGACTTTAGTAATGATGAAGAAGGAGAAAACGATCCACAAGTGTAGGTATTCTTCGGTAAAAAAGAGTGGTGTAATCCAATCAGGTTATTTTTAGTTTTAGGTTTAACTAAATTTTATTATGGCTTTGTACCTTAAAGGTTAAATCAGATGTGATTCTACGTAAACAGGCCACTTTCACATATTTCTTGTTATTATTAAGCAAATGCAAAGGCAGACAAACTTACCACAGCATTTGTTACAATTTTCCAAATATGCGAATCATAAAAATAAGGGAACATCAAAAATATTGTTTTTCTTTTAGGTGAATTATAAATAAATAAAGCTAATTGGCCTATTTACGTTACTCACTTTGAAGTAATATTTTTAAATTACTATTGTTCTACTACACACGTTTTGCCTATTTTATAGATCTTAATGAAACAGTCGAAAATCGTTAAATACAAATAAATGTAAATATTTACCAATGCATATACTTATTTTTTCTTAATTTTACCAGTTACCTAATTTATCATATAGAGCACAAAAAATCCGTCACTATATTGCATTACTTTAATGATTATTACCTTAACACCCATACTATTGCACCTTCGACGCCCCGCTCCATCCCGCAAGCACAATGCTGCTATCCTTTACACAAATTAATTGTCTGTATTTACATTTATGACAACTGCCAAAACAAAATTTTCGTTAAACGTAAAGTTACATCTCTTTATATGTAATACAAAAAAACAAAAATTTTTGCTGTAAGATTACTGGTAGTAATTCCATAACCACAATCATTTTTTGCATATTACTACCAAACCTAAGAAAAAAAAATAAAACTAATATTTTTTGGGACTAAAGTAAGGTTCACTTTATCTCCTGTAAAAAATTAGTTAGGCCTGGGAGTACCAGTAAGGCACAATAAATTTTTACAATTGAGTAATTGATGAAATAGGGAAAAAATGGTGACAATTTTACACTTACCTTCCCATTAGAAAAGTACCAAGGTATCTACGGTTACAAAGTTTTACATGTGTAATAGAGACAAGTAACTTGACCGAAATATGTGAAAATTATATTTTTTAAAATTGTACTTTTTACTTTACAAGCTTCCAAACTGAGGGGTCAAAACTTTAGAAATGGATAGTAGATTATTTGTTTGTTTTTATAGGCAATTAAGTATGTGTATTGTGATTTAATATTTAGAGAGCACACACAGTTCGATATAGTGTTCTACTAGTCAATTTATCATATTAGGACAGTATTTTAAGCTAAACCTAAGCATAACATTGCTTGCTCTTTTATGACGAAGTAAGCATTGATTTATAATGTATATACTATGTATAATAATATAATGTCATATTTAAAATTGCTTAGTTTGTATAGCGAACATGAGGCTGAAGCTACCAGCTACCGGCCGCATACGATATTCATTTTGGTACATGTACCTAAAAGGTTATTAATTCCAGTGGCGGATCCAGGGGGGGGGGCACCTGGGAATATAAAAATTGTCAAAACAAAACCATAACTTACCTTAGATATTAAGAAAAATAATAATTAATTTTTATATTTCCTAATCCAGTTTTGTTTTTTTTTGTTTCGTTTTTTGAAACTGTAACAATTCCGTTTTTATTTTATTAATAGACGTTACAATAAAAAAGTTGTAATTACCGGTTTTTTTGCGCACAGGTTTAATTACCGGTTTTTTTGCGCACAGGTAAAATTATTTGTGTTTGACAAATAGCCCTAGCGGCCAGCCCTTACCTTTTTAAAATAAAAATGCTATAAAATCCACAATTATTATTAAAATATTTACGTGATTTTTGGTAAACAGGCTTAAAATGACGGCCTACAAATACCTATATGGGAAAAATAATTTTTGTATGAAAAATGAACCTTCCTGAAAAAAAAATTGTCAAAAATCCACATTTATTAAAATGACTTCGTGATTTTCGGTAAACACGCCTAAAATGTCGCCCTACAAACAAAATAATTTGTGTTTAAAAAATAGCCCTAGCGGTCAGCCCTTAAACTTCTGGAACAAAATTGCTCTAAAATCCACATTTATTAAAATAGTATCGTGATCTTCGGTAAACACGATTAAAATGACGTCCTTCAGACCCGTGTATGGGTAAAATAATTTGTATATTAGAATTTTATTAGTCCTAGCGACCAGCCCTTACCTTCTTTAAAATTAAAATGCTATAAAATCCACCATTATTAAAATATTTACGTGATTTTTGGCAAACGTGCTTAGAATGACGCACTACAGACACCTGTATGAGTAAGAGAATTTCGGTATGAAAAATAGCCCTAGCAGTCAACCCTAACCCCTTTCAAAAAAATTGCTCTAAAATCCACATTTATTAAAATAATTTCATGATTTTTGGTAAACACGCTTAAAATAACGTTCCACAGACACTTATATGAGTAAAATAATTTGTATATGAAGAATGGCTCTGGCGGTCAGCCCTTAATCTTTGTAAAAAAAATACTCCAAAATCTACATTTATTAAAATAATGTGATTTTCGGTAGTCAGCTTTAGAATGACCAATCACGAAAATATTTTAATTATTGTAGCAATTTTCTTTAAAAAAGGGTAAGGGCAGGCCGCTAGGGCTATTTTTCGTACACAAATTATTTCTCTCATATACATAGGTGTCAAGGTGTCTATAGGACGTCACTTTAAGGGCGTTTACCGAAAATCACGATATTATTTTAATAAACTAGGATTCCAGAGAAAGTCTTTTTTAAAAAGTTACGAGCCGGCCGCTAGGGCCATTTTTCATACCCAAATTATTTTACACATATGGGTGTTTGTAGGGAGTTATTTTGAGCATGTTTACCGAAGATTGTAGATAGATATTTTAAAAGTATTTTCCAAAAAGTTATTTTAATGTGTGGATTTTAGAGCATTTTTTTCAGGAAAGTTAAGGGATGGCCGCTAGAACCATTTTTCATATACAAATTATTTTACCCATATAGGTGTCTGTAGAACGCCATTTTAATCGTATTTACCGAAAATCACGAAAGTATTTTAGTAAATGTGGATTTTAAAGCAATTTTTTCCAAAAAAGTTAAGGGCTGGCCGCTATGGTTGTTTTCCATACACAAATTATTTTACCCATATATATGTAGTTATCTGATGTTTACCGAAAATTGTAGAAAGTCATTTTAAGCGTATATCTACCAAAAATCACAGAATAATTTTAATAAACAGTACATGCACCAAAATAAATATCGGATACTCAACGCGTTTAATATTGCTGCGGCCGCTAGCCGGTAGCTTCAGCCTCATATAGCGAACACAGATAGTAATATTGTGTCTGGTTTCGATGAAATAACTGTCAAGGGCAAAAATGATTGGAAATCAAAAGTTATTTTAATATTATATTTAAAAACAGTGTGCCAAATAAAAAAAAAGAAACTGAGGAAGCTCGGCGGCAACAAACACAATTTAAAATAGAAAACAAACTATTTTTGTTTCCGCACTCAAGCAAAGCCAATTCTAGTCTTTGATACAAGTCAACTTGTGGACTGAGACGTACTCCATCAACTATTGATACCGCTTACTACTAATTTTTTTTAAACATGCCCTATTAGTTTCTTATGGTACCGACACGCTTATCAATGTGAAAAATCATGGAACAATGTTGTATTTTCTTTCGTGACGATGATAGAATTTAATCTTATCCATCCAGTACAATATCAGAAAATTAATCATTGAAATGACACATAATACTATCTAGTGCATGGCCAAGTTCATGGTTCCTAAAGAGAAAAAGTTAATCTATAAAACCATAGAAATGTTTTGCAAACCACAAAATCACGATTTATAATAACAATAGCGCGAGCGTGAATCTAACGTATTTCTTAACTTCAAATAAGATAAATGAGTTCAGCTCGCAAAAAAAACTAATTTAGATTTCCTTTCATTCAAAAAATTATAAATTCAGCACTTTGTTACATACCACGCATCATTTAATTTCTATTGATTTATTCGATATATAAACTTTATTTCGGTTTGTGAAAGTAAACTTGTTACATTTCTAGGTTTAAAATAAGTTTTATGTAGTGTGTTTTTAAGGTTGACTTTTAAACATGTAAATTAGTTTTTTTAATTTATTAGGTGGGTTCATACGGAGACACATAATTTTTCAATAGTAAAATGTCATTTTTAATCATAAATTATAACTTTCTTTACTAGAAACTTTAATACGAGTATCAATAATTAATCAGTTTTATTAACAATGTTAAGAAGAAGGTACACAGCACAAGTAGATCAAGTCCGTTAAGAGCATCTACACGCTTCAAAAATTCCCATAATGAAGAATATCTTGTTTCGATTTCTAGCTCATAAATTCATAAGTGAAAGAAGGTTTTAATTAGCTGATTCAGTCTTATTAAAACAAGTAAATAAGCGTATTGTAATTGATTTGGCACATTACTGCAGAAATCACGAAATTTTTTCGCTAGTAACTGAAACTGGTAAAGTTAATATGTTAACAAGTAAAATACTTTTTTAAAATGAATGCGCTAGTGGAAGATATGGTATATATACCTACTATAGTGCTAATTATTTTAAGGTTTGTAAAGACAAATAAGTGCTGCAGAAATAAATATATTGTTAGTTTTTAGAACAATCTAAAACAAAATACTTTTTAAATTTAAAAGAAAAAATAACAAATCATTTTGTAGAAGCAAAATTTTAAATTTATGCGCTAAGGTTGGCAATACAGTTTCCTGTAATATGTATAGTACGTCATGTGTAGTCTGCCAATTGTCGAACTGTCTTCTTATCCAATACACAAAGATTGATATTTTTTTTTATCTTGAACCACCAACGTATCGTGGGCGTCTGAAGAAAACGGACATGTATCTATTGATACAAAAGATACGAAATTTAAAGGATTAAAGTTTGAGAGGGGAGGGGAACACCTCTGCAGGAAATGTGTTCCACAATCTAGGGGCCCTAGGTATGAATGGGCGAGAGAATTGAGATGTTCTAGGTTTTTGTAGCTGGACAGTAAAGAGATGTATACAGTGTGTAACAAAAATATGGGAACCTCGAAATATCTTTCAAACCGTTTATCCGATTTTTATGAGCTTTTTGAAATGACTGGCATACCCGAGCAAAAAAATCGCTCGCAGAGATAAGAATTTTAGTCTGAGCTCATAAATTAAAGTAATTATGTTTTTGAACCATTGTATTGTTCTAGTTTTCCTTGCAAGTTTAAAAGGCCTGAAAAAAGGCGTAAGCTAGTTTTAGTACACTGTTTTCAATAAATTTAAACAAAAATTTGGGCAAATAAAAAAATTATTTTATTATTTATTTAAACGGTTCAGGAAACCTATTCGCCTGGACTAAATACTAGCGATATCTTGGATAGTCGGCATATCCAAACAAAAATAGTATATTGTTTTATTAGAACTAAAAGCGATACTTTTATGACGAGTCTGTAGGTTTTACAGATAATTACAGACGAGTCATAAGAAGTTGCTGTTACTACGAATAAAACATACTAATTTTTCTTCAAACGTCGCGTCGGCGTCGTTTAAATATAGAAAAATAAAGTTATAAAATGTTTTAATTTTTTCATTTAAAAATGTCGAGTTTCGAGTTGGCCTAGCGTTGCTATGGATTTATTATGGTATTGTTTGATACCGTCGTGTCGTTCGATTTGGCATGTGTCAGTGTATATTATTGCCAGCAACTTTCTTTATTTGTTACTCTTTTAAAATTACCATTTTTTAAAACCACACTTACTCCAAATTATAATGTTAAACTCGGAATTTATTTTAGATATTTTTATTTATTTTTTTTTATATCTTTCTTGTATTATTCGACATATATTTATTCATGAGCATACAGTAATGCTTTTAGCTCCGCCCTCAGTGGCAGAAAAAGTATTTTTACTTCCGCTGCCAATAGCAACAGCCTACTGACAAAAAAGCAAAACTTTAACGCAAAAAATTAGTAGAAAAATGTCAGGTTTATTGACGTTTAAAGAAAAAAAAATTATACGAATATGACTTACATATAATATGACGAGGACTATACTTTCTTGTATTGTTTTTTTTTGCTCGGCCGCCGATTTTAATTTCTCGTGCAAAATACTCGGGATGAACGAGCAACAATTAATATTAGAAAGAATTTTTATAGGACAAAAACATTTTTTTAAATCATGTTCAGGCTCACCCTGCCCTATTTTCTGAAAAGTACAAATACCAGTCAAACGTTTCATCCCATTAACTTCTACGCTGTATTATTAAAAGTGCAAAAATGTGTATCTCGTTTTAGCAGCCTACTTAACTTTCGCCAGCACTACTTAGCAGAATATAGATTTTATTTCATTCTCTGTCCCATTATTAATAAAGGCTAACACCAAAAAAAGTATATTCAAGTATGTAAAGAATTCTTATGAAGATTTTGTAGAAAGTTATCTATTAGAACTGCTTCAGTGTAAAAAAATTATCACAATAAGTCTAGCGATACGCCCATTAGGTAACACCACCGGCCAGTTATTAAAATGGGTATTATGAAAGAATTACTGACTTTCGCCGAAAATAATAATTATTTGGTGTTTGTATTCACTAAATAAACACGAATAACTTCCGTAGTATATGCTTAAGAAATCACAAAATCCTTTAAATTATGCCGCTAATAATAATAATTCTTGAACTCTAAGATGTTATTTAAAGTCGGAGAATTGTGAAAGGATTTTTATAATGGAACAAAATAAAAAACGGTTTGTTTTGGTAGCGACTTTTGCTGATTGTAAAGGTTAATATACCTATACAAAGAATAATATAAGGCAAGAGAATCCCAAAAACGTACTAGGGTAAAGACAACAGGTAACACAACAACTAGGGTAAAGACAAAAGTTTTAATATGGGCAAATATCTTTGCTAGTAGTAAAGGTAGAGGAAGACCTTATTGGTTAATAAATCTATTTTCCATGTAATTTAACTTTTTCAACCCTCTGGAGGGGCGACGCTAGAGAGTTGAGGTCAAAAATCTAAACGCAACCCTATGCCGTGTGGTACCTACCTCATTTTACAGATCATCAAGAAAGAAACATTTTTACATCTTAAATTGTTTTTAAACGACAAGTCCTTTAAATCTAAAAATCGTGAAGAAAAGTAAAAATTTAAATACCTTTATTTCTCTTATTTCTTTAAAAGTTGTTCAAAATGACCACTATGAATTTATTGGGAGTAATAAAGTCGATTTTGGAATTCACTTCTTACATTTGCGAGAAAATGTGAGAAGTGAAGAGACTTTATTAATCTGAAAACTGAAAAGTTTCATCCGTACAAAATAAGACTTGTGCAAGGGCTCTCAGAAGATGACGTGTCGCGTCGCTTGACATTTTGCGAAACCATGATGGACCGTTGCAACGCCAAGCCAGATTCTGTCCACCGCATAATTTTCTCTAACGAATCAAAATATTTTTAAATGGAAAAATTAATAGGCATAATTGTCGACATTCGGCCAGAGAAAATCCTCACTAGATATGCGAAAATCATACCCAGGTCTCCCAAAAGGTAAATGTTTGGGGTGGTAAAATAGGTCGGAGAATGATTGGCCCCTTCTTCATGCAAGAGACATTCAATATAAAAACATATTTGGATCTTCTAAGATCTAATGAAATTGTCTCGGCTCTGGTATAACTATATTTCGAAATAATCGTAAGTGTTGTTACTTTATTTTACCTTGACGCCCCTCCACTACTTCTTGTGGGGCCACCTCAAAAATGTTGTTTTCTAACCTCGATGATTTAAAGTTAAGGATAGAAACAGAATGTAGAAAAATCGAGGAAACTGACATTCTTCTAAACGGTTTGCATGTTTTTCCGCAGTCTTTGGCTTACTGCCAAGAAGTAAATGGACAACATTTTAAACATTTGATTTAGTTTTTTTCATCAACTTGTAAATTATTTTCTCCTGTATTGTTTATTCTTGTACTAAATATCCAAATAGTATGGCATTTTTTACGCTTCCAGTTTGACGAAATTTTTTTATATCGTACTTACAGTAAATTTAGTTAATCGATTTCTGTCAGAATACTTGTTATTAAAAATATTACAAACTTCTTCTTGCGTTCACATTGTTAACATTAGGATAAAATGTTCCCAACAAGAAGTAATCAGAATTTTAAGCTGAATTCGAAAATCGAATAAAATATAGAGTGTTCCATTAAAAAAAAGTGCCTGTCGATTTCAGGAAAACAGTAAACTTGACAAAAATGCGGAACGCACCACCGAATTATTTTGCTTTTATATCAAATAATTTCTTAAACTGTCCATCTAACTCGAACACCATTAAAAAACTTGGTTTTGGAATTAGTCAGAGCTGCATATTTCTGAAATTCTCCAATTTGTCACATTTGCTTTAATTTTTATTTATTACTTTATATTTATTTTTTAATTTTTTAAAACTTTTAAGTACTTCATATATCTTTAAATTCAATAGTCCGGCATTTTATCACTGTCTTCAATTGATTGATTTTTTAGTTACATCCTGTGTGATATTTTCCGGTCAAACTTTATTTGAGATGTCTTAATAAAATTTAAATTAAATTAATTTTTCCGTTACGGCAAATCTTTTTGCCATTTACTTTGCAATTAATCTTAATTACTAAAGCAATATTTTTATACATATAACAACATTACCTGAGCATAAGGCTTCCTGCAAAACAAAAATAAGACCACTTTCATTTAAAACGCATTAAACTTTATAACGGCAATATAACTATTTTCCGGAACTAAAAATACTTTGATTTAAATAATAGATTGTCTGTAGTGGTTTGTGGTTATCTAAACTACAAAATGACTTAGAGATAGGTATTAAAATTTATTACAGATTAAGGAAGTGATAATGTTCTTTAAACTATGAGATATGTATATGTATTATATTATTTTCTTTATTAATCGAGATGTTGCATTGCTCCTTTCAATTTAATAGTCTAAATCTAGTTCCCACAAATGTTAAAATTTTAGTATTCAATTTGTCATATAAAAATGTGCTTAGAGAAGATTTGTGACTACCAAAGCAGTATATTGTGAAACAAGTTTTGAAAACAGAACTTTTCACACGACTGTGATATTTTTGTAATATTAGCCGGAGGCGAATGTCACGTTACACGAGTGTGAAGAGTCCTTGTTACAAGTGTTGCACACAGTACTTCTCTACGCACCTGTTTAATAAATATGAACTAGAAAATTATAAAAAACTGAAATTATAATGATAAGCTAACAACAATAAATCAATACACAATGGTCCAATGGAAAAAATGTATTCTCTTATGCATCCACTCTTTTTTCCTAAATCTCTTATCGCATCATCTCTTTTTTTTATCATACCATTGATGTTTCTTTTTCGGAATACTTTATTGCGCAATGATAAACTGATATGTATGTAGGTACTTTATACTTTATCATACATATTGTTATGCAAAAGTTAGTGAATGTGAAAAATATTGTTATATTGTTATTTAAACAATTACTTTATTGTTGATTATTCTTGGAATGACCTATTTTGATATGATAATGTTGTCCTATAGTCTATCCCTCACGACAAAAATTTTAAAGATTGAATAAAAATAAAACTTAATAAATTTTTACCTGTCTCTAAATACATGCCAATTACATACATCAAAACAGTTGTATCTCCATAACTTTTTAAGTGAAACCGATATGGAGATGAAACATCCAAATTCTCAGTCACACATTTTCTTGTAATAAATGAATACCTACATTAAATATCATTGAAGTAATTATTATTCATTCCTAAGAAAAGTTAACCAGTTAAAAGTACTACAGAAAACAAAGTGAAGATACAGCATTTTCTGTGGAGAGCGGTGCACAATTTAATTTGTTGATTGTGAGGTTTATTATCGCGTGTCCTCTACCAGCACGAACTTCACAGTACCTCCTTGGCATGCTTCGTTTGATTTTTCGAAAATCTTCTTGTGGTATACTTTCCCATTCTTTGAATAACGCTTTCTAGAGAGGGTGGATACTTCCGAAAAATATCTATCCAACAAGTCCTAAACATGCTCAACAGGGTTCAAGTGGGGACTCATGGCAGGTCAATCCATGGTTTGAATACTTTATTCTTGTGGGAAGTTTATAGTAATATAGAAAAGATTTTTTTCCTCGGTATAGTCACCGAAACGACATGTTTATAGTAATGTTGTAGTAATGTGCTTTCGCGTTATCTTGCACCAACGGATTCACACCATGAGCAACAGGTACAATAGGTTTTTCCAGCAAATTATTGATGTAACGTTGAGCTTTTAGACTTCCTTACATTACAACAAGGTCGTTATTCCTTTAATACTGATTCCACCCTAAAGTGTTATAGAACCGTTTCCAAATTTTTGTACTTCTCGTACTGCAGTAGCAGAATACCGTTTACCTGAATGCCTATAAACAAGTACTGAATCATTACAACGTGTCAGATGGAATCTTAATTTGTTACGTCACTACTTTTTTTAGCACTTTATCATGTTTCTCATTCTTCCAAAGACGTAGTTTTACATGATAGACAACAATTTTTGTCTTTTATTATATGTAGAATATCCCTAACAACAAAAATTGGGAAGTTCAGTAGAAATAATACTAAAAGATCCAAAACATTACATAATAAATTCATTACCTGCCTGCCTCTACTTACATGTCAATTATATCAAGGCAGAACATTATATTTAATGACATTTTTTCAATTTATTATATCCATGTCATATGTTGCGAATTCCTTGTGGGAAGCGAGTGAAAATATAATTTATAATAATTTTAGATTGTCATGCTATGCGATTATCTTAAACGGGCACGGTGACTTTTGCGTGCAACCCAACTTGAGTTTAAGCCGATTTCTAGTTGTTAAAGTTGTGCATTATGCTGCATTTATTACAGAAATCTTAATACTGTAATCTTATTCTCATTTGTAGCGTTAATTTCACAGAAAAAGTTGTTACAAGAGATAAACTAAAATATAAGCTCACGAACTTTCTTGTGTATCTTGTGACAAACGTATGAAGTTTCAAAATAATCTATTGATTAGTGTCGTTATTGAAGAAAGTTGTTAAGCTCACTTTATGTACTTTTCTGGCTAAACCAGTACCTAAGGATAACTTACTGAATTAGTAATATGCTATTATTAGCCTACAATATTTAGGTGTTGTTATATTAAGCTGTTAGAACACTATTATCTGAGAATAACTGGCAACCAAAAAATTTGGCTTTTACATATACATTTTCTATGTTCACACCTATTTTTTTATTGACCGATACAAGCAGAGTTGAGTTATAAGTGTTTTGGGTAAAGCTTTATTTACTGAATATCGTTGATCACTAGTGCATTTTGCTAACGAGTTTCCTACATATGGTGGACTGCATCATGTTTTTAAAAAAATTAACAAATATGGCGATTAAATGCGTATTCTATTCAAGTCGTTGATTAGGAGTCTTGCATGGATATTTCTATATCATCTACATTATTGAGTTTCTAAGTCTTGTTTGTTTTAGGGATTAACAGTAGTTCAATTTATGTTCTTGTGAATTTGTAATTAATTGCTCTCATTAACAATATTGTATTGTTTTTTCGAGAATGACAGGTAAAAACTATAATGAGCGGGGTTAAAAAAAATTATTTTAACTCTGTCGTCGTTGTTACGAACCAATTTGTAGTTAAAAATAACTGAAAAACAAATCGAACGCAAATGCAAACTAAGCAGAAGCAGTGTAAAACCTAAAGATGGTTCCTATCATGACGAATGAGCACTGAAAAACCAAACGACGGACAACAGTTTGGACGTCGAGACGAGCACTGACGGGCGCTGAAATACAAGACAAACACGTTTCCACGGCCTGTCGGTAAATCAAAGGATTATGTTCGTTCGTGCTTGTTTGCATGGTTTTTAAATATTTGTCCATGATTGTTTGTGCTCGTTTGTGCTCGTTCGTGCTCGTTCATCATGTTTGGACGCACCTTAAGAAAGAATACAATTTATTTACACAAAAAAAAGTCAAGTACCTCATTTTATCAGTTATTTGAAAACATTTTTTAACATTATAGTAGAAAAAAGAATTCCTTTTGAACTCATTCGTTACACTGTTTTTATGCGTCAATAAATAAAAAATAAATAATTAGAAAAAAAATTCTCTAAAAATATGTAGGTCAAAAACGAATTGAGACACAGACCTCGGGTTTGCCGTAAAATGTTTCTCTTTTGAAGACCTTTAAAATGAAATACCACGCGGCATATGCTTGTTTTAAAACGTCCCTACTCAGTGGAGATGGAAAAGTAGATTATTAACCAGTAGGATACCCCCTAAACTTTGTGTCTCTATTATTACTAATAGCAAAGATATTTGCCCATACTAAGACTTTTCGGACACCCTGTAAATATGATTGTTTTTAGAAAATTTTAGTGTTATAGACACATATTCGTACTGATTTTCCAACGCTACCGTTCTAATTTGACAAGTAAAAGTTTTAAACTGACAGGTGTAAGAATAAGACAACTAAGTTTTATACTATAAATTTGTTACCGTGTTTTTCCGCAAATTTATATAGAAAAGATCTGGTGGCAATTTTGATAATAATAAAACTAAATTCATTCTAGCAACCCGTTTCATTTGGAGACCAAGCAAATCGTTGAAATATCAGAATAATTCAAATGTTTTTATTGACGACTTATTAACAATAACAGGATAAAAACCTGTCAAAACATAGCTGATCAACTAGAAGATCTTAATTCAAACCAGTACTAAATCTTAAACCTTCTTAGTGAATCTAAACGATTATTTTTTTTAAAAAATTTATAGCCTCATTAGGAGCCGGATTAAAAAGAAAATAATATTTAAATTGTATCGGAATAATTATGAACTAAAAAAAAGTGTTATAAGTATTAGCAGTATATTCATGCCCTCATTAATATACCTAGATAAAAAAATAACGTGTCATATACGCATTAAATCTTTTAACGGTTCGTTAATTTACTTAGCAAATAAAATTTATGCAAGCGTAACCTCAAAAAAGTACACCAGAAAGTTATTTATCGAGAGGCTTTTTCAATAGATCAACAGTTATGTGTTAATCCAAAAAAGATGTGTGAAATAATATTAGCAGACTAAAAGAGAGCGACGACAAAACTTTTTTTTCCATGAAAATTTCGAGTCCCTTTGGGTTGTACAATGTACAACCAGTCTCAGTTACATTTCCGCTTCTATAGCATGGTCCAAGAAGTTTTCAACAAAAAATTAACCGTTATCATAATTCTGAAAACTCAAATAGCATACAGGGGACAACAAAAATTCGAAAATCAAAAAGAGTAAGGCACACTTAAATTTGAAATATGTGGCCATAAATCCATAATATTTGAGCATAACTTTTAATTCTAAACAACTTTTCCCTATAACATTTTGCCTTTTTTAAAAAATGAGTAGGTATGTTGCTCTAAAGCGATTTCTCAAATTTTTGTTTCTCCCCTGTATGTTCACTGTTTGACTTTTCATGATTCTGATAACAACTAAGTTTTTTAGGTATGCACTATCTTACGTATTATTTATATTAATTTAAACTCATTAACAATATAATTTCACATTTGTTTAAAATTTTATGGATCACCCCGTAGACGCGCAACGGGGCTCGCCGGCCAGACAACACAAAGGGACACTAAGTTTTCATGAAAAAATTACGTAGGGTTTGGGTGTTACGCCACTATGATGTTAAGGAAAATAGCTATTTACCTAACAAGTGCGGAACGTGATGCTTTTCTGCACGCGACTGCAATCGAGTGCGGAAAAGACACTTTCCACACATGTTTTTTCTACGAGCGAGCGTGAGGAAAATTATCTAGTTTTGGTATTTTTAAAAAAAATTGTATTTCAGTATAGTCGCCATAGTGTAAATACAATTCAAAATTCAGACTTATATTATTTTCACTTGTTATTAAGATTGAGTACCTTAACCATAACGTGAATGGTTTACAAGTTTTTGACATGTCGAAAAAGTACACTAGAATTTCTACTTTTTTCTTCTTTTATTTCCTTTTTTACACCCCATTTACTGTTTTCAATTCTTTGGCACAACGGTATTTCGATTTTTCTGGTGACAGTTTGACGTTTATATTCTCGGCTTCTTCGAGAATGTCTTTCGGTACTCCATCCATCATATTCTCTTCAATTTCTTCCTCGAACTCCATTTTCTACTCAAAAGTTGGATAAAAGTCGAATAACCTTTATATTTTCACTTTGACGTTTATACTGACAATCAACAAATAGGTAAATAACACAAATTTAATTGCACTGCAACCATATAAGTAGAAAGGCCCTGTAATTATTCTGTAGATTCATAAGTTTTGGATGGTTATTTTTTTGTATTTCCCACCAATAGTTTATTAAATATGTTAAATTGGACCTCTTCGGTCCGGGTCCAGACTCTGGGTATGTGAATTTGCAGCAGATGAGAATGTGGAGATCAACTTACATTTTCTTTTATAGAAAAACCTCTACATCAACAGAAAATTGGCGCCTGGGCAGCGATAAGTAATAGGAGGCTTTTTGGGCCAATATTTTTTGAAGGCACTTTTAATGCGGATCGATACCTACAAGAAATTTTTACACCATTTATAGATCATTTTTTTTTATCTTCTGACAGCCCACGAAGACCGAAGTCTAAGTACTATGTACCGTGGGTGTACTGGGGAATCGACTCACACATCCAGAGCTGGAAACATCCCTAGGGACTTCACCACGCCTTTAAGAGGATGTATGGGGTGGTGCCACCTCGGTCGAGGAAGAATTCCCCTAGCACCTTCCAACAACAATCACAAAATATCCATGGTCGAAGCGGGATTCGAACCCGCGCCTCTCGGTTGCAAAGCTGGCGCCGTACCAACTCGGCCACCGGAGACCCAATTAGACGATGAAAAATGATGAGAAAAAGTTCGACAAGGTTATTTTTATCCACGTGACTCGAACTGATTTAAATTTCTTGCAAGAATTTATTGAGCTCCGAATTATTTGCAGGAATATGCCAGTAACCTGTCCACTTCGATCATGCGACCATACCCCATGCGATTTCTATTTATGGCCTCATATTAAGAATTCAATTTTTAAAACCTCATGTCCAAATTTGGAGGAGCTGCAAGGGCGAATCACTTTAAAGTTTAAGGAAATCAACAACTCTCCTGAAAAACTGAATAATGTTTTTAATTCCTTAAAAAAATTCGAATTTGTCTGAAAGAGCAAGGTGGGCACATTACTCATTTAATATATATATATATATATATATATATATATATATATATATATATATATATATATATATATATATATATATAAATTTTGTATAAAAATTAAAATTGTTTTTTAAACCTAAAAATGTAAATAAAATATTTATTTTATTGAACCCGGTATTATTAAAAGAATTCAAATTGCCCGTTATAAATCAATCAAAATTTTATAGGTAACAAGAATTTATTATAACAGGTTAAGGGGTAGTTTTATAAAATGAATTAATCAACGACACGCCGAAAAATTTAAAAACTTACTGCGAGGTAGTTTTTTTATCTTACGTTATCATAAATCGGTAATGTATGCTTATGGATATGAATTTTGTAAAGATAACATCCAAGATGGTACTGTGTGGTTTTCAGGATGCCAATCAATTATAAATGTTAAGCTTTATAGGTTTAGGGTGTATTGGCGGTAATTCCAACTAATAAAAAACGGCGTTGTCAGATATTCTATCAATTAAATGGTGCTTTATTTTAACAATAATCTTACCGGCACTTTTTCTTCGGTTCAACCCAAGTAATTAATTAAATTAAATAAAAAAACACTGCCCCACTAATGCAAGTAAATAAATTTAATAATGTGTCATAGATATATTAAATCAGTTTAATGCTTTGTTAGCCAAAGAATCTCATATGAATGTAACCTTCAAAGAAAGTACTTTTTCCCAAAATGTTGAAGCTGTATTAGAGGAGAGGACCTTTCCAACGGAAAAAAAATTAAGTATGTATATCACTATAAATAAGAGAGGGGCTTTAAGCCTGGCTGCACTTCGTTCTCTAAGGTGATAGTGTTTTGATTCATCTGCTTATCCGCGTGCTAAAATATGAAAGGAATCGTACGGCTGAGTGTAAGTGGACGAATTGCAGTGGATTATAATTATGTGAATATACAGGGACTGTATGTTTGACTTCAGAAAGTGATATTTTGTTGTTTTTAACTAGTTCAGGATTAAAGCAAATTATGGAAATGATTGTAGTGCAAAGGTAAAGGGTAATTTTTGGCATATGTGTTCAGCTCAGATAAAAACATATTAACATTTATTTTTGTTTGTTAAATGAAAGCATTCAAATTTAGTTCAATTTATTATTTTAAAATCATAGCTGTTTAGCTAGATCGGTGTCAGTTTTAGCGTCTTCTAATGAGCAAGTGAGTTAAATTTTAAATTGTTTATTTAAAAATGGGGGGAATTAAGTTCTTGGAAATTGGAAAAAATTACAATAAAATTTACGAGACACTAAATCTGTTTTGTTATTTTCTTGTTTTGTATTTTACATTTGCCACCTGTTAATTTTGGATGTGGTATTGCTTTTAAGTAACAACATAAACAAAAAGGGGAACGTTTAATATTATATTTTAAAAGAAAATTTTAATTATTTTTACCATTCTAACTTTTTTATTGGCAGACACAGAAAAGACTATAATATTTTAATTCACTGTTTTGTAAGTTTTAACAAAATTTTTTTTTTAGTATGTAAAATAAGTCTTTTTACATTTTAAAAAATTAAAATGCCATTACTTATTACAACGTTTTTAATCTAATATCGCCATAATGACAAGAATAGGCCCCTAGCAGTAAATATTGCAAGATATTCATATATTTTAAGAAGCAGTGGCGTGCCGTGCCTTTAGGGGCGGGAGGGGCACAATTATTTGGGGGGCGTCAAATTACTTTCCTTAGATTGGAGAGTATGTGGTGGTAGTAGGCAGTGAATCTCCGAAGGGGGCGCGGGAGCGCCGTTACTACGGGGGCGGGGGGCTTGCGCCCTCCGTAGCCCCCTTCCCCCGAAGGCACGCCACTGATTTGAAGTTCTATGGAAGCTCATCTATCTAAGCATATGCCAGAAAATTACCTTTTGACCGTAATTGTGCAAATCGCGATATTTAAACGTATGAATATTCATATGTTTTATGTATCGGGATTCTATTTTCTTTTTAAGCACTAGCTTTTTTCTTGGAAGAGAATTAGAATGAGTATCTTAAGAAAGCGAAGCCCTTTATTTGTTTTCTAATCGGTCTTTCAAAGAAATTTAATTAGACAACTAGGCACTTTCCTATATGTGAAAGCACACATGGTAACGTTGGGTAATTAAATTTATCACTTGATTAAATGCTTTGAGAAATCAATCGTTAAAGGAGTAAGCTTTTAAACACGTTGGAATGATAAAAGAAATGTCTCAGCTTTATACCGTTCGTGTATGCCGTAATGCGCCATGGCCACAATTTGAGTTTAAAAGCAAATTTATTAATATACCGGGTGATACAGGAAGTGACTTCACAAATTTTTTGCGTAGTTTTTAAGATAAAACTAAAATTTAGGGTACTACCCGTGTTAATTTTCGTTTTTGAGTAAAAGCAGACCTTTTAAAACAACTTCCGATTTAACCGGAACTGGACAACTTTTTATGAATTCTCTAAAAAAAAATTTTTTAGCGACAAATCACGCCTAACTATTTGTTTTCATAATGGCCTCCTAGCTTAATTTTTCTCCAATACCCAAGAAAGTCATAAATCCATTAAAACTAGACAATTGGTGAATAGTAGGCCATATAGATGATAAACTGGTTATGTTTAATGGTATTGAAGCAACAGGTTTTAGGAACATATTATGTATTGGGGTGGGTCGATTTTGAAAAGTTTTAGAATTTCGATTTGGAATACTTGCAAAAAGTTTCCTTTGATAATAGTAATAAAAAAGTTTATATAAATAATTTTAATTAATTTACATCTTCCTTTATATTTCCTACAAGTAGCTAAAGCTGCTTGTCGGTGGATTTTTACATTTTCGTGAAAATTTCGAAATTTTGATTCGGAATATCGATAAATAGATTTGTCTTTTACTCATATACAAAAACTTCTAATTACATTGAACAAAAAAATTAGTTCTTCCACCCTCTACCAGCCTTTAAACATTAGAGCTATACCGCCCCTGGCATGCCTTGTTGTCAACGTCCGGCTGGCGGATCTCCGTCGAGGGTTTTCGTTTTTTTTTTAAACATAAACAGTGTTTAATATTAGTATTACCTAGGCCCTTGTCGGAATTGTTTCGTTAAAGTCGTGGTTTATTGTGATCTTAGTTTTATTCTCAGTGTAAATAATAGAGATATGAGTTTTTCAAAGATATTTTATACAAAGCACGACCTTGAATGCCCTTTGGTAGGTTCTTCTGCTGATTTTAAAGACAACCTTTCAAGTAGAGGATTTTAAAAAAAGTTACTTGTGGATTACATTTAGTTTAAAGCGTCCCGATTTTGGACAAGAGCCAAAAGTTTTGGAAATATCAAACATACTAGCAGATACAATTTTGAATGGAAAAAATCAGGAATTCTCGCAGTGACACAAAAACGTGTTCTACAGTTGATCAAGGCGCATCATGAAAAATATTTAAAGTTTATGAGGTATCCCAACGCTAAAAAATGAAACCTTTAATTTAAAAGTACAATAAAATTTAAAGTTGAAGTTAAGAAACTATTTGACATTTGTGCCTGTAAATACAAGAACTTTTAACGGTGTTGTTCTAGTAAAGAACAGAAAGTTCCAATAAAACAAAACTTTCTGTTCGTTACTACAAAAACATCGTTCAAAGTTGCTACATTTCCAGGCACTAATGCCAAATAGTTTTTTAATTTCAACTTTAAATTCTTGAACTTTTAAATTAAAGATTTCTTTTTTTAGGACTTTGATATCTCACAAGTTTTAAATATTATTCATGATGCGCCATGATCACCTGTAAAACATGTTTTAGTGTCACTGGGAATTTCTGACTTTTTCCGCAAATCCAAAATTTTATCTGCTAGTATGTTCGATATTTCTAAACTAAACCTAATCTACCAGTAACATTTTTAAAGACCCCTTGAAAGAACATTGTCTATTTAATAATAACAACAAATGTGTTTAAATCTTCACTAAATTTGTATTCTTAAAACATGACAATTGTTTCGACACACAGTGTCTTCATCACATGGTTGGTATCAATTAAAAACTGTTCTTATTACATCTATTACTCAACAAATTTTACCTAAATTTTTACAACCTGGTGATTATGATTACAATACCATTAGGATTAGGTAAAGTCCTTTAATTTTACAATTTTAAGTTATAGGATGTTCAACAATGCCGTTTTATTGCTGGTGGAATTTCCGACAAATTATAAATTTAACAATGGGGAATAGCTCCCCATTGTTAAATTTATAATATGTTGGAAATTCCACCAGCAATGAAACGGTATTGTTGAACATCCTAAAACTTAAAATTGTAAAATCAAAGGACGTTACCTAATCCTAATGTTATTGTAAACATAATCACCAGGTTGTAAAAATTTAGGTAAAATTTATTGAGTAGTTAATACATGTAATAAGAACAGTTTTTAGTTTATACCAACCATCCCATGAAGACACAAACGTTCAGATTCACTAAGAAGGTTTAAGATTTAGTACTGGTTTAAATTAAGATCTTATAGTTGAGCAGTTATATTTTGACAGGTTTTGTCTTGTCATTGTTAATAAGTCGCCATTCAAAACTTATGAATTATTCCGATATTTCAGCGATTTCCAAATGATTTTCACCTTGGAACGAGTTGCTGTAATGAATTTAGTTCTATTATTGTCGAAAGTGCATACTAAAATTGCTTTTTCATTATAAATTTGCCAAAAAGCTCAGAAATAAATTCATAATATAAAACTGAGTTGTCTTATTCTTACACTTGTCAGTTTAGAACTTTAGGTTGTCCAATTAGACCGGACTAGCGTTGGAGAATCTGGCCGTGAGTGTCGAAACAATTGTCATGTTTCAACAAAAAAAAATTAGTGAAAATTTACACACATTTGTTGTTGTTAATAAATAGTTTTATAATGGATCTTCATCAAGTAAAGGCTACATCAATTCAAAAAGCGTATTGTCTTTAAAATCAGCCGGAGAACCTACCTAAGGGCATTCATGGTCGTGCCTTGTACAAAATATCTTTGAAAACTCATGTTTCTATTATTTACACTGAGAATAAAACTAAAAGCACAGCAAACCACGACTTTAACGAAGCAGTTGCGACTAGAGCCTAGTTATACTAATAGTAAACATTGTTTATGTTTGAAAAATCGAAAACAACGGACGGAGTGCTGCCAGCCGGACGGTGCCAACAACAACGCATGCCAGTATAGCTCTAATGTAAAGGCTGGTAGAGGGTGGAAGAAATAATTTTTTTCTTGAATGTAATTAGAACTTTTGGTATATGAGTAAAAGAGAAATCAATTTATCGACAGTTTGTGGTAAAATGTTTCTTTTTTGAAGTACCTTTAAAATTATGTATCATACGGCATAGGGTTCTTTACTTTCAATCTTAAATACAAATATATATATTTTTAAATAAAAACCAGCTCATTCCTTTTAGTGTCCTAACGGCAAGAATGGGGTAGAGAATATTTGGGTGCTTGGTAGAGCTCAAAAACATCTTTCGATTGGTGAAAATTTTTTCAAAAATCTCCACTAATAACGTCGCTAGAGGCCTTAATGTTTAAAATATGTCAATTATGTTAGTGTCCTAACGGTAAGAAGGGGGCGGGTGAAATTTGGTTGTTTGATAAAGGTTGAACAGATTACAAGATCTTTCGACTAGTGGAAAAATAAAAAACGTTAAGTTGTAAAAAATTAAGTAAGATTCCAAAATTTTCATGTCACCCCCGTATAATAAATTTTCTATTAACTGTATAAATTCCAAAAATTTCAAGAACATGTAGAAATCGACCGACAACCAGCTTAAGCTACATGTAGAGGGTATATGACGTAAATGAACTAAAACTATTTACATAAACTTTTTTATTATTATTATTATAACAGGAAACTTTTTGTAAGTATTCCAAATCGAAATTCTAAAACCTTTAAAAATCGACACACCCTCATATGTTAGGCCTATTTTTTTATCTCTATAAAGTTGATCATTGATTTTTTTTTCTAATAGTGGGTCACATGTCAATAATCGTGTTTCAAATAAAAGTTAAAATTAAAAAGTAAAATCCCTTGATTTGCTTTTTAATAGCATCACAATGAACGCGTAAGTCATGAAAATTAAGTCTGTCAAATAGCTGTAACATAAATTTACCTTTTTGCGTCTATTTTTAGAACCAACGCTAATGGCAGCCATAATTTTCATTGTTTATGCGTTGATTGTGACGGAATTTAAAAAATAAATTAGTAGTTATAGTAATAAGTCATATGTTTTTAGTTGGATTTTAATTGTATACACAATTATTGACATGACATGACATGTGATACACTTTTAGAAAACCAATTCGATGATCAACTTTATGTAGATAAAAAAGAAATAGGTTTCCATTTGAACAAATTGAACACGGTGTCAGGAAAATCTTAGTATGGACAAATATATTTGCTATTAGTAAATATAGAGACACCAAATCTTAGGTGTATCTTTATCCTCCTGGTTAATACTTCTACTTTTTTATGTGATTTATCTTTTTCAACCCCCTTGAGGGGTGACGCTAGGAAGTTGAGGTCAAAAATTTTAAATGCCTACCCTATGTGGTACCTTATTCTAAACGACTTCAAAAAAGAAACATTTTACCGTAAACGCGAACCGTTTTTCAATGGCAAGACTTTAAAAATTAAAAATCCAGAAAAAATAATTGAAAATTTAAATATCTCTATTTCTCTTATTACTTTAAAAGTTGTTTAAAATGACCACCATGACTTTCTTGGTAGTAATAAAGTCGATTTTGGAACTTTTCGAACATTTTCGCGAATGGCAGTTGTTACTTCTGGACAGAGTTCCAAAATCGACTGTAGGTATTGAACAACTTTTAAAGTAGGGTCAATATGGGTAATTGGAAATGCTTTTGTAATTTTCGTGATTTCAGACACGTCAGCCCACATATAAATTTAATCGAAATTTATATTAAAAAATGCGTGTTACAAGTGCATGTTGGAACTTTTTCTTACCTTTATATGCATGTATCTTACTTACAGTACCTGTAGTTTCTAACCGTTCAGCAGCAAAAAAATCTAAAAAAATATCCTCACTTAGAACTGTCCTGTCAAAGACAGAAGTAAAATGGCGTCACTTCGGCGAATTCTTAAGGTTGCCGCATGGCGCTATTACATTGTCATCAAATGTATTTTAAAATAGTTTTGAGCATTGACCATAGGCGTTTGCAAGGTGGGTGCCGTGGGTGCCGTGGCACCCACACGCGTTCTCAAAAGGGCGCCGAAATTAGGTATTCCACTTCTAAAAAATATAAAAACTAATCGATAGAAATGTGAACAAAACTCTACTTTCAGCAATAGTTAAGGAAATAATTTGCAATGAGAGAATTAAGACAAAGAATTCTAAAATAAAAAATTACTCGATTAATCGACGCTTGATATCAATGACTAAATTTATAGCGGAGGGCGCTCGCGTAAGGCCTCGGCACCCACACGAAAAAATCCTACACACGCTTATGGCATTGGCCCTAATAAGAGAAATAGAGGTACTTTAATTTTTAATTTTTTTTTCAAGATTTTCAATTTTTATAGGCTTGCTATTTAAAAACGAATTAAGATACGGACCTCGGGTTTGCGGTCAAATATTTGCTTTGAAGACCTTTAAAATGAGGCACCACACGGCATAGGTTGCATTTAAAATTTTTGACCTCAACTTGCTACCGTCACCCCTCAAGGGGGTTGAGTTAAATTACATAAAAAATAGATTTATTAACCAACAAGATATTTCTAAAATTTGGTGTCTCTATCTTTACTAATAGCAAAGATATTTGCCAATACCAAGTCTTTTCAGACACCCTGTATAATTCCATTTTTTTTTAAATCAGAACTTAAATAAAATAACGTTAATGGATACATGTTCCTACCAGTTGATTCAATATTATCGGACCGATTAAAATAAAAAATAATTTTATCATCTCCATGACCTACTATTAAGCAGTTGTCTGATTTTAACGAGTTCATGGCCATCTTAGGTACTTGATAAAAACTGAGATAGGAGGTTATTTTGAAAAAAAATCTAATATGTGATATTATTATGTCGCTGAACAGGAAATTTTCAGTTATAATATCATAAGTGCATAACAATTATCGAAAATTCTGAAAAAAAGTGTGTTGCATGAAAACTGCATGAGTTTACTTTTTCGTTGATTCAAAGTATAAATAGCCCGAACCTGAAGGAGGAGGGTTATTTTTTAAAATAACAAAAAAATAAACGAACACGGTTTTCTTTATGTAACATACTTTTTCCAAAATTGTCTGTATAATTTTTATGCACGAATGGTATTCGGTAACAAATTTCCAATATAAAATAGATAAACACATTACTTTTATTACTTTTATTATTATTATAATTTACAACATATTGGTATAATGTATTTGAATCAATAACGCAGGTTCTCTTTTCAGCTACTGTAGAATGCATTGCAGTAAAAGTACGTCATGCAGTTGAATTTTCAGTATTGAATTTTCGCTATTGAATTTTGACCCTGCAATTTTATTTTCACCTACTGTGCAATTTTCAGTGTAATTCAGCGATAGTTGAATGGACAAATGAATACATGAAGGAAATTTTCGGAAAAATTCGAACAGCGAATATGGCAATAAAAATACACTGATAGGACCATGATATTCTTATACTTTTATTTTAGAACTACGGAAAGAATTAGGGTGTAACTACTTTCTGTGTCACCCGATAGAATAAATATATTACTGTGGAGCAGAGGTCCGTAAATTTTTCTTCCCTGTGGACCATTTGCCGAATTTTTTTTCCGCAGACAGGATTAGGTCTGCCTAATATTGACTTTTCCTAAACTTTGTAATGTCAAATGTGTTTTGCACAGCTGACACAGTGCTGCACAGGTATGAAACCGTGTAAAAACTTGCACATGATCATAGCACACTACAAGGCAGACACTTAAATAATTTTGTGAACTATCAATTTTATTATGATTTCGAAGTAAAATTTTAAAAATAGGCATTTTTTTATTGTAGCACTACTATTCTGACTACCTCTCACCTAATATTAAGCAGTACAAGTGCTATCCATGAGTAAGAGCGACTAATTTCGGTATCATAGGTATTTCGGTCGCTCTCAATATTCCAGATTTTAAGTTACTGAAGATTCATGGGCCTAAAGTTTACAAATTAACGTGTCATGGTCCGAACCACGACCCAGACGGTCATTTTACGGACTTTCTTAGGAACTACCTTGTAAATTTAGCTACTTATAATAGGGTAAAGTAAGGTATATTCACGATAATTCTGATATTTGCGATTCTGAATATCAAATACTTTAAAGAATTTTATTCAATGTAGATTAGATATAATGTAGAACATATTAAGCAGGTAGTGTGCAAACTGCAAAAAAATGAAACCCAAGCGACAAAAATATTTAAGAAATTTACTGCAAGGTTAGGTAAATTCGTGATAGTGGTAGGTAATTCCGTGATAGGGGGGCAAGTAAATTCGTGATAATATAAGGAATAATTACACAAAAAAATCAAACGGAACTGGAAGTCGTTTATTTAGACAAATACATCTTAGATTTATTCTTTCTCAGATTCGCTAGTGCTTGTGGCTGCACAGTTGTCGCACATAAAGACCGTCTCTTCAGACTTGGAACGCTGGCAAGTGCTGTGGTATGGCACCAAACAGTAGAAACATTTCACCCATTGTGCTTCAATCTTCCGTTTACAGTCGGCAGAATATAGATCCATGCGAAAAACGTTAGAGCTTACAGTAATCGCGCCATAAATTCAAACATAAAAACTAACCTAAAATTATTAAGAAAATGCCGTCGAAACTTAAGCAGTTTACAGGTCTAGCAAAAAGAAAAACATAACTTTAATATCCCAGCGGATGCTACACTTCATTTACTATGGAATAATATAATATACTACTTACCTTGATTTTTAATCCTTTTTTCAGAAACAATTAACCAAATCAGAGTCCAATAAGTCACAGTTTCTAAGCAGCGAGTGCACAGAACACGTTCTTAGTTGTGTAGAGCTCACATACAAGGCGATATGGAAATCTGAATTCGCGCATCATCTAGAATCAAGTTCTCTAAATATACTGCTAAAACGTTGAGTTCTTGAGGCAACAGGCATGATTGCGAAAAATTTTTATACTTTTATCACGAAATTGCCTGTATTACGAATATACCTTACTTCACCCTAAGTACGAAGTACATTGTACAATCAAGCAATCTGTTTTCTCATCTGTCATTTACAGAACGCCTAAGTTGATGATGACTGTGGGTAAACACCCATTTACATCCCTTAAACCCCCAAATTTCTTTGTCGCTGAAAGTCGAAATCGACCCATGAGGGTCGATATCGACCACTTTTGGAATCATCGCTGTAGAGATTATTTACCAATTTCTACTCATTCCTTACATATGAATGACCAAATATTTGCTAAATAATTTGCAAATTATGACAGATGACAAAAATATTTAGGGGGCAATAAAACAGAGGAAATACTCTTATTAGGTTATTGAGCCAGTGTCATAAAAATATCAAATTTTGGCAACAAACTGTGATCCCAAAAAAGTATAGCCCTGTAAATGTCATTGAACGGTAGGTAATAAGGGAATTTCAAAGGTTGTCCAAGAATTGGTGTAGGTATTTGCCAAATTAAGACAAATTACCTTTAAAAATATATAAAAGAAAAGAAAACCAGAAGGATATTAAAATTGTAACACCCTGTATTCAGGTAACAAAGCATTTCCGGACCTTTTTAATAATGGTTTTTTTATTACTCATGGCCAGAGAATCGTTGGTGAAAGTTTGTTAAATATAATTTTATGTTTGCTGCATTTGCAGAAAAACAACCACACAAAAAGAACGATTTTAATGATGTCTAGCAGCGATTATTTTGGCGCAGTATTACATCCTGTTTTATTCAACAGTATGCTCAGGTTTCTTAAAAGGCCATAAATCAACAAAAAAAGTCAAAGTTAAAGAGAAACCCAAGAAAAATCAAAACAGTTGGGAATGATGGTATGATATCCACCGTTTGAAGATACCTATTTTTATCCGAGGATAAATGAGGTAAAGGGACTTTGGCACTCCCCCCAAAAAAGCGTTAAAACTTTAAAAAACTTACCAACATAAAAAAACAGGACCTTACCTAAATTATTTAGGAGTCCTAAAAAGCTTGTTGTTTACTAGTTTCTAAAAGAGAAAATTTCCTAAATATCAATATTGCTAATTTTAACAAATTTTGGGTCATGTCTTTAAAAATTTCATATTGGGCGGTCCTCTATCTCCGAAACTACTACCAAAAATTCTCTAAATTAAGAAGAGCGTTGAATCATACAAATCATTGATGCTATGGCTTGTTTAAAATGGGTCATTGCTTTACAAATTAAAAAAAATGTAATCAAAATGTTGATTTATTTCCTTCCACTTTAACATGATCATTTCTGATGAATATCTGCACCAAGTATGTTTCCTTATTAATAAACACTGTATGTACATACATTTTGATTTAGCATCGCGATTGTTGTAAATTAACTGGAAGAAATCTATTAATTTTAGATCAGTTAAATCGGTATAAGAATGACGGTGGCGACTACTAATTTTCTGGAGGACAAGAGCTGAACAAAAGCCGTAAACGGATATTGTTAAAAAAATATCCATAAAAGTAATGTAGTTTAATTCTAATAAAGGAAAGTAGAAGCTCTCTTTAACACTGCCTAACATAAAAGAAGTGATTACGTATTTCTTAAATGTTCTTATGTTCCAAGTGCGAACGAGTAGAAAATAGAATGACACGCTTCATATCCCGACCACCATGCTCACAAGTTAATTTTTTTTTAATCTCTCATTAATCAATTTTAGGTTATATTGTCCCTTTGTTTAACTGTGGTCAAGGCCGATGCAAACTCTAAAGATGAGCAATCTAAACAGCTATTCAATACTGCGAATGCCATCAGTCAGCAGCCAAAACCAGAATTGTTAAGTTATCAGCAAATAACGCATTATGGAGATAAACATCAACCCGATCAGATAGTTTATCAACAACGGTTTCAACCACAAACTCAACATTTGCAACAAGCTGTGCCTTATCAACAAGAGGTGAGATGCTAAAACTAATATTTTATTATTTGAATGGTATGACTATCATTAAATGTAAAAAATATTATGCAGTGTCCAAAAATGTTAGCAACACATGAAAAACTTGTTTATTATTGATTTCTCAGAAAAAAAATTATTCACGATAAAATGTAATGCTTAGTGTTAAGCTAATGTGTGTTAACATATCAAATTTTATGTAAAGTTTTTAGTAAGGGTGCAAATGGCATTTTTTAAAATTCACCAAGTGTAAAGTATTTTTATTTTTTAAAATATTGAAAAAGTTGTTTAAAATAAAGAACCTAAACCAAATGTGAAACCTGAGACAGACAATAATTTTTTTCTCCTTTTATAATTTTTCCCAAAGCGCTTTACCACAGGTTATTTATAATAATTTTTATCATTAAAGAATGCACACACTGACGCGAATTATTCGGCGTGACGGCGAAATTTTCGCGTCGCGAAATGTTCGTTAGCCGAAGTTAAACGGCGTACAACGGGAAGCAACAAAACGACGCAAAGATTTCACTTGAGCGACAACGAAATTTCCGCTAATATTTTTTAATCGCCACATGCCGCGTTTTCAGTCGTTTTCGTTGCGAATTGAATATGGCGTCAACAGAGGAGTTTATAGAAATAGTTAAGAAATATCCTATTTTCTACAATCTAAACCACGAGGACTACAAAACTTTAGAAAGAAAGATAAAATATGGGATGAAATAGGACAGGAAATAGAGAATACATGCAGGTATTTTTTTTCAGTTTATTTTCAGTCTCTGGTAGTACATATTAAGTATTGTTAAATGTTCAATGATCATTGAAATTGAAATAATTCACAAATTTTTCTCGAGCTGCAAATTCTAAATTTGTTGGTCGTCTTGGGTCCCTTTCAATATTAATAAAAGCTCTTGACCTTCTTCTTCTTCTTGATCTTCTTGTATCGTAACCTTTTATAATCTACACATATAAATTTGTAGTCCGAAGTTGCGGCATTAGCGTATGAAATTTTCCTTTTTGTTGTCTATCCAAGTCCAAAGTCTAAAGTCTGCTTTTTCAAAAAAAAAAATGGATTTTTACCAACAAAAATAGCATCAATGTACGTTAATAAAAGTAGTAATTAAATTTTACAATTAAACATGAGCGCCCGCAGGGGTGGGCCAGGGGGGCCGTGCCCCCCCCCCCTCCAGATTATGAGATTGTCATACTTCGTACTTTTTGTTGGACGAATTGCCAGATATCTTTTATTTTTATAATAAATAACATTCCATTTTATGATAAATAATGTTGTCTATTTTTCTGATGTTTGAACATCTTTATAAAGCCACGTATAAAAGATTCAATTATAATTAGGAATATTATTTAAACCCCGTCTAAACTCAATGCAACCGGCAACTAAATTATTATGAATTTTTTGCAGCCTGCATATTTATTTAATGAAGAAGTTTTTAACATGTTTTTGAGTATTCCGTGCTAAAGTTCCGTCCATCCGTCTGTCACAGGCGATTTTATCTGAAAGTACTCGACGTAAAAATTTGAAATTTAGCACAGACATAGAGTGTGGTGGCATATAGACATGAAGTATAAAAAGTTGATTTGGGGGTTAATTTTAAGGGGTAAATTGGGAAATGGAAAAAAAAATTCAAAGGCATAGTGTAGAGTGTCAAATGAAAGCTTACTGAAGCGCGAATTCAACAATATATATGATGCGTTTATGCGATATTCATTTTTTTTAAACATTTTCGAGAAAAATGCTTAAAAATTGCTGTCCCCCACCATCATCAAGAAAAGAATCGCTCAGAAAAGTCAAAAAAAAATCATGGCCATTGAGAGAGGTGTAGATTGAGCCAAAATTATCAGGATTGAAGAATTCTAGCGCGATGAATTGTTATAAACAATTTAATGGTTTATTTCCTCATAACTGCTGAACCATTGGTTTTAGAGAAAAAGTTTTTCAACAACAAATATTTTTCACATGTAAGAAACAACTTTGGTTCATACGCATTTTTCAAAATTTTTAATTTGACTCAGTCGAAACTCTCCCCACTTAGATCCGCGCATACGCGATGTGATACGGGATTGGTGCTATCGGCGGTGGGTAGCGCGGCAGATGGGTTGAGATCGGGTGGCCGAGGTTTGCTCAGGTTAAGTGGGGGGCTGATGGCACGAAATAATAATTTTGCGAGTATAGCTTGCACTTGACCGAATTTTTCTGTTTTAAATTATTACTAAATTTGTATAAATCACTACAAATAAAATCTTTAAAAATATATAATTTCTTTTTATTTTGTCCCCCTGAGAAAAAAGTATGCGGGCACCCATGCAAATAAAAACAAACATTACAACGTAATACATATTTGTTTTTACCTTTGATCTTCCTCATCATCTAAGGCAGACAAGAATAAAACTGCCTCTCTTCAGATTCTGAAGAATTAAAATTTGCGCGACAAGTACACGGTATTTAATAAAATAATTTGTGGCGAAAGATTGACTGTTGATGGGATGAGAGAGACGAATCGTTATCGCATATGCCGCAAAATATTCGCTTCGCCGTCGCGCCGAATAATTCGCGTCAGTGTGTGCATTCCTTAAACCTACATTGATGTACAGGGTGGTCCATGTAAGATGACCCACTATCTTATCTCAGAATCTGTAAGAGCTACAAAAAAAAGTTAAAGACAAAAGTTTTTTGCCTTGACTTTAAGTTTTTAGGTATTCAGTTTTTACGTATACAGGGTGTTTAGTTTCTTCTGGCCAAGTATCAACTTTATTATTTTAAATGGAACGCCCTATATATTTTTATATTTTCGGATTTTACGGTTGATTCTAAGTAAATTTTAATATAACATGTTTATTGAAATTTTCAGTAGTTTTCGAGATATTTTAATTTTTAAAATTTTTACAGCGAAATCAGTCATTTGAAACATATCAAGTATTTATGTTTAATATAGCTCAATTTCCAAAATAATTTAATATTAGCTTCCCTATTAGATACTCAGTTCTTTTTTTCTAAACTAAACCAAAAGCACCATAGAGGGTGTTAAATATATTAGTCCAAATTTGTCAATTTTTAAACATCAATATCTCAACTTTTTTAAATGGAACACCCTATATATAAATGTTTTATATAAAGCAGCATTTAATTCCCTATAATTTGACTATAATATTTCCTATACCTAAAATCAACTGTTTTGGAGATATTGGTATATTTCTTAAAGCCTGTAGCTTATTTTATTAAAATTATCAAGTGTTGACAAAAGTTTGACTAAAATTAATAATATTTATTTGTATTCGCCTATGATATATTTACCAAGTAATAATAAATATATATTACCCTTATAGTAATACCATTGGTAGCAGTTTTTTTTTTGGAAATTTTGTGAAATTTAAACCTTAATATTTTAGTTATTATCCGTCCAACCGACATAATTTTTTGTGTGCGTGATGGGATTGACTGATTGTGCAATAATATAAACATATTTATTAAAAACTTATAATTTCCAACTGTAGTATTATTTTTGCCATTTTAGTGAGTGTTTTTAAAAAAACTATAACTTTAAGAAATTTACTTACCTCTACAAAATTATTGATTTTAGATATAGGAATCATTATAAGCGTTTAATAGAAATCCGTTTTAAAAATTTATGATTTGTTGATAAAAATTTAACAAATTTAGCCTAATATATCTTATTTTCGGTATATAGAAGTATTTTTGCAAACCACATTATAGAAATGACATTGTTGTGACGATAATTTCATAATGGATAAATTTTGTTTTTTACCATTTTTAAGGAATCGAATAATGCGGAATTTTGAATTGTTTCAACGTGATGGACAAACTACTACCAATGGTATAAGGGTAATATATATTTATTATGACTTGGTAAATATATCATAAGCGAATGCAAATAAATATTATTAATTTTAGTCGAACTTTTGCCAACACTTGATAATTTTAATAAAATAAGCTAAGAAATATACCAATATCTCCAAAACAGTTAATTTTAGGAATAGGATATATTATAGTCAAATGATGGGTAATTAAATGCTGCTTTATATAAAACATTTATATATAGGGTGTCCCATTTAAAAAAGTTGAGATATTGAAGTTTAAAAATTGACAAATTTGGACTAATATATTTAACACCCTGTATGGTGCTTTTGGTTTAGTTTAGAAAAAAAGAACTGAGTATCTAATAGGGAAGCTAATCCTAAATTATTTTAGAAATTGAGCAATACTAAACATAAATACATGATATTTTTCAAATGAATGGTTTCGCTGTAAAAATTTTAAAAATTAAAATATCTCGAAAACTACTGAAAATTTCAGTAAATATGTTATATTGAAATTTGCTTAGAATCAACTGTAACATCCGAATATGTAAGAATATATAGGGCGTTCCATTTAAAATAAGAAAGTTGGTACTTGGCCAGAAAAAACTAAACACCCTGTATACGTAAAAACTAAATTCCTAAAAAACTAAAGTCAAGACAAGAAACTTTTGTCTTTAACTTTTTTTTGTAGCACTTACAGATTCCGAGATCAGATAGTGGGCCATCTTATGTGGACCACCCTGTACACTAAATGTTATTATAGTTTTTTTTAAATGCTTATAATAGTTTGTAAAATATTTATTATTTTTTATAATACTAGTTTCTTGAGTCATACGTCATACGCGTGTTGGAACCATTGTTACATAAATGGTTTTTACTAACAATGGCCTGATATTTAGTAAAAATAAAAACGACTCTTGCCATGTTATTATAATTTTAATTAATAATAATAATTACTATAATTATATTTAAAATTAATTAAAATTAATAATAATAAATTAATATTAGTAGTCAATTTCTTATTTTCCCTTTCTAAACGTTATAAAATATCTGAGATTATATCATATTATAGTATGTGCTCATTAAAAACAGTTTTAATTGCAATGGACACGTCATGACAAAAAATTTCCATTACAAAAGAGAAGTTATGTTTTCCCCTTTTTAAATATTTTTTGCTAACAACAAAATTAACATTTTATTGTTAGTTCACGCAAATATCGTATTACTTATTGCTGTTGTTTCTCCATGTATTACTGTTACAATCTAAAGCGTTTTAAGTGAGCACATATCTTGGATGAATTAGAAAGGATTCGGTTTTCCGTATACTGTGAGCGTATCGAACGTGTAACCTGTTTATTTGTTGTTTGTTATTAAGAAATCGTACCCCAGAGGTCCAGTTTACGAACTTTAAGGAAATACGTAATTGAATCAAGAAGGGTAGTAGAAAGAGATAAAATAGCATTGGAGTGTTGGAGCTCAGGAGTGTTGCTGTCTCTGTTGTCGTCTGAACAGCTGAGCGGTCGTGCTTAGGAAATACGTCTGAACACTCGGTTAAACGTATGTCTTTGTCTAATGAACTAGATAAGAAAAAGTGCGACTAATAGATTTATAAATGACTCGGAGCAACTTTAAATAAATTTTTAGAAATAATGTAATTAAAACCTTTTAAACTTATTATTATTTAGCAGAAAAATAAATTATTTTGGGCCTTTTATTACTTTTAGTAAATCATGTGATGCTTTTTGCGTATTGTACAAGGTAAAATAAGATGAGGCTAATGTTTACAAATTGTGTTTACAGTGTCGCGTAGAATAGTTTGTTTTGGCTTCAAAGAATGTTAAATCATCCCGTATCCATTCTTAATTCATCCAAGACACATATCGTCTTCGTTTTTTGATAATATTTAACAAAAGCAAATAGGAAATATACCTTTACTTAATATTTCTAATAATATTCTTTTTTTTTTACTAAATATCGCGCTAAATTGTTTATTTAAGCCATTTAACTATGGCTGCAACACCCGTATGTCTCAAGGAACTAATATTACAAAAAATATTAAATATTGTGGCAACTGTTATAAAATTTAAAAAACTGTAACGATTTCAGTTTTCCAGAAAAAATAATAAAACTTAATATGTCTATTCCAGATTTCATATTTGGTTTAGGTTTTTAACTTAGAACAATTTCTTGTATGGGTTTTTTCGGTACTCTTAAAACTAAAGGTGCTTTACTCTTGGTGAGTTTAGAAAAGAAAAACGCCAACGGCAACCTTATTAAAAATATATACGTTAGTCTGACGAGAATAAACTTTTCGTAAATATCAATTTAAAAAACAAAGTTTTTCATATGTTACGTCCTTTTCTGGACACACTGTATATTCCCATCAGACATTAGGATAATATTAACCTTAATTTATTACTTTACAATAATCACTATCATTAAAATTTTAGTCGATGATAAAAAAACAAATCCTGGTTCATCAGCATCAGCCAACGCCAGTTGCAATGGTCATAATTGCTCAGCCCGCGTACATCCCTGCCAGCATGCTTCAGCAAGGCAATGTAGCACAACAATTGTTAAACTATTTTCAAGGAAATTCACAACAACGGTAAGCTAAAACTTATCTATTAAGTTCGTACTATCCTAAAATTGCCTGTTTAAACTGTAAAATAAAAACGTGGTATACGTCGGACTGCAATATAAAGGCAAATTTTTGATACTGGAGGTTCTTGGAGACTCCCTAGTTTAATATATCTTAATCTTTGTGAGACTATACGATTTTATAGGGCTTATACTTGAGAAAATATGATTGGAGTTTTCTAAAATTATACCAAACATCGCGGCCCTACAAAACAAAATGTTATGCATATTTCAAAAAATCATAATGACATAACACCCAGATTCTCCAACGCTAGTCCGGTCTAATTTGACAATCAAAAGTTTTAAACTGACAAGTGTAAGTATAAGACAACTAAGTATAATAGGTATTAGGAATTTGTTTCTAAGTTTTTTTGCAAATTTACACAGAAAATACCAACTTTAGTACTTACTTTTCGCAGTAATAGAGTTAAATTCATTCTAGCAACACATTCCAAGATAAACATATTTGGAAACCAAGCAAATCGCTGTCATATTAAAATAATCACACGATTTTTAACGTCCAGATTCACTAAGAAGATTTAAGATTTAGTACTGGTTCAAATTAAGATCTTCTAGTTGACCCGTTATGTTTTGACAAGTTTTTGTCCTGTCGTTGTTAATAAGACGTCATTAAAAACTTATGAATTATTCGAATATTTCAGCGATTTGCTTGGTTTCCAAATGATTTTCATCTTGGAGCGGGTTGCTAGAGTGAATTTAGTTCTATTATTATCGAAAGTGCTCACTAACATTGCCTTTTTCTTTATAAATTTGCGAAAAAGCTCAGAAATAAATTCATAGCATACAATTTAGTTTTCTTATTCTTACAGTTGTCAGTTTAAAACTTTTAGTTGTCAGATTAGACCGGACTAGCGTTGGAGAATCTCGCTCTTAATGTCGACTTACTAACAATGACACAACAAAAACTTGTGAAAACCTAACTGATCAAATACAAGATCTTAATTTAAACCAATCCTAAATCTTAAACCTCTCTAGTTAATCTGAACGTAAATATTTAAGATTTTTTTTATTGAGAACTCTACATGTTTGGGAAATCTATTTATGAAAAATATCGCTTGAAATGTCTTCTTTCTCAACTTCAAAATTAATTAAAGGTGAAACACCCTGAATCATATCTGCTGGTATAGGATCTCAACTTCTTCAGTGATTCGTTCAGGCTCCCATAACTTGTAAATTAGCTGGATGATAAATATACACCTTTTCCTTGATGCATTCTTACAAAAATAAATCAAGAGGTGTTAAGCCTGGACTTCTTAAAGGTCAGTTGAATCCTCGTCTTTTTGAGCTTTGTCGTATTATGGAACGTTTCAGGTAAATTTGGAAAGGTGCCAACAGCGAGAGGAAGACATTTAGATAGCGCAAATGGCAATTCAAATTAAGTCACAGCGTTGTCACAGCTGCAAACAACTTATGTTTAGTGGGCAAAAATAGCAAAATTGATAAAGATGCCAAATAACACAATAATATAGACAAAGATGAGATGAAAACGTATCCCACTATGGTTAATTAGCATATCCGCTGATGAATCCCTTTGAGTTTTAAAACGGGTCCGTCTATCAGAGTCTGACTGGGTCGGCCCCGTTGTACGTCTAGTGTTTCAAAAAGTTTTAAACAAATAAGAAATCATTTCATTAATGAGTTGTTGATCTAAATGTAAAAAATATTGTGTGAATCTCCTGCGTAAAGCTACAGGCTCGTAACTGGGGTGCGGGGGGGGGGTGAGAGTGGACAATGCCAACTCTGGAAGGAAAAGGTGCCCGCTCTAGAAAATCACTGAAATCATTGTCCCATTGTCTTGTCTACTAGAAAAATATTACATCCTAAAATATATGTTTGCTCCCCCTAAAACTGTAGCTGCCCCCTCTGAAATCAAAACCTGGCTACCGGCCTGGTAAAGCATCTTTAAAAAGCTCGAGCGTTTATTGATCTCGGCTGTCGCCTCCATCTCGCCCTAAAGATGCTTTAGGCACGAGTTTCACACAATACTTTTTCTACAACTGTCAAAAAAGTGTTAGAAACAAAAAGAAAATATATAAAATTTAAAAAAACCGCTTCTAAAAAAATTTGTTTCTTGACATTTAGTAGTCGTTGCTTTCATTGTTACTATGGAAACCACTCGCACGCGTTTACTATTATTTATTGTTTCTCTCCATTTAGTAAAGCATTGTCAAAGTTGTTGAAAACACGCGCACAACTTAAATAAACTTTATTGAAAATTGTCTTGTACCTACCTATATTTATCTTAAAGTGAAAGAATCAATTAGTTTTAAGACTTTTCTCGTCTTGTTTTGACAGCAATCTCGTCTGAAGCTAAAATAATCGTTTTAAAGGTATTTTAGTATTCAGTGCGTGAAATCATTTTTAAATGCGTGAAATAGCTATTTCACGCACGGTGATTAATGGCCTACTTCACACATCAAAATCAATGTCAAAAAGTCAACTTCTTCTGACCGTTCTAGAAAATCACAATTAACCGTTATCGGAATCATGAAAAGTCAAACAGCATACACGGGAAAAGCAAATTTAGGCGTAAACTTTTACAGCCAGATTCTCCAACGCTAGTCTGGTCTAATTTGACACCGAAAAGTTTTAACATGACAAGTGTGAGAATAAGACAACTAAGTTTTATACCGTGAATTTACTTCTGAGTTTTTTCGCAAATTTATAAAGGAAAGGGCAGGTTAGTACGTACTTTCGATAATAATAGAACTAAATTCATTACAGCAACTCGTTCCCCGATGAAAATTATTTGAAAGCCGAGCAAATCGCTGAAATATCAGTATAATTTATAAGTTTTTAATGACGACTTATTAACAATGACAGCACAAAAAAACCGTCAAAACATAACTGATCAACGATAAAATCTCAATTTAAACCAGTACTATCTTGGCGAATCTGAACGTTAAAGTTTTATTAATATAGCAAAATGGTAATATAAAAAGTTGTGTAAAATTAAGAAGAGTTATGCTTTAGCATATTAAATAACAAGTGTTGAAAGTGACATTTTTCACACGAGTGGGAATGTTGTCGCACGAGGTGACAGCCGAGTGCGATAATCCCACGAGTGTGCGAAAATTACTTTCATACGAGTAATGTACAATATTCTTCCTACGACCACAAAAATATTTACAATACCTCAATTTCTGTCTTTTAAAACACCCACTTTCACACTAATTTTTCGTCAAGTGTGCTGAAAATAAAACAAATAAAATTGGCACCATCTATTTCAATGTCATGTTGACAAGTACTTTTCAACACGTGTGTTGTAAAGTACTTTTCAACACGCGTGTGATATAAGGCACTTTCTCGCCAAGTCAACCTTGCTTTTTTCTCACTTTCATAGGTGGTCGTAGGAAAAAATATTAATGGCACCCTATCACAAAAAATTAAGGGTACTTTCTTCCATGCGATTTTAAATATTTTTCTTGTTTTCTATTGGATATGGTTGTGACAAGTGACAACGGTTAATTTTGTTCTTAGATATGCACCAGTTTTTCGTAGCACTTACATGTCGATAAAAACTCATTAATTAAATAATTTCACGTTTGTTACAAACTTCTTGAACCTCCCTATAGATCCGCAATATAGCTATATTGCTGGCAGGCTTGCCAGCCATAATTTAATATAAGTGACTGAGACCGGTTTCACAACACAAAAGTCCTGGAGATTTTCATTAAAAATTTAATTTAATGTAAAATTATAGTAAATGCGTTTAAACTACACTGCTCGTAAAAAAAAACGAAAAACAAACTTTCAGCATCAGCTTTAAATTGCAGTAGTTTAAAAACGAACTAACGGATTTTGAAGAGCTTTCCCGATCCTGAAAGGCCGTTTGGTTTACATTTCCTTTCAGGAAGCAGTTTTGCGTCAGTAACGATATCTGGACATTTTACAGACCAGAAAAAGAAGTAGTTCAAAAATTTAAAAAGTTTAAGATCTTGTATTTGCATATTTGCCCTAGTACCTGTTTGCTCTATCCACCATGTTCTCGCAGTGTAGTTTTAGACGACATCATTATAAAAACTTTTTTTGCCCAACACTGTACTCTCCCGTCAAAAATTCAGCGTAAGCCATTTAACATGACACATTAAAACGTATAAGATTTAATTCTTACAATATTTTCTTATTTATTATCGCGAAAACGGCCCATTTTTAACTGAATAGCTTGGATCAAAAACAATATTTTAAAATGCCTTTAAGTCAATAAACAAATTTAAAAAGACTAAATCCTTTTTTGACAATCTGACGGATCGGCAAACAACAAATGAAAGGTTGCCAGCAACGCAATGCCATGGTAACTACATCTTAAAAGGCACAATTTTTATAGCCCGAAAGAAATGTATTAACAACATTCATAACACATTAATTTGTTGATTTATTGCATTACTTTATTTTACACCCTGTATAATGGGAAATTCGAAATGCCGACATTCGGTATACATTTTAAAACTGAGTAAATGAAAAGTTGTATGATTACACAGGACCACAAATGGGAACCGAAAAAAGTCCTTTGGCGAGATTGATATCCTATATGTATTTTGGTGCGCTGATTACGAATCCGAGGTCCATATAACCCCAGCACATCACGTTCAAGGTCACGTGAAGGTCAAATGCATATATTACGGAAAAACAGAAAATCTGACCACGGATTCGGAAAGGGCGGGAAATTTTACGTCCAAATATGTAGTTTTTATATTTCCAACATGACCCTCCAAGGTCATCTGGGAGTGAAATGACTCACCGATAGACCAAATTCTTATTTCCCATATAGGTACATCATCACAACTACAGACTTTTACGTACAACTTAGTCAGGTATCTTTAGGTTTTTTGACGCGCTGATTACGACTCCGAGGTCCATATAATCCCAGCACGTCACTTTCAAGGTGATGATGGATATGGGAAATAAGAATTTGGTCTATCGGTGAGTCATTTCACCCCCAGATGACCTTGGAAGGTCATGTTGGACAAACTAAAAACTACATATTTGGACGTAAAATTTCCCGCTCTTTCCGAATCCGTGGTCAGATTTTTTGTTTGTCTGTAATATATGCATTTGACCTTCACGTGACCTTGAACGTGATGTGCTGGGGTTATATGGATCTCGGATTCGTAATCAGCGCACCAAAATACATGTAGGATATCAATCTCGCCAAAGGACTTTTTTCGGTTCCCATTTGTGGTCCTGTGTTATCGATGGAAATATTGTTATTAATGAAACTGTAGCGGAATTTTAGAATTTCTGTCATAAAGACCTTTTTAAAAAAATCGATATTTTTTGTTGAAAGCCGTAGGTAATTAAAAAACTGACAATTATCTCCAAATTTTCAAATTTTTGCACCACTCTCTTCTCGGCTCTGTATAATGTTCAGATATCCTCACTGACCCAAAACGGTTTCCTGAAACGACATGAGAAAAATGGCCTTTCAGGATATGAGAAGCACATCAAAATCCGTTAATTCATTTTCAGACTACGGCAATTTAGAACTGATGTCGAAACTTTGATTTTTTGTTTTTTTTGACGAGCAGTTTATGCATTTTAAAGTAAATTTTGTGAAAGGAACAAACTGCAAAGGGAAAAGAACCAAAAGTGTTAATGAACTTTTGAACGAAATTAAACAAGCAGTGAAGAATTATTGATAGATTTTATAATGGAAGTTTTTCGTATCAGATGGAAAGCTATTTTATCTCAAAATGAATATTTGTAAATTTCCTATTTGTTTTTAAAAACATCAACAATACAAGCTCGTGCTGGCCACCTCATACAATACTGATAGCACGGTATCAAATCGTTTTTTTTTAAATAGTTTTTTAAGTTAATGGGCTTTTCAAAATTAATAAGGCATTTTAACAAAGAATTATGTTAATTTATTGTTTTATTTTGGCGAAAAGTAAATCTGAACCATAAAATATCGTTATAATTTATGTATATTATATATACATACATACATACATCCTGTATTTTACTATTAAAAGTTGCAGACGCGTGCCTCGGTAAATTATTACCCAAGCGAAACTGATTATTTTATTCATAAAATGCAAAACACAACGTTTTAACGCCAACTTAAATGCTTTCTTTAAACAATTTTAAATTAATTGGTACATTTTACATGTGTTTTAAAAAATACCATTCTTTTAGCTCTATCTCGGGCTGGCCTAACGGACTATTAATGTTCAATTGTTTTAGCAGAAAACGTGCCATACATTAGTGTTTTAACTAACTATTAATTTATTTAATATATCAATGAAAATGTATGCAATCTTAAAAGCATATAACGTAAGATCAAAAAAAAAGTCCTTAAAGTATGTTGCTCTTGAAAGGTGGCATACGAGGTAAAGGGTATATAGGTGAATGAAAAATAGAACTGTCAAGTTCTGAAGTTTTTATTTTTAAGAAAATTAAATATGGTAATCAGGGCAGAACAAAAAGCTTTTATGTTCGAAAGTTACTTTATAATATTGGTGGCCAGTGGGTTTATTCAACACGGAACGCCAATCAGGATTTTCAAACCGAATTTCTACACCATAGCCACAGATTACTCCTACCATAGTCATGAATTTCGGCCAGTTTCGCCAAGTTTTTACTGAATCAGTGACTTTGTTTAGAGAAGCAGGAAGTGTTAATAGAAAGGAAGGCAGTGGGAGACCCAAAGTTCGCACTAGACAAAAAGTAGAAGAATTGAGGCAAATTGTTAACGAACACCCACAAATCCCTATTCGGCGTTTAGACCAACAAGTAAATGTATCTTACGGAACCTGCAATACAATCCTGAAATGTGACCTGCATATGCACGCTTATGCAGGTCAGTCATAAGCTCAGTCCAAGAATTGTTACCAAACGACAAGCCACAGCGAATGCAATTTTCAGAATGGTTTATGGGTAATTTGCATAATAATGAAGACGTGTTTGAAAAAGCCTTTTTTACTGACAAGGCATAGTTTTACCTCTCTATATATAAATTCTTAACAAATGAGAATATGGAGTCCTACCTGAAAATCCACATTTCTTTATAGAGAAGCCCTGCATTCACAGAAAGTTCGCTATATCGAAAAGAAGGTTAATTGGACCGATTTTTTTTTTAAAGGGCTCTTAATTCGGCGCGATACCGTAATAAAATTTTAGATGCGACAAGGCTACTTCCAGCAGGACGACTCACCAATTCACGTAAGTCGTAATACGTAATTTAAATTTTTGAAAGAATTTTTCGAAAACCGATTCATTAGTCGTAATATGCCAGTTAAGTGATCACCACGGTCCTGCGGTCTCACGCCGTGCGACTTTTTTTATGGCCACACATTAAAAACTCGATTTTCAAAACCCCTTGGGAAAATTTAGAAGACCTACGGGCTAGAAGTACAAATAAATTTCAGGAGATTAACAATTCCCCCCAAGTGCTCACCAATATTTTTGATGCTGTAAAAAGAAAAATGAGACCAAGGTTGGAGGTAGAAGGTGGACACGTATTGAGTTCCGTGTTGTACTTATATGTTTTTTTTTTAATTCTGTATGCAATAGCAATGACAATAATGTAATTTTCTTAAAAATAAACAGCCAGATTCTCCAACGCTAGTCCGGTCTAATTTGACAACCAAAAGTTTTAAACTGACAACTGTAAGAATAAGCCAACAAAATTTTCTACTATGAATTTATTTCGGAGGTTTTTCGCAAATTTATAAAGAAAAGGGCAATTTTAGTACGCATTTTTGACAATAATAGAACTAAATTCACTCTAGCAACCCGTTCCAAGACGAAAATCATTTGAAAACCAAGCAAATCGCTGAAATATCCGAATAATTCATAAGTTTTCAATGACGTCTTATTAACAACGACAGGACAAAAACTTGTCAAAACATAACTGATCAACTAGAAGATCTCAATTTAAACCAGTACTAAATCTTAAACTTTCTTAGTGAATCTGGACGAAAAACTTCAGAACTTGACAGTTCTATTTTTCATTCACCTATACCTTTTATCTATGTTACCTTTCAAGAGTAATAATTCAAGACATGCATGATTGATTCCACGGCATACTTTGAGGGCGTTTTTTTGATCTTACGTTATGTATATATAAAGTTCAAATTATTGACATCTACTTATTCTTAATAGGTATAATTATTAGTATTATTTGTTAGGGTGCATTTATGTTTGAGCTGCGATAAACGATAAGAGCAGCGATACTAGCGAAGCCGAGAGAATAATTTCATTATTTTGTATGACGGTGTTTATACATATTAGAGCGACGCGTTGCTTCATACAAAAAAATCCGCTTCGCCAGTATCGCCGCTCTTATCGTTTATCGCAACTCCAACATAAATACACCCTTGCGCTTCTTGAACACAAAAATCGGTTTAAGGTGTTGCAGCTATACAGAGTTATTCACGGCAAGTGGCCTATCATAGATTAGGGTTAGTTAGGGTGAATGGCCTATGAGGAGATCTCAAGAGCTAATATAAGCTTTGTTCGCGGAGACGATCCGGAACTAGTCCGTGACAAGTGCGCGTGCGCTTTGCGATTATTTGCGTTCGCGGTGCAGAAAATCACTGATTTTGACAATAAATTTGGCGTTCGCGGTGATGCCAGAACAAGTTCAGGTGCTGGATCACGATGCATAGAATTCTACGCGATTTTGACACTAATGACAGTGGCCATGTGATGGATCGTTTGTTTTGTTTGAGTAGTCATGTGACTTTGACACGTAGAATAGAATTCTATGTGGCGTGATCCGGGGCCTGGACACATCCGTAACCAGTCAAAACGATCCGAGGATTACAGCATGAATTATTGGTCCGCGCAAGTGCAGTGTGAAATTTGTTTGAAAATTGTCGTTTAATTTTGGGCGGGCTGTATTTTGCGATAAAGAACAGTTAAATTTCATATGATGTTAGTTGTATAAAGGTAGATATACATTTGTAGTAGTATATTCAATTATTCTTGTATTTAAACTTACTCATAACAGAACAAATATGTCTTTATGGCAATTTTAATCATTATATAATGTTAAATTAGGTTGTTCAGTCTAAAAATTTAATTCAAAATAATAATAGTATATTATTTAACGAGCGGTAATGTAGGTCATAACTCACGCAGATGAAGTTTGCAGCACGAGCCGCAGGCGAGTGCTGTAATTCATCAAGTGAGTTATGACCATTACCGCAAGTTGAATACTATACTTTATCTACGACTATAACAATAAATACTAAGCACAAAATTTACAACAGTTAGGTATTAACTTAATTTGAAAACGTCAAAATTATTCGAGTGACATTACTTCCCTCAATAACAATAATGGACTGTTTCCTTTCGGCCAATCGGCTTGTACAGAGCTACCTTGATATTCGGTTCGTAAATCTTTTCCGATTTATTATAGTGAGTTATTATAACTCATGTTGTTTGTTTATAGATACTATTAATTGTTCAAAAGTAGTTGAATAATTAATATATAATTTAATAGGAGTAGATAAAATATGTTAAGGTTAAGTGATTCGCAGATATTCCGGACAAGCACGTTCACCAAAAACGTTCGCGGAGATTTGTCAATTCCTGATCGGTTTCGAATCGCACATGCGCATAAATGTTTGGGATTATTTAACTTGTACAGGTCACGGATCGTCTCCGCGAACAAAGCTATAGCTTTTTATGTAACATATTTACATGTACCCCTGACAAGTAAGGAGACTTCATCCATTGTTGATATAGCTTTTTGTCAATATTGCAACTTCCCCAACTAACGGACAGCAACTTTCAAATTGTTTAAAAGAAACACCCTGTATATTACCGAATTTTTAAATTCCACCTAAATTATGAGATATGTAGTATATGAGGCACTGGCATGTCTAAACTCAATTCTTTTCGAAACAATGACATTTGAAAATTGAAATTTTCTTTGTAATTTGGCAGCCTGTAGATTAGTAATGACTAATGATGCATCTTAAGAAAAGGTTTACATGTCTCTATCTTAGTTTTTCATTCCCCATTTAAAAATGACAACTTACGGTTTACCAGGAAGTAAAACAATTCGCAGCAGCTTTCGGCTAAACCGGAAGTTAACATTGTACCAAAAACTGAGATCTGGATATGTAAGCCGTTTTTTTCTAAAATAGTAAACAACAGGCTGTCAAATTACGAAAAATTATATTTGTCATGTCAGTATTAACACTATTGGCTTGTCAGCATCAACACATTGGATTGTCAGTATCAACACTATTGGCTTTGGGCATGCAGTGCTTCATACAAAATATGTTCAGGACCTGAGGTAGAATTGAAGAATTCGGTTATTTTTAGGGTGTGTATTTTAAAATACGGAAGTTTCAGTCTGCTAATGGTTAACGTTGCATCTGTAAAAATATAGGCTGTATCCAGTCCCTATTCCTGTAACAAAAATGTCAAAAAATATTTGTATTATGAGACCTTTTAATAGGCCACTTACCGTAAATAACTTTGTATTGCCAAAATAAATAAAAAAACGGATCATTTTGGTTAAACGTATACAAAGAAATTATAAAAGTTATAAAACTGATTCTCTATTACCAAAAATAAAATGGGGAAAACACAAAAAAAAACTTTTTCAATCACCCCCAATAAAAAGATTTCAAAATTTCATATTATCTTCTGTGAAATGCCTCAGTTGATTAACCATTAATTTCTGTTTTGTAGGAAAGTCCTCAATTTTATAAAAAATAACAAAAAATGCTGTTTTTTTTAAGTAGCACATAATAAGCAAATATTAAAAAGATGCTGCGTATTGTTCACAAGTGTTCATTTTTCAGTGAGGTGTTATACAATGAGCTTTGTCAATATATTATTTATACTTTTTAGTTACCAGTATGTTCCAATAAGAAATCCCCAACAACCCCAACAACAATACGCTCCAGCCGCGGTTCAAACGCAGCAAGTTCCACAATACGCCCATTACCAACAACAACCAGAAATTGCTCCGTTGCAAACTCCCGCACCTACAGCAGAGGCTCAACACAACCAATTTTATCCACACGAAGCTTTACCCACTCCCCAAGCTTTAATTTCGCAACATCACGTTGTACCTCACCATTTGCCGCAGCCAAATCCAGTTGAAGGTAGAGCTCTACAATATAATGCTCCACAACAGCAGATTCAGTATCAACATCAACAAATACAGCAGGTCAATCAGCAACTTCCACAATATTCTGATCAGCATCAATTACAACAAATTAATCAACAACAGCCCTCTGACTATCAAAAGCCACTTCAACTGACTGATATATCACAACTAGCACAACAAGCCGCTCAACATTTCGTAATGAATGGTGGACTTCAGAGTGGATCTAGAACAGCTCCAGCGATAATCACCGGGCTGGAGCATTTCTCACCCGAACAACAGGAAAAAATTAAAGCTCAGTTAGGTGCTCACTTTGGTTCGCCGTTAAAGCGACTTAATTTAGAAGGAGCGCAGGAACACACTGAGCATAAAAACGTTATGCTCCCTAGTACTAAATATTACCAAGAACAGAAGCAAAAACTTAAAACGGACAAATTTATGCCAAGTATTCAGGTTAAAGACGGGGAAATTACACAAACCACGAGCGAGGGAAGTAAAATGTAAATATATTTAATGAAAGTTGCAGAAATACAAATTTATGGGTCAAACATAAAATTTGGACAGCAAGAACTAACTAAAGCAGACTAAAAAAAGTGCATGGCACTTTTAAAAAAATTGAGAACTCTTGTTAATGTTAATCAGCAAGAAATTAATAACACTTTATTTGCAGTGTCACCAAAGCAAAGATTTTGGAATGCCTCTTTCAAAATTAATTTTTTATATTTACTACTAAATTTTATTTAGACTTCGACACCGAGCTTAACAGATCTTGAATCAAGTAGTAATTATTAATTATTTGAGATATAATATTTTCCGGAAATCGAAAGAGCTTAGGCACAGTTATTGTTAGTATATATGTTAATACCATTCAATCCTAACTGGATATCGTAATAATTTTGGTATTACAGGAAACTGATTTCTAGCACACTACAGCAATGACAAATTGAGCTTACTCCAAAATAAGTTAACTATTTTTTTATTAGAGCTAATAAGTAATTTTTTTTTATTAATCTGAACAAACTTGCTTTGGAAAAAATGCACAATCATGGCAAAAAACTAACATGATATAGCCACACAAGATTGCAAGTTGCATAATAGTGGTGATTTTACTGCTATATCTACTTTTATACTTCTTTCGATGAAGAACGATTTCTATATAGCAGCTAATCTAGTGGTATGTCAATAGCGTATATAGGGGTTTTCAAAAGAATAAAATCTTGATAATATGTCCAACTGAGTAAATTTTCGGTAAATCGCTCGGTTATGGTGGTTTATTTAAATTCTTCCCCAGCAAGTGCTGATAAATTTTCCATATTCGCAATTCTTAGAATCTGTTTAAACTGAATGTAATATTTTACTACATATTTAAAGTAAATTTTAAACAAATACAGCAGCGTATGGAGTGGATCGCACTGCCTGCCAAAATGTGTTCTTATAAAATCAAAATACTGTGAAAACATGCGAAAAAACTTAAATCAATAACTACATTATTGGAACGTTTATTCTAAAATTTAATTATTTGAGAGGTATTAGCAATGTTCATGTGAAAAGCCCTGCAGACTTTAGTGAATTATTACTGCCCGGTAAGTGTTAATGTGGCATCTAAATAATAACTGCTTTAAGTTAGTCGTTTGTAAATATAAAAATAGCTCTATAAATGTGTTACAAATTAAGCAATAAACAAAAAATTATTGGACAATGGTAACAAACTTTCTACTGTGATTTCTTTTGTAAATAGTTTCTTCCTCTAATATTCTTCTACGTAACTTATATGCTGTTGGTATTATAGTTATTATGTTGTAAATTTTTTCAATAAAAATTTTGTTTTGTTGTTTTTGTTTCATTATATCGATATGCACCTAAAAATATTTACTTAGTAACCTGAATGTTTTGTTGGTACTCTTGTGCAATACAATTTTTTGTATTAGGGGGTACAAGTGGTTATATACAGGGTGTCTGAGAAGTCTTAGCATGGGCAAATATCTTCGCTATTAGTAGAGATGGAGATATCAAATGGAATTCAACCAAAATCAATTAGATGTATTCATTGGTTAATAAATCTACTTTTATGTCATTTAACTTTTTTAACCCCCTTGAGGGGTAACGCTAAGGAGCTGAGGTAAAAAATTTTAAATACAACCCTATCCATGTGGTACCTCATTCTAAAGGTCTTCAAAAAAGAAACATATTACCGCAAACCCGAGGTCCGTGTCCTAATTCGTTTTTAAATGGCAAGCCTATAAAAATTAAAAATCGTGGAAAAGAAACTAAAAATTTAGAGAGGTACCTTTACTGCTCTTGTTACTTTAAAAGTTGTTTAAAATGACCACCACAAACATCTTGGCAGTAACAAAGTCGATTTTAAAACTCTGCCAAGGAGTAATGCCAGCCATTCTCGAAAATGTTGTTAACCAATAAGATACACCTACAATTTGGTGTCTCTACCTTTACTAATAGCAAAGATATTTGGCAATACAAAGACTTCTCGTACACCCTGTATATATTCTAGGTTTCAAATTTTATTCTGTAAATATTTACCACAAAAAATCATTTAAAAAAATAAAAAGTTTAATAGTCGCCCCCTGGAAAAAAATTTTCTGTTGTGACCATAAAATATTCCAATTTAATTTAAATAAAATATGAAAAAACAGATCCCAAAATGACCACAGAAAATTGTTGGCGCAAAACTAAGAGTTTTCATTCATTATGTACCTATGTCTTTCGACAATGTTCACTTCTTGTATATTATAGATTGACTTTCTAAGGATAGGCTTATACAAGAGATTAGAACGAAATAAACATTTCAGGATACCTTGCCAAAGGCAACTTTTAGATATATTTCCAAAAAACCATAAAAATCACCCGAAGCGTAGAAGAGCAGCGTAGCTGTTGACAATTCAATCTTTTAGGTCTGAATAGAACCGCAATGCATATCTGACAGTTTGAGTTGTCAATGACTGTACCGTTTTTTCTATTTTACTCACAGTGACTTTTTAGAGCTTTTCATTAAACACATTACCTTTTTTTGTGTTGCTTTCATTTTGTTCACAAGTATGTTTAGTTCTTTGTACCAATTCAAAAAAACTAAATTGAAAATATACATTTTATTACTTTTTTGAAGGTCAATTTTCTGAGAAAGGCTTGTCAAACTTTTCTTAAGTTTGAAGTTAGATTTGGAGTCAAAAATACCTAAAAAAGTATAAGCCCATCACCGTATCTGTTCGCAGACTACAATTTTTGTATTTTTAAATCTGTCTGCAATTATAAATGTGCAACAAAATAAAAAAAAACAAGAAAACTGACTGTGACAGTCACCAGATTTAATTACCTTTCTATTTAATCTGTTTGGTACCTTCAAATACAGATTAAAAAATCTTTAAGTACAACACACTCGTATCTACTTACATCACGAAAAAGAAAGGCTTGTTAAAAGAAAAGATCAGGATCTTTTTTAATACAAGTCGTTGTTAAAATTGTTTAACCAAAATTTACGCTCACTCCTTTCACCACGTCCATTAGATCAGTCAAGTAATCAAAACACTCTAAATTAACGGACAGACAAATAGTACTCAACATTTTTTGCTCTTTCTCTTTTATTCTTGTACTTTCTTACAATCTCGCGATCGTCGATCGTATTACTAATTGCCGGCAGCGCTAAGCAATTACATACTTTTTTTGCGTTCTGATATGTTGCATACATAACAATTTTCAATTTAGATTCTTTTTATCGAGATATCGAGAACATAATTATTTCCGGTATAAAGTGGTGTAAATTATTATTTGTATGTTGTAACAATAGTTTTGTTCTATTTTTCTAACTGGTATGTAGGGAAATAACGTAGTTTAAGGGGTTATATACAGTCAGGAGGCCTAAAAAAGCGATTTTTCAAGAATTTTTCCTGAGAAGACTTTTACATTTATTAATGTGAAAATTTGTACACATATTATGGTACCTTTTAACTGTATTTTAAGATTTTTGTATTTGTAAAAATAATAATTTTGAGAGCTGCTATAGCTGATCTCCAGGACTTCCTCTCAAAAAAGGCATCTTGTAGTGACAATGATATCTGTGGACTGGATCATCGAAAATGAAAAAACCAAACGGATTTCGTTAAAGTAATGTATAGTCTTCTAATTAATCGAAGGAATAAGCAAAATAAATTTTTTTGACAAAATGGCGGCTTATCAAAAAAAATCGATTTTTGACCAAAATTTTGTCCTTAAATTGTTTATATAAAAACAAATTATCGGTGAGAAAAATCCTTCGGCGGTTTATCAGACGGGCATTAGTTAGTAAAACATATACTTAAGAAGCTTGTGTTAAAATTTGAGACTGATCGGTTCAGCCGTTTCCGAGAAATCTCCGTCACCGACTTTAAAAAACACAGTTTTGAGAAAAACGCGTTTAAAGTTTCAAAAGCACTTTACATAGCATGCAATCGCTCTGACACGTCTTTACAAATATGCGTGTAACTTCGAAAATAATCGCCGGATTGCCTTGAAATTTTCTGTGTGTGTACTGGAATATATGTACATTACGAAAATGAAATTAAAAAAATCGATTTTTTGAAAATTATAACGGTACATAACCCCTTAAAGACAAATGAAATCATCAACTTTAGCGCTTTTGGTAAGTTTACTAAGTTTAGGTAATTGATTGTACACTTTCTTAGCAGTGGGTTGTGGAAAAAAATATATAAGTAGATGGAAGTGTCATTAAAAATTTTAACTTTCTCTAGAATATATTCTCAAAATTTTGTTGCCAATAAGATAAAAAGATACTGGCTGAACTAAAAATGTTCTAAATACACATCTAAGTAAGTAGCCACCTGAACAAAAACTTTTTGGTTTTAGCAAAACTTAAACAAAATTTGACAAAACATTAAAAGTGTTGTGTCCTTTCCCACAATTTGAAAATAAATTTGGGTAAAAACATTGATTTAATGAAGTTAAATTTAAAACATTTATAGACCACTTTGTAGATTTTTCTTGTATTTTTGTACATTATGTACATTATTAGTATGGGATGATATTACAAATAAAAAAGGAGAAGGCTCTGGTAAATATTTATTTAAATGATGTGTTTTGTATAACGATCAATTATTATACGCTTAACATAAAATGAAATGATAAAAAATAGTTGAAACCTTGATCCAATATCGTATTAAATTTTAAAACTAACTTACATAGCTTTAAGTAAATATAATTTTAGGGCAAACAAGACAATGGACACTAATAATGATGAAAAGATGTGGGTAAAAGTATTTAAGAAAACGCCATAAAACACATTCACAGAGTGTCAACAAATATATTAAAAACAAATTGTACTTTCATAAAGACACCAAATGTTTGGTGTATCTTATTCGTTAATAAATCTACTTTTTATGTAATTTGACTTTTTCAACCCCCTTGAGCAGTAGCGGCGCTAGACTTTTAAAATGGGTGGGCGGACGGCGGCAAAAGAAAATAAGCTGGGGCGGACGGTGGGCGAATTTTCCAAAAAAAATTTACATTTACTCGTCGTCGTCTTGGCAGGGTGGGCAACGACCAGCGCTTGGATTTGTGGGTTGGGCTCCCGCCCATCCCATCACCACCCTAGCGCCGCCACTACCCTTGAGGGGTGACGCTAGGGAGTTGAGTGTTGTGTTACCTCATTTTAAAGGTCTTCAAAAAATAAATAATTAACCGCAAACCCGAGGTCGGTATCTTCATCCGTTTTAAATGGCATGCCTTTAAAAATTAAATATCGCGAAAAAAAATTAAAAATTTAGATACTTTTATTTCTCTTATTACTTTAAAAGTTGTTCAAAATGACCACCATGAACTTCTTGGCAGTAATAAAGTCGATTTTGGAACTGACTTCTCACATTTTCGAAAATGGCAGGTGTTATTTCATGGCAGGCATTTTCGGGCACCCTGTATAAGTACATAACATAGGTACTTGTAGTTCGTATTTGTTGAGATAAAAATCAAATGTATAGTTTTAGGTAATGTTTTATCATTTACGACTCTTTCTTGTGCGTTAATCTTTACACCCTTTTTTGTATCGTTCGGTTTTTTCTGTAACATTCAATTAATTTTTTTAATTCGGATAATTTAGGCGTTCATCATATAGGTAAGTGTTCTTTGGAGAGGCATATTCTATTTGTAAGTTGATTGTGGTGGCTACGTAGGAGCTGGGTTGTTTTGAAAAATAAAATGTAAGGGATGGTTCTTTTTTTCTTCATTCGGTGATTTTTAAAATTTATCCATGTTTTTCCTTTGTCGCTTTTTTCGTTTCTAATAAATCTTTTGTTAACTGAACATTACTTTTTGCTTGAACTTTTTCTTATCCTTTTACTGTTGTTCTGCAAAGAATGCTGTGTTTATCTGGATAATTATAATTCCTTTCACGTTGTTCCCGTTTTCTTTCTGAGTCACTCTTCTTCTTTTGCTCTGCAAATCGCTGTTTCTTTTGGTCCTAGACCCTTTGTTGCTGGGTTACGGTAGGTCAAGCAATGCCAGCTTGTTTTGTCAACATTACCAGGATGTTAGAAAATACAGAGAAATTAATAATAATTTATTAAGAAATCTAATATTTACAGGATATTAGTGATTACTGCTTAGTTTCGTGACATTTTTAAACCTTTTTACTACAATTTTTTTCCAAGGAGGTATGCAAATAGAAGGTATAAAGCATCACTGTACCATCACATGCATGGAAGTGGTATGGTGCACGTTATATAGGCATTTAATGCCATGTATTAGAAGCGCATGCAACAAAGTCAGTTCATGCGACTTTCACTAACAGAAAAGAGAATTGTCCACCAGTATCGCTGAATAAACACCAGCTTCACCAACAACAAGAGGCCAAATACCTAGGAATGCACCTTGATAGAAGACTAACCTAAAAAAAGTTACCACACTACACTATCACAAAGAGAAAACAAATTGGACTGAAACTTCGGAATCTGTACTGGGTCATCGGACACAGATCACAACTCTCCATATCAAATAAGCTTTTATCAAGCCACCATAAAACCCATCTGGAGCTACGGAATACAACTATGAGGGACCGCCTCTAACTCCAACCTAGACATCTTGGAAATGTGCCAATCAAACGTATTACGTCTTATAACCAACGCACCATGGATTGTGCCAAACAAATACATTCGACATGATTTTTGACTTCTGTAAAGGAAGAAGTATCCAAATTTGCTCAAAAATATGAAGAGAGACTACACTAACGCCTCAATGAACTGGCAAGACCCTCATGAGAAGACCTGGCAAGGCGAAGATTAAAACATTATATTCCTACGGATCCACAAACAAGATTTTCATAAACTCACTATCCCAATGTGAAATAATTTCTATATTACATATAAAATATTTTAAATAATAGAATATGGTCACAGGATCACTTTCTGCATATTAATATGATTTTGTTACAAACCATTTAGCTACTTATCATAATTTAATTTTACAGATTGTGACTAACCGGGGTGCAGAATAACTCTTGAGCGCTCTGGTACTAGGCCTCACGTACGCTACTCGTCAAACGATCACACGTAACGGTACGGTAGCGCCAAAGTGAATAGACGAAATTTGTCGACTGCCACTGAGAGCGACCACCGGACGCAGAGAGACGAACCCTTGTTAAAACTTAATAAAACTTCGACGCATAGGTTCAAATGTAATCTTAGAAGGGTAAATAAAAATCACCCAAGCAGAAACTTGCAGAGCATGGAGCTATTGTTAGAAAAGCAGGTTCTGGTCGCCTCAAACTTTCGACGCAAGATCAAGATAGAGAATTGGTTGAGTTTTTTTTAAGAGATCACCCCTTTGAAACCGCCATAAAGGTCAAAGAAGAGACCAATTTCCCAGGGTCAGTTAATACTGCTCGTAGGAGAATTCGCAATTCTGATAGAGATCGATGTGCTGCTAATAAAATATGTTTAAACGGACAGAAAAAAACCAGAATAATTTTTGGGTATTTTTAGACGAAAGAACATTTCAGTTCTGTAATAATGGGAGATTCTGTGTAGGCCATCTGGTGCGCGATATGATGAGACTCACAAAACTAATTGAAGTGGACATTTCTCTGTAAACGTTTGGGCTTGGACTAGTGCTAGGGGTCTAGGAGTTTGTCGGATCGTGGAGGGGAGACACGGCAGCGTTATACTACGATATTCTCCACCAAGTAATGATACCCTCGGTTGGCACACAAAACTATATATTCCAGCACGATAATGTTAAGTCAGGGAGCTACAAGTCGGCTTTCCCAATATTACAATTTCCTGTTCTAGTTTTGTTTTTGGCGCAATGGTACATATTATGAATAACAAGAGTACAAATATAATTTGCACCATGTAACCATCACTAAAATAAAAATTAAATGAAATAAAATTATATCCTTTATCCGACCGTTCGACAACGAACGCCTCTACACGACACCTCTACACAACGGGCAATTTTTTTTCTCCTTTAGTGTCCGCTGTTTACAAGTTTTGTATTTCAGTCTAAACTTTTTTTATTATTTGTAAATTAGTTGCTTTTTACTCTTTAGTTGCTACTGCTCATTTAAATTTCCCGAAGTCAAAATTCCGTATTGTAAAGCATTTTAAATTTTGTTTTTGTTTTCAGTATCACTTTTTACCATTTTTCTTTTTTATTCTAAAATTTCGTGTTATTTTAAATATAATTTTAAAACAAATTTAAAAGTTTTAAGGATAAATTCTTTACTAAACTCAGTATTATATTTGTACCAAATTAAAATTGATTAAAACATACAATAGAATGTGTTCCATTTAAAAATCGCCAAAGCTTTGCTATCACTAGAAATTAATATATCTTCATTTAGCTAAAGGTGTTAACATTTCAAATCATTAAGCTAAGATAACTATTTACATAACCATAATCGATCAAATTCACTAATGATTTTATAATTAAAACTTCAAAAGGAAGAATATTAAGCTTTTGCTAATTTGCTTGTCATATAGAGAGGAAAAAGTGTACATACTTAATAATAATTCTCTCAAATTTCTACGCTGCTTATATCCATTATCCATTAATAAGTACTTCAGTCCAAACTCGAGTTGAATTTTCTCTTTGAAAAGTTGTAATAAAATAGTATATTAAATATCAAGGGATTTTAGTGCCCCATTTTATCCCACGAGTGGAGTTTGTGCGAGTACAACAGTCACTCAAGGGATTAAGTCACTTTAATTTATGCAACGTCTTGAATGCTACTTCTTAGGTAACTCTTTTTTTATTTTAAAAAAGTATACATCAGGTTTGCGTATTTTCTCTCTTAAATAAAAAATTAAAGACAAATTTAGAATACTTCCAACCTACAAACATCTCTTCCAAATAAGATTATCTTATTTTAGAATCACTTTGTATAAAATGTTGGTGCTCTCTATGACATAGATTAATATTTTTTATGGCATAATAAAGGCGTGGCTGCTACATTTCTCCGCTTAGACTGAAAGTGAAAATTATGTATTTTACAGTATTTCCTGTTTGATAAACTAGTTTGAATGACCTCACGCGTGTTCAAAGGATTCGATTGGTTTGCTAATAATCGATGTTTTTATGATGAAAAATCGATCAATATAATTTTTATGCAAATAAAACTTCCTCTTTCGTTGAACTAGTTGATTATTTTAATAATAGCTGTTGCCCACGGCTTGGCATGCAACAAATTATAAAAAATATTGGTGATTTATTTTACTTGTCAGAAATGTTGTCGTTTGTTTTTATCATTATACCATTTTTTGAGATATTCACTGCTCAAGCTGGTCACGGACAGGGATAGATGTTGATGCATCAATGCACGTGCAGAGACGCGTATTCATCAACGCCGGTGTATAGGGAAATTCTCCAGTTCTTTTACAGAAAAATTTGTCTACACACCGGCGAATATCAACGCACGGCATCAACCCCTTGCTATCATGGGTCGAAATAATTATATTTATATATACACTGTGCGACAAAAATGTAAATGTGATATTTTTTGTTTTTCTTTTAGTCAATACGCATAACAGTATTAACAGTATAATAGGCCTTGTTTTGTGTTATAATATTTTCGGCAAAATGTCGGTCAATAAAGACGATTAATTAAAGCAGTTTCACGGATCCATCAGTAGAGAGATTGGGGGTATATCGCATTTTTGGCTATTTTTTGTAAATTTTTGCGACCCCATTAACAAATGTGACAAAGCGATTCTTAAGTTTATTATATGAACGATTTTTCGGCTGTTTTTAAGAAACAGAGAAATGGCAAATAATTAAAAAATGTAAACAATATATAGAAAATTATATAGGTACGTACCTACCATTTGTATGCCTGTGCTGTCAACAATGGCAAAAGTTTTAACAAGAGTAGTGTTTAGTAAAATAAAGTATTTTCTTAGGAAGAATGGAATATTGAATAAGTCCCAGCATAGATTTCACAAAGGGAAGTCTACCGAATCGGGAGTATGGCAGTTTTTAGGGTGTTTGTATAAGCACTTAACACGAATCGCAAATGCAAACTGCGAAAATTATTATCATGGGTTAATTTCATATTAAAATTTAAATCGGACCAATTAGAACAATATTTGAAATTCTCACTTCGCGATTCGCGTTTATATCAAACAAGACTACTAAGGCTTTCGATTTGGTGTACCACCAGATACTTTTTTTGTAGATTGAAGGCTATGGTTTGAGGGATGTGGTTCGAAAGTGGTTAACGTCGTATTTGAAAAACATGTTTCAGTTAGTGAGTCTTAATGCTAGACAATCTAATGCTGTCGAAATAAAGTGTGGTGTACCGCAGGGATTGGATTTGGATCCCCCGCTCTTCCTACTTTTTGTGAATGATTTGCCTGATATTAATGATGAAAATAATTTAGTAATGCTTGCTGATGCTAACAATTACCTTCCTGTGGACAATGGTTTTTTAGTACTTCATATGTATGTTAAAGAAATTTGCAAAATGGTTTAATTAAATAAACTCTTTTTTAATACACCGAAAACCGCTTCAGACAAATCGCTAGAAAAATGTTTAAATCAATAAATCATAAAACTGTGGAAAATAAGGCTACTCCAGTCACAGCTTATTCTACTGTTCCTATTTATAAATGAGCGAATGAGTTAGTGTGGGACATTTGCCATGCTTTTACAAATAAAATCGTAACATTGTTAGTTGTATATTGTATTTTTTACAAAAATATCAAAGTGACATTTAAAGCATCTATGATAAATAGAATATACAAAAAAACCAAAAAAGAAGTGAATTCAAGGTTCCAAAAAAAATATTTAAAAAACTGACTTTTAGAGCGGGTTCCCACTATGACGGGCCTGTTTTGACGGCTCGATAAAACAACCGAAAGTGTCAGTGGCTGTATAATTTTATAGAAGCTGTTCACATTTAGCCGGGCCCGGGAAAAAAGACGGCTTCAGAGATTTTGAACGGACATTTGCCACTGCTGAGTGCCATTTAAACGGCCGGGTCGGCGTAAATGTGAACCAGCAAACCTTAAACATATGGCCAATCTTTGCTCTGGACAAACACATTCTCTAAATTTTGTATCTTTGATTTGTATTTGTTGAATGTCGTCCTAATAGGTCATCAAAGGAGGATGTAGTCATTCGAAAGTAATTGAAAAACTTTATTTCGTCGCTTAGATCACACATTAATGTTTCAAATGTTCGTAGTGAAAATGTCTCCCGTAAAATAGGATGCACCCAATGTTTTCTTTCCACTCTGTCACGTCTTTTTCTTCTTCTGAAATACCACCACAGCACTACAATTTCGTCGTCCATTGTGTTCAGAGGTCTGATCTCTAGTGACCGGACCAATTTTCGTACGTATCGGTGTATGGTGTGAACACTCGCGTCCGGGCGCCGGTTTCCATCAAAAGAGACGGCCCGTCATAATGGGAACCCGCTCTTAAGGTATCTCTTCCCTGGGATGTTGGAGAGATGCCCAGAGTTATAGGAAGAGATGCCTTATCAAATTTTCCATAAGTGACAGATACCTAATTTTTTTCCTCATTTCTTCTCGTTTGCATAATATTTTATGTATGTTGCATATAGTGGGGAGCATGGTGCAGATCTCATGTACCAATTTTGCACTTCTGACATAATAAATTCAATTCTTCTGTCCATTTTTCTTTTGGTTTGGCACTGGTCTTACCCTGATGGGCATTGTAAATCTACAGAACATTATTACCTATTTTTTTTATTTTGCATGTGCGAAAAGCCTGGTTATTAGCTATCACTTTCATCTAAACAGAAAAATCTAGGTTTGTATATATTTTTTATTATTGTAAATATTATCTGTTTCACTGTTCCGACGACGCCGACGCGACGCCCACCGGCCGCATCTAAATTATTCGGCCGCCTTTGTATACGCACAACCTGCACACTCTTAAGAACGGTCCTGCCTTAGTACTAAAAAATAATAACTCTTGGACTTGTCTAACGTCATATATACTTTACATTCTTCATGTATTTTGGATTTTTGACGAAATATATTATTATTTTTACAAATATATAGATATTTGTGTATATATTACATGGGTCGCGGTTCAAATTTCGAAAACAACAATTTCGAATCTTTTTTTTCGAAAGCTCTTTGTTCGAGAACATTTTATTCGAAAGACATTTTGTTCGAGAGTTAATTTGTTCGAAAGCATATTGTTAGAACGGCATTTTGTTCGAAAAAAAAAACAGGTAATATTTTCTATGGTACTGTAAATACATCAATGAAAACTGAGCAAACCTGAACACCAACAAAGGTGTTCAGGTTTGCTCAGTTTTCATTGATGTATGTACAGTACCATAGAAAATATTACCTGTTCTTTTTCGAACAAAATGCCGTTCTAACAATATGCTGTCGAACAAATTAACTTTCGAACAATATGATTTCGAACAAAATGTCTTTCGAACAAAACGTCTTTAGAGTAAAACGTTCTCGAACAAAGTGCTTTCGAAAAAAAAGATTCGAAATAGTTGTTTTCGAAATTGTAACCGCGACCCATATTACATACCATTTTATCGACAAAGATATGAAATGTCACTAAGACACTCATTTAAAATAAAAATATTGCACAGTGTTATTGGCAAGTTATTTTTCTTCTAACAAATTTATAGCCATTTTGTGACTATCAATTCTGTGGCATTCATTGCATGTTGTCAGGGTGAAAAGTCATTTACTGAGTTAACACTTAACTTTAAAGGAGGGCTGGAAAATTTTGACATTATTAAAATACTGTATAATATGTAGGTGTGTATTTGCAGCAAATTTATAGAGGAAACAAAAGTCTTGCGAAAAATACAAATTTATTATAAAGTATTTCTATTGCTGAACGCAAACTGCATAGATTACCCATAACACGATTTTCTCACATTCATTAACCTCTTTTAAACAAAATTTTACCTGACAGATTATTTCGGATGCTTTTAAAGAAATTAATCTTATCAAGATTAACATGTAGTACCTTCTCTTTTCTGCAAATTTTGCCTTTTTTACGTAATAATTTATATCTTAATAATTTATTGTACAAACCTTTCTAAATGTTAAAAATTAAAATGAATAACGAGTATCCAGCGGATGCTCAGTGAATAATATTCAAGATTTATCTATTCTAAAGTATCTGGTGACTTAGGTGCTAAAAGACAAAAATTAGCTGTTGTGCAAGTTAAATAAACCTATAGATTTTATGTTCCTATATCTGCTAGCTCTATTACTTAACGGACCTACTTGCACAAACAATTTAATAAAGAATTAAACTAATTGGACACTTGTAATGTGAGAGAACTTATATTAATATGATTGCTCAAGATGTCTCTAAAGGTCAATTAAGCTTATTACTTGATTAAACGTTTTGGACAAAACCCTGTCAGTCAATCAAATCCAAAAATTAGCTATTTTGATACTACTCACTTATTTCATCTTATTCTCATCCAAATCCTGCGATGCCGTCCATGATCCTAGAATAATGAAATGAGTTTTCGGGTTAGAGAAAAATCCAAAACTGAGACTTTCTTCCACTAGTCTAGCCGGTACCGGAGAATGTTGATCCCGAAGTTAAAAAGCTGAATCATTCAAATATATATGTGTGGCTGCCTCTTTGCTTTGTTATTTAATTTTAATTGTAAAATTTTGTATATATTTATTTTGGCTAATATAAACTTATGAAATTTTTGTATGGTTGTCATTTAAATTTAAATTATTCTAATAAACGATATTATGATATCATTAACAGAATATCAGGTATTAAAAAAACATAATTATGTACCTAGTACGATATTCTTCTTTCTGCCTATAAATATTTTAAGGGTAGAGATAAATGGACTAGTAAAGCTGTAAGTTAAACACCGCAACGTCACCACTCGGGCCCTCGGCCACGGCAGTAAGTTCTCGGCTGATGACGTTGCGGTGTTTAACGTACAGCGTTACTAGTCTACCTATTAAATCACACAAAACGTTTTGCCTAAATAAAATAATATATGTATTTATAGAGGGACATAATTTTATCCGTTTTTAAGCTACAGGGTGAAATTATTTTAAAGGAGCTAAAGTAACACAAAATCGACATTTATTTGATCATTTCTAGGGTCTAGTTAATTAACCCTCTCCCTCACACACCCTTGTAAGAATAATATGTTGTCGCACAATATACATTTTGTTGTCAACATTTTGCGAACAAAAGATCAAAATACTTTGAGGCAGAACCTGACCAAAATTTTTCACTAACCGTTAATTTCCAACCCCTTACGGTAGGGAGATCGCGAAAAAAATTAAATGGGACCAGCTTGGAGAACACTTCGAATGCAAAAAATGTCTTTAAAATAGGTTAAGTCACGTCGAAGTTCTGCGCGAACAAATATTTAAAAAAATACGGGTCGAAGTGAGATCCTCCTCATTTTGGGGAGTGGGTTAAAAACCTATAAGGGGCTATTTATAAATTACGTTACACTAATTTTGACTAATTTTACCCCCTTCTAACCAAGTTACGTAACGACAAAACCCTATCACCCCCCTAATTTTATAAAATGAATAGCATTTTGTTGGTTATTAAAATTTATAATGTAATTAAATTTATTTTATATTAATAACATAATTAAATTAAAATTAATACATTTATCCATATATGCATGAAGGGGAAAAATAATTTGTATTTGAACTGTAATTTGTAAACTTACATAATTGTGTCTTAAACACCCGCATACCCCTCCGAAACGGCTATATAGTACAGACCGGATGAACCCTATCCACCCCTTTCAGCGTCACGTATTTTATGAATAGTCACTAACGACCCATCAAATCATAACTCATAACTTAATCTAAAAATCGTTGTGTTCAAATTTAGCGCCATAAAACAGGTTGCGACAATCGACAATAGTTCGACAAAATTCGGGATTGACATTCTCGATACGGGCGAGACGCGGAGACGCTAGCCTTTCTTCCTTTAGGCCAAGCAACAGAGCAAAATATTAGCGATTTTTTGACATTAATACTATTAGAAAACCGCCTGTGCCATCATCTGAAAGACGATCCGTAGATGATTCCCGTTATATTTCCAATTCTGAAATTTTTTCCATTAATTTGTTATAAACATTTTTAAGCAAAAAAACGCGATTTTTTTAAAATGAAAAGTAATAAAGCAATCTTAATGGTGTGAATGGACGATTTGTAGAGAATAAAAATACGAACAAAATGAGAGGCCGAACGTCCCGATAGGATAAGTAGCAACGGAGAAAATCCGGAAAACCCGGAAAAGTAAGAGGTTTCTTTTTAAATTCATAAATGGACCATTTTTAAAAGTAGAGGGTTCAAACTTTGGGAAAAAGTAGTAATTTATGGCTGCTTCATGTGTGCCAAACCCCGACGCTGTCCGACTATTAGTTTTGCCACAATCGTCATTTTAATTTTTCAACACACTATTTTGCAATAGGTCTGGATGCTCTATGGATCGTCCGATTTTAATTATTGAAGCGGATTTGAGAAGTACAAGTTTAATTGAACAAAATGTATATTTCAATTTTTCCATAAAATGTTACGAAACCGGTTGAAAATGCACGTAAAGATGGGTGAAAATGGATGAGCGCGCGAAATCGATCGAGTAGGGGGAGAGAAGCGGAGCGAAGGGGAGTCAATATTCGCGCGCTCGGCCATTTTCACGCATCTTTACGTACATTTTCAACCGTTTTCGTAGCATTTTATGGAAAAACTAAGATATACATATTGTTCAATGAAACTTGTACTTTTCAAATCCGTTTGAATAATTAAAATCGGACGATCCATAGAGCATCCAGACCTGTTGCAAAATATCGTGTTGAAAAATTAAAATGACGATTGTGACAAAACTAATCGTTGGACAGCGTAGGGGTTTTGCACACATAAAGTAGCTATAAATTACTACTTTTTCCCAACGTTTGAGCCCTCTACGTTTCAAAATGGCCGATTTATGAATTTAAAAAAAAACTCTTAATTTTCCGGTTTTTCCGGATTTTGTCCGTTGCTACTTATCTTATCGGGACGCTCGACCTCTCATTTTGTTTGCAGTTTTATTCTCTATAAACCGTCCCTTTACACCATTAAGATTGCTTCATTACTTTCCATTTGATAAGCAAAAAACTAAAAAAATCGCGTTTTTTTGCTCAAAAATGTTTATAACAAATTAATGGAAAAAATTTCAGAGTTGGAAATATAACAGGAATCATCTACGGATCGTCTTTCAGGTGATGGCATAGACGGTTTTCTAATAGTATTAATGTCACGACAAATCGCTCTATTGCTTGGGCTATACCCAAAAGTGGGACGATTGAGAAAAATAGGTAGATCATAATCGTATGTATTGTAACTCCTGATCTCGGTACGTAAATAAATACAATTTGCCAATAAGAAATACGTATAATTATAGTTATATCTATGTTTGTAAACTACACCCACGCAATTACTGTAAAATGGAGCCAAGTTCTCGTAACTGTTTCACCGTAAAAAGTAGTGAGATCTGATAAAGAGCCAAGTTTACCATTGGTTATTGGTACTTGGTGGTTATGAAATTTTTATTTTAGTTTATCTAAGGTTTAGTCAGTCTAAATCTGCAACCGGAACTCACATGAATGAAGTTCTGCTTGAATATATGAGTTGGTTAAATTTTAAAGAAACGTAAAATAAAAATTTTTAGACACAATCTGTAATAATGATGTTAGATTTGACTCTACATCAGATATCGCTACTTTTTACGGCCGAACAGTAATGATTTTGTTCGGACTGGGACTGACCCTAAGGATTTATGGAGCAGCACAAAATCTGAGTTTTGGTCGGTATCTCAAAGTAATTTAAGCAATAATTGGCCTGTTGAATACTTGTAATGTGATTCAGAACACATGACATGACATGACTTAAGGTAAATTAAATTTATTATTTAATTAAATGCTTTACGAAACTAATTATAAAGAAGTTTAGTAGTCAGGGCCAATAATAATGAGACTCTTTTAAGTCATTTGCTTCTAATGAACGACAATAAAATCATTGAAGCTCCATAATATGCCCTCTTGCCAAGGGTATTTCAAAAAATATTCTACCAAATAAAAAATAAATTTTTGCCAAAAGGGTATGCACCTGGTTATTCAAAAATAAAGTTGCTATTAAATTAAACATACTTTTTAAAATGATAGCAAATGTTTGCATAATCTTATGGCTTTCACTAAATAGATGTAGAAAAACCCTAAAAAATAGCAAAAGAGGTTCTTAAGAAAGTAGCCTACAGCTTCAATCAGCTAAGGAATTTTTCAACTCGATTTAGTAATTTTCCTAACATTTATTCTGATATTGCGTAATGCCAGATGCAGAAAAAAAATAAGACATATGTTTTAAAATAATATTCAACCAAATACAAGTATACAGATATAAATATGGCGATAGAGAACTCATAGTTAATGATTTATCCATCTACGAGGATCCAATAATAGCTATTAAAAAAGATTTATCATTATGCTCTTAAACTTGTTTTAAATCATTCACCTTACATCAATTTAAAATTTTCTAAAAGTGATTGATTGCAGGCACACGCCCTACTTTAGGCCAATTTATTTCTTAATTTTTCACTACTACTTCTTTACTACTGATGAAGCTAGCCCTGAAGGGTTTAATAATTTCCACCTTATAATGATGACTATGCCTAGAATAGTTCACGCCTCTAATTTATAATAACTAGCCTTAAGGTTTAACAGAGTGTGACGTTAGAACCATGGTTTATGACATTACGTGGGATTGACAACAAATATGTAATATTAAGAAAGTTAAATAGTAGATGTTGGAATTTTTTATGAGATTATTGTTTTTAAAATTGATAATGTGCAAGTCAGGACCCAGTATATTACTTTGTTTAAAGTACTAAACTACAATGAAGATCAATACTTTTTTGGAAAAACTGCAGTTAAAAATAAAGACATTTTTTTCATCACGGGCGGCTATGCTTATGGGAACCGCAGGATCAAAGGCTCATAGATACAAAAGCATCTATCTACTCTCGGAAGACTAGGGCAATAAGGAAGACGGTTTGGTTGTTAATTTAGTCAGTTTTAATTAATTGCTATTTCGTATCCCTGATCTATGTCTTATTATCTATAAAAATTTACCTATATAGTTATTATACTAACTAGTGCGGAAAGATACTTTCCCGCACGTGATGATCGTTGTCCCGCGAACGACGCGAAGCGGAGGTCAGGCAAGCAGTCGAGTGCGAGAAAGATACTTTCCGGATGTGTTAGGATCAAAATGTTTTCTACGACCGAATTTTATTTTAAAAGATCAATCTGAAAAACTAAATTTTTATTTTATATAAATAATTGTTAACATTAAAACTGCTTATTTATTATTGGTAATATTGTTTGTAAAGGTACAGTTTGTAGCTTTTTGCAAATCAATCGCAGATGTCAACTGATGCTTCAATAATGTGGATCCACCAGCACGGTAAATCGGTGTTAAGTGATTATTCGCAAAGGTAGACATTGAATGAGCTATTAAGTTGTAACCAGATGAAGTTGGTGGTTGTGGTACACAGTCGGGTTCACACTATTGATCACGTTTCTTTTGTTGTTCTGACTCTTCAAGGTACCCTTCGGCCACGGAAGTTAGCTTCCAGCCTCCTAATCTTTAATTATTTGTGATTCCTTCGCCATAATCCGCTAAAAATGTCGCAGCGGAGCGTTTAAAACTGTGTCCGTATAGCTTTTCGAATTAGGTTGGCTTAAAAAGGCTGCTATTTCGGTCAGCATTTTTCCAAATGTATTTACGCCCACACACTGGACGATATATTTTCTTTTTTAAAATTTAAAAAGTAACGACAATGTGATGTATTCTTGGGTCACATTTCTACGTACTTTCTGTATATATAGTTTTAAATATGTTCCACAACTTATTTCATCCGATATCACAAATAATCGTACTAAGTGATTCTTTGAATCCGTAAATTTTATAATAACAAGGTTTATTTGTCTTCAATATTATCCAGCGTAATTTTTGTAATTTCCTCTCTGCGGCAAGCTCCGGCTAAAGCAAAAATGGTAGCTACTTTTATCAGAAAATACGCATCATCTGGAGCTATATAACAACATAAATTTGGATATGTCTTCCTTCGTGAAAACTTGTGCTTTTCTTAGGCGAAAACCAACACTTTATTTTTTAAATAGGTTGTTAATTTAAAAAACGTGCATATATCGACATTTTTCTTAATCTTAACCAGGCCTTTTATCATCGAATAACGTGACCAAAGTGTATTTGGCTTAAGAACTTTAGTCAAGTCCAAAAAGTAAGCCATAAATACCTATTCTCTGACGCTTCTTATACCTTTTTCTTTTGTCCAGTCCAAAAAATCCGAGTACCTTTGCCTTGATATGTGTTGCAACAGGTCTAATTTTGCCTTTTTAGCGGCCTCTAAAACTGACTGGTGTAGCTCTTGATCGGAAGAATCCATTTTTAACACATTTTCCTGGCAACTTTTTATTTCGATAAAGTAGGTATGACTGGTTGAATTGGTTGACATGGCATAAATCGAAATTAAAACTCTCAGAGGTTAATGGACGTATAGTCCTATTGTTACCTGACATTATTTTGAAAAATTAAAAAGAGTGTTAACAGGATATCTAATAATAATTTGAATTTGGTGAAATAGTCTATGCTTGAAGTGTAGTGGCAAGTTAATAATAATTTGCATATTTAAAAGACGGATTCACACCAGAAAATATAAGACACATCTATTAAAAGGAGATAAATAATTATCAAAAAACTGCTTTCCCGCATTAGTGCGGGAACGTAACTAAAAAAGCACTAGTGCGAAAAAGTGCAATTTTCCGAAACAAAATGCGTGCGGGAAAATGGTTGATTATCCACGGTCGTAGAAAAAATATTTTTTCCTCTCGCATAATTGGCATTGCTTATGCATCTTTTGCTTAATGTAACGGATAGAGGGAGTGTCTAGACTTTGTTAGTCTTATAGGCTGGCATTTTTCTAATTTTATTTTTAAAAAGTTGCGTATCCCTTTATAACTTTTTAATTTTTGAAATAAATACCTAATTTATTAATCAAATCAAAACTCGTTCATATTGGATCTATCTATCACGCGTTACAACTTATCTTTATTAGCTCTTAATTAAAGCGCTTAATTACAATATTTAGAAGTTAGTTTAGTTAGTCCTTGTTTACTATAGTGAAGAGCTACTACAAACAGCCAATTCATTGTTCTCAAATTAATATTATTCACTTCAAAATGAATTTGCTTATACGTTTTTTATTGTAGTAGCCAATCCCCATAATTTCTCCTGCGGTCGATAATAAAACAATTTATTGAACCTTTCCTTTTCGACGCTTCTGCCTTTTCCTTTACTTTTTTCTTGACCGCGACTTAGGCATAACTTTCTTAATGCCAATATTATTTATTTTTTAACCACATATTCACAATGATTTTGCATTAATGTAAGCTACACTCCTTAAGTGCGTTTTATATGTTTAATAAATTATTAAAAAGTTAAATTTAGAGCGAATAATAGATTTATGTTTAGGAAATGAACTTAAAACCGGACATATACACTTTGTCAAAAAAGAAAAACATAAAATAACCAGACAAGTGATATCTAGGAACGAGAAATCCATAATAGACTATTTCCTGATAAATAATAGAATGTGAAAGAAAGTCAAAGCTATATAAAAGTAAGAAGAGGATCCGAGATAGGGAGTGGTCATTTCCTTTTACAGGTGAAGATGAGAGTTTGAAAGGAATGTACCGAAGAAATTAAGAGACAAATAATAAATTATAAAATAAAATTCGATAAATTAAGACAAAAAGAAATAAGAGAAAAAGACAGGCTAAATGTACTAAACAGAAATGCAAGGATAAAACAAAAATGGGATAAATTCAAACGCACAATATTAAGGGCAGCTGAAACGACGTGTGGACTAACAAAAATAATGGATCAAAACACCATAAAGACAGTTTCTTTATGGTGTTTCCCATGACTAATATATAAGCCCCCCACTTAACCAGAGCAAACCTCTGCCGCCCGATCTCCGTCTATTAGCCGCGCTGCCCGCTGCCGACGGCACCTACGCGTATATGCGGAGCTGACTGGGTCAAATTAAAAATTTTTAAAACCTGTAAGAACAAAAGTTGTTCCTTACATCGTGAGAAATATTTTTTATCCAAAAACTTTTTCTCTAAAACTTTATAACAATAAGGAATATGCACATTTTTTTTTATTGCATAAATCATTTAAGGATGTCATTACAACCCCAAAAATGCTATTTTGAAGAAAATTACTGGGATAATTTAGCTAAAAAAAATTTTTACTTTTCGGATTAATTTATTACAGTTTCAAAAGCAGCCATTTGCCAGCTCAAAAAAGTTACGTCACGCAGTGTTATGGGCAATCTACACTGAACGTGTTGGCGACTCAAATTAAGGTAACGACTTAAAAAGGGATACGGCAACACCGCCACACTCGATGCCTTCTACGCCCCATACCGGTCACTTCTGTAACTGTAGTTGAAGTTTTGTCTTTATTTATTTAAATTTTTAGACAGTTGAATTAAATAGTAATTTTATTATTAGTTTAGACAATAATATTGTAGCTAAATAATTGTCTTTGGCAATAGTTTGATTGGGTTTGATTGGGTTTCAAATTTTAAGAGTTTTGCCTGATGTATTTTATGTAGCAAGTGTAAAAACATCATCATAGGTATATATCATTAAAAAATCTATACGGTTGTAAAGAAAGCTTATTTTTTTATATTTTTTTGTTTGATTTAAGTATTTTAAATTATATGTCTTGTGTCACTTTACATGTCAATACTATCAGAGACTATAAAGAATATAGACAAATCCTCGACTACACCGAAATGGGACCGAAAGCGGGCATCCATTGAAACATTTATGTGAATTTACTGGTTTATGGTTTAGGAATTTGTTTGTTCACCATCATATATCTATATAGTACATATAAACGCATGGATATATAATCGTGGACAAACAAATTTCTAAGCCATAAACCAGTAAACCCTCAAAATGTCTCAATGGATGCCCGCTTTTTGGTCCATTTTTGTTACACGCCAGTGTTCGTCTATGATACTATTGTGTTGTGTAAAGTGTGCATATAATTAAAATATATGTTTATAGAATAATTAGTAATTACTTAACAATTTCTTCTATTTACATAGTGATACATTACATATATGCGTTACATTTTTAAAAACTAAACACCACTTTCCACAAACGATTCCACAGAAATAAACAAGGTTAAGTTGGCAAAGGATGACTAAAGCTTTGCGAACGGGGATAAGTCCAGAGACGGCTCTAACCTAGTTGGAAATAAAATCAGGATTCGATGTGCAAATAAAATACAAATATTTATTTACCCACATTGTGTTACTTAAAAGTGCGAGATAAGAAGATACCATACAGGGTGTCTGAAAAGTCTTAGCATGGGCAAATATCTTAACTATTAATAAAGATAGAGACACCAAATTTTAGTTGTACCTTATTGGTTAATAAATCTACTTTTTTATGTAATTTGACTTTTTCAACCCCCTTGGGGGGTTACGCTAGGGAGTTGAGGTCAAAAATTTTGAATGCAAACCTATGCCGGGTGGCCTCTTCTTTTAAAAGTCTTGAAAAAAGAAACATTTTACCGCAACTCCCGTATTTTAATGCATTTTTACATGGCAAGCCTATAAAAATTATAAATCGTAAATCGTATAATCGGGCGGGGCACAAGTCGACCATTAGTCGACCTCTTGTGCCATACAGTACCAGTCTGCGCTGCTATTTTTTGTTTTATGGGGCACTTTTTTTCTAACTTTTTTCCAACTTTACTTCTTCATTTGTCGTTTTCATATTTTTTGTTTTTTGACATCTGCGCAGTAGACCCAAATGCGTACCACGCGCAAACCGAGCGTGCTAGACATGCGTACGCAATTTCAGGAGATGTACTTGGATGTCTACGTTCGAACCCGTTCACTTTTAAGAATATATCCCCAATAGTCAAAGTACCACTACGTATTTAACTTTATAACTTTTTCCCCAAGTTTTCTTCGACTTTATTTTTCGTTATTTGTCACCTGCGCAGTAGACTCAAATGCGTACCTCGCGCAAGCCGAGCCTGCTAGATATGCGTACGCAATTTCAGGAGATGTACTTGGGTGGCTACATTCGAAACCATTTACTTTGAAGAATATATCCCCAATAGCCAAGGTGCCTCTACGTGTTTAACTTTATAACATTTTTCCCAAGTTTTTTTCGATTTCTTTATTTGTTTTTTGACATATGCGCAGTAGACCAAAATGTGTACCACGCGCAAACCAAGAGGGCTAGAAATGCGCACGAAATTTCAGGGGATGGACTTTGATGTCTATATTCAAAACTACCCACTTTCAAGAATATATCCCCAATAGTAAAACTACAACTACGTATTTAACATATTTGTACGATTTTATGACGTCTTTCTTTTTTGAACATTCTTAACAATGTGAGATTGTGACCAACCGTGCCAGCCTTACTAATCAGATATATTACGCACTGACATATTTCCGGCATGGCCGCTTCTTCTTATTTATTCAAGCATTAGCCTTACCATAGTTATTGAGACTTTTGCGTCCTGTGAGAAATTCAAAATATTGTATGTCTCATGGAACCCTCTATGCGCGAGTCGAACTTGCACTCAACCGTTTTTTTTATTTCACATAATCACGGCAACGCTCATCAATTAAATTATTTCTGTCAAATACCGTATGTACTTATTTTCGGCGTCGACGCCTCTGGTAACAGACCAACAGTGACTGCCTTACTTATTACGTTAAAAGTTGTTTAGACTGGCCACCATGAACTTCTTGGCAGTAATAAAGTCCGTTTTGGAACTCTGCCAAAAAGTAACATCTAAGAAAAGACCTTTAAAATGAGGTACCACACGCAAAGGGTTGCATTTAAAATTTTTCACCTCAACTCCCTAGCGTAACCCCCCAAGGGGATTGTAAAAGTCAAATTACATAAAAAAGTAGATTTATTAACCAATAAGATAAAACTAAATTTTGGTGTCTCTATCTTAATTAATAGTAAAGATATTTGCCCATGCCAAGACTTTTCAGACACCCTGTATGGTATTTTCGTATTTCGCACTTTCAAATAACACAATGTGGGTAAATAAATATTTGTATTTTATTTTCACATCGAATCCTAATTTTATTTCCAACTAGGTTAGAGCCGCCTCTGGATTTACCCCCGTTTGCAGAGCTGTAGAAATCAGGTGTTTGCAGCGGTGGCAACGTTGCTTCTTCAGTGTGACGGCTGCTTTATCTGGTGTGGTTGGGTTTGATTTTGTTGTTTGTCTTCGATTATATCGTATTTTGTTAATAATTCTTTTTATTAAACAGTAGGAAATGTTAAAAAACTACGCTACAGATATTATATTGTGCCAGTGCAAAAAAAATTCCAGTGAGAATGGCTTGGAAAACTTCATTTTCGCGTGTTCAACAGAGCCGGTTTTAGCAAGAAAATATATGTAGTGCAAAATTAATCAAAAATTTTACATAAAGAGGTATCTATAAAGGTCAGTATCGCCAAATTCAAGTAAGCATATGTGACTGTAAATTTATTTTCATAGTATAATAAATAATAAGTATTGGTAACGAAATTATGAAGGCAAAAAAGGACCTCTCTCTAAAGGGCATCAACTTCCAGCAAATTATCCGATTTTCTTTGCACCCACTCCGTTTTGGTCATTTCTAAACAATTTTTTTAATCAAATAAAAGGTTTTCTATCAACTAAATGTACTAATCTTCGGGAAACAATCAAGAAAATGAATTAATACTGAAATTTACATTACACTAGGCATTATAAAACGTTTACCTCATAAAAAAAAGTGACGTCACAAACAAAAGAAGTGCGTTTTACAAGTTCCGAAATTCGCGCGAAAATTTGCAGTTTTAAATCTTTTTTTTTGCTAATAAAACCCAAAATAAATGGAAAACAACAACCGCCATAATCATTTAATTTATATAGAGAATACAATAAAAAATATTTCGGGTTGATTTGAATTTCATGCATATTCCCTATTGACCGCGCCAGATTTTTTTAATACTAATAATTTCCGCTCACCTCAATTCCACATATTCATGATTTTTTCAGATCTTTCTGATCGATCCTTCTGGTGATAAGGGTGGGGGACAGCAATTTTAAAGCTTGTTTTATGAAAAATGTTTAAAAAAATGCAATAAAGAAATAAGTCATATATTCGTGCTTCAATAAGCTTTCATTTGACACCCTACACGATTATACCTCAAGTCTATAAGTGGGCCACCGCACTCTATCTCTGTGCCAAATTCCAAATTTTTACGTCGAATAGTTTTAGAGAAAATCGCCTGTGATAGACGGATTGATGAACACCGAAGTGATTCTATAAGCGTTCCGTGTCACGGAACACTGAAAATACTTTAATAAGTAGTAAAAGATTCATAAAAATTTAAAAACAACTGTAAATATTCTTGGATATTCTTGGCGCCCAACGTAAGGCAAATCAATACTTGTTCATTAGTAACTAATAGAAAAAGCTATTTTTTATTTTGATTGTTGGTCTAGATTATTTTAAGAACTAAGATAACATTGCTATATTATAGGTATATTTTGCTCATCAACAAATAAAATTTCTAAAAAAAACATTAAGTTATTTTTCAATAAATGACACATGGCTTTCCAAACCCTAACTGAGGAAGTGACTGTATGGAAGTGGGGTTTAAATAGGCAAAATATTCTTCTTGCAAATTGTTTCACATGCTCTGTAGTCTTTATAAAAGTAAGCTGTGTTCAAGCTAGTTAAGGTGAGATACACTGTAAGGTAAGTAATTAATACAGTATAATATGACTCCCAATATTGCGACAATGACTTACGACCGAAAACATATCGGTTACAGGGTCGCGTTAAGATAAGTTAGTGGTTGTAAATAAAAACCAGAATAAAATAGTTATTTACATTACTAGATGCGAAAGTTTACTTTTTGGTAATTGTCAGTGCCGGCTTAAGGCTGTTTACTGCCCGGGGCTATTCAAAGCTGACCGCCCCCCTCCCCCAAATAAAATTTTTATTTTCACTAGGTATTATACATTTAAATAAAACGAAGGTAAAAACACAAAGATGTAGAGGAAAGTCGCCTAATATTGGATAGTTGGCTAATTTTGGATACTACATCATCTCAAAACTTGGTAATAGTTTTCTTTAATTGAATCAACAGAACGAAAGGTCTTTCACATAGAATAAGCCTGTGTGGAACCCACAGTTTGACTGTTTAGTGTTCACTACTACGTGGCCCAGTGGCGTATTCAGGATTTCATTTTGGGAGGGGGTCAGCCACTAAATGGAAAGCGGGAAGGCGGGAAAGCGCGGCAGGCGAAAATTTTTCGGGGCCCGTTACTTGTGTGATAAATTTTTTTGGTTCTGTGCCTAAAAAGTATTATAAAAAGGTAAGTAGTTAGCGTAGGAGAGTGAAAATTCGCATGCATGTACTAGAATAATTGTAGAATAAGCCGAAGTGTTTGAAACAAAAATATCTGTCAAGACTTTTCATATAACCTTAATCATAAAGGTTGCCTAATTCTGGATAGAAAGGTGTCCTAAAATTGGATATCCAAAATTAGGAACCCTACTAAATGTACGGTTTTAAGACTTTTTTATCTATAGGAAAAAATCAATAAAATGCCTAAAAAAGGACTCCAATATAAAAAATGAAATCCAGAGAATATGAAGAATGCAATTGATGCAGTTAGAAGTACGGAAATGGGGTATTTAAAGGCGTCAAAGAGCTTCAACGTTCCAAAAATAACCCTTGAATTATATGTCAGACGTGAGCAACCCTTAGAAGAACGTAAACTACAAATGGGTCTAAAACCAGCCTTATCGCCTAAATGGACAAAAGATATTATGGTCTAGGAGGTCTAGGTTCTATATTATTTTAATTTAATAATTATTATGTTTAAATAAAAATAATGTTAAGAAGACTGTTGTACCTGTTAAAAAATAATCCACAGCAACGATTTACTTACAACCACGATACACTTACAACGGTATGCTACGGTGTGACGTCACTTCGAAAAAAATCTTAAATTGACTAGGTGCTTATCTGAGCAAATGAAATATGACAATGATATTTTAATAAACCTCAACTCAACACAGTATCCAACAATAAACTGACCTGTTCTTCTGTACAAGGGGTGCAAGCGTCTAGTCAATTTAAGATTTTTTCTCGAAGCGACGTCACAACGTAGCACACCGTTGTAAGTGTATCGTGCTTACAACGCTATCTGTCATCAGCGCCAGTCACCGATTTCGAATTTTAATAATTTAATGAAATCTTGAATTAGGCCATTTTAGAATGTTAACTGAAAATGAAAATGGTATTCAAAAGGCAGATAATGTTGCATGCGCCTCACTTCTACCGGACAAATCCAAAGAAAGATACAACCAAACATAGAATATGTTTTTAAAATGGCTTGCTGATAAAAACGTTCGAATTGACGAAAATGTAATGTTGGCATATTTTCGACAAAAATCTGAATCTTTATCGTCACCGACCCTATAGTCAGTAGGTATCTCAGTATATTCTATGCTGAAGTTGGCAATTTCCGTAAATAAAAATCAAATTATTTCGGAGTTTAAAAAACTTATTGTATTTATGAAAAGGAAAAACGATGGTTATGTAAAAAATCAGAAATTTATAAAAAAGAAGAAATTACAAAGGTTTTACTTGATGCTCCTGATGCTTACTTGGCTATGAAAGTAATAGCAATAATGGGAGTAAGTAGCTGGGGCGTGCCGGACAGACGAGATACAGAGAATGAAGTTAAAAGACGTCGAAATCAAAAATGATGTAGCTAAAGTAAAAATACTTGAGACCAAAAACAGCGTTAAAAGAAGTTTTGTGACCACTAAAGATGATGGAGGTTTAGTTTCTTATGTGAGATTAGTAAAGGATTATATTTAACTTAGATCAAAGACCGCTCAAGATGAGCGCTTATTTTACTAATTCAAATGTACATACCTACATTACCTACAGACATCGCAAAATTTTTAAAACTTGAAGCCATGAACGCTGGTTATTTGTTTAGAAGGACATCGGTTACGTTTCTTGCTAATGCTTCAGGTGTCCACACTTTCGATTTAAAGAGACACGGCTGTTGGAAGTTTTCCTGCGTTGCGGAGGGATTTATTGCTGATTCGTATAGTACCTAATAAAATCAAAATTTCCAAAAAGGTTTTACATAAAATTTCTGCTTATATTTCCTCTAATGAAGTAATGGCGACAAATATGAATGATAATGTGGTCCAAAATGATAACGATAATCCAATGCAAAGTAGAGAATCTAATAACTCAAATAATGTTTCACCAATTTCATTTTTCTAATTTTTCCAATTGCACAGTTACTATTAATATAAACAAATGTTGATTAAAATTCTATTATTGTCATAAACTATTTTAGTCGCGGCAATGAAGCACTCAACCTCGGAATTTTTTTGCACTAAGACGGATCGGAATGCGGTTTTTTGCATTCGCTTCCAAAAATTATTTGTAAAAAATGTACCTACTTTGTATCTTATACAAACCGGAAATTGCATTGCTGCAGTCAAAAATGAATTCACAAAAATGCATTTTTTGAATTCGCTTTAAGAAAATTAAATAACTTTCTTAATAAGACTCAGAATTGGCTCAAACCGGGTTCCCGGGGGTTTTCGAGGTCGCTGATCACGATTATGATGTTCTAGTTGACCCACAGCCGACCTGGATCTCAGGATCGCTGATGAACGTCATCTCCGTGGGACTCTCCCAAAATTCACGCGGGGAAGGAGAGAAACTCGGCACCCGGGGGTTTTTTGGGTTGCTGAATTCAAACGGGCGACACCCCCCGGACACCTGGTGCGCCGGAACCTGGACGTGGACGTCATCTCCGAGGTTTTTCCAGGCACGATCGCGAAAGACAAAACAAAAATCGTTATGGGTGGTTTTTTGGGGCGCTGAATCCAAATTTCACGTCGAAAACGACCCCCCGAACACCTGGTGCACCGGAATCTGGACGCGGACGTCAGCGCCCCGAAAAAACCCCCATAACGATTTTCGGTTTGTCTTTAGCGATTGTGTCTGGAAAAACCTCGGAGATGACGTCCACGTCCAGGTTCCGGCGCACCAGGTATCCGGGGGGTGTTCGCCGATGCCATATTTGAATTCAGCAACCCAAAAAACCCCCGGGCGCCGAGTTTCTCTCCTTCCCCGCGTGAATTTTGGGAGAGTCCCACGGAGATGACGTTCATCAGCGATCCTGAGCTCCAGGTCGGCTGTGGGTCAACTAGAATATCATAATCGTGATCAGCGACCTCGAAAACCCCCGGGAACCCGGTTTGAGCCAATTCTGAGTCTTATTAAGAAAGTTATTTAATTTTCTTAAAGCGAATTCAAAAAATGCATTTTTGTGAATTCATTTTTGACTGCAGCAATGCAATTTCCGGTTTGTATAAGATACAAAGTAGGTACATTTTTTACAAATAATTTTTGGAAGCGAATGGCGCATTCCGATCCGTCTTAGTGCAAAAAATTCCGAGATTTTGGCTGTTTTAGTGCTTCATTGCCGCGACTATTTGTTTTTTTAAACAAATTAAAATATCCTATATGTATTTGTCTTTTTTTTTTAACTTTTACTTTTTGTCCTGGAACCGAAAGTACTATTTTCGTAGCTAGCAACGCATAACAACCAAGTAAGACGAAGGTTTACTTTCGTGATCATTCGTATTGCTAGGGCCACAAAGTTCTCTTATTTATACTACTGTATTTTCTTCTACGGAAGAATTTTTTTTTACTATTTGTCATACAGTACCATAAGATTAAAATATACAGGTTAATCTGCAATCCGCTATACTGTTTAGCAAATTACTGACCTGTGTGTTTGTGTGTTTTTTTCTTGTTTGACTTAATTTTTTTAGCACATTTCTTGTATCCGTCCAAGAATATTGTGATCCTGTTTGATAAGCACCCACTGAACCTTTGATTACCAATGGTACCTAGGTACGCGCTATATGGCAAAATAAAAGATCTTTTTAAAATAATTCAGAAAACATTACAGATTGCAGTTTTCTGTCGCTCAATGTACCTATAAATTTTTTTTTTCATAAAATTACAAAAATATAAATACTTGCAATAAAAATTCTATGTAGTAAGTACATCAGGTTGTGCACGGCATATTATTCTTTCAGCATGCAAAAATGAGGAAAAATCTCGAATGCCGAGCATTCGTATACGAAATATTACAGTCCTGTGTAATAATAACAAAACATAGATTGTTAAGTTAAGCGTTAAATTAAACTAGTGAATATTCAAGCAGCATCGATGGTATCAGGGAATGCAAAATCACTACATATAGAATTACTTTTCAATAAGTCAGTAACAAAAGATTTACATAACGAAATGATTTTCAACAATAAAATTTTAATTAAACTGCTGCAATACAGTCTGATTAAAACTAACGATACGATATCTATTGACATAGATCTGATGAATACTTACCACGTATAAAATCTTATAAAATCAGTAACCTATTGTGAATCGATTTTGCCAAGTAAGGAAAATGAATAAGCCAGTTTATGTACCGCAAATTTCAAATAGAAATTATGGTACGATTAAAATGTTCAGCAAGTTCTGTACCAACCACGAGTTGATGGTCAAAATGCAATCAATATCCTTGCTTATATTTTTAATGCGTGAATTTGCTTTTTTTTTGTTTGTTACTCAATTACGCCTCAACAGTGCAATAGATCGCGGTGAAACGCTGCATAAAGAAAGCTTACGTCACAGAAATGAATACATATTTCTTTTATCCCGACTGAATAGGTAGTTAGTTTCTCCAGGATACACCAAGGGAGGATTTAGCTTCATGTCGTTGGGGTGGGAGTAATTTTTTTTATCTTCTGACAGCTCACGAAGACCGAAGTACCATGTACCGTGGAAGTACTGGGGAAGTCCGAGTCGCACATCTAGAGCTCGAAACATCTGTTCTGGGATGAGTAAGATTTTTGAATTTATGCAGTATTAAAATTATTAAGCAGTAAATAAATTTTTTACAGTAAGTACGTCTGTTTTTTTTTTATTTTCATTAAATCGTGAAGTAATACATATACGGGGTGGCAAAAAAGTCTGGAATATTGCAGATATTTCAGAAACTACTAAATACTTTACATATTTATTACGATTGGCACATCTATACAGTTAAAAACGGCACATCTTGGCAGGATAAAACCGTTTCTGTCACCATACAGGATTAGTCAGACAGAATACAAATTTTTCTATTTTAAATAGAACGTCCTGTATATTTTTGAAGATTCACAGTCCCTTAAAAACAAATTCAATGATATAGGGTGCAATTGATTTATTTGTTAAAATGATTTAATGAATTTAATTTTAAATAAATGACCAAGAACACAATGAAAATCATCGTTGAAACTGCACAAGGTCGTATGTCAAAAATATCGCTTTTGATTTTATTGTGTTTGGTAACCAAAATTGTTATATTTATAAGCTGGAAACAGTCTTTTATCACTCGGTCGTATTGCTCGGAGTAGGTCGTACTCGTGTAATATAGTGATAAAGGATATTTGCAGCTTATAAATATGAGAATTTTGGTTACCAGACACAATTAAATCAAAAGTGATATTTTTGACATACGACCTTTTGCAGTTTCAACTACGAAATAAGAAATACCTTCAAACTGAACAGAAACTACTTTATGAGATGTTCAAAATATCTGACACTGTTAGCTAGGCAACCTTATTTGTCGATAACTGATAAACGATTAATGAATATTAACTTGAGTTGCATATTTACATGTATTTTTTAGTTATTTAAAACAGAAGTAACATATTTAAGTTTTTAATATTATCTTTTAATAGAAAGTAGTGGATTTAAACTTAGATATAATTTTTAATTCTAAGTAACATTTTCCAATTTCATTTTGATCTAAAATAAAAATGAAGGGTACTTCTCTCTTAGCAACATCCAGTAACTCCTCTTTTAACTCGTTAACAAACTTGTATTTATAATATTCATTATCTAAATGTTTCGCTTTCCATTTTACGTCTAATAAATTATATAATTGCTGCATTTATAAATATTTTACTATCAGGATTCCACCGGCTATAATTTCCTTATTTTCTTTATACATCACATTAATCTAAAAATACTTTGAAACTAATGTAGCCAATACTACCAGTGGCGTAATATTACATTCTTCCTAAGTTTCTGTATTATTGTGTAACAATCGGGGTTTTCTAATTTTTATTGCTTTTCTTCAATTGAACTTAAAAATATTTTTTGGCTATTTTCTTCGTGTTGTACACAAACCTTTTTAAAACTTTTCAATATTTAATTTTGTTTGCCCCTTTTTGCTGTATCGATAAAATCTTGTATGTGATTAACGAGACCTAAACCATTATAAGTAACTAAGAAAAATAAAACACAAAAGCTAACAAAAATGCGTGAGAATGCGAAATAGTAATTATTTATTACACAGGTAGGTATATCAAAAATGACTAGGGAGTTAAACAGACGAATGCGGGGATTTGAAGCATATTTATCTAAAAATAGATAAAAAAGTGCATGATATCACTTCTGTTTGGGCATACCTTTAAATTTACAGAGAAACTAACTGTTACTCGCGGTTTAACACACAACATTAATCTGTTAACTATGTCTAAACATATTCGTTTGTATACCTATATCTGCCGTATGTCCACCGATGGGGTTTAGAAGACCAATGGACCAAATTTTGCAAGATCCGTAAAAATGCCACTCCTAATAAAAATGTTTGCTTGTAAAATAAATAAGATTCACGTTATAAAAATTGATATTTTTTATACAAGGGGCATAAAAAAAAATAAATCGTTATCCTTTTTTACCAAAAGAATAAATATGAAATATTTTTTAAAAGAAACCAAAGTACAATTTGATTATTAAATTAAAATTTAAATATTAAAAGTAACGAGTTTTATCACATGAAGAATTTTTTTTAAAGACCCGACTATTCTCTCTGATACCTTTCACCAGAGTACTAGTTTTTATATGAAAAACAATAATGATACCAATGGACATGTTTGTCAGTGTCTTTATTAAATGAAGCCATTATTTGATTCAAAATAATTCTTATTCAACTGCAATTTTTAAATAATACGGAACATTTAGTTAAACTCAAGAGATTATGGTATAAACTAAGCAATACAATGAAGAAGAATTTTAAATTAAATTTTTAATACAAACATATCCATAGGTGTCACTATTACATAGGTTACAATTTTGTGTAGCCTATATAGCGTCTAATGTCAAGATATTCCAGTTATTCAACAGCCAGAAGTTTTCCTAAATTGGTAGTCTAAAATTTATTTTTTATTCTGTGAAAACGAAGCCGCAAGTAACAATTGCATGCCAGTAAAGTATTTTTCTAAATAAATTCAGTAGTTTCTGAGATTTCCTCGCACATATAAACAAACTCACATTCTCACATTAAGTATAACTAAAGATGCCCATTTGTACATTTATCTTGTATGACTGTCCCAAAGTAAATCCCTTATTATTATTAAAAATAATTAAAATTTTATTTTTTTTTAGTAACAATACAAATAAAATTTTTTAAAATCTCGGCCTCAGAATTCTTTCCAAGCTTTCAACTCGAGTAAGTCCTGTCAGCAGTCATCACTGTAAGTTCAAGAAAGCTTTATCCCTTGCTCTCATCTATATAATAATAATAATAATAATAATAATAATAATAATAATAATAATAATAATAATAATAATAATAATAATAATAATAATAATAATAATAGCTCTACGTGCGCCACTGATACTGATATATTGTATCGCCCTTTTAAATGTGTTAAATATAGGAAAATTGCAAATTTCACGCGCGAACCAATATCGTGCACATCTTATGATCCTTTCCTTTTTGCTGACCGGGAGACTGCGAACTTTCTCCGTCTATCCTCTTTCGACTTTTATTACCTAAGCAAGTTTTTTAGTGTTACAAGGCAATATCTCGAAAACAGTTTAAAATATTTTCATAATAAGGTTTAAACATATTTTTGTCATTTACGCCGACTCCCTATTTTAAGGGGTGGGGGTAATGTTGGAATTTTAAACGGGATGATGGAATCTACGTAAAAAACTACGTATATGTACATTTTTTTTTGATTTGCTCCTTCGATTACGGAATTATACCGGGTGTCTAAAGTAGGTGATACCACTATTGCTATCTCCGAAACGGTAAAAGATATGAGGTCGGTTAAATTAGAGAAAAGGTGCCATTTTTAGTCCCCATTCATATTCCGTTTATGGAGTTGTCAGATTCTCTATAGTTTCTTATCTACATGGTATTTTTTAAAATTAGTTAAAACTTTAATTCTAAAATATCTCGAAAACTGTTATAGTTAGAAAAAAATTATTTAAACAAAAATCATATAATTTTTTACCTTCTCTGAAGTATCGTTATTGTTTTGTTTGTACCATTTGTTTTTATTGAGTTATTGATACTAAATTGTTTTTTTGCAAATACGGACCTGGACTTTTTGCTCCATTTTTTGAAAGAATACTTCATATCCTTTAGAACTGTGTATAACTTGAATATGTTTTCCGACGTTTTGATTAAGAATAGCAACATCATCAAGATTTTCTATCAATACGGACCTGGGATCTTCCATGTTAAGGCACATTTCACAACCTATCGCCATGGTTTGTGGTTTTTATGGTTGTGAAATAGCGCTTTAACTTGAAAAAAGCCAGATCCGTACTGGAAGAATGTCCTGATGATGCTATTCTTCACCCAAACGTCGAAAACATAATCAAGTGATACACAAATATAAAGGGTATGAAGTATTCTTCCTAAAAATGCAGCAAGAAGTCCAGGTCCGTATTTGAAAAAAACAAGTTAGTATCAGTAACTGAATAAAACCAAATGGAATAAACAAAACAATAACGTTACTTTAGAGACGGTCAAAAATCGTTTGATTTTTGTTAAAACATTTTCTTTCTAGCTATAATAGTTTTCGAGATATTTAAGAACTAAATTTTTGACGATTTTTAAAAAATTCCCTGTAGATACGAAACTATAGAGAATTTGGCAACTCCGTAAACGGAATATAAGTAGGGAATAAAAATGACACATTTTCTCTAATTTAACCCACCTCGTATCTTTTACCGTTTCGGAGATAGCAATAGTGGTATCACCTATTTTAGACACCCTGTATATGGTTAAATTTAAAAAATAAGCTTTACCAGTAAATTAATTTCACATATGTCAGAATTATTATTCGTTTCCATGGAAATGCGTTATTTTTACTTAAATTAGTTGAGAATTTTGACGTTCTAACTATTATTTCTTAGCTTGTTGCTAGATCCCTGGATTTGACACCCCTTGACTTTTTTCTGTGGGATTTTATAAATAACAAAGTGCTGACGACTGCACCCACACCCACAACTTTAGAATGATGTAAAAGACCGAATCCGCATTGCCTGCTTATTAGTGACACCTGAAATGTTACAGCGTGTACGAAATTCATTTAAAAAAACAGTGCCAAAGTGTTTAGAAGTTGAAGGGGGACACTTCGAATGACTTCCCAAGCATGACAGACGACCAATAAGTTGAAATTGAATGGTAAATAATATTTTTAGTGTTTCGTGAAACGGAATACTGACTCATTACTTCAATAGCCACATCAGCAGCTAAAATGCTTGGTTTTCTCTTTTGAGTCAGAACCACTGTCTAAACACATAAAAGACCATCAAAGAAATCAAAATTTTGTTTTGTACTTTTTCTCTTAAAATGTGCCCTGCAAAAATTCTACGACGGCAGGCCCTTGCCGTCCATAAGGACAAATGAGGCAGTTTGATCAAGTAATAAATTTTGCAATGACATTAACATGAGTGCTGGTCACATGACAAGTGTCCAATTATTATTAGTCTAATTCTTGAAAAAATTGATTAGACAACTGGTCGTACAGGTAGAGGATATAACTTTTTATTTTTATTAGAAGAACTAACATTTAATCATTTATTACAATTTAAGTTTATTATGTCTGATAACATCCTTTAGCGACATCCTCTAATATCAATTGACCTTATAAAATCCGAAGTAATAAATACAAAAAGGTACAGACATTCTAATTTTTGCCGTACTCAAACATTCACCATGTTTAACTAAATAACTGTATACATTATAATTTATCATGTAAAAGACACTCGACTCTCCATAAAAAACTAGATAGAGAAAGTATTAATAATTTTGCGGCAAAAAAATTATGAATTATTTATAAATATTTTTAAACTGGACCAGTGTATAATTATGGCATAATTAAACTTGACAAAGAACCACAAGTTAATGGTTTGTCTATGCATGTTTTGATGAGCATTATTAGTATAAATGTCGCCACAACACCGTGATGCGTGAGTAGAAAAAACGTACTTTCATTTTCAAAAAAAGGCTGCGACAAAATTAAGTAATTTAAAGGTTATTTATTACCAAAAGATGAATAATTGTAACGATCAAAGTTTTGTAATCACTTATTTGTAACAAATTTTGTCTTTAGGCATAAATTTAAAGGCTTGTCATCATGCATAATTCATTTTGAACAGGTAACATATTTTTGGCTGTATATTTTTGTGTTTAATGCCACGAAATAATTCAAAGCAGAACATATAGGAACACGTCTGAAAGAAATCCAGTGGTCATTTTACCAGGAATGTCCAGACTATGGTAGCCTATTAACCTTATTTTTTTCACATTAATGACCTGCTCTCTTGAACTGCCAGGTCCCCATCCACAGTTATGCTGACGATAGTCGTGCGTACACCAATGTTCATTTTTACAGACAAGTCTTGAATCAAGAGCTGAATAATAGACGCAGATCTATGCACCTATTCCCAAGATCTTCAATTAATCTTAGACTAGGGTACCAAGGATCTTGTTCAGTTCAACGCCTCCAAAACTCAGCCGTGCTCTCTGTCAGGCAAGAAATCCGGCAACCCTTACCCCATTCTCATGATTGGCCAAGCCCTACTGAACAATGAAACACTTGATCTTCTTGGCATAGCTTGCGAACATAATCTCAGCTGGCACAAACACATTACTCTAATACTCAGCAGCAGCAGCTAAAATGCTTGGTTTCCTCTTTTGAGTCAGAAAATACTTCTCCCCTTCTACATATACCTTATATACTCTCTATGTTTCCCAAATAAGACATATCCTAGAGTACTCTATCAACATCTGCTGAGCGGCATTACCTTCGACACTTAACATCCTTGACTTTATCCGAAAGATAGCAATTCGACTCATCAATGACCCAGTTATCACAAAAAAAAAACTTCCTTCTCTCGCTTATCGCCGAACTGTTGGGGATTTACCCCTTTTCTTCCGATATATCCACGGATTTTGCTCTGAAGAACTGGCCGCTATAATTTTTCCCTTGACTGTTCCTAACAAAACAACAAGAGGTGCGTTACGTATGCATCCCTTTACTGTCCAGCTACGAACGCCTAGAACATCCCACTTCTCTAGCTTATTCATACCTAGGGTCTCCAGGTTCCAGTCTACAATTCTTTAAATCTCGTGTCAGAAGGTTACATTTCCCTTCTCTTCAGACGCCCACGGTACGTTAGTACTTATGCTTGTAGTCTACGTGGGCTGTCTGAGATAAAAAATATTGAACTTTCACCCCTTAACTTATATCCTTTCAGATCCATAGTAATAGATAATATCAGACCGTTCTAAAATTTTTGCTTAATTGTATCTGCTTCTTAAGCACACAGCAAACGGCTTACAACGGCCGGACTTTAGCATCTCTCTTTTCTTCAGGTACCTACGCTAAATTAGTCTTTAGACTTGAATCTTACAAGGATAATCTCACACAATCAGATAACAAGCCAGAGTTCTCTACGGGGTTAAGACAAAATAGTTCTTGCCGGCAAGTGCAATCTTGTCGTCTCTTCTTAGACTCTTTCTGGGCGCCATTATCCTTTGGCGCTCGTTTAGGCGAGGAAAACTTCAATGCTGCCTTTATCCCGAAGTGGTAACCACCAAAAAAGGGACTAGTTAAAGTACGACAAATTTACCCAAGCAGATTTGTGATAAAATACCTTGTTACAATTACGATAACTAGCCTAAATATAACCATTATCAGCTACACATGCACATGAATGCGCCAGCCAATCGGTTTTCCTCCTGCCACCGGACACGGTGGTTCCAGGGTATAGAGGATAGGAAAGAGGAGGGGTTTAGTGGGTAGGCTGTAGTCAGGAGACAGAGAGTCCCACACTACCACGGGCTTCGGACTCGTGGTGAGCATGAGCGTCCCCCTCAGGAAAAAAATATTTAGTAGGTAAAAACTTTTATATTATTCCATCCATTTTTAAAACTATATTTATGGATAATCATTTTTCTGCACTTCTAAAAGTTATTAAATCTGTTTGCACCCGTGTTCTCGTAGTAGGCGTTGTCTGGTCTCTGGTTTTCTAACGGGCTTATTTTTACAGGGTGTTGCAAAACTGCAAAGTAAAATTTGTTAAAGTTGTTCTTTGGCCAAAAACAAGAGAAAACTTTTAATTAATATGTAGGTCCAGAAACGCTTCTTTTCCGAGATACAGGGTAATAAAATTTTAATTTTATCTTGGTTCGTTTTATTTATTTTACATGTTTTCAAAAAGAGTTTATTGTAATTTGGCATTATTATGCAATACCTTACCTATGTACCTAGTACCTACTGAATAATTTTATAATCATTCTGAATCCTCCCCTGTGGTTAGATACCGATTTAAGGTTCGATAAGCATATTTCCAAATGTATTAGAAAATGTATCTTTAAATTAAAAATGCTGTATAAATCTCTATCAATTTTGGACTCTGGCCTCAAACGTATGCTTTCAGAATTACTGATTTTATCTACGTTTAGTCATTGTGACGTAGTATATGGTCCAAGCCTAACGGCGGTAACTTGCCAAAAGATTCAAAAAAATTCAAAATTATTGTCTGCGTTTTGCATACGGTATAAGAAGGCGCCATCCTGTTGGACACAAACTAAAGGAGTCGGGATGGTTAAACATTAAAGAGCGCTATAATTTTCATTCAGCTCTCTTATTCCACAAAATTATATCAACTAAAATCCCATCGTATCTGTATAAAAAAAAATCCGTGCAGACGTTCATAATTTTAATGCAAGGTTCAAGGAGACTATTACACTTCCTATGCATAAAATGGCCTTGTTTACAAGAAGTTTTTCATATAATATTTCAGCTATATATATAAAGCAATTCCCTCAATTCTAAAAGCAAAATCCATATGGTCTTTTGAAATGACTTTTAACAAATTTTTAATGAATAATTATGTTTTTGATTCCTACTTCGACCTTTCCTTATAATTTTTTTCTCTTTCTGGGGTTTTATTTACTCCAATTGGATTTCTTGTCCTTTTTAGTCAGGTTAGATACTAAGTGTGAGCGTTGATGTGTTGTGGGTGGGTATATTTTATATTAAGTTATATTAATCTCTTTCGTGAGTTCTGTGCTACAAAATCTTTTAGTGGTATTGTATCCTTAGACTCATAATAACGTTAAGTGGAAGACCAACCCTTCTTTTAATAAGGGATGAACTTAGCCTTTTCAGATAGAACTGGTTTTTGATATTATACAGCAATGCAAATGTTTTTTTTTGTTTATTTAAATAAAGATTATTATTATTATTATATACTATTAAATACCGCAAGAGTACTTTGTGCGAGGTACTTAAATATCTACTAATAAGAAAATTTGAAACTATTTCAATTAAGGTACTTCAAATAAGTATATTTCCAAATACTTTACGTTCTGTACTGACAGCTCTGATAAAAAAGAACTTTCTTATTTTTGTCCAAAGTATCACCTGTAAAATTTCATCGGTCGAATTTTGCAACATCCTCCAGAGAGTGATCAATGTTGATCATTTAAAAATGCTAATAAGTGGTTGCTTCTTCCCAATAACCATTATGACTGATATTTCAAAGTCAGTTTTTAAGGTTGAAGACATATATATTAAGAGTAGATGTGTCAAAGAGAAATTGATATGTCTCAACCAGATCTCGATTTTGCAAGATATTTTCATTAGGTAGGTAATAGAAAACTTATTTAATAGTAATAGGATTGACAACAAAACTGATAGGTGAAACCATCTTCTAATATATCAACCCACCAATTAAATATTTCTTTAGAATATTTTTATATCTTTCGCTGCTATTGGTACTAGGCAATAATCACGTTGATGATATCTTGTAGCGTTTGTTAAAACAATAAGATATACTTTGGAAGCATTTACACTACCAAGTGTAATTTGTTACCATTGTAATATAATGATTAATCATTATAGTTCTTTCAACTTCCTAAATGTTAGAGTGTCGTAAAAGAGGTTATCTTATAATTAATAATAATTTATGGTTTTCAGATCGGTCCTAGCTTATTACTTTAACTTTTGTACAGGTACTGTATTTTTTATCAAATAAAATATTAGTTTTGAATTTTCAGTTTTTAAATAAGGAATAATAATAAGAATAAGAATAATTAATTATCTCTAAAAATAATAATTACTTACATATGCACTAATGTCGAAAGTGTAATATTTTAAGTTTAATTTATTATACAGTGTGAGTTTTTTAAAGTGTTACAAGGCAATATCTCGAAAAGGGATTAAAATATTTTCATGAAATTTTAGTGAGTTAATAGAGAGATAGGGGGAGGGGGGGCACATTTAAACATATTTTTGACATTTACCGCCTTTCTCTAGTTTGAGGGGTTAATTTTAAATGGGATGATGTACTTTTTTTTATAAAATTCGAATCAGCGTAGAAACTACGTACGTGTCCGTATATTTTTCTCTATTGTGTCTTTCCGTAACGGAATTTTGGTTAGACCAAATTTTGATTGAATTTAAAAAATAAATTTACCAATAAATCAAGTTCAGTTATTTCATAATTATTATTCGTTTCCATGGATATGTGTTATTTTTACTTAAGTCAGTTGAGATTTTTAAAAACAGCTGAATTGAACGAGCTGGTTCAGTCAACTGGCTATATAGGTCCCCGGATTTGACCTCCCTTGACTTTTTCTTGTGGGGTTTTATAAAGTACAAAGTGATGGCCACTGCACCTACAACTTTAGATGACATTATGAAAGACCGACTCCGCTTTGCCTGCTAAGTCCCTAAAAACTGAAATAAGGCTTCTTCATTAAAATATCATCCTTGAATCATTTAGCAAAATTTGTCTTGATGGCCAAGGAAGTAAAATGGCTGATACTTACTTGCAAACTACGTAGAAGCATTTGGTCGGAAAATGGATTAAAAAATGCAACCTTATGAAATATCAAAAATTCCAAAAGACGTTTTTTGTTGCTGAGGTAATGATTTTAGAATGTGGGTTCTAAGTAGTACCTTTAAAAATAAAAAAAAAAATTTTTGGCAGTCGTTTAGGAAACTTCTTTTAAAATGCCCTGTATATATTCGTATATCTGTAAATATTTCCTATTCAAATTGATAAAACAACAATAAAAAATAAAAAAAGTAGTTGGATAAGAGAAATGTGGTCCTTTCTTTTGACCCATCGTGTTTATGCATGGTCATTTAAATAACAGGTACTTACCTACACTTCTCTCTATTTCTAACGAGATAGAGCTTAGCAATAATAATTATGATGTTCATAACATAACTTTACTGTCTAGGGCAGCGTCAATCGTCACTATGTATTTTGGTAGAACGAACCCTAAAAATTTCATCGTTGGTCATACTTTTATATAACTCTGTTCTCCTAGCTAGATCTTAAAGGGTTTCCATTTGGAAAAAATGAAATTTAGCTGTTTAAGGAGTTGATAAAACTTGATTTATTGGGTTATTAAGACTTATTCAAGAACTTCGACCGGTTCACCAAGTAGCCACAGATTAACTGCTGGACATACTCACGCACGGCCACGGCTTACATTTCCGTTGGGATTTAGATACTACAACGATTTTAAAAACTATAAATAAATTTTCCCGAAAAAAACTAATGATTGCTAATGCAATACAATACCGTCAAATAACTATTTTTATGATTTCTGAAACTGATCCAGGTGGCCTTCCGCTATTGAGCGTTTACGATTCACCAAACAGTCTTACACCGAGGGTGGCTAAGAACAAACCACGTTTCAACCAGAATCACCGTATTTTTCATACAGTGGCGCACTTGTATAGTCAAAGCAATTTGACATAATATGTTCTATTGATAACCAAATGACATTTCGAAGCATCACTAGGTGAACTAATTGGCGCGAGCTACTACATCTTACTATCTTACCCTATTCGAAACTAATAGGTGAATGTATAGGGTCTAATTTTAATTCTAGTTAAAACGTGGTCTATTCTTTAGGTACCCTGGGTGTAAGCCTGCCTGATGAAAGCCAAGAGGTAGGGAGAGTGGACGGAAAGATCGGGTGACCGTGGTGGCCATCTTACAGGTCCGTTGGTTCCTATCCATTTTTCAGGAATATTATTTTCTAAAAAAGGGCGTATTATTCCGGCATTATGGGCAGGCGCCCCGTCCTGCTGGAAATATATATTGTTTAAGTAAGCCAAGGGAACACCATCTAGCAATTTAAATCAAATCAAATCAATAAAGCTTTATTGTCCAAAGAAAATCTTATTGACAAAGCATGCTTAAAATTATAAAAAAAAGTCATTACATGGACACTCTACATAAGTATACACCAATAAGCGCACATTATAAAATTCACTTGTAGGAGCCTAAAACTATCTTTCGCTTTTACAACTAAACCACCAATTAATTTAAAAATATATGTATAATAATTAATAGTAAATTAAAAGCCACGATAAAAATATTAAAAAGATTCATCAAAAAATTCTGAAATTGAGTAATAGGCTTTGTTAATAAGTATTTGCTTAACTTCTCTCTTAAATTTTCTTGTACAGGTAATTTTTCTAACCTCTTTAGGAAGGTGATTAAATACCTTTTTACCATTATAAACAAAAGAATTTTTAACTAAAGTAGAAGATGGAATGGGAAGTGCTGCGGTGTGTGTATTACGCACAGAATAGACTGGATTTGCTCGAATTTCTTGCCAAAATTTTTTGTGAATAAGGCTGACTGTTTCTAGGATAAAAATACATGGCAGTGTTAACAACTTATGAAGTATAAACAGTGGTTTACATGATTCTCTTCTTTTAATTTTAAACATAAAACGCAAGGCTCTTTTTTGAAGTATAAAAATCATATTAAAAAAATTTCTTGAACACGCTCCCCAGAAAGATATTCCATAACGTAAGTGAGATTCTATTAGAGCAAAATAAACATTCCTAGCTGTTAACAAATCCAACTCCTGAGCTATTACTCTTAAAGCATAACAACCCCTAGAAAGCTTCTTAGACAGTTGCAGTATGTGTTGCTCAAACTTTAATTTATCGTCCACAAAAAGCCCCAAAAACCTATTGCATTCCACATTATGTATCCGCTCAACATCCAGAAATACATTATCCAATTGACACTTAAAACAAACAATATTTGTCTTCGAAATGTTAAGTGTAAGGAAATTTGAGTTACACCAATCTTTAATCCTTACCAGATCTCTATTAACATCGTTCTCCAACTGATCAGAAAATTTGGAATGCCATAAAATAGTAGCGTCATCGGCGAACATAGTAAATGAGCCGGATATATTTAAAGTTGCCAAATCATTTATATATATTAAAAAGAGCAAAGGACCAAGGACAGACCCTTGTGGAACCCCAGAAGTAATTGGCAAACTTGAAGAAACATTATTGTTAAAAATGACAGACTGTTGACGGTCCGACAAATATGATTTGACCCAATCCAAGATCTTACCCCTAAAACCATAGATTTGAAGCTTGCCGAGCAGTATTCCGTGATTCACACAATCAAAAGCTTTCGCGAGATCACAGAAAACTGCCGCGGCAACCTCTCCATCATTAATCCGGAGATAGAGGTCATTTAATAAAGAAAAAATAGCATCATTAGTATTTCTTTGCGCCTGAAACCCAAACTGATATTTGTTTAAAATGCGATGTGCGTTCAAAAAATCAATAATACGTCTTTTGACGAGTTTTTCAATAATTTTTGCCAGTGTCGGAAGCAATGATATGGGCCTAAAATTTGAAACAGTATTAGGATCTCCCCCTTTGAAGATTGGTAAAACTCGGGCATCCTTCAAACATGCTGGAAAATTCCCTGAAATAAAAGATAAATTTATTACTTCAGCTAGTGTGCCTAGGGCTATATCCGGAAGAGCAAGAAATATTCTTAAAGATACATCGTCCCATCCAATAGCCCTTTTATTTTTGATTTCTGTAAATACCTTTTTAATTTCATCTATGTCAGTTGGAGAAAAATAAAAGGAGTCATTGACTGAACTATTATGTAAAAACTCCAAGGCATTACGTTTCGGATGGATTTGACTTGACAAGTTAGAAGCTACAGAACAATAAAAAGAATTAAATTGACTCGATGTGATGCTATTCTCAGGTATAGCATTATCTCTCCAACTCAAATCCTTAACTAATTTCCAAGTTTCTTTTTGTTTATTACTTGAATGATTTATGCGATCGGAAAAGTATATCTGCTTGGCCATCTTAATAACTCGCCGGTAGATGTTTCTATATTTATTATAATATTGCATAAAAACATTGCTGTTTAATAAATGTTTTCGGAGCTGATGCAAGGAACGCATATTTCGCGCAGATACTCTCACACCTTTAGTGATCCAAGGTTTTCCAGTATAATTCCTCAAAATCCGTACGGGGAAACAAATATTGAACTTATTAGTCACAACAGAGTGAAAAGAAGTAAGGGAATCACTAGAACGAATAACCCTTTGCCAATCCACTCTCTCGCAGAGTTGTGTAAATTTTCTAAAATTACAACCGGTAGACAATCTTCCACGCCGTTTCTTGATCTTAGTATCTTTAAAAAGTATTTCAAATTCACCAAGAATTGCCTCATGATCCGATAATCCCGCATTTATTACACTACATTGAATTAGACAATCATTGGAGAAGTTAGAACAGCAATAGTCTATTATAGACGACCCCTTGTTTGTTATACGGGTTGGTTTGTTAACATGCATGTTTAGACCAAAGGAATTTAGTAAATTTGAGATCAATACAGTATTAATGTGCGATTTGTTATTGTAATCTATGTTAAAATCACCCGCTGAAATAAGTTTAGAGTCTCTAGGAAGTAAAGATAAAAGCAATTCCAATCTAGATATAAACATGCCTACATCAGAATCTGGTGGTCTATACAAACAAACAATAAAAATACTAAGTTTTGGCATTTTTGCCATAGAAAATTCAAATTCCCTTTCCACTAATAAATGATTAAAATTTTCAACATTAACAAAAGAATATGATTCCAGCACGGACTCTTTAACTAACACCGCAGTACCCCCGTGATTAAAATTATTTCTGGAATACTTCGAAAGGACGACGTAGTTAGGTAAACATATTTGCTCATCATTATGTAGCCAGTGTTCAGTAAAAAGCTATATTTGGGGACTTTCTCTCTCCTCAAGAAAAATTGATAATTCATCGACTTTATTTCTTATTGACTGGATGTTAAGAAGCATTATTGATAAAGTCGAGTCGTCACTCCCTCTAAAAAAACACTGCTATCGGATTGCCCACCTCCGTCATAATTTTCAAGCTCAGTCATAGTATTCAGTAACAAGGCTGGTTTTTTAGAAAAAGAGAGAAGCATTTGCGCACATAAAAATTTACATAAAAGTTTCTTACTATTATAAGACGGTTCCCCATCCATAGATCTTTCATTAGCTTGCATAAAACTATCTACTGAAAAAAATACAGAATTATGTAAGTCGTTGTGTACACTAGTATGAACTGTTAGATTATTTTCATATATCAATCTATTTAACACCCGTCTATTACAAGCAAATGAAGATCCGATTACAATTAAATTAGTTTTTTCTGAAATGAGCAACAAATTCTCAACATGCTCCTTCTCAATAGTTTCCCCTCTTAAAGCATTTTCGCATCCTATAAATACGATTACAAAATCTTCCTTGGTAAAATTGCAACTCATACCTATAGATTCTGAAACTAGTTCACGAAACAAAATTCCCGTCCTGTATTGGCAATTTACATCATATTTAGAATGCGAAAACCTTTTAAACAAATTACCGCAACCAATAACATTATCCCTGCCACCAATAACCAATAATTGGGGTTTCCTTGCTACACTTTTTTATCCTGTTCTTTGATTGTCACTCTCGCTTCCACAACCTTTGAACTCTTTACCGCTTCAACCATAAGAGCAGTATCAGCATTTCTCAATTGACTCAGTTCGTTAGAGAATCTTTTGTTACCTTCTTCTAACATTCTAATAGAATCCACCATCTTCCTATTAATGTCATTAAGATCTTTGAGATCATTCTTTATTTTGGTGTAATCACTTGTTATCATTCGTAACTCCTCCTTCAATTTCAAGTTATTTTTATTCAACACAGAAATTTCCTCATTTAATTTAGTAAGCTCTTCACATTTTTCTATAATCTGCTGCTTGTATTTATTTTCGGTTTCCAATACATCATCTGTAAAATCTTTAGTCTGTTTACTTTCATGTTTAAGTTTGGTATCCCTTTCCTTCATATCGTTAATCAATTTTTCAATTTTAGCTTTTAAATTCATTATTTCAGCATTATGTTTTAAGTTTAGATCTTCTAAAGCCGTTTCCCTTTCAAAATTGGCTTCTTTTAGTTTGTTTTTTAATTTATCTATTATTTCATTTTCTGTAGCTTTATTATAAAATTCAATGCATTTATCTGAACATAAAATTTTATGCCTCTCAAGTACCTGAAACGTTGTCCTCTCAGTACATCTTTTGTGAAAGATGTTCATACATTCGACGCAATAATAATTGTCTGTTTTCTTTGCTTTTGTGCAGCACTTAAACAATGTGTCCAAGTCACTCATTACTGCTAAATCACAACAAATGCGCGCAATTTGGAGATGTATTAAACTTAGATATTTTTTACAATATCTTGCAATATATGCAGGAAACGATTTTTTGAAAGGCTTCCCTCATAATTTCTATAAGTTTGCCTTCCCAAAATCAAATAAGCAACGCTGAAACCGAATCGCCCCTGCTGCTTCCGCTCAAAGTAAAGATGATGGATTTCTTGATACTAATGTCTGGTATTATGTCTATTGAAAATACCAGAGCTTGTGAAATACGCCTCATCGGACCATATCACAAATCTTCCAAAATTCACATTAGCTTGAATTTGTTGCAAAAACCAATTGCAAAAATTGAGACGACGTTCAGCATCCCCAGGATGTAAATGCTGAACGATTTCGACTTTATATGGTCTAGATTTATATTTGTGTAATATAGTTTGTGCTCAAGCTTAGTTCACTCCAATTTCTTTGTTAATAGCCCTATACGAATTAGAAGGAGTTGCTTCTATACAGCCTAAAACGTTAACCTCGTCGATTTCTCGATTTTCCTTATTATAGGAGTTTGGTCTTGGTTGCATAAACGCACCTTAATTAACTATTTTTTTTTTATTCTAGAAAATATATCGGGAAAAGGTTGCCATATGTCTGGATATCTAGAATGAATATAGAAAAAAAGCAAAAGAAAAATTTATAATGGATATAAAATCTTACTACTTGTCAAAATAGAGTTCGGCGGCATCATGCGAATTTTCATTCGATTCAATATAGCAAACTGACATATCATACTTTTCAAAGTTCTCATAAACTCTCATTTCAGGAATTTTTTTAAACGAAAGACAGAATAACTAGGGGTTTTGATAACAATAATTTTTTAAACGATCTCTTACAAATTTTGACAAGCGATCTGACTAGCAGCCATGAAAGGATACTATTATATTCATTTGTTTCAAATCATTATAGTATCACGGCCTACTGTGAAATATTATACCCTTTCTTTTAATGGTAAAATTCGCAAGTTATTCCAAAAGATATATAAACACTTTTGAAAAGCTCATGAAACAAGCAATCGAATAAAACAAAATATACTGGGGATCCCATTTAAAAAAGGCAACTTTGGTTTTTATCTTCAAAGTTGCCCCTTCTAGAAAAAAACTGACTAGCCACTAGATTCTACATAAACAATTATAATAATAATCAGTTCTTACCTTACCGATAAATGAAAAGGCAACTGAGATACTAGGGGTGCTTTAAAATGACACATTTTCAAAATCGCTCTGTATCTCCGAAACGAAGGGAAATATGAAAATTCTGTTTGTAGAATCATACGTTCTACGAAAAAGAGGCATAGAATTGCCAAAACCGCAGCTATTTACCTTTAAAGATAACCAAGATACCCTGCAAAGGTGTCGAAAACTGGCCACCCTGTACACTTTTAAATATCATTGGTGTGGGCCAATAAACAGATCTAATTTGGCGCCACTATGTATGTATGTATAAACAGCCCAGTACCAATAATTTTATTATTGCTCCTGTAAGTAAACTCAAAAAGTGCACAAAATGAAACAACGTTAAAAGTAAATTAAATATTTGATTTGAATGATGACGAATGGAACGTATTTAGTGAAAAGGGAAATGATAATTTTTCAGCTAGCTCTAGGATGTTGCAACACCGTTACAAGGCTAGAACACCATATTAAGTAAGTTTTCTTTATAATTATGATTATTCAAAACGTTAGGCTTTTCTTGGCAATTATAAAATTAGGTACTTATCTTGGTGTCATTTAAAACTTGGACTCTGGAACACCAAATGTCGACCCTAAGATCAAATATTATTCTTTGTGGGGGTTACCTTTGCACTTTAAAGGCTTGGACAGAAACACAGGCCCAAGCAAACTCAACAGAACATCAAAACGTCAAAAAGCTTACTTCTAAACGTCGTGACTCTATGAGATAATTTCACTAAGTAAATAAACCAAATAACAAAGGAATTAAACCATTAAGCTCGGTGGTCCCTAAAACGGAACAATAATGGGATTCCTACACGTGAATATACAAAGTATGGAATAGAAATCAGAAAAATCAACACTTCTCACCCTTTTAGAGTCCCTAACAAAAACTCATCTGTAAAATCAGGAGGGTTGAAACTAGATTTAAATTTCCTTTTAAAAAGAGGTCCTTTTGTTCCCCAGCCTTTCAGAATGACATCGGACAAATGACAACTCAAAAGTCATAAACATCAACCAAGACGGTATGACCGATATTTCCACCTTGAGTTCATGCTCTAGCGAATTCACGCGTTTCATTCGCACATTCTTGAAAATACTCAAAACCCAAACAGCAGTCGAACCACTTGAAAAATACAACAGTAACGAAAGTTACAAACTCATGGCATTCTAAACATTTGCTGAAAAACAATTAAATTTATTTATATTGCATCGTGATAATTATTTTATTTTTAAGCACGCCTTCAAAATGACTTGAGTTCATTTTTAGCAGTAGGGGAAAGTGGGGCAGGTTGAAATGCGGGACAGGTCGAAGAAATTCAGATTTCGCGAGTTCATAAGCAAATGTTTGTTGGCAATACTGAAGCTGAATTGGCCGATCCTCAAACTAATTACTTTATGTATCTTTCGATGTCAGTGCAGTTTTAGTTATTGCGTCTCTCTCTCTCTCCGCCCATCTGCCGCGCTACCCGCCGCCGACGGCACCATCACCGCGTATGCGCGGAGCTGAGTGGGGAGCTTTTGGACTGAGCCAAATTATTAAAATGTTTATAACAATTGATCGCCCTAGAATTTTTCAATTGAATTTTGGCTAAATCTACACTCGACTCTCAATGTTCATGATTTTTTTCAGATTTTTCCGAGTTATGCTTTTGGTGATGATGGTGGGGGATAGCTATTTTTAAGCGTTTTTCCCGAAAATTATTAAAAAAAAAACAAAAAAATACATCATATATATTGTTGAATTCATGTTTCAATAAGCTTTTAATTTGACACCCTACACCATACCCTTGAAGTTTTTCTCCATTTCTCGGTTTACCCCCTGAAATTAACCCCCAAAATCAAAATTCAACTTTTTATATTTCACATCTATAAATGGGCCACCACGCTCTATCTCTGTGCTAAATTTCAAGTATTTACGTCAAATAGTTTCAGAGAAAATTGCCTGTGACGACGGATGGGCGGACAGACGGACGGACGGACACCAAGGTTATTCCATAAGTGTTCCGCTTTGCTAATTTTATCACGGAACTAAAAATTCCTACTATTTTGGTTTTCTTAACTCAAACTCAAGCTCAAACAAAATGAACTGGTAAAAGTAAGGAAAAAATACACTGTAAAAAAAAAATGATTAAATTTTAAATCAAATTCAACCCAATTTTGACTAAATCCAGGTCCACGCCAGATTGATTGAAAAAATTAACACTGCATATTGATTAAATCGAAGGATCTGTGATTAAATTTTCTTATTCAAAATTGATTAACCTAACAATTAATTCTGATTACATCTAAATCAATTTTTATTAAAATTTTCTTCCATAATGATTAAATTTCCATAATCATTTTTTATTAAATCTTAAATCCAATGTGATTGATATGCAATCATCAGTAGCATCGCCCTTCCCCTCTCCGCCCTATAAAGTACCTGATTAGGGCGTCGATTTTATTTATTAAATGACAATACTATAATACATAAGAAAATGGAACACATTAAAGAACAAACAGATGAAATTATATAAAAGATAGGTAATGCAAATTCCCAAAGCATGGGAATTGTTTGTCCCATATCATAAACAAAAATCCGGGGAGGTGAGGCGTGGACCTGGATTTAGTCAAAATTGGGTTGAATTTGATTTAAAATTTAATAATTTTTTTTTACAGTGTAAAAGTTGAAAATAATTATATGAAGTAAAAACACGAAAATTATTTACTCATCTGTAAATAAATACATAAAACACTAATGAAGACCTGGCATGACAAATCTTTTCTTTGAAAATACATGGAAAATAACTTACATTGGTGCATGAGTTCCTCCAAGGGATTGGATTCAAGATCTGAGATTTTTGCGTATTTCTTTTGTTTTTGAAACATAATTTTACCAACATGATGTAACAACAAAGTATTTAAAAGAATATTCGTAAAATTTTAGAACAGGTTGACCACTTCATTCGTTATAACCTCACATTGCACATTGCACTACCACAGAAACCGCCATACCTACTGCCGATTAAATGGAATTTTTGCAGATTGCAGTGGGGTGGATGGATATCGGTACTCCCTTGTGATTAAAAGGTTGCGTACTGCGCATGTGTTGGCGGCTTGGTTTAGAAGTTTGAGTATTTTTTAGTCAGTAGGTGATTGATACTGATTATTAATTTATTTTAACAAGGAAATATGATTTAAAATGTTTGTCTTTTTTATGCATTTGATCAGTATCGATTTAAAGTAATCGAGAATGAGTAATTTGTTTGAATCATAACGAAGATTATGAAACTGATTTAGAAAATAATTACGAATTAAATCGAAAAATTTAATCCGGCCAATAAAATCAGACATCTCTTGTGGTTAATCAACTGGATTTTTTACTGTGTATATATGAAAGAATTTGAAAGTTCCTGACCTGTCGGGGAGAGAAAAACAAAACAAAACAAAAAGTTAACCAGGATACAGCAAAACAAAGGCCGACACAGGCGCAAGGACAACAAGAGCGGAAAAAAGGGCGAATATTAACGGACGAATTTGAAATGAAAAAATTGAATCAATGCTAAATCGATGCAAGCAGCCCAGCTTAATGAAAGAATCTAAAATAAAAGTTAAATAGAGTTAGAAACGTTACGTAATATGAAGAGGCAGGTCACGAAACTTCACCTCTCTGCTCCTCCAAAATGTACCCCTTAATGCATTTAGTAAATTTATAAAATGGAAGCTCCTTAACATTGCTATTTGCTACGAAAAACTAATGACTCTCTGGGGTAGACACATGAAAAGACATCAAAGAAATCAAAATTTGATTTGTAACTTTCCTTGTAAAAGCGCATCCTGCAAAATTTCGATACGCCTGTCGAGTTTTTGAGGCCAGCGTATTAAAACAAAAAGTCCAAAATGCAATTTTGATTTCTTTGATAAATCCTATGCTTATTTTTTATATGCCTCTCCCGGGAAGTTTTGGGTTGCTTATAGCGAATAACTAAGTAACAGTAATTTTGCAGAAACCAAAATAGCAGGGATGGCACCTGATTCCTACCGTTAATCACATTTTATTTGTAGAGACGGGCACCCACGGTACGTTAGTACTTAGGCTTGAAGTCTACGTGGGATGTCTTAGATAAAAAAAAAGAGAGAAGTACCCGGATCTAAAATTAAAATAAAACATATTTTATGATTGCTATTGGTCAAATAATGATGAGATTAAACCGAAAAATATTTTAAAATAAGACAGTTTTATTTTGGTTACATTTACATTGGATGTCAAAAACTAGATCACTTATGATGCCTTTCTAGCGACCAACGGAACTCACAGCTTTACTCTTTCTTTTCTGGATAGAAAAGTTAGGAGAAGTGTTTCAAACGAAATTTAATTACTCCTTTCAACGTACCTGCTTGCTGACTCTGCCCGTTGGGTGGCGAAAAAATCAGTAAAAGCATATCAACGGGCTAAATGTACTAATCAAAGAATATAAAAAATTAGGTGAATATGCACACCTATTCCTATTAGAAACAATATAATATGCTACAAAATGAGAACCAATTAATAAGTTTTTGCTTAGATCTAAACTGCGACAGGAAAGAACTAATTTTATCGCTTTTAATTGCAATTTAATGAATTCATTTTGAATGATTCGTCATTGAGAAAGTAAATCATTGATGTATCTTGTACACGAAAGTTTGTATTTAATATGTTCACAGTTTATTTATTTATGGCAATATACCGGGTGCCCACGAGTTTACTGGCCAGCTCGTTATTTTGTTAAGAAATAATATTTCGATTTGAAATTTTTAGAACTCGTATGGTTGCTTTAGATGCAGATTTTGAGTGCTCGAACATCTGGCTATCGTTTCCGGTTCAACCGGAAATACAGTCAATTTTGTTATTTTAAACGAAACACCCTGTATATTTTTTAAAATTTGGATTCTACTTAAAATTTTAATTCTAAAACATGTATCATATCCCATTCATATCTTTAACAGTTTTCAAGAAAATGGCGTTTGAAAATGTCGAAAGAGCCGCAAACTATACATAACATAAAACAAATGAATATGCGAAAAGTTTAATATATTATTCTTACTTCTGTTTAGGGGCCTTGTATGCTTGTGTCATGACAATCTCACTTCCGGTGCAACCGGAAGTGCTACAAAATATGACATTCAGGCACAAATTACTGCAATAATTTCAATTGAACAACAAACTTTAAACTCTAAATTCTAATTTATCTAACTTTTCTCTAAAGTAGATAGTTCTTGAGATATGGACAGCTAAAAATTTAGAAGCATTCCAAATTTCAATCTTTCTAATTTTATCTAGGCGGCTATGGAGATCATTTGTCGCTTGAACTGCTTCGTGATCACAACCATGTTAATTTCCAATTATTTAATCAAGATGGCTATGAATACAAGACACTTGCCATATTATTTTCTGTTAATAATATCCATATACGTATTACTACTATATTGTTAGCATCCAGTCTACCCGTTGTTAAAATTTGAAGAAAAGATAAAATCTCCTTTTATTTTGTTTTGTACCACGTGATGTGCCAGCACTTGACGGAACTGTCACTGTCAGTTCTGACAGAAGTTTAAAATGTGAGCTTGTCTGTTTCCTTTTCGTCTTTTTACCTTTCAAAAGTAAAGATAGCTGGGCAAATCACGTGGTTGTAGGAGGGATGTTCAATACGTTATGTGACTGGTTAGCAATTGTTTCCGAAGGCTACGTCTTTGTTTCATCATTTTTTCGTCCTTCGCTGCAAAAAACCCTCAAGGGTCTGTTCAGTAGTCACGTGATGAGTGGTTAGAAATTGTTTCCAAAGGCTACGTCTTTGCTTCAACATTTTTTCGTCGTTCGCTATATAGTAGTAATACGTATATGATAATATCACCCCCAAAACAAATGAACAACGTGCTCAAGGAATTTCAAAGAGTTCGTCTGAGAGAAAACGGTCAGCACTTTGAACACTTAATTTATGGCTAATTTCTTATTTTTTAAAATAAAAACCTAATAAAATTATTACTTCAAGCACGACTCTAATATTATTAATTAAATGTGTGGATCTTTTCTACATTTTCTTAATGCAACAATTTTCAAACGCCATTTTCTCGAAAACTGTTAAAGATAGGTATAGGGAATGATACATGTTTATACTTAGAATTTTACGTAGAATCCAAATTTTAAAAAATGTACAGGGTGTGTCGTTTAAAATAACAGAGTTGAGTGTATTTCCGGTTGAACCGGAAACGACAATCAGATGTTTGAGCACTCGAAACCAGTATCTAAAGCGACTATATGACTTCTCAAAATTTCAAATCGATATATTATTTCTTAACAAAATAACGTGCTGGCCAGTAACCTCGTGGTCACCCGGTATATAATGATTTCTAATGCATTTTAGCGTTTCAATTCGTGCACCATTTACTTTATACATTATTTTTTCCGATTTTATTATTTATTTGAAAAATGTTTTACGCGTTGAAACTACACTACATTCTGATAGGTACCCAAAGAGTCAACCAACTTTTAAAACCCAAGTCATATTATACAGACTTAGCAAATACCCAAGGTATTTCTTAATTACAGCAGCAAATGATCTAGGGTTCGTAAGCAAGATGCCTGACCATGGGCGGCGGGACCGTAAATAAATTGTGTTTAAAAGTAAGTTAGTATTGCACACCAAATACCACACGCGAAACCTGTCATATTTCAGGTCCGGAGAAGTAAAAATAAACTTCCGAATATTCTGCGATAACAGGTGACTTCTACGAACGTTTGGTAACTTGTTTCCACCGCAAAGCGAGTCGCGACATATCGCGGTAGTTATAGTTCCAGCGTTTATGGTTCGAGAGTTTGATTTACATACCCTATGACATGGATTTATTAAGAATAGATACGGGATGATTTAACATTCTTTGAAGCCAAAATAAACCATTCTAAATGACACTGTAAACACAATTTGTAAACATTGGCCACATCTTATTTTACCTTGTATTTTTGTACAAAAAATACGTTAGAAGCATCACAAGATTTACTAAAAGTAATAAAAGCCCTAAAATATTTTATTTTTCTGCTAAATAATAATAAATTTAAGTTAAAAAGGTTTTGTTATTTATAGGTTATGTTATTTCTAAAGGTGTTTATTTAAAGTCACTCCGAGTCATTTATAAATCTATATAAATCTATACGTCGCACTTTTTCTTTTCTAGTTCATTAGACAAAGACGTACGTGTAACCGAGTGTTCAGACCGAGGTTCAGCCGTGTTCCTAAACAACCATATCAGACAGCAACACTTCTGAGCTCCAACACTCCAAATCTATTTTATCTCTTTCTACTACCATTCTTGATTCAATTACGTAGTAATTCGTAGTCTTGTCTATGTTCGTAGTTCGTAAACTGCTCCCCCAAGAGCATAACAAACAACAAAATATAAGGCTTCACGTTCGATACGCTCACAGTATACGGATATCGAATCCTTATTATAATAAATCCATGGAATGTTCAGATTTTAATAATTTTAAATGCTCTTTACATACTTGCATTGATGCTGAACTAATATTTAAACAAGCTTAAAAAGGAAACAATATATTTCGCTAAAATATCAGCCGCGATTTACGAAACTGGGAACCCCCTACGATGAAATACCATTAGACAAAGACGTACGTGTAACCGAGTGTTCAGACCGAGGATGAGCCGTTTTCCTAAGCAACCAGCACAGACAGCAACACTTCTGAGCTCCAACACTCCAATGCTATTTTATCTCTTTCTACTACCATTCTTGATTCAATTACGTATTTCCTTCAAGTTTGTAAACTGTTCCCCCAAGAGAATAACAAACAACAAATATAAGGCTTCACGTTCGATACGCTCACAGTATACGGACATCCCATCCTTTCTTAATAAATCCATGCCCTATGAGGACCGACGGAACATGATTTCATAATTGTACTACCTGGAAAAAACATATTGTAAATTGTAACGAGTAGGTATATTCAAAAATTCTTTCGATGCCTTTTTGGCAAAACATCGTAAGGGACATTTTTTACAAAAATGGTTTTTTACCAGAATCTTATGAATTCAGTTACAATACTTTGCAGAGAGGTTTTCGAGGCCCGACATATTATGTCGGGGTCTCGAAAACCTCCCTGCAAAGTATTGTAACTGAATTCGTATGTTACTGCAGTTATTCGATTATTCTCTTTATCGTATAACACTGTTCATATTAAGGATTCACAAATAAATCCGTCCATGTATCGTAACGTCAACACTGCCTGGCAAAGTATCGTATCATCAGCATCACGTGGTACGAATATTGGGTTAGTTACGAGATAAATATGTGCCTTATGCTGTTCTAGTGTAGTGATTTGTAACAGGAGGCATAATGTAATTACCACAATTTCTTGTTTCTCTATGGTATTAAGATGAAAAATACATTGAATTTGTTTTATTTTTATAGTAATAATGTTTAGAACAGTTCTGTAATTATTCTACTGCTATAACTTTTCGTATTTAATTTATATTCTGAGAAAACAACAACCAGGCACTTATTCTCACTTTTCTCGGAGAATATTTCCCAAAAATAAATTATCGAGAATGTTCCATCTCTAGTCATTACTAATGATTAGTAATGATATTTGTAGGATTTATTTGTTGGATTAACAGATTCATGGGTTTAGATTTGAATGCCGACTTCTACCCGCTTGAAAATGCAGATAGGAGAATAGGTCAATTTGGCACGTTTATGATTGCGGCATTGTACCGATGATATTATATTTTTGGTAATAGTCAAAATTGTTTCACAAAAACTCCCATGAAACATAATAATCAGGGCCTTACCGAAAGCATTATATTTGGAAAGAGGAGTGGAAGAAAAAATTCTCCATGAAGATAAAAATCCCAACTTTTAGGAACAAGTTTTTTTTGCAAACGCTGCCGTGAATTATTTATTAATGTCTACCTTTTTGGAAATTCACCCCTAACTAAATTATCAACTATTTTTTTTTTTGTAAATGTTGAGACTCCAGCATTTACAACGAGGGGAAGCATTGCTTTCCGTCTTCCCAACACGAATACGACCCTGCTAAGAGTACAATTAATTTTAGTATTCCAGATATTTTAGAGCAAAAATTACAACTGATTAAAATAATTAATTATAAAAACTACTTAATTGAAACTTACAGCAGGGACTCCGATTTATCTCGCAGAACGAAAAAATCCCTTATGTTACAATACTGGCTAAAAGAAATATAATATTATAATAATATTAGATTATTATAATATTTAAATATACTTGTCCCATAATCTATAATAATATACCTAATGATCTAAAAAAATTAAGTTATATAAATTTTAAATATAAACTTAAAAAATATTTGCGTGGGGTAGGATTGGAAGAATGACTAATTTAAATCAAAATTTCTACCCATTTGTGCCAACTAGTATGTTTCCGTCTTTTTTAGTTCCTTTAGCTATTTCAGTTCTTTATAATTATTGTAATTGTTATTTTTTTTTCTTTGGCACAAATAAATGTATTTATTTATTTATTTATTTATTTATTTATTTATTATATTTAAATAGCATTTTTGTACAGTAATTAGGTACGTGCCTGAAAATCGTTGCAATAGAATTTTTAGATTAAAAATATACAATCTTTAAAATTTCGTCTACTAACTACACTAATACATAATCTCCAAGTAAAGGAGCCTAGAAGACATATCTCTAAAAAGTTATTCAAAGCCTCTATATGAAACAGACAAGCAATTGCAGCGTGACATCATAACGGCTTTTTTACCGATGCTATTACATCTCTTTGCATAAGGTAGGGCAAACGATGCCTCCGTCAAAGCTCAACACCTTCACCTTGTGAAAGCTTTTAAATTCGGTACCGGACACATATCGTCCGCCAATTCAATTACTGCACTCATTCTACTTGTTTCGGATACTATTTTTCATAATGGTAAGTGATAGTGTTTATAGTGATTTTAAGTGCTGTGTCAATAGGGCATCAAGAAAAATATATCACGGTTCTCGATAAACTGCAAATAAACATCGTCGTATTATTTGTGGGGTATGTTTGGTGACGTAGTTCGCTATTGAGACCTTGTGCAAGAAGTCCCTTCGTTTTTAAGGTTTCAAAGGGTCTCATTACAAAGCTCATGCAAATAAGGAACATATTCCAGTAGAGATTTTTACAAAAGTTACGCCACTAGTCACTATGCTTATATCAATAAAACCAAATGGAACTAAAACTAGCAAAAACTTGCTGTGTTGAATGTATAAATGATTTTTTTTATTTCAACTAACAAACTAAACATCATATTAAATTTTTTTTGTTAAATGCTGCATACTAACGGTCTTGTAACCTAGGAATGTTTTTCGGGTTTATAAAATCGTAGAATTAGTTGGACAGGACACAGAAAAGAAATATTAATATTACAAATATTAAAAAGAACATGTAAGCTTCAGTTATTGATATTGGGAAACCTTGTTAATATTTTTGGCTTTATAATTCATAATCATGGACTAAGTAACAGGAAGTTTGTAAATACAGTGCACTTTTTAAAAGGGAACCATAATGTCTCGTTCAATTTTAACTCCGTATTGGGCCCTGTTCTATTACAAGTACACAGGGGGTCCAAAAAGTCTATGAACAAATATATTTGCTATTATGGTAAAGATAGAGACACCAAATTTTAGGTGTATCGTATTATTGGTTAATAAATCTACTTTTTTATGAAACTTAATTTTTTAACCCCCTTGAGGGGTGACGCTAGGGAGTTAAAGTCAAAAATGCAACTATATGCCGTGTGTTACATCATTTTAAAGGTCTTCAAAAAAAGAAACATTTTACCGCAAACCCGGCAATTCAATGGCAAGCCTTTAAAAATTAAAAACCGCGAAAAACAATTAAAAATTTAAATACCTTTATTTCTCTTATTGCATTGAAAGTTGTTCAAAATGACCATCATGGACTTCTTGCCAGTAAGAAAGTCCATTTTGGAATTCCAGTCAAGAAGTCAAGAACACCTGCCATTCTCGAATATGTCAAAAGTGAGTTCCAAAATTGACTTTATTATTACCAAGAAGTGCATGGAGGTCATTTCAAACAACTTTTAAAGTAACAAGAGAAATAAAGTACTTCAATTTTTAATTTTTTTTTTGCGATTTTTAATTTTTATGGGCTTGCCATTTAAGAACGAGTTAAGATACGGACCTCGGGTTTGCGATAATGTTTCTTTCTTAAAGACCTTTAAAATGAGGTACCACACGGCATAGGGTAATTTAAATTTTTGACCTCAACTTCCTAGCGTCACCCCTTAAGTGGGTTGAAATAGTTAAACTACATAAAAATAGATTTATTAACCAATAAGGTCCACCTACAATTTGTTGTCTTTACCTTCACTAATAGCAAAGATATCTTCCCATACGAAAACTTTTCAGACACCCTCTATATATACCAAAAAAATAAATGCATTTTGTAGGTATTTTTTGCAGCTTTGGCAAATTATTATGCACTCCGTAGCTAAAAAAGGCTATTTTAGTCCTCATTTTTGGGACTAAAGTATGATTAAAAATGCTTTTAATCCCTATAAAAGGTATTTTTAATCCTTGTAGGTAGCAATAAAAATACTAAAAAGTAACGTTAGAAACACAATATTCTTTTATTAAAACATTAATAAAAGGTCAAAAATTATACAAGTCAAAGAAAATGGCACCCATCACTTTTCTTTTCAAAAAAGATATTATTTTGGAAAATTTATCAATATCTATATTGTTTTTATTGATTTGGGCGGCAATAATCTAGACGTAGCCTCTACAGCATCTCTCTTAATTTCATTAATGAAAAATTCTAAACTGTACCTAAAAAAAATCTTAGTTTCCATAGTAGGAAAGCCATTATAACTTGATAATAAACGATTATCACATCAAAGGTATACAAGTGTCTTATTGTTGTGCAAAATGATTTCAAATTTGTTATTTTTGTGTCCTATAATTTTTGGAATGCAAGAAATAGCATATATACCACGGGACTAAAGGGTCTCTTAATCCCTCTTGCAGTTGGTGCCATTGCCAGCGGCTCGTGCACCCAATTTTGCCCTTAGGATTAAAATACCTACTTTAGCGCCTTGATATGATCATATATTATACTATTATTTTACCTATAATTACGTCACCATCTCTTGCCATCTGACTAACGTAATCATGGTAATATGTCTGGATTTTTATCTATTTCTATTCCCTTCTGAAGGATCAATAACAAACAGTCACAATGTCATATTCGGATCTTACTGCTAACCATTTTTTTATACAGCGTTTTATTAAAGTATGTGACCAAACTTACTTAATTATAAGACAAAAAGTTCATATAAACATAGGTCCTAAACGACTTTGTTTTGAATACGCAGGGTGTTGAATATTTTTTAAAACGTTTTTCGTAAATATGTAGAAAACGCCAGTTAGTATCAAGTTGAAACTTGGTGGTACTAAAAGTAGTCACCAAGTTTCAACTTGATACTAATTTGCGACTTCTAGATATTTAGAAAAACCTTTTAGGCAAATTGTTGTTCGAAAATTCCCATTTAAAGGTACCTACTTTGATTGGTGGTTTCGTGGAGGTGATTTGATGCTCAATTGTTTTTTCGGATGGTTCTTGTACAAAGCTACAATTTTTTCGATCTATTTAAATAAAAAAATTATCTATTATTAAATATTACAGTCGAAATCACCATACACGGTACTGTTGAAACTAGGCAAACTTTATTTAAGTACATGTAAATATATGTATGGTTTATTTAAAAAAAAACTTATGACAAATTTCATTTTTATCAAAGATGTTGCAAATATTGAAACAAAGGTTTTAGTATTAATATTAAAATTCAACTCCACCCAACTGAAGGGTAAAAATTTGTTTTAAAAATATTGTGTAATAGTCGCTTTCTTTGTTATTGTGGTTAGAAATTCTTCCGATCCATACACTGACATGCAAAAAAGTGACTAGCCCAAAATATTTAACAGTTTCAAAACTTAATAATTTATTGATTCGGTTGTTGAATTTTATTGAAATTTTTATTGGTGTTTTGTCTTTTCTTCATTTTCTTAGACATCTTGTAGAATGATTTACCTACAATATTAAATTTATAAAGACGTTATTTTATAACCTGATATGTAACTCTATTTGTAATTTTATATGTTTTTTGATTCACTGCATGTTGTCCTCCTACTGCTACACATTTTTCAGTCAGTGCCCTCGTATGCTCATTTATCTGCTTTTATTTCTTCTGTTGTGTTCTGTTTTAAAAGATTTTCATCATCGCGAAAATCATTCACATAAACTTTTTGTTTGAGATGTCCTCATAAAAAAAACATAGTGGGATAATGTCTGGGAAACGTGGAGGTCATCTAATAGGACCGAACTGTCCAATCCACTTGTTAGCAAAATGGCTACTATCCACTCTCTAGCTCGAATTGTTTTATGTGCAGAACAATTGTCCTGTTGAAAATGAAGTGTCACCTGCAAGGATACTTCATCTAGAGCAGTGAGTAAGAAGTATATGTGTTTGGCTTACGGTTCCGTCGAAAAAACAGGGACCAATAATTTTATTATTAATTATTGCACACCAAAAATTAACTTTTTTATATCGCTAACTATTTGTTATAATTCGGAAATTTGGATTTTTTTCGACCAAAATCTAGGATTTTTGCTACTAACGACTCCATTCATGGTTCGTCAGATAAAGCAATGTTTTTGTAAAAATATTTTTTCATCATAATTCGTTCTCTCATCAAAAAACAAAATTCTAGACGAAGCGCCTCCTTACCTCCTTCAAGTTTATTAATTCTCACTGGTTTGTAAGGACAGATGTTGTTTTCTGATAGATTATCTGTAAGTGGCTTTTAACAAAAGTAGATCCAGTGTCCTCTTTCCTTACTGATTTCTTAGGAAAATTTCTACCGAATCAATAGCAAGCAATGTAGCGGCATCATTTTCGCCATGAATGGGTTTTTCTTTCTTCAGATCTGTTACAACACATGTTCTATCAAACTTTCTTAATAACTTCCGAACATAGTTTACAGAAACGTATACATCCGGATACTTTCAATTAAACAGTTCAATTGCAAAACGAAACGATATTTTTTCACCTATACCGTATCATTTCGCTAAATTAATTCTTTGCTCTAGGGTCGGCATTGTTCCAAATTTTTGACCAGGAATTGAAATTTTTTAGGTCTATATAGCTAACCTTTGGTAAAATAGGAAACATTTTTATTGTAAGTAGAAGTGTGGTGCAGTTATCTAAAAGTCGGTGCAAGGTAGTATACGCTACTCTTTTCTTTATTTTTTTTTGTTTCAGAGAAAAAAACTTCCGGTTGAAAATACAATCCTAGCAATTTTACCAGATCTAACCTAATTTCATAATATTTAATATATGTATCTACATATTATATTATCCAACTTAATACGATTGAGCTGCACCCAAAAACTTGCTGTCTTCTTTAAACCAAAATTTATTAATTATATTCAAATCGCCGAAAGGCTTGATACAGAAAAGACAAATTAAAAGGAAACTGATGTAAGACTGAGCGTAAAAGTAAAAGCTAATATTAAAATTGCTACACATTAGACTATCATCATTGATACAACTCTAAAAAGCATTTCATAATTACCGACTAAACAAACCTAAAGTAGAACTGAAGCATACAAAATTGTTTTTATCGTAGTTGTAAAAAGAAAAGTTCATTCGAGTATGACGGAAACCAGCGATTGTATTTCCGGTAGTCTGACAGAACAGTGTACTTTGTTTTCTTGTAAATTAAATGTTTTTACTTCAGATACTTCATCAATTAGTACAACCGAGGTATTGTATCGGATAAGCGGTAACAATATTATCTTGCTAATAGATCACTTTTCACTTTCCCTAACAAATACGATGAAAAGCTTTGTCTTGTACTTACAGGATAGAATAGTACGAGTATTAAAAATGGGAAGCTTGAAGAGAAATTTTTTCTTTAAACTGTTTTAAAACTATTAATAAAAATTTTCAAATTAGTGATGGCGACCAGTCGCGAGTAAAATTGTGTAGATATATGGGATATCAACGGCTTAGGGTAGCCTCAGCTTTCAAGGTCGTGGTCTTGTGAAAAGAGACAGACTGTTTGCTATTGCTACTTACTGAGCAAAACTGAAAAAATACGCTTTCTTTTAATATAAACTTTTGTTGTGTGTCGTACGGAGTTCTTGACATATGGGAAAATGTTTTACTGACAGTCGAAAAAAATCACTTTGGTGTAGAAAAGCTCTGCATATTAATAAACTAAGAATCCGTGTGAAAAAAAATCTAAAAATACCCATAGTACATATACAGGGCAGCAATAAAAACATCAAACCCAAGAATAGAGTACCCTTATTTAGTGCGAAACAAAGAAAAGTTATTTTAAAGAATAATTTCGAACCATTTTTTCACTCTAAATTCGAAATCCTACCTACGCCAGCCACTTACGAAACTTGCGTACCTAATTGGTTTTAAGTAAAACATTAAAATCGTGATATATACAAGTTTTAAAATTGCACTGCCTAATTTACATAACCTTATCAGTTTTTATTTCCCCGACAACTACGTCCTTTTTTGCCAGTTCGGATTTGTCACAAAATTATTATTGATGTGTCATTAAAACTTGCTTTAATTATTACCATCTTTTGCATTTTTTTACTTCTTGGATACTGGCATGATCGCGATCTTGCAAGAATATAGGAGGATTATCGAAAACATTTTCTATTGTTTTTTTAGTTCTCTATCTAGTTGGTTATTCCATTGTTCCTACAATTTACAAAATATCTTGAAACCTGTTGCTAAAATGAATTTATTGGTATTATTGTGGAAAATACATACTTAAAGTGATATTTTCCTTATTTTGACAAAAAAACTAAGAAATAAATTCAAAGTACAAAACTTGGTTGTCTTGTTTCACATTTGTCGATTTAAACCGTTGATTGTTCAGTTAGACCAGTCTTAGCAGAAGTGAATATCGTCGTATGATTGTAATTACTGTACAAAATTTAGTTGTTTACCTGTCGAAATCACCTGGTTTTAAATGATAGTAAATCCTACTGTTACTCCAATTTTTTATTCTTGTTTTGGGTATCTACTTAGAAAAAATCGTATCTTCCTGTACTGTTACAAAATGACATTTACGTGTTAAGTTTGTTTGCTAAGCCTTTTGAATTAACTTAATATTTCATATTTCCTCTTTCGGTAGAAAATGATAAACAAGATATGTTAACTCTTACGCAAAATAACGTTATCGTATTTTTTATGCTCCCTGTATAAAAAATTTAATTTTTCGGAACACGAATATAATTCATTTTACAAGGAAAATCTTTTATTAGCAGTGGCATTTTTACGTATCTTGCAAAATTTGGTCCATTTGTCCTCTTTTAAACCCCATCCGCTGACATAGTATATAGGAAAAACTAAAACTTCTGGAAGGGGGTACTGATGACCATTAAGTAAAGTCTGATTCATGTTTGAAAAATGTAACTTACAGAAAATAATATACAATCTGAGTATGAGCAAACATCTTTGCTATTAGTAAAGATAGACACCAAATTTTAGGTGTATCTTATTGGTTAATAAATCTATTTTTTTATGTAGTTAATCTTTTTCAACTCCCTTAAGGGGTGACGCTAGGGAGTAGAAGTCAAAAATTTTATATGCCGTGTGGTACCTCATTTGTTCTTATGATTTATGCTGATGATGACATTAAACATCTCTGAGTTTGATGAAATGGTAAATGTTAAATAAATCCCCTCTACAAAAATCTTCTGTTTTTATAAGTCTGGGAAGGAGCTATGTGTTTATAATTCAGTAGAATTAGCTAGATATTATGTTTTCTGTGCTTCTTGAAAAAACATACCGAAATAGTTTAATCGATAATCAACGATTTTTGTTAAATATATTTATATTTGAATAAAAATAATTTCTAATTTCCTTATCACTTCATCTTATCTCTCCTTTTTGAGAGAATAACCCAACAACATAATTAATTTTGACCATTCAAAATTGGACGACTTTCCTTAGTAGGACATCAAATAATAAGTTTTAAAGATAATAGTAGTAATCATATAAATTGAATTAACTAAATTGTATATTATATGTTTCAATCCACACCCAAAAGTTTTGTTAAGTTGAGAAAGGTTGTTCTAATGCAGATTAAGTACAACTTTCTTTTTTTTTTTCTTACGTTGTTGAATTGCATTATTATATAAATTAAACAAACTAATAATTACTCTTAGCTGTAATTCATTTTGAGTTAATGATCTGCTACAAAAAATCTTTAAATATATCCAAACTTTAGATATACGTAGGTATCAGTGGCATGCCGTCGAGGGGGCTAGGGGGCACAAGCCTTCCCTCCCCCTCCATTCCGTCGTAACGTCGCCCTCGCGCCCCAACGGATGTTCACTTCCTGCTATGACCACATACATTCCAATAAAAGGAAAATAATTTGGCGCCCCCAAATCATTATTTCCCCTCCGCCTCTAAAGCCACGGCACGCCACTGTTAGGTATAAGGTTCATAATATGTCAAAGATTTGATAATTATTTACTTTATTTTGTTTGTTTGTACTTATATTTAATGCGATGATGCTCGCTTAAAGAAATGTATCTGTAAAAGTATTAAGTTATATTCTTATAAATTTCCTTAATTTTTAAAACACTTTTATGAAGTGTGGCCAAAAAAATTTCCAACAAATTAATTGTTCTGTCGAAATGTAAGTATTGCGACAAGTTGATATACACCTAAACACAAAATTTTCAGTTGTTTGAATCGCCAAAAGACAATTCGAAATTTCTTCAGAGTAAAGTAGTAGTCTTATTTTAAAAAATACGACAAAATGTTATAAGTTGTTTATAATTAGAAGTTATGCTCAAGTATTAAATCATGTCCGTCTATCTATTTTTTTATATCGTTTAAGTAACTGGCATTATTAAATTTTTTTAAAACATTCTTAAGAATTGCTTAAATTTTGTCAAAACTAAATAGAACAGGCGTGGGTACTATTGGGAACCCAAATGTAACTTTATGTACGTTTTTAGATTCAATTTTTTTGTTATTCAAAAATAGGGGTTCTTGTTGCAAGGGCAAATACTAAAATCTACGTTTTTCCTTTATTAAGGTTAAAGTTTTGGTACAGCTAATCATGTGTTTATCGTGCGTTCACAGCTGGACATAGGCCTCTCGTAACCATCGAAACTTGTTTCTACTCTGCGCCGCTGGCATTCAGTTTTGATTTGACACGTCGCTTCGATGTCGTTCGTCCATCGGGTAAGTGGACGTCCTCTGTGTCTGTATGCCTCTTGTCTTGGTCGCCACTCGAGGATCTTCTTAGTACATCGGTCGTCCTTTCGTCTAGCAGTATGCCCAGCCCAGTTCCACTTTAATGTGGTTATTCTTTCCACTGCATCAACGAAACCAGTTCTTCCTCTTATTTCAGTACTCGGGATCCTATCTCTAAGGCTTTTTCCCAGCATTGATTTTTCCATGGCACGCTGCGTAACTCTTATTCTGTTTATTGCTTTCTTCATTAATGTTAGCGTCTCTGCTCCATAAATCATAACAGGAAGTACGCATTGGTTAAAACCCTTTCTTTTCAAGCACACTCGTATTGGTATGTCTGATTTAAATACACTGCGAAGTTTTCCAAAAATAGCCCACGTCAGGCTTACTCTTCTATTAATCTCTCTTGTTTGATTGTCTCGGCCCAATCTGATCTCGTGGCCCAGATATTTTTATTTAGTTACTTGCTCATTGTTATGGACCCCAACAGGGATGTTGTCGCTTACTTCAAGATTCGTCATAAACTGAGTTTCGAAATATTAATTTTAAACCCAACAGTTCTTGAGGTTTGTTGAAGACGTTCCAACATTTTCCTGGCTTTGTCTACAATCAAATCAAACCAATTACCTTTTTCCCATAAATCTTAATACAAAAAAAGAACGGCATCGTCAACAGGGGGGTTTACAGAAACACACCTAAAATACCAAAAGGAGACTACACAATTAATTACAGTTAAGACCTACATAAAACACATCGAATTCAATCAAAAATCAAAGAAAAAAGAAAAATGTCATAATCATTACATTTTAAAAATATCAACAAAGTCATGTTCCAATCGAGGGAGAAAATCTTCATTCCATTAAGTCCTAAAACTATAATCAAAACTTAAATTTATATAAACACTTAAAACAATTAAGCAATCAAAAAGCTGGTAACGGAGCTTTTGAACACTCTGTCTGATACAATGCTTTTTATATTTCCTGGAAGTAGGTTATAGGCCTTTACAGCTCTAGAGTAGGAACCTCTATCAAAGAGAGCTGTATTATGAAGAGGTGTTCTTAAATCATGAGCATGTCTAGTAAGGATTCTCATATATCCCGCGTACAAGTCCCGGTTTGTCCGAAAAAGCCCCCGATGATTTCTGACAAACAGTAAAAGGTGGAGAAAATAAAGTGATGGGGCAGTCAATATGTGCAGATCACGAACCAAAGGCTTACATGAAGTTCCTGGACGTTCTCGCAAGATGGATCGAATTATATGTTTTTGTGTTAGAAAAATCCTTTGTGCCTGCACCGATGACGCCCAAAAAATGATTCCATAAGACATCCTGGACTGAAAGTAGGCAAAGTGTAGATTCTCAAAACATCCAATGTGATCTGATCCCTCAAAACTCTGACCGCGAAGCATGCAGAACTTAGCTTGTTATTCAACTGCATTATGGAGCCGTCCCATTATAGGGAGGAATCCAATAGAACACCCAGAAACTTAACACTCTCTGCCACAGGCACAGATCTCTGGTTCATGCCAACATACACACTTTCATAAATATTTGACATTTTCTGGAACTGCAACAGAGCCGTTTTATCACCATTCAGGTGCACGCCGTTCTCACTACACCACACTCCCATTCATTTCGCCACCCCCGAAAGGTTGCGGGAGAGTCCAGACAGAGCTCTATCAGTAATAATGACAGTGGTGTCATCCGCAAACTGAAAAACAGAGCCCGTACCTAGACTGACCCCCAATCCCTTTGCATATAGCATAAAAAGCAGTGGCTCCAAAATTGAGCCCCGTGAGACACACTGCTTGATGTCAGAAGCCTGGGAAAAGTATATCTTTTCATCCACAGCAATGGAGACTAGCTGCCTCCTGCCTGTGAGGTATGAACGCAGAAGCTCCAAACTTACCCCTCACCCCAGAGTTATGCAGTCTGATATAAAGGATCTCATAATTGATCGTATCGAAGGCCTTTGAGAGGTCAAAAAACAAAGCAGCTGCTACATTCTTGTTGTCAGGTGCGTCAGTTATAAGATTGGTTACTTTAAAGATTGCCAATTCAGTTGACATATTTTCACGAAAACCAAAATGGTGGTCCCTCAAAATCCTATGAAAATTGAGAAATGATATGATTCTCTTGTAAATTTCTCTCTCGCAAACCTTCGAGAAACCTGGCAGAAGTGACACAGGCCTGTAATTGGACATATCTTTCGTTGGTCCCTTTTTATGTATTGGTATAATCTTTGATGTTTTCAAAGCATCAGGAATAAACGAAGTCAGAACACACTCATTTATAATATCCTGTAATGGATGACAAGTATATGCGTTAGCTATTCTTACTATATTAGTTGGTATCTCGTTTTTTGTTTGGTAAGCATTCGATTATATTGGAAACGTCACTTGCAGTTACTGGACTAAGAAAAATACTTGGAATGTTATTAGACTCTACTGGCGAGAGAGACATTTGTTTCTCTGGTAAGGATGTGAATAACTTATTGAAAGCATTACAGATCTCTACTGGACATGATAATTCCTCATCATTTCCGGGCTCCTTAAAATGAGGAAATTGGTTAGCTCTATTCTTACCTGTGATGTTATTAACTAAACCCCAGACTGCTCTAGATTTATTCTGAGCTAAATTTATACTATTGTTGTTATTTTGTATCTCTCGTTCTGAGATAAATGCTTTTAGATTTTTTTTCTCTGTCTTAGATTGTCTCAAAATGTCCCTACACCCAGTCCTTCTATATAGTCTATACAATTCATTCAGGCTCACTATTAAAAAACCTGAACTTGGCATGGGTCCCATAAGTAATAACAGAGATATACAACTTTGAAATTTCAAAAGCTGCGCCTGCTATTAGTAAAGATAGAGACACCAAATTTTAGGTGTAATTTATTGGTTAATAAATCTACTTTTTATGTAATTTAACTTTTTCAACCCTCTTGAGGGGTGACGCTAGGGAGTTGAGGTCAAAATTTTTTAATGCAGCCCTATGCCGGTATGGTACCTCATTTTAAAGGTCTTCAAAAAAGAAACATTTTACCGCAAATCTGAGGTCCGTAACTTAATTCGTTTTTAAATGGCAAGCCCATAAAAATTTAGAATTGTGAAAAAACAATTAAAAATGTAGGTATCTTTATTTCTCTTATTACTTTAAAAGCTGTTCACAATGACCACCATGAACTTCTTGGCAGTAATAATGTCGATTTTGAGACTCTGTCAAGAGTGTGTTCCAAAATCGGCTTTATTACGGCCAAAAGTTCATGGTGGTATTTTGAACAACGTTTAAAGTGATACGAAACTAGAGGTATTTTAATTTTTTTATGTTTTTTCACGATTTTTAATTTTTAAAGGCTTGCCATTTAAAAACGAATTAAGATGCGGACCTCGGGTTTGCGGTAAAATGTTCCTTTTTTGAATACCTTTAAAATGAGGTATTGAGTTGCATTTAAGGTTTTTAATCTCAACTCTCTAGCCTCACCCCTCAAGTGGATTGAAAAAGTTAACTTACATAAAAAAGTAGATTTATTAACCAATAAGATACGTCTAAAATTAGGTGTCACTATCTTTACTAATAGCAAAAATATTTGCCCATACTAAGACTTCTCGGACATCCTGTATTTTCGCATTGCATTGCATAGTCTTTGTGCTTTAGAGACAATTTAATATGAAAAAAGTTTTTTCTTTTATTATAGATTTTAATGTCTGGTATTTTAATAAAAAATGTTTTCAAATTGGTACTCGGGTACCTAGGCTAGTTTTTTTTTAATTTTTATTTGCTTATGACGCCATTTGTTTATTATCGAAGGTATTTATTAAATGAAGAGATTTTTGACATTGACTTTGACTCAGAGGCATAGCTAGGGTGACTGGCGCCCCTGGCAAGACTTGAAAATAGCGCCCCCTCTTTGCTAAAAAGAGCGGGCGAGTGTTCAGTAACTTACAAAATGTATTCGTAGTCAAAACGGATTTTTATTATCAAATGAATTAATTTAAAAAATTGTTATTGTGTTAAAAACTTTACAAGTGTAAGTGTAAAATTCTTAAGTTAGGTTCTTGGCAAGTTTATTTTTATTTGATAATAATTTGCAGATTTTGTTTATTAAAAAAAAAGAAATGTGTACCCAAATCAAATTTATTTCCACAAAATAAGCACATTGCACACATCAATTTAATATAAAAAAAATATATGACAACCGATAACCCAACACTTTTTTTACGATAAAAGTTAATGTGAGTGACGCGCCGAAAGAATCAATTCACCTACACGCTGCACCAGCTTACTAGTACTAGTTACTGAGGACAACGGAGGAAGAATAGACAGACACAAACCACAGCCACCCGGGCTTCTAGGCATGACTAATCGAACGTCAGGGAATTACGCGGTAACGACGCCCAGTTCCTTTGTTTTCCAGACTTGTAGAAATGCTGGAAATGTTTAAGACTAGCCAGAAATATATCTTAATTGTTATTTTATTTCAGTTTATGTTTTTGAATATAATTTTTTCGATCTTATTCTTATTAGTATCAAAATCAGGTGATACATATGCCTTGACGATTAAGCGAAACCGTCGCGCCGTAGTGCGCCCCCCTGCTCCGGCGCCCCTGGCGGGGGCCATCCCTGCCAACCGCTTGCTACGCCCCTGCATGATGAACATTTAAAAAATAGGTATGACTCCATGATTTCATATCTGGGCATAACTTAAGAGCTGTTATTTTTACAGTTAAGATTCTAAAAAACTTCTCGTAATAACATTTTGACCCATTTTTATAAATAGGGATGCTTGAATCCTGAGCTATTTTTAAATTTTATTTCTGCCCTATATGCTATATCACTTTTCATGACGATTTTGATAATGGTTAATAAAATTTTGCTTCTGTCTATGCACCAACTGTTCGCAATACGTATACATTTTGATTAACTGATATTATTCAAGACGAACAGGAAGGGAAGCTAATTACTAAAATTCATTTGCAGATTATTATCAAAAAAAGCTGTAGTAGGAATGGGCAGGCAGTTTACAAGGAATGCCATTTTTTTTTATAAAAAAAAAGAAATATTTGCTGCAAACTAAGAAAAAATACATTTGTTGAAAATTGCTTGCCCCTTTCTACTACAGATTTTTATTGCTGCCATTCTGCAAATAAATTTGAGTAAGTACTAGCTTCTCTTTATAGTCTATAAACATTTTATAAATGGGAAAATTAAAATTATTTAAGTTCATGTTCATGATCCGACAAATTGGCAATTTTTAGTTTGTCGACCTTGTATGGAAAGCATATAGCATAAAAAATATTTAATTACCCAGAGTCCAACCAGTAATGTAAGACCTTGTACCATAACGGGTTGTTACTATTATTAGAATAATGAGAGTACTTTCTCTAATAAATTCATACACCTTGCAAAATTGCCAGGTATTTGTAATCTTCATTTCTAAAGAGGATCAAGTCATTTAAATATCTTAAGTAATTATAGCATCTTTAACGAAGATCTACTTTCCTTATTAAATAGGTAATCCGGTTAACTACATATATGAAAAGTGCCCCAACGTCGTTTCCATGTTCTTACCTCGTAAATTATTGTTCTTTGACAGAAACATTTTTACACCAAATTGAAACCCCTCCTCTCAGTAATGAGGGAGATATGGGGGTGGCAACCCTTAACTTATAAATTCATTATCTTTAAAACTGTTTAAGATATCTCAATGAAATTTTAACGGTGCATAGTTATTTATAAGGTTTTTTTATCTCATTAATAAATGGTAAAAAACAAGTGGTTAATTTTTAGGGGTGGTTTATCATACTTACCCCCGGAGTGACACCAACTACAAAAATTTAGTATATCGTCTATTCTCTAGTAAAAACATAAAAAATTACACAAAGCTCGAATAGGTGGAACATTGTTAAAAAAAATAAAAATCAATGTGATATAAAAAAGGATGCATATATTTTGACGAATTAATGTAAGTAAAAGTCGTACAAATGAAGGAAGCGGGAATAACTTATAATCAAAGCTTAAAACAGCGTATAGTCAAATCTGAAACAAAGACACATTGAGAAAAAAAACCTTTTGTGAACGTAACGAGAATCATATTATCATAACAGTAACCTTGATTTTCATTTTTTTTAACAATGTTCCACCTATTAGAGCTTTGTGTAATTTTTTTATGTTAGTACTAGAGAATAGACGATTATACTAAATGTTTTTAGTTGGTGTCACTCCGGGGTTAAGTATGATAAACCACCCCTAAAAATTAAACATCCGGTTTTTTACCATTTCTTAATGAGATAAAAATCTGAAAAAAATATATTGTATAAACCTTATAAATAACTATGAACCGTTAAAATTTCATTGACATATTTTCAAATAGTTTTAAAGATAATGAATTTTTAAATTAAGGGTTGCCACCCCCATATCTCCCTCATTACTGAGAGGAGGGGTTTGAAATTTGGTATAAAAATGTTTCTGTCAAAGAACAATAATTTACGAGGCAAGAACATGGAAACGACGTTGGGGCACTTTTCATATAGTTAACCGGCTATACCCTTTAATTAATTTAATTAAATAGGTAAATAAATAAGTTTTTAAATTAATTATTTCCTTCCAATTTGTTCTTATGCCGTAATTTTAATTTTCAGACAAAACTTCTTCTACTAGTTGGCTGGTTAGTAGTGGTGGTGAATGCTGGTACTTATGGGGGACAAAAAATCAGTCTAGAAGATATTGAAAAAGATAATAATTCAAATGAAAAATCCAGTTATGTTCAGCCGAAAGTAAGTATATTTTGTATTGCGCTACGTCAATCAGAGGATTTTAATTTATAAATTTTCAGAGAAGGATGACAGTAAATGTAAGAGAAATTTTAACGTTTTTAGGCTGTATCATCACCAACGAAATTTGGTTTTGTACCGAAACGCACCGCTTCTTCGTATGCTGCTACTAAACCAAAACCTCAATATCTCCAAACCAGCTATCAAGTAAAAGAGGCATCTCACCAGGCGCAGCCTTTACAGTACCAACACCAGTACTTCTCATCTCAACCACATTCTGCCTACCAGCAACAGTATTCAACTGGATCTAGTCAGCAATATGAATTACCAACGTCTTCTTCTGTTGCTGATTATTCTCATCTGTATTCTTCTGGTAGTCAGCAGCATATTTCTCAGCAGCAACCTCAAAATTATGCTTATGTCCAACCAGAAGTGCAGCAACAATATGCCGTACAATATCAACAACCTGGTAATCAGTACGAACAATATGAAAATGTGCAGTATGTAAGTGATAACTCTATAGCCAGCTCACATGCACAGGCTCCTCAACCTCAGTACTATTATGTCCAGCAGTACCAGGCACCAAGTACTGCTGTGGAATCCATTGTTGATCCTAAAGGTAAGAATTTGGTGTTATAAATATTATATAAGAGGTTTCGAAGTAGCACAGTATAATCTTTTTGGTGTAAAATCATATGCCTAATCCCTAGGGGTTTTCAATATGCGCAATTAGTTATTACTAATTTATCTAATCTATCTAAATCGTTAAATCAGGCCAACTGTTGTAAGGAATCTTACAAATAGAGACATTAAAATATGAGAGCTAGGTTCAGAATTTGTAAAAGTATCATGCAGCCGAATTCCTCATATGTCCCGTTGCTATCCCATTAAAAAGGGGGTTATACTGATGGCGATGGGTAGACGAAACCCTCAACGTGAATACTGCGAAATATATCCCCTTCTGGGGAAATCCTTGACGTGTTCATGTGTATAGTGTTTGATGGGTATGTTCAAATTTATTGCTGAGATGAGCAAATGACTAATAAATTATAAAAAGAAAGTATGAATGAAAGTCTACTTGTCAGGGGTACATATAAATAAGCAAAAATTGATAATAAATTCTCTAACCACCTGAAAATTCCTTCTCCAATAAGGATTTCAACAAATAATGGTAAAACAGCTATTCTCCGGGCTATATGCCCCACCGAGCGCTGAACTACATACCAAAATTTGCTGTATTTTCTTCTAACACAGTTAGATAAGAAAATACTAATGTTTCAAATGCAAGAAACTACCAGGAAGAAGGAAGCTTTTTCTTTAGTTAGAATGTCGTCACCTGCAGACCGGTTTAGAACTCGTTGGTTCTCATCAGTACGTTTGATAATTTTACCTTGCGGTAAACTCTACTCTGAATGCTTGAAACTGCTAATGGATGGCGCTGCCTGTGTCTCACTGCTTATGCAGTACGACAGTTGTAGCTTTAAGGGATTACTTTTTCGGAAGGTTGGTATGTTCGTCTATCCTGTACTGATGAGAACCAACGAGTTCGAAACCGGTCTGCAGGTGACGACATTCTAACTAAAGAAAAAGCTTCCTTCTTCCTGGTAGTTTCTTGCATTTGAAACATTAGTATTTTCTTATCTAACTGTGTTAGAAGAAAATACAGCAAATTTTGGTATGTAGTTCAGCGCTCGGAGGGGCATATAGCCCGGAGAATAGCTGTTTTACCATTATTTGTTGAAATCCTTATTGTATAAGGAAATTTCAGGTGGTTAGAGAATTTATTCTCAATTTTTGCATATAAAAAGAAAGCACGGGGCTGTTTCTCACAGGATTTGTGCCCGACTCTTTATTAACTTTATTCGATTACAATAATAAATTAAACAATTCTTGCAGGTCTGCAGTATGTTACATACTTCCCATCGTATGCTCTTAACTCAATTCCTACTGACTCGAAGCAAACAGTAGCTTATACCACGGGTTCTGAACCTCAACTACCCCCAGTAACCACAACGATCGCTAAATACACGAAAATTGTACCAAGCAAGAGTTCAAGTACCAAACAGTACGTTAGTCAAAAAGATGTACAATATGTTGTTGCACCTTCTGCTAACACACAGTATAAACAGGAAGATAATCTGTTTAAGAGGGAACCCAAGAGTTTACTTGATTCATATATTCCGTCTATTCTTCAGTTACAGTACTTAAAACAGCAAGGAAAAAATACTCATGAGTATAACAAATTTTAGGACTTAGAGTTAATTTGAAAGAATGGTTCTATTTATATTTTGACAAACTCTGTCATAAAATTTAACATAGAATAATGGCAATATCATTTTCATGGCCAACATCTATCGTCTTGAATTTGCTGCTTAAAATGATCTGTAGGCCAAAATATAACACCGATATGTTATACCGAATGCATTTTAGTATGCTTTAAAATTTGTTGAAGATTAAAAATATGCGTTCTTTTATCGCATGCTCAGTAATTGGCCAAAGTATTTTTATATATAACAGAGAAGGAAAACTACAATGTACATTAATTAAAAAAGGAACAATTATCATGCTAAAATAATTCTTTGTATCTGTTGATAATTAGCTGCAATATAATATGGGCAACTTTTGGTACTTACCATATTTTTTTAAGCTTGGCCAGTTTCATATCATCCAGTGCATATAATATGCACATTTATGTTCTAGTGTTTAAGTCTGTCTGTAAATATAGTTGTATTTATTTTTTAATAAAATTTGTTCTTATATCCATGGTATTATTTTTTATCCCTATGTCAACCACGACTTGCTGCGGAAGGCTATATAACTGACAGTAGCAAAGAGTTTTATACTTCCCAGATAGCACAAGACGTCCACTGGACGGTCAGAACTTGATCATAATGTATCCAGTACGTCCATGGGCATTTTTAAATTGTTCATTGAATATCCATTTATTGTGGTGGTTATGGATGCACAATTTTGGACATGTCATGTCACTCAGAAAATGGCTAAACTAAATAATTGAACCAGTTGCATTTGTAGCTGCTGGGACACAAGAAACGCACTGCGTATATCAGCATTGTCTCGTGGATGAACCCATAACCTCAATCTTCTTTTCTGTATCCTCCTTGCGATCACCGCAGCAATTAACACAACCGTATCGTCTTCTTCCGACGATATTAAGAAATAATTTGCATGGAGCATATAGCACGGTGTGCGACTTTGATGTGAAAGTAAACTTGGAAGTCGCGCGATGCTACCTGCCTCCTGCTTTCAGGCAGCAAGTCGCACGTAGCACGCGACTTTGGTGTGAAAGCCCACTAACTGGAACAAGTATCTCGAATTTCATGGCGAATCCCTGATTGTTGCTCTTAAAATTTTCAAAGCTTTTGATCAAGTAGGTATAGCATGCCGCAGTCCTCAATAAACTACCTTCTTATAGTCTTCCTCCCAAACTCTCTACCTGTATCGGTAGCTTTCTCTCTAATCGAGGCATATCTGTCGTGGTCTCATCTAACTTCCATCCTATCAATGCTGGCGTACCCCAAGGTTCAGTCCTGGCACCAAACCTATTTCTTCTTCACATTAATGAACTGCTCTCGTTAACGATAGTACTCTTGACACCAACATTCATTTTTCTCTATCTATGCACCTTTTCCAAGATATTCAATTAATCCTAGACTGGGGTGCTAAGAACCTTGTTCAGTTCAACGCCTCTAAAACTCAGTCTTGCTCCTTGTTACGCAAAAAATCCGGAAAAACGTCCACATGAATGGCTAAGCCCTACAGAACAATGAAACATTCGTTCTTGTTGGCATCGCTTTCGAATATAATCTCAACTGGCACAACACATTACTTCAATAAACACATCAGCAGGTATAAAAAGCTTGATTTCCTCTTTCGAGCCAGAAAATCCTCCTCCCCCTTCAAACTCATACCCTCGCTTTGTTTTCTAAATAAGACCTAACCTAGAGTACTGATGTTCCCACATCATCACAAGAAAACTCCATTCTCTCACTCATCGCCGCGCGGTTGGAGATCGATACTTCCACTGATTTTCCTCTGAAGAACTAACCGCAATAATTCCTCCCTTGACTGTTTCTAACAGAACAACAAGAGGCGCATTACGTATGCATCCCTTTACTGTCCAGCTACAAAAGCCTAGAAAATCCCACTTCTCTCGCTCATTCATACCCAGGGTCTTCAGATTATGGAACAAATTGCCTGCAGATGTTTTACCTTCTCCTCCAAACGTCCAGTCTTTTAAATCCCCTGTCAATAGATTACATTTCCTTTCTTTCAGACACCCACGGTACCTTAGTACTTAGGCTACGTGGGCTGCCTCCGATAAAAAAAACACAACAAAACTACCTCAACATTATTCTTCAAAGCGCCTCAAAAACACTACTGTTGAGTGCTATTTTATTTTGTGCAGTAATTAATAAACACTTAACGTTTAATAAATCATAATAGGTAGTACTAAAATATTCTTTTGAGTACTCAATTAATTATTGGTTTAACTTTCTTCTCTTTTTGAAAACTTACCAGTTGCCACAAAGCTAAAAAGAAAACAGAAACTAAAAAAAAAATTAAATTGTAGTTTAATAATAACATATCGCTACCTCAATACTCTAAAACTATATAACTCAAAAATTGCCATTTTTTAGATAACTTCATTAACCATTGTGATTTCGGATAATATTTGCGTGAAACAAGAAGAGAAGTCAGAAGATGCGTCATTTTCTAAAAATTGTATGTGTCAAATATATATATCTTTCAAACCACAGATCAGATAGTTGCAGCAACAGGATAACTCAAGTTTTCTAGTTGCTGTATTTTGTTTCTGTTTCTTGTATTTATTTCGGTTGGATCATTTTAGCTTGGCTCTAAGAAGTTAATTTGTTTGAAAATTAAGATTAAACCAGTTTTCTGCAGCTTGATTGCCCTTATTATTTTGTTCTAGCCTTACTAAATGTTGGTAACACTACATCTTTTTTCTTTTATATTCGTTTGTTGCAAGAAGTGTTTTTTTGTTTCGTATACTGTAACTTCAAATTAAATTTTACATCTGTAAAAAATCACATTAGTAGGGCAATACATCAATACACTACTCAAAACAAATATCGCTATTTTCTTAAATCTGCAAATATTTTTTTATAGAAAATGAATATATATTTCAAGAAATTTTACGAAGTATTGCCAAATTCACACAAAATGTGGCGAAATAAGGCTACTTTTAATTTGTCAGTATTTTATTTGCAATTATATCTACCAAAGAACAAAATTGATATTACTGTTCGGGCACAACAAATTTTGCACTACAAAACATAAATTAATATTGAGTCTTACCCCCTCTAGCCCTTATAGCTGCCCTGCAACGTCTTCCCACGCTTAAAATTAAATTTTGGACATACTGTTCGGAACTTCCATTCCATTCCTCTATAAGAGCTTCAGACAATTGTCCCAACATTTCCGGTGATCCTACCTCTAACGGCTCTTCCAAATTCATTCCATATGTGTTAAATTGGATTTAGGTCGGGTGACCTTGCTGGCCAATCAATAACTACAATATCGGTGTCCAGCAAGAATCTCGTCACAATGAGCGCTGTGTGTGGATGGGCATTATCATGCATTAATATGAAATTATCGCCTGAAAATGGGGCAAAAGACATCACACTCCTAAAGGATATCCGTTATGTACCTTTCGCCATTCAAAGAACGGTGTTGTACACTATGGAGGTCGGTGCGTCAACGAAAGTTTATTCCTCCCCAAACCATAATGTCTCCTCCACCGTTTGCATCCAACTGACGAATGTGGCCCTGTATAAATCGGGTTCCAGGTCTTCTATATGCCCTTGCGCGACAATTATTTGTTAAGGGGGTAAATTTGGACTCGCCGGTGAACAAGAGCATGTCCCTCCAGTTCAGGTGTTCTCTGGTGAAGACTAATCTGTTTACGAGATGTTGCCTGGTGTCGTGGCCCCGTTGCTGCTCGTCTTGGCATTAATTCATGTCCTCTCAATCTGTTTCTGACCTCTTCATAACGCCTTTACACTCATACTTACTGACGATTGGGTAACATTTACAATCCGCTCAATTTGGACTTAATTGTATCCCTCAGTAGACAGAATATCAGCCGTTTGTGCCTCAGCATATGTTAAATGTCTAGTAAGATGTCTGTTTATTGTTTATGTCTCTAATTTCATTAAATTAATAATTTCTTGCAAAACTTTATAGTCAACTAATCGAATAGTCGTGCGATTGATAAGTAAAAGCAAAGGTAAAAGCTATCGAATTTTGCAGTTATACAGAAAATCATCATCAGAAATGGTAATAATGGAATTTGCATAAAAGAGATTTATGTTTTTAGAACTAAAATCTTAGTTTACCTGTTTTACGAATCAAGTATTTTGTTCAGGGTTTTCAAAATATGCGATAATTATTTTGAGTAGTGTAGGTATATGAAGAAAAAATATTAAACACATATTACATAAACCTCACGTTTACTTAAATGAATCTTCGGTCAATCACATTATCTCGAAACTACGAATTTAGATATATCTAAGTAGTTATAGTATTGTTTATCGTCTGGCCGGTACCGAGAATTTTTATCCCGAAGGTAAAAAGCTGAACCATTCAGCTCAGGTTTGCTGGGGTTTGTCCAGGTTTTACCCACTTTTACTTAGTCTTTTTTTTATATTGAATTGTTTTGGCAGTGCGATTGATTATTTGTTTTTTAGTTCGGTGGTTTTATAGCAAAAGGTGATATGTGAGAAAAGTAAAATTTTACAGGAGAGCAAAAAGAAGCATTCTGCCATAAAAATATGTAATAGAAACAAACTTAGCTCATCTTGACAATTTAAAATAGTACTATTTTTAAGGCAAATAGAGCCATATGGTTTTTGGAGAACATAGAACTTATTGCCATATTATATGTAACACAAAAAACGTGATTTGGCCAAAATGTCGACATAGCACCTTTTGCCATAAGACCCCCGAATTTATGAATAGTCACTAACGACTCATCAAATCAACAATCGTTCGGCAAAATTCGTGATAAAGATTCTCGGAACCGGCTAGAAGCTATTGTAGTATTGAGGTAGCGATATATACATAGGTACTAAAAAATAAATAAAATAATTTTTTCTAAAGTAGTCTTTTTTACGTCTGTATGTGCATAAAATACACCTTTTTTAACGATTTAAAAAAGTAGCTCAGAGTTAAAAAAAGTGACGTAATGGTTCATTTTTGACCTTTATCCCTTATTTAACGAAAGTCCAATAAAACCAAGTCGCCTGTGACAATTAAACAAGGCTGACGTAATATTTCATTTAAAAACGTCAAATTAATGCAGGTTTCAGCTTTGTAAGAATTAGGTATATTGTTGGATTTGTTAAATAAAGTCGTTATTCAATTGTTCTGGTACTAATGTGTTATTTTTTGTTTAATTTTTCACTTTTAGTAGCAAAAATTTATAGTAAAAAGTAATATTGGGTCCATATATAGCTCATTTTTCACGATCGTGGAAAAAATATTGTATGAAACTCATTCATAAAGTGCTTTTTTTGCTAATTGTCAAATTTACCACGCGTAAAAATAAGTACCTCTCTTGTTGCAAAAATAACTATTCTATATTTCTTCTGCTGACATCTGTGCACAGTTTGTTAAACTCATATATTTAAAATCGAAAATAATTGGGAAAACGTGTAAGAAATGTCGATTCTAAACGACTTTCATAGAAGAAAGCTGTATAAAATCTAGAACATACGTTTTTCATATATTCAAATAGATGGCGTTAGTTGTTATTTTGCTGGAATTTATTTGAAATTTTTACGAAACTGTAATCGAGGTATCAGCTGATATCGAATAGGTATCCTTTCTTATTTGTAACTAAAAGGGAAAGGCAACAAATCCTTAGCTAATGACTGAGTTAATCAGATCATAGTTTGTGCCGGGTCCATGCCGCTATGAACATCTAACACTGATATTCTTCCCAAGATGTTCGCGAACCGTGTTTGTGCACAAATTTAATGTTCGTACAAAATGATAGCTGGCTTAATATCATATAGACTGTGGTGTCTTACGATAAAGTTGGTATTTAATTTGGAGCTGCTGGGGGAAGTAAACACATCCGACTCCCGCATGCTGTATCAAACGACTAAGTGTTAGAAACATGAGTTGATTTTTGGTGCACTCGTCCAACTCGAAGTAATCTCGAGTTGGATACCCAAACCTGCCTATATAGGCCAATAAAATCAGAGTAGGCCTGAACATCCCACCCCCTCAAAGCATCATCTAATCTCTTTATCAAAGCACTACTCAGCTTGATTAGAGGCTTGATCTTTCGAGAGAACTCTAAATAGAGGTGAACTACCAGAAGCATAATTGACTGCAGTGGGGTGCCTGAAATAGACCCGCCCACAAATAACCTTACCCAATTTAAGCAATATGTTATTAGGAGACCACTAAAAAATTAGAACGACAAAACATGTCGAGCTTGGTGAGGTTACGCACAATTCCTTACACATATAGGCTTTTAACTAATCTAAGAAAATAACGACTATGCTGGATATATTTGTGATTTGTTCAAGTAACTATATCTACATCGAGATCCTCTAGGTATTTGGTTAATGCCGTGCATTCACGTATACCTAACATGAGAGGCTATCTCCTCCTCTTCGTTGCATAATCTGCACAGGAGTTCATCTTGACCTCACACAAATAGTATACCTACGCTATGTTCGAATTTTATTTCAGCAACATTAAAAAAAAACTATATCTGGTTAACAGAGTAGTCATGCTTTCATGCACGATAATTAGATTTACGAAGAAGGATATTTGCTAATCGATGTGGTGGCAGGAGGGCAATCCAGAGTTAACGAGAACGCGCCTAGACGTATACGTTTATTTCCGAAGTAAAGATCGAGTATAGTCGGGACGTTTCTTGGATGTTGCTTTGTTAATTTTAGGAGGTAAACTGAGAAATGGAAAAAAAAAATTCAAGGGCATCATGTAGGGTGTCAAATGAAAGCTTATTAAAGCACGAATTTAACAATACATTTGATGAATTTTTTTTAATCGTTTTTTTTAGGGAAAACGCTTAAAAATTGCTGCCCCACACCCTTTTCAACAAAAGGATCGCTCAGAAAAATCTGAAAAAATCATGAACATTGAGAATTATCAAAAAGGCGAATTTTGATTCTGAGGGTAAATTCCGGGGGGTAAGTTGGGTCTGGAAAAAAAATTCAAGGACATCGTGTATTGTGTCAAATAAAAGCTTATTGAAGCACGAATTCAGCGATATATATAGTGTATATTTTTGTTGCATATTTTTAAACATTTTTCGGGAAAAACGCTTAAAAATTTCTGTCCCCCACCCTTATCACCAGAAGAATCGCTCAGACAAATGTGAAAAAAATTATGAACATTGAAAATTAGGTTTAGATTGAGCGAAAATTATCAGGATTGAAAAATTCTCGCGCGGTCAATTGTGATAACCAATGTAATTGTTTATTTCCTTATAAATGCCGAACTATTGGTTTTAGAGAAAAAGTTCTTCGACAAAAAATACTTATCACAATGTAAAGAACAGCTTTTGTCTTTACAAGTTTTTCAAAATTTTTAATGTGGTCCACTCAGTTCCGCGCATACGCGATGTGATACGGCGTTAGTGCCGTCGGCGGCGGGTAGCGCGGCAGATGGACGGAAATCCGGCGGCCGAGGTTTCCTCCTGTTAAGTGGGAGGTTGATGGCAGGGAACACTAATTGTGCAAGTAGGTACCTACCTATAGCTTGCTCTTGACCGATTTTTTTATGTAGTTTCTTTTCTTCCTCTATTACCTTATTATCTTTATTAGTTTTGATCTATGAGGTATAACATCTAATAAAATAAGGTCATTTTTTATGTTATCTGTAATAAAACTCAGATGCGTATTGAGAATAGGTACAGTTTTAATTGCAGATAAATTGATAACATAACAAAAGCGTAAATAATTCTAATCTATACATGTAATACGATTTTGAAACAATAAAAAATCTAAATATAGTACAAATACTTATATATAATATTTTGTTAAAAATCTTGAGAGTAATTTTAATCGGTTTATTAGGTGAATAAAAATATTTTGATTTTTTAACAAAATTAAATAATTCTGTTTCTACTATGTATTACTTAAAAAACTGCTTAGTTTTAATTAATGAGAAATATTAATGGATGATTGCTTATGTTATGAGTTTTTAATTTTGATCTTAGGATTTTTTTTAGATATTTTTTTAGTCTTAATATTCCTATTAGCAAAGCGGAAAAATGAAAGTCCTGTACATATTTTAGTATAACACATCAACGGAATAATAGTATGTTATAGGAGACATTTTAATACGACGACTACAAATACACACAACTGATACAAATAACAAAAGAAATATCGAATATCTACGCTTTGCAAAATTAATAGTTTTTAAAGAGTCACTGTGTAAAACGCACTGAAAATATTTCCTTTGCGGTGACTAGCTTCGACCTGAGACACTGTATATCGTTAACCTACCAAAACCCTACTGGAGGTAAGGTGGGGTGCGGGCCGAACGACTCTACCATTGAAATATAGACTTTGAACAGAAACGTTTTCATTTTTTTCGCATCTTGAAGTTTGAATCTATCTTTATGTACCTACTTCTCTTAGAATCGTGACGTGATAATTGACCTGCACGCTGTTTAATAGAGTCGCCTAGAGACAAATCCGGACGGATGGCAAGCCTAGTATAACTATTATTAATAAATAATTATTCCCCAACATAACTTTTGTTATTTCCTACCAAATGATTTTTCTTATCCTTCACCATGGAGTCAATAAACGTATTTAAAGGACAGCGCTGATTTGATTATAAAAATGGCCCTAAATAATATTGCCAACCGTGACAGCATCGGAGAACAAAATTATCTCGACATTGACTAGAGAATAAAACCGAATAATAATAAAAAAAATAATTTTATTGGTAGGTACCTACAAAAATTAAACTTAAAGAAATCAAAATTACACAGTTTGACATAAACAGAAATGTATCAAATATTTTGATATTAACACTTCGGGAACATATCAACATTATAAAAAAATATCTATATTTCAACAATGAATGAAGTCTACTTACTTGTCAGGGGTACATGATATGTATGTAAGAAATGAGAATCAGTTCTCTAAACCACCTGAAGATGCCTTATACTATCAAACCAAGTATTTTGTTGTCTAACAGTGTTAATCAAAATACGGCAATATTTGTTCAAATCCTTATAGTGTAAGGCACATGGGTGAAACTTGAATTGAATAAGTGGAAACACGACCGTTACACCATTAGTATGCCATCGTAAACATAGGTGGCACTGTAGGATAATTCTTCTGCAACCATCATTTCACTCGTTCTTTGAACTTTAAGACAGCTGACACTCTGACACGTTTGTCAAATTTCGCTGCGATCTGTGACAGGTCGATCCAATAATTATTTTTATAGTTTTAAACAATTTCGTTCCCTATTTTTGTATTCTTTGAATTCATTTATTATGTCGAAACTGTTGCACATTTTAGGATGGTTTTAAGTGAAGTGAAGTGAAAGTGTATGTTGTGTTGTAATACTAAAATGTGTTTAAAGAACAATCGTAAGAAAAGACAATTTTTTGGGTAATTATTCGGATTATTGTAAGCACCGAATTTTTTCATGAAATTTTGCACAGACCCTAATTTTGGGTCGTAGAACACGAATCCGAAGTCAGATTTTGGCGGTCTCGAATGGTTTTTCCGCAAAATTTTTTTTAACTTTTAGGTTAGGGTTTTCAATGAATTTCTTTAAATTTCGGCACTTTTACTTAAATACATCTATACAAGTCATTACACACTATTTTTCTGAACCATATTTAGGCAACTTTATGTAAAAACACATTAAAAAAACAGAGAAAATATCAAAAAACTGAAAGAAAATAAACACGCCATCTGTGGCACACATTCTGATGGAACCAGCTCTATAAAGCTAGCAGTGAAAAGTCAGCGGGAAAATGCGAAAATGAACCATATCTGAACAAAAAGGTGTATACCCAACCCAAGCAAACCTGAGCAAAAAGGTGGTCAGGTTAGCTCAGTTTTGATTGATATAGATACATATATATCTATATCAATGAAAACTGAGCAAACCTGACCACCTTTTTGCTCACCCAACCTGAGCAAAAAGGTGGTCAGGTTTGCTCAGTTTTCATTGATATAGATATATATGTATCTATATCAATCAAAACTGAGCTAACCTGACCACTTTTTGCTCAGGTTTGCTTGGGTTAAAATTTTTAAAATTTGTGGGAAAAACGATTTGTAAATTTGGCAACAGCCAAATGAGAATGTGTACCACAGATGGCGTGTTTATTTTCTCTGTTTTTTTTTATGTGTTTTTACATAAATTTGCCTAAATATGGTTCAGAAAAATAGTGCGTAATGACTTGTATAGATGTGTTTAAGTAAAAGTGCCGAAATTTAAAGAAATTCATTGAAAAACTTAACCTAAAAGGTAAAAAAAATTTTTGCGGAAAAACCATTCGAGACCGCCAAAATCTGACTTCGGATTCGTGTTCTACGACCCAAAATTAGGGTCTGTCCAAAATTTCATGAAAAAATTCGGTGCTTACAATAATCCGAATAGTAATAAATAATAATAAATAATAATAAACCAAATATAATTATATTATTTATAATGGATTTTGACCTGCTGAACAACGTGATGTGATTAGAATTTACTTGATACTAAAGAAAAGGATGTTCCCGGAAGCATCCGGTAATTTTAATTATTATTGTGCCATCATGTTCAGCAGGTCAAAATTCACAAGAAATGTAATTTTTGTCACCTGTCTTGATAGACCAAAGAGCCTTTTTTAACAGTGTTCTTTTTGGTTGTTCTTTAATAATTCTGCTTGTGTTTAAACAATATCTTTAATATCTGTTTTAAATAATGCTGGGTTGCAGTGCAGGCAGAGAAATTACTTAGCCTCGACTCAATGTTGTCTGTTAATTTTTTTAATTGTTCTTCCCTGCACCCACCTAATTTTTTTAGAAGTCCTGGTAGACGATGTTTTAATGCTGGTTTTACATTTGTGTAGTTATCTATTCCTACATGAATTTCAGCATGCTAACATGAATTCGTATAACAATGTGGATTATCTTTCGAGCTCAGGAGTTAACGGTATTTAGTAAAAGATATAGTCTCAACTTTATGAAAAATTACACATTTAGGTACATGGAAAACTACTCACATATAAAAGAACCATATCCCATTTATTTGCATTTTGGGCTATTTTGTAAATAACAATGTTATAACAATAACTGTTTGGTAAATAAAGTCGACATGTACATACTTTGTAGATTTATTATATAATTTATATTTTACATATTATACTGTGTAGGGTTTAGAAGTATCAGTATTTGATTGTTAAAGACTATTGTTGTTTTTTTATAGTTTGTTTATAGGTAATTTCCTCTAAAATATAATTTAATCAGTAAAATCATCAATTTATAGCTGGTTTTACTGAATACATAATATTTTATTGTGTAATAATATGAAAAGAAAAACAATAAATCGTCTTTAAAACAATCAACTACTAGCTTAAATATAAATTAATAGATATTATATTGAACATACCATTTAAACTACCCGCCACGAGAAAACGAGCTGGAGCGACATCTGAGAACACGATGGCATACTAATTTATTGATTTTTATTTAAATTTCGTGTTTCTTCATTTTACTTAGGAGTTAACATTTCTAACCTCTTATATATTTTTTGGTATAAGGTATCTTCAGGTGCTTTAGAGAATAACTGACTCTCATTTCTTACATATGTATATCTATATTTAATCTTGAAAACATGGTTATTGAATTTTATTTTGAGCTACAGAATATTCTATAGTAGTTATATTCTGTAATAATTGTTTGATATTTTCTCATGGATAAGAAAACTTTAAAAACAAAAGTTGTTTTATAAATACATCAAAATCTACATAGTCTCATTTAAAAAACGGCAAAAAATCGGGATGGTAATAAATACCAGTCTAATAGTCGGTTTCTCAAAGGAATTTAATCATTAATTAGCCAACACTGTAATGTGACAGCGCCACGTGTTAACGTCATTCGCAAATGACTGAACGCCAACTTAGTTTATTACTTGATTAAATGCTGTGCGAAACCGGTCATCATAATATTGTGCTGGTTCATTATTAACTTCACTAAAAATGCCTTAGTCAACCTTACTTTAATTGTCACCTAGCGATCGCTTCTTAACAAGAAAATTAGAGAAGTGTTGTGCAATTGATGGTAAACTATCACATTTCAACTACTGTCATATTTTATTTGTCTCTTAAAAACAAAAATACGTTTCCTAACTTATTTTATATCAATAAAAAACATATTTTCCAAATCCGTAATTCCTAAACTCCTACGAATCGATTTGGAACGGTGCATTATGCTCAAATTTCGTTGAATATAATTTAAGGGGAACCGTAACAAACTCCCTTACTCCCTTGCGAAGCTTCTTTGTCAGCAATATTGAAGGGCGACCGATATATGCTTACTGTGGGGAAAAGCAATATCTTTAAAAGTCTATTACTTTAGTATGTTAATACGTTATGCATATATTACAGGATATGGAGATGCATATTAATTAGGATATTTCATTATGAGTTAGTGCTTACAGGTGTTTTTAAAATACGATTATTATTTAGTTAGGGAAATTAACAGGAATCTTAAGATTTACTTAGGTGGTCCTCGAAACCAGTTAAGAGGATTAATCAGCTCTCATACCTATTTTTCTTGGCATTGTTGTTGCGCAGATATTTACTGAAAAAAGTAATGACATTTCGGCGTCACATAAGATTCATATACATTCGTTAAACAATTAAAATTTGTATTTTGTTCTTTTTCTTAAAAACTGCGCACGGCAAAAAACTCGACAACCTCAAAAAATTCGATCGAATTTTTGGCGAGGCACAGTTTACGGAGAAACGTACAAAATAAAATTTTTATTTCTCCAATGAATTTTACAGCGGGGGGATTTTAAAATGTTACAATGCGATATCAAAAACAAAATGTATGGATTATTTTAATAAAAATTTTATGTACTTGATAACCTATAACAATTATTGCCGTCATCAAATAATAGTTGTTATAGTAAAGGCCAAGATGTATGACAACAAGCCATCGGCATCGACTTGAGGGGGTTTACTAATTTTGGTTCATTAATATCACATGCTAATGACCTATTAAAGTACTTACCAAAAATAACATAGTCTTTAACATTATTGGTGTGAGCCAATAAACAGATTTAATTTGGCGGTACTTACAGTATTATATACAGCCCACTACCGATAATAAAAATGCCTGTAACTAAACTCAAAACGCGTACATCATAATAAAACACAATAACTGTAATTTAAATGTTAAATTTAAAAAGAGAAAATCATAGTAAACTATGGATTAAGTAAATGTAATATGGAAAAAAAATGATAATTTTGTAACTAGCTCGGAGGTTGCAACGCCTTTACAGTGCTATAACACTCAAACTCTGAAACACCAAGAGTCGATTCCAGAAAAGAAAAATATTCTTTTTGGAGTGCACTCCTCCACTAGTCTACTACAAAAGGCTTGCACAATGACACATGTCCACGATTTTCTCAAACTATCGAAATCCAAAAGCGGCTGTCTTCGAAGAACTCTAACTCGTGATCAAGGAAACACGATGCGAAGATCAAATACTAGGCTGGGTTCTCCCTTGTGACAGGTCAATTTTGCAACTGTGTCTTGCCTATTTTTACTAATTATTCTTATCCACAAATGCCTACTTAGTGTTTATTTTTAATTTACCTTTGTTGTATTGCTGTACCTCAATGCCACGATTACGCTGTATGTTTGTTCTTGCCTTACCTCCTGGTTAGGTCCCAGCAGTTTTAATTTTACTGATTGCCTTTTGTCCCGTATGAGTCTCCTTGTCTCATGGCTTCCGCAGCTTGTAGTGTAGGGGTCCATAATTTGATTTAGCTTTTTCTTTTGTTTTAGCCATGAATTTAATTTTATTCGCCTTGTTACAAGTTCCCACTATTAATGGAAGATAGCATTTAATTTAGTTATTGTTAAATAACTGACTCTACTTACCTTTTTTCTTCATGAAAATATTTAATACTTTATATACTTTTATGTTTGACTTTTTTTTGACATTAGAACTGCCGGACGGGGCTGTATTAAGTTTTGACAGCCTTCTCGATTCGCTTTACAGTTGGGGTATCGAAGTAGGGTGGGCCAACTGCTTGGCGCATGCGCTAGAGGTTCCCAGCGCGTTTTCGATACCGCGAGTTTATAAACGCAGTTGCCGCGGTCGGGCTTGTCGTTGCGATTCGGCGAAAGAACCAGCGGCTTGGGGTGCACCGGTAGCTCTGGAGCGCATTTCTGACGCCGATTGTCAGTGTCGTCAACCTGGGACATCAGATTTTTCCTAGCAGCCTTTAGGCGTTTCCGATTGTTATGCGATGGCACCACCTTTTATCCTAAGTCATGACCGTCATGTTCTGATGGGGTGTGTTTTTCTTCCCTGTTTTACGTATCTGCCGTGTGTTTGTTTTCCGTTGCTGATGGGGTGTGTTTTTCTTCCCTGTTTTACGTATCTGCCGTGTGTTTGTTTTCGGCGCCGGACCGGAAAGACTGAGTTCTCTATCTTGCTGTTTGACGGGGTGTGACCTTCTCGTCTCGGACGTGGACTTGACTTTCCTTTTAGAAGTCATCACCGAATCTGAGACTAATTATTTTAATTTCTATGATGAAATTTATCCGCCTAGTGTGGAGATTTGAGGCCTCGTCTTGATTTGGTGCCGAAAGCCATCATCATCTGTATGGCGTTGAATGCCCCTTTGCCCAGAGCACTGGTAGCAGTCCTTTTTTGCTGAGATTCGTCTCATGAATTTAACATCTAAAGCCTGCCCAAGGAGGGTAAATAATTTTACAAAGTGTTACTGCCCTTTTTTCCCATATAACCACATACCTAACCAACCTTTATGCAAATTTACATTGAAAATTTTATGTTCAGAAAATGGACCGTTTATGTTATTTCTACAATATTTCGGACTGAAATTTGTATTTTTGTTTCTATTTTTATTATTATCAATGTTATTATTTTTATGTAATTTTTCTACACTTACAAGAAAAAAATGTTTTTGTGACACTCTGTAAAGTTTTTAAATATTAATTTATGTTTACTATATACACCTTTCCATATCTCATTGACACCATATTAAACAAACTCAAGAAATTAATCCAAAGGGGAGCTTTAGATTTTTGTCCAATTTCCCTATTCCTGGTTCCACTGTGCGTCGGCGGCGGGTAGCAATTGTGCAAGTATAGCTTGCACGAATTTTTGCTGTTTTTAATTATTAGTGTTTTCTTTCTGTTTTTAATTAATTAAACTTATTAATCCCTACAAATAAAATCTTTAATAATATATTTTTTTATTTTGCCCCCTTGAGAAAATAGTCTGAGGGCGCCCATGACTGGATACATTATGGATAAATTTTGACCGTCCAGTGGACGTCTTGTAGTATTTGATTAATGCTTGTTTAGTTTTGCTTGGGATCTTGGTTGTGTATGTTTTTGGTAGGAAAAGACAGGGTGAACCTAACAAACCTGAGTAAGCCTGGAGTAATGCTGACACGACTCGTTCAGTGTCCAGGCAGTGTTGGACCCAGCCTATCATGCAGGCTTTGCCCGTAACATATAAATAGCAATATATGTATAATGTACCTATATGTCTATATAAAAAAAACTAAAAGTAAGGGCATAACAATTTTTGTGGTACGTAATAAATAAACGTGTATTAATTGAAGTTCACATTCCTAAAATTTGTATAATTTAGCTGTCGAATTTAATTTACAGCTTATTTCCAAAACAAAAAAAAATGCTAAAGTAAAGGCTTAATATTATAATAAATTAATGTGAAGTCAGCTAAAAAATAAAAGGTCAAGCTCGAAGCCACGTTTTCATTAGTTGAAGAGACTAATGACTAAAGAAGCCTAAAGGTAGGATTTGCAAAGTTGACAACAAACAAGATCTTATGGGATTTGTCGGGAAGTAAACAAATAACTTTTTTCCACATTTTTATTTTACTAACGGAAGGAGGGTTAGCATTGGCTTAAAATATTGACATTTCTAGAAAAGTAAGAATTATAAAATGCTGCAATGAAACAAAATATAGGATAGCAGCTTCTTGTTCAAATTGTTATAGTTTCTCTTTTTGGTGCAGATTTTATTAATTTGTCCGTTCTATAAAAAGCCTTTATTGTTATTGTGAATTTTAAAGAAGTAGAAGAGAAGATATTTATTAATTCATACATTTTTTCCATTCAAAGTTGTCTGCATAACTTATATTAGTCTTCATTTTCTATGGAATTCTAAAATTTTGGGAAAAGTTTTTAACGCCGGTTTTATTTTTTAATTATTCGGTAATATATTATGTATACTAGGTACCTATTAGTATTGCAGAAACAGTGTCGGTGTCCGGTAGACAGCCTTGATGTCACAGGTTCATTTTTTCTGAGAATAGTTGCTGATTGTATCTATATTTTGTTTAAGCGAACTTTTAACTACGGTTTTAGGTTTTAAATTTCGCTAATGATTTTTTAATGGTTTTCATAGCAGAAACAATGTCAGTGTACAGCTTTGATATCACTGACTCGCCTTTTCTGTGACAATACTTGCTGGTTTTGTATTTGGATTGCTACCTATACTTTCTGAGCGACTAAAGTTGGAAAGTTCGAACTATATGCGGCATTTTTATCATTAATACAAGAAATTTCACTCACTCTTTTTTTTTTATCTAAGACATCCCACGTAGACGTCAAGCCTAAATACTAACGTACCGTGGGTGTCTGAAGAGAAGGGAAATGTAGTATATTGACACGGGATTTGAAGGATTGGAGGTTGGGACGGGAAGGGAAAACATCTGCAGGCAGTTTGTTCCATAATCTGGAGATCCTAGGTATGAACGAGCGAGAGAAGTGGTCTGTTCTAGGCTTTTGTAGCTGGACAGTAGAGGGATGCATACGTAACGCGCCTCTTGTTGTTCTGTTAGGGACATCCAAGGGGGGAATAATACCGGCTAGTTCTTCAGAGCAAAATCCGTGTAAGTAGCGCTAGAAAAGGGATAAATCCCCTACAGCGCGGCGATGAACGAGAGAAGGGAGTTTTCTCGTGAGGGCTGGGTCATTGATAAGTCGAATGACTCTCCTTTGGATAGAATGAAGGATCTTAAGTGTCGAAGGTGATGCCGCTCCCCAGATGTGGGAGCAGTACTCTAGGTTAGGTCTTATTTGGGGAACATAGAGAGTGTATAAGTTAGAAGAGGAGAAATATTTTCTGGCTCGAAAGAGAAAAATGAAAATTCTAGATACTAGTTGAAAGTGGGAGAATTCTTATACCTATTCTGGTTATTAGCAAACCTCCAACCTTGATTAAGTACGTGCAGTAGTACTTTTAGTCTACGAAATCGAGCTGGTGCTTCAATACGAGTTCAACCGACATCACTCTCCAAAAGACAATCAGGTGTAACTAGGGGCAGTAAGAGTCGACCTGTAGGTCGACCACAACTGGTAAAAAAGCATACAAAAAGAAAAAGGAATATTTCTTTAAATGTAAAGAAAAATTTACCCAATGCGAAATCGCACTACTTGTGAAGTAACCTATTGTCAAGTGTGTTTCACAAATAAAGCCTTTGTTTTGTGGTGCATACATCATTTTTGGTTAAATTTTGTGTGTCACCAATCTCCTACGTACTATATTTACAATTTCAATTATTATCCAAGTTAACTGTAGACAAAACGTCACAAAATATACAGCTGGTTCTAAAAAACAAGGCAAATCATATCCCCTAATAGTAACGAAGGAAATTTCTAGACAAAATCTACCCGCGATTAGCAATGCGTGTACAAAACGTACCTGCGATTAGCAACAACCAATGAGAGAGCATAATTTATACCCTACTGCTAATCAATGGTAGATTGTGCCTAAATGCTTACCGGAGGAAATACCTATCAAGTCGATATAAAAAGTAGCCTCTATTTTTTTCTGTATGTCCAGTTTTATCGCGACCTGTTACTTATTTAAGACGTTATTGAGTAATAAACAACGTAGTGGCTATTTGTCCGCCGGCAGTAGGTTACAGTTAGACTTAGAATTCCGCCGCAAGGCGGACTCATGCAAATAATAAGAACTTATCCGCCGTAAAAATTATAGTGCGGCGGAACGCAATGGTTAATAATTCCTTTTCCGCCTTTCGACGGATTTTACTGCATAGTAGCTAAGATCCGCCGACAAGTATATAAATAACACTGCAAATTTACAAGTTGTTTTTCCCACAAATTTTTAGATCAGCGTTAAAAGGTGAGGTGAGGAGTTGTGAAATACGTTCTCGGACAGGTTTGCTCGGTTTTAGGTTTCAGCAGTATTTTTTCAAAATTTTTTATCTATCTTTGTTGAGTTTTTTACTGTCAGGTAGTAATAACTAAAGTTTTGCAAACGGGGGTGAATCCAGAGACGGCTTCTAACCTAGTTGGAAATAAAATCAGGATTCGATGTGCAAATAAAATACAAATATTTATTTACCCACATTGTGTTATTTGAAAGTGCGAGATAAGAAAATACCCGACAGGGTGTCTGAAAAGTCTTAGCATGGTCAAATACCTTTACTATTAATAAAGATAGAGACACCAAATTTTGGTTGTATCTTATTGCTTAATAAATCTACTTTTTTATGTAATTTGCCTTTTTCAACCCCCTTGGGGGGTTACGCTAGGGAGTTGAGGTCAAAACTTTTGAATGCAAACCTATGCCGGGTGGCCTCTTCTTTTAAAAGTCTTCAAAAAAGAAACATTTTACCGCAACTCCCGTATTTTAATGCATTTTTAAATGGCAAGCCTATAAAAATTATAAATCGTAAATCGTATAATCGGGCGGGGCACACGTCGACCATTAGTCGACCTCTTGTGCCATACAGTACCAGTCTGCGCTGCTAGTGTTTGTTTTGTGGGGCACTTTTTTTCTTTTTTCCAACTTTATTTCTTCATTTGTCGTTTTTAGATTTTTTGCTTTTGACATCTGCGCAGTAGACCACAATGCGTACCTCGCGCAAACCGAGCGTGCTAGACATGCGCACGCAATTTCAGGAGATGTACTTGGGTGTCTACATTCGAACCCATTCACTTGTACGAATATATCCCCAATAGTCAAGGTACCACTACGTAGTTAACTTTATAACTTTTTTCCCAAGTTTTTTTCCCCTTTATTTTTCGTTTTTTGACATCTGCGCAGTAGACCAAAATGCGTACCACGTGCAAACCGAGCGTGCTGGACATGCGCACGGACTTTCAGGAGATGGACATTGATGTCTACATGTGAACCCATTCCCTTTTAAGAACATATTCCCAAAAGGCAAGGTACCACTACGCATGTAACTTTATAACTTTTTCCCAAGTTTATTTCGACTTTATTTTTCGTTATTTGCCATCTGCGCAGTGGACTAAAATGCGCACCATGCACAAACTAAGAGGGCGAGACATGCGCACGAAATTTCATGGGATGTACTTTGGTGTCTACATTCAGACCTACCCACTTTCAAGAATATATCTCCAATAGTAAAACTACAACGACGTATTTAACATATTTTTACGATTGTATGATGCCTTCCTTTTTTGAACATTCGTAACTATGTGACATTGTGACCAACCGTGCCAGCATTACTAATCAGTAAAGCTTTGCAAACGGGGATAAATCCAGAGACGGCTCTAACCTAGTTGGAAATAAAATAAGGATTCGATGTGAAAATAAAATACAAATATTTATTTACCCACATTGTGTTATTTGAAAGTGCGAAATACGAAAATACCATACAGGGTGTCTGAAAGGCTTTAGCATGGGCAAATATCTTTACTATTAATTAAGATAGAGACACCCAATTTTAGTTTTATCTTATTGGTTAATAAATCTACTTTTTTATGTAACTTGACTTTTACAATCCCCTTGGGGGGTTACGCTAGGGAGTTGAGGTCAAAACTTTTAAATGCAACCCTATGCCGTGTGGTACCTCAGTTTAAAGGTCTTTTCTCAGATGTTACTTCTTGGCAGAGTTCTGAAACGGACTTTATTACTGCCAAGAAGTTCATGGTGACCATTCTAAACAACTTTTAACGTAATAAGTAAGGCAGTCACTGTTGGTCTGTTACCAGAGGCGTCGATGCCGAAAATAAGTACACACGGTATTTGACAGAAATAATTTAATTGATGGGCGTTGCCGTGATTGTGTGAACTAAAAAAACGGTTGAGTGCAAGTTCGACTCGCGCATAGAGGGTTCCGTGAGACATACAATATTGTGAATATCTCACAGGACGCAAAAGTCTCAATAACTATGGTAAGGCTAATGCTTGAATAAATAAGAAGAGGCGGCCATGCCGGAAATAAGTCAGTGCGTAATATAACTGATTAGTAAGGCTGGCACGGTTGGTCACAATGACACCTAGTTAAGAATGTTCAAAAAATAAGACGTCATAAAATCGTAAAAATATGTTAAATAAGTAGTTGTAGTTTTACTATTGGAGATATATTCTTGAAAGTGTGCAGGTTTGAATGTAGACACCAAAGTACATCCCCTGAAGTTTCGTGCGCATGTCTAGCCCTCTTAGTTTACGCGTGGTACGCAGTTTAGTCCACTGCGCAGATGGCAAATAACGAGAAATAAAGTCGAAATAAACTTGGGAAAAAGTTATAAAGTTAAATACGTAGTGGTACCTTGACTTTTGGGAATATATCTTCTTAACAGTGAATGGGTTCACATGTAGACACCAATGTCCATCTCCTGAAATTCCGTGCGCATGTCCAGCACGCACGGTTTGCGAGTGGTACGCATTTTGGTCTACTGCGCAGATGGCAAAAAACGAAAAATAAAGTCGAAAAAAACTTGGGAATAAAGTGATAAAGTTAACTACGTAGTGGTACCTTGACTATTGGGGATATATTCTTAAAAGTGAATGGGTTCGAATGTAGACACCCAAGTACATCTCCTGAAATTGCGTACGCGCCTAGCACGCTCGGTTTGCGCGAGGTACGCATTTTGGTCTACTGCGCAGATGTCAAAAAACAAAAAATATGAAAACGACAAATGAAGAAGTAAAGTTGGAAAAAAGAAAAAAAAATGCCCCACAAAACAAACAATAGCAGCGCAGTCTGGTACTGTATGGCACAAGAGGTCGACTTGTGCCCCGCCCGATTATACGATTTACGAGTTATAATTGTTATAGGCTTGCCATTTAAAAATGCATTAAAATACGGGAGTTGCGGTAAAATGTTTCTTTTTTGAAGCCTTTTAAAAGAAGAGGCTACCCGGCATAGGTTTGCATTCAAAATTTTTGACCTCAACTCCCCAGCGTAACCCCCCAAGGGGGTTGAAAAAGTCAAATTACATAAAAAAGTAGATTCATTAACCAATAAGATTCAACTAAAATTTGGTGTCTCTATCTTTATTAATAGTAAAGATATTTGACCATGCTAAGACTATTCAGACACCCTGTATGGTATTTTGTTATCTGACCACTTTCAAATAACACAAGGTGGGTAAATAAATATTTGAATGTTATTTGCACATCGAATCCTGATTTTATTTCCAACTAGGTTAGAAGCCGTCTCTGGATTTACCCCCGTTTGCAAAACTTTACTTATTACGTTAAAAGTTGTTTAGAATGGCCACCATGAACTTCTTGGCAGTAATAAAGTCCGTTTTGGAACTCTGCCAAGAAGTAACATCTGAGAAAAGCCCAATAAAATGAGGTACCTACCACACGGCATAGGGTTGCATTTAAAATTTTTGACCTCAACTCCCTAGCGTAACCCCCCAAGGGGATTGTAAAAGTCAAATTACATAAAAAAGTAGATTTATTAACCAATAAGATAAAACTAAAATTTGGTGTCTCTATCTTTATTAATAGTAAAGATATTTGCGCATGCTAAGACTTTTCAGACACCCTGTATAGTATTTTCGTATTTCGCACTTTCAAATATCACAATGTGGGTAAATAAATATTTTTATTTTATTTTCACATCGAATCCTAATTTTATTTCCAACTAGGTTGGAGCCGTCTCTGGAATTACCCCCATTAGCAAAACTTTAGTAATAACACAGAATGTCTACTTCCTTGTCAGGTAGTAATAACGTTCTCGGACAGGTTTGTTCAGTTTTCGGTTTCATCAGTATCTTTTTTAATAAAATGTCAGTTTGATGCTGTGTTGATAAAATTTTATACCAACACGAATCGTGCAGTCGCAGTAAAAAACTCAACAAAGATAGATAAAAAATTTTGAAAAAATACTGCTGAAACCTAAAACTGAGCAAACCTGTCCGAGAATGCATTTCACAACCCTCACCTCACTTTTTAACGCTGATCTAAAAATTTGTGGGAAAAACAACTTGTAAATTTGGAGTGTTATTTATATCTATAGATATATAAATTATAAAGCTTGCCAAAATTTTTTCGGCGGATCTGAGCTACTATGCAGTAAAATCCGTCGAAAGGCGGAAAATGAATTATCAACAATTGCGTTCCGCCGCACTGTAATTTTTACGGCGGATAAGTTCTTATTATTTGCATGAGTCCGCCTTGCGGAATTCTAAGCCTAACTGTAACCTACCGCCGGCGGACATATAGCCACTACGAATAAACAAACAAACAGAGAAACAGATTTTCGCATTTATAATATACGTAAGGCTAAGGATATATAAAAAACACTTCCGTTCAGGTTCACTAGAAGGTTTAAGATTTAAATAGTACTGGTTTAAATTAAGATCTTCTAGTTGATAAGTTATGTTTTGACAGGTTCTTGTCCTGTCATTGTTAATAACTCGTCATTAAAAGCTATAGTAGTGAATTATTCTGATGTTATTGCTTAGTTTCCAAATGATATTTATCCACGATACACTTACAACGGTATGCCGACGCGTCGATTGTTTGGCTAGGCTCCTCCCATTGTGACGTCACTTCGAGGGATTTCGAATATTCATATGATAGTTTAAATCTATTTTCAATGTTAGAAACAGTTATATTAATAATAGTATACGAGTATACTGGGTGGTTCCATATATTTTGACACTTATATTATGATGGTGTTAAAAGAAACTAAAACATCTTTTTCGAAAATGAAATATATATTTGTAAATATAAATTGTTGAAAAACGGAACCAAAACTTAAATAAAACTATAAAAACCTATGCGTTCTTACAATTTGTAAACTTTGTCATTTTTTTTTCTAGCCTTTTTTTGCAGTTTTGAAAACTAATTTTCTGATTAAGATCTCGTAATCTTATGTAAGTCCTGGTGCGACTTAAACAATAAACAACCTCGTAGGGCACGTTTGTATCTTTTTCTAGTTTGGCCATAGTTCGGTCGGCTAGAGATTTAAATATGTTCTTATCTTTAGCGAGCGAAGTACCGTGCATTAAATTAAACTCAGAGTCCAGTATTTCTGCAGCTTTCATCAAGTCCTTGCTGGGAGCTAAAAGCCCGCCTCTTGATAAAAAATAAATCCAGTCATATGTACCAGTTACTGAGTCAAATTCATTAGGTTTGTTTCCTAAATAATTGTATTTATTTCTAAACCTATACGCTACGTATCCGGCTATATATTTAAGACCCTCCCGATTAATATTTTCTTTACTTTTGAAATTATCTAGTAACTCATTTGAACCTTTATTTATAGCTTCTGTTTCTGGCATTTTGATTTCGTGATATTCTGGTTCAATGAATGAGTATGGAATAGAAATTTCTTCTGCAGTAATATTTGAATCTATTGTTAAATTCTTGGATACCTCTGTGAACAGGTTTCCAGTTATACAATATTCTTCGGTTAACATTCTAGAAATATTTTCTGGTTGCTCATGTTCGATAGATTCCAGAGGGGTCGCTAAACATTGTTCACCGTGTTCTTCTGTATTTCTATTTTCTGTAAAAACTGCTGCGGAATTTTTGCCTAAAATAAACCATCTAAGGCGATATTTGAAATCCAGGGGGTGGGGATGATCGTTAGTGGCTCCCATGCCTCTGATATACGAAAAAGAATTTTCAATAATGTCTTGATTTAATTTTGATGTTAGGATATATTCTAAATTGTATTTGCCATGAAGATAGTCATATAACTCTTCCACTGATCTATTTGTAAGTAGTATTCCTTTCTGAAAAGGAATAAGAGACTTATGTTGTCCAACAGTCATATTACCAATTCTATCTGATACTTGGCGCAGTAACTCTTTCTGATTCTCCAAATCGATACCAAATGCGTTTTTTGATGGGCTATTTCCTACAAACTTTGATCGCGAATTCATTAAGTCAAACCAATTATTTATCAAAAGGGCGAACTCTGAGGCCTCTTTCCAGGGCACTTTGGGAGGCATTAAACCATTTCTGCCACAATATTCTAAGGCTTTTGACACAGAATTAGAAAATAATTGAACAGCAGGTTTAACTTTTTGTCTCGCCGAGCCTCTTAATTCAAAATGAAATTTAGTGATTTTGTAAGCTAATGTTAGATCTCTCGTAGACAGTTCTAGCAATTTTTCAAAACAGATCTTATCAATTAATGTCCCTTGTACCCAAAAGCCATTATCTAATAAATGATTGCGTAAAAGCTTGATAAGATGTGCCACATCAGAAAATACAAAAACTTTCAATGCTTCGTCGCTTGGGTGAGAGAAAAATGAGTTTTTCTCGTGACTAATATTCATTTTGGACCCAAGTCCTATATTACTGGTGCCCATGTCGCTGACAATGCCAACTACGATGAAACCAACTTCATATAGTCGTGATATTATGGATTTAAATATATTCTCAGTCATTGGTTGGTCAAAATCATAAAAAACTGGTTGCTTCCACTTACCAATAAGGCCTCGAGCCATAACTGCCTGGCAGCTTTTATGTGGGCCTATTCTCTGTTCTTCTTTTTTCTCTATATCTACTTTATTGGATACGTATATCTCATCAAATGACAAAATGCATAATTTTTCAATGTCTTTCAATTGGCGCGATTTATTTCCCATCAAAGTAATTACATCTCCTAAGACACCTGGATTTACAGGAAATGAAGCAGCCCATTTGCGCAGAGTAGATAGTGCAGGTAAGGGATAATCATTTGACCTTAAATAGCGGTAAGCTTTAGGGCTTACACTGCGCAAAGATATTGCTGAAGCTATATCTTCAGGCAACCATCGATTATATTTATCTTTAGAATATAATATTCTTTTAACCTGGCCAGGTGTAAATAATTTGCCCAACATGGTTTTTATATTCAATAACTCGTTTTCGGCCAATTTCAATTTTTTTTTAATTGTATATTTTCTCCTTTCATTATCAAAAGCTGTGTCTGAAGTTGTTTAATTTGATTTTGATCATTCCTACAATTATTTACATATATGTTAATTAGTTAATAAGTTAGTATCAATATTTTCAACCTGCAATATATGTTCACTGGCTCATCGACTAACTCTTTCTCTTGGGTAACTACAGATTCATTGTTTGTATCTACAAGACTTAAGTTTATTGTTGTGTCAGGTGCTGTAAACGTTTCACCACTATTTATAAATCGCCTCCTTTTCGCTAATCTAATTGACCTTTCTGAATTTTCATCAATAATTCGTCTTTTCCTGGGCAGACAGGGTCGGCACAGCTTCAGCTTTCAGGTTTCTATCATTTGTTCCTGTATAATTTAATAATCGTTGCTTTAAAGAATATTCAAAACAACTCGGTTCAAAATGAGATGAATATACGGTAGCTAAAAAATGAAATAACTATTATTTGTTATACTAATATAAAGTAATATGTATATTACCATTCTTTAAATTTATTTTATCTTTGCCGTAACAAACAATTATCCACATTTTCGATAGATCTTTTCTTTTAGGTAATTTAAAATATCTAATTTCTTTTCCTTTCGTACTTTGATTGTAATTACCACATCCTCCAACAGCACAGTTAGGCATGGCAAATGAAATATGATACAATAATATTTTAATAAACACACACTACCCGACATTAAACTGACCTGTACTTATGTACAAACAGTGCAAGCGCCTTGTCAATTTAATATTTTTTCTCGAAGTGACATTGCGCGGCCCTCTACGTGTTTTGTTTCATAGCGTACCATACCGTTGTAAGTGTATCGTGTATTTATCTTATAAAGGGTTGCTAGGATGTATTTAGTTCTATTATTATGTCGAAAGGACGTACTAAAATTGCCCGTATCTTTATAAATTTGCGAAAAAACTCAAAAACAAACAGTATAAAACTTAGTTGTCCTATTCTTACACTTGTTAGTTTCAAAACATTTGGTTGTCAAATTAGACCGGACTAGCGTTGGAGAATCTGGTCGTCCATGTATTAATGCTCTACATGCTTTAATACGCATAATTTTATGTTCAGAAGTAATCTTCATGCATATTCTTTTACTAAATAATAATCATACCTGCCCAACTCACAAAAAATAATTCGAAATACAGCAGGTCCGGACAGCTATGAAAACAACGGAATTGTGTGTTGTCTCTCGGAGCGTGCCGATATCGGTTATGCTGAATATTTTTGACGTGTCTTGACTAATCGTGAAAAGCTTTTAAAATATACAAATTTGCAGTTTTACTAATTGTGCAATATAAAACATAGTGTTTAACGATTTTAAAAATATATAGTTACACATTTTCAGTGCTTAAGTTTACGTTTATGGAATGCACCTTTGATTGAAACATGATGCAGTACCGGGAATATTTCGGTAAGTAGATATTTCCAATTTTTTTGTTTGCTTTTTTACTGATTGTGAGTTCACTTCATAAAACTACAGTAGCATGATACAATAAATAGAAGGTATGATACCAAACCGTGTCAAATTCGTCCGGGTTCGCGCATGACGTCCCGCCGTGATTTATTTTTGAAATTTATATCGCGCAATATAGAGTTTATGTTAGTTAAAGGCGATTTTATATAAATTCTATTGGCAATATACTTTGCCTCCTGCTTATAATACAAATTTTATACTATATTATTTAAAATAATCATATGATCAAAGGAATAAATACATACATTGATTACATTGACTAATCACAACCATACACAGCACATCTCATTTTTACTTTTAAACTGCTAAAAGTAACATAAAAACACCAAAAAATAGTTGAAAACACAACGCGATCTTAAAAAAGACGTGTTTCGTTTACAAAATATCGCGGAATTAATCACGGCGTGACGTAAATGGCCACGCCTACCTGCGCGGTATCATATCTTCTTTTAGTTCATCATGATACAATAGGTAGTTATTTGTCTAAAGGCAGCTACACACGTAACTGTAGACTTGACAAGTATGGTTGTACAAGTTTTTTGTACAGCAATCTATAATATGCTCGCCATATTTATAGTCATGTATAGAAAGTAATGTCCGAAATCCCTTTTTTGCTCTAGAAACTTTTATTATAGGTTAACACAAGTTTGTCCAGCGCACACTCATGTGCACTTACGCCAGCCCAGCTTGTACAAGTATACAGTATAGAAATTTAAACACTTTGATGTGACTTGCACATGCAAAGACTCGTGCATGGATTTTCATGCACACCTTCATGTATAAGTACCTACTTGCACAAGCATTCTTGTCAAATATTGTAGCGGTTAAATCTTTAACCACTATTACCCTTATTATTTCTTAATATTTTTGTAAATTTCCATGATCCATCGCATTCGCCAACTTCCAAAATATCTTTACCCGTTTCATCCAAGCAGACGAGATGTCGTCTAGTACCCATGCGTGGTACTCGTAGGTCGACGTACCAGCGTTTTTCGAGACACTCCGATTTTGTTAATCGTGTGAGGAGTCATGATTTTTCTGACTGAAGTTTTTTTGCCTTTATAGTGCTATTTCATGCACCAATTATTGTAATGTGAAGTAGTGTCTGATTACTTACATACATATTATTATGTCTTTTTGCCGATTCCTGATTATTCTTCCTGGGAGAAGTCCCGTTTTAATTTCTTATTCGCCATGTGCATAGTAAGGCAGATCCCCTCAACCTAGAGGTAAGCCGTTAAATTTCTTTAATGTTTTCGAACGTTTTGGTTATTGTAAATATTATTTACAGGGTTTTAGAGAGGCGTTAGAAATGGTTTTAGAGAGGTGCTAGATAGGATTTTAGAGAGGCGTTAGATAGGGTGTTAGAGAGGCGCTAGAGAGGTGTCCACGTTTCACAGCACGTTTTCCTCCACTTTTCTCATGAACTATCAGAGAAATAGCTGTCCGTAGTAACCAGGATTGGCGGCCTAACATTTAGCCACCAACAAGTGTCTGTTTCACAGGATGCATGGGACACTCTAGAAGCTCCCACCAGAACCTAAGGCCAGTCTATTCCATTTTTTAATTGCGTAATTTTTTTATACTATAACTTTCGTGATATCCTCTTTATTTCTTAAATTCATTCTTTACATATATTACATATTTACCTGTGTAAGCTAGCCTTCTGATTATTTTAAAATTAAATTCACATGCGACTTTTAAATATATTTTTGTACATAAATGTACATAACATTGGGGTAATCTTTGGCCAAAGATAGGGGTTATGTATATATTACTATAACTCGGGAATTTTGGCTTCACTGCATTATATTTATTTTTATCAGAACAAATGCAAAACTATGTTATTTGATATTTATAAACATACCTTTTTCGTTTCCTAATTTGGCATAATTGGTTAATTAAATTGATTGAAGCTGATCTCAGGTAGTCTATTTATTTATTACCAACTTAGATTAAAAGAGCTTGGTTTCTCAGTTCAGAAGCTCTGAAAACGAATCCATTAAAGGAAAAACTGAGTGGCGCCTTTAAAAAGCGTAAGTGTTCCTAGCCGACGACCATCTGTTCTACCGACGAAGAGCTGCCGTACGCAAGTGGGTACCTTTCTGAGGAAAACTAAGTTTTCCCCTAAAAGTACGCCACATAAAATAGCGCCCATAGGCGTGGGGCTTGAGTGCTTACGCTTTGATTTTATTTTTTGTATTTTTTCTACTGAGATTAGTTTCAAAACCCCATAACATTTTTTCTTAATTTTCAAATTTTCTTTCAGGCTTGTTTATCCATAAATTTTTATATTTCCCCAAAAACTGACTATTCGCAATATGTATTTTTACTGATTCTCTTTCTGTCTTTTTCTGTCTTATAAAAATACTCATACCTACACACAAACAATGGTGTATATCATTTATTAATTATAGAGATTTTAATATTGATTAATATTTTAGCCAATTATTTATTAATAAAAATTTTGTTTTCCATAATTTTTCAAATAAAATTAGATATTTGCTGAATTGATAATTGCGAACGTCGCGTCCTTGAGTTGTTTGGCTAAACCATTTTTTCTTGCAGTCCTTTACCGATACAAAAAAGCATATTTGTTGAAAATGTATACGTCCTGATGAACACTGTAGTAAAATAATATTTTATATTATTTACCGAATGCTTCTTTTTTGAATAGAATAAAACATTATTTGAAAATTAAAACTAAAACCAGTATTTAAGATTTATAATTAAAAAGTTTTAAGCAGTCACCGGTTATTTCAGATTTCAATTGTTACCTTAAAAAAAATTTCTTTTGCCTGACCAAATTTTAATTTACGCACAGGTTGTCTCAAACGTGATCCTTACATTAGCAACTATACAGGTTGGCTTTAAAAATTATATACCGGTTGTCCAAATATTTTTAATTTGTTTTTTGTAGTCTTTTATAACAAATGCTTGAATTATTTAATTCCTAACGTTAATTAAAAATTTTTAAGAAGTTTTTTGGAATACTTATCTGAAAAGAAAATTTTTTAAATATGGCTGCCACAGTTGATAAATTTCAAATTAATCACCTTTTAGATTATGAACTCGATTATGAACTAAATATTAGGTCTGTTTATACCGACCGTAACGTGGTAGAAAAAAGAAAAATTTTGTCTAGACTTTTAAAAAAAGAAATTCAGATACCTGGAAGTCAGATTTGTATAGAAGCGTATTTACCCGATTTTAGAACCGAACGAGCAGATATAAACAAAAGTATTGCATCTATTGAAAATATTATTTCAGATTTTGAAGGAAGTGCTACCGATAGTACTTACCTTCGCGTTAAGTCAAGACTAGCTCATTTATGCGGCCGAATAAAAAGAATCAAAATTCCGGAAGCCGATGATGGCGATGCAATTAAATTTCGTAACGAATCTTATGCAACGTGTCTTAAAGTAGAATCAGATTTAGAGGAAAAAGTTTCAGAGGAGTCGCCCTCATCAGTTCCTAATTTAAATAATCTTACTCAGACCTCTCCACCGATAGTTAATGTTAATCCTGTTGTCACATGTACAGCCAGTAAACAACCAATATCTTCTTGGGAAATTAAATTTAATGGGGATACAAAAAGTGTTTTTTACTTCTTAGAAAGAGTTTCTGATCTTGCTCAGGCTCGTGATGTTTCAGAAAATGAATTAATTAACTCAGCTGTTGAATTTTTTGTTGGTGATGCGTTTATATGGTACCGTAGCATTAAATCTAGTATTACAGATTGGCCTTCTTTAGTATCTCGTTTAAAGAAAGATTTTTTACCTCCTTATGCAGACGACGATGTCTGGGAACAAATAAGGCAGAGAAAACAGAAGAGAAATGAATCAGTAACTATTTTTATGGCTCATTTAGAAAACTTATTTTGTCGCTTATCTACGTCTCCAGCGGAGGTCACTAAGGTGAAATATATTCGAAAAAATTTATTACCTGAATATATCAATCAACTTGCCTTACATTCTATTGATACTGTCAATGAATTATCTATTTTGTGTAAAAGATTGGAAGAAGCTTCCAAGACTACTTCTAAAAAACTACCTCAATTATTTTATTTATCGGATTCGGATCAACAAAGTGGTTCACGACAACGTGACACTCGAAGTAACTATAAAAATTTTAATAAAAAATTTTCTCGTTTTGATAACCAAAATACGTCAATAGCGGCGTTCGGTAATTCAATTTTTTCCATCATTTTGCTCAGCATTTTTGACAGACACATGACTCATTGTTCTAATCAGTACGACTGACTACGTGCTTGTCAAAAATTCCGAGCAAAACGATGAAAAAAATTGAATTACCGAACGCCGCTTTAATGCTGATAGGAATTTTAAGAAATCAGAAAATGTAGATAAATCTTCTAACCAAAATACCTCTAATGCTGATAAGAATTTTAAGAAATCAGAAAATGTAGATAAACCTTCTGATGCTTTGGATAACAAGGAATCCCAATCTATATCTAAAAATAAAATTATTTGTTTCAATTGTCGGTTACCTAATCATACCTATAATTCGTGTACGGAAAAAAGAAAAATATTTTGTTATCGCTGCGGCGAGCCCAATGTAAAGACTAATTCTTGTAAAAATTGTTCAAAAAACTAAATAGGCCATCAAGCACTGCCCGTGGTCGGTACTTTGATGGAAAGTTAACCACAAAGTCCTATTTTGATAAATCTGATTGGAACAAATGGCTTATATATGTTTCTAATTTTTTCAAAACACCTAAAACAAGTAACGAAATACTACCTCTATTTATTAACAAAGTTAATGACAACAGACCTTATATCTCAGTTCGTCTTTATGATCAAGTTATCACAGTTTTATTAGATTCTGGAGCTAACTCTTCTATTGTTGGATCAAGTGGAATAAAAATCTTGAAAAAATTAAAAATTAAGATTCATTCAGTAATAGATTCTAATGTTCGCACAGCAGACGGTACACAGCAAAAAGTTGTTGGTGTCTCTGATTTGCCTATTTTTATTAATGATTGTTGTAAAATAATCAAAGTTTTAATTGTACCTTCTGTAACGCATGCATTTATTTTTGGGATTGATTTTGCAAAACAGTTTAATTTAGTAATGGACTTCAAAAATAATAGTTGGTCTATTCATAGTAATGAAATAGAAATAAGTACTACTTCTACAATAACAAATAAATTTTGTCTTCCTAAACTTTGCACTGTAGATGACTTATCTCCTACTCAAAAAATAGAAGCTCAAAAAGTTTTAGATTCCTTTAAAGAAATTGATAGTAACGATAAGTTAGGGAGAACAAATAAAATTAAACTAAATATAGATACCGGTGATAACCCCCCTTTTAAAAAGAAACCTTATCTACTTTCTCCGTACATGCAAGAAATTCTAAACAAAGAGTTAGACTCTATGATTAAATTAGGTGTAGTTGAAGAATCTCAAAGTCCCTGGAGTTCTCCAACCTTATTAGTTAAAAAACCAAACGGTGAATATAGATTTTGTTTTGATGGACGTTTTTTGAATAATTTGACTAAACATGATAGTTTTCCTTTGGCTCACGTAGATCGTATCTTAAATAACTTGCGTAATGCCAAGTTTATTTCCTCTATAGATCTGCGAAAAGCATTTTGGCAAATTCCTTTGGATGACGCATCTAAAGAAAAAACTGCTTTCTCTATAATTGGTCGAGGACACTTTCAATTTAGGGTAGTTCCTTTTGGCTTGTGCAATGCTGCGCAAACTCAACAACGGTTGGTAGATTCAATTTTTGGACCTAACTACGAACCGCATATATTCTCTTATCTAGACGATATTTTACTTTGTTCTCCTACTTGGGAACACCATATTGAGTTACTGAGAACTGCAAAAAATTTACTAAAGGATGCAGGCCTTACTATTAACCTTGAAAAATGTCAATTTTATAAGACATCTTTAAAGTACCTAGGTTTTATTGTTGGAAATAATTCTTTAGCTACTGACCCTTGTAAGGTTGATTGTATGTTGAATTATCCACGTCCCCGCACTTCGACTGAAGTTAAGCGTTTCATAGGAATGTGTTCATGGTATCGCAGGTTTATCAAATATTTCTCGTCCCTTGTAAGTCCCTTAAATTCACTTCTTAAAGGCAAAAAGAAAAAAGAAGTTATCAGTTGGAACGACGAAGCTGAAGCCGCGTTTTTGTGTATCAAGCAAAAATTAGTAAGTGCACCTATTCTAGCTCAACCAGATTTCAGTCAAAAATTCTATGTTCAGTCAGACGCTTCCGATGTTGGTATTGGAGGAATGTTGACTCAGTTTATAGACGGAGAAGAAAAAGTCATAGCTTATGCAAGCCGTTCTTTGTCCAGAGCAGAAAGAAATTATTCGGTGACCGAACGGGAATGTTTGGCAGTTATATTCTGCATAGAAAAATTTAGACCTTGGGTAGAAGGTACGCGTTTTACCGTAATCACCGATCATTTCAGTTTGCTTTGGCTTAATAATCTTAAAACTCCCTCTGGTAAACTTAGTCGCTGGTTGCTTAGATTAAGGCAGCACACTTTTGATTTACAGCATAGAAAAGGCTCAATGCACATTGTTCCAGATGCCTTAAGTCGTATACCTTATTCTCTCCCAGATAATATGGACATGGACAGTCCATCTACCTCACAAACACTGCCTTTACAAGTATCTTCCTTATCTGTTGATTTCTCATCTCTTGATCTCTGGTATATCTCTCTTCGTGACAATATTCGTAAAAGTCCTGAAAAGTATCCTCAATGGCGGATTGAAGGTGATTTAGTCCAAAAATTTATTCCTTGTCGTTCCTCTTATTCTTTTAATAAACAGGAATGGAAACTTTTGATTCCAAAACCTCACAGGGATAAGGTCATCGAAAATTGTCATAATCCTCCAACCAGTGGACATTTTGGTTTTCGGAAGACTTTGTTTCGTGTTCAAGAATTGTACTATTGGCCTCAGATGAGGTCACAAATTTTAAAGTTTATTCGTAAATGTTTGGTGTGCGGTGCGCAGAAACATTCAAACTTACCTAAGATTGGTACCATGGGGAAGGAAAAAATTGTTGACTTACCTGGTCAGATTATTTCTTTAGATTTTATTGGTCCCTTTCCACGCTCAAAAAGAGGCAATAAATGGTTGCTAGTAGCTGCTGATTGGTTTTCGAAATACACTTTTACTTTTCCTCTTAAACATTCCAAGTCTAATCTTATTGTAGATCTCTTAGAAAATCAGATTTTTCTTATATTTGGTGTGCCTCAGATCCTTATCTGTGACAACGCAACCAATTTTTCTAGTCATAACCTTAAAAATCTCTGTGAAAAATATCACGTGAAACAGTGGTTTACTCCGTTTTACTCACCACAATGCAATTTTGTGGAAAGAAACAATAAAACTATAACTACTGCTATCAGGTGTTACGTGGATAAACATGAAGATTGGGATCTACATCTTGCTGAAATTAGGCAGGCTATTAATACTGCAGTTCACGAAGTAACTGGTTTTCCTCCTTCATATTTAATGTTTGGGCGACATGTTCCTTTATCTGGTGATTATTATGATCATCCTCCCCAAGACCAATCTTCCGAAATATTGCCTGGTGATAGGAATACCTACGCCGAAAATTTAACTGAGTTTCGTAATCTGTTCGCAGAAATACGCCAGAAACTGCATTCTGCATTTGAAAGGAATTCTAAGTCCTATAATCTCCGGAAACGGGATGTCTGTTTTAATGTAGGTGAAAAAGTATGGCGTCCGAACAAGATGTTGTCTAATGCTGCGAACAAATTTGCTGCAAAACTTAGTCCTAAACATATCTTATCTCTTGTCTCTAAAAAATTATCTCCCTTGGTCTATGAATTAAAAAACCTAGATGGTTCTAAAGTAGGCAAGTGGCACGTTAAAGATTTATTGCCTTACCGTGGACATTCTGAGGATATAGAAGATACCCAAACATCTCTTTCCTCATAAGTTCTTACCTTTATTTTCTAACTAAAAATTTCTAAAGTAAATTTTGATTGAAGTTATAACTTGGTCAAAATTACCGTGCCTTATCTTCAATTTACTTACCTTATCTTTTTTCTTTTGCGTTTTGGCTTAGGTATTTGCCTAGGGCAAAACTCCGCTAAGCATACCTTAGCGTAACTCACCTCGCCTTGGAGTGGTTCAGTGTCAAAATTTTGTGCAAGTGTAATGGGCTGATGCACGCGGGCACCTTGCCGCAACTTCAGTTTCATTAGACCCTGCTTGACACTTAAAAATTATCGGTACTATTTTTCTAGTAATTAACTTAAATAGTTTGGTTTATATACCGTGAGAAATTTTAAATACTAAAGCATTTTAGGTTATTTCAGTTTCTTATAACCGATGGTTTTTCTACTATAAGTGATGTTTCTACTTTCTTATAGGCTGTAAATAGATTTAGTTGTAAATATATTGAATTAGCTGATATGAAATTATTAGTGAGTGTTGGTAGTAATAATAGTGCTAGGCAAATAGTTGTCAGATGTTAGTGGACTTACCAATTTAGTGACCTTACCTGATTTGTGACCTACCGATAGTGACCTACCGACTGTAATTTCCCCTGGGGGCGAGTGATACGCGAGAGTTATCAATACTAAAATTTTGACAACACTATTTTGTGCACTGCAGTTTTTGTATATTTTTTCGTAAGTTCTAAGGTTACTTATATTTTTTATTGCTAGATTATCGTAAACTGTTAATATTTACCTCACATATCATATTATGGTAATATGAATCTTAAAAAAATGTAAAGTCCACTTTGTAGTCTTTAATTTTTTCTTTTGGAGAGGGGCAGTGTAGCGGTTAAATCTTTAACCACTATTACCCTTATTATTTCTTAATATTTTTGTAAATTTCCATTATCCATCGCATTCGCCAACTTCCAAAATATCTTTACCCGTTTCATCCAAGCAGACGAGATGTCGTCTAGTACCCATGCGTGGTACTCGTAGATCGACGTACCAGCGTTTTTCGAGACACTCCGATTTTGTTAATCGTGTGAGGAGTCATGATTTTTCTGACTGAAGTTTTTTTGCCTTTATAGTGCTATTTTATGCACCAATTATTGTAATGTGAAGTAGTGTCTGATTACTTACATACATATTATTATGTCTTTTTGCCGATTCCTGATTATTCTTCCTGGGAGAAGTCCCGTTTTAATTTCTTATTCGCCATGTGCATAGTAAGGCAGATCCCCTCAACCTAGAGGTAAGCCGTTAAATTTCTTTAATGTTTTCGAACGTTTTGGTTATTGTAAATATTATTTACAGGGTTTTAGAGAGGCGTTAGAAATGGTTTTAGAGAGGTGCTAGATAGGATTTTAGAGAGGCGTTAGATAGGGTGTTAGAGAGGCGCTAGAGAGGTGTCCACGTTTCACCTCACGTTTTCCTCCACTTTTCTCATGAACTATCAGAGAAATAGCTGTCCGTAGTAACCAGGATTGGCGGCCTAACATTTAGCCACCAACAAGTGTCTGTTTCACAGGATGCATGGGACACTCTAGAAGCTCCCACCAGAACCTAAGGCCAGTCTATTCCATGTTTTTAATTGCGTAATTTTTTTATACTATAACTTTCGTGATATCCTCTTTATTTCTTAAATTCATTCTTTACATATATTACATATTTACCTGTGTAAGCTAGCCTTCTGATTATTTTAAAATTAAATTCACATGCGACTTTTAAATATATTTTTGTACATAAATGTACATAACATTGGGGTAATCTTAGGCCAAAGATAGGGGTTATGTATATATTACTATAACTCGGGAATTTTGGCTTCACTGCATTATATTTATTTTTATCAGAACAAATGCATTTTTAAACTATGTTATTTGATATTTATAAACATACCTTTTTCGTTTCCTAATTTGGCATAATTGGTTAATTAAATTGATTGAAGTTGATCTCAGGTAGTCTATTTATTTATTACCAACTTAGATTAAAAGAGCTTGGTTTCTCAGTTCAGAAGCTCTGAAAACGAATCCATTAAAGGAAAAACTGAGTGGCGCCTTTAAAAAGCGTAAGTGTTCCTAGCCGACGACCATCTGTTCTACCGACGAAGAGCTGCCGTACGCAAGTGGGTACCTTTCTGAGGAAAACTAAGTTTTCCCTTAAAAGTACGCCACAATATACAGTTACGTGTCAAATTAAAGGCCGATGTATAAGGTATCGTTTGCTTAACTATCAATGAAAAGTTTGTCTATCTGTTATTTTTACGACTTATGTATAAAACTGTCTTGGGAATAACAGTGACTATGAAGTAGGTTTAACGCTATCAAGATGAATTATTCAGGGTGCGCAGGATGGCAGTAGAACCATGGTTCTACAGCCTCTATGGCGTTGCGGAAAAAATGTTTCAATAAATTGAGTAAGATGATCATCACAATGATTTTTTTTTAGGTGAAATTCATTGTTCTCTTGATTTGGGTAGATTCTTTAGCTGTGTAGGCGTATATTTTTTAGTATCCCAAATAAGAAAATTTTTGAGAAAAAAATTTCAAACATTATCTATAATTTTTTGGTTTTAATTAGTGCGACACTTCCTTTTCAAAGTATGTATATACAAATATGACTTTTAATTTTATAATATGACAACGTCTCAAAAATTTCAAATATATTATTATTATATTATTAGGTACCTACCTACTTCATTTGCATAATGTTTTGAAAAAAAAAATGAATTGAAATTTCGATGGCTGGGTAATATGGGGATCGGAAAAGAACTCAGCAGGAAGTTCGTGATCTGTTTAATCAGATTTGTTCAAACCGGGAAATTAGTTATTTTTTAAAGATGTTGCAATTTTGCCTTATAATAAAAGCGATATTATAAATTTTAAATTTATTTTCTGCAAAATTTTCCTATATCTCCAGAAAATTGTATAAGGTTAAAGGATAGTCTAAAAGTAACAGGTTTAAAACACACACTATACAAAAAACACCCACAGAAACGCCAACATCACAACACACAAAACACCAAAATTAAACGAAAATAAAACGACGCGACCTGTCGTGTTAGCTTGATACGGCCCACTACCAACCCACTACTGATCTAGTGACTTTTCAAAGGAACCAGTATCAGCTGTTGATGTCATCTGTGATTGTCAAATGTAGAAACGCTGAGTTTTATCATAAATTGAACTCTACTAAAATTTCTCAATATTGTCACGCACTCAAAGTTGTATCAGATAGCGTTGGTATAGATACGGCTCTGTCGACACACCTTAATTTTTGGGGAAATTCATTTGCCTTCTGCCTTGCAGATATATCTGTTTTACAAAAAAGACGTTTAAGAGTCAAGTGTCTAAAATGGAGCAACAAGAAAGTGTCACTAGGAATTAAACTGACTTGCTTACGGATAAATGTGTCAGTTATTTGCAAAAAAAATGTAGAATTTAGCGTTTATTTTTTAAAAATAACACAGGACCACAAATGGGAACCGAAAAAGGTCCTTTGGCGAGATTGATATCCTATATGTATTTTGGTGCGCTGATTACGAATCCGAGGTCCATATAACCCCAGCACATCACGTTCAAGGTCATTTGAAGGTCAAATGCATATATTACGGAAAAACAGAAAATCTGACCACGGATTCGGAAAGAGCGGGAAATTTTATGTCCAAATATGTGGTTTTTAGTTTTCCAACATGACCCTCCAAGGTCATCTGGGGGTGAAATGACTCACCGATAGACCAAATTCTTATTCCCATATTATACATCATCACAACTACAGACTTTTACGTACAACTTAGTCAGGTATCTTTAGGTTTTTTGACGCGCTGATTGCAAATCCGAGGTCCATATAATCCCAGCACGTCACTTTCAAGTTGTGATGATGTATATGGGAAATAAGAATTTTTTCTATCGGTGTCATTTCACCCCCAGATGACCTTGGAGGGTCATGTTGGAAAAACTAAAAACTACATATTTGGACGTAAAATTTCCCGCTCTTTCCGAATCCGTGGTCAGATTTTTCCGTAATATATGCATTTGACCTTCAAATGACCTTGAACGTGATGTGCTGGGGTTATATGGACCTCGGATTCGTAATCAGCGCACCAAAATACATATAGGATATCAATCTCGCCAAAGGACTTTTTCGGTTCCCATTTGTGGTCCTGTGTAATTTACCAAAAAGGAAATTTAAAAAAGCACTAAAAACATTGTTACGCAGACACGCTTTCCATTTCGATCTGTAGGTTTGTCTTTGAGGCTTGATGTTCAAGTTAAGGTTCCAGGTTGTAAGCTCTGTTTTATTGTAGATATGTACCTACATATGTTATGTAAGTATGCATTTAAAAAAAGCTATTGTTGCCAAACCACAAAGAAACTTTTAATGCGTTTTTAAAATATATTACCCTACTTTTAAGTTTTATTAATGTTCACATAGATACTGAAAAAAAAAATAAACAAAATATATTTGATATATTTTATGTATTTATGTATTTTTAGTATTAGTGTAGATTTCATGCCATTGTTCCATGCCCGGTTTGGGTTTTCTTATGTAACTTTACTTTGTTAGTGTAGAACAGATGAAAATTTATCTATCAATTTATTTATTGACTGATTGATCGATTGAATCTAGTATTCGAATTATCTAATTAGAAACGTGGTTATTGACCAATGATAGAAAAATTGTTATTCCATTCCTTCTAAGGAGAAAGGTTTTTGAACGTTCACGTATAATAAAATTCACTTTACTTTTTAGGGGCATCGCATAGTCATTCAGGTATCCTAAAACAACATAATATTCTGCCATGCGGCAGGTTACGGTCGATTTATTATAAGATTTTAGGGCAAAGGGATACAACGTGCCTTTTAAGCTCGTTTTTCTTAGGTTTTATTTATTTTCAAAGCATTTTCTTATAAAAATATATTAAGTTATTTGGTTGGAAAATTGAAAACGCTTTGAATGCGAAAATAGTTGAATTTTTTAAGCCCAGCAAAAGGCCTGATTTTGCTTTTCGTCCCCAATATATTAATATATGGATAAACAGTAATCTTGCTAAAAACCAGAGGCTTGCAGTCTATGGAAAATGGGGAAAGCACCGCATCCCTATTTTATTTGAAGAATAAAAAATACATTTTTATACATAATAATGCATAATATAACAATATTTTATAACATAATTTTATAAAAATATGGATTTAATTTCATATAATTTATGTGGAATATTAAGTAAACGTAACGTCGTGGCCTGGATCTGGAATATGGTTGTTATTGACCCCGCTTACTGGCAACGACACGCGTTACGCGAGAAACTGGGCAAATTTAATAACCAGAGCAGTTATCATTCTGGCGCCTTCCGCAAGTTTCAGTTTGTTCGGACGAGTTCGCTTGGAAAGTTTTGCATATTTTAAGTGTATTTACAGATTTTTCGACGTGTATTTAAATTATTTTTGCAATGGAAGAGCCACCTTCTGTGAGTGGACATTTAGACTGTGTTTGTGTCGTATGTAGTTTATGAAAAAAAAATATTTCTAGTCGAAACTTTTAAGAAAAAAGTGAGATTATTAAGTCTAGCAGGCCAATGGTTCCTTTAAAATTAGAGTCAAAAGTGGAAAACACGGTAAAAAAATTCACGAGACATTTTCACGTGGGGTTTTACGAAAAATATGAGTGCCACAGAAAAAACTGCTATGCTATTTTCAATAATAGTATTATTTTTGACCACTGGTATATTAGTTATATTAAAGTTAATATTGTCTCAACATAAAATTATTAAAATAATCAAAAAAAAATATTTCTTTAAATATAGACTTATTACTGAAGTTCAAAAGTATTCCTACTTCTTTGAAAACTATATTACCATTTTTTCAATGAACAATATATTATTTGAAACCAATAAATTTTTTGCTATTCATACGAGTGTAGAATTGTTGCAGCCAAAAAATTTAACTATTTGATGAGAATGCTTAAATATAATTGGGCGAAAAATAGCTAGTCCGTAACCTGTACAACTTAAATAATCCCAAACATTTATGCGCATGTGCGATTCGAAACCGATCAGGAATTGACAAATCTCCGCGAACGTTTTTGGTGAACGTGCTTGTCCGGAACATCTGCGACTCACTATTATTTTGAATTAAATTTTTAGACTGAACAACCTAATTTAACACTATATAATGGTTAAAATTGCCATAAAGACATATTTGTTCTGTTATGAGTAATTTTAAATACAAGAATAATTGAATATACTAGAGCATATTATATACAAATTTATATCTACCTTTATACAACTAACAGCATATGAAATTTAACTGTTCGTTATCGCAAAATACAGCCCGCCCAAAATTAAACGACAATTTTCAAACAAATTTCACACTGCACTTTCGCGGACAAACAATAATTCATGCCATAATCCTCGGATCGTTTTGACTGGTTACGGATGTGTCCTGAACTTGTTCTCGCATCACCGCGAACGCCAAATTTATTGTCAAAATTAGTGATTTTCTGCAACGCGATCGCAAAGCGCACGCGCACTTGTCACGGACTAGTTCCGGATCGTCTCCGCGAACAAAGCTAATATATTTTATTAAACGAACAAGACCTACAGTTTAAATAGAAAATATAAAAATTAAGTCAATAATACTTATATCATAATAATTAAAATAAACACTCCAATAAAACATATAAGGTATATTAAAAATATATTAATTCGATGGGTTCTGTTGTTGGCTGAAATATAATTTCTGTTCAAATTGTGCTGTTGGTATTTGTTCGTTGACTAGCTTGCAGCCTGTTTGTTTATTGCGTTAAAGGTGGGCCAAAAATAATAGTTCTTTTGCAATTCTAGGGACTGGAGCAACTTATTTTTAGTATTTTATGGTATGTAGGTAAGTGAAACAAATCTAAAAAGCTTTGCAATAATAATAATAAATATTTCAATTAAATAAGATGCACATTCTTGCAAACAAAGGTTTACTGAAACCAATGATAGATATATTTTGTACTGAATTTATTATGAGTGCATCAACTAACTGTTATATTTAAACAATCTGTTAAAAACCGATTAAACCTGATATTTCAAGCAATCTTATAACCTACTGCTTAATAATGATAAACTAATCATTAAAAGAAACCGAATTTACATTGGGCAATACGGAATAGAGTGTGTCATTGAGTGAATTGGAATCTGATTCAATGATAGTGTTTTTCTGTGTGGTTAACTGCTGCAAAATATTATTAAAATTATTCTGCTGGCCCTATTTCCTTTTCAATATAAGTGAGAAAACTTACTGGAACTTAGTCGGTATTACAGATTTATAGTTATCTACCAAACCAGTGTGGAAAGTGTCACTTTTCCGCACGTGAGCGCAGTTGCACGAACGACGCGAAGGGGAGTTCACGCAAGCCGTTAAGGGAGGAAAAGACACTTTCCGCATGTGTTAGGTACAAAATTTTTCCTACGAGCGCCGATTTACTTCAAACTTAACAAAAATTCAGAGAAAAACAAAATTTTATTATTAGTAAATTGAAGAAAACGGTTTTTTAAATATGAAAAACATGCAAAGAACTATTGTTTGCTGCCTATTTGCTTTGAATAAACATTTTGTTTTAAATATCGTGAGGAAAGAAACTTTTTGGTTTGGCACTTGTGCGGAAAATAACTTTTCCGTAGTACTCTACATTTTTTTTTCAGGCAATTAAAAAAGAAAACATTGACGGGTCTAACAACAGGTCTATTGCATGGTTTTTAAAGTATATTTTGAGCAATTGTCTTTTTATTTTCAATACAGTCCTTAATATAGGGCTCCGCCACTGAACTGAATTTCCACCCACCGTGTCTCTTAATGTTGGTAATATTGGACCCGGAGTTTGCCAACATTGTCGTTAAAGATCTACGGAAACAATGTCCGGTATACATCTCAGGATTTTGCATGCCTAAGTACCCTGTTATGTTTGAAGGCATTTTTCCAAACGTAGGTATTTATGCCCACACATTGTTTGGAACATTTTCCATCTTTGTATGCTAAGAAAAATCGTTGATGAGAGGTATTCGTAGGGCGTAAGGATTTGTACTTTTTGTACAGTTCAGTGTAGCTTATTTTAGAACCAGGATTACATACAACAAATTTTCTTGGAACATTTGTCTTTGTATTGGGTATGGTTACTATTAAAATATGCAAAATCAACTTTGTAGTTGAAAGCTAGCGCCGCGCCGGTCAGAGAGGAAGCTACCGAGCCAGGTACATAGTTTGGGAGGAAGACCGTAAGAAGGTAGTTTGGTTCAGGAGTGCGGCATGCACTTGGTCAAAGACCTTGGAAATATCAAGAGCAACAATCTGAGATTTGCCATGAAATTTGAGTGACTTGTTCCAGTTATGTGTGACAAAGCTAAGATTATCAGCTGTGGATCTTTCGTGACGAAATCCGTACTGTCTGTCATGGATAATTTTGTGTTTTGACGCTTTCTCCATAACTGTGCTGACAACAGAGAGAAGAGAGATTGGTCTGTAATTGGATCAAAGGAACTTGGAGACTTTCTTCGGAACAGACTGCACACAAGCAGTCTTGCAGCTGTCTGGGTAGATACCCTTGTCATAGGAGATCTGGAAAAGACGAGTTAGGTTTAGGTTTTTTAAGACCATTGCTGGTATGCCATCCAGGCCGGAGGACATTTTGGTGTCAAGGAATGGAATAATTTTCTGAACTTGTTTGAAGTATTATGTCGGGCATTTTGTGGGGTACCGACGCGACGTAGCGGTTGGAAGAGCGAAATTGGCGGCCGGGATTAGGGTGGAATTGACAGCGAATTGTTTGTCAAATAGTTCAGCTAGGACTGCTAGGAGACAATTTCGTTGGCAGCGGTCAGGGGAAGAAAAGTGCTTCTACAGAAGTTTTGACTAATCTTTTTGGTCAGTGATCAGAAAGATTTTCTGCCGTTTGGACAGGAAATTTTATCTTTTATGCGGTTCTTAAAGGCATTTTTGGACTGTAAGATAGTTTGGTTGAATTGATTTCTTGCCTCGGTGAAAATTTGACAATTTTCAGGTGTAGGATTTTAAAGATACCTTTTGTGAGCTTGGACTTTTTTGAGCCTGGATTTATCACACGTCTTGATGAACAATGCCTTTTGATGGTGGAGTATAGGATTCTTGCGGGTATGTGGAATGAAACTTCCAATCTTGAAAGGTACCTGTGATATGAGAGGAAATATCGGAGGTATCGGGAGTGGAAAAACAGACAGGGAAAGCAGAGAAGAAGTTTCGAAGACCGTCCCAGTCGGCAGAATTGTAGTGCCAGATCGTGCGTTCCCGCATGATTTCAACGAACGGGATGTATGGATCAAGAGACGGTAATGAGGCCATAATCTGAATGACCAAGGAGAGCGCATACATATGTTGAGTATGGCTGGTGGTATGCTGACTCCGTTTAAGAGTAATGTTTTTGTTGGGATATACTATCTTCGCTAAATAAAATACCAATAATATGAATTAATTAATTTATTATATAAGTTTTTCCATGCGAAAAATTATAAAATTTAATAAGTATCGAAAGGTCTATTGCCATACGAATTATAAATATTTTCCCAAAATTGCATTCCAGCCGCTCTTGGTTTACCTTGAACTATTTGGAGGTCAGTTACAGTAAAGTTACCAATATTTACGAACTGAAAGTTACTAGGTTGTACTTTAGGCCACGTTATATATTGAAGAAGTTCCTCTGGGTTGGGTGTTGGATTCCTAAAAGAATAAATCGGTTTAGGATTACGTTGTTTGATGGAGTATCGGCATCGGTGTATTACGCTCTGCTATAATATATTATTATTAAACATGTCAGTTTAAAGCACAACACTTACTGGTACGTAGCAAAATTAGTCCATATCCTCATGATCCTGTTATGTACAAGCTGATCACTTTCAGGATAATACTCAATTGGATATCCGCCAAAAATATAACCCCATTCTTCAGTGTGCGTTACATTCAGAGAACCTTAAAATAAATATAAAGAGTGAAAAACTATTATCTCTCTAACAATTATATTTATATACTAGGTTATAAACTTGTTAGACAAGTCAGAGGTGCATAGTGTTCCATCGCTACTCAAATCTCAAATGAATTATTTCTCTCGAAAGAAACGAAACACTATCCTAGAAACCATTAAAAAAACATTTATTTGCCATTCCGAAAGTCTCATTGTCACTGTGTTCGGTGATATGCACGCAAATACATGCGCAAAGTTTAATTTTGCCTTTGCCGACAATATGACCACAGGCTAGGCTTTCCGTGAAATAACGGATTGCGCCCTGTGACTACGACATATACATTATAATATGATATTTACCTGGTAGCTTGTGATCTGTGTTTCCACCCATTGTTCCAGTATAAGCAAATTGGTAAAAGAATACGTCTGTGTGGGAAGACTGAAGCTCGGCATGTTTGGTAGCTGATTTTAAGAAGTCTTGTTCAGTAGCATACTAAAAACAAAAAAGTGTTAATTAAAAGAAATATGAATATGCTACCCTCCAACGTACATACAGTGTTACAATTTCGATAGGTTAGCGCAGTCACCTTGGTAATCTTAAGAGGTAGAACGCCAGGTAAATTAGAACAAAATTGCATTATTTGATGCTGAACAAAAAATATGAGATATTCAAAATATTCCGAATCATATCGGAGATATCCGAAAAGAAAAATTCAGATCTTTGTCTTTATTTCTTTACGTCTTTGTTTTAATCAAAGTAATGCTTACTTACCGAATTTCTAACACCCTGTATAACAATTATAATTTGGTTTATATATTTGTTAGAGATATTTAAAAGCTTTTTCTACATACAGCCATGCCAAAGTCTTAGATTGTGTTTCTCAAAAACTAGTCACAAATCTTTATTAAGTGTTCCAACAGTTTTTTGGAGAACATAAACGTTTTACACTGCTTATTTGTATTAGTACTAACATGTAATAAACTTACCCGAATTGCTCCCAAGGGAAAGTCCGTAAAGGAACTAGTAGGAGAATAATTATTTTTTATTAAAGTGCCCACTTGTTGCCATGTGTTATAGTCACTTATGTGAAGATTTTGTGGGTTCAAATATGTCGGATCAGAGTCGTATCCCTGAAGGGCGTAGACGAGCCATTCTAAAATAATGAGATTTCTTGTTATAACAAAAAATATTAAAAACGTGCTAACTCAACACAAATTGATGGCTGTTTTCCTATTCACAAACATCAAAATAGTATTTTATTTGAATATAAACAACAAATTATGCAGAATGAATATACTTACGATCCAGGTTAATCAAGCCTTCTTCCGAACATACACCTATTAAAATAGGTACTTTGTTAAAGTTACCTTCTGCAAACAGTTCATATTGATAGTCTGTCAGAACGGGATTATCATTGGCAGCTTCAATTACTGGAGCAAAATAAAAACCTTGTTGAATTTGAATTCTACCAGTCGCACCAGGTTGTCCAGAGTCCTAAAATATATTTAATATTAGGATTTACCAAAAAGGTTTAAGACCTAGAACTGGTTTATATGAAGATCTTCTAGTTGACAGTTAGGTTTTGATAAGTTATTTTCCTGTCATTTGTCAATAGATCGTCATTTAAATCTCATGAGATATTCTATTACTTCTGCAATTTGCTTGGTTTCCAAATAATTTTTATCTTAAAACTTGGTGGTAGATTGAGCTAGTTCTATTATTGTGTAAAATGCATAACTAAATTACTATTTATTAAATTTTCAAAAAAAAAAAATCATAGCACAAAGTTTACATGTCTTATTTTTACATTTGTCATTTTAATTCTTTTATTATCAAATTAGACCGGTCACGTATAGACTTCAGCCTTTAGTTTTTAAACTGCACTCACCGACATAAAATTGAGGACAACCATAATTTTAATTAAACTTAATGTATGAAAACTTTTTGTCCCATACTTGAAATATACAGGAAAATAAAAAGGTATATTTTTCCCTTAAGTTTGTAACACCCTGTAAGGCAATTTTGCAATCTAAACTCCACTGGATATGCTTTTCTGCAGAGTCTGATTAATTATTAACATTTTGGTGTTTTATTCTTCTCGAGATCTTTCTCGGTTCAATAGATATGAATTTCTGAAAAAAAAAACTTTACACTTTTTGCAACAATAATAATTGAATCGGTATATGCATAAAGGGCACGGCTCAAGATTTTTAAATTATGGATTTTTATCAAAAATGGGTGGCTGAATTAATAGTTCATAAACGGAAAAAGTAAAAAATTCAATTCAAAATTAACACAGGACATTGAAGACCATGAAAATAAAGAACAAGTATTGTCTCTGGCATTTGAGTTTTTGCAAAATATTCAACTACCACAGCCGTCTGTAAATTAGGTATTTTATTGTCAGCAGCTTACTGTATTTGCATTTCGTATCCATAACCTTAAAGAAAATACATCTAGGATGTACGTACATAGCGTATGTAACAAAAGTTTTCCGAATTTTTTTCTTCTGTAGTATAGAAAAAAACAATTATTGTTTTGAAATAATTTACTTTGGAACGTAAAACATTATACTTGCTTAACAGAAAACAAATCAAATTATACTTAAAGGTCCATTATTTGTAAGAGCACCTAATTTTGTTTTAACCTGTCGCACCATGATCTGGACGGTCATGATTTGTATTTCGCGAATTTTTTGAAATTTTCTGTGTCATAACACTTGTTCATTTTCCGCTTCCCAACCACTGTCGTATACCTTTCTGCTTAATATTGCCCAAAAATCTACAATAGGTCTTGCTTGAGGAACATTTGGGGGATTGTCATTTTTTGGTACGAATGGGATAGTTATCCCATGTTATGTTCTGGACGGTCATGTTTTGTATTTCGCGAATTTTTTGAAATATTCTGCGCCATAACACGTGTTCATTTCCGGCTTCCCAACCACTGTCGTAAACCCTTCTGCTCAATATTGCCCAAAAATCTTCAATGGGTATTGTTTGAGGAATATTTGGGGGATTTACGAATAGGATAGTTATCCCATTCGTACCAAAAAATGACAATCCCCCAAATGTTCCTCAAGCAAGACCTATTGAAGATTTTTGGGCAATATTGAGCAGAAAGGTTTACAACAGTCGTTGGGTAGCCGAAAATGAACAAGTGTTATGACACAGAATATTTCAAAAAATTCGCGAAATAGACAACATGACCGTCTAGAACATGAAGCGACAGGTTAAAACAAAATTACGTGCTATTGAAGATAATGAACTTTTAAGTACAATTTGATTTGTGTTTTCTGTTAAACAAATATAATGTTTTAAGTTAAAAAATAAATTATTTCAAAACAATGATTTGTTTTTTCTATAAGTACTGCAGAAGAAAAAAATTCCGAAAACTTTTGTTACATATACGTTATATCATGAAGGACAGGAAAAGAAAACAACAAACGAGATTTGCACGCTTGTCATGAACTACCTCAACGAATTTAAAGAGAATCATACAGAACTTCATCTTTTCAGTGACAACTGCTGGGGTCAACATAAAAACTATACTGTTTCGCACTATACGCCTGTTTCCGCTTACGGATTCTGGAAAATTTTCCACAATTTGTCACTTTTTTCTCTGTTAGTGAGTTCTTTTCTCCCGTGTGACAAAGATTTTGTGTTGGGTAAAAAAAATTGAAAAAGTACGACAGAATATGTACAGTACATCAAATCACCGAGATTATTATTACAGGCACCAAAAATAAAAAAATTTCAGTTAAAGAAGTTCAAACAATGGATATAATGGATTATAAAAATTGGTGGATCAAACTTTATAAAAAACAAACTGTGTTTCCGAAGAACCAAAAACCCTTTCACAAAAGGAAATAGTTAATTTCAACTTAAACGCCTTTTCATGCTTTAAGTATACTTTTACAAGGTACTGTTCAAGCTTATCTGTTTATTGACGGTTTGATCACCCATACATTTAATTTGTTACAACCAGGTAAAGTCAACTCTAGCTCTGGACCAAATTTTCCAACCTGTGTGGCCTATGCTCATGGTGAAGTTCCCATTAAAGCCAAAAAATGGAACATATAAAAAGATGCATTGCCTTTGTCGAAGAAGAACATAAACCATACTTTTGTGGCCTACTACCAACACCCCCAACAATATTTACGAGCATTAAGCCTAGTACAGACCAAGTCCCAATCCAAACCAACGCCAACTCCAACGAATGTGCCAGTAGGCGTTGGAATTGGAAACGATTGGAAAGCATTTTACGATGTCGTCCACACCGCGTTTGTAGTTTCGAATTGGATACCGTTGGATACGGTTCGGTCATTTTCTACGGAAAGAGGTATTTTAATATATCATCTAGTGATGATGAGTGATGAGTCATTATGTAAAAGTGCCGCATTTTTAATTGTAAATGCTTTACTTAACAATAAGAAAAAGAAACGTCGACCAATACGCTGGTGGATGACAACACCATATAAAAACAGAAAAGTATTAATAACACAAGTAAGTTGCTGGAGGAATTTCGGAGTGATCACAGTGATCATTTCAGAACCTTCTCTCTATTTTTTTCTTTATTTCAGCAACCTTGCACCTAAATTCAGTAGCAATGCTTTGCCAAATATCTATCTTCTTGTTGGAGAGTTTATAATTTATATTGCTAGGATCCCATAATATAGGGTTATCCCGGTATAGTTCAATTAGTTTAAGGCTAAATTATCTGTCAATTTCATATCAAAAGGCGAAATAAACAAAATATTTGTCAAAAACAAAACGCACAGACCCGAGGAATACCTTCCAACGACTGAAAACATTCAAATCTCGTCCACACCAAATCAAACATCTCTTTGAAGTACCGCTCAACGACCGAACGCAAGCCAACGCCAACGGTCGCCTTGGAAACCGTTGGAATGCGTTGGGATATGTTGGTAAACGCCGTACACACCAATTTAAGCCGCGTACAGACGGAAGTTCCAACGCACACCAAGGCACATGTGACTAGAAATTCGGAAGCATGTAAATTTTGTGGCGTTGGCGAACATATTCCAACGCATTCCAACGGTTTCCAAGGCGACCGTTGGCGTTGCCTTGCGTTCGGTCGTTGAGCGGTACTTCAAAGAGATGTTTGATTTGGTGTGGATGAGATTTGAATGTTTTCAGTCGTTGGCAAGTATTCCTCGGGTCTGTGCGTTTTGTTTTTGACAAATATTTTGTTTATTTCGCCTTTTGATATGAAATGGACGGATGATTTAGCCTTAAACTAATTGAACTATACCGGTATAACCCTATATTATGGGATCCTAGCAATTTAAATTATAAACTCTCCAAAAAGAAGATAGATATTTGGTAAAGCATTGCTACTGAATTTAGATGCAAAGTGCAAGGTTGCTGAAATAAAGAAAAAAAATAGAGAGAAGGTTCTGAAATGATCACTGTGTTCACTCCGAAATTCCTCCCGCAACTTACTTGTGTTATTAATACTTTTCTGTTTTTATATGGTGTCATCCACCAGCGTCTTGGTCGACGTTTCTTTTTCTTATTGTTAAGTAAAGAATTTACAATTAAAAATGCGGCACTTTTACATAATGACTCATCACTCATCATCACTAGATGACATATTAAAATACCTCTTTCCGTAGAAAATAACCGAACCGTATCCAACGGTATCCAATTCGAAACTACAAACGCGGTGTGGACGACATCGTAAAATGCTTTCCAACCGTTTCCAATCCCAACGCCAACTGGCACATTCGTTGGAGTTGGCGTTGGTTTGGATTGGGACTTGGTCTGTACGCGGCTTTACATGCTTCCGAATTTCTAGTCATATGTGCCTTGGTGTGCGTTGGAACTTCGGTCTGTACGCGGCTTTAGAAGTCATTTCATGTTTCCTTCATTTTATATTTCATGAAATAAATTTTTTTAAAATTAGTTTGTTTGTTCAATTTGCATACAGGCCACATGCCATTATTTTTAAAAGTGACTGTTAAACTCAAAATTGAATTAAAGAGTCGAATTCATTATTAGGTATAATTTAAATACCCGTTAGTGACAAATAATATAAATCCTAAGGAGAAATAAAATCCTACTAAGCGAAAAAACATTTTTTTTCTATTTCCCAAATATGTGTGTTTTGACATGCGCCCTTTATGCATATTATACTAATTCAATTGAAAACATTGTTGATTTTCTCGGAATACTTTGGTTTCCTTAGAAACTCACTGTGCATTCGATAAACAGTTTCATCTGACATTTCGAGCCATTAAAAAGTCTGGTGAGTGAATTCCGAATTTATTTTTTATTTGACGGTGCCTATGTCATCCCAAGATTCAGCTGGAGCCGTTGCTCTTCACAATGTTGGTTATTTTTATAGAGAAGTGGCGGATATGCTAGGTTTTACAAAATCAAGCATGGAAAGAGCCGTGGCAAGGTTTCGTGAGACTGCAAGTTATGGCAGAAGATCTGGATCTGGAAGAAATCGTGGTACTTCTGCTCTTGATGATCGCTTTATTAGTTTTAAGAGGTCGGCATACTAGTGCAGTAGATATAAGAAAAGAATTCGAAAGAGTTCGTCAAGTTGATGTCAATGAAATAACAATAAGAAGAATCCTTAATTAAGCCAATTTACGGGTCAGAAGACCGGCAACTGGACCAGAGCTCCTCAGACAACATCGAGTAAATAGACTTCTTTTTTCGCAAGGGCACATTAACTGAAACCTTCAAGAATGGAGGCAAGTTCTGTTTTCAGACGACTCTAGATTTTACCTGAGGTCTCCTGACAGACGAGAAAAAGTATGGAGACGACATGGGGAGAGATTCATGCAATGTAATTTTAGCGAAAGGGTAAGCTTTGGTGGTACGTCCATTATGGTGTGGAGCGGTATTTCCTTTGACGCTCGAACATAACAATATTGACAGAGGAACTCTAACTGCTCGAAGGTACATCGACGAAGTACTGGAATATACTTTGTTTGCTCAAATATCACAAAGTAAAGATTTAGCATCGTCACAGAATCACCCACAGTAAATTTAACATATATATATTATGGTATTGTATATTATTATTGAAGTATTCTTCAAGATTATATGGGGACATCTCCACCAACAGCTGTTTGATCGCTTTTTTAAATTTTATAATAGGTATATTCTTCAACCTTGGTGACAGAGGGTTATAAAGTTTTATGGATTGGGTAGTAAAGCTATTATGTGTTTTAGTTAATCTGTATTGTGGTATAAGTATGTCATTTCCATGTCTTGTATTGTAGTTGTGACGGGAGTTTACAGTTGGTATCGGATTTTCGTGTGTTTTAATATGAAGTAATGAGTGATGACTGTGATAATCACATGTACACATAACCACACCACATAAAACCACATAATATGCCACATTTTACTCAAATACGTTAAGCGATTTTTCTTATAGAATCCCTATGAACAATTTTAGTTTACTATATATTTTAAGCCGCTTAGGGCTGATGATAGGGCAATAAACAAACAGACAGGCAGATTTTTTCATATTAATATGAAAGTATGGATTTGAGTCCATAAGTCCAAAGGTTTCTAAATAAACTTCATAAGTGCAATAGGCCAATGACTACTCACCGTGTTGGCAAAAGTAAGAGCGGCACTATCAACAGCTCTTGCATCTGCATTTTGCAAAACGTTTAGCAAATCTTGGGAGTTTCTTGAAGTGGAAAATTGCGAGTCAATTATAGCACCTGTTTTAAAGGAAATTTCGGTCTGGTTTCTTTGATATCCCCACGGTACTAATGAAGTACCAGATTCCAGAATAGCACCAGCAAATAAACCTAAAAATGCGTTGTCATTTATCATATATTAAAATTTTCTTTAAATACCAATAAATTCTGAAATAGTTACTTAAATGTCTACAACTGCGTACGTTTTAAAGGATAACCTTCTATTAGAAATTTTTTTTTTAATTTTAGAACCATAAAAGAAAAATAGATATAATATAATAACAATTCAAATAACCAAAATATTATCGTAACCTCGGATTTATCAATTTCGCCATTTTTTCCTTTTTTTTCTTGTACAAGGCTGCTTCTGTGGTTTGCTGTTATGCAGTACCTTGTATTTGTTCCATTTGTTCATAGTCCCATTTTCTAGGGTTTTTAGCTACATAGTTTTAAATTTTGCATATTACAACTACTGCAGTTTGTGATCCCGATCCCGAAATTGATATTTTTGATACAGGAAATCTGGATAAAGTAGATATTACAGAATGTAATGTTCTCAATAATTTGAAAACAAAATTTAAGAAACATAAAAATAAATCAATGCAAAGTTATTTGCATTTGCATTTCATTACCATTCGCAGCAGGACTTAAAATCATATAACCAACAGAAGAAGCACCAGCTGATTGACCAAAAATAGTAACTTTGCTCGGATCACCGCCAAAGGCTGCAATATTCTTTTGAACAAATTTAAGGGCCAAAATTTGGTCATTGAGTCCAGCATTTCCTGGTATCGTACTATCACCACTTGACAGAAAACCTGAAATTAAAGAGGTATGAGAAATTCCCATTTTTGTTACACGTCGAAAATTAAATTTGATGTTATACTAACATCGAGAAAACACAATTAAATTTTAGATTTTTTTATTTACAACTCTTTTATTGCTGGTCTGCACTGACAAAAAAATGTATTAAAATTAATAACAATTCATGAATTGTAACACCTAGAAGTAATTAGTGTACCCTACAATTTTTTTATAAAAATTGGTTAGATAATCCCAAATATTGATTTTAGTAAAACTACATTCAAATGAACTTAATGAAGACTCTTGTGTGAGTATATGGTACACTGAATCGTCTTTCCTGTGTAATAAGGTAAAATGATGCAGCAATGAGACAAAAGAAGCTAGTAATTCAGATATCTTACTTAGGGTAATATGTCGTAACTTCATCCAGTAACTTTTATCTGGCTGCATTTGTTTCCATTTTTGCTAACACAACAGTAACTATATTATGTCAAAGGACATAAACTGGATTTCGTGGGATGCTATAGTCTTTTATGATACGCTCCGGAGCAGCGAATAATAGGACAAAAATAATTACCGAAAATTTCCACTCACCATAAACTCCTAACCTGTAGTTAAAAGAAACAAAGATGACCTCATTTTCCAGTAGATATTTTGGTGAGAATCCGCCCGTTGAGGCAGTTGATTCTAGTCCAGAACCAGATATAAATCCACCGCCGTGGATGTTAACCATCACTGGTAAATTTTTGCTTTGTGCTGCGGGATCCTAAAAATATATCTTAGTAGTAAACTAAAGGGGGACCAAATAGGCAACAAATGATTTTTTTTTATAAATTATGATACGGTAAAGAAACCAACAGATACTGAGATAATTTCTTTTTCACAAGCGACAAAATAAAAAAGAGAAAAAAATCCGGTTGGCGCAATATTTAGAAGTTTTTTTTTAAATAAAGCTCTATTGTTTTAATATTTACAAAATTGCCAAAAGTCAGCAGATAATGGGCATTTCATGTCTCAAAAAACTTAGACGAATCCTGGGCCAGTTATTATCATAGAATAAATGGTTAGACTATAACGGGTACTTACGTATCTTTTTAAAAAATATGATGGATATAATTAAAATCTTGGGAATAAACTAAACTTATGCCACTTACTTGCGTAGTAAAGATGTTCATATATAGACAGTCTTCATTTTCTGCATCGTAGTCGGCATACATTTGATAACAAATATTAGGTTTTTCAGCTGAGGCATCATAGACATCGCTCCAAGGGTCTGTGGCTTCGGTGGGCTAACAATAGAAAAGTAAAAAACAAGTATTTACGTATGTACATACTTTAAAAATTTAAACAATAAAATTATTTTTTGACTGCATATATAAATCCAGAAGGACAAATTGTTAATAACTGTTAATTAACAAGTCGGATGCCTGCTCTGATGGCTTGCGCTTGGCTTGAAGCCATCAATCTGATTTTTTTTTGTCTCACGCTGACAATTTTTAATCGGGGGCAGAAAATAGGTCCGTTTCGTGGTTCTATTATACCTAGAGTTTAACAAATGGGGGTAATTCCAGAGACGGCTTCTAACCTAGTTGGAACTAAAATTAGGATTCGATTTGAAAATAAAATACAAATATTTATTTACCCACATTGTTATTTGAAAGTGCGAGATACGAAAATATCATACAGGGTGTCTGAAAAGTCTTAACATGGGCAAATATCTTTACTATTAATAAAGATAGCAACACCAAATTTTAGTTGTACCTTATTGGTTAGTAAATCTACTTTTTTACGTAATTTGACTCTTTCAACCCCCTTGGGGGGTTACGCTAGCGAGTTGAGGTCCAAAATTTTGGATGCAAACCTATGCCGTGTGGCCCCTTCGTTTAAAAGTCTTCAAAAAAGAAACATTGTTTTAGTATTTTAGTATTTATTTATTATTGTAATTCATTTTTAAATGGCAAGCCTATAAAAATTATAACTCGTAAATCGTATAATCGGGCGGGGCACAAGTCGACCATTAGTCGGCCACTTGTGCCAAACAGTACAAGTCGGCGCTGCTATTTTTTGTTTTGTAGGGCACTTTTGTCTAACTTTTTTCCAACTTTACCTCTTCATTTGTCGTTTTTATATGTTTTGTTTTTTGACATCTGCGCAGTAGACCAAAATGCGTACCACGCGCAAACCGAGCGTGCTAGACATGCGCACGGAATTTCAGGAGCTGGACTTTGGTGTCTACATTTGACCCCATTCATTTTTCAGAATATATCTCCAGTAGTTAAGGTACCACTACGTATTTAACTTTATAACTTTGTTCCCAAGTTTTTTTCGACTTTATTTTTCATTTTTTGCCATGTGCGCAGTAGACCAAAATGCGTACCATGCGCAAACCGAGCGTGCTAGACATGCGCACGGAATTTCAGGAGATGGACTTTGGTGTCTACATTTGAACCCATTCACTTTTAAGAATATATCTCCAGTAGTTAAGGTACCACTGCGAATTTAGACAACAAAATACATCCCCTGAAATTTCGTGCGAATGTCTAGCCCTCTTGGTTTGCGCGTGGTACGCATTGTGATCAATGGTAAAACTTTTTCCCCAAGTTTTTTTCGACTGTATTCTTCGTTATTTGCCACCGCGCATCAGAAAAAATTTTTAAAAAGAAAGTTCGTAAATTATTGATTGATAAAGCTTATTATAATCTACAAGAATTTTTTGAGGAAAACCTATCAAATATTTAATAATATTCTGCTCTATTTTTATTTAATCAGTGGATTTAATTAATCTTTCTGTTGACTGTATAATGTATTGTATATGGTAACAGTAGACACTATAATAAAAATGTTTTATTTTAATTGGAATTCATTTCATACAAAATGAAGCAATGCATGTGCATATGATAAATATTTAAATTCTGTTTAAATATATATATGTATATATGTATGTATATGTATATACATATATATATATATATATATATATATATATATATATATATATATATATATATATATATATATATATATATATATATATATATATATATATATATATACAGTGACCGGCAAAAGGTTCGCAACATATGGGAAAAATTTTTATTAGGAGAGTATCGGAAAAACCAAAATGCGTACCATGCGCAAACCGAGCGTGCTAGACATGCGCACGGAATTTCAGGAGATGGACTTTGGTGTCTACATTTGAACCCATTCACTTTTAAGAATATATCTCCAGTAGTTAAGGTACCACTGCGAATTTAGACAACAAAGTACATCCCCTGAAATTTCGTGCGAATGTCTAGCCCTCTTGGTTTGCGCGTGGTACGCATTGTGATCAATGGTAAAACTTTTTCCCCAAGTTTTTTTCGACTGTATTTTTCGTTATTTGCCACCGCGCAGATAGCAAAAAAAGAAAAATAAAATCGAAAAAACTTGGGAAAAACTTTATAAAGTTAAATACGCAGTGGTACCTTAACTACTGGAGATAGATTCTTAAAAGTGAATGGGTTCAAATGTAGACACCAAAGTCCATCTCCTGAAATTCCGTGCGCATGTCTAGCACGCTCGGTTTGCGCGTGGTACGCATTTTGGTCTACTGCGCACATGGCACAAAATGAAAAATTAAGTCGAAAAAACCTTGGGAACAAGTTATACAGTTAACTACGTAGTGGTACCTTAACTATTGGGGATATATTCTTACAAGTGAATAGGTTCGAATGTAGACACCCAAGTACATCTCCTGAACTTGCGTACGCATGTCTAGCACGCTCGGTTTGCGCGTGGTACGCATTTTCGTCTACTGCGCAGATGTCAAAAAACACAACATATAACAACGACAAATGAAGAAGTAAAGTTGGAGAAAAGTTAGAAAAAAGTGCCCCACAAAACAAAAAATAGCAGCGCCGACTTGTGCTTTATGGCACAAGAGGTCGACTAATGGTCGACTTTTGCCCCGACCGATTATACGATTTACGAGTTATAATTTTTATAGGCTTGCCATTTAAAAATGAATTACAATAATCAATAAATACTAAAATACTAAAACAATGTTTCTTTTTTGAAGATTTTTAAACGAAGAGGCCACACGGCATAGGTTTGCATTCAAAATTTTCGACCTCAACTCCCTAGCGTAACCCCCCAAGGGTGTTGAAAAAGTCAAATTACATAAAAACGTAGATTTATCAACCAATAAGGTACAACTAAAATTTGGTGTCGCTATCTTTATTAATAGTAAAGATATTTGCCCATGCTAAGACTTTTCAGACACCCTGTATGATATTTTCGTATCTCGCACTTTCAAATAACACAATGTGGGTAACTAAATATTTGTATTTTATTTTCAAATCGAATCCTAATTTTATTTCCAACTAGGTTAGAAGCCGTCTCTGGAATTGCCCCCATTTGTCAAACTTTAAACCAGACCGGATTTCATCCGGAATTTTTTTCCACAATTAGGTCATGTAAATGATTTTGGAATTTCTAACTCCTCCTTGGTGGTGAACTCAACGGTGGCGATATAGTTGTTTTCACTAATGCTTACCTGGACGTTGGGGTAGAAGTAGAACTTCGAGACTTTGGTTTGTCGTGGACCGAAATTTACAACTTAAGAGGAACGACTATTTTCTTTGAGACGGGGGAAATAACTTAATAATTAGGACAAAATCTTGCAATCTCGCCCCTTTCTTACTGTTTTTCACGATTCTGTTTTCTTGCAGAATTCCGAGAAAATTAATATTCCTAAATTTTGGAGAAAGTAAATCCTAACTTTAAACTTGAAAAGTATAAGTTTTACACATCACTTCTCTTGATAATATGATCATTTCACTCTAAGATGAAATTATTATTTTCACTCACTTGAGAACTAAGACCCTGGTGGTTGACTTGGGTAGCTCTGGGATAGTGTGGCTGTGCGATAGTCTGAATAACCTTTGGGCATTACCGCTTCTTTTTCTGGGCGTGATTGAGATGGAGATTTGAGAAATCTATTGTTATACTATTTTGCTACTTGGCGAGGAATTTTTTTGCCCTAACTATTTTTGTGAAAGGAAGTTTATTTCATTTTTAAGAAATAGCGCAGTTTATAGCCACGGCAGTAAAATAACTGCCGTTACAGACAGTTAGACATTTTTATATGGCGAAAGACATTTTTATAATTAACGTCCTAATACAAGTAATTATTTTTGTGAGTAAAGTACATACCAAAAAACGTCTTGCTCCAGTTGGTGGTTTGGCATATGGAAGAGAATAATAGGCATAATACGTTTTGCCGCTATTGGTTGCTTTTACAGTACCTTTAACAGGACCATCTGGTGTGTTAACTTGTTGAGTCTAAGGAAAAAAATAAAAAAGCATGTGCAAAAATCAATGTAATTTGTTTCTTTTTTAAATTGGATTGTGTTGCACCAAATTTATCTACAACTAATTCGATCTTTGGTGCTTCTACTGCCTACCAGAGGCATCAAGAATAAAGAGGCATGTACAATTTTTGACAAAAGTCTTTTTAAAAATAACACTTAACTCATAATTTAAACATAAAAAATCTTCCACTTTTAAACATACCAAACTTAGAGGGTATTTTCTTTCGATAAAAAAAACTTTATTGTAAAATTTGCTATAAAATTTGAATTCTAGTAGCGTCCACTAAGAAAGAATGTTCTTAAATAAAACGAGGTTTCTATATTTTCCTAATACATATAATGAAATTTCCCTGGCAAATCTAAAATTTAAGGAGAAAATTAGTGTTTATGTGGGGCTCCGTGACTGAAATCGTCAAAAATATGTCCAGGTTCTACTCACCAAAGACTCAACAAGTAACAAAGAAAAATATAATATAATTGCTTTGAACCTCATAGCACAAAACTAAAATAATAATTTTAGGCGAAATATTTATAACTTTAAGCAGAGTGTTTAATTAGGTACTTAGTGATTTCGGTAAGATTATTTGTATATTTTCTGTTTAAAGTGCCACTTAGAACAGTGTGATAAAATTTGTTCCTACTTATGTAACCGCTTTAATATTAATTTTTTAGTATAAATATTCAACCTTTATAATATCTTGTAATAAGATTACAGTTTATTATGTCATCGTTTCAGTTTAGGGCATATTTAATTTGTTATTAAATTTGTTACTGTACGGAAAACTAATAAGTACACAGAGAGAAAGAATTAATTTATACAAGTAAAAATTTTTTATTTCAATTAAATTATTTAATTGGTATCGAGCAATTAAATATATAATTCAGCGAATTTAATTATTTAATTGCCAGGTTTAATTAACTGAAGTAAATCATAATTTCTGTAAGTAAATTTACACGATAAAGTAAAATATGACTTAATCGTATCAATTATCATTTAATTCATTTAATGTGAAGGTATGATACCTACAACTAATATTGGTTAATAAAAATATCTTAATTTAATTACGTGAAGTAAACCTTAGTTTTACTAAGAAAGATATATACTATTTGCAATCCCGATATAGTTCCCAAAAAAATTGAGTCAGTTTTTTTAGGTTTATTTGCTTTACTTTAGCATTTGAAAAAAGTTATGTATAATATGCTATTCGTTAAGCAAATCATTATATACTAGTTTAGTATGAACGCATATCTCAATCTATTTTTTAAATGTTTGACCCTCAACAAATTTAGTGACATTTTTTCCGACACCATGATCGTAAATTTTTTGCGGGCCAAACAGTTAAGAAATAGATTGAAATATGCGTTCATACTAGCCTAGTAATGATTTGCTTAACGAATATCATATTATACATAACTTTTTTCAAATGCTAAAGTAAAGCAGATAAACGTAAAAAAACTGAATTAGGTTGACAATACCAAACATAGCGGGGCAAAGAGAACCTTAAGCAGTAAGAAAATATTTCTTGAGGTTAAAATATAGAGCTTTTATAAAACAAAAGATGAAAATGTCTACTTTCGTTTCACATATTTATTGCATTTAATGTGATACAATCATTTTTAAAATGACACAATAAAACCCTGCAATAAAGTCGCCATACAGAAAAGTAGATATATTTTTATTTTTTGTTCTATAAAAGATCTATACTATAACGCCAACAAATATTTACCAAATACAAAGAACCTTTAAATTTTACTTATCACTGAATACATGCATATCCTGGTACAGTTATAGGTATATCCCTACAAAATAAAGCAACAAAAGGCTATTATATTATCCATAAATATATATGTTACCGGCAAAGTCCGTTTCATCGTCATACTTAAGTTTGCCTAGGTAAACCGCACATTGCCGGGACGTTTTCGGCAAAGTCCGAAATTGTTCTCTATTTCGGAGTTTGCCTAGAATGTAACCCGGCAAACTTAGGTTTGCCAAACATGTTTTAGGAAAAGTCCGAAATGTTCTTACCTTTGTGTTATATCATGATAATTGGTATACTAGTGATGCTAAGCCTGTAAATAACATGATTTCATCGTATTTCGTTAAGTTAAATATACCTACATATTATACTTATTAAATGATAATAGCAAACCTGAGCAAACCCGGTCCAGTTAGACGAATAGACAAACACTCAAAGCAGGGCGCGCATTGAATTGACACGGCTCGGTAAGTTTCGTTCGGAATGCCGACAGTCAAAGCGCACTGATTCGGCTATTGGTTCTTTAAAACAGCTGCAACTATTGTGATGTATAGACATAGTATCGTATCGGACGTTTTTTCGCTACTTCCTCCTAAACATTCTCCTTCCGCACATTGTCGTGATTCTTCGGGTCGTACAAAAATACATAAAAACGAACGTTTACTATCAAAACTTCGTCCGCCATTGCACACCTACTCGTATCTCTTCCGCTTGCGTCTCAATACGAGAAGTAGTCGCAGGCAGTCGGACATTTCGGCAATTTTTGCTCTGATTCCGATTTGGTAGTTCCGAGCGGGCGAAACCGATTCAATGCACTCCTCTTCATATAATTGCATGTATACCAACCCTCTTGACTGTGCCGTGCCATGCCGAACCGAGCTGAGTCGATTCAATGCGCACCCTGCTTAACACTGCTTTTGCCGACCACACCCATTTATTGCCAACTTAATTTTATTTTAGTACAATGTTTTGCTTTATTCTTTTGTATGAATATTGTCACAATATTAACCGCAGATTCATATTCTACAGGTATTTTTAACGTATTAATAAAAGTCTCAAGATATTTTATGATTTATTTTAGGAAAATAATATTTAAAAAGAATGTTGAGGTCCTAGTGTCACAAAAAAAGTCACCAAAGATGTTTTAAAATATTAATCTTCTGAATGAAATCATTATACACGCTGAAAGTTTAAATAATTAACTAAAAATTTGTTGCAGGATATTAATCTATATTTAATATACTTATAATTTTATTGTTAAAAATTTTAAAGCCGAAAAACCATAACAAAATGAAATTAAGTTGGCCACCATGGACGCGATCGGAAAATGCCACCTTAAACAATCAACGCAGTGCGTGTGTACCTGCGACGTATTACAAACAGACTATAACTAGTTACGACTACAAAATGAACATCTTTTATCGTGACGTAACGGTCACAAATTTATTATTTCGGACTTTACCTAAAACGTATTTGGCAAACCTAAGTTTGCCGTGTTACATTCTAGGCAAACTCCGAAATAGAGAACAATTTCGGACTTTGCCCAAAACGTCCCGGCAATGTGCGGTTTACCTAGGCAAACTTAAGTATGATGATGAAACGGACTTTGCCGGTAACATATACACTAACAAAAATAGATCAAATGGCCGTCACCTTCACTGTTACTACCGGAGTAGCCGCTTAGTCTGCCTTCTCATCAAGGGACGATGGGTAAATGCGATGCACGCCGGGATGCATATTTACAGATGCTAGCATGTGTTGACACCAGGGTGTTGAAATCAGCGAGGGTTTGGAAAAACAGTACATTTACAAATGCTAGCAGATTTGGACACCAGAGGCGATCAGAGTGTTGAAACCAGTGAGCATTTGCAATGGGCATACATTTACAGATGCTAACTGATGTTGACACCGGTAATAAATTGACACTATAATAATATTTAATTCCGCAATCAGAGATTCAACTTTTAAAACTATTGGGAGGATTTTGCCATTATTAAAAGCAATTCCAAATTAAGATTACTTTATGTCCCACAGATTTAATGTTTTTGATGAGAGTGTTTTGATGGAGACACCGTGTTGCCAAATTTACAACTAGTTTTTCCCACAAATTTTTATATCAGCTTTAAAAGGCGTATTGGCAACGGGTTAGGGCTCTGTTACTATTTAATTATTTTTTGTGAAATTTTGGCATTAAACCTGTTCTTAGAAACAATATAATTTCTTCTTGTGGCCATAGAGTTGTAAAATACGTTCTCGGACAGGTTTGTTCAGTTTTAGGTTTCATCAGTATATTTTTTAAATTTTTTATCCTTGCCGAGTTTTTTTACTGCGACTGCGCAATTCGTATTGGTATAAAATTTTGGCAGCACCGCATACACCTGACATTTTATTAAAAAAGATACTGATGAAATGAGCAAACCTGTCCGCGAGCGTATTTCACGACTATTATGCAATTTTAATTTCTGCACCTTATAGGGCCGATCTGGGTTAGCTTTTATTTCTTATTCATCTTAACATCTCACAAAACCAGCCTAATGCTGAAGGGCATGGATCTGTTCATTAACCTAATATTTTATTTTTATTTTGTTCATTTGCTTTAATAAATATTTTTTTTCAATATTCCAACAACGTTTTATTGTTATTTTCCGTACAGGCACAATCATGGAAAAAGGTTATCTACTGCTCAGGTTATCTAAAGCTCACTGGTTTCAACACTATGATCGCCTCTGGTGTCCAAATCTGCTAGCATTTGTAAATGTACTGTTTTTCCAAACCCCTGGCTGATTTCAACACCCTGGTTGGGTGCTAGCATCTGTAAATATGCCGCCGGCATGATTTGTCGACGGGATGGCATGGCGGTTAGGGCCAGCGTAAAAAATAATTTTATTCTCATAAGTCGCGATTTAGTTGTCAGGAATAAACTTTAATTTTAGGAATTACATATTTAGTTCTGTTTTTCCTTTATTAGGAAAATTAAATTATAATTGTCAGTAGATTTTCTTCGTTATTGCGACAATACAATTTAATTTGTACAATGAAACGTTTAATACAATGTTTAATTATGCGAATTTTTCTATGAATTTATTAAAGCTTTTGTTGGCGGAAAAATAATTTAATTTTTTTAAGAATATATTTCTCAACTAAATATTTTAATTACAGTAATTATGCAAAATATAAAAGAAATTTTGTTGCAAGTATCGCTTTTTTATTTGAAATATGGTTTTATCGAGGGAATTATTTTTTTATTTAAAAAATTATAGAATGTGATTTAATACCCACCAACTTTTTTTTCTCTCTGTGTATAAGGGTACGTAGTTATAAGAAACCCAAATGAAAAATGCACTGAAAAGGAATATCACAATTCTGCTATGTGTCTGAAAACGAAGTTAAGAGTAACAAAAGGCAGGGGTAACCTAAAATGTATGACAAAGAATGGTTTCTGGATTAATAAAACGAGTTGCTATGTTTAGTCTATCTAGTAAAAGTAGTCGATAAAACTAGAAATAAGCATCATCTATCATCTGTCTATATTTACGAGTACAGGGTGTCCAATTTTCGACACTTGTGTCCCAAAAAAAATCGTGAAAATTTTGGTCAAAAACCGAAATTTCCAGTTTTTGCCAAATATATCCATTGGTTTGTTGCAGTGGTTTTAGGTTTAGGTAAATGTATTGTAAAAAGAAACTATCTGAGATTTGGACGTTTTACTTATCAACCCGTTTTTTGATCCGACGTTTAGTTTTCGAGTTATTAGGAACCGAAGGGGGGACCGCAAATGGCATTTTCTGGCCTAAAAAAATTCAAAAAATTACTAGCCATTTTCCGGTCCTGAACAGTTTCAATAGGGTTGTGCAGTTCCGAGTAATCTACAACTGCAAATTTGAATCGATTTAATTCACTTTTGCGACCTGTAACCGATTTCAACGGAAATCGCGAAAATTTCGTTTTTAACATTTAGTAACGAAACGATACTTCCTGTATAACTGATTTTTTTACCGAAGCTAGTTGCTCTATTGCTCTATTAACTCATAAAATTCGATTGCCCCCCCTCTGACTGTTTCCGAGAAGAACAAACCTGTTCGACTTTCGGTTAACCTTTACATTATTTTTGCTGATCTCCTGACGTCACTTTACACTGAGGACAAATAATGGCTGCTTTTTAAATTGTAATAAATTATACCGAAAAGTAAAAAAAAAATCTACCTAAATTATATCAGTAATTTATTTCAAAATATTTTTTTTTGAGTTTGTAATGACTTCCTTATACGGTGTATGCAATAAAAAAACACGTGCATATTCCTTATTGCAACTTTACCAAAAACATAACATGCCGATTTCTTTTTTTGTAATACGAGGTAAAAACATAAAAAATCCATGTTTGCATGTTTAGTAAACATGAGCCTCAGTCGTAAAATAAACAAAAAAATCAATTTTTATCTGTGCATATATTAGTATGCCGTATTAGGCGCCATTACGCTAGAACGCTGAGTAGCGGTGGCAACGCTGTCTGATCTATGGTACTACACAAAATATTCTAAAATGTCACAGGTAGGACAGTAGACTGCTTTTCTTTCTTAGTTGCCTAAAATTTTGTTATTTTTTCAGTTATCAGTCACTTATCGCTGACAAACACTTATCTTTTTTTTTCAAAATACTCTTATGTATCATTTCTATAAATTTCTTTAAACAAAATAATAAAGACACAATTAAGTGATTTCTTTGTATTTTATCTTTGTTTTTTTGGCTTTTTGCAATATAAGTTACGAAACATACTTAATTGATGAAAAATCTTATCTAGCTTGTAATTTTTATTAACCACTGTTATTGACATTTCATCATTATCCATATTATAAAATACTAGCATCAACTAGACATGTGACAGTTCCCAGCTCAAACCGCTGAACCTAGTAACGTGAATTTTAGACAAAGAACTTCTTAAGTAATATAGCTAAGGGAGTGGGAAGTTTTTTTAAGAAAAGCTTTTATCTCACAAAGGACTGAATGTGGAGTTATTATATTCAGCGTATAAACTTCTCACAAAAAATAAGTAGCACATGTCCATCTTCCGTTTTCAAAATTCAACCCCTAAAGGGGTAAAAAGGGGGTGTCAAGTTTTATTAGAAAAGCCTAGCTCAAAAACCACTGAAGGTGAGGATATTAAATTCGGCATCGAAACTTCTCATAAGAAATAAGCAAACGCGTGTCATTGCGTTTCCTAAAATTCAGCTCCTAACGGGGAACAATGAGGTGCCAATCTTTTTAAAAAAACATCATAAATCACTGGCTATAGCATATAGCATAATATAAACTTGAAAGAGGGGTATATTCTGGAACAAATTCCTATATCTTACAATTCGGTGAAATATGAGGTACTAGCTTGTGCCCGCGACTTCGTCCGCGGTAACAGGATTCTACTTCATTACAAACTTTGAACCCCCATTTTACCCCCTTGGGGGTTGAGTTTGAAAAATCTCTTCTTAGTGAGTCTGCATTATGAAATAAAACTAATGACCAAATTTCACATTTATAGCTTCAGCGGCTTCGGCTCGACGATGATGAATTAGTCAGTCAGTCATATATATATATATATATATATATATATATATATATATATATATATATATATAAAGTATTTTTTTTTTTTTTTTTTTATATTTATTATTTTATATATATATATATATATATATATATATATATATATATATATATATATATATATATAGATTAAATTCAGCAGATACCCTAAACTTCTTCTACTAATGACAATTGACTTAGAAACGAGCACTGTGCGGGGAAAGCCACTAAGGGATTGCTAATTTCTTATATGATATTTACCCTTAATCGTAAAATATTTAGTTGTCACTTCATATCCATACATCTGCACCATTCCTGTCATTTATGAAGTTGAGTTGGTAGAGAGATGTGTGCACATCAAAATAAGTATGAACAGAGTGTCGTAAGTAGGGTAGGGTTTGCAAATTTTTTCCAAGACGTAGTGCCGTCCGAAAGATTTACTCCTACTAATGAGTACCGCGTAAAGTGGTCGAGACGCATCTGAGGGAAGACAGACAACAAATAACAAATGGATTTTTTTACATTAAACAATCTCCTTAATAGGGCTTGTAGGTTGTGATAAAACTTAAAATCAGAATATAAAATTATTTCTAGAGACATGCTTTTCCATGTCCTAAGGAGCAGCTTTTGTTATTTCTGCCACAATTGTTGGTATTAACATCTAAAAAGAAAATATATTTAGACTCTTAAAATACATTATGTCAAATTGTAAGATAATCCTTCATTTACTTACATCTTTTTATTCAAATTATGATGTGGTGTTTACAACCAGAGCGCATAATATTATATTAAGGGGTTATCTACAGTTAGGAGGCCTAAAAAAAGCGACTTTTCAAGAATTTTTCCTGAGAAAACTTTTAAATTTATTTAATGTGAAAATTTGTACACATATTATGGTAACTTTTAACTGTATTTCAAGGTTTTTGTATTTGTAAAAATAATAATTTTGAAAGCTGCTATAGCTGATCTCCCGGAGTTCCTCTCAAAAAAGGCATCTTGCAGTGACAACGATATCTCTGGACTGGATCATCGAAAATGAAAAAGCCAAACGGATTTCGTTAAAGTAATGTATAATCTTCTAATAAATCGAAGGAATAAGCAAAATAAAATGTTTTGACAAAATGGCGGCTTCTAAAAAAAAATCGATTTTTGACCAAAATTTTAAAAATATTTCTGGGTGAGAAACAACCTTCGATTAATTAGTAGAAAATATACTTAAGAAGCTTGTGTTAAAACTTGAGAGTGATCGGTTCAGCCGTTTCCGAGAAATCTCCGTCACCGACTTTAACAACACAGTTTTGAGAAAAACGCGTTTAAAATTTCAAAAGCACTTTACATAGCGTACAATCGCTCTGACACGTCTTTACAAATATGCGTGTAACTTCGAAATTAATCGCCGGATTGCCTTGAAATTTTCTGTGTGTGTACTGGAATATACATAATATGTACATTACGAAAATGAAATTAAAAAAATCGATTTTTTTATAATTCTAACTATATGTAACCCCTTAAGTAAAACATATTCCCTATCGTTCTTTTTATTGTCTTAAAATGTTTTTCTTCAATCATTCATTACATGCAACTTTTACTACTATAACTGGTATTTAATTATGAAAACGCAAAAATTTGTATAAATAATTTAGCCATCGAATTTAATTTGCAGCTTATTCCCAAAATAAAAATTTCCAAACTAAAGGCTTAATATAATAAATTGTTATGAAGTCAGCTAAAAAATAAAAGGTCAAGCCCGAAGCTACGTTTTCATTAGTTAAAGAGACTAATGACTAAAGAAGCCTAAAGATAGGATTTGCTGAGTTGACTACAAACAAGATAATATGGGATTTGTCGAGAAGTAAATAAATAACATTTTTCGACATTTTTATTTTACTAAGGGTTAGCATTGGTTTGGAATATTAACATTTTAAGAACCGTAAGGATTATAAAGTGTTTGAAGTGGAACAAATAGGATAGTAGCTTCTTGATTAAATTGTAATAGGTACTGTATGTCATTTTCAGTCACATTTTAATAATTTGTCCGTTCGAAAAAATACTCCGTTGTTGGGAATTTTGGTTTCAAAATTTATTAAGTAACTAACGTGTTTGCGTGATGCATACTGGACGAGCGATTATTACCGAAAAAAAAGTAGAAGGAAAAGGGAAAAGTAGAAGAAGAGCCGGGGGGATATTTATTATATTTTTTATAATCCAGTTCTTTTTTCAGTTCAATGTTTTTGGCTACAGAACTAATGTCTTTATTTCTTTTTATGTGAGACAGTCTGCGTAGACTTCAATACTATAATCCATTGACACGGGACTTAAAGTATTAGAGGTTGGGAGGGGAAGGGAGAATATCTGCAGGCAATTTTTTTCAGGCTTGCTCAGGCTTTTGTGGCTGGGCAGTAAAGGGATGCATATGTAACGCACCTCTTGTTGTTCTGATAGGGGGGAATGATACAAGTATCGGTGGAAAAGGGATAAATCCCTAACAGCGCGGCGATGAGCGAGACAACGGTCGCGCTTCGCGTCGTTCGGTCAACTGCAATTGCGTGCGGAAAAGTATCACTTTCCACACTGCGCGAGGTGAGAATTCTATTGTTCTATCTACACTTTTTTTTAAATTTTACATTTTTTTTTACAATTGGAGCATTTTTCTCTACTCTTAAAGCAGTGAAAATTTAATTTTTTAATGTTCTATCTAGCTTAGTGACACAATATTTTATTATTTTGTTCTACCTACTGAACAAATAAGATTGCTGGATATCGACAGATAGGTAAATAGTTATTTCCGCATATCCTGTAAAGTTGCGTAAATGGCTCTTACGACACTTTGCCTGGGCAGGGACTATTTAATATTTGCATTTAATGGTAAAATATTAACCCGTGACATATCCATAAAGCTACATCATTTCTGTTATTTATGGAGCCTCAGAAACCTTAGTTAATTAATGTCGTCAGTAACCTTTATTTTCGTTTGCTTCACTGATGAGTACCTATGAGCTGCTTTAAAATGGTTGACGCGCATCTGAGAGGCGGGAGACAGTGTTACACACAACATAACAAAATCCCCTTAATGTAGGCTCTAGACTGATAAAACTCAAAAGCAGAATTTAAAATAAACTCTAAAGATATACTGTTACATTTCCAAGCTAATCTTAGTATTTTTGCCACTATTGCATTGTAGTTATTCGGATCTAAAAAGACAAAACATGTAGACTGATAAAACACACTATGTCAAATTTTAAGATAATCCGTTTATTCGTATACTTTATTTTATTTAAATTATGATGTGATATTTACAACTAACGCGCATATGTATATGTACCATCGTGCCGATAAAAAACTAGGACAGCAAAGTTTCCTTTTTTCCCCTAGACTATTAAGAATTATTTGCTGTCGAGCTTCGTACCAGTAAAATTCCATATGAAAATTTTACATGTCAATATGGATTGTCACTTTATCATTAACATGTCAAACATATTTTCCTCAAAAAATATGGCACTATTAATCCCCCACCAAAAGGCTATTATTTACAGACTGTTGCGAGATGGTGCTTTTATTAGGGATATTGCAGACGAACTGGGAGTAAACAAGAATACCGTGCTGCTGGCAGCAGGTTCAAGTCCCCCTAAAATTTCGGTAATTATTCAGATTAGCGTAAACAGCGAATTTTTGCATGAAATTTTGCACAGACCCTAATTTTGGGTCGTAGAACAGGAATCCGAAGTCAGTTTTTGGCGGTCTCGAAAAAAAAAATTTTTTTCTCACCTAACCTGAGCAAAAAGGTGGTCAGGTTTGCTCAGTTTTGATTGATATAGATATATATGTATCTATATCAATCAAAACTGAGCAAACCTGACCACCTTTTTGCTCACCCAACAGATTTAACGAAATTCATTGAAAAAGCTAACCTAAAAGTTTAAAAAAAATTTTACGAGACCGCCAAAAACTGACTTCGGATTCGTGTTCTACGACCCAAAATTAGGGTCTGTGCAAAATTTCATGCAAAAATTCGCTGTTTACGCTAATCTGAATAATTACCAAAATTTCTACTGAAGATCAAGATAGAAGACTGCTAATTATCTAAGGGACCGTCCATTCGAAACTGCAATAAAGGTGAAATAACAGACGAATTTTTCAAGTTCTGCAAACACTGCTGGAGACAGAGTTCGAAATTCCGATATAGGAAATCGTTGTGCTGCTAATAAAAAAAAGTTAACGGAAAGAAATAAACAAGTCAGGTTAGAATTTGCACATGAATATTTAAATCAGAATAATTTCTGGGAAAGAGTGATGTTTTCTGGCGATAAAACTTTTCAATCATGTAATAATGGGAGAATTCGGGTTTATAGGCCTTCCGGCATGCGGTATGATGAGATATACATCCACAAAACCAACCAAAGTGGGCGTTTCTCTATAAATGTTTGCGGTTAGATTAGCGCTAGAGAGCCAGGAATTTGCCAAATCGTGGAAGGAAAACTCACTGCAGCTATATACGTTAATGTACTAAATGAAGTGATGATACCATCGATAAACGCTGTATATGGTCAAAATTTTAGATTTCAGCTCGATAATGCTCCAATACACACAGCACGCATTGTGCAAAATTTTCTCCAAGAAAATAATATGGTAGTTCTTCCCTGGCCTTCGAGGAATCCCGATTTGAACCCGATCGAAAACATTTGGGGTAAAATGGTCAAATCCATGTATAAACATAACTTTCGACCAACAAACAGGGATAAATTACGCCACAGGATAAATAAGCTTGGGATGAAATATCGGGCGAATTATGTAGAAACCTAGTTTTAAGTATGATGCAAAGGCTGCAAGAAGTAATAAACAGAAATAGTTCTATGGCCAAATATTAAAAATTTTGTGTTGCTCTGACAAATTTTGTGTTTGAATTTTTTTTTATCCTTTATTGAGTTTATTTTATTATTTGGTAATATTTTTCATTTTCAGGCGATGTTGAATAAAATATTAGACTTTTTTTCTAAATAAAAAAATGCCCGATACATTTAGTTTCTCCATATAAAATGTCCCTCAAATTTATACAATATATTTTGATGCTACCTTGTGTCGCAAAATGCAAAACGTTAAATTATGTAACCTAGGTTACTTTTTAAAAGTTAGGTGTCTTTACCTTTCCAGCTCTACAGCACCTTTTAAACTCCAGGAGATATGTATTTCCTTTCCCAGTTTTGTGATTTTGCTTTCCTAGTTTTTTATCGACACGATGGTACATACGTAACACGTTTTTATTAAAACATACTGATACAAAGTACACAAATTAAGAAATAATCACGGTTGCTGTTGAAGAGTAAAAATTAAATATTTATTGCAGAAACAAATAGCTACATTGTTCCTTATCGTTTCTTTATATTGGTTTTAATTTATTTTTTATTACTTCACTGGCAAGTATTTATTTACAAAAATGCAAACGCAAGTTTTCCGTATGAATTTATATTTAAACAAAAACCTTATCAGTATGCGAAAACATACTTACATGTTTAAAAAAAATCATATAATATAAGAGAAAGATAATTGTTTTCGTTCCGTGTAAAAATTACATTAAGGAGAATTGAAATAAATAAACAATATTGTATAGGTCCATTGTATAGGACATTGCTTGCACTTTTCGATGTAAATTCTTAGAAAGAATAGGTTTGACATTAGTAAGAAACATCCTCCCCTTGTTAACTTTTCTTGTTATATATACAAATGGATAAACCATTTGTTTATATGTACAATATAATATTAATTTAAAATGAAGCACATTGACCTACAGAAAAATAAATATTGATGAGATGTAAAAAGAGAAGATTATAAATTGCAATTTTCAAAAATATTTTAGTTGTATTGTACTGCTTTACAAAGCTGGTAAAGATCATAATATCTCTAAACCTCTTTAAAAATATTCTAGCTATCGTTCGATTCTTTAACCATAGGATAATTGATAATTTGGTAATTGCACCCAGAGGTTAGAAATGGCAAAGTCAACAAAAATCGCTGCATATTTAAATTATAAGTTTTTCCTCTTTTCTTAAAATTCATGAAACCTGGAGATTGTACATTGTGGAACTAGACCCCTTATTTATAATACATATTACCGTGCTTAATTGTTGACTATATGCAAGATTTTCTTGTGTCTGTAGTTAAAAACCAGATTTTTAAGGAATCCTCGGTAACAATTCAAATTTTTTCTTAAAAATTTATTTAATTTAATTCTTATATTTATCCACCAATATAACGTACTATGTTGAAATTTTGATACTTCAGGCTATTATGTTTTACACAGTTTTTCATTGCGTACGTTATAACAAGATTTTTGCTGTGCGATTCGTTAACCATGACAGTAGGTATCATTATGAGTCATGAGTGATGGGTTTAAATCCGGAGACGGTATCGAACTCTGCCTAGATTAGAGTTTGTCCATAAAAGTTGTGCGAAATCTTAGTTTTCCTAATTAAGATCTAATAACAAGAGCGCGTGGTGAGACAGACAAAAATATTTTAGCAAACATTTCTAATTCCAATTTGATCCAAATAATAGCAAGGTATGCGATAAAAAATACAAGCGCGAGAAATCTAGAATGGGTATCATGCACGTATGTGTGTTTAGAAAATAAATTATCCCTGACCCTTTCTACCACAAAAAATATTTACAGGTAATTTTAAACCTTCTTAATCCAGTATTTCCCTTTCACATCAACTTATAAAAAAAAATTGCTTGGTTACGTAGGTATGTAGTACATATTATTATGTTAAAAGTGATTTTTAATATATGATTTTTAGATATCTTATCCAGACAAATATACCAATCGGAACGGAATTTGGTTTGGAGGGGGCATTTAATTTTATTAAAATAATATGTACATAATACACAGTATGTTCACGGATGGGGTAGATAAGAGAACAAATGGACCAAAAAGTGAAAGATACGAAAAATCGGTCATTCTTCATAAAAGTCTTTGCTTTCTTTAAAAATAAGATTCACGATGCCAAAAGTTTGCAACCATAAATTTACAATGATTTTTCGTACCAAATTTTGAATTTCACAGTTCTTATCACTCATCTTTCGTAAAATGGCTTTTAACACTAACAAAACATTTAAAAGTATGCTTAAGTAGGAAGATATTGTCAATTTCATTTCTATCAATTGATTTGAATTGGACGCAATCCTACTTGATAAAATCTCAGTAAGTGTTGTTATAATATGTGGCATGAATGGAGAGTTTTTGGTATAATTCTTCTATGTAATTAATAATACATATTTGCTCTAGTTTTAACCTATCGTTTCTTTGAACAGTTTTGTTAAAAACATTATTAAACTGACTGTCTATCCATATACTAAAACTATTTTAAGCCTCCTTTATGTAAAACTAACTAATATACAATGTTTAAAAGTAAAGTGACTGCCTCACTGATTCATTAACGGCCAGCCAAAACTACTAATGCTAAAAGGTTGAAGTTTTGCACACAGCTTTATTTTACGCCGTAGACGTCCACTAAGAAAGGATATCGCAAAAACCTCAAAGGGGGTAAAAGCAACCAAAAAAATTAAATCTTTTTCATTTTAAAAACTACTAAGTTCAAGGAAATCGCCAAAACATGTCAATTTTATTTTATTTTTTTACATGACTACTTTTTTTCGTGTTGGAATTTTAACTCTAGGACTCTAGGGGGTAAAAATACACTTCTACCACTGATTTATCAAGGCTCAGCCCTAACTATCAAAGATAGAAAGCTAAAATTTTCCGTGCCGCTTTGGTTTAGGCCCCAGACGTCCACTAAGAAAGGATATCGCAAAACTCACCCTCTAAAACGATAAAGTTAACCCCTAAAAATTAAATAATTTTTTAGTTCAAAAACCACTGGGTTTTATGAAAAAGGCCAAAACACGATTTTATTAAAGTTTTGTATTGGAATACTCACACGAGGTAAAAACAACCCCTCACTAGATCTCCTAAACCCTTCATCGAGTCGTGAAATTTTGAAATTTGGCATGTAGGTTTCCTTTGCGGCCTTGGTGCAAAATAGTAGCGGGTGTAATGAAACTCTTTTGCCAAGGGGATAAAGTCATTCCCAAAAAATTAAAATAATTTTTGTTTTAAAACGACAGATTATATGGACAAACGCCGAACCATGTCAATTTTATTTATTATTTTTTAGATAACAACCAATTTTTTGTGTTGTAATTTAATCCCTTGGGGGTAACAACATGTGCAAACATTTTTAGTTTATACTTAAATTAATCTAGCAACCGTGCTTTCAGACGTTCGGTCTGCATGTCCTGACGTGATCCAGCAATCATTCTTCATTTTTCGCATTCGGGTACCGGCTAGTTATATATAAAAGAAAAACTTACTGGCTGACTGACTGACATATCTACGCACAGCCCACACCGCTGGGTCTAGAAACTTAAAATTTTGCACAGAGGGTTTTTATATAACGTAGGCATCTACTAAGGAAGGTTTTCTAAATTCAACCCCTAAGGGGATGAAATAGGGGTTTAAACTGTGTATGGCGAAACTATTTTAGATGTTCCTATTAACTCGAAACTTCATAGAGATAGTGTTTTACAGTTTTTATTAACTCAACCCCTAAGGGGGTGTTCAAAGTTTGTAATGGAGTAAAATTATTATACGGTTCTATTACCTTGAAACTAAGTAAAAGTATTCCAAAAACTAAACACATTTTATAACTTTCTAGAAATCACCACACCACGCGGACGAAGGCGCGGGTGAATGCTAGTGTTAATATAAATAATTGTTTCTTATTTTTAGCCAAAGCATCACCTGTAAAATTATATCGGTGAAATCCTGCATCACCCTGTATAGCGTAACATTATTTGGAGAGTAGAAGAAAGAGGCTAATTTGTGATTTTTTCTTCATCTACAGTAAATTAGGTACTGTAAGAGGGTAGATAGTGTTTATTTCATAACATAAATCTTATTCTTGGTAATTGCTAAATCTAGGAAAATTTTAGGTAAATACAAGATAATACAAATCCTTCTACATAGAACAATAAAAAAAATTCAATTTAAAATAATATCTTTAAATAAAGTGCAAGTATATATATGTTTAGTTGAATTTCTAACTAATGTGTAGAAATGCAATAATAATATTTTAAGTACGAGGGTGTGTCAGAACTGGATTGAATCTTTTACTAAACAGAAGTATTACAGTATGACAATTAGCCTAGACCCGGTGTCTGAAAACGTGAAAAAATTTTGAGAAGCATTTTGACTATTCTAGGTTGTAGGAGGGCGTGTCTGAGGATATCTGGTATCTCAGTAACAGCTGAAATTCCTGCTATGATTTTTAATTATTTTTTGAATATTCTAAAACTAGTTTTTTGTTCGTAACTTTTTTATTTTGCACTGCAGGTGAAAGTGGTCAACAGGAAAGTTGTAGGTATTAAAAAAACTTTTTATCTGAGTTTGTGACCGTCCAAATCCATTCAATTGTTAACGAGATAATTTCAAAAAACCATTAAAATGGTCATTTTTGTTAACAATAAATAACTTTTGCAAAAAAGAGTTTTGAGCTTCTCCAAGTACACCAGGAGATGACTATCTATATTCTTAATGCGCCCTATTCGTTTCAGCTCGATCGCATTTTTAGTTCAAAAGTTATTATATTTGTTTATTCGGTTTGGCTCCAGAGGACCAATGTTTAAAATGCATTTTTGACTTTTCGGACAAGGTTACGGACCCCCGCTTGGGCGCAAATAATTCTTTGAGACATGTATTATCCTGTGGCGTAATGGGCAAACCGGTTCTATGTTATGCATCGCTACTTTGGCGAAAACAAAACCTCAAAACTATGCCTGTTTTTTTTTTAAATAAACATTTCACAGTATCTCGGAAACGACCCATCGCATCTTCGTCAGACTTGATGCTTTGGTTAACTGGTAGTCTTATGCAGCTTTTAAGAAAAAGTGCATCGCTCTAACTCCTTTAGAAACGAAGTTAGAATTTAAAAAAAAATTACTGCGACGTTAATTAATGGATAATAGGTATTAGTTAAGGTGAATGCTTGCTGTCCACGCCGCCGCCGCGCCGGGAGCGCGGAAATTTGCGGGGGGGGGGGGGGGGTCGACGCTCCAAGCCACAGAACAACAGGTAAGTGCGTGATAATTGGTGGCAACATTTGTGAACCGTGGCGCCCTCCGTAGTAGGGTCCAAAGTATTCATGGCGGAAGCGGGGTGCGGAAGAGGAGCCACCATATGATCTGTTAAAGGTCAAATTAATGTTCTGACATTTTATAACTTTGTTGTATAAAGCTAAAAAATGTTTTCTTATAATTTTCAGAGAAAATATAAAAAAATGTCAGTAGCGGCTATTTGCTCAAACAAATATTAAAATACAACAAGGCATTAAATACCAAAACATCAATTAACCTTTAAAAGTAATACAAAATTGTATTGTATTTAAAAGTAAAACAACAATGTCCTATTTTTACTAATTTCATCATTTAATCAATATAAATCATAACGAAATGTTTATCATCTCATATCAACATGGCTCACGTGAGAATGTTAACGTAAGGTAAAAGTCACAATCGGGTGAAGGTTCTAATCAGATTTCTTCAGTTCCGTTAACATCACGTTGGGTTTGTGTGGAGGTCCAATTCCATCGAGCATTTAATATGAAACAAAACGAAAATTTCGGCAGAATCATCTTGTACACTAAGTACCTAATAGTTATTTATATCACACAAATCAGGTGCACTATATAACTTTACTCATTAAGTGAATGGTACATAAAAAAACTCTGGTTAAGTTTCACCTTTTCATTACTGCTATTTATTTTGCTGTCAGTAAAAATGTTGCGCTTCTACAGTGTCCAATAGGGCAAGCCAGAGTTAAAGTGTACTCGTCAAGGCATATATGTTTATTTCCGAAGCTTAACGCAGGGATGCTACATACAAACGTATGTATACCAATTGAGAACTTGTATTCAGTAAGCTGTTTTTCAAGCTTTTAATGTCGCAAAAGTTTAGGGAAAATAAAAAAAACTTTGTTTTTATAATCCTTTGGAAAATTAGTGTAACAGGAATTCTTACATGAATATTTACATGAGTACTTAATTCTGTCAAAGAAAGAAGCTGTTATGACTGCAGCCATGTTAGATAAAATACAGAGACAGTAAGATGTAGGTATGGGTGGCAAACTACAAAATGAATATTTCCGACAAGCAGAAAAAATAAAATATGTTAAAAAAATATAAATTAGACCTATTGAATGTTATGGAATTAAAATCATCTAAATAGTTACACCTAGCACGAAATATGTTTTAAATATGATTAAGAAAATGGTACTTACCAAACTACAATATCTGATTTGTCTATTTACATCTACATAAAACTACTACTACATAAAAAAAGTTTGATTAAAATCATTCTTTATGACACAAATATCACAAAACAGAAATGGTGAAATTCACTATTGCCAACTTTCATCATTTATTTATTATTAGGAAACTATGTTCACTTAAATAAACCATATAATATAGAAATAACTTATTAATATTAGTCTAGTCTTCGGAACATATTAGTATTGGAAATACATTTGGCAGTGTATTATTTTTGAATGCTAAAAGTATATCTTGCTGATAGACTTGCTATCAAGCATTTTATATAACTGCACTGTTAAATATCAAAAAATGAAAAAACTGTATATTTTAGAACAAGCTACACGTACAATTTAAAATAAAAAAATACCTGGAAAAATGTTTGTTTACTAAACTATGTAACAAAATACCATGTTTCAAGACATGTATTGATAATTGGCTATATTTTTCTTTAATACAAGAGAACACTTACCTGGAGAAGTAATAAAGTCCTGATTTGCTTTTCTAAGCCGGCGAATTGTAATTAAAATCACACAAAATAGTGTTCATCTTTTCTCGAAATTATAAAATGGCTGACCGACAAGACAAAGGCCAGACAACCGAGAATAAAATAACCTGATTGGTCTAATTTTGACGATCTGTCGTCTGTCGAATGGAAGTAGTCCCTCCGTGACATGTTCGCTAACTAAATGTGACAAGTGGCAGCTGCGAAAATCCGTATTTAAAGTTTCAGGGCCCTGCTCCAAGCTCTCACATCCGCCCGTGTCGCGCGGAACTCGACTCAGCTCGCAGCCGCTTTAAATTCTTAAATTTTTCATATCTCCGCGATATCATGGTATCGCATCGTTGCCAGAAGACATGAAATTAAAATCATGTTAATTGACCGCCAAAATTCATGATAAATGGTAAGGCTGTAATGATTGCATCGGAAGGGTAAAATAATAATCGGATAAAATAATTTTGTTCTACTATCATGTTTATTCTGATTAAACTGAAAAAATTCTAACATAAAAATATTAATGTTACTAAAAAAAATTACAATTTTAAAACAAATACCTATTACTTTGTACCACAAAAAACGCCGTACTTTTTATAAACAATAGTGTAAAACTACACAAAACAAACAAAGAAAATAGCTTTCGGGGAATTTTCAATGTCCGGTAGATCGGCCGAACGTCGAACAGTTACACAGAGGCAAAGTAAATGAAAATTCATTTTGCTTGCGCTTGTTACATTTATGTATTTATTTTTTATTGTAATAAATTTCAGACCTCTTTTTCAAATTGCAATTTGTTTCAATGAAGATCAAAATCGTGGGATTCCCTGATTGATATTTCTACAAATGTCAAATCGTGAGATTTTGTACTTTATTCGTGAGATCGTTAGAAATTATCCGAAAACGAAAAATCGTGAGTTCTGCCAACACTGCACGGGCCGCCGCGAGCTCATGGAGCGTCGACTTCGCAGTCCCGCACTCATGGCGGCATCAGCCGCACAGTCACTAAATTTGAACACTATTATCAATAACATTCAATTACTTTTTTAGTACAACTAATATACCTATATTAATAATAAATTAGAGTAGCAGGGATTTTTTGAAGAAAAGTTCTATCAGTTTCTAGAGAATTTTGAGCGATGAACTTTGTCTTAAACGCTGAATGAGAATACCAGTTAACCGAAGCACCAAGTCCGACGAAGATCCAACGGGTCACTTCCGAGAAATGGTTGAATATGTATAAAAAAACCTGGCCAATTTTTGAGATTTTGTCTTCGCCACAGTAACAAGGCAAAATAACATAAAACCGATTTACCCATTATATCACAGGATAATTAATATAAGTCTCAAATAATTGTTTGCGCTCAAGCTGAGATCTGTTGCTTTGCCTAAAAAGTAGGAAAAGAATTGCTCCTCTGTAGCCGAAACCGAATAAATAAATAGAATAACTTTTGAACTAAAACTGCGATAGGCCTACAACGTATAGGGCACATTATTCATATAAAAAGTAATATTCTGGTGTACTTTGAGAAGCCCAACACTCTTTCTTTGCAAAAGTTATTTATTGGTAAAGAAATTTCCATTTTTAATGTATTTTTTTGCAATAATCTCGTTAACTATTGAAGGGCTTTGGACGACCAAAAACTCAAATGAGAGATTTTTTCAATACCTACAACTTTCCTGTTGTCCACTTTTATCTACAATGCAAAGGAAAAGAGCTACGGACGAAAAACTAGTTTTAGCATATTCAAAATATAATAGCAGCAATTTCAGCTCTTACTGGGATAGCAGATATCCTTAGACATGCCTCCCTACAACCTAGAACAGTTAAAATGCTTCTAAAATTTTTTTCTCTAAATCGACCTTTTTGGAACAGCCAGCCTGAGCTACATTTGTGGAGAGGAAACATCATACTGGGATGTCAAGAACCTTGTTTAGTTCAACGCCTCCAACACCCTTTCACGCAAAAAATCTGGCAACGCTCACCCCACCCACATGAATAGCCAAGCCCTAGACACAATGAAACGTTCGATCTTGTTGGCACCGCTTCCGAACATGATCTCAGCTGGCAGAAACACATTACTTCAGTAGCCACGTCGGCAGCTAAAAAGCGTGGTTTTCTCTTTTGAGCCAGAAAATACTTCTCCCCTTCCAACTTAAACACGGTCAATGTTTCCCAAAAAGATCTAACCTAAAGTAGGGGAGACCGGTGACAATTGTAACAAAAAGCACATGTGATTTTTTACAACCTTACCTGTCAGTTCTAATTTATTGATTTTTTTATGAGGATGTCCCCGAGCTTTGTAAGTAACCTAATAAATTCAGAATGTAGAAAAAATATCTAGTTTCTTGTTTAGAACATATAATTCAAGTCAATGACAAGTGTTTCAATTGACACCCGACTGGTGGCAATTGTAACGGACACAGGTGTCAGTAGTAACAGTAGTAATCAATAACATTAAAAAATAAACAAAGAGTTACACAAATAAAAAAGTAGTTTTTTTCTGTTGTTAAAGTCGACAAAAATATACCAAAAAAAAATACGACAAATTCGTAACAATCTGTATTAGTAACTTCTATTAAAATATAAATAACAATATTTGAAAATATACAAATGCAAAGTAAAATATTCTTTTAAAATGAAAAATGTTAGATAAGAAACGTGGGTATGTTAACATTACTAAAAGACCTTACTCGTCACCTGAGTTAAGTATATCGTTCGTGCGGAAGAAGAGTTTTAACTCAAAATTTTTGGCTTACTCCTATGGGAAAAATTTACAAATTATTAATTTTAAGTTAATATACGAGTATTTTTGCTTCCGTATGCACGGTATGAGGTCTCCACAAATGTTTGGTTTCATATTGTAAAGCGCTCTATAAAGAAATACATTATGATGATACACACTTTTTACATTGGTTTCATTGGTAACATGTTACAATCGTCACCTTTATTCATGTTACAATTGACACCAAAGGACATATATGATTTGTTTACATTATTAAACTATGTAATCTAATTCCTAAAGTGTTCTTATTATAAGATTATATAATCAATATAATCCATATTTCAGTGGTATATTTTAAATATGTATTGAAAATATGGTTAAGAAATTATTTACAAAAGAAAATAAAAATAAATACTTACTTTTCGTGTTGAAAGTCACGTTTCAGATCGTAACAACAGTATTCATCAGAATTCTTAAAGCAACTAACACTCTAAAGAAAGATCTCTCAACAACCGTTGAACATGAGTAACTCGGTTCGCGATAATCAGGCAGAGGGCGGACGTATACTGAATGTTACAATTGACACTTGTTACAATTGTGACCGGTCTCCCCTACTGCTCCCACATCTGGGGAGCGGCATCACCTTCGACACTTAACATCCTTGATTTTATTCGGAAGAAAGTCATTCGACTCATCAATGACCCAGTCCTCAAAAGAAAACTCCCCTCTCTCACGAGAGAGGCGCATTACGTATGCATCCCTTTGCTGTCCAGCTACAAAACCCTAGGGCAGAACACTTCGCTCGCTCATTCATATCTAGAGTCTCTAGATTATGAAACAAATTACCTGCAGATGTTTTCCCTTCTCGTCACAACCTCCAATCCTTTAAATCCCGTGTCAATAGATTGCATCGCCCTTCTTTTCAGACGCCCAAAGTACGTTGGTTGTTAGGCTTAAAGTCTACGTGGGATAAAAAAGAACAAGATGAAGCAGCAAGCCAGAGAAAGTCATCCTTCTCATCCACTGCGCAACGTACCTTTATAAAATTCCTAAGTTTAAAAGGATTAAATAAAGTAACACTTTAACAAGACTCCAAGAGTAGTTTGCAAATACTATATTTTTTAAAATCCATGTCTATGAATGACATAAACGAATATGAAAAGACTAGGCACCGTTCAAAACTAAAGCTATCTGGAAGGACGGAAGAACAGTGTCACGGATGACAAAATTTGATGTGTTCGAAAAATCACTGACAGTAAATATCACATCCATAAGTTTGCTTTCTTTTGCAGAGGACACAAGCTTTGGTCATAATTTTTTGTAATCATCTGTACTGCCAAAATCTCTGAGTAAGGTGAGTTTCACGCTCCCTATGACCAAACATACAAGAATATTTGCTTGATGATCTGTCAAAGGCCGGCTTCTTGAGTTTGAAATATGATACTTCGTTATTTATTGCGACCCGGCGGCGAATGGTCGAAACTCTTGCTCACTCACAGCGCTGGCAAGATAGCTCTTAGCGAGGGGATCGAGATTTCACAACTCCAACTTTATTTCCCGGACTTACTACTGTTAGTTTCTCCCACTGGTAAAGAATTCCCGTTTATAAAATTGATTGCCACTCGTATGCTAAATTATTTATCAACGTAGATGTAAGTTATTTGTATAGATGTCTAACCAAATAATGGTTAACAGTGCATTAACCTATAGAACAATACATTAAATTAATATATAAACGCCAATCCTAAAATGGATCTTCAGTTTATACAGATTACTTCAAGATGCAAAAACTACTACTTGTGAAAATTATTGTTATATTTATTTTAACAGAACTATGTGTTATGTGCACGTCCAGAAGAGAAGAGCACTTCACCAAACATCCGAGAATCACTAAACATGCGTGTATTGTACGATCCAGTACTCGCAGCAGTAGATCTGTTACCCCAATAAGAAGTACCGAAAATATAGTGACTGAATCAAATATACCTTCCGTAAGTACTGGAGGTTCTCTAGCTAGTTCACCTAGTAGTGAAATAACTGGATCCGCCTCACTTTCTACAAGTTCTGGACAAACTGGATCTAGCACACTATTAATAAGTACTGGAAGTTCTATAAATAGTTCTATAGGTAGTGAAGGGACTGAGTCTGTCTCATTTTCTACAAGTATCGAAAATGCAACATCCAACACACCATTGATAAGTACTGTAACTTCTCTAGGTAGTTCCCTTAGTAGTGAAGGAACTGGATCCGCCTCACTTTCTACAAGTTCTGATCAAGCTGGATCTAGCACACCATTGATAAGTACTGGAAGTTCTATAAATAGTTCTATAGGTAGCGAAGGGACTGAATCTGTCTCACTTTCTACAAGTATCGGAAATGCTACATCCAGCACACCATTGATAAGTACTGTAACTTCTCTAGGTAGTTCAGCAAGTAGTGAATTAACTGGACCTGCCTCACTTTCTACAAGTTCTGGACAAGCTGGATCTAGCACACCGCTGATAAGTACTGGAAGTTCTATAAATAGCTCTATAGGTAGTGAAGGGACTGAATCTGTCTCACTTTCTACAAGTATCGGAAATGCTACATTCAGCACACCATTGATAAGTACTGTAACTTCTCTAGGTAGTTCACTTAGTAGTGAAGGAACTGGATCCGCCTCACTTTCTACAAGTTCTGGACAAGCTGGATCTAGCACACTATCAATAAGTACTGGAAGTTCTATAAGTAGTTCTATAGGCAGTGAAGGGACTGAATCTGTCTCACTTTCTACAAATATCGGAAATGCTACATCCAGCACACCATTGATAAGTACTGTAACTTCTCTAGGTAGTTCAGTAAGTAGTGAAGGAACTGGATCTGCCTCACTTTCTACAAGTTCTGGACAAGCTGGATCTAGCACACCATTGGTAAATACTGCAAGTTCTATAAATAGCTCTATAGGTAGTGAAGGGACTGAATCTGTCTCACTTTCTACAAGTATTGGAAATGCTACATCCAGCACACCATTGATAAGTACTGAAAGTTCTATAAATAGTTCTATAGGTAGCGACGGGACCGAATCTGTCTCACTTTCTACAAGTATCGGAAATGCTACATACAGCACACCATTGATAAGTACTGTAACTTCTCTAGGTAGTTCAGTAAGTAGTGAAGGAACTGGACCCGCCTCACTTTCTACAAGTTCTGAACAAGCTGGATCTAGCACACTTTTAATAAGTACTGGAATTTATATAACTAGTTCTATAGGTAGTGAAGGGACTGAGTCTGTCTCACTTTCTACAAGTATCGAAAATGCAACATCCAGCACACCATTGATAAGTACTGTAACTTCTCTAGGAAGTTCCCTTAGTAGTGAAGGAACTGGATCCGCCTCACTTTCTACAAGTTCTGATCAAGCTGGATCTAGCACAGCATTGATAAGTACTGGAAGTTCTATAAATAGTTCTATAGGTAGCGAAGGGACTGAATCTGTCTCACTTTCTACAAGTATCGGAAATGCTACATCCATCACACCATTGATAAGTACTGTAACTTCTCTAGGTAGTTCAGTAAGTAGTGAAGGAACTGGATCTGACTCACTTTCTACAAGTTCTGGACAAGCTGGATCTAGCACACCATTGATAAGTACTGGAAGTTCTATAAATAGCTCTATAGGTAGTGAAGGGACTGAATCTGTCTCACTTTCTACAAGTATCGGAAATGCTACATCCAGCACACCATTGATAAGTACTGAAAGTTCTATAAATAGTTCTATAGGTAGCGAAGGGACCGAATCTGTCTCACTTTCTACAAGTATCGGAAATGCTACATACAGCACACCATTGACAAGTACTGTAACTTCTCTAGGTAGTTCAGTAAGTAGTGAAGGAACTGGATCCGCCTCACTTTCTACAAGTTCTGGACAAGCTGGATCTAGCACACTATCAATAAGTACTGGAAGTTCTATAAATAGCTCTATAGGCAGTGAAGGGACTGAATCTGACCCACTTTCTACAAGTATCGGAAATGCTACATCCAGCACACCATTGATAAGTACTGTAGGTTCTTTAGGTAGTTCACTTAGTAGTGAAGGAACTGAGTCCGCCTCACTTTCTACAAGTTCCGGACAAGCTGCTTCTAGCACACCATTGATAAATACTGGAAGTTCTATAAATAGTTCTATAGGTAGCGAAGGGACTGAATCTGTCTCACTTTCTACAAGTATCGGAAATGCTACATCCAGCACACCATTGATAAGTACTGTAACTTCTCTAGGTAGTTCAGTAAGCAGTGAAGGAACTGGATCCGCCTCACTTTCTACAAGTTCTGAGCAAGCTGGATCTAGCACACTATCAATAAGTACTGGAAGTTCTATAAATAGCTCTATAGGCAGTGAAGGGACTGAATCTGTCTCACTTTCTACAAGTATCGGAAATGCTACATCCAGCACACTATTGATAAGTACTGTAGATTCTTTAGGTAGTTCACTTAGTAGTGAAACTACTGGATCCGTCTCACCTTCTACAAGCTCCGGAGACGCTGAATCTAATACCCCGATATTAAGTACTGGAAGTTCTATAAGTAGTTCAATAGGTGGTGAAGGGACTACGTCCTTAGGAAGAACTGGGAGCAATGATTCTGTTAGTATATCAATAGAAGGCAAAATCAATGTATAGAAATTTAGGATATTTTTTTGTCATTTTTTCATTAATTTTAAGCTGAAACTTGATGTTTTCCATACAAACAACTATTGAAGAATTACAAGAATGTGAAACTAGGCTACTTTAGATTTTTCTTAGTAAATAAATAATTCTCACTTACACCTTTTTTCCATTTATTTGTCCCACTAATTAAACTCATTAGACACTTGTAATGTGACAGCACTGATGTTAATGTCATTGCCAAAAATGACTCTAAACGTCAATTAAATTAACTACTTGATTAAAACTTTTGTACAACCCGTTCTTAATATATTAAAACGTATTGTAATAATATTTTAAAACATTTGTCATGAGTTATAACTCGTCCTAATATTGCAATATTTTAACAATTTTAGACATCTTTTCAAATTGATATCAATATTTGATAAATATATATCATATAAACAGTGCAAGATATTAAAAACCCGAGATATCAAAAAGTTAAAGGATAAAATACTAATGTTGGGCAAAGACCGCGACTTTTCATAGAACTGCCGCTTTGTAGGAATTTTATTAAGGATAAGTACTCCAATAAGTACTGTTTGTCTGGAATTTGAATACATCTTCTTTTAAAACGTTTAATACAAATAGAAAAACAAAAAAAAAATTATTACCTATATCTAGAAGACAAAGCATTTCCTGACTATGTTAACCGAAACTTTTGTCTTATTTTTCGACAAAGAATCACCTGTAAAATATTGAAATGTCGGTGGTGTTTTGCAACACTCCAAATCGTTCAATTTATTCAGTAAAAAGTGCCCTTGGAAATGTGGCCCGCAATGTGTCATCAGAAAGTGAGAAGTTGTTTGCGTTTGCTTGGTATACTATTATTATTTATAGTAAATTTTTTTGTTTTTCTACTTGGTATGTAAACCAATGGCGTACAAATTAAACTGAGCTGCTGATATTTAATGTTGCATTCATAAATACTTAGGTTGAGCACAACAGTTGGACTCCACTATGAGCAAAATCTATGCCACAGGGACGCGTGCGCAGTATACGAATCGTTTTTTTTTCCGAATTCATTAGCGATAAACCAATTCCAGTCGGCCAGCGTACTCTCTCCTAGTTTACATAACGCAGGTAAGGAAGGATAGTATGCTAACCATAGAAACGGGTTCGTCGCCGATAAATCTTAAACACAAGCTTTAATCTAGGTCAAATACATTTCTTAACCAGGGGAGGATTGGCAGCCAAAGTTCATCCTTGATCTCCTTCGTAAGGGTGATTCATGGGCGCCCGCAGCTGAAGGCCAGGGGGGCCGTGGCCCCCCTGAGATAGTGATACTTCATACTTTTTATTAGTGTATTTGGTTAAATTACTACAAATCAAATTTTTAAAAATATTTTTTTATTTTGCAAACCCCCCCCCCCCCCCCCTGAGAAAAAAGTATGGCGGTAATTCAGCCTCTTTGCTATTTAATTAATTATTCATTTGAGTCTGGTTGCTTCCCAACTATTTTAAAAGTTGTAAGTATTTGCCCCATTTATAAGAATGGCGATAAACACGATATGCAAGATCACAAACCAGTATGGCTTCTGCTTTTAGTAAAATGTATGAACACAGTTTTTTTGAAAAGGCTAGATTCTTTTTCAAAGAAGCACAAAATCATAAATCCCAACCAGCATGGCTTTAGGGAGAAGGGGCCTACCACCACAGTCATCGTCTCTTTTTGTGAGCTATGACGAATATCCTGCTGGGATTTTTTGCGACCTCAGCAGGGCATTTGACTGCGTGATTTGCGACAGGTTCATGGGCTGTCAGAGCATAAAAAAAACTGTTTCAATCGAATAATGAGAACAAATTGATTGACAATCAATTAAATCAAACAACTTTTTAAGGGAATTGTCAAAAAACGAGATAAAAGCTTCGCCTTCTTTGCTGAATTTTTCATCATTCATTACTCTAAATAGCCTAAGCATATGTACAAAATCTGGTTTTAAAAAATATTTACTTCTACAGGGTGATGCGTTTTTTTTGTCACAGTATATATAAAAGCAGTACCGACAGTAATTTTTTTATAGCCCCATAATCCAAGTTTTTACTTTTTTTGTTAAATAAGATTATTTTAGCCCCCACAGAAAGTTCATTTTTACTCAGATTATGTGGGCAAAACATGGTTCAGAAAATTGGAGTGATATGTGTTTTGTAGTTGCAGAAGCTTGTCTAAAGGATTGAAGTGAATGTTTACTATATCTCCATTACCAAAATTAGCATTTTTTATATCATGTAATTATTTTCCCCCAAAACGACACTTTTAGGTAAAATCTTATCTTAGGTAAAACTGACATAAATAATATTTTAAAAAATTCTGTGAGGGATATGTTTTATAGTTAAATAAGCCTTCTCAAATAATTGCCCTTAAGTAATTGTTTAAAAATAGGTATAGCTTCATAACCTAAGTTTGCATTTTTTGAATGAAATAAAATTATTTGTATGGCCAAAACAGATTTTAAATTCAAATTATCTGGCGCAATGTTATTTTTCTAACATTTTAGAATTTAAAAGGAAAAACTCACTTTTTCTGCAGCCTAAACGAGGAACAATAAAATTGTTTCTTTTCTCTAGAATGCTTAAGTGGTATAATTTTTAAGAATAATATCTGAAAACTGACACCAGATTTATGTCCACTGATAATGGCAAAAAAGGATCACATTGATAAAATATATTTCAATTTTATGGTATTCGAAAAAAACTGGGTTTAGAGTTAGCACCCCAGGGTAAATGGTAGCTTTTTAAAACCTGATACAAAAAAATTATGCTCAGCCCGATATTTGTGAAGTCATCATGAAAACACCTATTTAGTAAAAAAGCGCCAGAAGAAAAAAACGATGCCACTTAGGGGTTTAGGCATTTTATCCGAAAGTGACTCGTTATCCAGATATTTCCATTATTTCAGATTTTATCAGCACCCTGTAAAATAACATTTAGGTCAAAGTGTGCAAGGAATATACAATAAACTTTAAATCAGATTGATTTCTTACAATTTGGTATAAAATATAAATTTAGTTTCTTACTATACAAGCAATATTTACGCCGCGCCGTCGCAATATGTTCCTCAGTGTACGAGACCTGATTACTGTCAAATATTCGTGAACTCGAAAGAACAAAGGATTGGACAGTTTTGTCGCTTTTCGTTGTTGGTTTGTTCTTTGGTAATACAGTGAATCGAATGCACAAATCTCATTGTGGTGTGGTGGAAAAATGTACGTAATATTTTCGCTAGTAATACCACTATATAGAGGTCAAATTATTTCCGGAAATTTTTTCGAGCTCATGAATATTTTGAAAATTTCCCGAGTCGCAGACGAAGGAAATTTTCTAAAAATATTCATGAGCGAGAAAAAATTTTCCGGATTTTAATTTGACCTCGAGTGGTATTCGGTAAGAAAATTCCACACCGAATTGTGGTTGAAAATCAAATATTTTTAAAATTTATTTTTATTTATTTTTTACAAACTGTTGATTTCTACTGATTTTAGTAGCTCAAAAGTGCCATTTAGGAATAAAAAAAAATAATATTCTTTCATTTTATAGTTACTTGAGCTTACTACAAGAGGTAGAAAATTATAATTTTATAGGTTTTTCGGGAAGCTGCATGAACAGATTCACAAGCGCGTTATAGCTTTGGCAGCAATTATATAGGCCTTCAAATTGGTAACTTCTTCTTATTGTAGTTGCATGGGAATACTATTTCAAGATAGAAAATAGTATATTCCTCACTTTTACATAAGTTTTGAGTAACTACAAGTGGTAGAAAATTGTTTTTTTTTTGCGTTTTTATTAACGTGCGTTATGCGCGCTTTAATGGTATAGAATTCATAATCAGTGTCAGCAAGCATCAATCATAGGAGGCTGTGATCATTGTATTTTGACATTTGAAAACATTAAAAAAAATTCGCGTTTTGTTGCAATAAAGAATATTGCACAGCCAGTAAAACCAACAAAATTCATTGTTTAAAAAATGAATAGATTTGAAAATTATGCTATATGCAAAATATGCGTGAAATTGTCTGATGTAATGATCAATCATCGTACCATGACTTATTTACTTGCATTAATTGAGGATTGTGGCTCCAATTTCATGAAAGAAAATTTGTTCCGAATTGTTCACGAATATTTGCATCTAAACTACGCAAAATTCAAAGTGTTGAATGGGAAAAAGGTGAATAAATTAGTTTCTAAATATTATACCTATATATTTTATTAGACATAGACACTTAATTGAAAATATTCAAAGTCCTGCATTTTCGCCATTAAGAAGAGAGGAGGTGTCCGAAGAATATAGAAAACATCTTAGCTTTGTAATTAAAATGTATCAAAACTAAATATTATGTCAAAAAAATAAAAACCTGTTTGTCAAAAATGGTCACTCATTGTAAACGTCAAAAAATTTCCAGTATAATTCGCTGTTGGGTACCCCAGGAGAAAAAATTTTTCACTAAAATACCTCCGTTGCTATGGTGATCTGTCAAAATAACGTATTTTGATTGGTTTAAAATTATAGGTGTGGAATTTTCAGGGTAACCTATGATTAACTTTCTTTGAGTCTAAGTAGGTACAGGCTGTAAAAGGGCGCTTGGCGGTATTTCGGAGTTTTTTTTTCTGATGGCCTATTAAGAAATCTGCAAGTAACCTTTATTTTGCTTTGCGATTTCGGGATCCATAGAGTTGACTTATAGACAGTTTTAATTTACGTGGCGAACATCTATAGATATTTTTTAGGAAAAATATTGCTTAGCTTTTAAATTTTCAACTGATTAAAATGACTATTTCTATAAGGACATTGCCGTATTAAACTAAAAATTTACAAAAACTTCCATAAACATGTATTTCATGTAAACTGATATAACATCACACATATTACATAAGTATTAAGATCTATTTGGACGTCATTGATGTAGACCGGTACCTTGGTGAAAAGGAGTAGAGTCATAAGTAGCCAATTCAAGTAAGTTAATCATTATTAGTTCAACGTCAAAATGCCTACTGTGTTGCTGTTGGCATTGTGAATCTAATACATCGATAAATTATTTCTACCACTGGCAATCCGTGTATTTAAATAAAAGAAAAATGACAACAAAAAAATCTTGTATTCAGTGGAAAGCAGCTTAATCCCCCAAATTTTGGTCCCCTATTCAAATTAAAGCAAATTTACTGCATCATTACGTAAATGGCCGAAAACATGCACGGACCGCCAACGCAATAAAGCTGATAATGCCCAGTCTACCCCAAATAACTGGATCCACTAGCACCGTCTAAATTTCCGAAATCCCGTTAAAAATCCACATATGCACAGATATAAAAGTATAAATCGCACTTTATTCCAGTAGATTGTATTTATTTTTTTACATGTTTTCGAAAAACTATACCGGGAGCGTGTGCAGGTACTACAGCTATTTAAATAGGTTTGTATACTATTTTTTTTAATAGTTCATGGAACTAGTATACATTTAAGAAGCATTATTTCGTACGAGGATGGGATCAAACCGGACCGTCCTGGGGTGCTTGCCGCTCTGGTGCAAAATTAAAATTGCCGCCCCAACCAAAAAATGTTGTTTAATTTTTTTTGTTTTTTTTTGCTTGATTTTATGCGATGAAATGTTGTTTTAAGCATTTAATTTGCTACATAAAATAGATATTAAACATATTTTAAACGTTATATTGCTTAAAATGTAAACTACTGGTTGACTCGTTGACTTTATCATTAACGTAGTGATATCCGAAAATTCGCTCAATCTTGATCTTAGAATTACCATTTTACTAGCAACGACCAAATAAAAAATTTATAACCTAATATCCAATGAACAATAAAATATTAATTTTATTTGAAAGGGTAAAGCAGCGAGATCATTTTAAACTGCTATAATTTAATTAAACAAACACCTAAATTAACAAACATAAACTCTTAGTACAGGATCCTAAGTGCCGAAGGTGATGCCACTCCCCAGATGTGGGAATAGTACTCTAGGTTAGGCCATATTTGGGAGACATAAAGAGTATGTAAGTTGAAAGAGGAGAAGTATTTTCTGACTCGAAAGAGAAAACCCAGCTTTTGAGCTACTGATGTGGCTATTGAAGTAATGTGTCTGTGCCAGCTGAGATCAGGTTCGAAAGCAATGTCAACAGGATCGAACGCTTTATTGCTCTGTATGGCTTGACCATTCATAGGGATGTGGTAAGTGCTGCCGGATTTTTTGCGTGATAAGGAGCAAGACTGACTTTGGAGGCGTTGAACTGAGAAAGGTTCTTGGCCTCCCAGTCTAAGACTAATTAAAGATCTTGCAAGAGGGGTTCGTGCATTGGTAGTCTATTATTTAGCTCTTGATTCGAGCATAACGTCAGCATAACTGTGGATGGGAGTGGTAATTGACGACAGTAGGTCATTAATGTAAAGAACAAATAGAGTTGGTGCCAGGACTGCACCCTCGGTTACGCCACCATTGATAGGGTGGAAGTTGGATGAATGACCGTTCACCACGACAGATATACGCCGATTAGAGAAAAAGCTACCGATCCAGGTACATAGTTTGGGAGGAAGACCTTAAGAAGGTAGTTTGTTCAGGAGTGCGCCATGCCATACTTGGTCAAGGGCCTTAAGAATATCAAGAGAAACAATCTGTGACTCGCCATGAAATTCGAGAGACTTGTTCTAGTTATGTAAGGCAAAAGTAAGGAGATCAGCTGTGGATCTTTAGTAACAAACTGTCTGTCATTTATGATTTTGTGTTTCTTTAGATAAACGGTCTAGAAAAAAAGTCGCCAAAACTTATTCTGCGGATGGAATTGCTTTTGCCATCATCGAAGTCGGTTTATCCCTCGCTGTATCCACCGTTTTGATTGTTGTTTGGTCTCTGGTGTATAGCAGTGGATCCACGTGTCGACAGTAACAAAATGGTGTAAAAGGTCAGTTTGATTTTACTTAAACAATGTTAAACACTCCTATGAAACGATCGGATGAATTTTTGCAGTGATGTCAACAGTTACGGCACCAATCTCGCCAATAGCTTTCTTATACTGCTTATGTACTCCAATATTCTGTTTCCAAACTATAACTTGTGTTAATTTCACAATTGGATACCGAAAGCCTTGTTCAGTTTTTAGTTTTGGACTCAGTCAGATCCCACTCACGTATAAACATAATTTTTTTTATATAATTTTTCCACTTCTTATGCACCCTTGACCAATATGACAAACCATTACTTTTTGTAATGAAACTTTTCTTTTGAAATTTATTTTTTACCAAATGTACAGCAAGTGACAACTCAAAGTTTCAGATATGCATATGCGTTTTAATTTAGACCTGAAAGTTTGAATTGTCAATACCTGCATCGGATATAAATTTACTGCATCATTACGCGAATGGACTAACACTGGTATCAAGTACAAATATCCAATGTCATAAAGCTGTCCACTTCACCCCGAACAGTTTTATCCACTATAGCAATGGTTTCGATTGAATTTACAAAAACGCGGTAAAATCCGCATATACGTACACCGAAAACATAAACTGGGACAATTTTTGTTTTTAATTTCAGATTGCTATTCTATTTTTAATAAAACCTGCATGTCATGATAATTGTACCAAATGCAGTCTAAAAATGAATAGCTAAAATAAATTTGTTTTATGTTTAAGTCCTGTAAAACTGTTTCGATCACGAATGAATAAAGAAATATTGGTACAGTATGAGTTCACCCATTTTAAAGCGACAAAAAAAAACACGATTATAGTACAATCTAAGGTTCACTGTAAACAAATAATTTTGTTTTCGTATGGCAGGGATTACATAAGGATTACATTATCAATAAAAAAGCGATCAAGTTCAAGCTATATTTGCACAATTAGTGTTCCGTACCATCAGCACCCCACTTAACCTGAGCAAACCTCGGCCGCCCGATGTCTGCCATTCTGCCGCCCTACCCGCAGCCGACGGCACCAACGCCGCATCACATATCGTATGCGCGGAGCTACGCTCGACTGGGCCAAATTACAAATTTTGAAAAATGTGCAACGATAAAAGTTGTTCTTTACATCGTGAGAAATATTTTTTTTACCAAAAAGCTTTTTCTCTAAAACCAATGGTTCAGCAGTTTTAAGGAAATAAACAATTTAACTGTTTATAACAATTGATCGCGCTAGAATATTTCAATCCTGATAATGAATCTTTGATGATTTTTTCAGATTTTTCTAGGCGATCCTTTTGGCAATACGGGTGGGGGACAGCAATTTTTAAGCGTTTTCCCGAAAAATGTTTAAATAACTGAATAAAAAAATTGCATCATATATTGTCGAATTCATGCTTCAATGGGCTTTCATTTGACACCCTACACGATGTCCTTAATTTTTTCCATTTTCCAATTTATCCCTGAAATTAACCCCCATAATCAAAATTCAATTTTTTATAATTCTCTATAATTGGACCACCACACTCTATATCTGTGCTAAATTTCTAATTTTTATGTCGACTAGTTCCAGAGTAAATCGCCGGTGACAGAAATACGGACTGACAAACGGACGGACACCGAAGTGATTCCATTCAGGGAACACTAAAAATCGTGATATGGTCAATAATATTAATGAATATTGTATGTGTAATTCTAAGATTGAAAGTATTGATGCAATATTGAAAGAAATCCGGATTTTTTGTAATTCATATTTTCCCTTTGTTTCTGTGTTTAAAAGATCTGGATCGGCAATATGGTTTCTGTCCGCTTCTGGAGCAGCCACCTTGAGTTTACTAGGGTGATTGAGGTAAGTAAAATATTTGCTGAACATTCTTGAAAATCTTAGTAAAAATTTGAAGTACGAAGTTGCCTGTCCTACTCTAGAATATTTTTTTGCCTCCATGCAGGAGAAATGATCTAAAACTGAGCCTATCTGAGAAATTTGAAACGCGTGGTAAGTCACATGTGACAGATTGAGCCTAGAATAAACCCATTTATACGAGGTGTCCTAAAAATGTAGGCCTCCTTTTGATTACTTATTATTATGGATTAGGTCAAAATAATACTTAAAGGTCATATAAACTATTTTCCTACTCATCGCATCCAAAGAACTATTGGCTATTGCCTTTTTTGTAAAAGCTGTTAAATCATGCTATATATCTCAAATCTGCTGTATATAGTATGTTCTGCTTCAAATAAGATTCCATAAAATGGTACTCGTAGTACACAATGAGTTGTGATTCAATCATCGCACCAGAGGTGACATAGCCCTAAGAACCATCATGCCGATGTTTCGGTGGTTGATGAACTTGAGAAACTATTATTGATTCACTTGAGCGGCTGGCGAGCTAACACTTCCTGGTCCACTATTCATCGTCCACCCCGCGGTCTCCAGTTTTGATTTGGAGTGGTCAGGATTCAGCCTCCACTCTCGAGCTACCGATTCAGGGTTTATTAATTACCACCAATTCTCCTGTTTTATCGTTATACAAAAATCTTTATGTTAATTTCAATAAAACCCATTTTAATAATAATTAATTTCGCGCGAGAAACTAAAAACAATTGAATTTATTGAAATGTTGCCAGACATATAAATCTTTAAGGAGAATTTATTTTCTGTTTTAAGCGTATTTTATGACAAAGTGAAAAAAAAATTTTAATCCTTTCCTAAGAAAAAACAAAAAAAAAATAGTAAAAACGCTGTGTACTACACTGTATTTTGAAAGTAGGAACCAAAACTCTTTCATAAAGGCGCGTATACATCTGAGCACGAACGCGAACGAGGCATGCGATGCCAAACGAGGCATGCGATGCCAAACGCTGAAACTTTTTTTGATTGCGAACAACAAACGCCGAGGCACCGAACGAGGCGCCGTTCCCATCCTCCGTCCGTATGTTCGTTAGTTCGTTCAGATCAGCTGCGGAGTATGGAGAGCGTCGACGACGTGGTAGTAGCTAGTACTGCGTTTATATTGACGGCTTTTTTATTAAAAAAAGATTGAATTGATGTAGCCTTTACTTGATGACGATCCATTATTAAAATATTTAAAAATAACAACAAAGTTGTTTCAATCTGCACTAAATTTTTAGTCATAAATATGACAATTGTTTCGACAACACAGTATCTTCGTCGGATGGTTGGTATAAACTAACTGTTCTCATTATATGTATTAAATACTCAACAAATTTTTTAGGTAAAAATTTGTTGAGTATTTAATACATATAATAAGAACAGTTAGTTTATACCAACCATCCGACGAAGACACTGTGATGTCGAAACAATTGTCATGTTAATGAATAAAAATTTAGTGAAGATTGAAACAATTTTGTTGTTATTTGTTAAATATTTTAGAAAAAAAGACGCTGGTGGACAACCAGAATATACCAAAATAGACTTATCACGCGAGGAAAATTATTTTTAAATAGTATGTGGAGGAAGATTGTGGCCATTTTCGAAATTTCACGAGAATGTCTCCCAACGACTTCATTTTTTTGTTGGAATCAATTCGTGAAACAATATCAAGAAACGATGCATATTTACGAAAATTTGTTACTCCGGAAGAGAGATTGGCTATCACATTGAGATATTTGGCAACTGGTGATTCATTTATTAGCCTACAATATCTTTTCATTATCCCAACTCGTTTTTAATTGAAACCTAAACCAAAGTTTACAACATTAATTTTGTAAACTTTGCCTAAACCACAAAAATAATAAATACGTACACCACACTACACTGACTTTTTAATTTGAAACTCAACGAGGCAAAACACCGTCCACATCTGAACCAAATTCTCTTTGATGTACCGACTCCCGTCGAATGGTATCGCACGGCCTCGCTCCGAACGTCGTTCGGCCGAATGCCGTTTGCCTCTCCTCGGTGATACGTACACACCTGTACGTGAGCGGCGGCTCGCTTTTGCCTCGTACCCGTTCGTGCTCAGGTGTATACGCGCCTTTAGAGCATTTGTCAAAAAAAAAACATTATTTTGTTTCACGCAGCACGTTCAGAAAGTTGTTATACATCCTTTTGTTAAGAAAATTATTGTAACTTACCGATTTTTTTAAAAAGATCTAAATGAGATTTCTTGCACCCGCAAACCTTACCATAATACGTACATATTATTAGTGTTAAATTTAATTTAGTTTTCAACCCTATTACGCTAATTTAAGAAACACTATCAACGAAGCACAAACTAGATAAAACTGAGCAAAATATTAGTTAACAACGGATCGACGAAGAACATTTCTTAGATAGTCAAAAGAAACTACATTATTCTTTAAACTAATTTCTAAAGAAAAAATATTGATAACATTCATTGTATAATTTTTTGCTGTGGTTGAAGGTTAAGTGGACTGTAAAAACTAAAATATCTTCTGCTACTCGGAGCACTTTTATTTCGGTAAGAAATGCTAATTCCAGTTTGAACAAATGTAACGAGACGCACGGCGCTTGATGACATTCAGAATGCTTCTTTTTCGATCTCTCTTCGTCACTTCCTGTCTTACTGCCTTGAGGAAGTAGATGGCGCTAATTTGGCGCAAAAGTTTAAAATATAACGCCTGTTTGTATTGCTGCCTATGTGGGAGTAAAATATTTCAGGCATTTTGATATTTCAACGCTAATCATAGGAAGTTTGTTTTGGTTTCATATAAATGCGAATTGCAAAATAGGCGAAAAAACGATAAAAAGATTGAATTATTGAAAGCTGCTATTATTTCCACACAACTTTTTTCCTATCTCTTATGAAGGATTGCCATCCGTTCTTCCTTAGGGAGAACAGTCCTTCATTCGAGACTGATGTCCTTCCGTTCTTCTTTCCTAAAATATGTCCTTCATATTTGAATAAATGGTTCGATTTTTCTGAGGGAAATTGACAAAATGTAGCTTCCAAACTTAATTTAAAAAATGGATTTCCTTTTTATGTTGAGTTTGAAAGTGTACTTTTATTATTGAAAAATAAAATGTAACTGTAAATATGGATGATCTTTTAATGAGCTCTCTGAGGCTAAACAAAATATGAGTTAATTATTTCTTTTGAAGAAGATTACAAAAACTTTACAACACCTCAAAAGTGGAATTATATTTTTCGAAAATTCCCAAACATTTTTTCTATTGTTTCGTTTTTTTTTATATTCCAGCGAGATATTCTTTTTCTGAAAGAGCTTTCTCTGTATCTGGGACAAAATGGAGGGAGGAAAGAAATAGATATTCTTTAGAACTGATTCGTGCTAACTTCTGGTTACATTTAATTTTAAAGGAAAATATCACGAATTTTATATATTAATTAAAGATGTAAGAAACTGTTCTACTAGGGTAACTCGTGCAAAAAACATATCTTTAAAATTAAAAAAAAATAATCAATGTGTTTCCCTTTAATTTTTGGGACCTACGTACTTTCTGAGCTGTCGTTAAAATAATAAGCTAAGTTAATAACATTTGAAAACCTTATTTTATAAATTTGCCGATGCGCCAGAAAACTATTCTTATGCAACAATTGCTATTGGTAGTTTTTTGGGTTGCCTATCTTTTGTACGTAAGGGGTCAAATAGCGAATTTGGGCAAGAGTCAATAGCGGAGTTCGGTAATTCAATCTTTTTCATCGTTGTGCTCGTAATTTTTGACAGACACGTGATAAGTCGTACTGTTTAGAACAATAAGTCATGTGCCTGTCAAAAATTCCGAGCAAAACGATGAAAAAAATTGAATTGCCGAAGCGGACATATAATGTCAATGGCGGGTTGTGTTGTCTAATAAACAAATAACTTTTTAATTTTTCAGTGCTGAAGGAAAAAAATACCTTGGATTCCTTTAAGCATTGTGTTTTAATTAGTTAGTGGACCGTTTTATACATTAATGGCTATACTTACTGTTTTGTTAGTGTTGTATAAGCTTAACGCAAAACCTACCAAACCAATTCAATTTTCTTTGGTACAGGAAGTGTATTTTACAGAGATTTTATTCTAAAAGTAGCAAGAACAATAGTTTTCGTTTTTAGTAGTACGGATAATGACAAAAAAGCGTGGAATATTTGTGTTTAATTTTTGTTAATTCTAATTATTATTTGAGTGCTCTATTTCCTTTAGTGGTGGTACTGTGTTAGTGTGTAGGTATTTGTTAACCTAAAATATTTTCAAAAGAAGTCAATCTGAAAGAGATTTTCCTGCAAAGGTAACAGTAATAAATAAATGATAATAATAAATGTTAGTATCAAATTTAATAAGATATTCATAATATTAAATAAAAACGCTGTGATATAGTATTTTAACTTTTTGAAATTGAGTGTTTTTGAGTTAAGTAGTAGGATTTATTTCTTTGAAGGTAAAAAAAATATTATTTTTTCAAATATGTTACATAGGAATATGGTAGAGAGACTTGGCAACGCCACAGCGAGTACTAACGTCAAAACAAAACTTTTTTCTGTGACTGACGTTTCTCGATGTTTTTCATATTGCCATGTATTTATTACCAGTGGTGCGCATTTACTAAAAACAATTTTAAGGGGCGATATCTACCTTTTTTTATTGTGAAGCGCCATTTATGCGTATTTTTCTTTAATATAAATTCATATTGGGATTTACCGGTTTCAATATATGCAGTAAATTTCACAACACTGACTGATTGACTGACGTATCAACGCACAGCCCACACCGCTGGTTCTAGAAATGTGAAATTTTGCACAGATGTTTCTTATATTCCAGACACCCACGGTACGTTAGTCAGACACCCACGGTACGTTAGTACTTAGGCTTGAAGTCTACGTGGGATGTCTTAGATAAACAAAAAAATTTATAGCGTAGGCATGCGCTAAGGAGGAGTTTTTCAAAATTCAACCCCTAAGGGAGTGAAACAGGGGTTCAAACTTTGTATGGAGAAAAATTATTAAATTGTCCTAGTAACTCGAAACTTCATAGAAGTTCTCTAAAAAATAAATTTTTAAACAAATGTTTTACAGTTTTTAATAAATTAAACCCTAAGGGGGTGAAATAAGGATACAAAATTTGTAATGAAGTAAAATTGTTATACCGCGGACGAAGTCGCGGACGCATGCTAGACAGGAATATATATATAATATATTAAGATAATCTGATAATAATAGTTTTTTTTTCTTCCTGTTAGCTTCACAAATTATTTGGAACCGGCGGTTAGATGAATAGCAATGCTAGATCTCGCCGTCCATTTTGCAAAATTGTAGACAAAAATTTGTTCAACTGAATAAAGGCTTTATTTATTTATTTATTTATTTATTTAATATAGATGTTAAAATTTCGGTGTTGTTTGGCCTAGTTCATCTCTTGTGCAGTTGTATATTCTGTATTACTATTTTAAGCAGCCTCATCCAATGCAGCATATTTATGGTTAAATATACAGGGCGATTTAAGATTATTGTGAAAAAAATATATTTGTTTGCTTCCTTTCGGGATTGATATCTCCACGTAGGTGGGAAGAAAAAGGTCCGGTGCTTAAGTGTTTTAGCGTTTTACCTACACGCACACAGCCTGTATACAATTATAACAAGTATTTTGGAAAACTAGAAAATAATCAGCTTTCTTTTTCGAACATGCATCCGACTATGTTTTGTACATGATAGAAAAAATATTAAAAAATAATCTTCCCCGCCTCTGACCTCAAATGATCCATGCACTGACAGATGGTTCCACTCCCGCCTGGAACTTTAACTTGTCACTTTTTATTGGCCATTTTCGTACGAAGACACACTTTATTTATCAGAATTAGTAAGCATTATGCCGACCTATCTTGTTACGTAACGCTCATTTACGCTAATGATGCTTCTGGCAATTCTTTCGGCTTTTTTCTTTTTTCCTTTATCCCGCAAAAAGAAGATGAAAATCAGCGTTTCTGGTGGCAATAATACCTTACTCAATTAGTATATTTTTTTAAAGTCTGAAGGACTTCCTTATAGTGGGCGTCAGTAATTTTTATTTTTCCTCAAGAAATTTTCAAATAGATATCTCATGGAATGAAGATTCCATTGTGTTATAGCGTATGAATTATTTAGCGTGTTTATCTCTTGACACGGAAAAACAAGGGTGGACAGCTGTGTGAAAGAAATTTTAGAGAATCATAATTTTTGAAAACAAATTGCATTGCTGTAATGGTCCTTTGAAATTCAAAGATGAAACATCCTGCAGTAATTCTTATTAAATATTTATTATTGCAGAAGAATATTATGTAGGCTATCTTTATTGCCTAGTGGGCGACCAGACTGTGTGTACGTTAGTGTGGAACTTAACTATACGGTAAAAATAAAACTTTTTTATTTTAATGTGTAATAGTGAAATTTGTTTTCCTTTTTGAATGCCTAAACTCTCAGTAAAAAACTTTTACGGCTATTCATTTGTTTTCCGGTGCCGCACGGGCGTCAAAGTTTTAGAATCTAAATATAAAGTAACTATAAGAAAAAACGCAGCTCTTAGCTCAAATTTGCTTATATTAAGCAAATTCTACCCAGAAGTCACCACGAGGAGGTGGCTACGTATCGACTTCCACCCTCCCTCCCACCCTTTGTTATATTACCTATTCAATCTATGGCCTTATAGTCCTTTTTTGTGTTAAACTTTGGCATAACACTGCGAGACTTCAACTTTCCCAAGATAAAACCATCTCTACCTTTAAATCCAGACACGACTGACGCGGCTTCCGTGACAATCTTGACGCACCTTTCCACTGCTTGAGTATGACACGGAAAGCGTGGAAAATCAGGTGTTTCTCCGGTTTGTACCATTTTTTTTACTTCTTCGTCAGATAAGTCTGACAAGATAGGAGGTTCCGTCAATTTACAATCATTCCAATTTATTAGGTCTATATACTCAGGAGCTTCAAAGTTAAGGGGAGGAACTTCAAAACTCCTAACACATTTGTTAGGCTTGGATCTAGCTGCAGTTATCCTCCTAAGCCCAAGTTCTCTAATATGTCGCCGGGAATCAGTTATCATTGCTAAAAGTATATTTTCATGATTGCCAAAAAAAGCATTCCTTTGAATGACTGGATCGATAATGTCTTTGTGCTGTTTTTTAAGGTACCTGGAACATTTAATCATTTCCCACAAATGAATAGATCCATCCTTGCAAGAAGGTTTTACTTTGATTTTGAACCACATATAACTATAAACTTTAATGATAAATTCGGCAAGGACCTTTAAATTTTGAGAAGGAGTTTCACAGGATGCATATAAACGTAAAATTCTGTTGGCTGTTGTTAACCAACGAGAGTGAGCAATTTTTCCTGGGTTCCTTTTTGCTAAGTCTTGGGGAAATATGCCGCTTGACACCGCTTGACAAATTTCGAACAAGTACTTCTGATCTGTACTTAAATCTTCAAAATTAACTTGTGGCAGCTGCGATTCAATTCTTTCATAATGTATAATTTCCATATCTTGGCATTTTTCAAGTTGTTTTCCTATTGGCCCAGAAAATCCTTTAGGACCCGTAGTTTTCCCATCGAGTTGTTGAAATAAGTGCCTGAAGGGAAGCTCATTTGCATGTAGTAAGCAAATTATCCATTGTAAGGGTCTTTTTAATCTCGTTTCCAATATTCTGATAACTCCAGATTTACGTCCCGTATTGACGACGGTTCCGTCGCACCCAACAAGTTTTAAATTTGAAATATCAATATTAATATTTTGAAAGTACGTCAAAATTTCATTGGCTATATCATTAGCACAGGAAGATGCTACTGAAATATGACCGATATATTTTGATCCTGGCTCTTGCACTAAAACCACATGTTCTTCCTTAATGATTTTTCGATACACTTTTTTTCCCTTTACTTCAGTTACCATGGTGTTATCTTTCCTGCCGTCAAAATACAGGCCTTCTAAAATTACCTCATGTCGTCTTTCTTGCTGTTGCAAACTCTGTCTTTTCTTTTCTCTTTGTCTTCTTAAAGTCATTCTGTCAATTACTTTTTCTTTATTATCATCAGAAATAAGACCCATGTCTTCTAAAGTAGCATTTGCAATAATAGTTGCTGCTCTGTCTGATACTCCCGTTCTTTCAACTGCCAGGGCAAGTGCAGGTAGATTAAATTTTTTAGCTCGTTTCTTTATAGTTCCACTATTAGTTGAGGTAGATGGTTGATTTTCAAATTCAGGTTTGATAGAACTACTGATTGCAGCGATTTCTTCCAGGCTATCATCTTCAGATGGCGAATCATCCACCAAAATGTCACTTTTTTGTTTTAAAATAACTTTTTCTTTCCTTAATCCCTCTTTTTCTCTTCCTTCGGCGCTGCGCATAATTTTCTTTGTAGTATTTATATCTATTGATCCTATTGCCATCATCCTTTTATCCCTTTGGTCTTTAAGAAAGTTACGTTCTTGTTCTGGTACACGAAAAGCTTTGGTGCATTTACACAAAGAAAAGTCTTTGCACTTACAGGAGCTTACATCAAAAAGTTTCTTTGCCGATTGCCTAAAATTTTGCAATTTCATATTGAATGTGGGATTATTCTTTCTACTCTTAATACTTTTTTTTAGATTTCTACATTTGTTATGATAGTCTCTAATCATTTTCACGATTCGTGTATCGGAAACCGTCGGAATTGAAGCTCTGAGCCATATATTTTTAACTACATCAGCAACAACCTGAGATATTTCTGAAACAGTAGGTTCCCGATTCCAGTTTTCAGATTTTAAGTTGAACTGCACCCATAAATAATGTTTCATAATGTCTTCGTATGTTGGCAAAACACGATAGTGTAAAGTTATTTGTTTTGGTTCACCAAAAACAGGACACTTTAACAAATTTCTAGTTTTAGGAACGTTAGCAGACATTGTCACATTATTTGTCACCGACTGTTTATTGAAAATAATCGAAAAAACTGATAAACACACAAACAACACTTAACTCGGACCACTAACCAAAACCAACCTGTTATGACTAAAAAGCTAAATATTTTCGTTATATGGAGTTAAAAAGGAAAAGGATTTTCACTATTACAAAATAAAATTTGAAACTTCGTTTTTAAGTTCCACACTAGTGTACGTCCTGCACGACTGCACACAGTACAGCACATATATACAGGATCGCACAATGCACCGCACAGCTAGTTTAACTTTTACTTCGCCCAGACAGTTGCATGCGAGTGTCCACATTGACGCACTGCACAGCAGCTTGTCTAGATATTGGAAGAATTAACACCTTCATTGTTATCTTCTTCAGATGAAAAAGATATTGTGTTAAATTCTAACTCAAAAATGTTAATGTTTCCAATATGAAGTATTCAGAATTTTAAGCTGAATTCGAAAATCCAATAATAGAGCGTTGTATTAAAAAAAAACAAGTTCCTGTCGATTTCAGGAAAAAAGGAAACTTTATAGGAATGCAGAATCGGGCGTACTTTCGTACCTAAGTGCACAAAATTTCATAAAAATCGGATGAACGAGTTGCAAGATATTTCGAGGTTACTATATTTTTGTTACACACTGTATGTGCAAGACGACGTTAGTAGTAGGCGATGAGCGGCGCCTCGTTGTGGTTACGTCCTCTTATGGTAATGGACATATTTTCTTGGTATGCTCGATGCTATAGGCCTAGGCTAGGTGCAAAGCAATGTGCAGTGCGCCACGTACACTTATGATTCTTTTTAACTGTATTAAGGCTCAAACAAAAAGTGTCATAATCACTAGTTTACTCAACCGAGGAAGATAACAGAAATACAAGCGACATTCGTCAACTGATATAATATAGAAATAATAGTTATTTATGATATAAGTGTTAAAAGTATAATTTTACGGCACGAATTTGAAAGTTTGCAGAATGAGCGAAGCGAATTCTGCAATTCAAATGAGTGCCTTAAAAGTACTTTTAACACAAATATCATACAAAATTTTTTCTACAAACGACAATAACAATTACAATTTTTAGAAAGTTTAACATATTCGAAACATATAGTTTTAAGTAGCATCGTAGATATAATATAAAATTATGAAGTTGACATTTGTCAAAAAATCTAACAACCATTGTTGGCGTCGTAGTTGCCATAGTAGTACTTTTAATACTAGTGCTATAAAGTACTTTTAACACTAGTGCCATAAAGTAACATTGTTAAGGCGTCTGCGGCGTGTTAAAAAATGCATTTTTAACACGTTTGTAGAAAAAATATTTCTTTTTTAACTTCTCATTGTCCTGCTTTAAGGGTGTTTTGCCGTTAGTCTCTGTGTTGTGTTTGTCAAAGTCGTCTGATATGGGTTTTTTATTGAAAAACGGAAGTTTAAAATAAGATAATTTGTAATATCCAAGATTTTCAGAAGACAATCGATAACATTTTCTCAGCAGAGTGCGTGGTGTTCTCAAGACATTACTGCTATTAGCGCAGGGAGGATTACGAGTATAAGTGAAAATTTATTTTATGGCAAATAAAAATAAATCTTTCCGCTGCTAACCCTTTATTAATTTTCCTTAATTATCAGATCGTGCAGGCGAGAAAATGCTTATATTCGCGAGTAGTTTGAATTTGAATCATGTTCTTGATGTAATTACAAACTGTTAGCACGTGTACTCTTATAGGCAACCAGAGGACTACAAGTGTGTTTAAGATTTATTATAAAACTTTGTTATATTAGTGGCGAGATTAAATCGTAAAATACCTCATTTCGTCGTTTCGGCCACGTTTTGTTTTGCCGCTTCAGAATTTCTTACTACCTCTTGCCGAATATTTATCTCCGTATTAATTAAAGTTACGGACCAACTTAAATTCTTAACCGTTTTTCGCTTTCTTCTCGAAGGACGTGAAATATTTTTGGCGATATTTTATAGTTTACTATCTAGCTAGGAAACTTTTTAAATTAATTCGTCTTGACTTTAAAAAACAAAACGTGTACAGCACAACTGGCTTTTGTTAAAAAAACACCATCTTATATTAACGAGTGGCTAAGATACATATACGAAGAAGAACAAATTAAGATATTCTGGGGGCACGGTAGGGCCCCCTCCAAAATTGCCAGATTTAATTTTATGCCACTGATGTTACACATCAAGGGAATTTTAACTTTTGTATTTTAGTATTTATTGCTCGACAGTAATGTATTATCCAAGGAAAATATCATAGGTTAGAAATGTTAACTCCTAAGTAAAACTCGGAAACACGAAATTCAAATAAATATCAATAAAAAAGCACGCACCCTACCACCAGCTGTCGCTCTAGCTTGTTTTCTCGTGGCGGGTAGTTAAAAGTGAAATTTTTAATATTTTAATTTAATTTCAAGCCAGTATTTGATTGTTTCAAAGACGATTTATTGTTTTTATTATTTATTTATTTATTCCTTTCCTAAGATCTTCAATTAATCTTAGACCTCAACGCCTCCAAAACCCAGTCTTGCTCCTTGTCGCTCAAAAAATCCGGCTTTAATTACCCCATGCACATGAATGGCCAAATGGCCAATCCGTACAGAACAATGAAACGTTTGATCTTGTTGGCATCGCTTTCGAACATGATCTAAGATGACATAAACACATTACTTCAATACTCACACCAGCAGCTAAAAAGCTTGATTTTCTATTTAGAGTCATAAAATACTTCTCCTCTTCCAACTTACATACTCTTTATGTTTCTCAAATAAGACTTAAGTTAGAGTACTGTTCCCACATCTGATGGAAAGCAGCATCTCCTTCGACACTTAACATCCGTGATTTTATCCCAAAGAGAGCCATTCGACTTATAAATAAGGCTGGCACTCTTGGTTAGTTACCAGAGGCGTCGATGCCGAAAATAAGTACGTGCGTATACGGTATTTGACAAAAATAATTTACTTCTTGGGCGTTGCCGGGATTGTCTGAAATAAAAAGAATAACCGCAAGTGTGAGCGACTTGTGCATAGAGGGTTCCGTATCACATACAATATTGTGAATTTCTCACAGAACGCAAAATTCTCAATAACTATGGTAAGGCTAACCCTTGAATAACTACCATGAGGCGGCTATGATGGAAATAAAAAAACGACATAAAATACAAAATATAAAAAACGACAAATAAAGAATTCGAAAAAGTTAAAACAAATGTGGTGGCACAAGAGGTTGACTACTGGTTGTCGACTTATGCCCAGCTCGGACGGTAAAATTGTGTGCCATTTTGTCCTTTTAACGTATTACACTACTCCATAGAAAAAAAATATTCAAAATTACGGCACGCGCCGTCTCCTAACATAATATCAGGAAGCGCGTTACGTTTGCATCCCTTTGCTGTCCAGCTACAAAATCTTAGAACATCTCGCTTCTCTCGCTCACAGGGACTCCAGATTATGGAACGAATTGACTGCAGATGTTTTCCTTGCCCCTTCCAACCTCCAGTCCTTTAAATCGCATGTCAATAGAGTACACTTTCCCTCTCTTCAGACGCCCACGGTACGTTAGTATTTAGGCATGAAGTCTACGTGGACTGTCTCAGATAAAAAATTAATTTGTTCAAATAATAATAGGAGGGAGACTTAAAGACTCCGCAAGGTATTTAGCTTAATCCTTAGATTAGTCCTCCTGTTAATATCTTTGACCCTATATACCTCTTAACTTCCCACATCTATTATATCATATCCATCTGAAAAAGCAGAATTTTCCAATACTTCCGATTAAGCATCAGACTTGAAAATTCTCACTGAATAAATAATAATCAAAGAGAAGCGTAAACCATTAGGTAATAGGCGGAAGTAGGCCTCGCATTTTCCACCCACCTTTTTGGCTTTTATTAAAGATTTTACATTATTAAACTTTGAATTTAAAATGGAAAATACCTGTCAGAAGTTTTTAAGTCAATCGAAGCCTCAATCATGGCGAATTGAAAATAATTGTTTCCTTTAAAATCAGTATTTTATTGAGTCCTTGGAAAAAAAGATTAAACGAGACATATTATTTCTTTCACAGCTTGGCAACATTACTATAGGCATTAATATCGTTGGGTGACACTCTTTGTGCAAGTAAAACCCTTTTTCCTGTGTAGGAAAAAGGATTCAGTGTAGGCGTGCAGCATGTAATGTAATGGGGTATTACTAGCCGAGGGCATATTTTATCTCTGCCGTTTAATTAACTAGCTTTAAATATCATTAATATTATGGGTTAACCAGAAAAACTACTAGTTTGACTTAGTAAACTTCCACTATATTGACAAAATTATTGACATGTTTCGCTACACTGTAGCTTCTGCGGAATAAGTTTTACGAATGAGTGGTGACTAACAATTGCAATAATGTAAACCTCTAGGGTAATTAAATAATATAATAAAATAGGGGTAGGTAGATGATTTAATCTGGTACATTTGGGTTTTCCTAAAGCTTAAGATGAATATAATATTTTATTTTTACAAAGGGGTGTTATCAGACAAAATTTAATGAGGTAGAATTACTAGTAAAGCTTAAGGTGCCTAAAATATTTTATTTTTACAAAGAGGTGTTAAACAAATTTAATAAGGTAGAATTACTAATCTCTATTTGGTCATTAAGAAGTACGTTGGAGTTTTTAAGTTTATTTATTTCCATGGACTCTAGCAAATTCAATTTGACAACTTTATTTTCAATATGTAAAATTTTATAATTCGGATCAAAATTATGTTGATTTTCTACTAAATGGCAGGCATAATTAGAGTCTTGTTTATGTTTAATAAAGCTATTGTGATGTTCTTGTATCCTTTTACCAAAATTCTTACCAGTTTGGTCTATGTAGGTAGTGAGAAGTACAAAAAATTTCCATTTGGTGCAAACTTCTTTGACCATCCTGTATATATATATATATATATATATATATATATATATATATATATATATATATATATATATATATATATATATATATATATATATATATATATATATATATATATGTCAACGTAGACTGTGATACTTCTCACGAACGAAAGACTTGCCAGGTCACGTAAGTGGCTGAAAGACACCACAAACGTCTTGTACAGAGAGACCAGGACAGGAAACGGAATATCTGGGGACGGAAGCAAGGAGTGGGGACCCGCAAATGGGACTCCCCTGAATACTCCGGCGTCATGGGCAAACAACTTGTGAAGCCCAATCGTCCATACACCACACACCTCGGCCTAACAACCGGGTCGGAAGGTTATTGGATGTAATCCGTTCCCCAAGTGTGATGTTCCACCAAAGGTGGAGCCATTCCATATCCGATGCATCGTCCTATCTGGGACTCATCAGGAGCGCGTGAGCGCCCCTGAAAGGGGGACGCTGATCGCCCGACATCTGTACGAAAGTCTTAAGAATATTCGAGCCCTCTCTCCACATCAACACACGAAGGTCCCCGGTGGAGGGTCGGACGTGGTGAGATTAGTTAAAGCCATGTTCGGGATAATCCATTGAGGCCAACCCAGGGAAATCGTTTAGCGACGCTTCAGCTCAAGTGTCGCGAGGACACAAAACGGTGAGCTAGGTACGTTCGGGAGTGGGGTGCTTCCCCCCGAGCCCTTAGCAACAGACGAGCTGTATGCATGAGCTCCATACCAAGGCAGCCATAAATGAGCTTCCGGGTTCCCAAGTCCCGGACCCCATGTGGGGATGCGTGAGGGAGGATCGAAACAGGACAGTGAGAAGGATCACACGTTTCCGCGCTCAGCCGCGCGTTGGCGTTGTTGTGTATTCCATGAGTGGATTATATCCATATCAAAACAACTACTCCCCTGGCTATATGCCACGACGGACATCACCACCCCTACCAGATAGGGCTCTGGTAGGGGTATATATATATATATATATATATATATATATATATATATATATATATATATATATATATATATATATATATATATATATATATATATATATATATACATTGTCACGCTAGGGGTCGTCGGGGTTGATAAATTAGGCTGCGGTTTACCAAAACACTTGTATAATTTATTCAGGTACACAATTCATTTACGTTGGTAGGTTGGGTAGCGTAGGGGGCAGCTTCTATCGGAGTACTCGGTCAGCCTAAAGGGCTGGCGCTAATTGTACCGTTCGTGCGGCACCACAGTGACGCCTCCCCCGTCGGGACACGACGCCCTCCTTTGCATCTCGCTGGTACGCTTTTTATATGAACCCCTCAAGAACAGTTTATACAAACAGTACAACTGGTCAGGGTTCATAAAATAAAGGCGAGGCCAGCGATATGCAATCGCAGCACGTAGAGTGGTTTCCGAAATGTTAAATAAAAAATATAATAAAAATGTATGGAAATTTGGAAAAATGACGAATATATGGGGAAATATGACAATATATATATATATATATATATATATATATATATATATATATATATATATATATATATATATATATATATATATATATATATATATATATATATATATATATATATATATATATATATATATATATATATATATATATATATATATATATATATATATATATATATATATATATATATATATAGACATATATACACATATATCCTAGGATCAAAATTACCCAGTACTTGAAAGAATCTTTTTTTTAAGAAGAAAATCAAACCAAATAATAATAACATGGAGACATAGGTACTAAGGTAATGAAAATATTTTTACATTTATTATTGCTTTTTCATTGAGAATGTTCCATTTAGTTCCATTACACAAACGTGCAGACATTATTTAAGCCCTCTTAACTTATTAATTCACTGCAGACTAGTGCAAGTTTACTTGCTAAAGCGCTATTCTATGGGGAGACCAAATATTTATTACTAGTATTGCTGCCGGATCAGACTATTTAAATAATTCAATAGCCATTCGAGCTGCAAAATTGTATATTGAGATTGGATGTTCTCAAATAGAAAACATAAACTAAATATACTGATTATAGGAAAGGATCAGAACTAAAAAAAATTCGTCTCAATTTACTTCTTTTTCTTTGGATCTTGTCCGTTTTGTTGTAGAAATTACTTGGTTGTTAATTTTGGTGGTGTCGAATTTTCGCGCTGTTGGTAAAGTCGGTAACCGAACCAGGTCGAAAGAAAAAAAGAAGAGTGACGCAACCACACATGTGGCAAACGAAGAAGAGAGTAGTAGTTAATATTTTATTTGGTTAGTTATGTTTTAGTATTCACACAGAGACGGTTGGGATTGGTACTTTGTGGCCAATCCCAAAAAGTAGTTTAATCCAGAAAAATCTTGTAAAGAATAAAAACCATTCAAATGTATTTTTGTAATTTGTTGAGACTTTTGAAAGGGGTTTTTCTACTTTGCGAAATAAAGTGATTTAAACGTATGAATGAAAGTCTACTTGTCAGGGGTACATATAAATATACAAAAATTGAGAATAAATTCTCTAACCACCTGAAAATTCCTTATACAATAAGGATTTCAACAAATTATGGTAAAACAGCTATTCTCCGGGCTATATGCCCCTCCGAGCGCTGAATTACATACCAAAATTTGCCGTATTTTCTTCTAACACAGTTAGATAATAAAATACTTGTTTTGAATGCAAGAAACTACTAGGAAGAAGGAAGCTTTTTCTTTAGTTAGGATGTCGTCACCTGCAGACCGGTTTCGAGCTCGTTGGTTCTCATCAGTACAGGATAGACGAACATACCAACCTTCCGAAAAAGTAATACCTTAAAGCTACAACTGTCGTACTGCATAAGCAGTGAGACACAGGCAGCGCCATCCATTAGCAGTTTCGAGCATTCAGAGTAGAGTTTACCGTAAGGTAAAATTTTCAAACGTATGAATGAAAGTCTACTTGTCAGGGGTACATATAAATATGCAAAAATTGAGAATAAATTCTCTAACCACCTGAAAATTCCTTATACAATAAGGATTTCAACAAATTATGGTAAAACAGCTATTCTCCGGGCTATATGCCCCTCCGAGCGCTGAATTACATACCAAAATTTGCCGTATTTTCTTCTAACACAGTTAGATAATAAAATACTTGTTCGTCTATCCTGTACTGATGAGAACCAACGAGTTCGAAACCGGTCTGCAGGTGACGACATCCTAACTAAAGAAAAAGCTTCCTTCCTTCCTTCCGAAGTTGTAAGCGTTGGCAACAGTGTATGTTGTTTGTCTTGGCGTTTGTGAATAAAGTGTTATTTTTTGGTGGAAAAACTTGGTTTTAATTAGTTGTGTGAAAATTTTCAAATAATAATAGGGTCAAGTGATATTCCCAAGTAAAAATCGCGATATTATCTGACGTTTTTTCGGATAAATTTTTTCATAGACAATAAATAACGGCGTGATAATTTGTGATAAATTCTGCCGTGCTCTTGCAGTGTTGCCGCACCTAACAACAAATGTTTCCTGCGCTAAGAAATTATAGTTTACCTACAGATTAATATATGCAATTTCCTTGGAGTCCAGATTGACACAATTCAGAATGGATGTGGAAAATCTCCCATGTCGGGTATGCATCCAAAAAATTGGTCGTGATCCACATGTGGGATGCACAGGAGTCTGTAAGGGGTTTTGTCACGTAAAATGTTTGTCTCTGAGCAATAAGGAATACAATGCCGTCAAGAATGTAGCAGGATATAAGTGGTTTTGTCAGAGCTGTCTGGCTTTTGTTGAATTCTGTATGGATATAAAGCAGGAATTTCAGTCTTTTAAGCAGTTGATATTAAGCGAGTTGGATGGAGTGAAAAATGTTATAAATACAACGGCAAATATACCATTGCATAGATCAGAAAGTGTCTCGTATGCAGATATTGCAAAGAAGCAGAATGAGGCTATACTTATTAAGCCAAAAAATAAACAAGACAGCAACAAAACAAAAGAATTCGTAACAAAAAAATTGAATCCGTCAAGCATGGAAGTTGGTATAACTGGACTGCATGCAGTTAAAGATGGTGGAATACTAATCAAGTGTAAAACCAAGGAGGAAATAGAGAAAGTGAGGAAGGAGGCTGAAAAGGCTCTGGGGAGAAGTTATCAAGTAACCATGCCGTCCCTAAAAAATCCGTGTTTTAAGGTCTGCGACATAATCGAAAACCTTAAGGATGACGAACTAGTTGATGCTTTAAAGTCTCAAAACAACTTTATGTGCCATGATGATATGAAATTGAAAGTTCTAGCAATCAGAAAGATGAAAACCCGCTATATGGCAATAGTTGAGTGTGATCCCACAACTTGGAAATCTGTGATAATGGAAGGAAAGTTAAGTATTGGATGGTCAGCGTCATGTAGAGTGTTTGATTACGTAAGACTGTTTAGGTGTTTTAAGTGCGCAGGTTTCGGCCATAAGGCCGAAGAATGTAAAGTGGATATTTTGTGTGTAAAATGTGGCGCAGATGATCATGTTAAAAGTGACTGTAGCTCCAATATAATTAGGTGTGTTAACTGCATTGACTCAAATGGTAAATCAGGTCTGTCTCTTGACATCTGTCACTCTGCCTTTGATGCTGGAAAATGCAAAGTTCTGCAAAAGCGGCTAAACGCTGAAAAACAAAAAATTAAATGTACTGATGAATAGCAATTAAAGCAGCAAGGGCAGTGTGACTTGGATACGCTTGATGTTGTAAAAGTGTATCACCAGAATATGCAGTCTTTAAAGAATAAGTTGGATATCTTGGAGGTGAGTCTAATGCAGTGTAGCGCTGATATTGTGTGCATTTCGGAGCACTGGATGAGGGAAGATCAGCTTGATGTGGTAAGTCTTAGAAATTTTAAATTAATTACTAAATTTTGCAGATCAGAGCACAGGGGTGGAGGAGTTGCAGTGTTCTGTAGGGCTGATCTCTTCACCCTTTCAAATAAAAGTAATTTAAACAATTTTAGCTCTCTAGAAAAATTCTTTGAAGTTTGTGGTGTGGGCATTTCCCTGCAGGATGGTGGTGCTCTTAAGATATACTGTATTTATCGCTCTCCATCTACCGATGTAAATGTCTTTCTTGTTGAATTATCTAAATTTTTAGAAGCTAACATCAAGAGTAACAAAAACGAACACGTTGTTTTATGTGGGGATTTAAATATTGATTTTCTTGGTAAATCAGTTGAACGCAATGAACTTATAGATTTACTGGCTGCATACGGCATTGCATGTCATGTCGATTCGCCTACAAGATGTACAGCAGGTTCTGGTACAGCTATTGACTATATTTGTACTAATTTCTCCAATATAGAACAAAAAGCAATAATTGATTTCAACGGTTTGTCTGATCACTCTTCGCAAATGTTGGAAATAAGAGTGACTTCTTTTGCAGAGAAAACCCCACAGTTTGCTTATAAACGTTTCTTTAATGAACAAAATTATAATACCCTTTATTCTTACTTACATAATGAGACATGGTTGTCAGTATATGAAGCACACGATGTAAGTACTGCATTTAGGGTATTTAGTGAACTTTTAATTTATTACATAGATATAGCTTTTCCTCTTAAAAGGGTATGTTTGAATAAAAATCAGAAGAAACCTTGGATGACCCGGGGTATTCGCACATCAGCTACAAATTTAAAATTGTTATATAAAGTAGTCATTGAATCCAATTATAATATTATTATTACAAACCACTATAAAAAATATAAAAAAATGTACAAACGGGTTATTATAGCTGCTAAAAAGATTCATAATGATAGTCTGTATAGCATTTCCACAGATAAAAGTAAAACTGCATGGAATATTATTGCAAATACTTTATCAAATAAAAATATTGTTAATATAACTACCATGTTGATAGAAAAGAAAAAGACGAACGATAAACGTCTTATTTCCAACAGTTTTAACACATATTTTGTTGATGCACCTCAGAAATTAGTGTCGACTCGAAATGCTGATGGAGATCATTTGAATTTTCCGGCAAACCTAATCAATATGTTTTTCTCACCCGTTTGCGATTATGATATAATCAGAGTCATAAAATCTTTAAAAAAATCTAATTCGTTTGGATTAGATGGAATATCATCAAACTTTTTAAAATCGGTCATTGATTTTATAGTAGGGCCGCTAACATATCTTGTCAATATGTCTATTGAATCCGCAATATTTCCAGATATATTTAAAACAGCTCGAGTGATTCCTTTGTACAAAAAAGGTGATAGTATGCTGCTAGAAAATTATCGCCCAATATCTTTATTAAGTTCAATTTCAAAAATTCTTGAAAAGATAGTATTTGAACAAATATGTAATTTTCTGTCAGCTCTTCGAGTGTTTACAAACTGCCAGCATGGTTTTAGAAAGGGTAAGAGTACAGTGTCAGCCATTCTACAGTTTTTTCAGCAACTATATAATTACTTGGATATAAACAAAAAATGTTTTGGTCTCTTTATGGATTTAAGTAAGGCGTTCGATTTGGTCGACCATACCCTATTAATATCGAAAATAAATCATTACGGTCTTAGAGGAAAGGTTAGTGATTGGCTACAGTCATATCTTAAGAATAGGAATCAAGTAGTAGATATTGATGGAGTGAGGTCGGACAGATCGAGTGTCTCAATAGGTGTGCCGCAGGGATCCATTCTTGGACCTCTGCTATTCTTGATATTTGTGAACGATTTGCCTGGGGTTGTGAATGATCAAAGTGACTTGACAATGTTCGCGGACGATAACACGTACATATGTTGTGATACTACAGTTGAGAGGGCTGTCGCAAGACTTCAAAGTATGCTAAGTACATTTGAACAGTGGTTTACTAGAAACAAATTAAGCCTTAACCCCAGAAAAACTGTCTTTATAAACTTTACGCCAAGAGCATCATCAATCAGTGAAAGCTACTTAGTTAGGTCTAATATATATGGACACTCTATTGCGCAGGTGCCTGAGACTAAACTCTTGGGTATTTATATTGACAATTCTTTAAATTGGAGCTGTCATACAACCGAATTGTGTAAAAAATTATCTACAATTTGTTTCGCTATTTTTCGCCTAAGAAATGTTGTTAACGATAATACTCTAATATCGTATTATTTTGCGCAGTTTGTTTCTCGTTTAAAATATGGCTTAATATTCTGGGGTGCATCTCCAGGAATGTTAAGAGTTTTTAAATTGCAAAAACGAGCATTAAGAAATGTTGCTGGTGTTGGGATCAGGCATTCATGTCGTGATCTTTTTAGAAACTATGGCTTTCTTACTTTGCCTGCTATGTATATACTGGAGATTTTAATTTATGTTAGAAGGAATGTTGATAATTTTGTGTCCATGGGGGACATCCATAGCTATAATACTAGATATAATCAAAATTTAATTACTCCAGAACATAACCTTGCTCTAACTGAGAGAAGTCCTTATTACATGGGCACAAGGTTATTTAATAAGTTACCATTAGATATAAGGAATATGAATTTGCAATTGTTTAAAAAATATATATCTCGAATCTTAATCAACAGCGTTCCCTACAGCATACAGGATTACATGCAAATGGACAATTTCGAGAATAACATTGGACACTATTAAAGTCATGTTTTCTTTTCTTTTCTTTTTGGTAAAAAACAGCGTTGCCTAGCCATTAACATGTTGTTTCTGGCGGCAACCCACCGACGTTTTCCATACCATGTACTTTGGTCTACGAAATAAAAGCTTATTTATTTATTTTTTTATTTTTTCTTCCTAGTAGTTTCTTGCATTCAAAACAAGTATTTTATTATCTAACTGTGTTAGAAGAAAATACGGCAAATTTTGGTATATAATTCAGCGCTCGGAGGGGCATATATCCCGGAGAATAGCTGTTTTACCATAATTTGTTGAAATCCTTATTGTATAAGGCATTTTCAGGTGGTTAGAGAATTTATTCTCAATTTTTGCAAAGTGATTTAAATGTCAGAATAGCATTTTTAGTCGATGTACACAGATTACCACAATCAAGGCGCCCAAAAAGAAAACAAGAGCTAGTCGGGATGGTGGAACAAGGCTCGCCGCGCTGTGTTTCTCGAATAATTCCTCGAAAACAAATAAAGTCCTCTCTGTAAAAAAAATTTCGACGTAAAAATCCTGATCTATCGATGTAGCGTATTAAAAAATAGATAAAATGGGGTTTTTCTAGTTACAGCAATTTTAGTCCTTTTTTGAGGTCAAGGGGGCAGAATTTTGAAAAACAAATTACACCATCGGCAAGCTGAGGAAAAATACATCGAAAACTATGTTTCAGTTATGTTTTAATGGCGTTTTCATTGCGAGATCATGATTCGCCCCACATACCGTACAATAGCTAATTAGGGTTTTTAATTGTGATGTTAATAGTACGTGGGAATTTAGTATAAACTATTTTTTAAAAGTCCGATGCTGTCATTAAAGTTAATATTCTTGTTCCCCCAAACAAAGTATTAAATATTTTTGGCATTTAAAAAGCTCTTTATAATAAGGTTTTGACCGTCGTCAGTCGGCATTTTGCTCCAGTAATTTTCCAATTATTCGCTTATTAGTTCGTGTTTGTTCTTTAAGTTTAATTAGTGACTAATTCTCTTTTTAAACTTGCTATTTATGTTATTTGATGCTTCGTAATTTCTCGTTTAAACTATTTAAAAACAAAACGATTGAGAGAATATAATTGTATTAAGAATATCAAAGCAGCTCTTTAGGTATTATTTTCGTGAACCTGGTCTTTCTTACTGATCGAATTTTCGTTAATTAATAAACTAAAGAGGGTATTAAGAGGCAGCAAATAACATGAATAAATCTCATTAAACGTAATTTGTGTTTGTTTTGCAAACCGCGGTGTCAGGGGCGTTACTATAAAAATTCAAAATGGGGTTCGCAATTGGTATGGCACAAAACGAATATTACACCATTACATGTGCTGTAATGGTGCCCAAGAGTAGCATTGAAGACGATCCACAACCTAATCTCTTTCAATATACCTACTAATGGAGAAGGAAATTGGGGCCGAGGCTCTATGTCGGAAAAAAAATTCGCTTTTCTCTCAGACATGTTTCGGTTCGGCTGTTATCGGCATAACAGCCGAACTTTAGAGCTTTAAAAATAAAATAAACAATATTACGATTTTACTTTGGTATTTGTCGTATCCTACTTGGAAGTTATTAGTTTACACGTCTCCAGCAGCTGGAGTTATTATTCAGTACTTGAAGTACGAAAGGTCACTCAAATACACCGAAAGAAAATAAAGTTTTTCCATTATACCAAAGTCAATAGGATCCTTTCTTTATTTCCAAATTTTTCTTCTATTTATTTTCGTCACAGAATTTATTGGTCATAAAATTTGGAATGAAATAAAAAAAATCGCTGCATTTTCCGACTGTTGCTGAATATTTCAGTATCTTAAACACACGTAAAACGCAACGAATTCCAAACAAACATGGACAAATGTAGCTCAAACCAAGAAAAATTCGAGTCAAACCACGCGCAGTCCCATGGGCAGATGAAATTTTGGGACAATCTGCAAAGGAACCTGTATTTGTAGGGTACATATGGTGTATAAGTTTAACAACACCTCTTTTTTGAAGTGGCTCGTAACTAAAGTTATTATACTCCAAACACTAAACACTAAAACTAAATCCCTAGCCCAAATTCACATAGCCAACTTACAATTTTTTCGCAGAATCCGTACGAAGCAGCACATGAATTAAAGAACAAGTAATAGTCTTCGGCTGCTAATACAGCCATTCCAGAAACCTGCTTTAGGTTTTGTGGCCATTGCCGACTCTTTTTTAGTATAAATTGAAAAGTTCTCTACATAGACACATAATAATATGTAGACACATATACAACTTGTCCAGAAACCATCTTAACTTAACGAATGGGAAACCTTTTTATTTTTGACTTTGCAGGGAAAAAAGTTATCCTTCATAAAAAGTTCTGCTTGTTGAGAAAATAACACTCAAATCAAAAATCTTGACCAAACATATACGGGGTGTCAAAAAAAGTAAAAAGGAGAAATTCCGTAGAAGGAAACCTTTCATTTTAATTGCAAAGTACCACAATGTAGGAAAGTGTCGTCCAGAACTGGAAAGTGATCGAATATGAAATTTTACAACTTAAGTATATTTATATATAACGATGTAGGTACTACAACAGAAATAATATAAAAAAAACATCATTGCAGGTAATTCCTATATTTCCTAAATGGTGTTTTGCAAAAATTCCTTAAATTTTTTAAAAACCAGAAAAAAACGACCTACTAAAAAAATGCTCGCATATCTGAAGAAAGACCTGTCTTGGGGGGGGGGGGGTGAAGCCTCCTAGTCACCTTGGATCTGGAGGGTGGGAATCTTGAAAGCATTTTCCCATGCGAATATTCGCGCGAATTTTATCTACCCGCACGCGTGGTAACAGTTTTAAAAATTTCATGTTATGTTATTAACGAACATATTGGACGTTGGTTGTGTGTTTTTTGTTTTCTGGTTTTCGTTTGGGGTGAAATCTTATCAAGTAGGAAATCAAAGTCTTCTACTGACATCGTGTGATAATTTATAAACTTTTTCTCATCACTAAGTCGCATTTCTTGCACCTAATTATGGAATGTACCTTGTTATTTTCTGTACTTAAATATTTCGTGGTTTCCAACGGACCTATGAGTTTGTTTTTTCTATATCGCAACAGGTTGTCCATCACAGAAAAATAAAGGGTTTGTTATGGTCCATTAGGACATAACTAATTCCATATTTTAAAGCCACCGCATAATTTCTAGGTTATGTTAAGTTCCTAGGGAAAACGATAATATCCCCAAATCTTGCGAAGACTCGCAGTCTATATGAAATAGAAAAAAAACGCCATACTATCCAACCTTTTGTTAGAAATTTAAAACCGTCTGCTGTTGTAAATACATACGTTAATACCTAACTTCAGGGACCCATCTTTACATGAAATATCCCACTCCAAAAAATATATAATATTTGAAATCCAAAAGATTTTGTGTTGGGAAAAGTCCTATCTGCGGATACACTGACGATAAAATATTTCCATAATGGGCGTGTATGAGGGTGAAATGTTTGAGTAAAAAGTCTTATAGATATTCCACCTTTTTCCTATTTTTAAAGAAACTTTCAGCCGTTTCACAATATAGTTGTTTTATTATTCCGAAATCTTAAATTTGCACTGCTCATGCCTCACAGTAGGTAGTTAAAAACTTAATTAAATATTATGCATATAATTAAAGAACCGTTGTTTTGACACTGATTCTTTGGGCTTTTAATATTAAACAGTCAAATTTTTACACAGCATGCCATAAACTTTTTTTGGTCTAATATAAGACTGAAAATGACAGTTGACAAATTAAACTTGATGATTGACACTACATGTGTCAATTGATTTGATGTTTGTAAACCAGAGGCACTAGAGGAGAAGTCTGAATTATGGTACACAGTCATCTGCCTTCTGTCGACCTGTGTGGTACTTTTCAACTTTTAAAATCGATACCCCAGAATACCTTATCTACACAGAAGCGACAGCTTTGTCGGATCCTTTGATGTTTGTTGTACCCAATTTTCGTGACCTTCAAGTAGCTTAGCTCCTCCCTTCACCCATTGGTACACTGTAAGAAAATAGCAGCACGCGCACAAAACTGTGATAAAATCTGGATTACACTGAGAAAACGACTTGTGATTTAAGAATAAATATCGTACATTTTTTATTTAAATGAAATAAGGGTATTGTGGGATGTATATAAATGTAGAGTTATTTTAGGTAGCGACATATTTTGGGCGATTATAACAATCAATTGAAATAATTTGCTGTTTAGGTAAGTACATTATCATTTTCGTTATGCACTTGGGCTGTAATTGAAAAAAAAATGTTAATAACATGATTGTTATTGAAATGACCTAAAGTCAGTACTAGCCATCTGATCTCGGAGGCCTTTATAATTATTGAACAAACCAAGGTCTATGGTAACATGTAAATATTTTTACACCTATTTACAGTGTGTGCACTTGATACTTTGGTGAAAGCGCTACTTACGGCCGCATGTCAATCTAATCCACTGATATCTTAGCGATCCTTTGGCGAAAGCGATTTTTTCTTTCGCCAACCCTTTTAAAATACTCCCCTCTACCCTAATCCACTAGTATTTTTAGTGCCCCTTTGACGAAAGCGCAAATATGCCTTTTGAACACTCACCCTTCTAATCCACTGATATCTTAGCAATCCTTTGGCGAAAGCGTTTTTTTCTTTCGCAATCCCTTTTAAAATACTCCCCTCTACCCTAATCCACTAGTATTTTTAGGACCCCGTTGGAGAAAGCGCTACTTACTTACGGCCCCATGTCAATCTAATCCACTGATATCTTAGCGATCCTTTGGCGAAAGCGCTTTTTTCTTTCGCCATCCCTTTTAAAATACTCCCCTCTACCCTAATCCACTAGTATTTTTAGTGCCCCTTTGGCGAAAGCGCAAATATGCCTTTTGGACACTCACCCTTCGGGACAAAAGTAAGTTTATGTTCACTGTTCGTATAAAGTACACAACAAAACAACATTGATGAAGTGACAAGGTTATTTGGGCGCTCTCTTTCCTTGTCTAAGGGGCGGTGACGACCCATCCGGGCGCGCCGGCGCACTCAAAATCAGACCCGGGAAAATGGCTCAGTGTCGCTTCTGTGTAGATAAGGTATTCTGGGTCGATACCTTAATCGCAAAACATCTTAATATTTTACGGTAACTGACATTTGGTTTAACTGATTTTAAAATCACATAAAAATCTGACATGCACAGAAAAACCACTATATTATATTGAATTGAATACCCATTCACTCAATGACACACTCTATTTCGTATTGCACAATACAAATCCGGTTTATTTCAATGATTAGTTTATCATTGTTAACCAATAGATAAGATGGTGACGGGTTAATTGGGGAGAAAGAGCAATAAAATATTTGATGGTCAAAAAAGGTACAGGTAAATCGGGGAGAGTCATCTTACCAGGCAGCAGGTAAATTGGGGAGAAAAAATAGGTATGTATTTAGAATTTAGATATTAAAATAAAAGTCCATTTTATACCAAAAAAATTTATTCAAAATAATCTAAGATAAAATATCAACAGCAAAAATTCACATAACGCTTCCAAAAAATTGTTTTACTTCTATACAAAGAAACAAAATGTCTTTATAAAAACGTTAGTGAAAAGTAGGTGGTACATGATTGGATACATGACTTTTTCCAATATAGGAAACCCATTTGACAAAATGTATTCTTGACATTTCACAATTTTTATATTTTTCTAAATTCGATCTTAGCAATTCTTGTTTTGTGCGGACAGCTTTATTTTGTATTTTTTTGGGAAGTGTACTACTATTAATTTTAATATATGTATCAGTTTGGAATTGTATTAATACATTAATAAAGTTAAACAGCGATGGATGCGCACTATAAAAACACTTATTAATTTAGAGTGGAAACTCTCACAAGCATTTGTGGTATTCTCTGTGGAGCTACTACATGAAGCCCATAATATTGGTGGAAATTTAGCTTGCTCAGATATATAGTTCTCAACTAAATAATCTGACATACTAATAATAGCTTTTGTATTAGGTTGACACTCTACAAAATCAAATACAAAACAATCTGAGACTTCAATAGGATCTAAAAAGGCCAGACCAAATAAATGACGTATACACTTCCCTACTTCGCTATTTGGAGCACTATAGTCATTTTTTAGTCCAATACTTTGTATCTTTCTAAACCAAGCTTGACCTAAGTGAAACTTGCATCCCGTTATTTGTGAAGTAGGAAAACCAATACCTTTAGCATTATGTATAGGTAGCTGGCTAAAAATCTGAAACTACAATTTTTGGATAAAAAGTTTTGCTGAAGACATATGCTTTGTATGTGTCTAAATAAAGTTGTGTAAGACTCAGTAGATTTATCTGGTAACAAACAAAATGCTATAGGTATATAATGACCGTTGTTAATGGCCTGAATTGTGAAGAGTTGACAAAAAAATTTGGTACAATATTGAAAAGTTCCATCTACATACATTTTTTCACATTCACACAAGTACCGCAAATTTTTTCTTATGAGACTCATACCGGTTGATGTTATATTTTCTAAATCGCCAACGTTTTCTCTTAAAACTGTATGAATAATTTTTGATGGTCGTTCCAAGATGTCAGTCGTCGTTTTTCTTTTGGCACTGTTGCTAATTTTCTTTCTGCTGATTGTTTCGCTGGTGTATAGCTTTCATGGTTGTGCCGCACAATTTCTTTGCGGGTAATACAAGTCTCCAATTGTATACAATTTTGCCTGACATTTTTTGTTAGTGCAAATCGAAAAACTTACACCTGAGGTCTTTAACACACTTTTTTTGAAAAAGTAAAACCACAGTACAGAATTAGGGCTTTACCACGTTCACTAACAATAAATTCGAAATTTTCCATTTTTCGCTGCGTTCTGTCACATATAACTCAAAAGAATATACTATCACCTAATCATAGAAATGTGCATAAATAAAATTTTAATATACATTTAATATACCTACCTAATTTCACTAATTACTTTTAATACCACCCTTTTTAATCCTACGTACCTATGTTTAGACATTGTCCCCAGTTTACCTGCGACAATTTTGGTCCTTAGGTTCGCCTGGCCCCAATTTACCTGTAATAAAAAGATTAAATCCCGAATATACCAACACCGGATAAGATTGCTTGAAATATAAGGTTTCATTGGTTTCAAATATAACAATTATTTGATGCCAGTAATACCCTATTCTAAATTCAATACAAACTATCATTGGTTTCACTAGAAGTTTATTTCTAAGAGTATGCACCCTATTTGATGCAAAATAGCTATTATTGTTTCAATTACAACAGTAATTCATTTAATGTAACTTCTAATAGAAACTAAACATTTTTGTTTAAATTCAATCATATTCGTGTTTTCAACTCTTATTTAATATACCTAATGAAAAATTTCTATTACACCAATTATCCTTATATTTCAAACAAATGAAACACGCTTTATTAGTTTCAAATAATTTTTATTTAGTATTATTAAACATACACGGCCAGATTCTCCAACGCTAGTTCGGTCTAATTTGACAACCGAAAGATTTAAATTGACAAGAGTAAGAATAAGACAACTAAGGTTTTTACTATGAATTTGTTTCTGAGGGTTTTCGCAAAATTTATAGAGAAAAGGGCAATTTTAGTAGGTACTTTCGACAACAATAGAACTCAATTTATCGCTGAAATATCAGAATAATTCATACGTTTTTATTGACAACTTATTAATAATGGCATAACAAAAACCTGTTAAACTGGTCAACTAGAAGATTTTAATTTAAACCAGTACTAAATCTCAAACCTTCTTAGTGAATCTGAACGACATTGTTTAGACATTCTGTAACCATTTAAATATAAAAAAACACATTTTATTAACACCACACTGACGCGAATACCGTAAAGTTTTTATATTTATTTCACTCCAAATATAGGATCTGCTTCTTTGCGAAACTGTCTGGTTTTGGCTTGTATTGGTATAGGATGCACGATGGAACAAATTTGACGCATAACACAGCATTCGAATCTCCTAAATTTCCAGCTAGATTTGGTGGAAACCATGTCTAAAAAATACAAATTCAACAATAAACTTGCGATCATATTTAATGTTAATAGTTTCTTAATAATACGTATCAGCTGAGTGAACAGTCTTATAATAGACTAGACTTGCAGGAAGACTTTCAGGGACAACAAAATACTATACTGTTCCATCTACATTTTTATTTAAATCTTTAATTTATACAGTCAAAAACATAGGAAATCTTGCTTCTAGCGGAGATCATCACTATCACAACACTAGAGGTAGACAAGACATTTATTTAAAAAAACATCATCATGCTTTCTATGAAAAGTCACCTTTATATTTTGGTAGCAGGTTGTTCAATGCGCTGCCTCGGGCTTTGAGGGAGGCCACAAGTGTAAACCAACAACATTAAAAATATATTAATACAAAACTGTTTTTACTCTGTGGCAGAGTTTATCTGGCTGACAATGCTAGGTGATATGTTTCTTCTACATCCCTTTCTTTTCGCTATATGCCGTATTAATGGCTGCCTTGAACAGAATAGTATATAGTGTAGTCTATAGTGTGGTCCAAATATTATACCTTTTTAAAATGTTCTGTTTTTGTCTTATCTTATTGTATTTTATTTCATTTACTGTGTATGTGTGTGTGTATATAGGTGTGTGTGTGATGGTGTGTAGGTGTGTGTGTGTGTGTGTTAAATTATTTTTTGTGGACTTTTCACGTGTTCAATCTATTTATTGTAAATAGCCTATGGACAAATAAATAAAACTAAACTAAACTAAACTAGCCAAAAGAGATTTACAAATAAAAAAACAAACTTGTTTTTGCAAATCGTTTAAATTTGTTTTACTTAGCATAAAACACTGAGATGAGTTGCCCAGTCTCAAAAATCTATTATTTTTGGCGTATATCGCAATAAACAAATAGGCTGCAAGCTTAAACGGCGATTGAACGAACAAATACCAACAGCACAATTTTAACCCCTGTCTCCGCGAGCAATATAACTAATATTTCAACCAACAATAGAACCCATTGAATTAATATTTATTGTTTTTTCTCTAATACCTTATATATTTTATAACAGTTTTTATTTTAATTGAAATGATATAAAGATAATTCACTTAATTTTTAGATTTTATTATTTAAACTGTAGTTCTTGTTCGTTTAATAAAATATATTTTAATTTGAATCACACCGCAAACAAATAGCTATTTTTCACCCAATTATATTTGAGCATTCTCGTCAAATAATTTAATATTTTAGCAACAATTCTATACTATAGTATATAATATATAGTAATAATAGCAATTTATTGGTTTCCAATAATACTTTGGTAATTGAAAAAATGGTAATATAGTTTTCAAAAAAGTAAGACTACTTTTGAACCCTAATAATAAGTCTATATTTTTTTTTTTGGTTATTTCAATGATGTTTTGTTGAAACAATATTAACTTTAACATAACCAAAGTGAGAATGGTCAAGAATAATACTATTATTAAAAAGAGCATAGAAGTTTTTTTTGTGTGAAATTATCTGATTTTAAAATTAGTCAGGTTTGACTCATCCTGAAATCACATTGACATCTGATTTAAATCAGACTTTATATTATTTTAAGTTCAGCAGGACGACTGCAACTTATAAAATGTTACTTTCTATAATTTTTTCAATTTATCAATAACAAATATAGGGGTCCATTTTTATTGCATAGTTACATACGGCGATGATTATAAAATCATTTATAATTTGAGAACAATACCTTTAAATTATGAAACTGACAAATCGCAGAAATTAATTACCTGAGATTTAATTCTTTAAATGAATCTAGTTACCGCAGTTAGAGGACTTGCTTCCGCCTGCGACTTCGTCCGCGGTATAACAATTTTACTTCATGACAAACTTTGAACCCCCATTTCGCCTCCTTAGTGGTTGATTTATTAAAAACAGTAAAACACACGATTATCCAGAGAAATTTTTTCGAGAAATCCGAAGAATTCTATTAGAAAACTCTTGTATCCTTTTTTAATTTCTTACTTTAATTTTTAACTTTACTCACAGTAGATTTAGTTAATGGATTTCTGTCAGGATATTTGTCATTAAAAATATTACAAACTTCTTGTTGCGTTCGCATTCTGTCACCATAACCCAGTATTATAAAATTTAAATTCTTTGGGTTTCCGTTAAATGATCCATTTTTTGTAAATAATGAAACTGATAATGTCAGATATTTCAGTTAAACTTTCGTGTACAGGTATTTTAAGGTAAAATACAACAAAATAACGATTTTTGGCAACCATTTTCTCAAAAACTGTTAACTTTAGGATACAAAATTCCCAATAAGAAGTATTCAGAATTTTAAGCTGAATTCGAAAATCGAATAAAATATAGGGCGTACCATTAAAAAAGAAATCCCATTCGATTTCAGGAAAACGGTAACTTGACAACAAGGCCGAACTCACCATTAGATCGGGTGTAATTTCTTATTTATTTTATGTGTACAAAAATTCATAAAAATCGGAGGAACGGTTTGCAAGATATTTCGAGGTTTCCATATTTTTGTTACACACTGTATAATATGTGTTCTGTGACTTGAACGGAAATTAATCGTTTGGGCACTGACTTTTCGTTACCAGGTAGGTATATTAATCTTTTAACCAGCAGGAATCGTTAGGCCACGTGCCTCGTGCATTACATGCAAAGGTAAAGTCAATATGGCCTTTCTTCACTTCCGAAAAGTCGAACATTACTCATATTAGCCCTTGGAAAGATATTTATCAGTATTACCGACCCTTGTTCTTCAAAAGCCCAAACCATTAAAAAAGCAGATGGCAGACGGTTTTTTAATAGGAGCACACGCCACAGATACCACACATAAGTCGCTCAGACGAGTCAGGCCAAGTGTGAGTCACTGAACCTACCCTAACACCGGCTTTTCTCTGTCTAATTAAAATGCCTAATGATAATATATTAATTGCAAAACATGCAGTGCAGGGTGCAGAGTTCCGGAAACAGTCGACGTAAGCCGGGAACGGTCGATTTGACGTCGCGAGTGGGAGGAGAGTTCTTCCGACGCCAGTGTATGTTGTAACGTCGAGACGCTTCTTTGGGATAAACAGGGAAAGCTTACTCGCTGAAAGATCGCGAGCGCCGTGAAAGATCGCGCGCGCGTTTTCACGCATAATAATTTTTGATGACAACAGTTGATAAGAAGTTTAATTGGCCGTTTAAATGAATAACAGCATTTCCACAACACTTTAAGTCATTTATCATTACTTTAGAGGTTAAAATGTTATTCATGTTTAGCGCAATCAATTAATGATAAGACATAGGGGAACAAGGAATTATAACAGTCTGCAAATCATAACATCACTCTGGCTTTACACAAGACACTTTATGGACATCAGATTGAGTTTTGAGTGTTGTTTTTCGCGATATTTACTCTTGTCAAGGCGTTTCGAAGTGATTGGTTTGATTGATTACTGTTCATAAAATTGGATTACCTAGAGTGATGAAGTTGTGCTAAATTTATGGTGTAAATTAAACGTCGTGTTCTTTTAAGACGGCTGCATAATTTAAGTGAATTGGTGAATCTGTACTGGTGTAGGTGTTCGGTTCATAATTGTTAAAGATGGGACTAAAGCTAATGGTGATATTTATTGGAGCAATTATTCAAGGTATATTGGCGATTTTACACGAGAATTATGGTATTCTCTTGAGAGATAAGCTTCTAAAAAATGGCAAAACTTTACTTTTTTGTCGCAGCAACGGAATGACATTTCCTATAGCACCAGCCTTTGCCTATCTTTTATATTTTTCTGTAAAATAAAATAATAAAAACAATTTTGAACCAAAAACTAAAAAGACTGGCCAAAGTAAACAAGATTTGTAGCGTTGAAAAGATCTTTTGGTTGAGTGATACGCCACTCTACCGTTAAGAAAAAATTAATATTTCAGAAAAATTATGAAAGTCACTGCGTTTGAAAATAGAAAAATAAAATAAAACCTAATAAGAAAATTTTTTGTTCGCTGTTGGTGATTTTAGATATTATAGAAAAGGACCTTGGCCCTTATCTGTCACTGACGTATCGTGTATTCTGCCTAAAACGTAATCTGATCCAAACGTTTTTTTTTGACGTTTCGACACCTAATGTCTAGTCTTCTTATCGAAGACTCTAATAAATTTAAAGCGACTAAATAAAAAAAATGAGCTAAGTAATTATAGAAGAATTAAAAAAAATATATGAAATTTATGCTTGAACTCTTCGGTATTTCAAAAAAAAATGTTTCTCTTGATTGTTTTTGCTTTTCAGTCACCAGAAGTATTCGGATAATGTAGAACAAACAAAGATATAACTACCTACCTATTTATTCAATAATAAAACTATTTTTAACAACTTATTGTCTAGTGTTTGTAGCCAAATTCTGTTGATATCTACAGAAAAATTGAAAAAATATTTATCGTCATTAAGAATAATAGCTGCGCTTTCAACTAATTTACTCCTATTAGAGAAAATTTCTTTTTATAAAGTGCTAGAAATATTCCACTCTAACCTATAATTTTTTCCCCATCGTGCTCACCTGGTTTACTTTTAAAAAAGTCGCGACACCTTATCCTGATATTCTTTATACCTAACACTAAGTGGCCTAGATGTTTCACATAGAGGATGTCCGCGGATGGGATTTAGAAGAGGACATATGAACCAAATTTTGCAAGATACGTAAAAATTCCACTTCTGATAATAGCTTTTGATTCACATTACGAAAAATTAAATTATACACGGAGCATAAAAAATACGCAAACGTTATTTTGCGTAAGAGTAAACATACCTTGTTTATCATTTTCTACCAAAAGAACAATTATAAAATATGCTTTAAATTAAACCCCAACCCGAAGTATAATAGTCTAAGATCCGAAGTAAGCTCCTCCTTCACCGATCTGCTTACCGGATGAAAACTATTTTTTATCAATGATAATATGTTAACAAATATATCGCAAATGGGTTGCCTAATGAAATATGGTCATGGGTGTCATTCATTAAAAATACTGTAATTAATTTTTTTTTAATATTTCACTCACTTGCTTACCAAACGAACTTAATACTAATCGAAAGTATAAAGCATAAGGAACATGCAAAACTTAGGTTGCCTACCTTTTTCGTGTCCTATTACCGGGTTGCCAGGTATAAACAGGTGAGTCGATACGAGTAATTTGTACTCATCTGCTTGCTCATTGAAACATATATTAAAATAAAGATAATTTTATTGCGAACAGGGTAGTGTAAGGTTGCCGGCGAAAAATCGGTCATGAATCACGGTTGCCAGTCTGAAATTTAAAAATTGAAGCAAGCGAACATGAGCGACAGATACATTTCGTACTATTCGGTGCGATAGAGGAGCATAGCAGCTGCGCGTGCCGCGACTTTCGGATGAAAGAGAGCGCGCATGATATTTTTTTGTGCGATTGAAAAGGACAAGAGTACTCTACTGCCGAAAATCGTTTTGGAGCGACTGACGGTATACTTTTAATGACTCTGGTTGGGTTGGGTTAGTTATATATATATATATATATATATATATATATATATATATATATATATATATATATATATATATATATATATATATATATATATGTATATATATATATATATATATATATATATATATATATATATATATATATATATATATATACAGGGTGTCTAAAATAGGTGATACCACTATTGCTATCTCCGAAACGGTAAAAGATACGAGGTCGGTTAAATTAGAGAAAATGTGCCATTTCTAGTCCTTATTCATATTCCGTTTACGGAGTTGCCAAATTCTCTATAGTTTCTTATCTACAGGGGATTTTTTAAAAATAGTCAAAAATTTAATTCTTAAATATCTCGAAAATTATTATAGTTAGAAAAAAATTGTTTTAACAAAAATCACACGATTTTTTACCTTCTCTAAAGTAACGTTATTGTTTTGTTTATACCATTTGTTTTTATTGAGTTACTGATACTAACTCGTTTTTTTCAAATACGGACCTGGACTTTTTGCTTCATTTTTTGTAAGAATACGTTATACCCTTTACAACTGTGTATAACTTGTTTATGTTTTCCGATGTTTTGATTAAGAATAGCAATATCATCAGGATTTTCTAACAATACGGACCTGGGATCTTCCATGTTAAGGCACAATTCATAACCTATCGCTATGGCTTGTGGTTTTTGTGGTTGTGAAATGGCGCATTTACTTGAAAAATTCCAGGTCCGTACTGGTAGAATATCCTGATGATGCTATTCTTCACCAAAACGTCGAAAAACATAATCAAGAGATACACAGTTGTAAAGGGTATGAAGTATTATTTCAAAAAATGCAACAAAAAGTCCAGGTCCGTATTTGAAAAAAACAAGTTAGTATCAGTAACTCAATAAACACAAATGATATAAACAAAACAATAACGTTACTTTAGAGAAGCTAAAAAATCGTGATATTTTTGTTAAAAGAATTTTTTTCTAACTATAATAGTTTTCGAGATATTTAAGAATTAAATTTTTGACTATTTTTGAAAAATCCCCTGTAGTTAAGAAACCATAGAGAATTTGGCAACGTCGTAAACGAAATATGAGTAGGGACTAAAAATGGCACATTTTCTCTAATTTAACCGACCTCGTATCTTTTACCGTTTCGGAGATAGCAATAGTGGTATCACCTATTTTAGACACCCTGTATATATATATATATATATATATATATATATATATATATATATATATATATATATATATATATATATATAGAACTCAGAGTCATTACAAGTATACTGTCAGTCGCTCCAAAACGATTTTCGGCAGTAGAGTAGTCTTGTCCTTTTCAATCGCACAAAAAAATATCATGCGCGCTCTCTTTCATCCGAAAGTCGCGGCACGCGCAGCTGCTATGCTCCTCTATCGCACCGAATAGTACGAAATGCATCTGTCGCTCATGTTCGCTTGCTTCAATTTTTAAATTTCAAAGCCTGGCTACCGCGATTCATGACCGATTTTTCGCAGGCAACCTTACACCACCGTGTTCGCAATAAAATTATCTTTATTTTAATATATGTTTCAATGAGCAAGCAGATGAATACAAATTACTCGTATCGACTCACCTGTTTATACCTGGCAACCCGGTAATAGGGCAAGAAAAAGGTAGGCAAGCTAACTTTTGCATGTTCCTTATGCTTTATACTTTCGATTAGTATTAAGTTCGTTTGGTAAGCAAGTGAGTGAAATATGAAAAAAAAAATTATTACAGTATTTTTAATGAATGACACCCATGACCATATTTCATTAGGCAACCCATTTGCGATATATTTGTTAACATATTATCATTGATAAAAATGGTTTTCATCCGGTAAACAGATCGGTGAAGGACGAGCTTACTTCGTATCCTGTACTATAATATTTCATTAAAAAATTTAAATAATAAAAGTAAAAAGTTTTATCACATTATTTTTTTAAAGTCCCAACTATTCTCTCTCGCACCTTTAACCAGAGTACTAGTTTCTACATATTAAACAATCATGACACCTATGGACATGTTTGTCAATGTCTTTATTAAATGAAGCAATTATTTAATTTAATATACTTGTCATCAAAATGATCTACTGACAACAGATTTTTATAGTCCAGTGTTTTGGGGATGGCCAAGTATCATACCGCTACATCATGGAACAATTTAGTAAGAAATTTGTAGAAATTCCAATAACTGAAATGACAATCTACAACACAATAAAAAAGTTACAAAAAACTGGTTCGGTTTGAAATTTCAAGAAAAAGAAGAAATATGACGAAAACGATGCTGTGACAGTTTTAGTTCTTTAATCTGACATCACAGAATCTTCTGTGATGTCCTTTAGAAATCGTGCTAAACATCTTCTGGAAGTTTTTTTATGTTCTGACAGCCCACGAAGACCGATGTCTAAGAACTATGTACCGTGGGTGTACTGGGGAAATCCGACTCATACATCGAGAGCAGGAAACGGACTTCACCAGCCCTTTTAAGAGGATGTGTGGGGTGCTACGACCTCGGTCGAGGAAGAAATCCTCTACCACCTTCCAACTAACAATCACAAAATATCCATGGTCGAAGAGGGATTCGAACCCGCGCCTCTCGGTTGCGAAGCTGGCGCCGTATCAACTCGGCCACCGGAGACCCCAAAAAAACTCATATTCAAATGATCTTAAAAAGAAAATAAATTGTTTCCGTTCAAAACCCACTTTAACCAGACATTGGGAGACGGAGATGAAGCGAAAAGACTAGATTTTTGATTATGGGTGGGACACTAAATTTTAAGTGAAAATATCCATCTCGAGAAAACCCGAATTTAGAGCAATAAGGCGAAGACAATATTTTACAATAGTTAACGCGTGGTGGGCGATGTCTGTCCGAGGGGCGGCTCACTCCCTTAAATCTGTGTACATAATATTGTTAAATCACATTAAATCATTTTAAATCTTTCTTAAATCATTAGATTTTTTGATTTTTTTAAATCACTTACATCAATTTAAGTGGCTTTAAATCATTTGAAATCAAGTTAAATCGCTTTAAATCATGTAAAATCACAATAAATCATCAATAAATCACAAAAATCACCTAACATTCGTTAAATCATCATCACAATTTGGCATCTCCTACAGTGCTGGGCAGCGCGTTACAGCAATTAAATCGTGTTAAATCAGATTAAATCAATACTGATTTAAAATCTGTGTACACCTCTTTTGGAAGTTAGCCGCCCCTCGTGTCTGTCCATGCATATTTTTTTAATAACACCTGCAATAGAATATCTTATAATACTTGCCATTAAATTTCCTCCAAAAAATGCATTTGCAACAAGATGGTTGTCCACTACATTGCGCTCGCGAGGTAGTAGAATGGCTTCATCGCAGATTTGGTCCAAGGTGGAATGATACAAATGGCCCATTTTGTGGCCCCCAAGGAGCCCCGACTTAACGTTGGCCGATATGTTTCTATGGGGCCGTAATTGTTTATGCCACTCCAATACCAAATAATACTGACGTACTAAAAAGCAGAACTACCCAGGCTGTTCGTTCAATATCCCAGGAAGAAATCGGATTAGATTAGATATCTAAGGAGGCAATTAGAAAAATGTGTTTAATATGAGGGTGGGAGTTTTTGAATTTTGATATATTTAGTGTATTATTTAAAAATTGCACTTGAATAAGAAGTATTTTGAGTTAATTAATTGCTTCATATACTAAAGACAAACATGTCCATCATAGGTGTCATTATTGTTTAATATGTAGAAACTAGCACTCTGGTTAAAGGTGTGAGCGGAAATAGTTGGGACTTGAAAAAAATATTGTGATAAAACTCGTCTATTTGTCCTCTTCTAAACCCCATCCCCGGACATACTGTATATACAATTTACCACACTGACACAGATTACTCCTAAAATTTATGACACTGACATTGTATTTTATAAAGAACATTCTGAGATGCTTGATTTGCATTTAAAGGTTTAAAGTGAGTTCCAAGAGATCAAAGGGTAGTGTGTGTTTTAAAAATTGTTCCGACATTAAAATATTAACCTATTCTTGTGATTTGTTCTAAAATACCTGGAATACCTATATGGAATTGTTAAGCCTATTATATCTAAATTAATTAACGTTAGCACTATTTTGATAATTTTTATCAAACTTTGTAAAAGACCTATCTAGAAAGTCACTAGGGTACTTATTTTCGTTTAAAACTTTTCTGACGAAAACCTTTTGATTATCGAAACGATCTACATCAGAATAAATAATTTTCGCTCTAGCCTATAAACTTTTTACTTCACCTGTTTATACCAAAGAAGCATGGTTTGAATTAAAGTTTATCCTACGGTATAATAATCATATTCCTGCATTACCTGAAGTCTTGTCATTTTTACTAATATCAAGCTTCTGGGGACAGAAAGGCAAAAACTGTTACATTTTTGAAATTATTTTTAGAACTTCTTCATTCAATTATTTTTATAATCAATAATCAAAAACTTTTCTGACGAAAACCTTTTGATTATCGAAACGATCTACATCAGAATAAATAATTTTCGCTCTAGCCTATAAACTTTTTACTTCACCTGTTTATACCAAAGAAGCATGGTTTGAATTAAAGTTTATCCTACGGTATAATAATCATATTCCTGCATTACCTGAAGTCTTGTCATTTTTACTAATATCAAGCTTCTGGGGACAGAAAGGCAAAAACTGTTACATTTTTGAAATTATTTTTAGAACTTCTTCATTCAATTATTTTTATAATTACCTAATTCATTTTTTTAATTTAGTTAGTTCAAATTTATTAGATTATTTGATAATGGTCTAGTATTAGCTCAAAACGTTAGAAAACACTGTTTTAATCAGATTAGGATTAGAGCAGAATATTTACGAGTATATTCGGGCATCCTTTTTAATAATTAAAAGTCACTGACAGTGCACAGAAAATTCTCATTTCCGGATATATTTTATTTTTGTCCTTTCAAACGCAGTGATCGTTTAAACTGCCCTTTATCGATTAATGTTTTTCTATAAGTAGGTATTTCATATGTGTCTTTATTTCCTTGTAACTTAAAAAAAGACAATATAATGGAGAAGAACATTCTGATGTATCTATTTTTTTGTAGTTTACACTGAAAAAAAAATTTTTGAACAAAATAATCTGCACTCAATACCATGACTAGGTAATTTTGGGTATATGTATTTAAAAACTTTGTTGCATTAAGTACTCCCGTGATCAGTGGACACATGAGTGACAGACGATCGAACACAGTGATACCGCATAATGATTTTAGTCCAATAAAATTAAAAGAATCTAAATCGTCAATCTTTCCGCACAGTAAAATTGAATTGCTAAAGCTGCTTGTATTTTATTTAACGTGCTGTTTTCAAAAAGTGCACAGTAAATTATAAAGCAGTGAAAAACGACAATATTTTATTTGGACACTGGTTACCACAAAATTACCTAACAAGTTTACAGTGCGTAAGAAGTTAAATTTTAGATTCATTTGACATCACATTCCTATAACAAAACATGAAAAGCATAACAATTGCAATTTCAATTGCAAATTCACTATTGTTAAGATCAACCCAATATGACAGTCAAAGGTTTAAACTGACAAGTATAAGCATAAGACGACTAAATTTTGTACTATGAATCTATTTCTAAATTTATTTCTGAAATTTGTAAAGAAGGAATTTAAATGTGTATTTTCCAAAACAATAGAACTAAATTTATCATTTAAGCAACTAAATTCCAAAATGAAAACGAAACAGATCGCAAAAATATTAGAATAACATACCTTTTTAATGACGGGACCAAAATTTGTTAAAACCTGACTGACTAAATTGTTTTAGTGAATCCCGCAGCCAAGTCACCAGTTTGTGTTATGAGTTAATCTAATATTTCAGCGATTCGCTTGGTTCACAAATCATAAATATAGTTCTAACTATTATGAAAAATAAATTCTGAAGTGTCATTATTTTTTATGAATTTGCAAATGGACTCAGATAAAATTTATGATACGAAACTTAATTGTCTTATTATTACACTTGGTTCAAAACTTTTTACTGACAAATTAGATCGGTCTAGCAACAGTGAATCTGGCCGTTCATATTTTTATGATTTTCATATTTTCGTTGAGAACTGCAATTTTTTTTTATTTTATGGTTTGAAAGATTATCTAGAAATTATTTTCAGGTTAAATCATGTTTTTTTAACAATTAACTTTGTGTGTCATTACCACAAACATTACAGAATATCTTGTTGAGGTATTGAGATACTTATAAACAGTTTTCTTTGCTGTTATTAAACATTTTTAAATAAAATCGACTTTATTACTGCCAAAAAGTCTATGGTGGTCATTTTAAACAACTTTTAAAGTAATAAAAGAAATAAAGATACTTTCAGTTTTTAATTTTTTTCATATTTTTTAATTTTTATAGGGTTGCCATTTAAAAACGAATTAAGATACGGACCTCGGGTATGCGGTAAAATATTTCTTTTTTGAAGACTTTTAAAATAAGGTACCACACGGCATAGGGTTGCAATTAAAATTTTTGACCTCAATTCCCTCGCGTCACCCTTCGAGGGGATTGAAAAAGATAAATTACATAAAAGAGTAGATTTATTAATCAGTAAGATGCACCTTAAATTTGTTGCTTCTATCTTTACTAATAACAAAGATTTTTGAGGTAATTTTGATTTTGTCACTATCTTCAAACTTTTTGGCACTTAGCCTTCTTATCTATTCCATTCTTGAATATTTCTTATATTTTTTCCCAAGTAATAATTAAAAAATAAACAGGGTTCTAATTACAAAGGAATCAATAAATAAATAACAGATTGAAAATTAATGGCTTAATGAAAACATTGCCTTAGATAAACGCAATTTGCTTAATGGATTTCTAGTTGATGAAGTCGAGTCCGAGTAGATATTTCTCGGAATTTTACCAAAATAATGCCCAAAATAGTAACTGATTAATTATTATAAGTGTGGTGAAATTGGGTCGCTTGAGGTAATAAGATTTTATCATAATTTGCTGAAGTGTGGCCCTATTAAGGCCTATAGGTAATTAAAACGATTAAGAGAAGAGGAGGTTCTGGAAAATATTAAAGTAGGTATAATAATTATTTCTTGCTCCTCTCGTTGCTTCCTTTCATAATAATATCTTGAAATAAATTTGTAGTTTTCACTGTAAAAATAACCCAGCTTGCTTTAAAAAACAAGATGAATGGTACGGGAGACATTGTTTAAAATAGCGCAAATATCGTATTTGCATATTCATAGGATATTTCAAAAGTTGCTGATCCGATAATTTTAAAACTAAGTAGTCAATCAAACCCAATCAAACCCACTATTCCGTATTGCGCAGTACAAATTCGGTTTATTTCAATGATTAGTTTATCATCGTTAACCAATAGGTTATAAGATTGCTTGAAATATAAGGTCTCATTGGTTTTTAATGGACCATTCAAATATAACAATTATTTGATGCCAGTAATATCTTGTTCTAAATTCAATGCAAACTATCAATGGTTTCACTAGAAGTTTATTTGTTTCAATTACAATAGTAATTAATTCAATGCAACTTCCAATAGAAAGAAAACATTTGTGTTTGAATTCAATCATATTCGTGTTGAACAATTATTCTTATTTAATATAATGAAGAATTTCTATTACACACTTTATTATTTTAAAATAATTTTTATTTAGTATTATTAAACACACATTGTTTAGACATTCTGTAAACATTTAAAGATGAAAAAACACATTTTATTACACCACACTGACGCGAACACCGTAAACTTTTTATATTTATTTCACTCCAAATATAGGATCTGCTTCTTTGTAAAACTGGCTCCTTTGGCTGGTATGGGTGCAGAATGCTAGATGGAACAAATTTGACACTGCATTCGAATCTCCTAAATTTACAGCTAGATTTGGTGGAAACCATGTCTAAAAAATACGAATTCAACAATAAAGTTGCGATCATATTTAATGTTAATAGTTTTTTAACAATACTTATCGGCTGAGTAAACAGTCATATAAAATAGACTAACCAAGAGAGATTTATAAATAAAAAAACACACTTATTACTACAAAGCTTTTTAGATTTATTTTACTGACCATAAAACACTGAAATAAGTTGCTCCAGTCTCCAGTCTTGCAAAAGATGTATTCTTTTTGGCGTACGACTATTCAACGAACAAAGAAAAATTCTAACCTCTCCGAGGGTGTCCGCGAGCAACAGAAATAATATTTCAGCCAACAATAGGATCCATTGAATTAATATATGTTTTAAAGGAGTGTTTATTTTAATTGAAATGATATAAGGATTATTGACTTAATTTTTACATTTTTCATTTAAACCGTAGTTCCTCTTCGTTTAATAAAATATACTGTAATTTGAATCACACAGCCTACAAATAGCTATTTTTCGTCCAATTATATTTTTTAAGCATTCCAATCAAATGGTTTAATATTTTGGCTCTAACAATTCCACACTCCAAGGAATATTAAAAATTTATTGAATTCCAGTAGTATTTTGGTCACTGAAATAATGGTATATAGTTTTCAAAGAAGTAGGTATACTTTTGAAGTCCAATAATAAGTCTAGGTATACTTAAAGCAATATTTTTTTTTATTATTTCAATGATGTTTTGTTGAGACAATATTAACTTTAATATAACTAATGTGACAGTCGTCAAAAACAGTACTATTATTGAAAATAGCATTGCAGTTTTTTCTGTGTATATTGACGATACACGCATAGCACACATTTTGCTGTTTTTTATCTTTCTTTCCATAGATTATACAATTAGGGGCATTCCATGATGCATTAGGGTCACAGCAATGCGTAATCAGGTGTTGTGATCAAATTTTATCATGCGTGTAATGTGAACAACACGTTTTCCGGTTTCTTGTTTGGGCTAGCCTTTAAACACACACAAAAGGTTAAAAAAATATGTTATGGATGTTAAAACGGCTCAACTATATTGTAATATAAAATTAAATCATACAGTCGGATTAAAGGAGAAAGTTAAGATATAAGCGGATTTTAGTTGGAGTGGAAGCAAAAACTTCAAATACAATAACCAAATTTAATAAAACTTAATTTAGATTGACCATTAAGAATGATATTCGCAATTTGCAGTTCAAGTCTATGTTGTTACTATGCAAAATATAGTGTTTTTGCGTACTATATTTATATCTAACAGTACACCAAGCCAAAATATAGTACAATACTATATATTATAGTACGTTTGGCAACCCTAGTCATACCTCTTTTACCCGATATTTTATCTTTAAAGAACTAGTCGCACGGTTTTATTATATTATATTATTAAATTGAGTAGGATAACATAATATATTTATTTATTTAAATAAATGATAGTTTAAAAAACTAAAAAACACGCTTTTATGAGTAGCGCACTAAAAAGTTAAAAATAATTGTTTTCTTTTTATAGTTAACAGAAAACCGGGGTGTGCACCGTGCAGAAAGTAAAGCAATTAACAAACTGCGCCTCCCTTTACTCCGCACACATGTATACCCCGATTTTCTGTTAACTTGTACAGCTATACCCATTTGGTCTTTAAATAGGTAATTAAATTTAGAAGCGTGGGGCGCACTTACATGCACAGCGGTCTGGGCATACCTACATTACATTTTGTTTATTATGCCTAGACTGCTGTATAACTGCGATCCACGCTTTCAAATTTAATAACCTATTTAAAGACAAAATGATTTATAGCTGAACAAGTTAACGAAAAACCGGGGTATGCATGTGTGCGCAGTAAAGGGAGGTGCAGTTTGTTAGTTGCTTTACTTTCCGCACGATGCGCGCACTGCACACCCCGATTTTCTGTTAACTATAAAGGTAAAATATTATTATTCTCTATATATAAAATCAGAAACTGACTGATGTATCAACACGCAGCCCACACCGCTGGGCCTAGAAACTTGAAATTTTGCACAGAGGTTTCTTGTATCCTGTATGTTCCACACCGAATTCACCAACATAAAAAATTAACTTTAGTTCATTTGCAGTGGCAGTTTACCTTTAATTAAAGATTTTATGTCATTTTACCTTCACGTGGATTAGGACTTTTACATTTTTGAGCCACCTTATATGTACTAGATCAAATTTTTGAATGGCAATGCTATTTTCTTACGATGCAGAACTTTTTATAAAGAAGGATTTTTTTAAATTCAATAATAAAAAATTTTCCATATAGCTGTATATATTTTTTAATAGAATAGTATATTCTGTAACAAGGTTAGAATGAAAAAACTCGATACGAGTGGAAAATTCCGAACGCGAGCGCTAGCGAGCGTGAGGAACCACGAGTATTGAGTTTTTTCATTCTAACTGAGTAACAGACTATATTTTCTCCACGACCAGAAAGTATAAATCAAATGAATGAATGTCAAATTCTATACCTGATTCATTCGATTTTTCACTCATTATTTCATTTACATCGAAGCTTTTCTGACAAAAATTATGACGCCGCCACCGTTTGCATCTGTCACTGACAATTTTGAAATCCACGGCAATCTATGTCGTTTGGTTCGATTACAGAATTTCACACCGTACCTTGTTATGGAATGAAAATACATGCGAAATACATAAGAAGTAAGTGTTTCAGAATAAATATTCTAACTCAAGAGTAAGAATTTATATGTTCTATTATTAAAAATGATTTCGGAATTTCTACATTCTTTAATGGTTGTGGAGAAAAATATATTATTGTATTGTCACCAGAATTGCATAAGTTTACAAAGTTTCAAATCGATACGACAATTAAAAGTGGGTGAAAAGTGAGTTGAAAGATTCCATTACAATATTGTTTCTGATATTTTAAGTAAGATTTATAAATAATTAATTCCCCATTTAATTATGGATTAAAAATTATTGTTTACTCAGTACTTGAAATATAAATAGTTTTTTGAATATAGGTTACATTTATAACGACATGAGATTTTTTCGATAACCTTAATAGCTATATAATTATATGTACATAGGTTTCGCAGATCCAGGTCAATAAATAAAAAAAAATATTTTCCAGAATTAAAACATTTACGTCCAGATTCACTAAAAAGGTTTAAGATTTAGTACTGGTTTAAATTAAGATCTCCTAGTTGATAAGTTAGGTATTGACAGATTTATGTCCTATCGTTGTTAGTAAGGTGTCACTAAAAACTTATGAATTATTTTAATATTTCAGCGATTTGTTTGATTTATAAATAAATTTCATCTAGGAAAGTGTTGCTAGAATGAAGTTAGTTCTGCTATTATGGAAAGTAGGTACGTACTAAAAGTGTCCTTTTCTTTATACATTTTCGAGAAAACTCAGAAACAAATTCGTAGTATAAAACTTTTGGCTGTCAAGATAGATCAATCTAGCGTTGGAGAATCGAGCCGCTAATATTTAAATAAGGTTTAATCCATAAAACCGATTTTATTTTTGTCAGATGTTTAAGTGACATATTATGGTAAAGAGAAGGGAAGGGTATCTGGGCCTTAATTATTAAAATGATTCTAATGGATTCGTCGCCGAACAAGGGTGTATGGAGTGATTTTTACACTGATTGGCTTTTTCGACACCTTGTCGCTAAAATAACCAATTCGTGTTCAAATTTGCTACCATTTACTATTAAACAGGGCCTAATGTATAAATGGCAGCAAATTTATTATTTAAACTAATAAATAATATATGAAAGAAACAATCTTATTATTATAGAAATTAAAATAAGAAGTCAACGTAGGAAGCTCAAGTTTCAGCTTTAAAAACTGTAGGATAACAAAGAACAACAAGATCATTCATGTATTAATTTAGATTTCTTAAATCACCCTGTATAGTAAAATAATTGTAAAATGTGTAAAAATAGAGTTCAGTAGAGGTATATGATGCTTCATGAGTCTCCGCATGCGCAGTAGGGTCGACCTTGAACGCGCAGGTGTGCTATTGTTATTTGGCCTTGATATGCGCAGGTGTTATTTCAAGGTCAAGGTCAAGCACTTGGCCTTGAACGCGAGCAGATGTTTCTTTGTTTGGTGATGACCAGGTGGACGACGCTTATTTCAAGGTTACATTTGCGGTGCATATTTTCAATGAATGCGAGCAGCAGTTTCTCTGTTTGGTGATGACCAGGTGTACGACGCTTATTTCAAGGTTACATTTGTGATGTTAGTTTACCTTGAGTTATTACTGGGGTGTAACATGTTTTGGTATGAAGGTCGAGTGGGTTGGGTCTAAATGTGGATCGGTATATATGAGGGTAGGGGGTGGGGTTAAATTTTAGTATAGAACATTGTGTTGAGTAAAACGGTTCAAGCAAGTTAATTTGAAAGTCATGGCGTACGTGTGTGAAAATTGTGGTAAATCATTTACTCGGAGTTATAATGTAATACGACATAAAAGAGAATAGTGTGGAGCACGATTTGCAAATATAGATGGTGGAAAACAGCGAAAAGTTGACGATGGGGCATCAACATTGGAAGAAATATATCAATCATTAGTGGAAGCCATGAAGACTCAATCGACTGTGTTTCAGGAAAAAGATTCAGGTATGATATAAATTACCGACTAAAAATAAAATAAATACTTATGTCATTCTTTTTTGTTTTCGTAGGTTGGGCTCTGGAAAAAATTCTATACCTGGAAGTAAATGTCAATGAGTATAAACCTTTTGGTGGATCATCATAATATATAAAGTTACCCCGTTTCATCGAGTTGAAAAAAGCCATCATCAATGTGATTAATCAAGATGAGTGTTGTTTTGCGTTGTCAATCGTGTCTGCTTTGTGCCCCACCACTAGAATGGCATCACAGATTCAGTCTTATCCACACTATTCAAGAGTGCTGAATTTTACAGGTATAGACTTTCCAGTAAAGTTGCGTGATATATCAAAATTTGAAGAAATGAATAATATTTCAGTTAACGTTTATGGTTTGCAAAAAATTTTCGAAAATAATATGTTAAAGTATGAAGTTGTCGGTCCATTAAGGTATTTGGGTAGAAAACTTAACAGACATGTAAACTTGTTGTTACTAACAAAGGATTGTAGTATTAAAGATGATGATGAACATATTTGTGATACGCGTTGTTCTAAAAGTCATTATTGTTGGATAAAAGACTTATCGAAATTATGTTCCAGTCAAATTACATCTCGTAGAGATAAAATGTATTTTTGTGATGGTTGTTTGATATATTTTAGTTCACAATCATCTTTGATATCACACCAAAAAAATGACTGTAACCACAAATATTCATTAACACCATCACTAAATTTAAAAATAGATAAATTTGGAATGAGCGTAAGTGAAAATATATTAAAATTTGAAAACATAGAAAAGCAAATGCGTGTACCGTTTGTCGTTTACGCGGATTTTGAATCGGTGCTTAAACCGCTGGATACAGTGGAACCAAATCCCACAAATTCTTACTTAGTCAAAAGCATCAAACATGAACCGTATTCTTTTGCGTATTTAATAAAGTGCTCCTTTGACGATTCGATTTCAAAATTTGAGCTCTACCGGGGAAACTACGCAGCCCAGGTTTTGGTTTCTCGACTTGAAAGTGATTTAAGATCTCTTTACAATACATACTTAAGAGATATAAAAGCATTGGAAACTTTAACGGTGGACCAAATAGTGGAGTTCAATAATGCCACAAAATGTGGTATATGTGAACGACCTTTTGAAAATAATAATAAAATTGTAAAGTAAAGGATCACTGTCACATAACTGGGAAAAAAAGACCTGGTGCTGCTCATTCGATTTGCAATTTAAATTATAAGTTACCCAATTTTATTCCAATTATATTTCATAACTTGAGCGGGTACGATTGCCACATGTTTATTAAAGAGTTGTGTCGTCACGGAGACAAGATCGATGTTTTAGCTCAAACAAGGATAAGTATATTTCGTTTACGAAAAGTATTTACGTTCACGATTATGTCGATAATAAAAGTGGGACAATAAAGAAAAACTATTTGAAATTGCGGTTCATCGATAGTTTTAAATTTCTATCAACTTCGCTGGAAAATTTGGGTAATGGATTAGCTGTGGATAGTTTCAGGGAAACAGGAAAATATTTTTCTGATAATGAGCAGTTTAATTTAATGCGCAAAAAAGGTGTTTTTCCCTATAGTTTTGTTGATTCAATGAACAAAATGAACCATCCAACTTTACCTGCAAAAAATCAGTTTTATGATAGTTTGTCAGAGGAGCACATTAGCGATGAAGATTAGCTAAAAAGGTGTGGGACACATTTAATTGTAAGAATTTGGGGGACTATTCGGATTTATATTTGAAATCTGATGGTTTATTATTAACCGATGTTTTTGAACAGTTTCGCGATACTTGTTTAGAAACGTATAAACTAGATCCAGCACGGTACCACACCCTTCCAAGTTATTCGTTTGATTGTATGTTGCGTATTTCTAAGGTAGAGTTAGAGCTATTGACTGATATCGACACGGTTCATTTTTTCAAAAAAGGTATTCGAGGCTGTATAAGTCAGTGTTCAGAAAGGATGCACGCTGTCAACAATATATATGTACCAAACTACGATCCTAACGAACCATCATCGTTCATTGTTTATCTTGATGCAACAAATCTGTACGGTCATAGTATGTCGCAAGCATTACCATTTGGCGGCTTTAGATGGTTATCAAAGCATGAAATTTTAAATTTAAATATTATGGATGTGGACGATAATGGTCCAGAAGGATACGTTTTGGAAGTTGACGTTCATTATCCGGATACGCTACATGATGATCATTCCGACTTACCCTTTTTAGTTGAAAATATTGTACCACCCACGGAATCGGCAAAATTTTCAAAGTTAATTCCGAATTTAAACGATAAAAAGAAATACATCATTCATTACCGAACATTAAAACAAGCAATCAATAACGGCCTAATGGTAATGCAAACACACAGAATTTTAAAATTTAATCAATCCCCATGGTTAAAGACATATATCGACTTAAATACAGATTTGCGCAATAGGGCAACAAAAAAGTTTGGTAAAGACACCTTTAAATTAATCATTAATGCTGTTTTTGGCAAGACCATGGAAAATGTGGAGAATCGCAATGATATAAAACTAGTTACCCAATGGGAAAATGACAGGAATAGAATTGGGGCACGAGCATTAATTTCTTGTCCTTATTTTAAAAGTTCATCGGTTTTTACTAAAGAATTCGTTGCCATTCATATGTATCAATTAAAGGTAACTTATAATAAACCAATTTATATCGGATTTTCCATACTGGACATGTCGAAAACAGTAATTTATGATTTTTTCTACTCATTCATTAAAGCAAAATTTGGCAAACATGCTTCTTTACTGTATACCGACACAGATTCGTTAATATTAAAAGTTTACACCGACAATTTTTATCGCATAATTGCAGAAAATCCGGATAAATTCGATACATCCAATTATACCGAAGGAAATATTTTTAACATAAAAAAAAGTCAGTCAGTAGTAGGTGGAATGAAGGATGAATTTCCAGCTGATCCAATAATAAGTTTTTATGGTACCGGAGCCAAAGCTTATTACATAAACTCAATCAGTAGCGAAATTAAAAAAGCGAAAGGTATAAAAAAACGTGTAATTGAAAAACAGCTTCACCTGGAAGATTATCGGAATAGCGTAGAACGTGGTGGTCAGATATTTCGAAAAATGAAAACCTTTCGAAGTTATAAACACGACGTTTATACCGAAATAATTAATAAAGTTGCTTTATCTCACCACGACGATAAACGTTATATTATACCATCAACAACAAAAACTCTACCTTGGGGACACCCAGACATAAAGTTTTACGAAACAAACCCTGAAGATAACCTAAATATGTTAATACAAGCTATGCAAAGTTTTTTACCCGACAATATTAGTTATAATTAGAAAAATGTAGGAAAGTCTGTGTTTTAGAAAAATTAAAAAATATTAACTCCAATGTCACGTAGTTTTATTAACCACTATAGTAATAGCAATAGTTGAAATTGTATAACGCAGGATAGTAAAATACATAGATAATTGTTTCAATAATATGTTGTTTTATTTTACAATATAGTAATAAAGTTACAAAAATAAAAATTAATTAATGTCTTGCTTGTAAACTTCTCGTAGTATCCATTGTCTTCTCAACATATGAGATCTGCTAATCGGCCCTCGTCGACACATCAGCGTTCCACAGTAATGACACTTAACAATCCTTACTCTCAACAATTCAATGTAACTGTAAGATTGCATGTGGTCAGTCCAAATATATACTTCTCTTTTACAATTATAGCAAACAGCAGAAATTATTATTTGTGCTCCTGAAAAAGTCTCAGCTGGACGATTGTTATCTTGATCTGCGGGCAACATTATAGTTTCTGATAATAGTCATCGAAGGAAAGAGAGTGTCTATAAATATGGGTTTTCTGGATCATATATCCTTGAGAGCACAAACAATAACAGAAGTAAGGACACACGATTACCTTGAAAATATGTCCTTGAATCGCTGTCTAGCCGTTGAACGCAACCTTGTAAGTTGAATGAACTTGTTTGGCCTCCAAAGCATCAACCGTCAGATAGAGTGGGGGAGTTTATGGTGGGGTGATAAGTATAAATTTGGTTTGCTAGGCAGAGCATTTCATAGTTCGCTAGAACAGTTCGCCAAGTAAATACATTTGTCAGTTTAGTGCAGTGAGTTAGTTAGAAAAATGAATTCCGGTAGTGAGTCATTGTTAAATGCGTTTAACTTGGATGGAAGTATCCAAGCAGAGTTGATGGGGCAGGAAGTGATTGACCCGCTGACCCCAGGTGTCTTCGAAGAATGGCACAATGACGACGTGCTGGACACTGCGTTTGTGGAAGAAGAAGTAGACGCGAAAAATGAGACAGTTAATTCGGCGGTTGACTACGTCAACAAGTGGACTGAGGAGGATGGAGGCCGAATTAATATTATAAGTGATGTGGTGATCAAAAAGGCGAGGCGGGGGCCAACATCGAAACTACAAAAACTTCTGACCAAACCCAAGACGGCCATCATTAATAGAGGTGAATTCTATGCGGCTGCCGAGGGCGAGAAGAAGAAGAGGAAATTTCAGTTTAGGCGCCCCACAGTGCCAGTGGAACTACCTGATTTTCTGAAGTCTCCGCCACCACCACCGAAGCCTCTATCTCCAATCGTTGTGGTGAATAACGGTCCAGACTCGGCCACACCTGACAATTCACAGGTTGTCGACAAAGGGACAATTGCAACGGAGGCACCACTATCGCCAACAATAGGACGTAGGAAGAGCCGCAAACTGGTCAAGATGCGATGCAAGCGATCGTACGAGGAATCGCAGCAGCCAACAACAACTGCTGAAGAGCCGGACTAGTTGAACGAGTTTTCGGCGAGTCAAAAGTGCGTCTTCTCCGCGGCATATAGGTATAGGGAAAAATACTGCGAGAACTGAAAAAGTGTGATAGTGATGAGGCGGACTTTGAAAGACAGATTAATGAACTGCGGGTGAAATTGGAGGAAACTAAAAGGACAAGAGAGAAGTGTGTTAAAAGACTGGAAGTAATGAATAATTTCTCGTATAAGAAGTAGTTTTAGAATTGTATTGTAAATATAGAGTTAAGTTATTTTGTAATAGTAATGTATATATAACTTTAGTTAAAAATTCTTTTGTTTATAATGGTAAAAAGGTATTTAATCACCTTCCTAAAGAGATTAGAAAAATTACCTGTACAAGAAAATTTAAGAGAGAAGTTAAGCAAATACTTATTAACAAAGCCTATTACTCAATTTCAGAATTTTTTGATGAATCTTTTTAATATTTTTATCGTGGCTTTTAATTTACTATTAATTATTATACATATTTTTTAAAATTAATTGGTGGTTTAGTTGTAAAAGCGAAAGATAGTTTTAGGCTCCTTCAAGTGAATTTTATAATGTGCGCTTATTGGTGTATACTTATGTAGAGTGTCCATGTAATGACTTTTTTTTTATAATTTTAAGCATGCTTTGTCAATAAGATTTTCTTTGGATAATAAAGCTTTATTGATTTTTTTTATATATGATAATAAAAAAGTTAAATGATTGTAAATATAGAGTTAAGGTATTTTGTAATGGTATTGTATAATATATAAGTAAAATAAAATGGTTTTGTATATATGATAATAAAAAAAGTTAAATGAAACAATATTTTTTATTTCTAAAATAAGTATGCGGAAGTTACACAAAATAATTGTAAAAATGCAAAATAGAAAAAAGAATAGACGAAAAAATGTAGGGCCATAACTTTAGGCGCATAATCGTTAGATGCACGCCTGAGAATATGCATCTTATTTGTAATAAAATGTGAATTTTACTACAAGTAAGATAATAGACCAAACTCTCAGCATTTTCATAGAGAACTTACTAGAAATTTAGCTAGTTCTAACGTACGGTAAGAACGTATATGTCTTTACAGAGTAACACAATATTTTCCAAAAGAAATTAATTCTTGAGAAATACCATGTTACTTAGTATGTGACATGAATCAACTACAAACTACGATCAAATATTTTGTAGTCCTGAAAAGGACTGATTTGTCGGAGTAGGTTGGGGAGGGCATGGTTCCGGGGGCAGTCGAATCAGTTAGTGGAATCAGCTGGACCATCTTCATCCTGATGGTCCGTGATCCACCAAGTGGATGAATCGGCCGGACCGTCGAGATCTTCTGGCGGCGGCGGTAGCACCGAATCAGTGCTGGAGTCCGGTTCCACCGCTTCAACCGGCAACTCTACACCATCATTGGGTAGTTCGACTCCCCAATCGAACTCGGGTTGTTCGAGTGGTCGCAGATCACCCTCGTCAAACTCGATAGCATCCAGTATGACCTGCTCGAAGTCGTCAAAGTCATCAAAGACTTGTTCGGCGACTTCATTCATGTCAACGGTATCATCGCTAAAAACCGATGAACCGCGACTCAATGGTCTTTCGAAATTCATAGTTAGATCTTCGTACTTTAAGATTTAAAAATGAAGTGATTCTGTGACCCGCTCGCAACCGTTTAAATAGAGATAATCTACCCCCTCCACCACTCCATCCCCACCTTTTGCACCTCTAACAAACTAGAGTTTATTATACAAATGCCCTCCATCCAAAAATGATACTGGCGGACTTCACTGTCGAACACTGCTTTTAGTTCTCAAAAATGGTGTAATTGTGTTCTGGAAATGCGACCGACAAAGAAACTTATACTCGATCTGTCTGGACTTACATAATTTCTATCTAATGTCCCAGATGTCGTGACATTAGATAAATACAAGTACGATCAAAATATTCTGAGGTCCTGAAAAGGACGGATTTTGCAAAGAAAATTATATTCGATCCAACCGGACTTATATAATTTTCTATCTAACGCCACATATACTATGGCATTAGGTAACTAAAACTACGATGAAACATTCTGTGGCCCTGAAAAGGACCGTTTTTCACGGGATATCTTATTTGTAATCAGACTCGATTACAAATAAGGCACGCACTCTTATGTTGTAGAGTACCAAGAGCTACTCCACAACCTTTGCAGTTCGGTATGTGCGCGCGACTACCGAAATCTTGGGTTACATGACCACTGAAGAATTGGTCACCAGCCGACTTGTTTTCCAAGTCGGCATAGCAGCCAATACACCACTCGTCATCACCCACCTTCACCAGGTCTAAGGTCTTGCATACCCGGCGGGATCGGACGGGGAAAACTTTCCTCCGTCTTATTGCCCAATTATCCAAATTCATAGGACTATCATCGCTTAAGTATCCATCATCATCTGATGATGCCATGTTGAGATGAGCGAATGTAATGAAGTAAGCAGTCGAGTCGAGCTGCTTTTAAAGACCTTAGCTCCGCCCCTTGGTGAGTTTGGTGGGAAAGTTAAAACTAATTTTGTTAATTTTTAGACACTTCCAGTGAAATAGCTCCGCCCTTTGGTGAGTTTGGTGGGCGAGTCAAAACAAATTTTATTAATTTAAGACACTTCCAGTGAAATTGTCGAAAAACTTTATTGGAAAATGTTGTTCGGCCGGCCGCGACCTTAAGTGGCGCGGCGGCGAAGCCGCCGCGAAAGAAATGTTAAAGTAGTATGCGACTAGACCAATCTTTTCGGTCATATGTACTTTCCAAGTTAAATCGCTTGAAATACTTTACTAAATGTCTGAAATGAGATTTCGGTATAACCCGGAAATCATCAAACCACAGAAGCAGCTTCCAAGCTTCTTATTCGCTGCTGGGGATTGGACGACCTTGGAAAAACTCGTCTGAGGGGTGGACGACTTTAAGTTACTGCACATAGGTGCAGGTGCCATATTGGTCATATAAAATTGTATGTTAAATGTTCTGAAATGTTGCTAAGAAAAGGATCTTTAACTTAAAATAAGTTTTAGACACTTCCAGGGAAATTATCGAAAAATGTTGAACGGAACGTCCATTTTTCGACGTCCAGAATTTGTCATCCTTGGTCATCTTTGCATTTTTCACTAATTCAGTGTCAAACGCAAAGTGACATGGGATATCTAAACTACGATCAAATATTTTATAGCCCTGAAAAGGATGATTTTGTCGGGGGATGGATGGGTTGGCGGCCGTCTTATTGTTGGGGATCTTGTTGTTGTTCTCGCAGGCGACGCTCTATCTGTCGCTCGAGCTCTATACCGAGCATCACGTGCTCCCACCTAAGCCACAACCTCTCTACGTTGTCGCTGTCGCTTTCCGACTCGCTTTCCGATAAATCTGACAGCGTTATTTCAACCGTCGTTGAATCCACAGGATCCGATTCATCGGCATCGACTTGGACGTCCAAATTTTCACCTCCGACGACGTGATAATTCCAACTTGTGGAATCCGCCGGTCCGTGAAAGCCGTTATATCCCAACCCAGGATACTGGCAGTCTGATGAGGAGTCGGGTTCTTGCTGTTGTTGTCCTTCCATGATTGCGAAGTGAATGAAGAACTTACGACCGATCCTCGCTTTTTATGCGTTCGCAGTCGTGGTGGGGGTAAATTTTTTCTTGGAGAAACTAGGATTTTATTCAATATACCTACACCGCACACCAATAATTATATTTATTTTTACTTCATGATGACAGCCCACAACGATATTTTTTACATATGTTGAACATTATGACAACTCTACATCCCACTAGCTTTCACAATTTTTTTCAAATATCTACCTAGCAAATAGCCTTCTCAATACAATTTTTGTTAAAAAATTACCAAAATTATAATCTTGGTGGGTCTTGGTCGATCTTTTAGAACCTAACATATTCGTCTCGGAAATAACTAAATGGATACAATTTTTAAATTAGAAAAATAACAATTTTAACGGATCTTGGACCTTTAACTTGAAATAAGTTTTAGACAGTTCTAGGTAAATTATCGAAAAAAGTTATGCGAAAATGTCAACGTCAATTTGTAAACGTCCAGAAAATATCATCCTTGGTCATCTTTGCTTTTTTTCACTGATTCAGTGTCAAACACAAAGTGACTAAGAATATCTAAACTACGATCGAATCTTTTGTGGCCCTGAAAAGGGCCGTTTTCGCGGTGGGTTGGGTTGGAGAGGGGAACCTAGAGTGGTTGTTCCCCTCTCGCGATCTGCACCGATCGTGGTGCAGCTCGCCGTCTCCGAGCCTCCAGTCGCGTGCTGCGACGGCGCTCCGTGAGCTCTTGTAATAGAGCCGCCCTTTCCTCAGGACCCAGAAGCATCTGTGGTCCTTCCACCACTTCCACGGGCTCTGTTGGAGCCGGCTCCGGTGGTGGCAGCGGTCTTGGAACCGGCTGTATGATTGCCGTTGGCTTATTCGCGTTTTTTAAACGCCAAGCCTCCCAATACTCGCTAATTTTGGACTCCCTTGTCGTCCTTAACATGAGCCTATCCCACTTCATGGCTGGCTGAGTAATGAAAAATGTGATGGCTGCTCCCGCTTTTAAAAGCATTTTGGGTGGTGGGGGTGAGAGTGGGGGTGAGGGTGGGGCTAAGCGGTTCTGACATATCCTTTAAGAGTAACGAAAATATTTCCTCAAGAATACATTTCTTCCTCGAAATATTTTGTTACTCTGAAAGGATATGTCTGTTTTTGTCATTTGTTAGAGCTGGTTTAACATTAGCAAACGTTCTATGTGAAACGACAAGAATCCTAATGTAGAGTGACCTTATTTTTAAAAATATGTTGCTTGATAGAATGTCATATCATTTTGAATAAATAGAGGCATATGCGTTCTTATCATACATAAAAACTACTAGCTAAATATTGCAAATGCTCTTTCTCTCGCTATCTACGTATGATTTAAACACTTAATGCTTCTCTCACCCAAAGTAACACAATTTTTCCATCGAGAAATATCTTCCTTAGGAAACATTGTGTTTAACTACAAACTACGATCAAATATTTTGTAGTCCTGAAAAGGACTGATTTTGTCATGGGGCAGGCAGGGTTGTCGTATGAGGAGCTTTATTTGTAATGGAATTTACATTCTATTGCAAATAAGGCAAGAGTGTTGATGAACGACTGTAAACAGTCTCTCCCTACACAAAGCACACCTCGAGTGGTTCCGCCTTTGATCACCTCGCGAACACACTGTAAAATGGGTTGTGACGAAATGAACATCCATCATCACAGCTCCAAATCCTCTCGTGTAGCAGTGCATACACAAATCTCTAGATCCCCATGAGACGTAGGATTGCATGATGCAATACCTAGGTCTAAGCCTACGCGGTCTGCGTACAAGCCTATGTTGCACATTTGGTGCCGCGGTCTGCTCGTCGTCACTGGAATATCCATCATCCGAACTTGATGACATCTTGGCTTCGAGTGAATTTAATTTTCTAAATCACGTCTTATATACATTCTTGTCCCCACCCCTCTCCTAAATTTCTCTCTATTCTTCATCTCTCAACCTTATTTACCAAAGCCCTACATTTGAAGTATTAAAATAAGCCTCAAATATGTCGTATGTAGTAAAAATAAAACTCAAATATGTCGTTTATAAGTTTATTTTAAATATTAAAGTACATAATTTGGAGAATTACACAACTTCAAACTAATGTATTGATTTGTTAGTAACAGAACCATTAAGTATATTGTAGCTAAAAAATGCATCGTGAATAACTAACGCGTACACTTTAATGTCTTTAGGAAATTTACTTTTGCGTGTTTCGAACTCCAATTTCACGTCCACTGTGGACGTCCTAACGGCTTCTGGTTGGTGACTGCAATCGATTACGAATAACGGGTTTTTAAGATAGTCGGCAAAACTTATCATAGGATCGCTCAGTTCTCGCTGGTAGTAGCTAGCTTGAAAATTCTCATAATTATAATAGGCTGCGGCATACAGTTTCTTTGAAAAATCTAAATTCCATCTTTCGTAGGGAAATACGGCAGAGTTCAGATAGAGCCTAATATCACTTATATCTGCCGTTGTAAATTGTGTGCTATCTTTTGCTCTGTTGTCGGTAAAGCTAGTTGTCTGAAAACCGATAATCAAATATCTCGGTTTTTCGAGACTCGTGCTAGTTCTTAAGGCCCATACGTCTGACGATGTTTCTCTCAAAGAAGGTAGCTCGTAAAGATCCCATTTACGGTAAACCATTGGAACGTTTGCGATACTTCCACCTTTATTCATGCGTGATAATCTTTAATTTCTGTCGATCGTCTGGAATAATGTGACGAATTTTCCATTCAATTTTTTCACTTGAAATGTCTGCATCTACTTCGCCGATATAGCAATTGTTGAAAGTGCGGGCGATAATTAAAATCAACTCTTGCTTGACGTTAAAAATACCCTTTGAATAATCCTCTGCGAAACCCATGAGATATTTTAGAGGAAGCTTGCCGGAGAACACGTTACTTGTGGAATCTAGTATACCTTGATTTTCTTCGTCTAGACCCCATCCACATGCCATGAGAGCTCTATTTTGTGCGGCACCCAATGACACCATAGTTTTCATCGTTGTAGTAATTCCGGGTTTCCGAACGACGGCAACTTGCTCCCCTCCCATTTCATAACGACATTCGTCGAATAGAAAGGCGATGGCATTATTTGATAGATAACATTTTTTAGTAACGTCTTTGGGTTTGAATGTTCCTTCGATGTAAATGTAACTATCCGATATATCCAAAATGATATCTTGAAAGTGTACAGGTATGCGAATTTCATCGGAATTGCGGAATGTTGGAGAACCGTAAGGTTTATATGTGTGTTCTTGAAAACTAATAATGGAGTTATCAAACATTGGTTCGGTAAAAACTTCGATTTTGTCACTGCTAGCGGCCATCATTTTCTAATTTTTCTCACTTTCAAACCGATCGATTTTAGAAATTTGCAATCTTTCACGGAGAGCTGCCGATTGCTGTGCGGGTGTGTTTTCGATCGTCCGTCTGACTTGCGAATGAACCTTGACTGTGTTGTCTGCTTACTTTTATGTCGTTTAACTGAATCTTGAATTGTTGACAGCTTATGCAGTTGACGGTTAAAGCAAAAACCCATTATACGATTTTTTTCAACTCTAGTTTAACTATAATTTTCTCACCTCGAAAATCGATCAAATCACCGCTATCGTCCAAGATGCATAGAGTAATGTTGTCGATAAACTGACGACCATCCGTCATTATCGGCATATAAATATTATTTTGCGGTTCTTTGAAGATTTTGTAACCAGGTTCGACGTCAATATCAAATTCAAATAACGTATGACTTTCCAAAGAATTCAGGTATGCTCCGGAAATTATATTACAATCCACACGTACGATACGCACTTTCATTATGTCCACGATGGTACTTGATTCGTGTCTTTGTGCACCTCGCAGCAACACGGAGCCAAATCCGAGCACTTTGCCGATACTGTTGCTACCTCGAAAATCGATGCTATATTTTGACTTTAGCTCACATTTTAACGTATTATTATTGGCTGTTAATGAAAATAAATCGGTACCAACTTCATTGCATGACTCTTTTAAAGCGGTGTACATGGCTTTTGCTATTTCATTAATTTCGTAAGCTCCTGGTGGAATCCTTACATACGTTGGTATCGCTGTTTTCAAATGGCTGAATGAATTATTGCTTTCGTCGATATTAAAAATCGAATTATATGTGTAAAATCCCAGCAGTGCAACTCCATATTTGCCTGTTGTATTTAACTCGATGGGTGGGTAAAAATCCGCACTTAAGACACTTGTATGTCCTGTTAGAGTGAATGTATAAGACATGACTGACCACGAAACTATTTGTGTAGTTGTTTTATTGCTGTTTGCAACAGTTAAATGGATTTAAGCTGAAGCGTTGTTTTATTCCTTTGGACGTTTTTAAACTGTTTTCTGCCTTTATATTCACATCGTTAATTTTGCAATAACAACAAAATATTTTTTTTGGCGTCGGTCCATCGCCCTCGTCCGAATCTGAATTATTGCTATTATAATGTTCCAAACAGTATTCATATTTCGATATATCGATGCCACTTTTTAGGTGATTAGGTAACCTATCCCAAACTAGTGCTATTTCATTTTGAGCTAATGCGATCAACACTCCTTTGGGCGTATTTTCTAACTGTTCGGCTGTCATTTTTTGTAAACCTCCGACTTCACGATATGCTTTAAGTGATACCAATATTTTGGTGTAGTTGTCACGTTCCATTTGGGGTGTCAAAGACATACTTTTTATGATTGTAAAAGAAACTTCAAACACAAATGTCCACACCAGACTGTTCCAAATTCTTGTTGACGGTCGTATGTGTAGTAAATTTTCTTCGTCGCTTCCGAACCCATCTGCAGATATCGTACCAATTCCGTAGGTGGGGGTAAATCACCGAAACTATCGTAGTATGTTACCTCAGAATTGCTTTTTCTATATGCTACCCAATGAGTCCCTACACCCGACATACTATCCCAATTTATAATGGCGGCCTCGTGACGTTTGGGACCGCGTAGAGGTAATGAATCTCTCATATATACGCCTCGAAAGTGTGGTATTTTCATTTTTAAGGCGTACTTTTCTATATCAATTTGGATAGTGGTCTTTGAGGTAGGGATTCTATTAGTTTTTTGATTTCTTATTTTTACCGTTGCCGTTTATAAATAATCCCAAACCTGTGCGATATGGTTTCAAATATAATCCGTTTCCTCTTGAACTTAGATGTAAGCCGGTACCTATTTTTTCTGCAGTCGACTTTTTTACTGCTTTTACGGCACGCACGATGCCAGCTGCACCACCTGCTAATGAATTGGTATTAACGGTAATATCCCCCCCCCGTCTTTGGAATTGGAATGATTCTAGGCGTGCGAATTTTTCGTTTGCCACCAGCCATTCTTAGGGATTTACGTGCAGCTACTGCAGCTATTTTCGATGCTTTCATGATATTTTTCTCGATAAGTTTTTTCCCACCAGCTTTTAACAATTCCGATCGAACGGGTCGTCTAATAGATGATCCAAAAGCTATTTGGTGTACTCCCTTATATTTACCGACGCCTTTACCTTTAGTGTGGCGGCGGCGGCGCTGGAAGCGACGTTTACATCTAATGGATGCTTTTCTCGATTGTGATGATGATGATACACCCATACCAAAACGTTGTTTCGCTTTCATAATGTTGGTTACCAACCAAGCTGCAGCTTTTTCACTAGCGCTAGAGTCTTTAGATTTTACTCTTTTCCACGCGCTTTGCTCGAGCTCGTGATCTGCTTGGTGGCGAGCACTTAAATTTTCACTATTACGTAAATAGGCTAAATCGTGTTTTTTGCATGCGACATCCAGAGAATTAATTCCTTGATCTCCTCTTGCACACGTTTTACTACTTTCGTCCCGGGCCCGCAATACTGATAGCCAGGAATGTGTAACTCGAACGGTAGCCTATTAATTACTGAATTAACAATACCGCTTCCAGTCTTACTTGATAAACGAGACCGTCTACTTCGTCTGACGACCGATATCTGAATGATAGTTTACGTGAAAGTTCAGTATAAAATATAGATTTTGTTAAGATGCGTATCGTCAATCTTAAACAAAAACTTCCCGTCGATAATCTCGATATAAAGGTCGGATCTGGACAAGAACATAAACTATTTAAAAGGCATGGTCCTTTGCTACCGTCATCTATTCGTGGATGATTAATAATACCTTCCAACTGTGGAAAAACAAATGTTATGATTTCGCTGCTTACTCACCCCTCGGGACTGCGTTTCGAAAATGTTTATATCTACTCAAAGTCGCTCTATCAACCAAAATATGAATATTTAAAGAAAATTTTATCACCAATCAAGGGTCTTGGCTACTACGCTTTCAGCGACGCAAATAACATTGTGGAACCGTCAGATGCTAAACCTAATTCAATATTTATTTTTGATGACGTTATGTGTGAGAAACAGGACGTTATAAGATCGTATTTTAGCATGGGACGTCACAAAAATGTGGATGCCTTTTACTTGGCGCAAACGTATTCTCGTGTTCCTAAGCAGCTCGTCCGGGATAATGCTAACTTCATTATTATGTTTAAACAAGATGAGATGAATATGAAACATATATTTTCCGATCACGTTTCACCCGACCTGACGTTTACACAATTTCAAGAGATGTGTGCTAAATGTTGGGATAATAAATATGGTTTTTTAGTTATTGACCAGGATAGTGATGTAAATTCGGGCAGATACCGCAAGGGATTCGATATTTATATATTCCTATAATAATAACTTGGATAATCATTTCATCGTTGAACGGTGCTTTGAAAGCATCATGAATGAAGAAATCGAATTAAAACGAAAGCTACTGGAAACTACAAATGCGGTTAGAAAAAAATTTAAACAAATTAAAGCAGCTAAAGTGCAGAATGAACATGATTTGGAAAAGTTTTATGAACCAGTTTCTAAACCACTAGAATCTATATCTAAAGCCGTAAAGCAGCAGCAGCAGCAGTACGCAACTAAAAAATCGAGTACTACGACTAAACCACAAAGTCGGGGTAGCAGCAGCAGCTCGGTGGGAATAGCGAAAATGTTTGAAGAACATCCAACAGAAGCGGATTTTGAAACATCTACACCGATTTCGCAAAAAACACAAATTCCAACACCAAAACGTGGAAATCGTGAGGCACTGTACGAAACCCCTTCCCCGACAACGATAACATCATCTTACACATCATCACACACATCAAGTGGTAGCAGTTCAGCCGCAAAAAATATTCAACATTATTTAAATGGATTAAAATTGGTGCCTTCCCATTATGATACCGTGTATGGTGTACGCTTTGGTAAAAAAGAAAATAAATCAACAAAATATATTGGCAACTTGGTGGTTCGTTTTCTAACGAACGGAAAGATGGTGTTATACAAGAACAAAACCAACATTGCTGAATTCGATGGAACAGCTGAGCTTTACGATTTGATTTTTCTAAAAAATCCACCAATCCTAGGTAAAGAAGACGAAATTAGTCTAGATATACTTCGAAAATATCAAACCATTTTGAAATTGACGGCTGCGGCATACGACGGTTATGACAAGAAACGTGGTTTAAGGGAAACCCGATGGAGAAAATATTTACGAATCATAAAACCGCTAATTACGGAAACTAAACTGGGTGGTGGTGGTGTTCGAAGAAAAAAAGTCAACAACAAAATCCAACTACCAGTAAAAAAGCATCTATCTTCGAAATCATCTGAATATGTTTATTGGAATAAACCTAATGAGTTAGTGGATAGATTACGATTATTGTGGGGGTCAAAAGTAGCTGGACGTACCGGACATGATAATGAGATTATGTCAATTATGGAAGAGCTTCGAGAAGAAGGAATAATATATTAAGTTTTGCACGTAGTTGCCATCCTCAGTGTCTTATAAGACGTGCAACCTTATAATATGGATCCTAGCCCAGAAAAAATTAAAGTCGTAAATGAATTACATAGGACCGCAAGAAAAAATTTTGTTAGAAGACGTACGGTCATAAAAGGATATCGAAATTTGTGGCAAATTGATTTGGCGGAAATGCAGCCATATGCTACTGACAATGATGGATACCGTTACATTGTTGTATGTATAAACTGTTACTCCAAATTCGTGTACACCAAAGCAGTTAAGAATAAGACCGGTGTTGAAGTTACGAATGCCATGAAAAGCATCATTGAAGAAGCATCCTATGCACCAAACAATTTACAGAGTGATCAAGGAAAGGAATTTTATAATAGCACCTTTCAAGCACTCATGAAAAAATATAATATAAACCATTATTCCACATATAGCACGAAAAAAGCGGCAATTGTTGAGCGTGTTATAAGAACTTTGAAAAATAAGTTATATAAACAATTCTCGGCTAGAGGTTCTTACAGATGGTTACAAATATTACCAGCTATAACGAAGACCTATAATAACACCAAACACCGCACCATTGGAATGAAGCCTAACAGTGTAAAAGAGGATACCCCTATTAAAGCATATGACTATTTGAAAATTGCTCCGAAGAAAAAAAAATTTCATTTCTGTGACATTGTTCGCATTAGCAAGTACAAAGGTTTATTTGACAAAGGATATACGCCTTCATGGTCCACGGAACTGTTTGAAATAGCAAAAGTTAATATTTCAAATCCACCTACCTACTTGCTGCAATCATTGGAAGGTCAACATATTAAAGGATGTTTTTACGAAGCAGAACTGCAAAAGACAGCTAGCCCTGGTGTTTATTTAGTTGAGAAAATTCTTAGAAAACGCAAGAAAAATCAAAACGATCAATTGTTTGTAAAATGGTTAGGTTTTCCAAATCAATTTAATTCTTGGATATACAAATCACATATTGTATAAATTTTATCAAATAGGTTTTACGTTACGTATGTATGCATTATAAATAATAATAATAAATATTGCTTTTCATAATTATGCGTTTTATTTTCAATTTAACAGTATAATTATGTTTTTAAATAGAACTTTATCTAGGTTGGTTTCCATTTTGGTTTTTTTGGATCCTTTATCTTCGTTGTAGTATACCGTGCAGCATGTGGGTGAATTTGATACATTTTTTCCTTAAGGTGCGTAATTTTGGTCTCATCATCTTCAAACATTTTTTGAAAAACTGGTACTAGCACATTACTAAGTATGGTATTTATCTGCGAACCAAGTTGATGAACTTCCGTAAGGACATATTCTTTGGTAGCAGCATCATTATCATTTATCGGTTGGGCAACATTCCTTAATAATTTTCCCTCTATATCAAAATGTCCATCTGAAGTAAGTTGAAATCCGATTCCGGGCAACCCTCGCGATACGTTGTTACAAACAAGAGTTTTCTGTCGACCAAATTTATCAATTGTGTTGTTAACACGACCCATTTTAAAGTAAAACTAATTCACTGTCTTTATGTTCAGCCTATATATAAATGACATAACTAATAAAAATTCATTTTACAATACACCATGAAGCAAGTAAGATTTGACGAAGAAAGAAATATTATCCACCGTACGTCTGTTTGGTGTTTTGCATATAGACAAGCCAGACAAAGTAATTTTCAGCAACTAATACTTGATAGATATCGTTTTCAAAGGAGAATTGGAAAAATGGATGCAATGCTAGCAAGGTTTTTAGAACGGAACCACAGAAATAATATATATCAAGAGCGATTTGTTAATTCAAATGTATGGTGAATAATAAACATATTTAGTACAAAAAGATTTTTATTAAGATTTAAATAATACATCCACACTATCATTAGAAAAACGCACTTATTCACATAAATTTAAAATTACATGACTATCATAAGAAACTTTTACACTATATCTAAATTGTCTCAATTTTTTCGGAATTACCAGCGCTGCCTTTCTTGGCCGAATTCCATGGTATCACTATTATTACGTTCTGATGAACCTCCTCCCCCTACTCCCCCTCCTCCTTCTAAGAAAACAGGACTTTGCGGTGATTCGTTAATTATTTCGAGATCTTCAAAATTGCTTGAAGAAGTCCAGCGCTGCCCTTCTTGGCTGAATTCCGGCGTATCGTGATTATTATGTTCTGATGAACCTCCCACTGAGACAGCGAGACTTTGCAGAGATTCACTAGAATTTTCACGAGATATTTGTTGCGGTGATTTCATCCCATGTTTCTTATGGTACTCATTTTGACACCATTCACAGAAACCCATTATTCCACTAATAAATTCCCAATTTTCGCAATTGGCACACATCTGACGACCGTTTACAGAGAATGGACGAACAACTACAATTTGACGTTCACTTTTTGGTGACTGCATTTTGAGGAAATAAATTACTATGTAGTATTCTGTAAGTACTGAAGACTGAAACAAGAAATTTTTGTGCCTCTATTTGTATCTGTTAGGTGACCTTCAAACCCCCTCCACTCTCATATCCCATGTAAAATCGAGGTCACCATACACAGAATAGACTTGTTTCTTTATCTACATGCGCGTAATACGTATACGCTGAATAGCTTTTTCTTGATTAAACAATTTTGAATCGATTTCCTTAAGTCTTTTTGTAACTGATTGCAAAAAATCTTCATTCGCCTCTTCAGCAAGCTTTTTATTCATTTCATTAACTTCTTTTCTAACATATTGCAAAACACCATTACTCACTAATTCACTAAGTTGTTAAATAATTTCACGCCTTTGTTCAAGAACATATTCCTGATTAGCGGCATCCCCAGGATTCTTTGGTGGTGCTACATTAGTTAGAGATTTCCCTTGTATATCATATTGACCATCATCGGTCAATCTAAATCCAACTCCTGGTTGTCCAACAAGAACAATGTGATTTTGGTCATTAAATGTTTGGCGCCCAAATTTATCAATTGTGTTGTTAACACGACCCATTTTTAGCTTACACTGATGTGATTTTTGTGAAGGTTGCCTATTTATAAAAAATTAAACAATAATTTAGGTACATAATCATTTATTTAACATCTCATGTTATTATATTATACAATGAATTAAAGATTTTCTTCATCTTCTTGAACACACTCCATTTCGTCATCGCTAAGAGTAGCCAATGCTTTACTATCAACTTCATTGGTGACTGCTTTATTTCCAAGGTCATCAAGAATAGTGGTAGCATCTGCGGGAGCCAAACCATGTTTTGTAGCTAATTCATCGGGTAAATGAGGCACTTCGAATAGGTAGCTTCCCAATTCTTCATTTATCATTCCAGCGCAAAATTCGTCCAGATCAATGATTCCATATAGGTATTTCTCGCACGTATGTGCTCCAGCCGTGAAATTTACAGCGTCTTTCATATACGTCCTATACTGACTTTCACTAAAACCCACATCGGATTTACCATAATTTGCAAAGTGTAGTATTTCTTCAGCCAGCTCTCTTAATTTACATGATAACCAATTAATGTACATATCTCGATTTTCAATGACAGTAGGGCAGTCACACATCTTAAATAGAAAATAATGGATATGTGATTGTGTGTGAGTGTGTGTTTTTCGATATATACTTAACAAGAACTATTTTATTACATTTTAAATCAACATTAAAATAGCCTAATCAACAATATATTACAAACAACCAAAATTTAACACCGCTCTAGTATTACCTCCAGAGAATACATGTGAGCTTTGCCCCAAATAAGTTAAGGTGTACTGATCACCGGAATTATTCATCATTTCAATAGTATCCTCTGTCAGAATTTCAGATACGCGTGATGGTAAAAATGTTTCAAATGTTGCTTGATGTGTTGGATCAAACAATGTGACGACAATGGCTTTTCCAAAACGTGAAGTCAAAGAATTAATTTTTTTTATCATATAAATTTTGCCCACCGTTAATGTAGAGAATTTTCTACGTTCCAGAAATTGAATATCTTGGTTTATCATATTGTTAATTTCGGCTATGGTCTGTTTTGAAATGCTCATGATTTAAAATACAATAAAAACAATTACTGTCAAGTACCTTGAATAAACACTTGTAGAACGCATACGATGTATGACTGACAATGAAAGCAATTTTCGAAATGAGCCATATTTATTAGGAAGTAATCCAAGGTCAAGTATTTATTTATGGTGGGAGGAATACATCCGACGACCTCGAAAAATACAAAACAAATGTAACCTTGAAATAAGCGTCGTCCACCTGGTCATCACCAAACAAAGAAACAGCTGTTCGCATTCATTGAAAATATGCTCCTCAAATGTAACCTTCAAATAAGCGTCGTCCACCTGGTCATCACCAAACAAAGAAACATCTGCTCGCGTTCAAGGCCAAGTGCTTGACCTTGACCTTGAAATAACACCTGCGCATATCAAGGCCAAATAACAATAGCACACCTGCGCGTTCAAGGTCGACCCTACTGGGCATGCGGAGACTCATGAAGCATCATGTACCTCTACTGAGTTCGACTCTGTATATACAGGGTCGAACTCTATTTTTTTAGGCTCGAACACTGTGAAAGATAGTGACTGTAAAATTTAAATTAAATGCGGTATAGGGGTATAGTTTTACACTTTTTGCAATGTTTTTATTATACAAGGTGATTTAAAAAGTTCTAGATAGCTAGATATTGACATTTAAAAATTACGTTTATGAAAATTTCGTAGTTAGCAGCATCTTAACATCATTTGTTCATTTTATTTTCATAAATTCAACTCGTTTTTTTTAAGTTGCATTGTTAAGATGTTATAAAATTAAACTAAAAGGCACAATAATATATATATATATATATATATATATATATATATATATATATATATATATATATATATATATATATATATATATATTATATATATATATAATATATATATATATATATATATATATATATATATATATATATATATATATATATATATATATATATATATATATATATATATATATATATATATATATATATATATATATATATATATATATATATATATATATATATATATATATATATATATATATATATATATATATATATATATATATATATATATATATATATTTATTTATTATTCTGTTCCTTTTAGTTTAAACATTTTGTTGCTACATGTTTATTTCTGTAAATATTACCTTAACATCGGAAAATGTTGCTTTGCTAATGATTTCTGCGTATTTGCAGGACTGAAGAAAGGTTGCCACAAAATATCTATGGCTTTAATATTAATTTTAATTTCTAAACAAAGCAACAACGCCCTGGAAAATTAGTTTGTCATAAACGAGTATTTAGGTAAATTATCAAAATTTTGATATTTTTCTGCTGGATATATTATGCAAGAATTATTTCTAAGATCAAAATATTATAATATATGAACGTTCTGGATTGAGGTCACAATAAAAAAATAAAACAGCCACCGACCGGTATTACCCTAAAGATGTATTATCAGTACACAAAGACTTGGGTTGGGAATTTAAACATAATACTCATTTTCCCGTTTTTTGTTGTTTTTTTTGCTTACATATTAAATACCATCCAGTACCTATGTAGTTTGCTCCATTTAACCTCATTTCTTATGAATTTATGATTTCTTTTGTGATGGAAAATGACAAACATATTTTAGGCTATTAACAAACTTAAAACTAAACTAAAATTAATATGAACGTCCACATGAACAGGACCCCCACTTAGTCGGTAAAAAAAATAACACGCCAAATTGTGTTGTCATAACCCCGCATATTTTACCCATAACGTAGAATATAGTTTAAGTTATACAAATATAATATAATATACCTATATATTGCACCTATTGCTATAATGCATAACTGTAAAATAGTTTATAGGTTGGAGGAGCAAATAAATAAAGTTAACACCAGATTCACAGAGCCCTTACGTTAGACAAAAACGAGATGAGTAAGGATACCATAGTTCAAAAAATCAAATATTTCACTGTTTTTAAATAAGTATTTTTACGACAGCAGTTTAAGGTAACCTTAAATATGTAAGGAAGTTATGGCTAAGCAACTGAATTTTTTCTTTTCCCACTTTTGGGAATGAAAGATCAAAAGTCTTGGCTTTTGTTAAATGTTTTGTCTACAACCTGAAGTATAGTTGTGACGATGTGCTGTTAACCTATATTTTACTTTCATGAACAGTAATACACCTCTTCATCTAGCGAGACAGGTACTCGTACAAGATTTCTTGAAAGTCGAGGGTTGGCTCGCTATCTTTTACGACCCTATTCCTATCGCGCATGTATCCTCAGAAGAGAAATTCAGACTCGATCAGAACTTTTACGGACCACACATACCTGGGTATTATAAGTGGAAAACATAACAGATTGCACTGGACCTATAATAGGAGATTAAAATACATATTTGTTTAGGTTCGCAAAAAAAAAATAAAAAGTTGGAATAAATTTTTATTTTCAGCTGTTTGTTGTATCTTGTATCTATATAAAGTTTCCTTTAGGGCCCAATCAAACCCAATCAAATATTTCACTATTTTTAAGTAAGTATTTTTACGACAGCAGTTTAAAGTAACTTTAAATATGTAAGGAAGTTATGGTTAAGCAATTGAATGTTTTCTTTTCCCACTTTTGGGAATGAAAGATCAAAAGTCTTGGCTTTTGTTAAATGTTTTGTCTACAACCTGAAGTATGGTTGTGACGATGTGCTGTTAACCTATATTTTACTTTCATGAACAATAAGAAGAGAAATTCAGACTCGATCAGAACTTTAACGGGCCACACCTACCTGGGTATTATAAGTGGAAAACATAAGGGTTTGCACTAGACTTATAATAGGAGATTAAAATACATATTTGTTTAGGTTCCCAAAAAAAATAAAAAGTTGGAATAAATTTTTATTTTCAGCTGTTTGTTGTATCTATATAAAGTTTCCTTTAGGACGAATAAACAAGAGTAGCATAAACATGTTATTTTATTTATGTAATTATATCAAAGGCGAAAGCTACTTGAATAATGTTTGCAGCTCGTTTGAAAAGTATCTCATTATGCCAATTTTTAGTTTGTTTTCCATTAATTATGTAAATTGAATATGTATATCTTAGTCAGGATGTTAGAACACCTTCCTAAAAGCTGTTCGGTATAATAGCTTACTCTGTCTACTAATATATTTATGGGCATAAATTAGCCTCAATGGGAATATTCGGACACGTGATTGCGTCAAGCTTATTACTCTAGAGCGGTTGAAACCATAAGTAGATTTATTACGATTACCTACGAGGTTGCACAGCAGGAGAGATTTTTAGGTTAAAGTCTTGATATTTAATGTCTATGCTGGAAAGACCTCTTTGGCAAAGATCATTTGGTTTATTTCACTGATGTCCATCAAGACAATAAAACTTTTTCAGTTTCAACTAAGTGGTACTTAAGAGCAGTGTTCAGTTCATGTTAGTACTATTTTGTTCTTTTTTTACATTGTTTGCTATAAAAAAAATAGCGACTTTCCAGTGCATACACATAGAACAGACATATTTATGATTCATTAAAGAAATCATATTTTACTTTGTACTTTTTTTCTTAGTCGGTCGCCACAAAAATTCGATAGACGTGGGTACGTAAGTTGTTTGATGGAAAATCAGCCAGCAATTTTCGTATCCCCTTGACAAAAATTACCTAAGGATTTCTTTGCAAAATGCTCGTCTTCGTCTGACTTCATTTCATTTTCCTCTGAAACTCTTCTTCCACACAAGCTTTTGTCAAATCTTTAAATAAATGATATAAGTACTCGGGGCGATATCTTGGCTATATGACAAAGGGTGGTTAATTTCTTCTAAGCCTGCTTTTCTTACAAGTCTCACATCTTACGTCTCGCAGCTGAAGATGTGTGTAACGTGACGATGCAGTGTCGTGAAGCTAATATTACTTGCCTCAATTTGCCCCAACGTTTCTCTACCATAACATTTCGCAATCAAATGAATAAATTTGGATAATATTCGCATTTATCGTGATTCCTTATGTCAAATAGTCGATAAATAATATGCCACTGCAGTCCCAAAATATCGCGGCCGTAACTGTGACAGCAGCTCTCTCCACTTCGAATTTTCTTTTTTCCACTTGAATTTCGATTCGAGTCGGAGTCGTATTGACAAATCCAGGTATTATCACAGGATACTATGAGAATATAAATAGCATCTAAAACATCTCCACACAAATCAAGAAATTCCTGATAACATCCAACTTGCTGCTGTTGGTGCAGCGGTGTTAACATTTTGAAACACAATGGGCGTTTACCTCGTTCATCTGCCATAATAATTTCGCGTACGCTTTCTGTACTAATGTTCAAGTCTTCCGCATCTATTCTATATGTTCGTCGATCTTGCAATATCAGTTCTTCGACTTTTCAATATTTTTTTTTCTGTTCAGTGACATATATGGCAGTCCGTCTGAGACAGACCAGGGTGGTCATCGTCTTCACTGGATTCCCGGCCTTTCTGTGGCATAGGAAGGGAAATATTGGGTACAGACAGAAGAGAGTTTATTATAAATATCCTTTGAACATTTGCCCTTTTTTCAAGATAAGTAATCACTGTTCGATACTCAAGTTTGTACACTTAATACGTTTGATCTGACATGATAATACTTCACCAGCACTTACTGAGGTACTGTTCATGCGATGAAATTTTCTTACGCGATTACTGAAGGAACTACATATGCGCCACGAAATAAATGATCGCTGCAATATAATGCTAAGAAACCGATGCTCATTTGCTATCAAACAACTTACAGCAAATAACATATCGATTGTTGTGGATTTATTTGATAGTCTTGAGAATCAAATACGATAACTTCACATTCACCTTATGTCCTCTTGTTTCACGCCGGAGTAATAGTTCTGGTTGACACATAGCAAAAATCCCAATACCGCTGCCTATAGCTTGCCTTAACATCGCCTCCGAGATGACATGCTATTCTATTCTATGTTACACACATGTATGATTTTTTGATGACTTCTGGCCACAGTTGCGGTTGGCATTTAAATTATAGAATTGGTTGACAAATAACAGTTAATCCCTTGTTTGGCTCTCAACCTCATCCGTGATCAGTCGAAAATGATAAGAACTGCATAGAATGAATACCGACGCCCGGCTATTATTTGCTTGATTTGTTTAGAAAATTGATTTATTATCCTTCTGAAGACTAAATTAAGACTAATCAGAATAAATAAAGAGTGGAATGAGTAAATCGGGTAAATGCCAAAAAAATTGTTCTTGTATTTCACATTATAACGGCCCAAGTGCAAACGCGGATGTGCTCTGAAAGGCAATGTGATGAGCACAATTTGAAGCAAATTTGAAACACTATTAGATGGCACCTTAGTACATTTTTCCTTTAAAATCGGCTAAGTATCAAACTTACGAATACAACTATTCACGTGCGCCACAAATCAGGACATTATTCAGTCAGTAAAGTATTGATAAATTTTTGGCTTAAAACATGGAAAATGTCGAAATACAGTGGGATTCATTGTTTCAAAATAAATTCAAAAAATTGCCCTTTTTGACTTTGGACACTGCAGCATATTCCCTTTTCTTAAATTTAAGCCAGCTATGGCACATAGCCGTTTTTCAAATATTGCCCTAGTGGTACACATATGTTATCTAGCTCCGTATATCTCAAACCAAAACGAATGGTTATTCAAAACAATATGCCATTTCGAAACTGGAACCGCATATTATTTTGGATAGTTACCTTCTTTACTCCTTGCAGGTGCGAGCATTTTGGGCGGAGCATAATGCGACGCTAACGCAGTCCTTTGCTTCTTCACGTGAAACCGATCAGACCTCTCAGTTTAGGCATGGGCGTAGTTAGGGGGGGACTTGGGGGTGCTTAGCACTCCCAAAACTCTAATTAGCACCCTCAAAATTTACAGCCCTTCACCCTATAAACAAAATTTTTGGCCATATGCTGAATAGGGTCTAAGGCTTAAGCCCCCTGCCTAACTACGCCTATGCGCTAAGGTATTGAAAGAAAAACATAAATAGTTTATATAATGTGTCTTAGGGTTTTTGTCAATAGCTTAAAACTCTTTGGCAATTAGCCTTCTTGTCTATTTCATTCTTCAATTTTTCTTATATTTTTCCCAAATAATTAAATAATAAACAAGATTCCAATCACAAAGGAATCAATAAAGAAATAATAGACTGAAAATTAATGGCTTAGATAAATGCAATTTGCTTAATGGATTTCCATGCACCACACTAGGACATGACTTAAACGTAGTGGATATTAAGTAGGCCGTTGCATTTAGACTGCCTTCTTAAACAAGAAGCCGTGAAGCACAAATGGCAACGTTCATCTTGGACACCTTTAGGCACTCATTCCAATTGGTTTCATCTAGTACATAATTTTTTTGCTTATTCGACCATCAAGATCTAAATTTCACATTTTTTGAACTATAAAATTGATTTCCAATTCATATTTACTTTGAATAACATTTTATGTTTAGTTGCACCAAATACAGCATTAAATTTAAAATTACTAATGGTATGAACATAAACCCTAAAGGGTTTAAATTTCAGTTAAAATTTAGGGCTTCGCTTTGTTTACAGTCACGTATTCAACATGGCGGTTTACAGTTTCCACTGCCAAGTGTAAAAGGCTTGCGACGCCCACGTGTGCCAATACGAGTATATTCCCAATATGCCCTATTACTTGTTCATAGATGCACTTGGGACTTCCACATAGAACATGTTAGAGAACTTATTTGGGCGCACGTTTCAAATGCGATTAGGATGTAACAGAGAATTAAAAGTTATTTACAGGGTGTGTCGCATCCTCTGAGAAATATCAGTTTTTTTCAGAAATTGCTGAAACAATTTTTCCCAAATTTTGAGTATTAATTAAACATTATAAACCTATACACTATGTGGATATTTTCCCCAAAAAATTTTCAATAGGGTAGTTTAGAAAACTATTGTAACAATTTGGCTTCAAATTTGTGTGATAACATTACATTACTAACCTAATAAAATGTTCTTTCTTTTTTCCTGCAGACATGGTAAAAATGATTATTGCGATTTTATTCCTAATTTGAGATAATGCGCAGAATTTGACAACATCAATTATTTAGTTCTGCGAGAAAGTAAGCGCTGTCTAGATCATTTATTTTTGTTTGATGTACGTTTACCTATTATAGAGTTCATATTTTTTCCGCTATGTATCAACGACATTTGGACCTAACCTAATTCCAGATCGCTCTAAAATGTCAATAATGGTATCTCGTCCTTGTTTCTCAGTCAGTGACTTCCAAAATCTTTATCTAGGATGACTTCGACGAATAAAATATCAGTCTTATCAGCTGAAGGTAAATATACTTCGTTCCATAAGAATATTTAAAAAATGCAGCTTTTTTAATTTTCTACACTGCCTTTTACTGGTATATTTTTGTCCTGAAATAAATAACATCCAACGTCTGCTTTCATGAAAAACCGGGGGAATATAAAATGTACTGTTCTAAATGCATTAGTTGTCATCAAGGATCAGCATTAAAATGCACCCTAAAATATAAAAATATGTTCACCAATCGAATTTATTTCAATTCGTGCCTAAAAATAAAATATAAGGGCGCGTTTCTATAAAAATTTCAACACGGGTCTTAAACTTTTCTTCTTATGAAAAGGAAATATTTTGATAAGGTTGGAATATAATGGCTTCCCTCTTTACAAAAAGTGTTTGGCATTTTTATGAAATATACTTACCATGATATTTTTATATTTTTATAATTTCCATATGAACCAATGAAATGCACAAGTCCAAATTTTATTTATTTATTTTATTTATTCAGAAACAGGAATATAACAGATCCAGGTCCACTAAGTATCCGCAGTTTTATAATAAATTAGTGGGCAATCTTCTTAGTTACTTAAAGGAGAGTTATACTAGTGACCTAACATATCTCTTATACCTAAGGATAGACATAAATCGAACACCCTCATACCATTACAGTAAGTATTAAAAGTGTGACTCATCCTACTAATTGGAGAGTTTTGCCCTGAGTTCGTTCTTCTAGAGTGTACATTAAAGGTCTCAAATACATTAAAACTGAGTTTTGACCTCAAAACATTGGAATCGGCATGACCGTTTATTACTTTATACACCATCAGGACATCAGAAACCACCCGTCTACCATGCAATGTTAAAATTGAAAATCTTTTACGAACAGAAATATAGTTACTACTTATTATTGCTATATCTGTTTTGCGAGTCAAGAATCTTAAAAATCTGTTTTGAATACCCTCCAGTCTCTGCTGATAGACTGCGTAACGATGATTCCAAATAACCGATACAAAACTTAAAGGACTCAATTTAAAAGCGTAATATAAATTGAGAGCTGTTGAAGGGTTCCTAAAATCATAACAATTCCTTAACACAGTAACCTATTACACTGATTATACAGGTATGGTTTGTTTAAGCTTAAATTTATTTTTTTGCGAATAATCTCATTTAGAACATATTTTTTGGCTTTTACGCAAAAATGACTAAATATATAACAATTAGAAAAGACAAAGAAAAATTCTCTGTCATTAGTATTGGAAGAACTTTATCTGTTCCTACACAACACTTTAAACATTAATTGCTTATTAAAGAAAAAATCTTCATAAAAATTTAAAAATATCTAAATTTACATCGCAAAAATTGAAGTTAATAAATTAGGAAGAAAAATGGAATCTTTTAAAATACAGAATTGTAAAAAAAATTATCAAAAAATGGTTTAAAAAATTTACTTACACCTCAATCCTGTTGACAATATATATTGTTTCGGCCTCTTTGGGCCTCGTCAGCTCAGGAGTATGAGGCCCCTAATCTAATCTCTATATATTTTTATTATAACAGGGAAACACATTTATGAAAAAAACATGATGTCAAAATGAGTTATATGACTTAGTATTATATTTGTAGGTAAAATACCTTAAAAAATTCTGGCCATACAGGTATGGTTTGTTTAAGCTTTAATTTAATTTTTTTGCGACTAATCTCAGTTAGAACATATTTTTTGGCTTTTACGCAAAAATTTCTAAATATATAACAATTAGAAAAGACAAAGAAAAATTCCATGTCGTTAGTATTGGAAGAACTTTATCTTGGGAACTAAATAATAGTCTGACGGTGTGACCATCTGACCGGTGAGTGGTTAACCAACTCAAAACCAATTTCATCAATGTTTTGCAGTGCAATCAGGGACTTGCGAGCAAGAGCATTGTCTTGCAAAAAGATCACACCTTTGGCAAGTTTTTCGCGGCGTTTTTCCACAATCTTCCTACGTAATTTAGTTAACAACTTATATGCTTCCGTGTTACTTCTGCCCTGTTCCAAATTATTGGGGGTAATACCACATATACATCAAAATTACCGATAATTCTGCTTGAAAGCGTGATGTATTCAAACTGCATGAGTTTATTTTCATTTTTGATTAAATCCGAAAGAGCCCGACTCCGGAAGGAGAAGCGCATTTTCGAGATTTAATCAAAAATGAAAATAACCGAATGCAGTTATTGAGACAACACGCTTGAATGCAGAATCTGGTTATTTCTGATGCACGAGTGATATTCGGTAGTATATTTCCCGAAAAATCGTATATAATATTTTAAAATAAAACATCAATGTACAATAATAACATAACGAACAACAAATTTATTTTAGCTTAAATAACAGTGAACGCAAGTATGAATAAAAAATATGCCTAAAATTAGGAATAAAATGTGCTTCCGCTAAAAGTACAATTATTACTATTAACAATGTGATTATTTGTGACGTGGCCGTGGTTTTTGTCATAGACATCGATGAAAAAGGTTGCGGCTGCTGCTGCTGATATCCAGACGGGTGGAGTTTTCAGCAGGATAATCCAAGATGCCATACTTCTGCCTATACTCAAGTTTGGATGCAAGAACACCAATTGGCAACAATTCCATGGGCAATGTATAAAGATTTTGTCTTCAACAGATTTCATTTCACGAGAAATTCTTTTAATGGCAGACAAACTTACACCAGTTCCGTCTGCACGCTTATGTATTTTTTTAATGTCTAATAGATCTTTTTTCTTCCGCTTCTCGCTGCATAAGAAAACATTTGCTATCACCTCTCTAGTTTGCCCTATCAAAACCTTGTGTTAGATTGAAATTCCATGACAATTCGCTAATTTTATTTCTCAAAATAAACACACTACTTCCACTTCCACTATTGTCACACAGACTGTACTAGCAGTTTATTAGTTTTTTTTTGAAGACACAATAAGCAAGTGAGAAGTTTAGCCGCTGTCTATTGGGGCGTGGCCATATCGAAAGATTCGCGTTCCTAGATTTGATAAGCTGTACAAGCATCTTGTGATAAAACCTTTAGGAATATGATTTTTAGATAATATTCTTATTTCGATAACGAATGCCGTTTCAAGAAAGCTCATTTCGACCTAAATAATATTTTTACTTGAAAAATACTCTAACTGAAACACAGTTTTCAAACCAAAATATAAATAAAATAATGCGAGATATTTCTAAAAACTTTCTTATTTTAGCGTCGGGGTGGAGCATTTCATCCACATGCAATAATTTGTCACTCTTTGCCGACATGTCCCGAAAAAATTTCCGTTACACGCCATTATACTTCTTAGGGTAATTTATCAACCATTCTAAGTTGTTTATATAAAGTCGTGTTCTATGGTATTTAATCTATCTTGACAAATGTATGATTTATTTATAAGAAGTATGTAAAATTTTGATATATCAGGTTTTGATCAGGTTTGGCTACCGGAAAAAAAGTCTGGATAAAATATGATTAATTAGTTTTTCGGATATATTTAGGATTAAGTAGAAAATACTTCAGGCTCACCCTCTAATTGATTGATGTATATCACCATAACTGACAAAAAGGAGTACATTTATAAATATAATAAATTGTAAGGAGGCTGACGTCTGCAAGATGAATAAGTGAAAATTGTAGAGTAGAAGCTGAAGCAATAATTAACGTAATTTGTACAAGGTTGTACGGAGGTAGATTTTTGTTCCGGAAATTGTTTATGCGAAATGTGTCTACAGTAAAAACCCATTTTACAGTTGGCCAAGTTTTCATTACTGAAAATTTTAATTGCAGCAATTTTTATTGGGACCAATCAAAGCATATACCACTAACCTTAAATTACAATTAGGTACGTGATCACTAACAAATCGTAATTTTTACAAGAACTTTTTAGTTAAAAACTATATTATTATCTAACTTCCATTCACGACATTATTATTGCAAAAATTAATACAAGCATATTACTTAACTCTAAAAATAAAAACACTCAAAAAGATATAAACTGTTTTTCAGCATCTCAGGTAACACAACATCGGGCACGGTGTTCCACACAGAATGCCCGACGGCAACGGTTACAATAAAGTGACGTCATCCTTCTTTTTTTGAGGGACAGATGTAACAAGTTGTACGCTTTTCAGAAGGATGACCGCCGGTCAGTATCTCCGAGAGTAATTTTAATTATATCACTAATGAGAAGCTTAAGTGAGCGTTGCAAAGTTGGCATCACAAAACGATTTTCTGCCATGCTAGTGTTAGTTGTTCATGGAGACTATTCATAAAACTCCTTCTAGTGACTGGTTTCTGTCCCATTCTTTTTAAGTTGTGATTATGCTCTCTGCATCGGAAAAGTCTGGATCATACTCTGATCCCGATGGGCCAAAACTATTTTCCAAGTTGTCTTCAGTTTCTGAGTCACTGGAAACTTGTTTGTTGGATTCATGGTTTTCATCATCAAATTCGCCTGGCAGCAAGCCTTGCTTGGGTCAAGGTTCTTGCATCTTCCGACTTCCTGGCTATTGTGCAATAAATTTACCTTCGAAATGAAAAAAGTAAATCTATAAACATTTTTAAAAAAGTTACACTAACCGTTTATAAAAAATACGAATCGGTGCATATATCAAGTATATAGACTACACTGACGACGACAACAACACTCGCAAAACTGCTTGCTGCACTGACCAAATGAAACGACTCGAACGGCGACACATCTATTATTTATACATTTTTGCCATTTCCTAAAAAAAAATTCTTTGCGTTCGTAAGATTTAGGAATGGTTAGTGTTCCAGGGTTAAATACGCTTTACTTGTGACCTCATTCGACGAATTGTGATTGGTCCCAATGCAAACTAGCTGTTATTAAAATTACCAGCAATGTAAATTCGTCAAGTGTAAAGTAGGCTTTGCGATGGTGCAGGCCGTGGTCTTAGACAGGCAGACAGCGTCCTTGGGTTATGTAGCGAAGAACAGATAAAACTATTCATTCATACATAAATCATTCTATTGCCACGCGCCAACATCTATGACATTTACGTAAATGGGAGCATGGAGATGACATGTGATTCTATCATTGACCTTCAGCAAGAAGAGAGTGAGCCGAAAGCTTTTCGAATGGAGTACTTTCATATCATAAAATAAAAAATGCTGGATAAGTCCATTGCATTATTTTAGTATAGTTTATCAATCCGCATATATGCTACATAACTGAAAGCCTGACAATAGTCATTCTCAAAAAATAGGTGGATGATCATATAGTTGCCAAGTTATAAGTAACTTTAATATGTAAATATGTAAATAATGGAATCGTCCATGTTTCTAAATCTGTGGTCACTATCATTGTTCGTAAGAATCGTTTCACACACATCTCGTACAATCGTCATGCAGGGTTGTCAAAAGTCGATGTTAGAAAAAGGTGATCTTTCTGACGAGACTTTACTAAATGAAAGCATGCTGTTTTAAGGTCGCTCACTTTGGCAGTGCTGCTATTAAGAATCCATACACCCTACTTCTTACTGAGACTGAGGTGTTGTTGGTAGTGAAACCGATGTAAGTAAATTTATCTGTTCTTGACCACATAATCTAGGAACGCCTAGTGTCTTTGAATAACGGAGGAAAACTAACATGGACCAACATTGCTGCGTAAGACTAGTGACGACTATTATTTTTTTAAAACCGGTTTAAAAGTTCCCAAATTGTAATACATGTGAGGCTTGGTAGGTACTACTAAAAAACTAGTATTTTAAACATTGATTTGTGCTAGGATTCGATTTTAAACTATATATTTCTACAGTCTTTACCTTCTGTTACCATGGATGCCGTCTTCTTCGTTCTGGCGTCTTCTAGCTTGCTGTGACAGCATCTATGTAACTAGCTGACGGTACTGTTTGCTTTTCCGTAAAAATGGGACCTTTAACAGTGATCTGTCATTTTTCCCCTCCCTTTTTGTTTTTAATGTAAAAGCTGTCTGGCTATTTACACACATGAAATTAAACCTTTTATTTTAATTTGTACATAACCTACGCTTAATTTTTTATAAAACATGGCTTACGACGTAGGCCAAAACTATCTAGCTCCAACTCTTTCTGCTGACAATCTCTGGAGAAGGCTAGGGAACTCAGCAGAACGGATGTCATAATTTCAACGCATGAAAACAAATTCTACCATCGTCTTACAGCGACTCACGTAAACCTTTTAAGGGCCCACACACTTTGTTCTTGCTTGACTTTCGTCTAGATCATCGATAAAGACTATCAGCTTTGATGATTGAAACGGTTATTGCACACCTACTTTTTAGCTGCGCTAAAGATGAAACAATTTTTAAAAATTGTAGATCCGAAACTATGACAACCATTTGATGTATTTGTCACGTCTGCAATAATCTTTGAGCCTTTAATCTTTTAACGCTGAAAAGTTAGTTACAGAATAGTAATATAGTAGCAATTTAAATACAGATATTATTATGTTTTCCAATACAATATGTATTAGACATTTTAAAAAGTAAATTTTTCAGCTTTAAAACTTCAACTCCGATAACAAACCTGAACATAATTTTAAAAATCGATATAGGTTTTTTTAAGCTTATGAAAATTACAACGTGCATCTTTAAATCAATGTTATTAAAATTGGCAATAAAAACCTGTTGGTTAATTTACAAAAGGGAATTAATTTTATGGGAAAATAAATGGCGCTGGTTGCAGATTTACACATGTGCTTTCTGAGGCTATTTTTAATTAAAGATTCCTAATTTATATCCGATGTTACATTTTTCATAATTTGTAAATCTATGATTTGCAGTGTCTTGTTATGTTCACAATAAGCAATGGCGGCGGTACCGATAATACAAATAAAGACTGGTTTTGTAAAGTCGATTAACGTTCCATAAACGGCTTATTTAAGTACTTTAAACAAATTTTAAACAAAGAATATAAATTAAAACAAGAAACAACTTTAAAATATAACGTTTGATTAGAATTTATTTAAAATACATTAATAAAGCTGCACACTCTACTTGGTGTGGACTGGTACGGCAATGGCAAAGTGCTAGTGGTTGACAACGAACTACACACGCACACATACTGCCGGTTAAGAACGGACACCGATGAACACCGTCAGAAATTTTCACCGATGGTGTTGTTACCTGTTTTCGGCCACACCGTCTTAATCGTCGCGTCGGTCGGTTAATACTAGCAAACAAGAACGGCATGTTAAACGAAAAGGCCGCTTGAGAGCAGTAACGGCAGCTGGTTATTCTATTATTGACCCTAAAATATCATAAATTATATCGATCTATAATAAAAATAAGCAAATATTCATTAGGGCTGGTGTTATAAATTTTATGATAACTGTTATACTTTTCTTGTTTGTATACTGAGTGGTCGTTTTTGCAAAACAATGCAATTTTGTATAAACACGATTTAAATATTTCATAAAAATCTATTTCATAAGGCATTTAAGCATGATTTCTTATTTAGTTTGTTTACATTTTTTGGTCAACTCGCTTTTGTCGGTAGTTTTTATAAGAAAAACGTTACTATTGAACGAAGCTGAGTTAGAAGTGGTAGCTATTATGTAGACATACTATTATAAGCTGTTATACTACCAAAGCGATCATTATTTACATTCTAGCGGCACGTCAAAAAAATCCTAGGTTTCCTTGACACGCCACAATATTTTCCCTATTTAAATTAGGGGTAATTTATTTAGAATGATTTATTGTTATTTATATTCATAAAATCGTGTTTTATGGTATTTTAAAAAAATTGATAAATTAATTTTATATTGGTGCGTGTATGTGCACTGATTTTTTGTACAGCGTGTCACAAAATAACGCAGACAAATAAAAAATTCAACGGGTCACGCACATTTTCGTCACAAAGCTACAACTGTCATAAAATACTGACTTAGAAACCAATTAGTGTTTATAAACTTGGATGCGTTGCAGGTTATCAGATAATATTTTTAAGGGTACAGGGATATCCAAATAAAAGTGAACAGGCCTTATAACTTTCTTATTTTTAAAGATGGGAAAAATCATAAATATGAAAGTTTTGGGGATTTTATGGATCATTCATATATCTTATCAGCAAAACAACTGAGCATCGAATAAAAAAATAGTATTATTAATCGACTTTCTCGCTTATTATAAATTGGTTGGTAAGATTTTTATCAAATTTTTGGATTCTAGGAGAAGTTCTAGACATATTTTGTTTAACATACCCTATGCGATTTTTCAATCGTTTTAAATTTTCTTCGTAGATAAGTCCAAGTTAATGTCAAAGTTGACACTAATACTTTAGTCACCGTGAATTTATAACATTTTATTTTTTTGCAAAATGGGTTATTCAATTAATGAGAGATACAAAATGTTAAAATTATATTTAAAAAATAACAATAATGTTAGAGCGACTCAAAGACAACATGAAGAAAGTATTGGAAATGAACAGAGAACTCCATCATTAAACATCATAATAAAAGCAAATAGAAGAAAGAGGAATTGTGGGCAATGGAAAAAGAAGAAGAGAAAGAAAGGAAGATGGGGACCTACCGATTTTATTATATTTCAAGAGAATCCAAGAAAATCAATTCCCACTTGTGTGAGATATCTCGGATAGGAAAGAAGAGATAAAATGTTGACTTATGGAACAGTTCATAGAACGTTAAAGAGTTATAAGTATAGTCTGTATGTGAAAACTTGTTAAATATTATTATTTTACAGTTTTACTCTTTGTTTTTTTATTGTTGGACAGTGTTCAGTATTCCTTCGTTAGGTTCAGTGTTCACAATGTTCTTATTGCTAATGATGTTTACAAAGTTATCCTCTGCCTCAGAGAATGTAATAATCAGGTAGCTACTTAATTAAGGAGAAGAAAATTTGTATTGGACACCTCATTTACATAGGCAGAAAAAAGTGCTAATAAAAATTCCATAAAAGCATTATTAAAAGTGTGCTGGTTGTTTTTCACTCATATAAAAAGTAGAAACCAAAAAAGTAGACAGAAATGCTACAGTTAGGTAGACATAATTATGTCTTTCTATTTTATTGTGTAATAGGTAGGTAGATTAAATAATTTTTTAAGCGTTCTCATTCGTTTTAGAGTCAATATTTTTATTATACTTAAAAAAGTATATTTTTCAACCACTTATTCATTTTTTACACAATACCAATTACCTAATGGTAAATTATATTCCTATTTCTCAACTCTATTTGGTTCTTTATGAATTACTCTTCTTGAAGTTAATGGCCTTTTATCCACCGAGTTTTTGTTAGCAAACTAAGAAATAACAAAAATAACATGATGGGAATAACAATCACAGGTGACTTAAAAGTGCTATTTATTACACCCAAATATATCACTATAACAAAGGGTTGGTTATCGAGATTATCAAACTGAATTATAAAAGCGTAATGTTCGAAATTTATACTGAATTATTACACAGAAATATGAAGCGACCTGAGTAAACAGTGACCGCACAATATGTTATAATCTAAAATAAATATTTATGCATAAAGCATCAAAAAAACTCACCGAATAACGGGATCAAATAAAATACACGGTGTTACACTAAGATTATTTTTGGGGTATACTTTTATTTTTGTTGTAGTTTATCCTCCATACTTAATAAATACACTTTAGGCACTAACATTTGGTAATTATTCGGATTAATGGAAGCACCGAATTTTTTGATGAAATTTTGCACAGACCCTAAATTTGGGTCGTAGAACACGAATCCGAAATCTGTTTTTGGCGGTCTCGTATGGTTTTTCAAAAAAAAATTATCTTTTAGGTGAGCTTTTTCAATGAATTTCTTTAAATTTCGGCACTTTTACTTAAACACATCTATACAAGTCATTACACACTATTTTTCTGAACCATATTTAGGCAAATTTATGTAAAAACACATTAAAAAAACAGAGAAAATATCAAAAAACTAAAAGAAAATAAACACGCAACCCGTGGTACACATACTCCAAATTTCTGATGGAAAGACGCGCTGTTGCCAAATTTACAAATCGTTTTTCCCACAAATACTGCTAGCTCTACATGAAGTTAGTGGGAAAATGTGAAAATGAACCAAATTTAACCAAAAGGGCAAAAAGATGACCCCAACCACCACCCTGGCTCGCCGATCCCTCTTCGCCTGCGAGGAGAGAGACTTGTCAGGGCCTCTAACCAGGTGCTAACCCTGTTCCGACCTTAGGGTGCCCTCCGATCCACCGTTATACCACCGTTATATCGAAAATATTAGATCTGTCACCTAATCCACCGACTTAGAAAAGTTTTTTTATGTGAACGGTGGATGGGAGGACACCCTAAGGTCGAAACAGGGTTAGCACCTGGTTAGGGGCCCTGACAAGTCTCTTTCCTCGCAGGCGAAGAGGGATCGGTGCGCCAGGGTGTTGGTTGGGGTCATCTTCTGCTGTGTTGTAGAAGCGGTACAAAGTTCGCCAAGATTAATTTCATTTGGGATAAAAAATAGGTAAACGTGGCAACACCGGACACAGGAATATTGTTAGCAGGTGGGAAAATAATGGAGGCTAATAGCGAGTTCAAATGGAATTTTCTATAGAAAAAAGCAATTTTCTTAGCTATTTTTGCCTAAATGTGGTGTTTTGTGTGACGAAAAAAAAAATAAAAATTATAAATTTACAGATATGTTTAAGTGAAAGTGTTGAAACTTAAAGGAATCTATAGAAAAAGCTAACCTAAAAGGTAAACATTTTTTTTTTGGAAAAACCATACGAGACCGCCAAAAACTGACTTCGGATTCGTGTTCTACGATCCAAAATTAGGGTGTGGGCAAAATTTCATCAAAAAATTCGGTGCTTCCATTAATCCGAATAATTACCCTAACATTTTCCCATTAAAACTAAATTCGAAGATTAGTACAAAATTTATACCAAAACAAAATATAAATATGACAGCAAATGACAGATAACAAACTAAACATTCCCGTTAGTACTAAAGCGACCGATAGGGGTTCATGGATCATGGCGGTGTTGCCGTATCCTTACTCCGCCACATTACCCGGTACAGTCAGTTGTTTTTCGTGGGATGGCGTCATTTGGAAAACTGAATTTTTTGAATTTGGTCCAACTTTAAACCTTAATATTTTTGTTATTATCAGTCCAACCGACGCGAAGTAATTTTGTGTGTGCGTGTTTAGATAGGCTGGTTTTGCAATAATATTAACATATTTGTTGGAAAAGCGAAACGACTAAACAAGCCCATAATGATTGCAAAACTCGCCCCCGGCTCATTTTTGTAAGTAAGTTTCTATGGGCCATAGATCTAGGTACCTATCTGGATCTATCTGCTTTTTCCATATTTATATAATCTAATTTAAGTGGAGCAAAATGTATTACTAACCAAATTTATTTGATGAGTCCATTTATTATACAGACTTTAAGAACCCATACAAATTTTAGAAAAGGTGAAGGCGAAGATGAATGAACGACCGGTCCTGTCTTTTTAACCAACCTCTAAACGTAAAATAGACCAGAATTCAACAGGGTGCCATAAATGGCAAGTGACTTGGCCAACATATATCGAGATCTAAGAAAAGTTTACTATAACTGCCATGTATATACACTGATATTTTAGAACTGGATAATTATAGGATAGTGCTTGAGATGATCTGGTCTTTGTTGTTGATGACCAAGATAGCTTTTTGCTTGTCAGTTAAGATTCGTTTTTATGATTTTGAGATGGAAACGATTTACAATATCAGGGTTTTTAAATTAACAACAGATCAGTACCAAACAAGAATGGATTTAAAATGTTTGTTTTGCAAAAATAACACATACACTTCTTTGGAAAATTGAAACGCCAGTTACTATTATAAACCTTGTATTCCAATTTTTGTCTTATAGGGGAAATATGTCAAAAAAGGGATACTGGAATACAATGAGAAATTAAATTAGAACATCCACTTATCGTCATCTGTTTCAATCGAGCTTCATTATAACATCCCCTTTACGTAAGCCATACGACATTACGGACGATCATTTTGCTGATGTGCTTCGGAAATAAGACGAGTGTTTTTCCGCTTTTATTGAAAAATTGGTTACATTTCGTGGTGAGCATTGTATTGTCAGTTAATAATAAAATAAGTTTTTTTAAAATAATTGAAACATATTAATGTTGTTGTTTTTATATTCAGACGATGATATTGTTCTATGGATTAGGTATATAATTTTTAATTCAAATTTGGTGGATGCTTTATAAAACGGAACATATGATTTGTTTTTATAATGCCTTTCGATTACACCATAATAATATTATAGGTACCTTCTATTTTGATTTAAATATACAAAGGAAAACTATACATCTCCCAAAGTAGAGTGTCTATTTTTATTAGCAATTATCCTAACCAGCACTCCCTATTAGGAGTAACGATTCGACACTTCGCACAGAAGAGAAGAAAAATGGAAACTGCAAAGGATAGAACAAATTTAGGCAAAGAAGATTAAGAGAATTTTCTTTGTGATACCTGCCGATATTAAACTTCTTAGTTTGCCTTTTCATACAACTTTCAGAGCTAATAGTTTTTGCATTTATTTGTTTAAGTTTTTAACATATGTACCGTGCGTTCAATTTAGCTTGATAACATTTTGATTCGCTGTAACTTTTTTGTTTTTAAAAATATCAAAGTAAACAAAAAAACAAAATGTAGGGTTAGTAGCCAAGTTGTTTTTTTTGAGTTACACATAAAACAAAACACTAACAATTTTCTGAGATAATAGCCTACCTTATATTTTGTTAAATGGAACACCCTGTATATTTGAATCCACTCGTTTTTGACATATCGGCAAAAATATGAAATTTTTATCCTACTTAATTTCGAAGAGTGCCGTGACTATAGTAGATTTGTTTTCAGCATACCAGAGTATTCTGAAAATGATCGCCGTCGATCTCGCATTTTTGCCGATATGTCAAAAACGAGTGGATTAAAAGTGTGTTATATCATTGTAATCAGAATAGCGTATTCTATTGAATATGTATATAATATACAGGGTGTTCCATTTAAAAAAATATAAGGAAGGCTATTAACTCAGAAAATTCTTAGTGTTTTGTTTTATGTGTAACTCAAAAAAAAAACTTGGCTACTAACCCTACATTTTTTTTTTGTTTACCTTGATATCGTTAAAAACAAAAAAGTTACAGCGAATCAAAATGTTATCAAGCTAAATTGAACGCGCGATACATATTGCTTAAAGCAGTTACTTTTGTTATATTAGCATGTTTGATAATTATGTAAACCACATTACTAGATGACATTAAAAAAGCTGATTTAAGAAAAAATTACCATTTAAAATTATATGGTCTTCGAAACTTTTTCTCTACATTTCCTTGGAACCCTGTCTATTTGTTCCACTCCCAATCCCTCCGAAACTTGTACTTATATCCGAGATACTATCATTCAAGTAGGTATTAAAGGTTTCATTCCACATACCCACAAGAAACCTAAACTCCACCATCAAAAGCCCTTGTTCTTCAAGGCCTGTGATAAAGCCAGGTTCAAAAAAGTCCAAGCCACAGAAGGTATCTTCAAAGTCCTACACTAAAACTGAAAATTTTACAGTTTCAAAAAATGTGTTATTTTTGAGTAAGACCTTCAGTATCCCATTTTAGGAACACTTTCCCTAAGTATTTTCAAACATTACCACAGAAAGAATGTTACTAAAAATAAAAGATAAAGAATGATCGGGACAATTTAAAATCGATGCCAGCGGCGAAACCGATCAGCTGTATATACTGTTAAATAAAGCAAAACATACTCCTTTTAATATGCCACTTTGACGCCCACCCCATCTAAAGCTGTGAACTGTTTTTTCACCTGCCCCAGTCACACGTGCCCTGTTAAAATTCAATACCCGCGATTATCATAACAACTGGTCTTGGTTATTTATTCCCAGCTGTACAACCATTAGGAATGTTTGTTTCTTAATCGGTTTCTTAATCTTTTGTAAACGTTTACATGTTTACAATAAAAAGATTAGCAAAGAATTATAAATTTACATTAAGTTAGGGGAAGCAGGGGCTGTAGAGAAAAATGAAATATAAATCTCATACTTATACCGGGCGACAGCGAATATAAGGCACCTGCCACCATTCTATTATTTTTGGAGAAACTGCAATTCCAAAACAAAAACAGTTACTTGGCTGGGGATCCTTTGCGAAAGAAAAGCAGGCTGTGGATGTAATAGTTCAAATTTTAATTACGCAAGGTGGCTGTGGACTTCTAAAATGTGTTTTCTTTGTTTTAATTTTTATAATGGCGTTTACTACAGCGTCAAACGTCTTGTTTACATAGACAAATACTAGTTTGGTAATTTCTAGTTTCTAGTTTTTGTCAATTATCATAAAATGCCGTTTGTGCATATCGAAAAATGTGATAGGTATGTTAGAAATATACCTTATGTGTAGAAAGAATGCTGCTAGAGCGATAGAAGAGTACAGTCAGAGGTTTCCTGTACATGATCTGCCTGATCGGAGATACTTTTTAGTTCTTTAAAGAAAATTAAGGAGTAACGAGGGTGTTTTTCAAAAGACAAAGAGAAGAAAACAATTTATGATAAGTGAAAATACCAAAACTATCATCTTAGCATACTTTGAAACACATAAAGAGAACTCTGCAAGAGACTTAGCAAGAGAGTACGGTGTGAGCTTAGTTGCGATATGAAGGGTCTTAAAAAAACCTAAATACATACCGTATAAGTATCGACCAGCCCAAACGTTATTGCCTGGTGATCATGAAAGAAGACTTATTTTTTGCCAATGGTTATGTGATACTTATTATTATTTGAACCGATGACGCTAATTTTTCTAACAGAGGTCTGTTCAATCGCAAAAATATGCGCTATTGGTCACAACAAAATCTATTTCGTACTAATCCCAGCAACCCTCAGTTTAATGTAAATGTTTGGTGTGGTTGTGTGGAAGGAGAATAACTGGACCTGTATTTTATGAAGGTACTTTAACAGGGAGAAGATATATTATGCTGATCTGATAATATCTATATTATTATATTAATTTGGAAGCACGCCAACTAGTCTACTTTCCACAATATGGAGCACCACCTCATCAATTTCATGACGTAGGAATATTACTGGAGAGAATGTTTCAAGGCAGGTGGATAGCCACAAACGGCCCAACTTGGCCACCAAGATATCCAGTCATAACTCCTGTCGATTTTTATTTTTGGGATTACATTAAAGACGAAGTTTACAAGTTAAAATATGCGAACGTAGAAGAGCTTCAAGTTAGTATCAGAAGAATAATAGCATCTATCAACTGTTTCAAAAGCGACAATGCGCGTGCTAAAATATGCCTGAAAATGCATAGAACAAGATGATGTGTTTGCACAGTTGATGTAGACTGTTTTTGTTAAAGTTGTTTAGTTTGTTAGTTGCATCCAAATAGATATTTGCTAAAATCATAAAATACTTAGTAGCTTTATTTCATTTGCTTTAATAATATAATTTGTTTAAAAATAATAAAAATCTATTCAAGGCACCACTGCCAAGTAACCCACAAGTACAATATTTAACACGTATTTTTAAATGGCAATCGCCACTTAAATTGAAGGAAATCAACTAAAATATTATCTACAATTTAGAACAAAAATCATTTAAATCGTACTTCGAAAAAAAGTTATTATATATTAAATTGGATCAAAATTCTGGATGGATCGAATTTAATATCAGTGAGTGTATGTACGTTAGAGGGTAAAAGGTGAACAAAGCCACGAGCAAATCGTCGAAGTATACAGGATGTTCGATTGTTTTTCCGCTTTTGCCATTTTAATGCTCCTAATTTACTAATTTAACAAACATTGTAGCTCTATTAATAACGGAGTTAGCACTAGTGCCGACTTAATCGGAGGCACCCTGTACAGTACTTTCATTTTAAAACTAGCCACCCTCGAAACACTTGATTTGAATTACATTCTGTTTAAACAAAAAACGCATCAATTCAGATATTCAAACAAGGTTAAAACCAATTGATATTAATTCTACTTTACACCTCCTCACCTCCAGATATCGCCATTTTAAAATTTCAAATACCAGATTTTGACAACTTCTCTTTAAGGTTGTCTTAATAGTAAGTAAGCAGCTCATTTACAAACGACTTTATCGAATTTTCTTAAATCTGGGTAGAGTCAAAAGGTCAGTCTAATAAAAGACAATGATAACAGTTATGTTAATTACTGACACTAACTTGAAATGTTTATACAAATAAAAATGGGGTCAAACAATATTTATCAGCCATATAATTGGCAATCGAAATTATAAGATGCGATACACCAAATAAAAAAAATTAACGCTGTGATAAATTGATTGGATTGTTGTTGAAACTGTTAAATTTCGTCAGTGTATTTTTTTCTTTTTTTAGCTTTTAGTTCGATCAGCTTTACAGCTAAGCCTTATGGCTAACTTCAGTATTGATCTGACTACCTATACCTGGAGGTCCAATTACACGGGCGATTTTTAAGGCGACTAGTTGCCCGGCGACTATCGCCAGATCTAGTGGAGTAATTAATATAGAGCAATATAGATCAACATGTGGAAATTACTTCGGCTAGCTGTATGGCTCCATATTGCCAAGTGTTACCGGTATTGTTACCTGTTTTCTATAAAATGTATGATGACAATTTTGTCCAGTGTTATGGGGATGGCCAAGTATCATACCGCTACATCATGGAACAATTTTACTAGTATATAAAGAGTTAAAACTGGATATAGATAACATTTCGAGTCGTAAGGTTATGTTAATTTGCTAATTAAGCTAAAAAAGCTCCAAAATTACCTAAAAATGAATTTTTTTAATATTAATTTTTCACACCCCTTGTATTATTGTTTTTACCTTTTCATACCAAGTAAATGTGCCACACATTTTTTGATATTTATAACGTTATTGTCGCAATTTTAGGTAATTGTGGAGCTTTTCTGTTATATTTGATAAATTAACGTAACCTTTAGACTAAAATTTACCTATATCGATTTTTATATCTATACTTTTAATAGAACTATGGGGTTAAAAAATTAACACGTCGAACCCTATGGTTCACTTTAAAGAATGCACTGTATGAACTATTTTTAAAGTTATTAGGAAACAGAGAAAATGGCGAAAATTGATTTTTTGTTCCTTTATCCTTTCATAAAGGGGGAACGTCGGCTTTTCTCGAAGCGAAAAACTTAAGGACTTTTTAGTATAATCCTACGGAACCATTCGTGAAATAAAATTTCTCTCCGGAATTTCTTTTCATCACGAAAGACTTGAGACCTGCTGGCTTACATTGTTGAACATTGCTCCATATCGCGCGTCACCGTCTACCAACTAATAATTGATTAACATTGTCCCATACTGTATGTTGCTGAGCGATTTAGTGACGTCAGAAACAGTATGATGCCGCAAATTGAGCAATTATTATAATGGCTCGTGTAAAAGCACCATAAAAGTGAGACACAAATTTCCTTTCGCCGTAGTTGCATTTTTAATGAATTTGTATTTTTTCTTTACGTTATGAACTCTTTTATACTCCTGGGGATTTTAATTTGCTTTTTTAACTCGCCATGTTAAAAAATACTACAGTATGCTAATTTCACCTTGAGTTACTCTTTAATGGCTTTCCACTAGAATAAAAATTAATTTCCGTCGAGATTTCTCGAAACAAATGTTGGGTGAGGTTATAGCAGTTCTTTTCATGCTAAACATCATATTTCCATGTTTGCTGGCATGCAACGTCTGTAAAAACGAAAATTTATTTCCTCGAACAATAAAGTAAAATTTAAAAGCTTACAAATTTGTGATAAACTAGGGATAGTATACCAACCTAATAATAAAATATTTTTATTTTGGGAACTTTTCTAACCAGAAACTTAATATTATTGTCAATTTGTTTTATGGTTAGAATAATTTGACAATAACGAAGGGATTTTTCATTTTTGGTCGACCCAAATGTGTATTATTATATAATAACACACGTCATGACTTTTATATAAGTCATTGCGTTAAAGTATAAAACATAATTAAAGGTATACAAAAGGGACCCTCTCTTCAAAACCTCCTCTAGAAAAGGGTTTTTGGAGTGTTAAAATGCAGGGTGCTTGTGCATGCTTGTGTAATGTAACAGTACAAGTGCATGTAACAATATCTATTTTTGTAAAATTAATATTGGGAAAATTTATGTGTGAAAACTAATGCTGTCTCAATATACACGTATTCTCTCTTAATGCTGGCATACTTCCAAATTTAACCTAAAATGCTCCAACACGCTCAATTACATTCACTGCCTTGGCGTCAATTTTTTCAGTAATTCACTCAGGCTCTCATAACTTGTAAATTAGCTGAACTGAACTGAAGAACCTTTTCCTTGAGGTATCCGTACATAAAGAAATCAAGAGGTGTAAAGTCTGGACTTCTTGAAGGCTAACTGATTTTGCCACTTTTTGATCTTTGAATGTATGGAGTATTTTGGATTCAATTTAAAATTTGGAAGCATCAAGAAGAAAGACATTGGTACCCTGATACGGCAAAGCAAGTATTAGGTGAAGAAAATGTATATCAGTATATTGTTTTGCCATAGCAGGGTACATTTGGACAGCATTATTTTTCATGAATAAATTTCTCAAACATGTATTTTAATTCTACAAGAATAAATCGTGTTAAAAATATGTATGTACTCAAAGCTTTAAATCCAGCAATAAATTTAATCATTTAGCCCTCAGACAATAAGTTGAGTACAGTCATATTATAAGCATCCAATTAGCTAATTTCTAATTAAGTTGATTTGTGCAACTGGGCGTGAGTGTCCTAATTTTATATTTTTCCAGTATGCACAAAATTTTGGGTATTACTATATTAGAAATTACCCACCATAGGTATTAGAAATTAAACTATGAGAAAACTGAACTAAATATGTTAGTGTAGTAGATAACAAGAGAACAGCCGAATTAACAGCAATAAGAACATTAGTCTTTTTAACAGGAAATGAGATAAGAAGAGGGTAGGAAACAGAGACATCAATGGACAGTAAAATGCTGTAGGAAAGAAAAATGGAATGACAAAACAAGCTGTGGAGAGAAATTGCATATCTATCTGTTGTTGTTAAAATTGAATTGAATGTTTTATTAGGTCAGTAATATACAAATATCGTACAAATTTTAAGAAAGGCTATTAAAACCGTTGGTAAGAAATTAGAAAAAATCGTTAGAGCAATTTTTGAGAAAATTGATTTTTTATCATTAGTAAACAAGCCTTATTTGGGGCGGAAACAAAGAATTGTAAGGAGGCCCTAGGTATCAAATTTAAATAAGATCGGTTAAGTGATTTGGGCTCTGCTAAGCGGCGGACCTTTATCACACAGACATTTTTTCTAAAGCCTCTTTTTAGGTATGTAGGAGTAGTAAAGTACCAAAATCTCTAAGATGAATTGTTGGACGATTAGAACACTTTCTTTACGAATAGTGTTGCTCGAAAGTGAAATGTCCATTTTGACAGCAACAAATAGATATTATGCAGTTTCTCTCCCCAGCTTGTTTTGTCATTCCAATTCTCTTTCCTTCAGCATTTTATTGTCCATTGAAGTCTGGGGGGGGGGGCTTTAAGCAACTCTTCCCCTTCGTCCTTTTTCGTCGGTTTTCTTCGTCGCGAAAAAAATCATCGTGTTCACTAATGATCAGGTAGATCTTAACAACTCCCCTTTGTTAAATTTATTTTAAGTGCCTAGCCATAAGAAAACCTTATGATTATATTTACAAATATTTATAAAACAACTGCGGTCAGTCAATTTGTTGTTATATTATACGGATTTTGTTGTCAGTATCCAACAGTTAAATGCGTTTTTAATTGAAAAGTCCGTTTTTATTTTCTACGCGGAGTGTACTTTGCTGAAATCAAGTATTAGATATCTCTATCCTACACTGACCCTCCTGGTCTGTCATTTGCGCATCTCAGAGCTCATGCTAGAATACTTGATCTGTACCAATGATTAGAGACACGAACGATACTTCGATACTAGTATGGTATCGATATTTTAGTAGCGATACAGAGTACTTTTGGCATCGTTACTTTTTGTCCGATTCTTTACCAGTATCGATACTAACACGGCCTTAAATTAAATCCTTAGTATCGATACCAATATATCCTTATACGAGTGCGCGGACGACCGTTTGTGTTTCTTGCCAACGACTACTTACGCGATTAGCCGATTTTGAGTGAAGTTTTTTAACGTCACTAAAGGCAAGGACCGAGGAGCATACCGTGTATACGTCATATTTACGTAAAAAATGGCTTTTATTTACTTTTCGGTTGTAAGTATCGATACTATGGAGTATCGATTTTTAGATTTCGATACCAAGTAGAGCATCTATACCAAACAGCGATACTTTTCGTGGTATTGGGTATTGATACTTTTCAATCGATATCGTGTCCCTACCAATGATATCCTGTACTGAATAAACACGTCGGTTCAGACGCTGCTCCCACAGACTACGGTTCGGAAAGACAACCGACGACCGGCGATGACGTGCCAAAAATCAAGATCGGACAGAATTTGAAACGATGATTGACCAAAGATTTTTATCGCGTCGATGAAAACCGACGAAAAAGTACGAAGTCTGTTGGGTGGCTTGAAGTCTACTTTGAGTGTAATGGAATTTTTTAGTCTCTCGAGAAAGTATATGTGTGCGGTGTAGCCGTACCATTTAATGCGGGAGTGAAAATTTCGTGATTAACATAAATCTTTTTCTAATCTAAGTTACTGAATCATTAAATATAACTTAGTTCCCTAAATAACTTTAAATTTGACGCGTAATTTTATTTTAAACTTTAATTCCGTGTAACCAAACTTTAATTATAACGGTGTCTTCCAGTTAAACTTGCGGAAATTTAACTTTGCTCAGGATTGACTTGAAAATACGAAAACAGGGATACACGGTATCTCTTCTGAAAATGTACGTATAGTTTTCGGTGCTTCTGTAATGGGTCGTCAATCTAGTTACTTTATGAGCGATGTCTCCAGGAAAATTAATTGCCCTAGGGAATATGTTACTTTGCCACATTGTGTGTAAGTCTGGTTTGAAAGTCTTTGTGGCATAAATAAATGGCATATTTTGAATAACCCTCTAAATTGCGATTTAAATTCTCTACCGACTGGAAAATAATATTAATTTAGCGTGTAAATGAATGTTTTTACTTTTTTTTGTACGTTCCATTATTTGCCCTTTTCTGCGTACCCCCAAGGGATTCGTTTATGAAAATGTATTTCGTCAAGACGGAAAAATCTGACTTGATTACAAGAGAAATGTGTTACTTAATTGTTCGGAAAACGATCATTTGTGAAGGATGTAAATATGATGATTTGTAAATGTGGATGAACTACTTATATAAGGTCTATTTTAGATATGAGTACCTAATTGTTTTTAAACAAGGCCAGAAATATAACTCTAAAATCAACGGCCAATTAACATCCGTGCCGTGAAAATATTTTGTTGTAAGAAATGTAAAATGAAAAGAAATGTAGACTATATTACAATTTATTGGTACTACATGATAAAATTAACATTTTTTCAAAGGTTTTTTCAGTTGAACGAGGAGTTCGTTTATAATTAAGAATATTTCTAAGTCTGGAAAAGCTCCTTTCGACATCACAGCTTGTATGTAACAGGGGCGAAACGAAAATAATTATGATTATACAAGTCAGTATTTTTAAGGTTTCAATGTTTCAAAAATATTTGTTATTTCTGAAAATCCTGGAATTCTTTCCAAGATTTTTGGTATATACATTTAATTTTTCACCAATTTCGGTAGGAAATGCTTTGAGCTTGTCTATGGTTTTGGTGGTATGGTATTTTGTATCTTCAACTGTTCAAGATCCTATCCAAAATTTTCAGAAATAAACATTAAATCATTTTTAGGATTCAGTGCACTTATAACTTATTTACTTTCTTTACACTCAATAAAGCATCATCTTTTAGACTGTCAATAACATTTTTAACTAAGTCGTAATTCGTATGGTAATATATATCGGCTGATAACCATGTTCCACACCTTTTAATAACAAGTTGTGTGGGCAATGGGACACTGTTCTTTTAACTGTCTTTCTGCTTTTAGCCTATATGCCGCACTATCCGAAAGCAGCAAAACAACGTTTTCAGCAATATTCGTAGGTGGAAAGAGCGACCTAATACTCTCTACTTCAGCTTGAGCTATTGTCTCACTTCTGGTTTTAGAAAGAAATTTACTATTGATTACCTATGAGTTTGCCGTTTCTATGGTTTAGGAATTTGGTCAGTATTTTTTCACATGTTCTTTAGAAGCAGTTTTAACAACGTTTTAAATGTAAGATTAAAAGAATGAAATTCATTTTATTCACCTGTCCTCGGCTAGGATGATACATTTGCATTTAAAGATAAATGGCGTTGAAAGTCCAGACCTCCAATCCTTGTATCTGTTTTGCGGCTAGCGAAAGTGTCCGTTTTATTATCAATTAAGACAGAATACTATGTGATTCGTATAAATAGTCGTGTCAGTATCCGTATAAATAAAAATATTCGCGTGTTCAGCGTTGTATGTCAGTGAAAGATTAAAACCTGTAAGAAGGAAAACAGTGTGATAGTTAATAATATAAAATAACTGTAATGAACCGGTTATTAAAACATTATTTCATTTAAATGTGAGATTTAAACGAAGTAGAAGAAAATTATTGTATTTTGAGATACTACACTTTCCCAACTGTAATAAAGGTACATAGGTGCTTTGGAAAGTTTGGCAACAGCATGAGATCGCTTATTATTTCATTGATGTAAAATATAGCGAGTTTATTTATATTCTCTTAAACAATTTTCCCGTATAGAGTCACGGGATCGAGAAAAACTAACGTGACTTTTGTAAATTAAAACAATTTTCTCGTTGTGTATAGCGTCACGGGATCGAGAAAAATTTAGGTACCTGACTTCTGAAAATTACATAACGTACACTCCTGGTTTCGACATAAACATAAGTAATAGTTCTGTTTAATTCGATAGAATACAACAGACTTGCTTTTTTTTATCTTCTGACAGCCCACGAAGACTGAGGTCTAAGTACTATGTACCGTGGGTGTACTGGGGAATCGACTCACACATCCAGAGCTGGAAACATCCGTTGGGATTTCACCAGCCCTTTAAGAGGATGTGTGGGGTGGTACCACCTCGGTCGAGGAAGAATGCCTCTACTACCTTCCACTTTTTGTGACAATCCTATTAAATGTCTGGCCACACTTTTTTTATTAAGCGTGCGGCCGGGCCAGGATTCGAACCTGGTCTAGTGCCGGAGACGCGTCACAAGCCCAGCGCGTTGGACCACTGGATATGTTCTTTTAAAGATTTGCTTTTACGTAGATTTTAATTCAACAGAGAAGATTATAACTCAAATAAACCTGATTTTTTTTTGTATTCTGGACATAAAATAAAAATTTACGAGTTTGAACCCGTCGAAATTCAAGGTAGACATATATACCTATACCTACATTTGTTATATCAAATTAGTGGTCTAAATCATACAGATATTGAAAAGAATGTAAGTTACAGGATCTCTTTGAAAACAACATTATAGATCATTCGGCATTGTGTCAAGAATTATATATTACTTCAAAATTAATTGAACTTCTTAGGTACTTTATTCCTTATTTAGACACAACATTCTTAGTAATGGCTCAATGGAAAATGAGTCCTTTTTTCAAAAGAAGAACCATCAAGCTATGATTTGTAGAACCTTTAAAATAATGGAAACAAAATATGATCCATGCGTGGTAAAAATACAAGGTATTAGAAAAATGCATCAGCGTACTTGGACAGGCGATTCTTCGTGGCAAAATAAAGGTAGTAAGTCATGTAACAAAAATTCGAATTCTCAATATTTTCCGAGTTACAGCCACAGTTAATTTATTTTTATTTTTTAAATATTTCTATTATTTCTTAACTAATCAAATTGATAGTTGGCCCAGAGACTCAGCTTGGTGATCTATATCACTCTGTTACAAAAATGGTTCTCTACTGTGCCACCAGAGGGCACTTTACCTGAAACCCAAATTTTGTGCACCTCATCCGAGTCGATAAACCTCACCGTTAAGCAGTGGCGGCTATTCAGGTGAAGTGAGTGAGGTACCACTTCGCCAGAAAATCCCACAAATAATAGAGAAATTTAGTTTTATTATAGTTACTAGCAGTTGACGCTCAACGCTTTCGTAATTTAACATCAACCCAATCTTTTCTAATATGCTATCTGTCCTCTTCCAACGAATTCGACAGAAGTAGAGCGACCGAGCGCCGGGGTCTTGCTACAATGGTGTTGATGGCGTTAACGGATCGTTGCCATAACATCGTGCAATGTTTAATGTATTTTTCCGTACGAATACGACTGGAGAAATTCAGCTCGTGAGATATTTGCCGTTGCAAAGATCTTGAAGCATCCCGCAGACGTATGTAGTTCCGTTGTTCAAGCGGCGTTGTTTTTATTTTGCCGGTGAACGTATAATAATTATTTTTTGTGATTTTAAATTAATTTTGATTTAAGAAGTAGGCAGTTTTAGACTAGTATTTATTCACTTCACATTATGAATACTGTAAATGATATTGTTTGTAATATCTTGAAAACGCCATTTGATCGATGGAAAGAGGAAGATAAGAAAAATATTCTAAATACGGGGCGGCACTTTCGGCAAAAAAAAGTTAAAAAAGAGGCAGATCATGGAATAAACATTATCAGTCTTCTTGACTTGCTATCTATAAATTGCTATGTAGTAGCTCGCTGCAGGAGTTTGTAAAACAATAAATGAAACTAAAGATATTTCTTCCGAATCGTACAAACTTTTATCTCTAGTTTTAACGATACCCTCAACAAATGTATCTATGGAAAGGAGCTTTTCATGCCTTAAGCGTCTAAAATCACTCTGAAGGAGCAGTATGTTTCAAGTAAGACTTAATTCCTTAGTTAATATTTCAATTCACAAAGATCTTTTACTAGACATCATGAGGAAATAACCGTTGGTATACTGGGTGGTCGTTTTTTCAAAATAATGCAATTTTGCAGAAACATGATTTAAATGTTTCATAAAAATCTATTCCTTAAGCCATTGTATGCATGATTTCTTCTTTAGTTTGTTTACATTTTTTGGTCAAATCGCTTTTGTGGGTAGTTTTTATAGGAAAAACATTTCTATTGAGCGAAGCTGAGTTAGAATTTGTAGCTATTATGTAGACATTCTATTATAATATGTTATACCACCAAAGCGATCATTATTTACATTCTAGTGGCACGTCAAAAAAATCCTATAGGTTCCCTTGACACGCCACAATATTTTCCCTTTTTAAATTAGATTCAATTTAGAACGATTTATTGTTATTTATATTCATAAAGTCGGGTTTTATGGTATTTTAAACAATTTGATAAATTAATTTTATATTGGTGCGTGTATGCGCATTGATTTTTTGTACATCGAGTCACAAAATAACGCAGACAAATAAAAAATTCAACGGGTCACGCAAATTTTTTCCCAAAGCTGTCATAAAATACCATTTAGAAACCAATTAGTGTTGGATGCGTTGCAGGCTAGGCACTAGTGCAAATTATCGCTGTAATTCGTTTCTCATTGGTTCAATACTGCCAAATGCATTATTTTGATTGGTTAATACTTTTTGAAAGAAATAGTCAGTGTCAGCGATCATTGAACACCTGTTATGGAATTTTTTTTTTATCTTCTGACAGCCCACGAAGACCGAAGTCTAAGTACTATGTACCGTGGGTGTACTGGGGAATCGACCCAGAGCTGCAAACATCCGTTGGGATTTCACCAGCCCTTTAAGAGGATGTGTGGGGTGGTACCACCTCGGTCGAGGAAAAATTCCTCTACCACCTTCCAATGACAATCACAAAATATCCATGGTCGAAGCGGGATTCGAACCCACGCCTGTCGGTTTGCAAAGCTGGCGCCGTACCAACTCGGCCACCGGAGACACGATTTTAATACAGAGGGGAAATTTTCTCAGTAATTTTCGTTAAATACGAAATTAATACAGAAGGGAAATTTATACAGAAGGGAAATTAATACAGAAGGGAAATTTTCTCAGTAATTTTCGTTAAAATAATAAAATAGTGTTTTGGTTTGCAATGACTTGATTGTAGAATTTATGCCCTAAAAAATACTGCATATTCCCTATTATGCTTAGACTAACATTTAAAAACACCTTTAAAACCTTGTTAGCTTTAACTGAGTTTTAAGTTACCTACTCAAGTTCTTTATCTACTTATTTCGCTCTCTTTACAATAAAGTTTTCTCAGCCATGTTAGGTTTTTTTTTTATTCTCTTTATATAGGATTGCCATTTAAATAAGCTCCCTTTAAATAAAACTAAAGGAGGGTTTCCTTAATTTTGCAGTTCAGGTAATTAAAATACGATTCACACAGCTTCTAATTGAAGAAAACCGGGTTATTTGAAATTTTACTGCTGTAAGGTATTTCGTAGTGGATTTTTCTATGTTCACTGATGACTACTAATTTAAAAGAAATAAAAATTTTACTTTCCCAGATCTAAATTGAATTAGTTCAAAATTAAAATACGAGATTGAACTAGAAGGTTTTTTATACTATTTACATCATAAGTTCAGGTGAATTAAAATTTTTAACACCGGAAACTAATACACTTATTTTGTTGACATTTTGTCTCTTCGTGTAAATCGTTATGTAAAATTATAAAGTACATCCAATCTAGGACCACGGTAGTGCTGGCGCGGCTCGGCCATGAGGTAATTTCCGAGGTAATTTCGTCCCTGACCCACCTAAATGTTCTTTTAATGATCTACCTAATAATTTATTTTTTAAAACAAAAAAATAATTATCCTTCCATGCGAAAACTCGCCAAGAAAGAATCAAGCCAAGCTTGCTCCGGTGTCCGGACTCACCGTATTTTAAACTGGACTATATAAAATACATTAAAGCTAAAAGAGACACAAACATACGCACTGTAGGAAGTTAAAAAATATAAAATTTGTCGACGGCCCACCAATAATATCTCTTTCTGGGCGCGCGTGGCCGTCAATGCCCCCGCGCCGGTTGTCGAGTTGTCGCAAATTCTGACTCACTAATTTAAATCTGACCAATTTATTTTTAGAACAATATTCGCGATTCGCGATACATTTATACATTTAATATAAGCTTGCCTAATTTTATTTTAAGATATTTAGGTAATTACTAATAATACTAATAATAATTGTAACTGTTCCTTTAAAACATTAAAACCTACCGTAATTAAGACTTTGACAATAACTTGGCAACGCAGCACTCGGCGCATTAATATTTCAGAATTGTATCCGTGCTGCCGCCAAGCTCTTGTTCATTGTTAATTATTATTAGTTGCCGGACTCGCCGGCATTTTTTAAGTTGAAGAAGAAGAAGTTTCGTTTTTCGACCTAATTGTATTGTGTTTTGTTTGGATATTATTTGATATTTGTGTTGTGTCCTTTGTACAGTAGTGCAGTACTAGTACTTGAGTAGTTATGTGAAAAATGACTCTAACAGTACAAGAAATACTGCGGTGTAAAATAAGTAGTGCATTAAAATTTGAAAACCGTTTAGAAATTAAAGAAAAAGGACGCCAAACGCCAAACCTCTTCTGGATCTCAAACAGACCACAAAAGACAGAGGGAAAGAGCCATTTATGTACAATATGTACAATACTTCTGGCTAGATTTGCGGATGCAACGTGAAAAATGTCTTTTTATTTAAAAAGGTTTGCACGTAATTTAAAAAAAGTCAGAGCAAAAATGCAATTTTAATATTTTATGTTTTGTTGCGGTGTTATTTGTAGGTAAATAATTTCTTGGCAGAACTAGGCACATTATTAAAAAACCTTCATTAATTAAAAAAGTGTGTTTACTTGTTACATTGATATCACTAGTTGCTCACAAAAGTTGTCCCACCTGTAAAACAAAACACACGGGCTGCGCCTGCGGTAGTGTCCCCGCTATGTCCGAGCCGCAATACTGGAAATTTTTGTCTGGAAGGATCTTGTCGTACTTTTGCCCCCCCCCCCCCATATCTTTGTGGTAAAGGCATTTATATGATCCAAATGTATTTTCTGGAGAACGGCTTTTAAGCTTAAATAAACCTTTTAATTTCATGTTTCTATCTCTTTTACCTTCCACGTTAACCAAGTCGAAGTCTTTTTACTCTTACACTCATTAAAATTCTAGAACATTTGCGCGGCATTAGAATACCGAAATTTGGCACAGAGGTGGGGTTTAGCACAAAAACAAAGAAAAAATCCAGCAACCGATTTTTTTTCTTTCAGACAAAAAATGGAGGGTGATACAGAGTACTAGAATAGGTAGATCATAACCGTATGTATTGTGATTTGACATAGTGGTAGTTGCAAAATTCGTTTGTCGATCTCAGTAAATCTGGTAAATATAATTTATCACTAAAAATACACGCAAAGCTATGGAAAAATAAATACACATAATAAAACTATACGTCCAACTACGCATGCAATAAACTACACAATTTACACACATCTATTTTGTTTCAGGTAAGCCACAACTAGGAGACATCTGAGGCAAACATCTGCTACATAGTAGGTAGTAGTAGTGGTAGTATGTAGTAGTACCAAATGTGAAGGAAATTGTTGCTTAATATTCCATTTTTTTAATAATATGAAAAAAACTTTGCTATTTTTATAAAAGACATACTTAAATTTAAAATGTTAGATATTATACATAAAAAAAAACTATTTGCTTTTATGTATAACTATTTGATCAATCTACAGTTTGGTTGTCTATAATAAATCTTAGAAAATCAGTTGGCCCTAATCAATTCGGCACTAATTAAAAAAAAATCGCTAAAAGTCGAGACTATCTAATACTTTAATTAGAAAATACGAAATTTTAAAATTTTCTGAGCAAATACTGAAACCAGGCGGTACCGTTTGGTACCAAGCACATCAGAAATGAATTTTGAAGTACAGTTATTAACTATGTTCGAAGCTAGGTATCGACTTATAGTAAATTGTACCACTACTATACAGGATGAGTCAGAAGGGACGCATCAAATTTTATGGGTGTATTTTACACGCAAATATAAGTGAATAAAACCCGAAAGTTGTAGTCCGCTATTCATTTGTTTTCAAATTACAACGTTTTGAAAAAATACCTTGCATAATTTTTTAATTAAAATTTTTTTAATCAATGTTCAAAGACACCCTTTACAACGCCACCATGATTATCACCTATACACCGACAAAAAAAAAGAAAAAATGAAAATTAAGCATCTTTATCATATTTTTAAACGTTGTAATTTGAAAAAAAAATCGAATTACCTACAACTTCTGAGTTTTTATACTTATATTTGTGTCTAGAGTACGCTCCTAGAATGTGCTGCGTTCCTCACGACTCACCCGGTATATTCATAATTCTAAATTTATATAGAGATTAATTGCTTCTAGTAAATTTTCCAAAATTAACTTTTTATTCAGAAATCGCGTGGTTGAAAAAAAAATTATAATTGCGCTCGCGTGCTTAGTCTGTGGAAAATAAGACTTAAGAAATTTGATTTCAATTTAAGGCTATTCTTAGGAGTTTTCATTTTTCATCAGATGTATTTATTGTCTGTGCAAAAAATTCTCTCTCAAGGTTTTACACACATAAAATATTTTTTGACAATGGCAATGGAACAAAGAGAAAATGCCAAATTTCCACTTTTATTACAAATAAAGTATTTCAAGGAAAAGCCTATCAACGAATAATCAAACTAGAATTCAGAGGTAATAAAACATTTATTATGTGATAAATCACATATCTTAAGCTATTACGCTACATATTAATATACAGTCCAATCGCCGTCAATGACTTTTTCTTGGCATTCTGACTATACTAGATGTTTAGAATTCTGCCTTGCCACACTACGCCATAACGGTCTTATTTTTTAAGCCAGTGCCTTACAGTTGGGAAATGTTTTTCCACGTAACTTGCTTTTCATAACGGCCAAGACATTTTCAAATGGATTTGGATCCGGTGATTGTGATGGCCACTTCATTACTGAAATGTAATTTTCTTTTTTCCAAGTAGAACAGATGCGACTTCGGTGTTTGGGATCATTTCTTGCTGTGTCTATTCTCTGCTATTGTGATCAAAACACTTGTTTTGTATCCAGATGCGACTCGAAGCCTATATGCTTTTTGGTAAAGCGTGTTTAGAAAACGGTCGCGCTGTGCAGGTGAATTAAAATATCGACATTTTGAAATTATATTTTGTGAAGGTTTGAGTTGCTGTTTTATTAAACTTCCGCAATATACCAGGAAAGTGTTTAAAGATTTTAGTTGTATTGTTGTATTATAATTCCCAATTCTCATAGTGCTACTAAAATATGTGTATCCTTTTAATTAAATTTTTGAGGACACAATTTAGAGATTTGTGTATATTAGGGTAAGATGACACACCTGTGTGCCATCTTACCCGTAAAAATTATTTAATTGTAAATAGTTTTGTATTGCATTTATTCTGAAAAAATAAATAAAATTATATATATATATATATATATATATATATATATATATATATATATATATATATATATATATATATATATATATATATATACAGGGTGGTGCAACCAAGATGGGGTGGACGATTGTGAATAAACGGTGAGGAATTTCGAAAAAATTTGTTTTGGATATTATCGATAGTCAGACACGCTACGTTTTAAAATTATAGCCATAATACAGGGTGGTCCGAAAAACTCGTGGCGAACCAAACTTGTATTTTTTTAAATGGGACACCCGGTATATTATTGTTCCAATTGATTCTCCTCTTCGTTACGATCATTTTGATATAGGGTTTATTGGGTCTAAAACTTACAGTAAGGGAATGAGAGGCGGTTAAAGTTGAAAAAATGCTCACAGTTCGGCCATTTTTTAAAGAAATTTGAAACAGGTATGGAAAAACCAAATATTGCATAAAACGTTACATATCCTTGAATACATTAATCACTTGCAATTTGTTTAAAATTATTCACTGTTATACAGGGTGGTCAAGTTTTGCAAATACGTCCCGGACTCATTTTTTTTAAATGGAACACCCTGTATATTTTATTTTCATGTTAAAGATAACATTACTAGCTTTCAAAAAATACCATACATGATGCCTTTCTGACCAACAGTTTTTTAGTAATCTAGCCGTGAAAGCAAAGTTTCTTCATTCTAATACGATTATACTGAATTTACGTTGTTTATTATTGAAATGAAACAAAAGACTGACGAACTTGTCAAAGCTACTGCCGCATAATCCATTATTTACAAGTTAAGTGTACGTGGCCCAATAATTATGAGGTAAGAAAACTGAGACCCGAAACTTTTACATGTTTATTAGAGATATTTCAAAAAACAGAAAATATTGTTTTTAGGAAATGCAAAGTAATTAATAAACAAAGATAATCAGTTATCAGTATTATTAATAGTGTAAGGAAATTAATTAAGCAAAAACAGAACATCTTTTAAAATTATTTAGGTATGTACTTACTTGTTTATATTAAATTAGGTTTACAAGTAAGTACATACCTAAATAATTTTAAAAGATGTTCTGTTTTTGCTTAATTAATTTCCTTACACTATTAACAATACTGATAACTGATTATCTTTGTTTATTAATTACTTTACATTTCCTAAAAACAATTTTTTCTGTTTTTTGAAATATCTCTAATAAACATGTAAAAGTTTCGGGTCTCAGTTTTCTTACCTCATAATTATTGGGCCACGTACACTTAACTTGTAAATAATGGATTATGCGGCAGTAGCTTTGACAAGTTCGTCAGTCTTTTGTTTCATTTCAATAATAAACAACGTAAATTCAGTATAATCGTATTAGAATGAAGAAACTTTGCTTTCACGGCTAGATTACTAAAAAACTGTTGGTCAGAAAGGCATCATGTATAGTATTTTTTGAAAGCTAGTAATGTTATCTTTAACATGAAAATAAAATATACAGGGTGTTCCATTTAAAATAAATGAGTCCAGGACGTATTTGCAAAACTTGACCACCCTGTATAACAGTGAATAATTTTAAACAAATTGCAAGTGATTAATGTATTCAAGGATATGTAACGTTTTATGGAATATTTGGTTTTTCCATACCTGTTTCAAATTTCTTTAAAAAATGGCCGAACTGTGAGCATTTTTTCAACTTTAACCGCCTCCCATTCCCTTACTATAAGTTTTAGACCCAATAAACCCTATATCAAAATGATCGTAACGAACAGGAGAATCAATTGGAACAATAATATACCGGGTGTCCCATTTAAAAAAATACAAGTTTGGTTCGCCACGAGTTTTTCGGACCACCCTGTATTATGGCTATAATTTTAAAACATAGCGTGTCTGACTATCGATAATATCCAAAACAAATTTTTTCGAAATTCCTCACCGTTTACTCACAATCGTCCACCCCATCTTGGTTGCACCACCCTGTATATATATATATATATATATATATATTTGTTGTACAAATAACGGCCGTGTAATAAATTAAATGAAATAAAGATTACGGGGATTCGGCCAGAAAGTCTTTATTATATTTTTCTTATAATGTGCCTAGCTTTCGAAATGTTTCATTTCTTCCTCAGGGCACTAAAAAATTAAATTAATTTATAATTTATTATTTAAAATTATAGGAAATTAGTAAAACTTACATTATATTTAAATATAAAGACAGCTAATTTTCGAAATTTTATGAAAAAATTGGTTGAAAAATATTCTACTTGGAATTTTGACAATATTTTTTGAAGTTGACAGTAAATAAAAAATTGGAAAAAAATATGTTAACTTGATGCAAGAGGTAGAAATCAGACATTTGACAAAAAAATATATGGGAAGGTATTCATGATTTTCTAACATCTGTCAAAAATGTGACGTTATTCATGAAATTAAAAAATTTTTTAATTTTCTAAAAATATTTATGGTAAATTTTGGTTTATATTATTTATATTATTGTCTATATGTAAAATAAAGGAATATATGGAACTTAAATTTTGTAAGTCAGTTTTTTTATTCATAGGACAACTTTCTTTATTAATTTCAACCATTTCTAGAAAAAGTCTTTTATTTAGATTATTTTCAATGTGTAAAATTCTTGTGTCGTTAAAGTTACAGGTATGTCCAGTGTCAATTAAATGTTCGGATAGTGCAGTTGATTTTTTGTTTAATCTTGAGTCACTTTTATGTAAACTAATTCTTTTAGAGATTTTCTGTGAAGTCTGTCCTATATATTTTTTGTTACAGTTAGAGCAAGGAATACTATAAACGCAGTTAGATTTATTAAAAATAGGATCTTTATCCTTTAAATTGCTATAAAGTTGATTAATTGATTTTATATTACGTTGTGAAATTTTAATATTTTCATTTTTAAATACTTGAATTATTTTAGGACTTAAATTTCTTATATATGGGATAGAACCATAAAATTGTGAATTGTTTGTAATAATATTATTATGTTGGGGAGTGTTAATGTTGTCATTTCTAGTATTATATAATATACGTCTGATAAGTTGTATTGGATATGAGTTTTCTAAAAGAATATTTTCCAAAATTTTAAAGTTTTTTTGTTTAAGTGTAGGGTGAACAAGTTTTTCTATTCTGCTTTTTAAAGCTAAAATTAAATTAATTTTCATTTTGTTACTGTGATAAGACATGTAGTTTAAGTATCTACCGGAACTAGTTGGTTTAATGTACCAATCTGCAATAAGAGAATTGTTATTTAATTTTATTATATTAGTGTCAAGGAAAGCAAGTTGGTTGTTATTTTCAATTTCTAAAGTAAATTGTAAAAATGGGTTATAGTTATTAAAGGTTGAAAGAATTTCATTACATTTATTATCAGGAATACAACAAAAAATATCATCAACATATTTTTTTATAAAAGGAATTTCAAAAGAAAGTAATGGAATACAAGAGTCAAGTAAATCATCCATGACATATTGTATATATTCCTCCTACATTAAATGATATATCTATACCTTCCTTGTTAGCGGACATTGAAAATTTAATATACGGTTTTGATGAAACAAAGAAAAATCTTTTTAGAGCGCAACTAACCAACATAATTACAAATTTTACACAAAAACCAAGTTTTTCAAATTCATATTTTAATAAAATTTTCAAAAAAACAAAAAATTTTTTCAAAGAAAATACTGATTTACTAGTAACTAGATCAGATAAAGGAAACGTTACTGTGATAATGAATAAAACAGATTATATTAATCTTACTGAAAATATTATAAATGATGAAGAATCTTATAAAAAACTTAATAATGACAGTACTACAACAATCGAAAAGAATTCTAATGATCTAATAAATAAACTAAAAAATTTAAATATGATTTCTGAAGAAGAAAGTAAAAAATTAAAAAGTTATAATAGCGTCTGTCCTAAATTTTATGGTCTACCTAAAATTCATAAGCCCAATTTAGCTTTAAGACCTATTGTTTCTTCAATAAATTCCCCAAATAGTAAAATTACTAACTTTATTTGTAATATTTTAACAGAATCATACAACACTGATAACATATACTACACAAAAGACTCATTTGAGTTCTCCAACTTTATTAACGAAAAAATCATTCCTGAAAATCACTTACTTATAAGCTTAGATGTAATTTCATTGTTCAGTAAAATACCTTTAGATTTAGTGAAAAGTAGCATTACTAAAAGATGGGAGAGGATTCAAAACAAATGTACTATTTCACAACAAATATTTTTAAATATAATAGAATTTATTTTTAACAGTAACATTTTTTCTTTTAATCAAAAATTTTTCAAACAAACTCTAGGGACTCCTATGGGATCCACAATATCACCAATACTTGCACAATATGTCATGGATGATTTACTTGACTCTTGTATTCCATTACTTTCTTTTGAAATTCCTTTTATAAAAAAATATGTTGATGATATTTTTTGTTGTATTCCTGATAATAAATGTAATGAAATTCTTTCAACCTTTAATAACTATAACCCATTTTTACAATTTACTTTAGAAATTGAAAATAACAACCAACTTGCTTTCCTTGACACTAATATAATAAAATTAAATAACAATTCTCTTATTGCAGATTGGTACATTAAACCAACTAGTTCCGGTAGATACTTAAACTACATGTCTTATCACAGTAACAAAATGAAAATTAATTTAATTTTAGCTTTAAAAAGCAGAATAGAAAAACTTGTTCACCCTACACTTAAACAAAAAAACTTTAAAATTTTGGAAAATATTCTTTTAGAAAACTCATATCCAATACAACTTATCAGACGTATATTATATAATACTAGAAATGACAACATTAACACTCCCCAACATAATAATATTATTACAAACAATTCACAATTTTATGGTTCTATCCCATATATAAGAAATTTAAGTCCTAAAATAATTCAAGTATTTAAAAATGAAAATATTAAAATTTCACAACGTAATATAAAATCAATTAATCAACTTTATAGCAATTTAAAGGATAAAGATCCTATTTTTAATAAATCTAACTGCGTTTATAGTATTCCTTGCTCTAACTGTAACAAAAAATATATAGGACAGACTTCACAGAAAATCTCTAAAAGAATTAGTTTACATAAAAGTGACTCAAGATTAAACAAAAAATCAACTGCACTATCCGAACATTTAATTGACACTGGACATACCTGTAACTTTAACGACACAAGAATTTTACACATTGAAAATAATCTAAATAAAAGACTTTTTCTAGAAATGGTTGAAATTAATAAAGAAAGTTGTCCTATGAATAAAAAAACTGACTTACAAAATTTAAGTTCCATATATTCCTTTATTTTACATATAGACAATAATATAAATAATATAAACCAAAATTTAACATAAATATTTTTAGAAAATTAAAAAATTTTTTAATTTCATGAATAACGTCACATTTTTGACAGATGTTAGAAAATCATGAATACCTTCCCATATATTTTTTTGTCAAATGTCTGATTTCTACCTCTTGCATCAAGTTAACATATTTTTTTCCAATTTTTTATTTACTGTCAACTTCAAAAAATATTGTCAAAATTCCAAGTAGAATATTTTTCAACCAATTTTTTCATAAAATTTCGAAAATTAGCTGTCTTTATATTTAAATATAATGTAAGTTTTACTAATTTCCTATAATTTTAAATAATAAATTATAAATTAATTTAATTTTTTAGTGCCCTGAGGAAGAAATGAAACATTTCGAAAGCTAGGCACATTATAAGAAAAATATAATAAAGACTTTCTGGCCGAATCCCCGTAATCTTTATTTCATTTAATTTATATATATATATATATATATATATATATATATATATATATATATATATATATATATATATATATATATATATATACGCCAGTAAATTATTAAGGCCGTTCATTCTAATAGAATGGGTTGGCTGTTAGCATCCAATACTTTCAATGTCCCGTTCACAACATTGCGGCGCCGTGCAAGAACCAACGATTCTACGAAAGGGTATCTCGGTGGACTTATATAAGGTGATATTATTTGATGTTCAACTGGAAAGGGAACTTGTGGAATATCTGCAAAATTTAGAAATCAGGTTTTTTGATATGACCCCTCTGGGCATCAGAAAATTGGCTTATCAGATTGCTATTAAAAAAAATATCCCCCACAGATTTTCGACTACCAATAAAATGACGGGATTGGATTGGTTGAGAGCATTTAGAAGAAGAAATCCTACAATATCCTTGCGCATACCTGAGGCCACCTCTGCAGCCAGGGCGCGTGCCCCTCAGGTTCAAAAGTTTTTTCAGGAGTTCACCAATATGATACATCGCTTTCAGTTTGAACCACAGCCAATATGGAATATCGACGAATCGGGATTTCGCACAGTTCCGTCGCAAGATACGAACATTTTTGATACCGGAGGTAGAAAACAAGTTGGTGTTTTAACAAGCGATGAACGAGGTCTTCATTATACCACATTCTGCGGTGTCAATGCACTTGGAACATTCATTCCCTCAGTTTTCATTTTCCCTCGCAAACATATGAAGGAGAGTCACATAGATAACGCTCTGACCGGTTCTGTTGGTTTTGCCCAGGAAAGAGGCTGGATGAATGGTGAGGTATTTCTCAAATGGATTCAACATTTTATTAAGCATGCAAAACCATCACCACAAAATATATTAATATTGCTTTTAGATGGGCATTCGAGCCATAAGAATTTAGAGGTCTTAATATTCTAAAGGAAACAACATAATCATTTTTTGTTTTCCGCCTCGCCGTACGCATAGACTTCAACCACTCGACGTCAGTTTCTTTGGGCCGCTAAATACTTACTATAACCAAGAACTAAATAACAGGCTAAAATGTCATCATGTAAGAACGGTCACACACCAGCAGGTAGCTGGAATTTTTAATAAAGTCTACATTCGTGCAGCCACCATAAAAAATGGACAGAGTGGGTTTGCGCCGACAGGGATTTACCCGCTAAACGAAAATATATTTCCTGACTGGATTTTCGCACCTGCTGATGTAACAGAAAATGAAATACCATCAGGTCTTTCAACATCAACAGAGGCTTCTCAAACTGCGGCTCCATTGGTTGTCACGAAGGATGCTGTTACTGCAACTGATTTATTAGCAAATGAATTACCAGATTTTTCAGCAGCAACAAATGTTTCTGAAACTACAGTACCCTTAATTACCAGAGAGGAAGATGTTACTACTACTGTTGCTGCTGCAGAACAAGGTGGATCTTCTTGTTTATCGGTCGCTGATATTTCTCCTTGACCTACAGCAACTGCTCTACAGCGATCCATCCGGAAAAAAGGAAAGTTCTTCAACTCTACTCCAGAGATCGCAGAAATGACAGCTGCTGAATCTAGTAAAGAAGCTCCAAATCTAAGACGTTCTGCTCGCAAAGCAAAAAGGCGAGTGGAAGTTTTATCTTCTGAAAGTGAAACTGAACCTTTGGAATTTCAAGAAACAGAAGAAGACGACAATCCCTTTTGCACTTATTGCTTGGAGCCATTCAGTTATTCAAAAGCTAGAGAATGGTGGCTTCAGTGTCAAATTTGTAAAAGGTGGGCGCATGCAGAGGGCCTTGGAGTTTTAAAAAATACAAAAAATATTATTTGTGAAATATGTGTTTAATGTTTTTTTTTAATTTCCATAATTTCTTTGTATGCTCAAGTTCTTTTGTTCATTTTAATTATTTATGTTGTATGTTAAGGTCTGCTGCTATCTCACCAACTAGTATCGGGTGAGATGGTTTTTGCAGTACTTTTCTCTTTTCATTTTTTATTAAAATTTAAAATTGCTTAAATTTGATTTGATGCTAATAGACGTCTATTTGATTTTATGTCTTAACTGTGTTGAATTTAGCAATCTTAATTTATTGTTTTTTTTTTTCAAAAAGTGAAACCTCAGACCACCTTCCAATACCTTTCTTCCGGGGGATTTAACGTACTAACCGAGCTGAAATTTACCTGTACCAAAATTAATTATTATAGAGGGTGGCTTACCGAAAACTTTCCATCCAGGTTTATTTTCGTTTAAATAAATAAATCAAAGAACGCTCGGACCCGTATACTTTAGTTATCAGGGGAACATATTTTTTGGTATATTCATCATCCGTGCTTGAACCCCTAAGGCTTTCACCCTTAAAATCTTAAATGGGGAGGGGGTCGTTAATTTAGAAGGAATTAAATTGCCTTAGCATCTTGCTCGTTGAAATTGGGTAAGTAGTTACTGAGAAATCACTTAAAACAAAAATTAAATTTAAAAGTATTGAAATTTCTTACCAGTTGTTTTAATCAAGTAAATGCTTAAAATGTCCACCCCAACCTCCATGCAATTATAAAGGCACTGTTCTAAATGTTCGTGAACACTATAAAGCATTCCGGGAGTTCTTTGTCAGCACTCGTGCACTATTCATTGTCGCAACTCTTCTAAAGAATTGGGCTGGGTTGCATAAATTTTTGTTTTTAAATGTCCCCACAAGAAAAAGTCCAGTGGCTATAGATCAGAAGATCTTGCAGGCCATTTAATAGGCCCTCTTCTCCCAATCCATCTTCCTGGAAAACTGTCATCCAGATACTACCTTACAGGAAATGCATAGGGTGGGGGTGCCCCATCTTGCTGAAAAATAAGATTTTCTGGCCGATGACCGTCATGTTTTTCAAAAACATTCGTTAAAGCAGGGTCAATAGTTGTTTCCAACAACTCTAGGTCCATTTAACCAGTTAAATTGCTAGGAAGAAAATACGAGTCGATAATACGGTCCCCAGAAATACCAGCCTCTACATTTAATTTTTGTGGATGTTGAGTATGTACTTCTCTAAAGGTTCTAGGGTTGGATTAATCAAGACCACAGGATTGTGCATTTTCGCCTCTATGAATAACTTCTTAACCTATCTAATTCTTTTTAAAATTATTTTACATGCCGAACAGGCGAACGAAATGAAACATGAAATTGTGGATTCCACAAAATCCGGGTAACTTAATTTGAGTAAATATTTTTTGTTTTGCCCATTTGTGGCTGGAGGCTGTACCGTTTTTTTTAAAGTAAAGTAAACTGCTAAACAGATTTTTGTTTTAGCAAAAAATAAATTTCTAAGCTCCAACGACAAATTGGCTGAATGGTATCATCATATTATTGCTTCCTTAAGTTTTGCAATATGCAAGTTTTTATTTTATCGTTACGTTGCTTGTTAACAGGGTTCGACCGATATATGGAATCCGAACATTACCTAAAATTATGTCGATTAACAATACCATGAAGGAAAAAAAGAGCATTCATCTGAGAAACAAATGTTAAAAAAAATTTGTGGATCGCGAATGATCGCGAATGAATACAAAAAATATGTCCTCCCGAAAACTAAAGTGTATGGGTCCGAGCGTTTTTTAATTTATTTATTTAAAAGAAAATAAACCTGGGTGGAAAGTTTTCGGTGCCACCCTGTATATATTGGACCCTCAAATTAGAGAACCCATATACTGGGAGGCGTCTCTGGCACCTATTACTTGTATTAATTGGCGCTATATGGTAAATTGTTATATTTTGTTATCGAGCATCTCAAACGAGCTGTCTAAACAGTGCGGTCAGTTATGCAGCATTCTTTGACCGGCGCGGCGCACACAGGCGAAAAATCGATAAAAGTCGGACAAAACCTACACGTTATTAATTGTTGAACAAAATATTTTTAATATTAACTTTACACACTATTTGACTTAGAAAAAATATTTTAAGCCTAATTACATTGAACGATATCTCATGGTAATGACATTATTAGGATTATGTAGCAAGAATAGTGCAAAAAAGTTGGCGCCAACGAAAAAACTTCTCTAATATTGATTTCTCAGAAAGTGTGATTCTTGATAAAAGTTAGTGTATAAGAAAAAATAAATTTTGATAGGTAAATTTTATGTAACATATACAAGGAAGCCAAAAGATTAAAAACTGTAGCTCTAAAAATCAATAAAATAAGTATTTTTTTAGAAAGCAGAATTGGATTACTTCTTTGTATTTTCTTGTTAGATTTTAAATATTATTGGTTTTTAGTAGTTTGTATTTTCTTGTTAGATTTTAAATATTATTGGTTTAGTATATTTTTTATTTTTGCGTATTAAGAATATAATTTTCGGAAAAAACAATAATATGTTAATTTCCCATTATGACCCAAAGCAATTTAAACCTAGGTAATTATTTTATTAAGTAGTCAGTACCTGATTATTATTTATTCTACCACTTTGCGCGAGTAATTAGACTTGTGGTCATTTGCACAACCAAATTTAAGGCTTACTTAAGCTAAGTATAGTTTTAAATGATATTACGTAATTTATTACTGATTCAAAGTAAACGTATTTATAACTATACTTGCCTTAAATTTGGTGGTGCAAACGACCATTAGTCTATTAAATCATTTTAAAGTTAAAATTACCTAATTATAGTAAAAAAAAAGTATTCTAATAAAAAGGAAATACAGGTTTAAACATTGTATTCGTCAACTTGACCTAACCTAATAAAATATACCCCAATATTTAACTGGCTATAAGACCTATCTTTTGGTAAAAGTCCAATTAAGATCTATTTTTAGTAGTTTTTAAGTGATGCCGGAACAAAGACACAAACAGACAGACAGACAGACAAATATTCAAAAAACTGTCGCTTTTGGTTCAGAACACCTTAAATAGAAGATAGAAACCCCTTTTTTACATTTCTGCTTTATGTACAGATTTTTCACTTTGAACAACTTTATTAATAGTACAGATTAGAGCAAACATAACTGTATAAATGCGCCATTTTTGTTAAGGGTCGCACTTGGTCGCATAAAATCATTGTTGTATTTGCAAAACAAAACTTCAGGCTTACGTCTAATCAAAGTTTTAAACTGGAATCTGACGGTATTGTTAACTTTATCCCCATGTAAAGGTAAATAATAAGAGAAAAATACAAACAACTGTGCTACTTGGCCAGTTACCATACCCGTTATCCTCCTATTAATTTTATAAACAAAAAACGAAATTCATTGTAAACACACAAATTATCCCAAAAGTTTTAATAAAATAATCCACGAAAAACACCAACATACATATAAACAAAATAGCACTTTATCTTGCGTAACCCATACGCTCTCCAACAAACCGTTCTCGCACTAACGTAGGGAAGTAACGGAGGGCCTCGCAGTGCTCGCGCGCACAGGTACCATAGATTGGTCATTAAGGTAGAGGGCTAAAGCTTAAATTTTGTATTTTAGGAACTTTTTGAAAATAGGGTTCTGTCCGACTTTTATCGATTTTTCGCCTGTGTGCGGCGGTAACAATGTAGTTACCGGGTTGATATATTCACATTAATTTCATATGGACACATAAGTTACAGATCGCTTATTTTGGGAGGCGTCTTTAGCACTTATTTTATTTAATATAACACGCTTGTAAAGGAAATTGTAATATTTTGTTGCCAAACAATCTTAAATGGGCTAAAGTAATAAATTTAATTTAAACAGACTTTTATAGCCATTGCATTCATAAACAGACTAATTTGTATCATTTCTAAGATACCTATGTTAAAGGTCGTTAAACATTCGTTACATCCTGAGTAGCTAATAAATGTCACATTAGTATTTAAGAGTTGCACATAAAAGTTTTTGCATACGTGTTTGAGTTTCCAAATGAGTCTCCGACATTAGCAACTTTAAAGTGCATTTAACTACTGTTAAGCTCGAGATTTGTCAGACAAAAACTGTTATATGTAACGGAACATGCATGAAGTTTTACTATGTACATGGTAGTATTTTTCGAACGATGGATATTTTAAAACGCTGATAAGAAATAAAAAAGAATCGTAGTTCAATTAAATGGTGGATATACAGATGTTTGCTGATGATACACTAATTAATGTTCGAGAGGATGATATAAATAATGGTATTAAAAAATTAACGAAGATTTAAAATATTATTTAAAAAATTGGTTAAAATGGAAAAAATTAAATTTAAATGTCCTCAAAATAAAATATATGTTAATACAAGCAAAAAATAATGCACGGCATGTTGATATTGAAATAGAGGATGAAAAATTACAAATTGTAAATACTTTCAAATATTTGCGGATAAATAGACAGAATTAAAATTCAATGCTCATTATAGGGTAGAGTCGGATATATCGTACCACTCGATAAATCGTACCACCGGTGTTTTACGCATATCAAAGTTACGAGGGTGACATCTGTTGACACTGATCGAGAGCGTTTTATGTTTTAACCACATCTTCATATTTTATTTTATTCAGAAGAAACCGTTGAATTGTAAAGAGAATAAATATTAGATATGTAATTATAGGGTTAACAGAACATATAGTTAGTTGCAAAGATAAAGGGAAGTGCAATAATATATAGTTTAAATGTTTATTTTAATAAAAACATGCAAAATGTGCCAGTTGTTCAAATCGTACCATTCGCGGTTTGCTAAATCGTACCGGTACGATTTGTCCAACTAAACTATTTTGCTATGCCAGAAGAGTCAGCGATTTAAATATAAATCAAGTAAAACCCAGTCCAGACAAAAAAGTGTTATTGTTGCTTGATGGCCATACCACACACTCAAAAAATTTGGAAGCATTACTGTTGGCCAGAGAACATGGTGTTGTTTTGTTTCAATTGCCAGGGCACACCACTCATCGTTTACAACCTTTGGACGTAAGTTTCTTTATCTACTCCTATTAAATTAGATATTAATTATTCAACTACTTTTGAACAATTAATAGTATCTATAAACAAACAACGTGAGTTATAATAACACTGCTATAACTCACTATAATAAATCGGAAAAGATTTAGGAACCGAATATCAAGGTGGCTCTGTACAAGCCGATTGGCCGAAAGGAAACAATCCATTATTGTTATTGAGGGAAGTAATGTCACTCGAATAATTTTGACGTTTTCAAATTAAGTTAATTTTTATAGCTTTGTTATAGGTAACTATCAAGATTTGTGAATAAAGTTCTTTCTCTGTACTTGTATCTTAGTATTTATTGTTATAGTCGTAGATAAAGTATAGTATTCAACTTGCGGTAATGGTCATAACTCACTTGATGAATTACAGCACTCGCCTGCGGCTCGTACTGCAAACTTCATCTGCGTGAGTTATGACCTACATTACCGCTCGTTAAATAATATACTATTAAACCAATGGAAACTTACTTTTCACAGGCTGTTGAAAAATTTTTCTGGACCAATCCAGGCGTAACTGTTTCTCAGTATAATATGACGGCACTTCTAGCTGAAGCCTATTCAAAAGCCGCGTCTATAAGCACTATAGCGAATGGTTTCAAACATACGGGAATTTGGCCTGTTGATCGCACGATTTTTTCGGAATCAGATCTTATTGCCGCTAGTTTATTGCTAGAAGAAGAGTCTAACACCAATATTCGTCTAACGCAAGAAAATTTAAATCAAGCGATGCCAGAACGTCTAAGCCAAGACACACCAGAGTATTCAAATCTAGCTACTCCAGAACATCAAAACCAAGAAACGCATGAACATCAAGACCATGCAACACCAGAGCTTGAGCAGTCCGAAATTAACAATTTGCAACTTGAAGTTTCTATTGAAAATATTCACCCTTTGCCTGAACACAAGGAAACTAGAAAAAAAAAGTAAACTTTCACAACCAGCTGTCATATTAAGTAGTACCCCTTACAAAGAAGAAATAGAGAATCAACAGAGGAAAAACAAAGCAAAAAAGGTAAAGAAAAATATTTGCGTTTCCGCTAGTTCTTCACAGCAGAATGAGAAACCCAGTTGTTCAAAACCAAGCGTCCCAGAATTAGTTACAACAAGCGTCGAAATTGACTGCAATTCATCAGAATGGTTTTGCTTTATTTGCGAAGAAAACCTTGTGGAAGATATATATGGTAAAATGCATCAAATGCCGTAAATGGGTACATGTCAGTTGCTCTGGAGCAGGAAAGCATACTAAAAAATATGTTTGCGTCATTTGTACTTAACAACTTGAGTGGTACGATTTAAAAGACTAAAGGTACCATTTAGCCGAATTGTTTGCAAAATCGTACCATTTGCAGTTCCATAAAGTTTTTGTTTTTTTAAGGAGCTTAGCTTTTATAATGTAGTTTTGTTAAGTTGTACTAGTCCAATAAATATCAGTTGACCTGGTCGTGTTTTGATTTTAATAAAATATGTAAACATATAGACAAAATAGGAGAAAAGGTTAAAATGGGTACGATTTATCCGACTCTACCCTAATCAAATTTTATCAAAGATAGCCATCAACATTAATTATGTAAAAAGAATAAGTTCAAATTTATCATTTTTCTCTGAAAAACTGTATATAATTCTATTATGTTACCTCCTTTTTTATACTGTTCAACAATATTATACATCGCAAATGAAGAAATTTTTTATAAATTAAATTAAATTGAATGAAATTAAAATATTTCAAAATAAAGCAATGAGAATAATTTTGAATGTTGATAAATATATGTCAATTAAAGTTATGTTAAAAAATTAAAATGTTTAGATGTGCTTTGTGCATTTTATTCTTTTTTATGTTTTTGTTTTTATTTTTAAAATTAAAAATAATCTTTTACCAAAAAATCTTTCGGAATTTTTATCACAAAACTTCGATAATCATCAACATAATACAGGAAATAAACCAAATTTGTATTTAAATAGTATTTCATGCAATATAGAATATAAATCAGCATTTCACAAAGGAATAATAGATTTAATAACCTAAACAACTGTAATAACTGTATTAAAAATCATTGTAATGTAAGTAAATTTAAAAAAGAATTGAAAGCATATTTGTTTAATAATATAATCAAAATGAAAGTAATAGAGTTCAACAGCTCGCTTAAAATTCTTAAAATTTTAAATAAATTCTAATTTGTTTAATTGTTATTGTTTGAGAAATATGGTTTATTTTGTAGTATATATTGCTAAATAAACCTTTTTTTAAATTAAAATTATATTACCACAGGGGGTAAGTTTCAGGATTATACATACTCCTGAGTTATTTAAGAAAAACTGATTAAAACACAAAACAATAACTGTTATGATTATTTTATTGAATAAATTAGCTCAAAACAAATCGACGAATGCAGGAAATAAGGTACCAGGCGAAACTCTTAAAAATAAAAAAAAACAAATCCGCGATTTAGAAAGGGGGTAAGTAATTTAGTTATTCCTTTGGAAAACGTCCCAATATCTTTTTATTAATCTTGCCTAAAACTATGTCCTATGTTTCTTGTGCAGGTGAGTTTATGTTGAGTAGCTGTTTGTAGAACTCTTTGTACTCTGGTTTGTTCAAAACATCAATCACTGAGATCAACGAATTTCTTTTATTGCTAGAAATATTATTCTTAGGTGGTAATTTCGATTGCTGCTATCGACTCTTAGAACCACATCTTTACTTATTTTAAGTTTAGTAGTATTGCAAAGGGTGGCTGCTGATTTGCGGTTCCAAAATCTCTGCTCTATCATATCCACTATTTTAAATGGAGGGCTATGTCTGGCAGAGGAAACAACTTAAAAGAGATCAGATGGTATGAAAGCTTTCATAAGGCGTTTGCGTTTTTCTATTAATACGAAATCACGGTCACAGGTCATAAAGCTGTGACCGCTTGCCAAAAATTTCTGTTCAGTAGTGTCCGTTGGTCCATGGGTAACTAAAAACACTATTGTTAACAGAATAATTCTACTTTTGTTTTGTCCTCCGCAATTGTCACACCAAATTATCATCTCCACATTTCGAGATTCCCTCGTGCCACATACACATATACGCATCATTTGGGTCCCCAACATGAACTCCGAAATTATAGCAAGACAGCTGAGATAAATAAAACATATTGGAATGTGTAAGAGCCGGTACATCGATACTGATACAGCATTATCTCGCTACTTGGCTCTAGGAAATCAATCACATTTAGCTTCATTTGCTCTCTACTTCTCTCTGCTTTTCGGTGGTGAATATCCAGCTTTGTTTTAGCTCAGGACTTGCGGGAATATTTGCTAGAATGTCGCAATTCAGTTTATCACACTGCGTACATGCGTCAACTCGTGGGCGGCGGAAACAGACATCACGACAATCTCTTTTAAAAACAGCGGAATAAAATTTGTAAATAACTGGAAGGTATATGTGTTGTAATCAGCTGACTTGATCCTTTTAAAATTTCGGAAAAATAAATTTATTTCAATTATCTCTGTTTTAAAGATAAAAAACTAAAATACTAAACCTGTTATGTCAGTAACAATGAGTTCAGAACTTAAACAAAGGGATTTTCCAGTCAAACATCTTTATCGGAAAACATCTTTTCATCGAAATTGTCAAAGTCTTCTGATATTATTAGGGAGGCATCCATATCTCTCTGTTTTCCAGTTTGAGAAGATAAGTGACAAACAAACAAAAACAAAGTTCTGATTGACAAACGTAATTTTTTTACTGCTCATTAAAAATGAACTGCAACGCCTGGACCATATAGTAAACTTTTTCTTAGATCTCGCAATATGGTGGCCAAGTCATTTGTCATTTATGGCACCCTGTTGAAGTCTGGTCTATTTTACGTTTAGAGGTTAGCTAAAAAGACAGGACCGGGCGTTCTATTACCTCAATTTAAATAATAAACACCAAGAAAATCGAGTCTCTAAAATCTATAAAGTCTAAAAGTAAAATGTTTAAAACACACACTATACAAAAAACACCCACAGAAACACTTAAAAAACACAAAAATCAAAGGAAAGTAAAACGACGCGACCTGTCTTGTCAGCTTGATACGGCCCACTAATGATCTAGGGACTTTTCGAAGAAACCAAGGTAGGCTTTTGATGTCACCTGTGATAGTAAATTTTTTTTATTTAAGACATCCCACGTAGACTTCAAGCCTAAGTACTGACGTACCGTGGTCGTCTAAAGAGAAGGGAAATGTAGTCTATTGACACGGAATATCGAAACGCTGAGTTTTATCACAAATTGAACTTTACCATCCATCCGTAGATTTGGTATTTAAAATTTCACTGACAAAACCGAATCTATTATTTATCGTTTTCAGACAATAAACAGTTTTTTTTTCTAAAATTTTCGTTGGCTTCAACTGCTTCTTAAATGTAATTTTTTTCTCTCCCTTTGCAATGATCTTTTTATAATTCAAAATAGGACTCAACATTTAAAGCAAAAAGTTTTACACCCTTTAGTTATTATTTTTAATTTAATTTAAAAATTGGATATGATAATAATTTTACACATTAACAATTAAAAATGTTTGCATCAATGTACGACACGTTCCATTTTCTAGTAAAGTTTTGTCTCATCCTGTCAAATATAAATAAATTAATTTTGCCTTCATGTATTTTCAGAACTACATAATGTATAAAAGCCCAAATTACACATTACCTACATAATTATATCAGAGACTATTCTATCTGTAATCTACAAATAAACCTGACAGTATGGCGGAGGATAATTTACACTTTCACTTAATAAATACTTTGTTGCTAATCAGTTGTATAACAATGTTGAATGGGTTTAGTTAAAGAATTAAACAACAGAATCAAATAATAATTATGATACAATACCCATGAGTATAGTGAGAATTACTTGTAATAGTTAGATGTTAGAAGCAATACCGTGCATAAGGAAGCATGGGTCGGAATGATGATTTTACTCACCGGAGTCATATTGTCAAATTAATGAATGATAAGGTAAGTCGGGTCCCTACAAGACTCCGGTTGGGCATTGGCGCTACAAATTACTTGTTTTGGTAATCGTGTTTTGTGTTTGTAGTTTTTATTTAAAATGGACCAATTCTACCCAAACAAGCCGTTAACTCAAAAACCACTCAAAGAAATTATTGTCGAGAAGCTAGATTTAGATTCAAAGGACGACGATAATGAAGCTTCAAATAATGAAGGAGACGATATTAGTTGTATCATGGAGAATGTTTCGGAAACGGAAGGCAATCTCGAAATTCAAAGCGAGGAAGAATCGGATGTGGAACCTACAGAGGTTGAGGATACTAATGAACTTCAAGGTCCTTCAAGGTACTACATCCAAAACATTGTTTTGGATGTAGTATGAATACCTTGGACTAGGTCTAGAAAATTTCGAAGAAATTTTTAACCTCTTTTGACAGCAGAAGTAAACGATATTATATCTCTTCATAGAAATCAAGAAGCTGCTAGGTTTTTCGAAGCCTGGAATGATAACAATCCAACCAATCGGAAGGAAGGAAGTGTTGTGTACCAATTGCTTGTCAGCCTACTAACCATATGCATTTCGATTTAAGTTTTTCAATTTAGTTTATACCCAATGCATTGTGATTATATCATATAAATTATTTTTAAGGCCTGGTAGAAATTATCGTTTTGTTGTTTTTTCTTTAATATAAGAATAAAGACGACAAGTAAACTAAACAGGCATCCTACTTAGATCTCTAACACTAAAACTTGTCAAAATCAAAGGGGTCCCTAAAGAAGCCTGCATGGGTATTTACATTGATTGTAATAGCATGGTTGTTCAAGGGTTAAGTACATACAATGCCTTTTGAAGCACCTAATAGTTATTTTCCCCCTCCCTGTATTGTAAGCAACCTATTTTGACACTGCTTTGACAGACGGAAGTGAAAGTTACTCAACAAGGTATTGGTTGCCCTTAACGACAGGATGTAAGTCAACTTACATCCCTAGGGAAATAATAATCTGAAATTATTATTATGAATTGTCAACTTGACGTTGTTGATAAAATAAAAACTGCTTATATTGCTCTGGCCACGGATCACGGCTGCCTTCATAATTTAATGAGAATGCTATCGAATGTAATGATAATAAAAATCCAAAAATATATCCAGCATTTTCTGGTAAACATACAATTCAGGGAGGGGGAAAAATGTTATATACTATATGGGATGTAAGTACATTAACCAGTCTCGGACTTTTTTGCCAGCCCTCGCTATCGCTCGGGCGCAAAATTCGTCCTCGACTGGTAAATGTTACTTACATCCCTTATAGTATAAATAACTATTATACTATAAGGGATGTAAGTAACATTTACCAGTCGAGGACGAATTTTGCGCCCGAGCGATAGCGAGGGCTGGCAATAAAGTCCGAGACTGGTTAATGTACTTACATCCCATATAGTATATAACATTTTTCCCCCTCCCTGAATTGTATGTTTACCAGAAAATGCTGGATATATTTTTGGATTTTTATTATCATTACATTCGATAGCATTCTCATTAAATTATGAAGGCAGCCGTGATCCGTTGCCAGAGCAATATAAGCAGTTTTTATTTTATCAACAACGTCAAGTTGACAATTCATAATAATAATTTCAGATTATTATTTCCCTAGGGATGTAAGTTGACTTACATCCTGTCGTTAAGGGCAACCAATACCTTGTTGAGTAACTTTCACTTCCGTCTGTCAAAGCAGTGTCAAAATAGGTTGCTTACAATACAGGGAGGGGGAAAAAATATTCTTATTACCCTGCGAAATAATCTACAAAGAGGAATTTTTATGGGTCGCGATCCTTTTGCTGGTCTTGATTACCACAATATCGCTACCTCAATACTACAATTATTAGATATCTCTAAATTCGTAGTCTGGAGATAATGTGATTGGCCGAAGATTCACTTAAGTAGAAGTGAGGTTTATGTAATATGCATTTAATATTTTTTCCTTATATATTACCCTACTAATACAATTTTTTTACAGATGTGAAATTCAATTTGAAGTTACAGTATAAGAAACAAAAAAATACTTGTGACAACAAACGAATACAATAGTTATTTATACTATAAGGGATGTAAGTAACATTTACCAGTCGAGGACGAATTTTGCGCCCGAGCGATAGCGAGGGATGGCAAAAAAGTCCGAGACTGGTTAATGTACTTACATCCCATATAGTATATAACATTTTTCCCCCTCCCTGAATTGTATATTTACCTGAAAATGCTGGATATATTTTTGGATTTTTATTATCATTACATTCGATAGCATTCTCATTAAATTATGAAGGCAGCCGTGATCCGTTGCCAGAGCAATATAAGCAGTTTTTATTTTATCAACAACGTCAAGTTGACAATTCATAATAATAATTTCAGATTATTATTTCCCTAGGGATGTAAGTTGACTTACATCCTGTCGTTAAGGGCAACCAATACCTTGTTGAGTAACTTTCACTTCCGTCTGTCAAAGCAGTGTCAAAATAGGTTGCTTACAATACAGGGAGGGGGAAATAGTTATTTATACTATAAGGGATATAAGTAACATTTACCAGTCGAGGACGAATTTTGCGCCCGAGCGATAGCGCGGGCTGGCAAAAAAGTCCGAGACTGGTTAATGTAGTTACATCCCATATAGTATATAACATTTTTCCCCCTCCCTGAATTGTATGTTTACCAGAAAATGCTGGATATATTTTTGGATTTTTATTATCATTACATTCGATAGCATTCTCATTAAATTATGAAGGCAGCCGTGATCCGTTGCCAGAGCAATATAAGCAGTTTTTATTTTATCAACAACGTCAAGTTGACAATTCATAATAATAATTTCAGATTATTATTTCCCTAGGGATGTAAGTTGACTTACACCCTGTCGTTAAGGGCAACCAATACCTTGTTGAGTAACTTTCACTTCCGTCTGTCAAAGCAGTGTCAAAACAGGTTGCTTACAATACAGGGAGGGGGAAAAAGATGTAGTGTTACCCACATTTAGTAAGCATGGAAAAAAATTATAAAGGCAATAGAGCTGCATTATATTAATTTTCAAACAAATCAACTTCTTAGAGCCAACCGAAATAAATACAACGAACAGAAATAAGATACAATCACTAGATAACTTATCTTGATGTTGCAGTTAGCTGATGTGTGATTTGAAAGATTTCTATATTTGACACTTCTTATAATTTTTAGAAAATGACGCATCATCTATCTGACTTCTCTAACTTGTTGCACGCAAATATTATACGAAATCGTAATGGTTAATGGAGTTATCTAAAAAATGACAATTTTCGAGTTATCTAGTTGTAGTATTGAGGTAGCGATATCATGTTTCCCCTTTGTTAGCTTATACGATGAATATTTTATCAACAGATTACATTATCTTTTCATGAAAATAAGTCAATATCAAACAGAAATTAGCGTAGTGTGTTTTGCTTGTAAGCCGCCGCGCTATTGACTTTTTAATCTCAGTGAAATCTGTTTGATCTGTTGGAGAATGATCCCAAAAATTTTAGTCTGTATATAGGTTACTGGGTATGATTATAAGGTTCACTGAAAAAATCGTTTGAACATTTTTTCACACAAAATTGTTGCAAATTCTTTGTAGAGCAATTTACTCTAATTGGATTATTAGTAACAACAGTTTTTATACATTTTCATACAATTGTAGCCAATTTTGCTACAAATTGGTCTTGGACGTTTTTTTTGAGAACAAATTGTTGGAAAAAGGTACACAATTGTAGTGAAATGTCCCACAATGTCTTTTCAGTGTTATTCCGTAGGTACTTTCAAAAGTGCTGTTATCAATGATAAAAATGTATCAAATCAATAAGGAAAACAAGAATATAATTGAAATCTTATAACTCTGTCGCGGAAATGAAGCGACTTAAGTAAATAAAAACTTTTTTCTCGCTTTGAAATTTGCAATATTTTGCAGGTGATTATCTGCAAAATAGTGCCGTCAGAATTTTGCATCACCCTGTATATTAGAGGGAAGTAAGTACTAAATCAGGTGGAATCTTTACTTTTCTGTTCCATAAATCAAAATTGAAAAACCTGGAATATTGCGTAAAAATGGAAGTATTACCTATTTCCATTAAAAGATTTTTGTTTTTTCTAACGATGCGATGGTTTCAAGTATCCTGTTCTGACCAGGTATATACTGATATATTTTAATACTCCTATCACTTTGAATCCTTGCTGTCTCAGGAATTTCCGGGTGCAGGTTGTGTATATAGCTTACCCAAGTAAAAAGTAGGGGAAAATGGCCTAAAATGACATGCTCAGATAAAACAGCACAATATCAAATAATTTTAAATTTCCCCGCGCCACCCTGAGTGTCTTTCAGATATAACTTGTTAAAACCGCTTAGTCCTGTAATTATTGCGAAGGAAAACTATCGCAAATTTTTTGTTTAGTGCAACATGTTTTTAGAATCAACGAAACATTTTTTTATACTGGAGAATTCGTTGATTTTTTGAGGTAGGAATTTTTTTTATTAATAAGTAATAAGTGCATGTTGATAAACAGCCTTTTGGCTATATTTAACCATAGTTATAATTAATGCATTCCGATTTTAAGAAATGCATATCATGCGTTTTTTTCAAATATGTCTATGGGGGTAAAATGGCATACTAAGAAAGCGATGTAGAATATCCCTATTCCAATGTGAAAGACGACGATGATGCTATATGCGTCTATTGCAATGCATTGTACTTACATACAAAACCAGGTGATGTTTGGTCTCGATGTCACTACTGCAAAAAATGGTCACAGAACCAAGAATTTTATTTGTGAACTACGTATGTCGTTAATAGTGATTAAATGAACTATTTTTGTGTGTTTTTATCTTAATCAAGCATTCTTATTTAGCACACTGCGTTTTTTGTTTTTGTGATACGCTGTATCATTTTATCCTAGTACATGCCTAAAATGACACAGCAGCACGTATGCAAAAATATGATAAATTTTACCCAAAGTATGTTATTTTAGGCCATTTTTCCCTATTTCATTTTCCATTTTATTTTCTTCTTATTTAGGAGTGTAGACCAGTTTTCTGCAAATTTTTATGTAAATCGTGAATAGTTACAGAGTAATAAACTAACAAAGAGATTATTCACATTTATGAAATAGTAAAGTTTCGCAAAAGTTAAGCAGAATTAAAATAACGTAATTATTTTATATGGTAGCTATAAACATAAATCTAAAACGTTTCCTTAAAATGTTTATGTTGGAAATAATCACCTCGTTAAATGACGCTGATATTTATATAAGGAATGACACGGACTACAACGGCTATAAATTTAGAAATTTCTCAGTTAATACCGATTGATGAAATAAAACAGAATTCTAATTTACTACTTCAGGAAACACTTCTTTGATCATACTGAAAGACATTGCTTTAATTTAAAGCTTTTGACGTGTGAGAAATTACAGTACAAGTACAAAATTAATTTTAAGTTTTGTATACATGTTTATAATAAGAGCTACTTCTGTAATTAGTTTTCAAAAGGGTAATATTTTTGTTACCTAAAGTTGGATTAAGGGCTTTGTAGATACTTAACCAAAAAGAAAAAGGTGTATTAATAGAGGCGGCTTTTGCCCTGTGAGTTAGTAATTTTTTTGGCCGTAATTCTGTTACTATCAGGCGCAGCCCGTGAGTTTTTTACAGGTGGCTCAAAATTTTGTGAGCAACTAGTGATATCAACGCAACTAGCAAAATACACTTTGTCAATTCAGGAAGGTTTTTTAATAATGTGCCTAGTTTTGCCAAGAAATTATTTACCTACAAATAAACACCGCAAAAATCATAAAATAGATACTGTCGTATATTGAACGCTACTCTAGATGTTTATGACTTTTTTCTATGTGTTTTACTGTTTTAGTACTCCAGATTGTTAGCGTCCTCCCGTCTTGGTACGTTTAGCGTCTCCTCAATAGAGGTCGCGCCTTGTACTAAAAGCCTAGAATAAATAGATGGTGACGTTTATTATGAGCTAAAAGTATGATTATTCGTACAATAAAATTAGGAACGCTGCCGAAACTCCGTTTTCTTTAATAAATACAATACTGCCGACTAGACTACTAGACATAGTAATACGATCTTTGTCTACACATGTGCAGGCTGCCAGCTGTAGTAAATATGAGATTGCCAATAATTTTAAAAATATTTTATCGAGAAACAAGTGCTAACTTGTTGCCAATACACCTTTTAGAGCCGATCTAATTTTTTAAATAACAAAAATAAAAAAAAAAGTTTAGCCCAACACAGCCTCGAACCCTCGACCTCTTGCTCAACTCGCTGAGATTCTACCTCTGGACTACGCGGGTAATGTAAGAAAACCGGTCCGACGCCGTTATATGTGACGACTAGCGTTGGCGAGGCTGAGATCGTAATTACAAATTTTTATGTTTAAACGCTAATTAATAATACATTAATACATTGCAAATACGATGCGCATATTAGCTACCTAATTAGTTTTTCTTTTTCCAAACCAAATCTTTTGAAAAAGTATATTTTACGGGACGGTTTAAGTGTATTTCCATAATGGGAGTGGCGCGGTATTATTGGTGGGCCGTCGACCAATTGTGTCGCCTTTTAACTTCCTAAAGCGCGTATGTATGTGTCCTTCTTAGTTTTAATGAATTTATATCGTCCATATAAACCTATAAGGTCAATTTAAAATATGACCCAGCCCGGAGCAAGCTTGGATATCCTTTGACGATGGCTTGGCTTGATTCTTTCTTGAGGAGTTTCCGCATGGAACTGACTGACTGACTGATATATCAACGCACAGCCCATACCGCTGGGTCTAGAAACTTGGAATTTTACACAGAGGTTTCTTATATAACGTAAGCATCCACTAAGAAAGGGTTTTTCAAAATTCAACCCCTGAGGGGTGAAACAGGGTTTCAACCTTGTTATGGAAAAACTATTAGATGGTTCTATTAACTCGAAACTTCATAGAGATGCTCTAAAAAATAACGTTTAGATTCACTAAGAAAGTTTAAGGTTTAGTACTGGTTTAAATTAAGATCTTATATTTGATCAGTTAGGTTTTGACAGGTTTTTGTCTTGTCATTGTTAATAAGTCGTCATTAAAAACTTATGAATTATTCTGATATTCCAACGATTTGCTTGATTTCCAAATGATTTTCATCTTGAAACGAGCTGTTGTAATGAATTTAGTTCTATTATTGTCGAAAATACGTAATAAAACTGCCCTTTCCTTTAGTTGTCTTATTCTTACACTTGTCAGTTTAAAACTTTTGCTTGGCAAATTAGACCAGACTTAGCGTTGGAGAATCTGGCTGTAAATGTCTAAACACCTGTTTTACAGTTTTTAATAAATCAACCCCTAAGGGGCTAAATTGGAGATTAAAAGTTTTTAATGGAGTAAAATTGTTATACTGAGGACGCAGTCGCAGGCAAAAACTAAATAAGAGAAGAAACTGAATGACTGACTAATATATCAAGGCACAGCCCACACCGCTGGGTCTAGAAACTTGAAGTTTTGCACCACAGGTTTCTTATATAACGTAGGCATTCACTAAGGAAGAGTTTTTCAAAATCCAACCCCTAAGGGGGGTGAAACTTCAACACTTCAAACTTTGTATGGAGAAAAATTATTAGATGGTCCTACGAGTATTAACTCGAAACTTCATAGAAGCCCTCTAAGAAATAGCAGCCAGATTCTCAAACGCTAGTCCGGTCTAATTTGATTACCAAAAGATTTAAACTGACAAGTGTAAGAATAAGACAACTAAGTTTTATACTATGAATTTATTTCTGAGCATTTTAGCAAATTTATAAAAAAAAGGGCAATTTTAGTACGCACTTTGGACAATAATAGAACTAAATTCACCACTCTAGCAACCCATTCCAAGATGAAAATCATTTGGAAACCGAACAAATCGCTGAAATATCAGAATATTTCATAAGTTTTTAATGGCCACTTATTAACTACGACAGGACAAAAACCTGACAAACTTTAACTGATCAATTATAAGACCTTAATTTAAACCGGTACTAAATCTTAAACCTTCTTAGTGAATCTGAATGTTAATGTTTAAACACGTGTTTTACAGTTTTTAATAAATCAACCCCTAAAGGGGATTGATTAAATGGAGGTTCAAAGTTTGTAATGGAGTAAACGGAGCGGACGAAGTCGCAGGCGAAAACTAGATATTACATATTTTACTAATTTTTGTGGTTATTTTGTGCTAGTAAAAGGACAGAACATAAATATATATCAAGAACAAAAAAAGAAGGGAAAAAAGAGTCATTTATTTTGCATATGTGCGGGTTGATGTACTTCTTACGAAGATAGATGGAATTTTGATATCTGATATAAAATAAACATCACTGAGTTTTACCAGATTTCATGAAAAATGGTTATTGGTTGGTTAGTTTATTAAGATCTAGTTGATCAAGTAGATTTTGATAAGCTTTTGTCTTATTACTATTCTGAATTATTATACTATTACTACTGTTACTATACTATACTATAAGCCGTCATGAAAAATGTATTCTAATATTTCAGCGATTTATTTGGTTTTTAAATGACTTTTATCATATATGAACTTATTGCTAAAACAAATTTAGTCTTGTTGTTAGTTATCCTATTCTTGAACTAGTCAGTTTAGTATGCTGATTGTCAACTTAAACCAAACTTCATGATAGTAAATCCCCGCGTATATTCTTTATTCAACTCTGTCGAATATAAAATAAAAATAATAATTGGAGTATAAAAGCCATTAACATCTAATTGATAAAACCAGATGCATTAGTGAGTAAAATTTATTGCGGATGTATTGGCAAATCTGTTAATTTTTTTGGAATTTTCAAATTGAACGTTTTAAACTTTCGCTCTTTTTACTGCGCTTTACGTAGAAAAAGTTAGACAAACGCACACCCTGACATATTACTGATATTTTATTACTTCTTACTGAATCAGCTATTTTCATTCACCCTTTCATTCATTCAGCTATATTGCAGCATGTGTAGAATGCTTCAAAACTTGTTTGCCTCAACGATTTATCCTTAGATATATACAGCAATCGACAATAATAGTAAAATGTAGAGTAAACACGCGTACAGGGTGTCCCACATAATTAAGATCCTCTATCCCCTTATCTCGAAAGATATTCGATTTAGGAAAAAAAGTTAAATACAAAGTATTATTGTTTTTAAGGGAACTTTTATATTATATACCGTTCACGTATACAGGGTACTCAGTTTTCCATGGTCAGGCATCAACTTTGAAAAGTTAAAGGTGAGACCCTGTATATTATTTCGGATATGGATTCCTCACAAAAAATAAGAGTGACTTTCTGTAAGATATCTTATAGGTATCTCTCGTGGTTGAGGATATAACAGCCGTTTTATTAATTTTTTTGCTAAAAACGTGCTTATTAAAAGTAGGAGGAAAAAATATAAGTATCTATTTCATATTTTATGAATCTGCTATTTTTTTATTAGAGACTATACCATAATTTATAATTCTAGTTGTGTAGTAGATTTCCAATAATATACCTACTGTAGTATACAATTTTAACTAACATGACCAAAATTTCTAAGGAAATAATCAACTCAACTGATTTGTAAAATAAAATACCTATGTTCGATATAACAATAATCTTTAATACTTCATTTCAAACCAATGACGACTTAATATTTTAACATTATAAGAAATTAATTACAAATTAATTAATATATAAAAACAAACAAAACAAATACATATAACGAAAGTACCAATAAACCATAAACAGAAAACGTAAAATTAAAGTAAATGTGCTACATGCCCTCCATTCTGGGCAATACAAGTTGTGTAAATGACTTCCAGTTTTCTGAGGGCGTCTCTTACTGCATTACTTTCGTTGATAATTTCAATTTCTTCCCTTATTCGAGAGACAGAGGGGTCAAATCAGGACTCCGCGGAGACAAACGAATATTTCCATTTGGCCCAATGACCTCTGCAAAATTTTCTTCCAAATAATTTCTTACTTGAAGGGTGTTATGGCAAGGTGCCCCATCCATTTGGTAAATAATATTATTTATGTTACCATTGATCTCTAGTAATGGTCTGATATTGTTGGTCAATAGCTCCAGGTACGCCGCACCATTTAAATGGTTAACCATAAATATAGGACCTATTATCTGATTCCTGTAAATCGCACACCAGCAGTGAACACTACGACGACCTTGATGTTGTATAGTTTTAACGTTTCTTTTGTTTTCTTGAGACCAATAGATAGTGAGAATTATTTGTATTAAATATGCCTGAAGTAGTAAAGATCGCTTAATCCGTCCAACAAATATTATTAAAATAATTGACGTCACGAAAATGACGGTCCATCATTAAATTACAATATTCCAAGCGTAGAATATGATCGTTTGGTTCCAAGTGTTGAAATTTAGCCAACTTAAATGCCCTGCAATTATTTATTTGCAGCGTCCTGTGGATATCCGTTCTAGCAATATTTAAGTCCTTTTCTGCATCTCTGATGGAATTTTCTGTAAATTCTTCGAAATACAAACATATATTTAATTGCGTTGCATCATCCAAGATAGTTTTAGGTTTATTTCTTTTACCATATTTTAAAACACCATGCTGTTCGAGGTGTCGTTCAGTTCGCCCAAATATTGATCTCTCTGGTATTCTTTCCGGATACTTCTGACGATATGCTCTAATAGTAAGTGCAATGCGCTTGTTATTTTGGAGATAACATTGATATAAAGTCAATCTTTCTTCGGCACTATAAGACATTATAAGTCAAAGATAAACTAAACGCACAACAAACCAAAATTATTATTTGACACTTTCTGTTTACGTTGGTTTCCAAAGCACTCTATGTGTTTTTCCATAGCAGATTTGATTTTGCAGCGTTAGTTGGTTTTGATTAAATACAAGATTTGGTTTAATTTTGCGATTTGTAGTGAACTATTTTCTCAGACATGTTAGTTAAAATTATTATATTCTACAGTAGGTACACATTGAAAATCTACTACAGTCAGTCAGATCGGATCAATTTCTGATATAACCCTGTATAATTTATAGCCAAACTAGACAACTAGAATTATAAGTTATGGTATAGTCTCTAATAATAGCAGATTCATAAAATATGATATACTTATATTTGTTCCTCCTACTTTTAGTAAACACGTTTTTAGCAAAAAAATTAATAAAACGGCTGTTATATCCTAAACGACGAGAGATAGCTATAAGATATCTTACAGAAAGTCACTCTTATTTTTTGTGAGGAATCCATATCGGAAATAATATACAGGGTCTCCCATTTAATTTTTCAAAGTTGATGCCTGACCATGGAAAACTGAGTACCCTGTATACGTGAACGGTATATAATATAAAAATTCCCTTAATAACAATAATACTTTGTATTTAGCTTTTTATCCTAAATCGAATATCTTTTGAGATAAGGATCTTATGTGGGACACCCTGTACATACGTAGTCTAGCTTTGATAAGAGGATATTCAATTCACAGAAATTTAGTTGCAGATGTAAAAAAAACCTGGAGAAGGAGATAAATAAATTACAATATACAACTGATTTTGACTCTAGGTTTGTATCCTTCACTCAAAGAGTAACCCAAGTTACTCTTTGCTTCAGAGTCAAATTAACGCTGGTAAAGCTGTCACCAGGATAAATTATTGTATGTCTATCTTGTGCTTCCTAATTCTATTTCTAGAGGCATCAGATAACTTTCCAGCATTTGGATAATTTTACCCTCAAAACTGTTTTTTTGCAAATTTTGAGGCGATAATTATTACAAAGATGGCAATAAAATAAATAATGATCCAAGGGATATTTTAAACTACTATTTTACTTTTTTTCAAAAACCTGTTCAGAGCTGGGCCGTAAGGAGTAGTGAAACTTCTTGGAAGTTAAACTAATTTTTCACACAAGTAGTTAGTAGTTTTAATCAACTTTTGTCAAGTAGCGTCCTTTTAAACACATACTTTTGGTTTGTATTATGCAGAAAAGACTTGCTTGTATTTAAGCTTTGATATTTAATTTCTCATTTCTAAAAAGTTTTAACATTTTTTGTACCATCATCATAAATAAAAGGCATCACGGATGCAAAACATTTTAGGAATGTATGGACATATTTTGCGGATAAATTCATTAAAAATGCTTTAATTTATCCTTAAAAATCCAGTTAAAACATTTGTTGCTGTTTTCCACGCATTTTTGTGGATTTCAAAAAGTTTTTTTGTTTACGTCTAATTTCCATTTATATTGAAGAAGCGATAAAAAGACTAACATAATGTCCATGGAAAACCGTTTGTAGGTAACAATTTATTTCCATTTGCAGTGTTTTTCATGGAAAAATTGGCCATTCCGGGAGTTTAATTAAGGCAATGCTAAATACATATACCGGGCAGGAAAGCCGGGCATTATTTATTACCACCAGGGATTCTTCATTTTGTATTTATGCAAATTTCAAAGCAAAACTAAAAAACTAAACCAAAAGTAACGTTATAGGGAGAAATTTAATAATCCAGAGATGAATAAAAAATCGTAAATAGGTTTAAAAAATTGCGAATGATTAAAATGTTGTCGGCCACACAAAATGTCCCAATGTCGCACTATGACTTCTATATGGATTAGGCATGTAGTAGTAGTTCGTCTATCCAATACGGTATATTAGATTTTTCATGTGTATGGGCCGGATTGACCAAAGACGTTTAATTTTGGCTACAGAAAAATAGAAATATCTGGATGCAATACTACTCAGCTTGATCAATGAGGAACACCCATTAGGAACAATCTATGTTCGGAATCATTTACACGTCTGCATAGAGATAATATTTGAAATAAATCTGATAAGTTAGACCAAGTATATATAATTTGAAAACCTATTTTTCCTTTCGCGGTCTCTTAGCTATCCTAGTGCTTGGAACATCAGCATTCGTGAAACTTACGATTAAGTACGTCTTTCAAATCCGTGTTCTTAACTGATGTTTGGGGTGACAACGGTGATCTGAGACCCATAAAATACCTTGATAATCCCTTTCTGACTAGATGATCTACCTTCTCATTATCCTGGATCTCTGAGTGTCCGGGAACCCATACCAGTCTAACCTTATAAGGAATAACGGCTAGGAATACCCTACGCTTCGCTGCCGTGGAGAACTTTTCTCTGTTATTTTAGGTTTAATATATCTCAAGAAAATACACTGCTACATTTCCTACACAAAAAGATGACACCGTAAAATGCTTGATGATGTACAAGTTAAACGCAAAATGCGCATTATTCCAGTGGCCTTACCATTTTATTTATAGGCTCGTACGTATATATATATATATATATATATATATATATATATATATATATATATATATATATATATATATATATATATATATATATATATATATATATATATATATATATATATATATATACATATATGTCAGAAAATGCAAAAGATTTAATTCTTCTGCTAATGCAAAACACAGGACCGTAAAATGAGATAAAATAAAAGGAAGTGACTCCGCTGGCGGCGCCGGTTCCCAAAATGTTGATGCATGGATACCGGCGCCGGCACCCGAGTACAAAATTTCTCGGGTGCCGTTCTAACCTAATATGTAAACATTGTGTTGTTTTAATTTTGCGTAAAAACTATAAAATATGAAACTAGGTTATCAATTTTCTTCATATGAATATTTTAATTGCGTTTAAAAAAGTAACCCAAACTGTCGTCAAAGTTACACTGATATTGACGAATTGACGGTGGCTGGCGGCTCGCCGAAATGTGCAGTAGCGGGGAGCGGGAACGCAAGCATTACTGTAGCGATCGGGCACAGCTCGATAGTTTTTCGGCCGTCACCGCAGTTAATACGACCATGGATAAATTTGTCCTGGAGGTGGCAGTAAGGTGGTCTTTACTGTATAATAGAATAATGTAATTATTTTAATAATTAAACTGTTTTAACTACAAAAGTGATTTAAATTTGTGTTTATTTTTAAGCCCAATAAAAAAAAACTAAAATCATTGAACCCCACGCTATGTTTTGAGGCAGTAAGGTGGTCTTTACTGTATAATAGAATAATGTAATTATTTTAATAATTAAACTGTTTTAACTACAAAAGTGATTTAAATTTGTGTTTATTTTTAAGCCCAATAAAAAAAAACTAAAATCATTGAACCCCACGTTATGTTTTGACGTTTACCTTTCACTTAATAATGGCTTGTTCAAAGTTTTTCATTAAACTCTTATTTTTTTTGTTAATAAACCGTCAATTTTAGCAATATCAGAGGGCGTGAAAACGTTCTCTAGAACCATTTACTTTTTCTGATATTTGCGAGCAGTTTTGACAGATTTCCAATATAAAATCTAGGTGAATTGTATTTACCAAAAGGGTATACATTTTTTTCTTAAAAAAGAAATTATAGCAATAATAATATGAATCGTAAACATATAAAAGTTACTATACAGTATTTTTGTAAATACAAAATTTAGTTTTTTAATTGATAACTGAATAATTATGGAATTGTACAAAAACACTATTTTTTGGACATTAACCAGAAAGACTTTTTTAAACTTTGTAATAATTCTGCATTTCCTAATAGAACTTTCAAAATACCCATCAGCCATATTAACAGGTGTCTCTTTTATCGTTCTTGTCAACGATGAGTAATAGACGGAGAGCTGGTAGACATTTTTGGGTAGGTATTTGAGGCACTGTGAAAAAGTGTTCAAAACTTCTTCTAGTTATACCTGAATTCGAAAATGCAGACCTGGCTGAAGGGTGGCGGGGCTTAAGTGACCCTTAAATTTTTAAAGAAGCCGAAATTTTTTTGCAAAAAATATTCTTGAGGCACTTTCAAATTTTACAGGATAATATTTGTGACTAAAAATAAATATTTACAAAAAGACAGGTCGTTTCGACGGGACATTTTACCTGCCAGGTGAGTGAGAATGTTCAACGTGAGTGCGAGTTAATACCGCTATGCGTAAGTTGAACTGTGAGAGAGCGCGTATATCGCCGTTGTCTTAAGGGGAAGCACGCTGCGGTGTGATTGGCTCCCTCAATACCACGTGATTTACAGTACCCATGCGGTCGTTAGTAAGAATTTTGGAGGACTTATAACGTTCTCAGTCGTAATTTTGAAATTTTAAAATATTTATATGTTTATCTATAAATGAAGAAAAGTATAGTATGTTGTACATATGTATTGATGTGGAACATAACTAAGCAAATGAAATATTTTTTTTTCTTTCAGATTACTTTAATTCAATTTAATTTTTATTAATTTTCATGAAATACAGTAAATTTAAAAAGTGAATGAATATAAATATCAAATTGCATAATAAAATCAACTGAAATGAATTTATAACAAACGTATAAAAATATGTTTTTATATTATTCATCGTCGGAATTTGTGGCTACTTCTTCTTCGTAGTACTCCTCGTCAGAGCTTGAATACTCTTCTTCTTCTTCTTCTTCTTCTTCTTTTGCTTCTTTTGCAGAATCTGAGAAAAGTAAAGATAGTCAATAAGTAATTGAATGAAATATGTAAGAATAAAAAAAATATCTCACCTGTAATGTCCACCGGTACTATCGGATTTTCTATTAACAACAGCATCTATTACTAACTGCGGCAAACAATCTCCGTGGAACCAACAAAATTCCAGCGTATTCCTAGTTCGTTAAAACCTAACAGAAATGGATGGCAACAGAAGTCAAATACGCTGGAATTTTGTTCGTTCCACGGAGATTGTTTGCCGCAGTTAGCAATAGATGCTGTTGTTAATAGAAAATCCGATAGTACCGGTGAAGACATTACAGGTGAGTTATTTTTTTATTCTTACATATTTCATTCAATTACTTATTGACTATCTTTACTTTTTTCAGATACTGCAAAAGAAGCAGAAGAAGAAGAAGAAGAGTATTCAAGCTCTGATGAGGAGTCCTACGAAGAAGAAGAAACCACACATTCCGACGATGAATAATATAAAAACATATTTTTATACGTTTGTTATAAATTGATTTCAGTTGATTTTATTATGCAATTTGATATTTATATTCATTTACTTTTTAAATCTACTGTATTTCATGAAAATTAATAAAATTTATTGAATTAAAGATATCTGAAGGAAAAAAATATTTTATTTGCTTAGTTATATTGCGCATCATAAATATGTACAACATACTATCCTTTTCTTCATTTATAGATAAATATATAAAAATTTTAAAATAACAAAATTACGACTGAGAGCGTTATAAGTACTCCAAAATTCTTACTAACGACCGCATGGGTACTGTAAATCACGTGGTCTTGAGGACACCGCAGCGTCACAGGCAGCGTGCTTCCCCTTGAGACAACGGCGATATACGCGCTCTCTCGCACTTCAACTTACGCATAGCGGTATTAACTCGCACTCACGTTGAACATTCTCACTCACCAGGCAGGTAAAATGTCCTGACGAAACGACCTGTCTTTTTGTAAATATTTATTTTTAGTCACAAATATTATCCTGTAAAAATTTCAAAGTGCCTCAAGAATATTTTTTGCAAAAACATTTCGGCTTCTTTAAAAATTTAAGGGTCGCTTAAGCCCCGCCACCCTTCAGCCAGGTCTGCATTTTCGAATTCGGGTTTAACTAGAAGAAGTTTTGAACACTTTTTCACAGAGCCTCAAATACCTACCCAAAAATGTCTACCAGCTCTTGGACCATAATCTATTGCCGTTAATGTAATATTTAGCATTCATACTAGTATTAAGCTTGTTACACCGGAATTTACTAAAAGGGTTGATTTAGTAATGATTTAAATTAATCTTCTCGCTGATCAGTAGGTTTTGACAAGTATTTTTCCTGTCATTGTTAACTAGTCGTCATTATGAAATTATTCTAATGTCTCAGCGAGATGCTTGGTACTCAAATATTTTTTTCTTGGATTTTGCAGCTAAAATGAAAGTATAGTTATTATTGTGGAAAGTAGGGACATATTTAAATTGTGACTGATAAAGAAATTCAAAGTACACACCATAGTTGTCTTATTCTTCCACTTGTCAGATTAGAATCTTGTGTGGCAAATTATACCTACCTGTCTTAGCGCAAAGCGAATCCCTGGGTTTTAATGCCTATAAGCAATGTCGGTATTTTTATCCATTTTTATCCCACCGAGTGGTAGCTCTATGTATTTGTGCTTCGCGTCGCTTTAGCCACTCTCCGCAGTTTCTCTTGAACAAGAAGTCATAATAGAAAAAGAAACATCTTAATCAGTAAGGCTGCCCACCGTGAGTGACGCTTCAGTGCCATTTCATCGCGGGAAACTCGGCCGCAGCAGCAATTCAGTTTAGCTTTGCCGTCGTGTGTGGTTGTTGATTCTATTTTTCCAGCGTCTCTGCTAATTTGGTTGTTCTTAATATGCTGAAAATGTGCAGTAACACGCGACTGTTTACGCACAGTGTTAGAAGGCTTATATGGGAATTTCCTGATTTAAAATATATTTTGCGCAAATAATGCGTGTGGTTTGCCAGCGAAGCTTATTGGCCTTTAAGAAATCTTTATGTGTAATAGATACACATAAATAGTGCAACACAACAACACCCTTATACACAATTTCTTTTCGATTTAGTGGTGAAGCAATTCAGCATCTGATATTTACTATATTACACAAATTTCAACTGTCAACGAATATACGGATACGGATCCATTAAAGAAGTTCAGAGACCATTTCAACTACGCAAATATCTGAAGTTGTCGAACGGTCGTTTTGTTTATATAAAAATATTTATTCGCCGCGGCTGACATCGCTTACGGAAGCAACTGTAGAGACAGCCAACTGTTTAGCCAATCCAATACGGATTTTTAATGCTGGGGTATGCCCAGTTAATAACTGGGTAAGTATTACGTATTATAAAGTATTATTATCACCATTTATAGCAGTTGATTAGATACGATGCCGCCACTAATGTGGCATTCAATCGGGCAGCTTTATTAATCAGTAACCTTATTTCCTGTTATAGCGATAACACTCTTTGAGAATATGTCCTTATCTATGGATCAAAAAAGTCCTTGAAGTAGTCAAGTCGTTGCTACTTCTGAATACCATTCAGTTTACTCATTATGAAACAAATTTTTAAATGATCACAAAGTAAATAGGAGGTTGATTTTTGATAGCCTTGTTTAAACTATTAGTTTCATTGTTTTCGTCAGCGATAAGTTAGTGCCATTTTTTCAACTAACATGGATAACGCCATTTCTAGCTGACTGCTCTTGGCCTTTTGGGCATGAATCGTCTTTAAGGAATTCTCGTAACCAATGAAACAAGCTTGACAAATGATTTTCCATTGATGAATCTGCATTATGCAGTTCTTGTGAAATTTTCAACGAATTCTTCAACCACATTGAAACGTTCTATTAAAAATGATCGCCACTGGTCAAGGAAGTAGTTTATAGATAACGGCGTCCTCGACATTTAGACAAAATTACTAAATTAATTAAAATAGCTTTTTAGACTAAAACCAATGCTGTCTAAACTAACCAATAACATTGCTTCGGCATCCAAAGCCGATTATTCTGCCGTACACTTCGGCTGATTGTGCGGTTGTTTACATTTCCCTTGACATATGGGCGATATATATGTACAACGTATGCTTGAAATTGGAAACCAAATTGGCAAAAACAATGATTTTTAAATTGTTCCGCATTATCAGAGGGGAGAACAAAGTATTCGATTAAAAATCAGGACAAAAATAGCCCGTGCGAAAGTCGATCCCTGTTTTAAAAATGGCTATTGATTGAGCATTACCGCGGACTTTTTATTATTTATTTTACTGAAATTGATTCAATCAGAAGACTTGTTGAATAAAAACTTGTCTCTATGCTTGATATCGCCTACATCGGATAAAGAGTGGGGCGAATCCATTGAGTTAGAAGGAAGGACGATATACCATTTTTTACGCATTAGATTTTAAAGGAATCAGGGATTTTCAATTTTTTTATAACCCGGGAACCAAATGATCTCCCACCTACTTTTTGAGAATGGCTGTTTTTAAGATTGATAAACTATACTAAATTAACGCAGTTACTGCAAGTTAATGTCTGCTGTCTTAAATACCACAGGCTAAAGCATAGACCATTGATATCAAACCTAAAATAGCCGAATAGAAAAAGAAATATAAAGTTTAGCCGTTTGGAGATTATACGCACCAGGCGAAGAGTTTTCAAAACCAAAAGAGTTCTCAAGTCGCAAGTGGTTGCTTCACCCCAAAGAACCCCCCCCCCCCCCTGACATGCATTGCAGAAGTTCTTGGCATTTTCCTCAGAAACAATTGGTCGCACAGGAAATTTTATACTTACCCAAAATCTTCCTTATAAAAGGTTCTACAAAAACGGTTTTTGCAATTTTCATTTTTTTCAAAGGATCTTGAGCAGTAAGCGCTGGAAAAGGGGGGTTGAAACGAATACAGGTCGCATTCCGTATTATATTCCCGAAAAGTGATTTAACGTTCACCATAAACACGCGACAGATATGCTATTGCAAATTATAGACAAATCATATTTTTCGTGTAATGGTTTTGTTCTCTTTTTATAATATTTTAACCTCTTTTTTCGTTGCAGCTCCTTTACACACCACCCATGAGGTAGAGCTCTCGGCACGTTTTTTTTAGGCGGTTTCCCCAAGAGGCCTACAACACTAAGCACACGTTGATCTATCGATCAGTGTCCGAGAAGAGCAAATCAGAGAGAAGCGACATAATCGAGTCCTGCCGCTGTGCTCTCGCTCGCCGGCTTATTTAGTCCGGTGGTCGATGAGTTTGTTTTGTGTTTCGAAAACTATTTTTGATGCTAAGTTTTAAGTGTTTAATTTGTTGCCGTAATTTATAAAAATTCGTAAATTATGCTTGGTAATACCTGCACGTTTCGTGGGTGCCATTCAAAAGAGGGACAATGATTTAGCATGTTTACGTTTCCAAAGGATCCTGAACGGTAAGTACATATACACCTTTATTACACCAAATTATACCGACCAACTCTCTATTATTTAGACTCGAGGTCACAAAATTTTATACCCCAACATCAAAGGCATATCAAAGGTGCCGACGTATTTTGTCGCTTCTCTCTGGTTTGTTCTCCTCGGTCAGTGTCTCTCATGTAGTCAGTATTCGTACAACTTTGCCCACGATAAGTTCCGCATATAGTTGTGCAACGCAATCAAGCTTTAACACAGCCGCATGTTTTACCGCAATCTGCAGACGCAAGTTATTAATAATAGAATTGAAGTCGGGGCAGGCGCTTCTATTGTGTATATAGGTGACAGCCTGGTATTGAAGGCGATTGCTCAAGCGCACAACTCGTGAGATCGTTTTTGATAACAATACCTTATTGGTCGAACAGCAAAGTAAATTCGTAAGCAATATTAAAAATAAGGAACGACTTATTTCTCAGCTTGCTGTACAAATCCCGTGTCAATAGACTACATTTCCCTTCTCTCCAGACGCCCACGGTACGTTAGTGCTTAGGCTTGAAGTCTATGTGGGATGTCTTAGATAAAAAACACCTGAATAGCGAGAATATAAGCACATCAATTGCAGTAGCTGATGCTAATATCCAGATTGTTCGTACTGCCATCAAAATATCCAAACAAATCGGTTAAGTTCTAGTTGTTGGGCAAGACGTCGACCTTCTTGTTTTATTAACAGCACTTTCTCCTGAAGATAGGGACATTATTTTTCTAAAAGAGGCCCTAGGTAATGTGAAAAGACGAATGTACAGTTCGCTGGACGCAATCATCTTGTATTTTACGTTTACGTAGTTTCAAAGAATCAATTTTATTTATTTACGCTATAAGTATCTGTGACACATTAGGCTTTTTTGGAAAAGGAAAGCTACAATACGTACAAATATTCAATAGGAAAATACCTTGATAAAGTCGTAGATGTTTTCAACAACGCTGAGCCAACCCATAAAGAAAATAAAAAAGCCGGGGAATGGTTTATCCTGGAACTGTACAAACTGCAACCATCAAAAGGCAGACTGAGTGAGCAAAGATACGCATGTTTTAATAAGTTAGTTGATCAATCAAATAACACTGTAGTTTTATCAAAATTACCTTCCACATCAGCTGCAGCACATGAACATTCCTGGCGTACTTCTCCAAGTCCAAATATGGCGAGACCAATCTTTAAAATCCGACCCATGTGGCGGAAAGAAAATTACTACCACGCTGTCGCCCATATACACAACAGAAGCGAATGCCCCGACTTCAATTCGATTATTAATAACTGCAAACAAGGCTGTGGTAAAAGATGCGCCTGTGTTAAAGCTGGATTGCGTTGCACAACTATGTCCGGAACTTGTCGTGGGCAAAGCTTAGTGGAGTAGGCCTCTTGGTGAAACCACTTAAAAAAAACGCGCCGACAGCTCTACCTCATGGGTGGTGCGGAAACGAGCAGCAACGTAAAAAGAAGTCAAAATATTATAAAAATAGAACAAAAGTATTGCACGAAAAGCATGTTTTTGTCTATAATTTGCAATATTATATCTGTCGCGTGTACTGTGAACTCACTTTTCGGAAATATAATACAGAATGCGACCTGTGTTCGGTTCAACCCCCCTTTTCAATCGCTTATTGCTCAAAATCCATCAAAAAAAATGAAAATAGCAAAAATCTTTTTTGTAGAAAGTTTTATCGGAAAGATTTTTAGTAAGTATAAAATTTTTTGTGCCACCAATGGTTTCTGACAAAAACGCCAAAAACTACCTCAGTGCTTGTTAGAGGTGGTTTTTGGGGGTGGAGCAATCACTTGCGACTTAGGAATTCTTTTGGTTTTGAAAACTCTTTCCTTTGTGCGTTTAATCTCCAAACGGCAAAACTTTATAATTTCTTTTCCTTTTTATGCTAATATTAAAGGACTAATATAACAAAGGAATTAATAAGATTTACCAATGATGTATCATTACATCTGGTCATAATACATTTTTAGTAATTTATTTCCATTGCATGGTGAAGAAATTAAGAGCGAGAGTGGCAACGGCGCTTCACGTGGCGTCGTCTGGTTCATTGATGAATCCAATGCTTTAAAGGCGTAATTTTGTGTGTGCACGTCCGAATATACTAGTGAAATCTTAAGTGGTTTTTGATGTTTCCTAAAAGGACTTCATCCATAAACTTTGAGAAATAGTGTGTCAGTGTTAGATGTGTGTTAAAATGGATTTTGTTCATCGGGAACTGTTTTTGCGAGGATTGCTGGGTGGAATATAGCAAAGCCTTTGCGGTGGCGCGCCGAGTCGGAATTATAGTGGTCGTTCTTTGTCCTACACACACACAATAGGATTGACAGCAATTTCCTGAGTTGAGCCTTGAGCTCGTATCTATTTAGTTATGGATGTTATTTATAACCCATGAAGTAGGAGGCGAGTCCCCTTGCATGGTCATGATGTTTGCAGAATATATTGTAAATAAATAGCACCAGAAGGAAAGATGTTAAAAAGAAAGTGGAAAGTTGGAAGAGATCCCTATCAGATAGATGCCTAAAAATCGGGACGAAAGAAACTGAGTGCATAATGAAAAAGGAAAAGCTGAAATCAAGATGCCAGAAAAAAGCAAGGTTTTCCGCATATACGAAAATAACAGTACTTTTGACTATCTATAAATCAGAATTAGTCAGAATAAACAATTTCTCCTTCTCCATCACTATGGTGCACTGTGCCTAGATCCAAAAAATACTAAGCTCAATTTCTATGTGCAAGGCCATAGTCTTATAGCAGTGAGCTAGGCGATGAGCATTGCTGCGTTGTGTTCACGTTCGCAAGAGATATACAGGGTCCGGCAAAATGATCTTCCACGATTTAGGCTTTAATTAAAAGGCCATTAAATGCTATTTAGAATTTTATTTTTTTAAATGAAACTGTATACTATGCCATTTTTTTTCATTAAATTTTGAAAATTACAGATCGAAAGTGTGAACCATTTTTTTCGATACACATTTGTAACTGTTTTCTGAAGGTTTATATCGTTCAAGCAGTAATTTGGGGCGATATTCCTGCAATTGCTTGGCATGTTGCTGCAATTTCGTGGCGTATTGCTGCTTTCAATTCGTCAATGGTTCGGGGATGGTGTTCAAAAACCTTAGTTTTTAGGTAGCCCCAAAGGAAAAAGTCGCATGGGGCAAAATCGGATGAACGAGCATCGACGTGCTACGCAATTTTCTGGAGCAAAAACTTAGATAACTTTAATATCCGGATGTGTGGTTCCAACAGGATGGAGCTACGGTCCATATGGCAAGAAGGTTAGTGGACGTTTTAAGGGTAATGCCTCCACTTACTCGTTACGTGAAGACGTTGGGTGGCCTGCTCGAGTGGTACAAACCTTCAGAAATCAGCTGCAAATTTGTATCGAAAAAAGTTGTCGCCACTTGGACTCTGTAATTTTCAAAACTAAATGAAAAGAAATGGCATAGTATACTTTCATTTAAAAAAATAAAATTCTTAATAGCATTTACTATGGCCTATGAATTAAAGCTTAAAATGTGGGAGATCATTTTGCCGGACTCTGAATTTACGAGGCTGTGGTCTAGGCTAGGTGCTGAGCGATGTCCGGTGGACTATATTTTTACCGTTATGCTTTTTAGTGTTATAATTTTTAATATAGTTCTTTAAGCTTTCTTCTTAGCTAGTCTCTTGTGTTTAATTTTTTTTAACATTTTGCTATTTAAGTTTTTCTTTTAAACCTTATAACTTTTTTCCAAATTTATATAATTGTTTTATGTATAAATAACTGCGCGATGCTGAACTATTAACGGAAGTTAAGTTCTATCATTAGTTGTTGCCATACTTTTATTTCAAAACTGGACAGCGAATTGATTTTCGATTTCCCGACTCTTTTTCCTCTACAATTTCCCTTATGTAACAGTTTAGTTAATAGTGTGAGAATTGGTGAAGTAGACCTGCATACTAAACACCTGAATAATGAATTCGTATTAAAAAAAGGTATATCGGTTGCAGAAAAAGGGTACAGAATTTTCTATAGGAGAAATTAAATAACTTTTTTGAAGAAGAAGTAAAACCCTTTTCCTAAAAAAAAACGAGCCACAAAATACCAAATAATAAACCAATAAAAAATCTTTTACAGTCAGATTTGCTATTCCTAAAACTGGTTTGTTGTTGATGTTTTTGGATTAATGGCTCTGGTTGAAACCAAATGGCCAGCTCTCATTTTTCTAAAACTGGTTTAATTTGACAATAATTGAGGGTAACAATAAGGGAACTACCATTTGTACCTTGATTTATTAAAATTTTTTCACAAATTTATATAGAAAATATAAATTTAATTATGTATTTTCCACAGTACTAAAATTTAATTTATTTTACCATTAACTTCCAAAATAAAATTATTTGCAACCAGAAGAATCTGGTTAATTTAATTAATCAGAAATAATGGAATAACTCATAACTTTTTGTAGTCCAGGAGTCAGAGGCGTCCAACCTATACCAGGAAGCTAGCAACATGGGGTCTTTTTATATTGACTCCTAGCATTTGGATTAACAGGGAATGGCATGTCTGCCGGCCTGTTTTCGCCTAGAATATTAATAAAAATAGGCACTTCCGGATATTTTTTTTAAAACAAATTTTTTCTTTGTGCCAGCGACGTAAAAATTTGCATGCAAGTAGGGAGCGATAGATGATAAAGGAAAAACGCTTCTGCCGACATTAATCCGCCCGGAAGTGGTTGCAGAAGCGGATTAACTTTTCGACAATCGTTATCCCCATGACCAAACATCTTGAAATTTTACATGCAAGTATATTTAAATCTACCCTTTCAGAAAATTTTTGTCTGTCAGCAGTCTTCCGCCCGGAAGGCACTTCTGCTGGACACTTTTTATTTTAGCGTCTAGCCGGTACCGAGAATATCTATCACGAAGGTAAAAAGCTGAATCATTCAAATGCGTTAGCATTACCTGAATACTGTTTGCTCAGGTTTGCTGGGGTTTGTTCAGGTTTTACCCACTTTTACTTAGTCTTTTTTTATATTGCATTGTTTTGGCAACGCGATTGACTATTTGTTTCGTAATTTATGAATAGTCACTAACGACTCATCAAATCAACAATCGTTCGGCACAATTTAGGATAAAGATTCTCGGTACCGGCTAGACGCTAGTCTTTTTATAGACGGCCTGCCTGTGGTCTATACACCCCCTGTTCGTGTTCGTGGGGAAAATTAATGTTGGTTGATTAATCGTGTTTTTCGACAATCTTAATTTTTTTCTCGGAGATGGTTGCTAGGGAAACGTTCAAATTTTCTGGGTTAATAGAGGCATAGTGCGACTAGCTTCTATAAGAAATTTAGTTATTCAGGGTGTTTCATTTCGGAGTTATTAACCGTCAAAGTCGAAATTTCCGCGAATTCGTATAGGATCGATTAAAGATCGCAAAAATGGATTAAATCGATTTAAATTTTCGGAGGTTGTAGAAGACCTGAGGCTTCAGATTTCTGTTAAAATTATTGATTATCCGAAAATCACAAATCATTCTTTTGAATTTTTGTATGTCGAAAAATGCCAATTGCAGACCCATCTTTGGTACTTAATAACTCGAAAACGAAACGTCGCGTCGCATGGAAAAACGGCTTGACACGTCAAACTGTAAAATCTCAAATACTTTATTTTTTCAATACATCTTTCTATACTTACAATGACTGCAAATTGGGAAAATTTGGGAAAACTGGGAATTACGATTTTTGATGCAAATTTTTGACGGTTTTAAATTTTTTTCGGGGTTAAAATGGATCCAAATCAAATTTCCATATACCTCGTCGGAAAGAGCTCGTCGAGATAAATTTTTTTTGTTTCTTCGTCCTTCATAGGAAGGGAGCAATCGAAGATTAAATTTCGATTTTTTGACTTTTTTTCGATGACATCTATACATTCGAATCACTCTGTATCTTTTCGTATCTAATTTCTTCCAACTTTTTCAGCACTGTATTATCGAGGGACAATAAGGCTCTAAAATAAAACTGGAATGGGTCATCCTGAAGCGTATTTAGGGTGTGAAAACTGGATTTAAAAAAAAACAATCCAGCTAATCCTATTTTTAATTGGCATTATTTTATAAGTTTATAACATTTCTCTTATTAACCAATTCCTTTTAGGATTATTTTCTTCCCCCGTGATCTACGAACACTTTACACTAATTAAAATTGCAAATTTTTTGTTAAAGTTATAAATGTTTTTTTTTGCATCGGGGCAGGAAAAAATTTAAAAATAACAAATGCAATGAAAAGACAAAAGAAGCGGACTTGCTTTATATCGAAATTAAATATGACGTGTCGAAATTTGGCAAAATTGACAGTTTTTATTGCAAGATTGGAAGGTTCCTGGACCGATGTCGGCTTGGAATATACATGGAAACGATACAATGTACGTTCTGTTTTGGAGTCCGGTACATTTGACTGGACGAGTTACGCATTAAATATCTTCCTTTTTTTTTTCGATGACCCTACAATGCATTATAAAATATAACGAAATCTGTTTCTATACGTAGAAATGTATTAAAATACGAAATGTCAAAATTTCGCAAAAATTACAGTTCTTGTTGCCAGATTGGAAAGTTCCTGGACCGATTTCGGCTTCAAATACGTTCAATACGAAATGTTTTTATGGACCTTCTAGAGTGGATTAATGTACACTTCATTTCATTAGATCAGTTACGCATTAAATACTATTTTTATTGATTTTTTGATGTCCTTACAATGCATCATAGAAGGTAAAAAATTACCGGAAGTCCCTATTTTTATTAACGTTTCGGGCAACAACAGGCCGGCAGACACGTTAATCCAAATGCTAGGAGTCAATATAAAAAGGCCTCATGTTGCTATCTTCCCGGTACAGGTTGGACGGCTCTAACTCCCGTACTATTAATGACGATGTGTTACCAATTACAAAACAAAACTTGTCAAAACCGACCAACTATAGAACATCTAAGTTTAAACCAATAATAATAAGGTTTTAAACCTTTTTATTGAATCCCGCGGCTAGAGTTTTTATATCAGTAAAGTGTGTATTTCTTAAAACTTTTAAATGATTTGCCATTTTATTAACTGTAAAATATACAATGAACTATAATTTGCCTAAAATAAAGACATTAAATTTATGAATAGAGAATATGTTAAAGCAAGCGCAGTGCATGTTAGATAAGCCTGGACAAAAACGTTAAACTAATAAAACTAGAACATATATAGACATAAAGGCTGGGCCACGAGCCGATATTTCATGCCAAAATTGCGCTATAAAAACCGCCCATCTAGCCATAGAGGGTCAGAAGGTTAAGCGTATGTTTTGAATAAGTTACATGAAATAGCACATATGGGTGTATGTATGCGCGGTACGTAGAGGCACTTATTCTCTTCAAGCATGTGGGGAAAATTAAGTATTTAAATGCTGGTTCCATCTTCCTAATAGATTTTACGCTCGTTTTTATTACGATGCGGTTAGTCAAATTTAATTTTTAAGCAAAATTGAAAAATGAAAAATTAGACCATATAATTTGAACACTGTGAGAATTTACATAGTGGAAGCCGTGGCTTAGCAAGTGTTTCCGAGGCCTCGATGCAAACTATTGTTACGGGACCCCCTCCACTGAAACAAAGGTTTGAGATCGAGGACCAAAAAAAAAAAAGAGGCAAGAGGCGCCAAATAGTAAAACTATAGAGCCTATAAGCTAGTTAGGTCTTGTTATAGGGGCGCAAAAGTCCTGGCTTGCCTTGCAGTAGTCAAATTTAGCCTAGCGTAGAAAACGCCAAGGGGGTCAAATCCGGGGACCTAGCGGCCATTAGTTGACCAGCCCAGCTCGTCTAATGACCTGTTTTCAAATATTGCATTTAAATGATTACGAGCATGTATTGCACAATGGGGTGGAGCTCCGTCCTGTCGAAACTACGCGTCAGGATTTATGTTTTGGTTTAATAATTGAGGTAATTGCTTCCTTACGAAATCTGTCTATATTTCTCCATTTAAATGTCCTTCAGAGAAATGCGGACCAATAACTCTATCCCTGATTATACCACACCAGAGATTAATTTACCAGGGATGTTGATTTGGCAGAGTTCTGATCCAGTGAGGATTTTTCGAGACTCGGTAAAATAACAACATATCAACTCAACTTGTACATTAAAATTCGCTTCCATGTTTAACACGTTAACTGCCATGTGTACCATATATTGACACAGGCCATTTTAATTCTGCGCCTTGTGTACAACTGGAGGACACATGTTTAGAACGGCTCTGAGCCATGAGTACATGCGGCGGCCACAGTTAGTGTGTATTTAAATACATAGTCCAATTGGTTTGGCGTAGAACTGCACTTTTTAAGAATGGTCTTGGGATTTTATGATTTTTGAAAATACGATGATCAAAAAAAATTTCAAATTTGCAGAAAATAACTTTATTTAACATTTTACTTTGAAAAAAAGGGTTCAAAGACTCAAATAGAACACATTAGAAGATAAAAACTTTATGTTAAAATCCTACTTACTTGTCCATGATTGTGTCCATATATGGTACACGTGGCTAGTATTATTAAAATATTTAAAATAGTACAATCCAGCGGCACGTGTACAACATTAGGACACCACTTTTTTGCAAAAAAAAAACGAAAACCAAAACAAATATTGTACTTTTAACTAACTTTAAGTACTCACCAATTCATTTTTCAAGAAAAACTAGCGTGGCCCCCAGGACCCGGTACACTTTTTTCTAAGACCAGGTGTGGCAGTTAACGTGTTAAGTGAGCAATAAACTGAAAAATAATCGTTAAAACGTGAAAATTCTCAACTAATATAAGTAAAAATAACGGATAATAATTCTACAATAAGTGAACTATTGGTAAAATTTATTCATTTTTTAAATTCAAGCAAAATTTAGTTAACCATAATTCCGTAAGCGAAACAGAAAATCAACAAGAACTTTGTACACATACGTAGTTTTTTTACGTAGATTCGAATTTTATAAACAAAAGTACATCATCCTATTTAAAATTCCAAAGTTACCCCCACCCCTCAAAACAGAGAGAGGGGGCAAATGTCAAATTTAAATATGGCCCCCATCTTCCTATTAACTTACCAAATTTCATAAAAATATTTTAAACCGTTTTCGAGATATCTCCTTGCAACACTTTAAAAAACTCACCCTGTAGATACATTAAAACGTACTTTGAGGCAAACATTACTTAAATTAATTTATAGGATTTGGGTCATTTATAAAACAGGCATGAAAGTAAGAATTAAACATAAATCAGCTTCCATTGTAAAGACCTAATGAAATATGTGAATCTTATTCATTTTAATTCAAATAAGCATATACGTATTTTAGCATCCAATCTACCCGTTGTTAAAATCTGAAGCAAAGATAAATCTTTTGTTTTGTACCTCGTGATGTCTCAGCACTTTTGAAGTTTTGACGGAACTCCCACTTTCAGTTCTGACAGCAGTTTAAAATGTGAGTTTGTCGGTTTCCTTTTCGTCTTTTTACCTTTCAAAAGTAAAGATTAATGTGTTTTTATTTGTGAAAAGTGGATTAAAAGTTAATTATTATCCTATTTACGATAATGTCGTAGCTAATGTACCGATAATGCCAGATTTAAGCAGCAAGAAGTGAAGAAATTACTTGTAGTTTTAGCAGCGGATATTCTTCAACAAGAATGTAAACTGAAGAGTGAATTTTTAATTTTTAATTTCAGATTTTGGTGGCAAAACGGATAAGAACATTATATTTAGAATCAAAATCTCTTAAATAATTAATTACCTACCTATGCAAAATCGCTTTGTCTTTCTCAACTGACCGTCGACATGCGAAGAAGCAAGATATCATTTTCTATCTAAAATATTATTAACTCTGTTTCGATATTGTACTTTAAAGTATATAACAATTTATACTTACTGGTTTTTCTGATATTTTATTATAAATTAAAATCAATATTCACAAAATAACGCTACGGCCAAATCGAAGGCTTGTCAGATTCAAATTGGAACTTTTGAATATGACAGGCGCGAGCGGCCATGTTGTCGTATTTGGTGTTTTGATTAGCGGACGGTACGTAGTATTGAGTTCACTGGCTGGGCGAATCACGTGGTGATTTATGAGGGATGTTCAGGACGTCACGTGGCTGGTTAGCAATTGTTTCCAAAGGCTACGTCTTTGCTTCAACATTTTTTCGTCGTTCGCTATATAGTAGTAATAGGTACATATATGCAAATAAGTACTACATAACCATTAAACTGTTAAAAAATGTTTTGCGAGTCAAAAGTGACAATCAAATTGTTCTGTTTTCTGTATCAAACCAATTCGATTTATGAAAAACCGTCGTAACTCCTGATATTTTTCCTGAGCATCGTCTAACGCAGCGCTGAAAGAAGTACTGGTACCCTTAATATAATTTTTGTTAGGCAAAGATAGCGTTTCACAATGTGGGTATTTGCGGTTTTGATTCTACGCTCTATTACAACTGTTTTTAGTTGTTATGTAAACTTATTGTGTTGTAAGGATTTTAAATAAAAATGTTAAGCTTTTTTAAAATATTGAACGTTACATTTTGCATGGAACTGCAATAATATACGTAAAAGAGGAGATAACAAACCTATTTGTAGTAAATAAGCTGTGAGAGATGCGCAAAGGTCAAGAGCATTTGTTGTATGTCATCTTCTTTGATGATTGAAACTTACATGTTACATGCCCATATGACAACATTGGTCGCCCCAGCACTCAACTAGTTTAAGCTTCTTAATTATGAGTCAACAATATTGGGCTTTAGTTCATAAACAGCTTAAATGTGACGTTGTCATTTTAAAAATTGAACAAATATATACGTTCGTGTATCGACAATAAACTTAACTTTTAAAAAAACAACGAGCGTCATTAAATTCATTTTTTGGTTTAAGTGTCAACCGCAACGGTGAGCAGATGACCAGTGTAAAATATAATTTCTATCCTATGATATACATTCATGCTTTAGCTTGCCTTATCCCCGCTGCTTGCTTATTACCCATTTTAGTAAAATATTTTGACAATTTTTTATTACAGGATGAGCCTCAAAATAATTCTGCATTGCAACCAAATAGCCAGAATGCAATACAGCCTGATACTGCTACAGAAATAGAGCCAGTAGATCAGTGTGTATTAAGCCGGCATTTAATATCTCCAGAAAAAAGGATGCCATCACGTTGGAAACAGAGAATGTTGAAAGTTGGAAGAGAGAAAAAAAAGCGGCGAAGTTTAGAGCATAATTACAAGAACCTTAAAGGTGACATGAAACCGCCAAGAAGTTTAGGCGATACCTACAACTAAGTATAAGAAAAAATGTAGAAATCTTTTACAAGGAAAGGAAACCCAGATCTTTAATTAGTTTTGGCATCTTCATTCTCATGGCACACAAAACAGTTATTTATTTGGTCAGATTCAAGCGTTGAATAAGAGCGTCGCTAACAAGCAAATGTAGTGTCAAATATTTCATTGAAATTAACGGCAAAGAAACGGAAATTTGAGAATTTGGAGGAAGAATATGATCAAAGATAATACATTTTTTTTAAGATGAAATAATGTTTTTTATTTCAAAAAATAATAAGCTACAATATTAAAAAAATGTTTTCCTGAAGTTTGCATTTATTTTCCGTTTAAAAAGGTAGTTTATTTTTTTTATATAGAAGATAAAGTTTAATAAAAGAAAATGCCTGTTGTTTTATTAAAAAATCTGATTTGAAAATTTCAATAAAATCTTTTCTGAAACTTCTCAAAATGCATTAATTGTGGCTTAGCACCTTTCACATCCAAGGTCTTCAATTATTGAATATCTTGGTAGTCGCTTTACCAAAGCAACAGAATTTCCTATAAAAATTACGGTAAAATTAAAAAAGCCTGTAATTTTCATCCGTTTTTTAATCACTTGTAGATGTGGGCCGTAAGAGAATGTAATAAGGGCAATAAAATTCGCAACAGCTACATCCCTCCTGTACATTCATCGATGTCCGTTATAGTTGTCGAGTGTAGTAATAATAATTAAGTCCCCTATAAAGTTATATTACTTGAATTATGAGCCGAATTCTTCAACAATTGCCAAGATGCTTTATCTTTATTAACGCCTTAAATTTATTGTTCAATAAAAGAATAAAAGAGGGATATCTACGAAGAGAGTTAAAAGTTTTTCTTCTAATGCAGCAAGTTTGCGGAAGTTTTATATTAGTGTTTAGTGGTAATATTTACCCTTTAACATTTTGAGCAGTGGCGGCCCGTCGTATGAAGCAACTGAGGCCGGGCCTCACCACATGTTATTATGTTATAATGTAATATTTTGATACATCATTTGTTTAAATATAAAACGTTTTACTACTAACTAACTAATTTCTAACAACCAACAAACATTAAAAGTATCAAAACATCGAATATCCATCAAGGTTTAAAATATTATCTTTCAATTTAGCGCGCACCCCTTCCAACTTTAACTCTAATAAAGGTTTCAATCGTTGCCGGACCGCATAGAAGCAAATACAATCCTAAAAATTTGGGCTTACAATACGTTCACACATCGGCGACAAAATGCTATGCACACCCCCACCACTATATTGCACAAGACCAGGGTAATACGCAAATTTACGTCATATCTGAGGCGCGATTCCGGCGGCCTCTTGTTGCCAAATGTACGCGTCGCAGAATAATACCTCCCGGGTGATGTGGAAATTTATTCATATTAAGACAAAATATACCTTACCAAGGGAGCTTATAGGGAAGATAAGGCACTTGCGCCTGCTTTACCTGGATTCCTTAACCTGTTTTTTTGGTTGTAATTTTTTAATTTATTTAAACTAATTTTTCATTTGGCGATCTAAGAATAACATTCTTATAGTATGTATTGGAAAGGGTGTAGACTGGAGGGGGAAGAGTGAGCCTTTTTATACCTTTTTTTATAGCCTTGGTATACTTATTAAATTTCTGTGTTATTTATTAATTCGAAAATCCGCCCAGAGTGCTTTATTATTTACCAAATTTGTTAAAATTTGGGCGTGGCTTTTTTTATTGCCTGCGCCTCAATTAAACTAAATGGCACGAGCCGCCACTGATTTTGAGTGCGGTTAATGTTTTGCATAAGCTCAGCTTCTAGCTCACCTAGAAAATTTAATGCTGTATAATTTTAATTTTAAAATAGCTAAGCAAAATTTTAAAAGTTTAACAAAAGATCTTTTATGATGATCTAGTTTTACTTGAATGCATAGAAAAATGACTGAAATAGTATTTTTTATACTAAGTGCTCATGAAACAGGTTGTACCAAGAAGTTTTAAACAAATGTGCAACTATTTTATTAATGAGTGATATATTTAAAAACAATATTAACCATTTTCAGAGTAACGAAAAGCCAAACAGCATGTGGGAGTAACAAAAATGGACAAAAGAGTTTTCAAAAATACAAAAAAATGTGATTAGATAAATGATTAATAGTTATGCTCTAATATAAAGAGCGGATTTCGTTACGAGGACGTAAAGAGGTCATGCTCAACCATAGGCGCGAATAATTTTCAAAAATATAGTAATCGTTTATTAACTGGTATAACAACCACATATTCCATTTATTTGTTCTAACATTATAAATTACATGAATTGCTTGAAATCATTAAGCCGCGTACTGACTTGATCAATTTATCGCGAACGAACAGTTTTCGCGATAAAATGTTCTAGTTAGACCGCATGAAATATTTTCGCGAAAGATTTTGTCGCGAACGAATGCTATCCGTAGCTTGTCGGTACATCAAAGAAATCGAGTGATCAGTTTGGACGGGATATAGACCGCACCTGTGTTCGCAGGAATGGCTTGTTTTGAAATTTTAAAAAGATATTGTAGGCGCGCATAAGAATCTCCTGCTGCTATAAAACGGAGTGTTACTGCTAGTATTTCTTTTGCATTAATGGCTGTCCTAAATTTGGTATCCTACCTCTTAATTTTTGGACTGATGTCATAAGAAAGAATTCAGAATCCTCCTATGCCTTTTTGTCTTATTTTTTATTTGAGACAGTAAGTACTAACGTACCGTTGGTGTCTGAAGAAAAGGGATATGTGATCTATTGACACATGATTTAATCGATTGGACGTGTGGAGGGGAAGAAAGAACATCTGCAGGCAATTTATTGCATACTTTAGATACCCTGGGTATGAGTGAGCGATAAAAGCGGAATGTTCAAGGCTTTTGTAGCTGGACAGTAAAGGGATGCATACATAACGCGCCTCTTGTTGTTCTCTAAGGAGCAGTCAAGGTAAGAATTACACCGGCTAGTTCTTTAAAGGAAAATCCGTACGGTAGAAAAGGGATAAATCCCCAACAGCGTGCTGAGCCAGAGAAGGAAGCTGTCGTGTGAGGACTGGATAAGTTGAATGGCTCTCTTTTGGATAGAATCAAGAATGTTAAGTGTTGAAGGTGATGCTGCTCTCTAGATGTGGGGACAGTACGCTAGGCTAGGTCTTATTTGGGAAACAGAAAGTGTGTAAGTTGGAAGGGGAGAAGTATTTTTTGACTCGAAAGAGAAAGCTATGCTTTGTAGTTGCTGAATATTGGTGTTGTTAAAGTATTTTCTAAACAAAACACAATTTGTTTTCAGGGTAACACATAAAAAGATATTCCATTTTTGTTAAACTGCATCTATGACGTCTTTTCAAGGCGTTTACTGGTTTAGATAAATTTTATTTCGAGAAATTTTAGTACATATTTTCGACAATAATAGAACTAAATTCATTACAGCAACTCGTTCTAAGATGAAAATCATTTGGAAGCCACGCAAATCGCTGAACTATCAGGAAATTCGTAAGTTTTTAATGACGACTTATTAACAATGACAGGACAAAATCCTGCCAAAACATAACTGAGCAACTATAAGATCTTAATTTAAATCATGCCGGTTTTCTTATTCGTACTAATTCTTAAAACTTTCTAGTGAATCTGAACGTTAATGTTTTAAAAGATGTGTATAAACTACAGTTACAAGGCATATAAAAACAAATTTAAACGAGAAAACCATAATAAGTCATTTAGTTAAAAGAAAATGGTTTGGCGTTACCTGTGTCACAAACTTGTGTAATTTCGAAAGTTTTACTCTTCTAGAAATTGTTAAGTACGAGTGTACATTTCGCTACAAATTTTAATGCGTTCTGTTTTATGTCGTACATTTCCCAAAATTAGGTAACTTTGTTAAATACCGAGTAAAGAACTGAGCTTTTTTTGCAGAATTTAATAAAGAAACCTATATAAACTAACCTCCACAATATTTAATAATTTATCACAGCTCTATACGAACGCCTAAGATAAACTCTTCAAAGTTTTCATTAACAACTTTTCTAAAATAGATTTTTAATAAAAGTTGATAAGGATCTTTTTAACTTCTCTGTGAACATTAAAAACTAGCGACATGAAAATATCCAATATGGGGCCAATATAGCTTAAATTAAAAATGACTCCTCCTTCGACCACGCGTATTGCCGCAGGAAGACATTTTATATTATTGAGCAGGACCGGCCTAAACATTTGTACATAGTGTTTTATCAGTTATAGTATGCATGTTTATGAAAGTTTTAGTAAATTTTTAGGTTAATATTTGTGCCATATCCATGTAGAACTACTATTTCATTTTTTTAAAATTTAAAAGCTGCAAAATATTTGTAGTGAAATATCGAATATAGCTCCCTAAATTAAACATGTAAGTCAACTGTATGAATCCATTAATGAGCTTATCTAGCAATTTTTTCCTATTTCATAATACAAAAGTGCTCCATTTGAAAAGCTCATCCCCAAAAGATTCGTATTTTTTCTGATCACCCTCACAATAGCTATCAAACATCGCTCTTTATAAAACGGGACGATGGCGTCTGGTGACGTAGTCCCACGATGAGCGACAAAATTTAGGAAATATCTTAACCTGTGTGAATAAAAATCCTTTTTGTTCTATGTCTGTGAGTGAAAACTTATTAAATTTTACTTATTATTTTACAGTTTTACTATTTCTTATTGCTGGATAGTGTGTCATATTCATTCGTTAGGTTCAGTGTTCACAATGTTCTTATGGTCAAAAAGGTTTAGAAAGGTAACCTCTGTCTTAAAAAATATAATCATGTACCTAATCAAGGATAAAAACAAAATTATTGGACACCTCATTTACATATGTAGAAAAATCTGGTAAGTAATTACTCAAAATCCCATAGAGATATTAATAAAGGTGTGCTAATTGTTTGTCACTTATGTAGAAACCAAAACGAAAGACAGAAATATTAAGCGAAAACAGGCAACGCACAATATTGTATACCCTAAAATGAATATTTATGTATAAATGAGCACCAGCCATACCTAATCCCGAATAACGAGATCAAAAAATACTACACGCTGTAGTTACACCACGGTCATTTTTGGGTTTTATTATTATTTCTGTTGTAGTTTATCTTTCATACTTATACACTTACGCACTAAAATTTTTCCAATAAAACTTAATTCGAAAATTAAAAAATGCTACAAAAGTTAAACAGAATATAAACATGGAAGAAAAAAGAATATAAACATTCCCGTTAGTACTAAAACGGCCGATAGCGAAACTTGGCGGTGTTGCCGTATACTAAATTGGATTCGTCACATTGCCCGTTACATTCAGTTGTTTTTCGTGGGATGACGTCAAGCGGGAAACTGAATCTTTTCAATTTTGTCGAATTTTGAACCTTAACGTTCAGATTCACTAAGGAGGTTAAAGATTTAGTACTGGTTTAAATTAAGATCTTCTGGTTGATCAGTTATCTTTTGTCAAATTTTTGTCTTGTCATTGTTCATAACTCGTCATTAAAAACTTATAAATTATTCTGATATTTTAGGGACTTGCTTGGTTTCCAAATGATTTTCATCTTGGAACGGGTTTCTAAAATGAATTTAGTTCTAATATTGTCGAAAGTACGTACCAAAATTGCCCCTTTCTTTACAGATTCGCGAAAAAACTCAGAAACGGAGTCATAGTATAAAACTTAGTTGTCTTATCCTTACACTTCAGCTTAAAACTTTTAGTTTTCAAATTACACCTGACCAGCGTTCGACAATCTGGCCGTAATATTTTTGATATTATCCGTCCAACCGACGTAATTTTTGTGTGCGTGTTTCGATTGACTGATTGTGCAATAATAATATCATCATATGTATTAAAAACGCAAAATGACTGAACAAGCCCACAAAAAAAACAAAAGAAAAAAATGTGAGGCATATTGGTTTTTAAAACACATCATGTTTTAAAAAAAATTAACGCTTAAATTAGGCTGCCGAATATATCTATAAAATCCCCAACGTCTATGTGGCAAGCTGGGTATAAGCAAAGTATGGGCGTAATCCGAATAGGCATATTAAGCATTATTAATTTAGTAGACAGGCCCTATTTGGTTATAAATTATGATTCAACCCTTCCTTAACTAAAGTGTTAATAGGCTGAAATGTGTTACCTAAGTATCGAATTTATATAAACAGAGCATTTCATGTCATTTATAATAGACAAATTAATTAATTAGTGAATGAATATGAAGGATCATCTTAACCAAATTAGGATTAATTGCAGTTAAACTAACCTGAAGATGCAGAAAATATTTGTTCGGGAAGAAATCTGTAGTGTAGAGATTACCTTAAACAATTTTTTGGAAATTTGAGTTAACAAACCTGAATAAACCGGGCAATTGCCAAATATCCTAAAAAGCAGGAAAAGATAACACTGGAAAGAATTGTCTGATATTTTAAATCACTTCAGATATTAGGGAAAATGCAAAAATGTTATCATAAGACCTCATAATTATATACAGAATGTCGACGGATGGGATTGAGAAGAGGAGAAATGGGCCAAATTTTTAAATAAACGGAAAAAAGTAGGTAATTGTTAATGAATGTTCTTGATTGTTATAAAAATAAGATTCACGATGAGAAAATCTTAGTCATTTATACGAGGTGCTCAAATAAGTAGGTTCTGATAAAATATGAAATTGCGTGGAGAATAAACGTGCATCAATTAACGCTAAGATAGTAAATAGAAAAGTTATTTCAAATTTTCCAATTATTCAAAATCCGGAATTTCTAAAAAAAAAATACACTTTGTGAACTATAATTTGGAACACATTTTTTTATAACAAGGAAAATACCTCTGGTATACTTGAACAGGTGTCCTTTACGTGCTAATTCCCCAAAAATAAGGGAGAAAATCACTACTGACATTCACCCCCAAAAATAAATTTTTGTCGACTTCATCTGTAAGAAGATAAAATTAGCGTTGTTTATAGAAATGTGTTAAACTGCCAGTGGCTTAATTTTAAAATTTTACAGGGTTCGGCAAAATGAACTACCCAATTTAAACAGCTTATAAAAATTTATTAGGTACCATGAATAATAAAACGAATTAATACATATTTTTAAACTAGAAAGATGGGGAGTTTTTTTATGATTTAAATATAGTGCTTCGTAAATGATCGCCATTGTTCTCAATGCATTCTTCTAATTGATTAGCAAAATTTTTGCATAACGTTTTGAAGAACGTGACGTGGGATAGCATTGATTTCATTTCTAATGTTTAATTTCAAATCTCTTAAATTTCTGGGTTTATTCACAAACACTTTAAGCTTTAAATAGCCCCAAAGAAAATTATCCGGAGCTGAAAGATCTGGAGATCTTGCTGGCCATGGAATCGTACCATTTCTTGAAATGGGTCTGTTTGGAAACGTCTCTTAAAACGTCCATGCCTATTTTCGCCGTATGACTTGTTGCCCCGTCTTGGTGGAACCAGTAATGTCCTATTTCTTCTTCAATTTGAGGTAAAAAGAATGTCTGTAGCATTTGAACATAGCGCGCAGCGGTAACGGTTACCGTCTGACCATTCTGTTCAAAAAATAAGGCTCAATTATTCTAGACGATGAAATGGCACACCATACAATTACTTTAGGGCAATGTAAAGGTCGCTGATGAATTTCCCGAGGATTCTCTTGAGCTCAATAATGGCAGTTTTGCTTATTTACATCGCCGTTGAGATAAAAATGTGCCTCGGCACTCATGAAAAGGTTATTTTCGATACATTGGTGATTATCATAAATCAGACGACAAAATTCAAGTCTATTAATCTAATCTTGATCATTTATTTCCTGAGCTATTGCGGTCTTATATGTATGAAAATTCATTCGTTTTACCATTCTTCTCGTGCTTTGATCACTCCAAGGACGGAAGCATGTTTAACAGCGGGTTTCTTCGGACTAGCAATAACTGCATTTCTTACCTTTTCTTCGTTACGTTCATTGCAGGATGTTCTTGGTCTTCCACTTTACTTTTTGTCTACAATAGATCCCAGTTGTCTCCATTTATTGCGCCAAGCCAAACTAGTCTTACGCTGAGGACAGCGACGGACATTAAAATGACGTCGAAAACACCTTTGAATAGCGATTATTGAATTAAATTGAGTCAATTTCTCAACACAAAAGACGCGATGTTGTGTAGACCAACGCTCCATTTTGACAACTGTCAACAATTCTAACAAAATTTCCAAAGCCTACTTTTCCATTTAAAACTATTTTCATTCAAAATAAGCTCGTTTTTGTGTTATTAATGAAATAAAATGGGTAATACATTTTGCCGAACCCTGTATTTTCTTGTAGGAGACATTGACCAAATTTTGTTTTTGAGAGCGAACTTGATGTAATTTTCACCCTTATTATGAGGGAAAAAACGTATCTAATATTTTTTATTGCACTAAAGCATATTTAAGAAATCGGTGAAAGACATCTAGGATATTTTTTTTGTCGTAATTCACAAAGTTAATTTTTTTGCAATTTTAGATTTCAATTAACTGGAAAATTTGAAATAACTTTTCTATTTACTATCTTAGCGTTAACTGATGCACGTTTATTCTGGACATAATCTCATGTTTTAGAACAAACCGGAATACACCTGAGCAAACCTCAGGTAATTTCCTTGTAAGTCCCATCTTATTCTGTTAACTCTTTTTTACTAGATTGCAAAATACATTAAATTATCTTTTTTAATTTTGGATTTTGATTACCGTACAACCTTTTTTATTTAACATTTTGCGCTAAAACGATAAATAAGGAAAGTTTATTCTTGATACAATTTAAAATTTTTGTTTTATTTTACACTCCGCTCCGTACAAAAAATAAAATTTGCTTATTGTGAAGCTTATTGTTTTGGAAGAAATTTTTTTTTATTAAAAATGACTTTCTTCGTAATTAAAAATTTTGTCTAAATGTCCCCTTGTAAATCCCATCCGTGGACATACTATATAAGTATAACTAAAGTCAACTTCTAAATAAGTGTTCGAAAATAATCGATTTATTGCTTGTCATTGATAAGAAAAACTGATTATTTATTATATTTGCACGATCGCTTAACACTGTTTTTATTTATTTTGTCGAATGTGCTTTAAAAGTAAATCGAATTAAATTACTGAAACGGTTTTACTGGAACCTGTTAACCAAAAAATATATAAGAGGTTAGAAATGTTAACTCCTAAGTAAAAGAAACACGAAATTTAAATAAAAATCAATAAATTAGTACGCATCTTACCATCAGATGTCGCTCCAGCTCGTTTTCTCGTGGCGGGTAGTTAAAAGTGATATTATGTTTAATATATTAATTTATTTTCAAGCTAGTATTTGATTGTTTTAAAGACGATTTATTGTTTTTTTTCCGTATGATACAATAAAATATTATGTATTCAGTAAAACCAGCTATAAATTGATGGTTTTACTGATTAAATTATATTTTAGAGGAAATTACCGATACACAAACTAAAAAACAATAATAGTCTTTAACAATCAAATACTAATACTTCTAAACCCTAAATATGTAAAATATAAATTATATAATAAAACTACAAAGTAGGTTTTATTTACCAAACAGTTATGGTTATCACATTGTTATTAAAAAAATAGTTCCTTTATATATTAGTAGTTTTCCACGTCCATGTACCTAAATGTGTAAATTTTCATAAAGTTGAGATCATATTTACTAAATACCGTTAACTCCTGAGCTTGAAAGATAATCCCCATTTTTATACGAATTCATGTTATAATGCTGAAACTCGTCAAGGAATGAATAACTACACAAAATGTAAAACCGGCATTAAAAACATCGTCTACCAGGATTTATAAAAAAATTAGGGAGTGCATGGAAGAAAAATTAAAAAAATTAACAGACAACATTGGGTCGAGGCTAAGTAATTTCTCTGCCTGCACTGCAACCCAGCATTATTTAAAACAGATATTAAATATATTGTGTAAACAAAATCAGAATTCTTAAAGAACAACCAAAAAGAACAATGTTAAAAAAGGCTCTTTTGTGTCGTGACAAAAATTATATTTCTTGTGACCTGCTGAACATGAGGGAGCAATTAGAATTACCGGATGCTTCCGGGAAAGTCTTTTTCTATAGTATCAAGTAAATTCTAATCAAAATCCATTATAAATAATATTATTATCTTTCACGTTTGATACCTTGACAGCCAAAAAATAGCCTTTTTTACGATTGTTCTTTAAACACATTTTATTATTAAAACAAAACACACACCTTCACTTCACTTCACTTAAAACCATCCTAAAATGTGCAACAGTTTTACGTTATAAATGAATTCAAAAAATACAAAAATTTAGAATGAAATTGTGTAAAACTATAAAATAATTATTGGATCGACCTAAGTATCACAGATCGCGGCGAAATTTGACAAACGTTTACATGTCAACTGTCTTAATGTTCAAAGAACGAGTGAAATGATGGTAGCCTACTTGCAGAAGAATTATCCTACAGTGCCACGTAGTGGTACGATGGAGTACCAAAGGTGTAACGGTCGTGTTTCCACTTATTCAATTCCCGTTTCACCCATGTGCTGTTAACTATTAGGCTCATTACTATACAGTATAAAATAATGAATGCGTCAATAATAAATTATTACTAAATATCATATACTTATAAAAAAGGCTAACCCTGTTATAACGGTCTGCCGAACATATAAATACATATATCGAAAACAGAAATGTCAGTGAACCCTAAGGGCCCACGAAATCAATTTTTAAAATCCTCTATTCCAGGATGTGGCTGCGTAACAAGGACATCGTCGAAGCGGCAGGATAAAACAATGCCAATGGGTAGTTTCATACATCGACTCTCATCCTTTGACATGAGAGCACGAAGGGTTTAGAATCTTTTCAATATTGCCTATCCTCGACTTATACAATATAACAGCTTCTCTCAGTTTTTGTCAAAAGCTATCCACTTATAAAGTTTTATAAGTAGCTTTCTGTCACGTTTTTGTGTAACCTTAAAGCTTAGGGAAAACCACGTGCTGTGCTGGATATTTTTAATATGAATGTTTACCAGAAAAATAAAGAAAATAAATTCATGGTCACAGATAAAAAAGAATTCTTTAGTCAAGAATAGAAGAATATACTTAAGGAAATAAGTATATCGAGCGCTTAAGTATATCTGCAAGATATATTAAACTCATGACAAGAACTAAATTTTCTAGTGATATCTTGCTTGGGTTTTGGTACATTTCTTTGAATAAGAAAATAATTTTCGACGGCAGTGTAATACTTTCCAGAAGAATAAAATAATATTATCCTATACTGTAATTACGTTGTCGGAAAAAGGGACTTGTTTAACATTTTGGGTAGGCAGCAATTTTTCTTTGGGATGTGTTGAGGGGTCATTGGTGAGTGCAAATCTCAGTTTTCGGGATTGCAACCCTCCCCATTTGGTCACCATGTTGAAAAGAAGGGTGCAACCTTAAGTCACACAATTTATTTTATACAAAATCGAATTATCTACAAATTTTACGTAGGATTGTTAATACAAATTTTATGAAGCGGGAAAGACAAAAAATTAGGGCAAAAAAATCTTTGAGGCGATATAACTTTTTCATTATTTATTTGTATGCAAAAACACATTAGTGCTTTTTTGTAGAGCATTCTCTGATAATTAATTTGACTTAATTTGCTTAGATTTTTAATTATCATTATTTGTATGGGTTTTAGGCTATACAAGCGCATACATAGCAATATCACAACAATGACAGTATCTTTATATGTTCATAAATATATATTTTTTAAACTATATATTTTATTTTCCTTTAACATATCGCAATTTATACTATAATTTAAGAACTCCTTCCACCCCTCAGGTAGGGTCCCTAGGTGCATATTTTTATTATGGTGCTTTCCTCAGTAGTACCAAACGTTCGTAGAAATCCCCTGCTATCGCAGAATATTAACTGGGAAGTGTCTTTAGTACCTAATGTGTAAATAAGCTCTTATTTTTAAACGGTTTATTAAGGCCCCCCCGCCCCTGATCAGGCAACCTGTTTATGAACCCTTAAGCCAACTTTAAGTAATAGTTTTATACATAAGAGAAGTTCATTTTCAATTAATTTAGAAACATAAAATTATCACAAATACACTCTCTCCCAAACTATGTAAGCTTCTAGGAGTAGGGAGGGTTTTGCTTGGAGTAATGGAATAATTATAAAACTTATTTATGCTTAGTCATTCTTGAGCTAAGTAAACTATAAATATGTACCTACTGAAGCACATAAATAAAGAGTTTATCTGAACCAAAGAAGTTGAGATAAACTTTTTATTTATATTCTTCAGTTCATATTTATAGTTTATTTATCTCAAGAATAAACCTTATTTTAGTAAACTTTGTAAAATATCTTGGTTTAGGATTATATTCTTAACGCAAATCAATAATTTAAAAGAAAAAGAAAAATTAGCAAAAATTAGTACCTTGTACCTTTATTTCTCATTTCACATTAAAAGTTGTTTAAAATGACCATCATAAACTTCTTGGCAGTAATAGAGTCGATTTTGGAACTCTGTCAAGAAGTAACACCTGCCATTCTCAAAAATGTGAGAATTGAGTTCCAAAATTGGCTTCATTACTGCCAGTTTATTGTGGTCATTATGAACAACTTTTAAAATAATAAGAGAAATAAAGGTGTTTAAATTTTTTTTTTCACGATTTTTAATTTGTAAAGGCTAGTACATATTATTTCATAGTTTCCACTGGTTTTTAATACTGTTTATTTTTTAAAATTTTATTATAACTAATGTTTTCATAGGTCAAATAATATACATATTAAGTATATAAACGCTCTTTTGTGTTAAATTTTGTTTTGTGTATATACTACGCTTTATGGATGGGAAATACTTTATCAAAACTGATTATTTATTCAGCGATTTTAAACTTGCAATTAAACAAATCTATAACGCGGAACCACATAGAGAAAATAATTTATTTTGGCAAATTTTGGCATTTCTTTAATAATTTATGTCTATCTAATCAAATAAATTATTTCAAACAATATTTTACTCTTCTGTCATGTATTTTTTTTTCATTATGTAAAGCTAAAACTTATTTAAACGAAATATAATCTGTTTGTTCATCGTCCAACATGGGTTCGATATTAATGTTTAATGTTGAATACTATTTCAGATATGAAATCATTTTGCGTTTTTGTCATATGTACAATGTACATATGTATATTAAACAAATAATAATAGAGTAAGTAACCTCATTTTGACATATTGTTAATATTTGGCAAATGTGTTTATTTTCAATATAAAATTATTGTCGTAATTTATGTTGATGCATCCCTAATAATATTGATATAGAAAAATATTTATAGTCAACAAAATGATTATTTATGTACACCATTGCATTGTGTGGTATTCTATGACATACCGCATATCTATTACATACCTATTATGTATTCAGTTTTGTTGTTATTTGTACAGGGTCTTCCAACGAGGACTGAACAGGGGCTCATTTTTGAGCTTCCTTGTATTTAAAGAAAAATCTAAAATAGCCAATCGATTTACTTTTTCCTGCAGAATTCAAAAATGAAACCAAAAATTTATTTGAACCAGAAACAAAAGAGTTACGCTATGGATAAGGTGTTTTTTAAATGGAACATAGCTTTTTTTATACGATCTTCGGAACGAGTGATTTTTTTTATGTCCGTTCTGATTAAAATATTTAATATTGTGACAGCTATTTTTATTAAATTTTAATGTTTTATCCAGTATAATTTGACTTCAACCTGTTTGAAACATACACTAGGTAATAAAGGTAAAATCACCTTGAAATCCTTCAAAGTCAAAAAATTTGACAAATTTACTATAATATTGCCTAAATAAATCTTCTCCTTGCTTCTCTTGCATTTTCTTGGCATTTGTAGAACAAGATAACAATCTGCAATCTCTCATCTAATGAATATTTCATTTCGGCAATATTACAGCAAATTTGTCAAATTTTTTGACTTTGAAGGATTTCAAGGTGACTTTACCTTTATTACCTAGTGTATGTTTCAAACAGGTTGAACTTAAATTATACTGGATAAAACATTAAAATTTAATAAAAATAGCTGTCACAATATTAAATATTTTAACCAGAACGGACATAAAAAAAATCACTCGTTCCGAAAATCGTATAAAAAAAGCTATGTTCCATTTAAAAAACACCTTATCCATAGCGTAACTCTTTTGTTTCTGGTTCAAATAAATTTTTGGTTTCATTTTTGAATTCTGCAGGAAAAAGTACATCGATTGGCTATTTTAGATTTTTCTTTAAATACAAGGAAGCTCAAAAATGAGCCCCTGTTCTGTCCTCGTTGGAAGACCCTGTACATGTATTTTCTTTAATATATATTACATAGAGTGCTCAATAAAATAGTGACCAACCAAAAATTCCCAATTGAAATCTGTATGTGAATACTTAGATTAATCAGATATTATTATAATTACTCAAATAAGTGAGTTGAAGTGATCTCTAACGAGACTCCAATGCAGCCGCGGCCCGTGAGTTTTTTTACAGGTGAGTCACAATTTTGTGGGCAACTAGTGATATCAACGCAACAAGCAAAATACACTTTTTTAATCAAGAAAGGTTTTTTAATAATGTGCCTAGTTTTGCCAAGAAATTATTTACCCACAAATAAACACCGCAAAAAACATAAAATAGGTACTGTAGCTATTACAGTACCTATGTACCAGTAACATGAAACCTTAGATTATCAAAACTTACAAAGCATTTACTACATTCTCTACATGAATAATAATAATTAGGTACCAGAACCAAATAGATTTCTAGTTATTGGTGCAATTATATCCAGTTTACCTCAAACAAAAATTATTTACCATAGAAACACTAGTTATTGCATAATAGAAATCTATGTACCTGGATGTTTCCTTTCAACGTCAGCTCTCAAGTTAGAGGGTTTACACAAATCCAATTTACATGCCCCACAATGTGAATGTGCCATTTTAGATTCTCATCCTCAACACTTCTTGTGGATTAACACAAGTGAAAGTATTTTACAAATAACACAAAACACGAAAGCAAAACTAAACAGTAGTTTTGGTACCCCTTTACTAAAGTTTTTGAACAATTTAAAATAAAAATTCGGTTGTTATTGTAGGCAATTAATTTTGACCCATCGACATCGACAAGAAAAAAGGGTATTTTTTCGCGAGATCCCGTTGACCAACCGTGAACGGCCGAGAACCAGAAGTCACGTGATATCTGCATTAATATATTAAGTGATATACACGTGATACCATGTTCAAGGTAGATCAACGGGATCTCGCGAAAATACACTCAAAGGAAAACACAACCTAAAGCTCATGTCCGCAGTTTCAAATCGATAGACGGATTGGATGCTGCAGCTGCGTTGCCCACTTGTTGTTAAAGTCGTAATTAGTAGGTTTTAATGTTTAATAGGCACAGTTACAATTATTAATATTATTATTATCAGTAATTATCCAAATATCTTAAACAAAATTAGGTAAGCTTATTTTAAATATATAAGCATATCGCGAATATTGTTTTAATAATAAATTGATCAGATTTACATTAGTGAGCCAGAATTTGCGACAACCCGACACCCGGTGCGGCGGCGTTGACAACCACGCGCGCCCCGAAAGCGATATTATTGGAGGGCCGTCGACAAATTGTGTCTCTTTTTAACTTCCTCAAGCGCGTATGTTTGTTTCTCTCTTAGCTTTAATGCATTTTATGTAGTTCTATACACCTAAATGGTCAGTTTAAAATACGGCGAGTTTGGAACAAGCTTAGTTTGATCACCGTTGCATACGGTGGCTTGATTCTTTTTTGGATACTTAGTTTTCGCATGGAACTTGAACTTTTTTGAAAGGAAAGATTATTTTTCGGTTTTAAAAAATAAAAAAATAAATTAAATCTTTGAAAAGTTTAGGTGGGTCATTGACCAAATGACCTTATGGACTTCGCGCCTGGTAAAACGCCTGTATCAAGATCAAGGAGAATAATTGTTACAATAAAATATAAACTAAATTGATTGTCATGCTGAAAAAGGAAAATAATATGCAAGATCTGAGGTGAATGATGGCGGAGCTACGGGTTCAGTACTGGCACGAACCGTATTTCCTCTTCATTATTAATGACCTACTCTTTTTATTACCGATTCTATAATAATATCCTTTACTTCATTATACATTACCTTAAACAATTATTCTAGCTTAAGTTAGATAAGAGGCATTGATCCATGTACCTGCACTTAATTTTAGACTATGGGTAATAAACAACTTGATTAGCGTAATGTTTCTAAAACTAACTCATTTCACCCCATCTTAGTAACTGCGCTAACCCGACAAGCTTTTTTTCGAGATTGAAAATAATTTTTCTCTTCCAATCTATACCTTCCATCAGCTATTAATAACTATTAATTATTATAGAAAAACAAAAGTATACCTATAGAGGTATAGATAATTTCGCTTCTTTTTATTTGGAGTGTCAAGATTATGGCTCTGGTCCCCTTCAGTTCTCCAGGTCCCCTATCGTTAGATTGCATCTCGCTTCCAGATACAGAGTACAACGACGTTAATACTTAGGCTTAAAGTCCAGATAAAACAAACCGAATAAAGTTATGATTGCATTAAATCCACTGGAATAAAAAACTTCAATAGTATAGATTTGGAAGAGCACTAGATAAGTCAAGAATATTCAAAACATAATATGAATGAGTGAAAATGTAAATATATCTATGCTATTATATAGTACTATGAAGAAAATAGTAATTTTAAACGTAGATCCTATTGATTTTACAACACTGATTTTTATCTTTTATATTTTAAACTCTTTCTTAATAGTAATGAAATGAATCTACTTGCTGCCTGTTCGTAAGTAATCGATTATAGCATATTAATTTTTTTGGGTAGTATTTAAGCGTGCATTACATTAAACAATGTGAGCAATTAATTTATTGATTTGTGTAATACCATTTTAAGTTTGTGAAAACAGGCGGGTCGTTCTCACCAAAAGGAGAACATCCCGGTATCCGACACTTGATGAGTAAAAATTTAAATTCAGTTTGTCTTTAGGAAGTTTCTTAAAGTTCATTTCTTCCTCTAACATACTGACGTAGCGATAACTATATATTAAAACCCTACGCTGCAGAATTTTCCATAGTATGACCCGAATCTCTCCTCCGTTAACTGTCTCCTGGTACGTTTGCAAAAAAATTATAAATAATTTTGCTGCTTAATTTATTAATTTAAAAAAAATCGATAGACTACTTCCTTTTTAGAAATAGGGGTTTTCCCACAGCGTATTACATATTAAGCCAAATTTTAAATAAAGCTTTTAACAAATTAGGTAACTACTTTGTCTCCCGCAAAAAATCTCTACTCCGTTAGAGTAACCATTTAGTTGCCTAAATCATGAAGTGCCTGACTAACGTCTGTCGAGACTGATCAGAATAAAGCCTGAGATCATTGTGAAAGACTCTTCGTGATCTCGCTTGATTTGAAACTGAAAATATTAACAAAATAATTATAAAATATAGGTAAAATCATGTTTGTCAAGCTTAACACTCTCCTCCGTTAGTGTATTTATTTTATGTAAGGAGTATTTAAAGATTACATTATAATTAAGTTGGTCTTGTGAATTACTAACCTGAAGTTCAGGTTTTTGTATTGAGTTGCCATCTAATTCAATAATCATACCTTCCGTTAACCTCTCCTCCGTTACCTGAAAAAGTAACAAAGAAAAGGAAATCGAAAGAAGGACTTTATTTACTTCGGAATTCGAAAGAAAAGACAAGTATTGCAGTTTTTTGTGCAAAAAAGTTATGATTGTCTTATACTGACGATACGAATTAGAAACGAAATGTGGCAAAAATTTTGCCGCCATCTGTGGGTGTTCTTGCAGTAACATTCGAGGGGTTTTGATTGGGTCTACAGTACATTCTAGTACATTCTAGGAGTTGTTGGTTGTTTTTTTTTGTACTCTCATAACACATGAAAATGCAGCGTTCGCTTTTATGGTAAATAAATTCCTTCTTCCGTTAACATTATTCTCCTCTCCGTTGTTGCTGACGTTGAAAATATTTTAATAGTTCTTTAAAACAAGTTGTGGGAGCTAGGAAAATTGTAAAACCAGCTTACAAATATGTAAATACGTGTCGAGACAAAAACTTAAAAAATGTTCTTACTTATATTTCAAATAAGTTTGCACGTTTGTTCTCATTTGAACAAGAATGGCCCAGGTGCTAAACAGCGTGAAGTCACCTTTTAGTAAGAATGTATCTAAATAGAAACTTTAAACAGTTTGACATCACAGCGAGCGTCGTTTTGTTAAATTTAATGCACATTTAATAATTTTGGGAAACAATTATTTTTAGAAAAGAACAAAATTATTCACGTAATTATGATTCTAATTTATATTATTGTAAAACACAAAAAAAACGGTACCTCATAATTTTCTTTATTGTCATTTTTCTTTTTGAAATGTCGAAAACGATTTTTGAGCTGGTTGAATATTTTCATAAATCGTATTATAATAGTAGCACCTCGATATCCATTCGAGTATTCAAGTAAATCAATGGTGCTATAAGAAAAATTTCGTAGATACTACTTTTTGGCAAGTACTCAAATACAATTTCATACAAAAAATACAATTTCATTCACATGCTTATTTACTGCAAACGTTAATTACACAATTCTGAATTATATAGGAATGATTAACCCTGATGAATATGTGCAAACTTTTATGGCGGTATCTGTTAGTACCGAATTCTCAGATTGAATATTTATTTCTCCTTCTGTTTTCCATATTATTTGTGTGACTATTTTCTTTTTATTTTTTAAAGAAGACTTTACATACCCCTCAACCAGTAATGGATTTAGGCTTATGCCCGCGAGGCCCGGGCCTCGGGCGGCAAAATTTTAAAGGCTAATAAAGATCGGTGTAGAAAGTAGAATATTGATGTGTTGTTAATTAAACCAAATCCCAGTTCTAAGTATTTTTGACACAAATTTAATAACATCATCTACTTTTCAAGTGAAGGTACAACCATCATAATAAATAAATCATATAGTAAAAAAATTGGATCAAAAACAATTTGGATCAGGACTTGGATATATTAAACTCTATATACCATCACGAAACAAGAAGGGCGCCATATCGGAATAGGCCTAGGGCGCAATCTAATTTAAATCCGCTCCTGCCCTCAACACCAGTGCTACTTTTCTACCCACTATGCCTTTTAGTGTACACAGTTCGTATCCGGAATCCGCCAACCGACACACATGAACGTCAGAAATAGTTGCTGGTATAATAGTCGTTTATATTTTGTAGTTTCAAAATTATCTTATCACCAGAAAGATCGCTCAGAAAAATCTCAAAAAAATCGTGAACATTGAGAATTAGGTGTAGATTGAGCAAAAGTTATCAAAATTGAAAAAATTCTAGCGCGGTCAATTGTTATAAATAATTTAATTGTTTACTTCCTTATAACTGCTAAACCATTGGTTTTAGAGAAAAAGTTTCTCGACAAAAAATATTTCTCACGGTGTAGGAAACAGCTTCTGTTCTTACACGATTTTCAAAATTCTTAATTTGGCCCACTCATCTCCGCCCATACGCGATGTGATACCACGTTAGTGCCATCGGCGGCAGGTAGCACGGCACTAACGTCAGTTAAGTGGTAGGTTGATGGTACGGAACACTAATTGTGCAAGTATAGCTTGCACTTGACCGAATGTTTTAAATGTAGTAATTCGCAAAGTCAGACTTATTCCATTCATGATGATAATGATCTTGGTGTGATTTTCTACACCAGTATTCTATCAATTACCCTACATATAGACAGCATAATACTTAAAAGCTTTAGGATGTTGGGGTTCATCTATTACACCAAGGCGCTGACTCCTCTTTACTGTTTGGTTCACAGTATACAGTGTGTCTACGTAAGTTGGCGGCATATGGGAAACTTTTTTATTATTAATTTTACGAAAAAAAGTTATTCTTTATAAAAAGTTCTGCATGCTCCAAAACCTAAAATGCAACCATCAGATATCAAATTTTATCAGTCGTATACGAGGTTTGCCAAAAAATGTGATTTTTACTCAAGAGTAAAGTACCTTTATTTTCGACAATATCGAAAATTATTATAAAGAAAAGATGTTTAGAATTCAAAATAACTTTAAAATATTCAACATTGTTTATTTACATTAAAAAACAATTTTTTTCGACATTTTCTCTGCGATAACGCTGACAATTGAAGTGTGCACATTAATGCATTACATTTACTAAATTAACAATCTCAATTTTCTCTTCCAGGCTTGATGTTTTTGGCATTTCTACCTTTCCGTAAACAAATACGTCTGTCAAACATAAAACTGTACAATACGGATCTCTAAAAACTATGAAAAACACTGTTAGCTGCCTAAAAAAAGTGTTTATACCGTGCTACTTTTTAAAATACGATTGTTGACTTTTTTTCGAATTTTCGATGTTTTGACAGTTCTCAAATCCTACTTCAAATACCACTTTTAAAACATGCCAGTGCATCCTAGATTAATTATGCGTTAATGTGCAAACTTAAATTTTCAAAGTTATCGCAGAGAAAATGTCGAAAAAAATAGTTTTTTAACGTAAATAAACAATGTTGAATATTTCAAAGTTATTTTTAATTCTAAACGTCTTTTCTTTATAATAATTTTCGATATTGTCGAAAATAAATGTAGGTACTCAAAAAACACATTTTTTGACAAACCTCGTATACGACTGATAAAATTTGATATCTGATGGTTGCATTTTAGGTTTTGGACCATGCAGAACTTTTTATAAAGAATAACTTTTTTTCGTAAAATTAACAATAAAAAAGTTTCCCATATGCCGCCAACTTACGTAGACACACTGTATATCGAAATATTGTTCCGTAATATGGAACCCCTATTTATCAGTATCATAGCACCATACTAGAAAGAGTTCAAAATAAATTTGCGAAATAACTGTTTTTTAAATATAATTTCCCATGCAATAATATTACATAATATGAAACTAGAATTCTTTTATGCCATATACAAACAATCTTTACAATGCCGTAGACAAAGAGCTCTTCTGATTTCTCTTTATAAGCTTGTTAACTGTTGATTAGACTGTAAAGGCTTACTTGAAACTGTTTTGTTTCGCGAACCAGAGCGGAGAACTAGGCAGATCCAGTTATTTCATAATCAAACATAATATGACATTTTTACCAACAATATTTCTGCACTGAAGAAAGATTTACTTATACTTTTCTTTTTAAATTTTATAATGTATTGTACCATTTCGATGTAGGTTCTGTAGTGTTGGTACTGTGCCTAGATAAGTAAATAAATAAATTACTGGAATCATTCTTTGTCAGGAATTATGTCACTTTTATTCATTGGTTTAATAAAATATTTCTACACGCGATTTTCTAATAAACTGATTCACAAGAGTTAGGGATATTTATAATTTTTGAATAAATAACCAGATAAGTTGGATAATTTTTATATTAACAGAAAAGATATTTAATAACATACAAAATATAAGACTTTTCTCTTAACAAATTGAATTTAACAAAATTATGAAAGATTTACAAAATAAGGTGCAAAAATCTCGTCGCTCGACGATAATAATGAAACTTAAGAAAAAAAAAATAATAGGTGGTGAAGCCTCCATGTGGGGCAATAACGGGTTGGCAACATCTTGGTATGCTCTCTATGAGGTTGTTAAACAGTTCCTGAGGAATTTTATACCAGAGCCAAGCTAAAAGGGCTCTTAGCTGTTCAAAAGGCCTGTCTATGGTTATCCAGCCATCGTTGAAGCATATCCCAAGAATGCTCGATGAAGTTTAGGTCTGGCGTTAATGGAGGTAGTGGTAAGTGCGGAATGCCGTTATTTTCTAGGGCATTTAAAACTGCTGCGCTTCTGTGGGGTCTTGCGTTATCATCAAGAAAATGGAAATTTGGACCGATAGCGGCATGAAAATTTGGTAGTACCTAATCGATAACATGGCGCCTATATAGGTCACCATTCATATTTTCTTTACATATGTGCAAGTCAGTACGGCCATTATAACATATGCCTCTCCAAACCATGATTGAGCCCCCTCTATAGGGATAAAGTCGTTGGACGGAGCGTCCATTTCGGGGAACTCTGGGAAGTGTCCAAACTCTTACTCTTCGAGTATCTGAGAATCGAGGATACCGGGACTCATCAGTAAAAACGACCGATCCCCATTCTTCCTCCCAGTGATAATAATCCCTTACCCACTGTAATCTTTGCTTCATAAGAACCCGGGAAAGTGAATCCCGCCTCAGCAGGCGTCGTGACCTTTTACCTCGTTTAATCTTCTTCTTATCATTTCGATTGAAACCTGGATACTCGTGACATTAAAAAACCGGCGAGACAAACTCCGGCAATTTGACAACGGCTCTCGTCTGACATTTAACGTTATGAACCGGTCTTCCACCGGAGTGGTTTTTCGTGGACCACCAACTCTAGGATTTTCTGATACTGAACCAATCTCATTAAATCGAGCGTTAAGTCTACTATTGACACTTTGCGATGCATTAAACACTTGAGCGACATCTTGTTGTCGGCTGCCACTTTGCAACATGCCAATCGCCTGATTGATTTCTTCGAATGCTAACTTACGTTTAACCGTAATTTTTACAATATTAAATTTCGAGGAACGCCGAATAAACACTAATTTATAATAATTCAATTCTGTATTACTTGCTTTATTCCAAAAATACCAGATAAGGCTCGGTCAAGCAAAAGATGCTTAAGAAGAAAAAACGGATATATCAGCATAATATGAATAAAGGAATGTTTTTTATTGTCGAATAGTGAACGAAAATAAATAAATAAATTGAATCTTTTTGGATTTTTCGCAATATCCCTAACTCATGTGAAGCAGTTTAGTTATTTATGCAGCTAGTGCGTGAAACGCATCTTTCAAGAACGAGATCACAGCAGATCGCAGATCGAGTTTTGTGAAGATGCTTCACGCAAGTTTCATACAATATTTTTTCTACAGCTGTCAAAAAAAGTGTTAAAAATACAAAAAGAAAATTGAAGCTTAGTAGTAATTTTCATTGTTACTATGGAGACCACTCGTACGCGTTTATATTATCTGTCCACTTAGCAACGTATTGTCAAAGTTGTTCAAGAGACGCGCACAAATTAAAGGGATTTTTTGTCAAAAAATGCAAGAAAATAGTGAGAATAGTGATAATGAGTTATTTTCGTTAATTCCCACAAGCCTCTTAAAATCCGCAAATTCTGCTGTTGGCAATCTTCTACCAGCAAAATCAAAACATTTGCATGAAAATGCATACGATCATTTCACGCAGTGGTGCAAGGATAAAAAGCTATTTTAGTTTTCAGTGCGTGAAATCATTTTTCCATGTGTGAAATGGCTCTTTCACTCACGGTGATATAATGGCCTAGTTCACACATCAAAATCCATACAAAAAAGTCAACGACAGTTGTAGAAAAAATATATTAAAGACCTATTTTTTCGTCAATTTTATTACATTTTTTAAAATTAAATATACAGAGTTTTTACACTCTTAAAAATGAGTTGGCTTTCCTAACTTATTTTCATTTGTTGCAATACTTAAGTTGTTGGAAATAAGTATTTTTAGTTACAATAGCAAAAATGTTGGTTTTATAAGTTTTCCTTACATTTAAAAACAGTCACTACAACACAAGAAAATAAGTTGCATGATATTAGTTGGGACAAAATATTTATTTTGTTACTTGAGATTTAATTTTATTATCAACTTATTAAATAGTTATAACACCTTCGCTTATATTTCCATTAACTAAAAAAGAACATTCGTGATTACCTATGCGAAAAATTAGGGACGCTAAAACGATTTAGTTGTCACAACAAACTTCTTATCAGTATCGACTAATAATTTAACTTGGCAGCAATGTCTTCTTAGTTGTGAGCACATACATACGTGAGTGGTGGGGTGGCAGCATCAGTAAGTCAATTAGCGGGTTGAGCCGACATTTTTATTTTTGGCTGCTGCGATATTGCGCCGTGTTTTCCAAAGTACGGGCTTTAATGTTGATTTTATTCGTGATATTCGAGCTTAAAGGTAAGTAGTTATTTTTTCCACCCCATTAAAAACTATAACTTATTCATTTTATTGCATTATATTTTGTAAAAGTTTGCTTATGGCGCCCAAATGAATGCTCGATTAAGTAAAAGTTATATTGACTATAACTTTTTACTAACACATTTTTTTCTTTCAAAATTTAAAAACTGTCGACAAAATGATGTAAACTTTGTTTAGAAAAAGTAATAAATAAAATACCTAGACCTGTTCATTTTTTTCTTAGGAGGGGCACACCAAAAATTCAACTTTTTTTCGCAAATTACACTTTTTTTGTTCTTTATCAAAACATTTCCAGTGGGCTCACTATTAAAACCAATAAATTTGGTACGGGTCCTGTAACTAGGAACAGAGATATACTTTTGGAATCCTTCAAATTTCTTACATTGTTGTTTTTCACAGGTAAAACACTTGGCCTGTGCCGACGACAAAAGCATGGTGTTTCGAGGGCGAAACAATGGCAGGATGGCCGAATGTTAGGAACGAATTGCTCCAGCTCTACATCAGATGCTTATGGTCATAAATTGAAGGCATAGTGGTGACCTGTGAGCCAAGTGCGACGAATGTTTACTTTTGGGGGCCTATAGGTTCAAGTGGAATTTAAGTTTAGTTCTGTATGAAAGCTCTTTTATGTAACATATATAATCTTTGAATATACTTTTATTTTAAAAGTACTGAGTTTTATTGGTCATACCAACCAAACTATTAGTTCATGCAACTAAAATTTAATGTTTCTTGAGTTAACTTATTTAGCAGTTTTAACTACATTTTTTAATTCTGCTTACTATAATAAAGTAGGTCATAACAACCTTCGTCTATGTTAGAAAAATTAATTTACATTAGAGTGACAACATAAATCTTAGTATCAATAACATATCTTTCAATTGGTTTGAACCCAACCGTTAGTTGGTGCGACTAAAATTAAATGCTTCTTTAGTTGACATATTTAGCTGTTTTAACTAGTACACCTGCAACTGTTTTGCATTAGTTACGATGACTTAGATTTCGGTTGAGTCCGTTTTCACAAAAAGAAAAGGCTGTAGTGACTAAATTTTAGTTATCACTACCAACATATTTTTAAGAGTGTAGAAAAAATAGTGGATACTGTGATACATGTGTTAAAAGTGATTTTATTTTGTTCGGAGGAATGGCACACTCGCTGCGCTCGTGTCCCAAACTTTTCTTCTCACAAAATAAAATGCCACTTGCAACACTTGTATCATAAAAAACTATGTTTGACCTTTTTAAGTTGCATACGGGAAATATTTACTTTTCACACTAGTAAATACCTATTTTATTGCTCTTAATCATTTTCCACTTTATGAAAAATAATGGACGTTTAAATTGTTTTTCTTGTTACGCTGTTATTTGAGTATATCATATTATATACATATCTCAAAGAGTTTCTTAAAGTAATCAAAGAGAATTATAACAATATGACAAATTATTTTAACCTTAAGTCTTAGATTATAAATACTTGTTACTCTAATTTGTAGCCCGGGTTAAAAGCAGAAATAAATTACGCGTTACGTTAATCTATACCAACACATTCAAAACCGAAATTAATATTTCTTTTTAAGAGGATTTATGTTCCTGACGTTTCTCGGTGTAATCCACTAAAGTTTTTGAAGTATAAATTAAAATATGTGTGATTTGTATATGGCAACGGATTTACGTCCTGTCACATTGTTAAAACTTCGGTACGTTACGCGGTGTTTGTGTGTTTAGTCTTTTTACCGACCTCTTTAATAGAAATTATTTCATGACTTGCCTTAACTAACTATTTCGGGTGATTATCATACGGCTAATTATGCTTCTTTTAATAATTGAGGTGCCAATCCCAAGTAGCAAAGAGATGTATTGCAAAACTGCACTGAAAAAATTTTTGTAGTGATGTTTGGGCCGAAAATAGGAACATAATTTAGTAACAACTCTTTGTTTTCGAGATACAGGGTGATATAATTCTAATTTCATCTTGGTTTTCTTGTGTTTTACAACTTTCAAATCTCGTTTTCCACGACACTTTCGAGCAGCTATGGGATAATCATTCAAAATAATCTAGACAGTGATATTTTTGAGTCACGATCCAATAGACTTAATTTACCGAGATTGACAAGCCAAGAAAGCACAATAAAAATTTGGACTGGCTTTGGGTCATATTTTGCTAAATATCATCCAAACATTACGATATTTCACAAAGATCCAAGATACCAAAAAAAAAAAACAAAAACAGGAATGTTCCATTTTTACGAAAGAATAGTCATTGTGGTCGTACGAAGAAATCGTGGGTGGGGGGGGGGGGGGGGGGGTGGTGGTGAGGATGTGCAAGGAAGCATGACTCCTGGAAAAATACCTTTTAAGTGTTAATAAAAATACTCCAAACGTTAAAAATTAATAAAAACCCAAATAAATAGGATAAAAATTGTATTACTTTGTATCTCAAAAACAAAGCATTTTTGGACCTATGTCAATGGAACTTTTTTCTTAGAGAGAAATACTTGTTAATTTGACTTTGGCTTCTGGTAACGGAACAGCAAACCTTAGTTTTTTTATGGTTATTGCAACCTGATCATTACTACGATCAACAAGCAAATTAACTCTAACCTAACTTAATACTACAAAATCTCAACTAAGGTCATATTCATCAGTAATCCCTCGGCTCTAATAACTTACATAACATATAACTCTAACTTAATTACACTACTAATTAGGGTGTACATTTTAGCCGCGTATCTCTCTGCTTTTTTTTTATTCACTTGCCACTTCACTAACTTATAGGGCCTTGTCGAGTCATCTTAGCTGGTTGGCGTTGTGGAGGATAACCTCGACATTCCCATGGTTGGAGAGTCGTTCTTGAATTTGGCAATCGTGCTTATGGTCTGGCTAACAGTTTTCAAATCGAGGTCTCGATGAATATCACTGTTTCTAAAGTACCAAGGAGCGTTGACCATGATCATTAGTAATCATTACTTTAGAACTTTATTCTGCATGCGGTAAAACTTGGCTTAGGTTTCGAAACGTCAACTACTTGTTTTAGATTAGGCTTTTGGCAGAATATATACACATTAGGGATAGATTGAAGACAGGCAACGAATTTTTTTTTAAGGATTTATTTTCAGTGCCTTTCGTACTTATTTTTTTAAATATTAATTTTTACTTAACAGTATAGTGATGTAACACCCAATTGATAGATCTTTACCTACGACCGCTACTGTAAATAGTAAAAAAGCACACTTCTACCATCTATGTAAATTCAAGTTTACATTTTGTAAACAAAACGCACGGAGCAGTGAGAAAGTATGTTGTCACTGACGCAGCATTGAAAATGACAAATGCGCCTGCTTAATTTTCAACCCCTGTCAAAAGTAAAGCAATTTGTGGTTGAATGATTAATTAATTACTTAATTTTAATAATTGGGGTCGTAGGTAAAGTATAGTACATAATTCGAGTTGTAAGGCAATTACCCACTCATGGAATTATGCACTCGTACGTAACTTTCGCATTCGTGCGCAATATGCGTCTTTGCTACGTTGCAAATCCGCCACCATCATGTAGACATTAATTTTTCTTCCTTTTGGCCAATGAACTACCTGTAAAATCTTGTAGGAAAAAGTTACGAAACGTTACTTTTTGGACTTCAATCACCTTTATACAGCGTGCCCCACCGAGTTCTTGCCATATGGGAACATTTTTTACAGAAAATTAAAAAAAAATACTTTGGTGTAGAAAAGTTCTACATGTTAATGAACTAAGAATCCCTATGGAAAAAAGCGTAGAAAACCCGTAATATACATGGTAGCGACAATAAGGTAAAATATACCCAAGAATAAATTACCCTTATTTAGCAAGATACAAAGAAAAGTTATTTTAAAGAATTATTTGGAAAAATTGTTCTTTCTAAATACGAATCACAGCCACCTACGAAAAAAATTAACAGCCAGATTCTCCAACGCTGGTCCGGTCTAGTTAGACAACCAAAAGTTTTAAACTGACTGTAGGAATAAGACAACTAAGTTTTATACTATGAATTTATTTCTAAGGTTCTTCACAAATTTGTAAAGAAAAGGGCAACTTTCGACAATAATAGAACTAAATTCATTACAGCAACTCATTCCAAGACGAAAATCATTTAGAAACCAAGCAAATCGCTAAAATAGCAGAATAATACATACGTTTTTAATGACGACTTGTTAACAATGACAGGACAAAAACCTGTCGAAACATAACTGAGCAACTATAAGATCTTAATTTAAACCAGTAATAAAGCTTAAACCTACTTAGTGAATCTGAACGTTAGAGTTTTAATATAAAAATGTATTGCTTACTAAGAAAGAATAAATTTACAAAATTCAAACTTTAATATAGTCACCTTCCTTTTCGATGCATTTTATTTTTTAGAACAGATTTTCTTATAACAGATTGAAGAATTTCTAGAGCACATCGGGTTATTACTCTTTCCAAGCTGTCAATATTTTCAAAAGGTCGGTCGGTGAGAATACACTTTTTCCTTGAAATATCGCCAAAGAAAGTAATCGAGTGGGTTCAGATCACAGAACTCAACCAGCCAATGGTTTTCTGAAAATCTTCCTATCCAACGCCCCTGAAATATTTCCTGAAGAAACTCGTTAATAGCTCGGGAATTAAGGCATAGCGCACCATCATGCCAAACAGCTGATTTCTCAAAAATTGAAAGTAAAGATCCGCCGTTATATCGCCTGGGAAGAAAAATGGGCATATCAGTTGGTAATCTAAAATACCTAACCACACATTTGCCGTAAAATAATACTGATATCGACACTGGATAACAAATCCCGGATTATCTGTGCTCCACCAACGACAATTTTGGGAGCTATCTACTTCATTTGATTTAAAACATGCTTCATCAGAAAACATGACTTTTTTGCAAAAAGACGCATGCACACCTTGATACCAAGCCGAAAAATTAAATTAAATATTAAAGTTTCCAGGTTTCAACGTGTGGACAAAAATAGGTTTGTATCGATGAAAATGATTTTCTTTAACAACTCTTCCATTAGTAGATTTACAAACAGAGCGTCTATCGTTTCCAGGAAGTACTTTTCCAAATTTCCCAACAAAGCCTTGAGATTTTTAATAACGGCTTGGATAATTTGTATTGAAATATCCTCATCATCTTCGGCCTTGACTTTTTTTTATTGAAGCGGTTTTCCACACTTCCCCTACTTTTATATTTTGCCATAATGTGTCCAACAGTTTGATTGGATACAGATATTTCGGGATGCCTTTCATGCACAATCTTCCCTATACATTTATAGTTGTTTGTCGCCAACAATTAAATCAATTTCAATTTGTGAAAGATAATCACTTGATTTATACTAACATTGATTTTGTAACGTAAAGTAAAAATGTAAAAATATTTTTTTTTTCAGAGGTGACTGTGATTACGTATTTAGTGAGAAAAAATTATCCCCAATAATTCTTTAAAATAAATTTTCTCTGTATCTTGCCTGGGCAAGGGTACTTTATTCTTGGATATGTTTTCCATTTTTGTCGCTACCCTGAATACTGTGGGTCTTTTTAGATTTTTTCCATAGGAATTCTTAGTTTATTAATATGCAGAACTTTTCTATATCAAAGTGATTTTTTTTTAAACTTTCAGTAAAACTTTTTCCCGTATGGCAAGAATTCCGTGGGACACGCTGTATAGTGTCGCTGTCGATTCGATCGGGGTCCGTTTCTAATCCAATACGATATGTACCGTGTAATCATCGAAGCCCCTCAAATCAAATATAATTAGAAGCTCTAGAAATATCCAATGTATGTATTCGTTGTATTGGCTTCGACTTGGATGATATAGGTAAAAATATCTTCTTTAGCTACTTATTTTGTAAATTTATTGGAAATCCGTTTAACAATCATTAATGATGTTAAAATTTTCCAAATATTGTTGTTTCAGGGTAAGTTAATAGCCTTCCCAATACTACTGGCAAGTTTGGAAGCAATGCAAATGATCAATACAAAAGAAAAATCAGAGCCTTCGTTACTCCGTCCCTGCTAAGGTTCAAGTCAGCTTCTCCTTTTTTGTAATATTCTGCATTTTTTATGCTAAATTCTTGCAATTTCTCAGCAAGAACAAGATAATCCTTTTTATATTTTTGTATAGTGTATTTATAAAAAAAAAACAATAGATGCAATTTTAAGATCGCGGTTTAATAGGAAATGAATTAAAATATCATTGCGTCATTCCCAGATTTGCTCTGCCATTTCAATATTGTCAGAATTACCAGAATAATCTCATAGTATCTGGGTTATGTGCGAACTATTATTATAACACCTAAACTACCTACGTACCTAATGTATTGATTTTCCCATAATATAATTCACTTCATAATAGACAAAGAAACAACACTTTTATCTTTGACTTTATCGCTGGACATAAATACGTTTTATTACTTTTTTGCAGTTGCTCTTTAATTAATGTATATATTATTATTGTAATGTAAGCTATTCGTACTACACTCAAAATGAACACATAAAAACATACAGGGCAATAGAGTGCACCTTTAGATATTTAAATAAAATAAAGACAATAGGACAAATGAGTTTTACTTTTAGATTTTCTGTTTTCACCTTAGGTTAGAGTGGTAGATTTTTAGCTAACTTGCCGACTAATCTCACATAGACCTGAGAGGTCCGTTGTGATACCACATGTGCCTTGAAACCAACCACGCCAAAAACACTTTCTAAAGACCCACTTAAGATGTTGCGGAGGGAAAGCCTAAACCTTACCAGAACCCCAGAATACCTTATCTACACAGAAGCGACAGCTTTGTCGGATCCTTTGATGTTTGTTGTACCCAATTTTCGTGACCTTCAAGTAGCTTAGCTCCTCCCTTCACCCATTGGTACACTGTAAGAAAATAGACAGCACGCGTACAAAACCGTGATAAAATCTGGATTACACTGAGAAAAAAACTTGTGTTTAAGAATAAATATCGTACCTACATTTTTTATTTAAATGAAATAAGGGTATTGTGGGATTGTATATATATGTAGTTATTTTAGGTAGCAAGATATTTTGGGCGATCATAACAATCAATTGAAATAATTTAATATGTTTAGGTAAGTACATTAATTATAATTTTGGTTATTGACTTGGGCGGCAATTGAAAAAAAATGTTAAGTAATAACATGATTATTATTGGAATGACCTAAAGTCAGTAGCGTAACTAGCCATCTGACCTGAGGGGCCTAGGGAGAGCCTGTGATGGTAATGTGGCTTACCTTATTTTAGAATTGGAAAAACTCTGGGGGGGGGGGGGTTAGCTGGAAAGCCCTGAGGGGGCCCGCCCCCCCGTAGATACGCCAGTGCCTGAAGTACGAAATTTGTTGCTTATTAGCCCTGTTCGCAGAAGAGTCTCAAACCAGTCAGAGCCAATGAAATTATTGGAAACCAGTCGGCAAACTGTCACGTTACCAAATAACTAAAATTTGATTGGTACTGATCGGTTTGTGATTTCTCTACGAGCAGAGCTAATAAAATTATGTTTATTGAAATTCCATATAAACAAGAATATGCAAATTTTATCCACATGATTCTGTATTTACATTCTGTCTATTTAATGCCGCTAATTAAGAAAAATAAAACACATGTTGTTGCTTAAATACTTTTTATTAAAATAATATACAGGGTGTTACTTAAGTATACACAGAGAAACTTTAAGGGGTAATTCCTTGTATGATTTTAAGAAAAAAAGGTTATATAAATATGTGCTCTAAACGTTTAGGTTTTAGAGATACAAGGTGTTAAATTTTAATTTATTTCTTGTTTTTTTTTAAAATTTTCTTTAACACTGTTAGGGACCACTGGTTGAAGGCGATACTTCTGGAGACAATCGTGTCTGACAAGGATCTGAAATGTAAATTGTATTAAGTATAAAACAAATTCATTTTAAAATTATATGATGTAACGCAGGTATATACACTGTGGCCCAAAAATTTTGCAACAAATGGCAGTTTATTTTCTTATAGTCACATCAGTTTGAAAGCTCACTAACATTACAAATGGGCGTCGGCCAACTCGGCCCGAGGAATCAGGTATGCTGCATAAAATTAGCCCATTTTTTGTGCTCGAACTCAAAATTGACCTATTTTTAAATAACCCATTCTCGACCCAAAAATATCATTAATTTATTCATTTATTACCTGTAGTTTATGAAGGAGGGAGTATGTTTTAGATAGAAAAAAATAATAAATTTTATTAACCGTACAAAAAAACAGAAACTTATGGGAATGATAATAGGAAATCATTTTCACATAATATGACAGCTTTGAAATATTACTTTTATAATTTGTTATTTTATCCTCAATGAATCATTTTACCTGATATATCCCTTTTTGGGACCTAGGTAGTCGACGCCCTTAGAAATGACAATGGATTTGTATACAGACATTGTTCTTTGTCTTTCATATTTACCAAAATAAAGTGTAATACATAAGTATACAGTGTAGTCCATTAAGTGAGCATTTTTCTTACTTGCACAACCGAAATATAAATACCGCCTAAAGTTGGTGCATATCCGATAACCACATCAGGTGCACTTAGAATGGCTTCAAGTCAAACAGCATACAGGGCAGGCTAAAAAATATAAAAATCGTTTACGAGTAAAGGACTCATGGCATCGACTCCTATAGTCATTAGTTTATTACTATGCACATTATTATTAGAAAAGTATTTGCCTTATTTTTAAGAATAGTTGCGAAATTTGAAACTTGTGTGTAATATCGTTGCAACAGACATGAAGTTTTTGTTTACTTAAAAAAATATAAATCTAAGTAAATTTTACAAATTTGCTTCAATTTCATGAAAGTTATGCAGAAGCAATTTAATTGTGGTTAATTTGAAAATGTATTATAGTTGCATATAAAAAATCATTATAGGGGGGTAGCTAATTTAAAATTTTTAAAAAGATTTTTTGTTTGATTAGAAGGCTATGACTTTGTATTTGGACATATATTTTACTTGTAAACAACTTTTTTTATATTGTTGTTCTGTATTATTCCAAATAAGGGTACTTTACTCTTTAACGAGTTTTATGTTTTTTGGCCTGCCCTATATGCTGCTTGACTTGAAGCCATTCTAAGTGCACCTGATATGGTTATCGGACATGCATCAACTTTTGGCGGTATTTATATTTCGGTTGTGCAACTAATAAAAAAATTTCCCATTTGCTGCAAACTTAATGGACCACACTGTATATATGTTGTACCTACCTGGTAATGAAACAGATGTTGATTCACACGGAATTGATTGATTTTTGCTGCAGGAAGGCACTGGAGACAACACGTCTTGCTCTGGATCTAAAAATAAAATTTCATACTTTACTAACTTTACATCAAGATAAAGACAATGTAATAGATTTACTCGTATAAAGTTGGAACAAAAATCCCATTTCATTTGAAAAATATCGTGCAAAAGCTTATTTATGATTACCATGGTTCACTTCAGAGATATGATGGTTTTGAGCATCGCTTAAAAAAACATCTTGATATTGAATATACAATACGTCCCCAAATTAGTGTTTGCAAAAGAACAAAGACTGAAAACTTTTACTGCCTGAAAATATTACATTGGTATAATAATTATGTTCCTTATACAGAGTTAAAAAAATCATGAAAATGAGAATTTCATCCAAGACTCATTCGTGAAAAAAGAATTTAGTTAAATACTTGCTATAAATCCTGAAAGCTCGACAGATTTTTGTACGTAAATCATGCCAATATAGCTTCATAAGAGGCTATTCATTTCATTTAGACACCTGTATGTAAAAATAAAAAAAGGATATTTTACTATTGGAGAAAATTTCCATTATCATGATTTTGGGACACCTTGTATAATACAATTTACTTAGGCAATTGATTGGCCAATGTGAGAAATAAAATAATATTTTTTTTAAACCAATCTGATTTTCCCTGTAAGTAAAGTAAGGTATTCAAATAAAAAATATTTTATTTTGTATGATTCTACCTCGTAAACCCTTGTGCAGGGACATACCTACTGTATATATACCAAAATTATAATTTAATGTAGAGTTTTGAACTGACCACTGGAATGTATAATTTTATGTCTTTTTCATATTTCAAACTATAGATATTAAGCCTTAAGAAAGAAAATTACTTATAAAAAGCAAGTTACCTGCAACCCCCATAATTTTACAAGGACTTCCTATAATAGAACCTTCTGTTATTCTTTTTAAAGAATGCTGAAACAGGGTAGGTAGGGCTTCACCTATAAGAGTTTTTCGAGTACCTCCTTTAGAAAGATACTTGTCCTCAAAGTGTTTTTCACATAATTTGTGATAATTATGAAGAATGTCCACATCCTTCTGGAGCAGGTCAGCTCGATTACATGCATGAATCCACATCTCTGCTCTAAAAAAAATATTATTTGTAAGTACTTACGTAAGTAAGAATGCTAAGGGTAGGAAACAATAAAAGCAATATTTTATACAAGCTCTACGATTTAATACAAATATCTCTATGGAACAAGAAATAAGGCTAGGTTCATTTAGTTATTCGGGTTACATATAAGTACCATTTTTTTGTGTAAATATAGGTACTTTTTTATCCATTAAAGGAATTCACCTGATAAACAACTATCAGGCCCATCAAGAGGGGGGGGGGGGGGCAAATTCCCCGGGCCCGCACTGCTTTGACGGGCCCGAAACTCAAAATTTACTGATCAGCAAGGGGGCGCCGGGCCAGACAAACCTTACTGCTCCGGGGCTCTCCATTATTAGCTAGTGGGCCCAGGGCCAGAAATATTTTATTGCCCCGGCTCTCGACGGCCCTGACAACCATCAATACAACCTGTTTCTAAATTTAATTGTGACAAAGTGTCTTTCAAATGAATAAACTAGGTAATATCAAAGTAATTTTCCTCTTATAAGGAATACATAAACACAAATAACTCTTGGGTTTATTATGCTAATGTTGAATTTAATTTGATCAATAGAGCATAAAATATAAAATTATCTACATTAATTCACAATATTTTACTAATTGGCCATAGTAGCCCTTTCCATAACTAACCTTGACCAAAACAAGAAGTTTTTGTACACCTACCTTTTTCGCTCTTTAGGAAAGGTAAAAAGTGATATTCCTATGCCGCTTTTGGAGTGCCACGCAATAATTACTTGGTATTTTTAACCAAAGTTAAAAAATCATAAAACTGAACTGCTGTAAACACAAAACAAAATAAAACTTAACCTCAACTGTTCACTGTTCGCAGAGAGAAAGTAAACAACATTGATGAAGTGACAAGGTTATTTGGGCGCTCTCTTTCCTTGTCTAAGGGGCGGTGACGACCCATTCGTGCGCGCCGGCGCACTCAAAATCAGACCCGGGAAAATGGCTCAGTGTCGCTTCTGTGTAAATAAGGTATTCTGGGCCAGAACCACTGCTGCTGATGAACTTAACCAGGCTTTCAAGTGGTGCATATTTCCTTCACTGTACTGTTCTTCAGCAACAATACCAAAGGCATCGAATTTTCTTGCGCGGTCAGGACATTCACGCAAGAAATGTTGAATCCTCCCTTATACATTCTGCATGACTTCCAAATAATATTGTCTAGTCACAACAAGGGATATGTTTCGTAAGTCCTGACTATGTCTGAACCATAGAGAAAATATATAATAGAGAAATAATGTCATTTGCGAATGTGGCAAATTTACCAAGCTGAATCCGTAAACACAGACAGTCTTCTGCGGGCTTGCGCCTTGTCGAACGTCTGCCTTGTGATAGACAGGACCGTACTTCAAAATTTATTTCACATGACGTGAATCTTTTATCGAGTAATCAATGCTAAATATATTACTTGTAAGTATTCTTTTTATTAATGATAAAAATGTAACCATTAGTGAGATTTTAACAAAAATTGTATAGTTTGTTGGCTTAAATCTGAGTTTTCTTGCTATACAAAACTGTCGATAATTCCTCGAAAACAGCTCAGTTTATACATATACAGTGCGTCTCTTTAATATCCCCCCTCTTAATTTTTTAAACGTTACATTTACAAAATTGAAAGTTGAAATAAAATATAAACATAGCATTCTAAACAATAGAAATAAAATATGCAACTGTTTTAAGAAGTAAACTAGTAAATAAAAAAATTACCAAAACTATGTGTATATTTTATGGGATTGGCATCCCATCCTGTATAATTATTGAACAAACCAAGTTCTATGGTAAGATGTAAATATTTTTACCCCTATTTACAGTGTGTGCACTTGACACTTTGGTGAAAGCGCTACTTACTTATGGCGCTACTTACTTATTAGCGATCTTTCGGCGAAAGCGCTTTTTTCTTTCGCCGTCCCTTTTAAAATACTCCCCTCTACCCCAATCCACTAGTATTTTTAGTGCCCCTTTGGCGAAAGCGCAAATATGCCTTTTGGACACACCCTTCTAATCCACTGATATCTTAGCGATCCTTTGGCGAAAGCGCTTTTTTCTTTCGCCATCCCTTTTAAAATACTCCCCTCTACCCTAATCCACTAGTATTTTTAGTGCCCCTTTGACGAAAGCGCAAATATGCCTTTTGGACACTCACCCTTCTAATCCACCGATATCTTAGCGATCCTTTGGCGAAAGCGCTTTTTTCTTTCGCCATCCCTTTTAAAATACTCCCCTCTACCCTAATCCACTAGTATTTTTAGTGCCCCTTTGGCGAAAGCGCAAATATGCCTTTTGGACACTCACTCACCCTTATGCAATATAGGGGAAGGAGACATTGACACTATATATGACCTTCTTACACCATCTTACCCCTTATACAATGCCCCTAATACACACACACCCCATCAGTGCCTTTCTGACACCTTGACCACACTCAATATACATCACTGATAAATGTTTCTACTTCTCCGTGTGTGTGTTCACTTCAACACCGGAGTGCATTTAAGATAAAAGTTAGAAAATTTATTTGGTTAGAGTTAATCTTAACTCAAAACTTAAAAGTATTTTTGCAAATGGAAATAGCAACTTCAGCATTTACAACAGCTGTATTCCATGTGTTTCCTTCAGTGATTACAACTGGGTCCGGTTCTGATCGGCCGAGTTGCGTCATTGAGTTCAACAACCACTTTTGCGAGACGTCCCGAGTGCGCATGCCTCGAGAGAAACGTCGTTTAAAAACCTGACTGGCGCCATATGCGTACAAACGCACTTTTTCGCCCATACATTGGACGGATTCAGCTGGTGTCGCGAATACGTTGTGATGGTCTAAATACACTCACCCACAAAAAAAGTGACGAACTGAAAATTTTCTTCTACTTTGAGGCGAAATATCTTTTAAACGGTTTGTAGCATAGTGCTGAGGTTTTAACTGTTGGATAGAACTATTTGTTGGCAAAAATGTTGTTATTCGTTTTTAGCTTTTTATTATTTTTATTCCAATAAACAGGGTAAAAAAAAAGAAGTATGTTTTTTTGATAATTTTTGAGACGCCCTGTGGGGTGTCATGACAACCAAAACTCAACTAATAAAAACCATTATTTAGGATGGTCCTTTATCAACATTTTGTTTTCTGAATCATTTTCCTATCTGTTCGGTAACCTGAGATTCAGCTTTTTAAAGAAATTATAACGTTTTAGTGTAAAAATCCTTTAATCAGGTTTTTAAATTATTCCACTAATAAGAAAACAGAAAACAAAAAAATTAATGCATAAACATAAATTAATATCGGGTGTTTCCGCCTCTAGATCTCATCACATCCGCTAAGCATCGGGGCATACTTCGGTTATGTGGTTCCACTCTTCAATGAGCGCTTCTTCGAGTTGTTGGCGATTTTGAGGAGCATGGAATCGATTTCTGAGTTTTCGGCCAAGTTGGTCCCATAGGTGCTCGATTGGATTCATATCCGGGCTTCTAGCGGGCCATAGTAAACGCTCAATACCGGACTCCTCCAAAAATTGTGTTACAACACGGGCGGTATGAGGTCGGGCATTATCATGTATTAAAATAAAATCTCTTATTATGGGAGCAATTGGTAAAACATGCTGTTGCAATATATCGATGTACCCCTGAGTATTTAGGGTGTTTCTTACTATCCATAAATTTGTACGGTATTCAGTGGAAATCCCAGCCCACACTATTACAGACCCACCTCCAAAATTTTCTTTTTCCACAAACATTTCTTCTGAGTACCTTTCTCCTGCCCATCTCCCAATTCTTCGCCGTCCATCGATTGAATGCAAACAAAAACGATATTCATCTGAAAATAGTACACTCGACCACTGACCATTATTTTTACGCTAAAACGTTATAATTTTTTTAAAATGCTGAATCTCAGGTTACCGAACAGGTAGGAAAATGATTCAAAAAGCAAGATGTTGCTAAAGGACTATCCTAAATAATGGTTTTTTATTAGTTGAGTTTTGCTTGTCATGACACTCCACAGGGCGTTTCAAAAATTAGCAAAAAAACATTCTTCTTTTTTTTACCCTGTTTATTGGAATAAAAATAATAAAAAGCTAAAAACTAATAACAACATTTTTGCCAACAAATGGTTCTATCCAACAGTTAAAACCTCAATATCGTGCTACAAACCGTTAAAAAGATATTTCGCCTCAAAGTAGAAGTAAATTTTCGGTTCGTCACTTTTTTTGTGGGTGAGTGTATATTTTGTCTATGGTCTGAACCTGGCGATACCATTTGGGCATCATTTAGCTGAATCGGAAGGATTACCAAATGTTTAAAATTTGAAAAATGCATTTTGTGCTTTTACCTTTAGAATCTACCTGCACCACTGTTTTGGTTTGTTTGAATTTTCCTGTATCCAGCCATAAATTAAATGAATAGGTCTTCCCTAAAAGTATGAAACGATATCAGCTCAGTATACTCTTTATTTCATTATTATTTGTGACACTGTGCAGGACGGTCCAAAAATGGAACCCAAAAGTTACAAAAGTACGAAAGGAGGGGAAGTAATTTTTGTAAATAATTTCAAATTCAGAAAATTAGGAGTGTTATAGAGCGGAGAAAAGCGTTGGAGATATCCTATTGAAAGTTGTAAATCCGGGTATTATAGGTACTATGGGTGTGGAAAATTTACTAACTCTTGAACATGAAAACCAGAACCACTCGGTCCTGGAAAGTGAAAAAATTGCGGCATATATGCTGTGAAGACAAAAGCTGAGACGGTTTGTGGAAGATTTGCTTTGAAAAAAATAGAGTCGCTCGGTATTCGTGGGCATGTCAACGACTTGGTCACATCTTGTCTGCGTGATCATGGAATATTGGTCAGGGTCAACCATGTTAGTTTTGACAATAATTTTAAGTTAAACATGGGTGCGCCCCAGGGCAGTGTGATTGGTCCCTTGATATTTCTTTTAGATGATGTTACAGAGTATATTAACTATTTAAAGGATTTTCTGTGGGCGGATTATATGTTTCTTATTGTGAACGATATTAATACTATCAAGGTATAACGAAAATTAGAAACTGTTCCAGTAATCTTTCAACAATGGTGCTTTCAAAACAGACTGGTTATTAATCATTGTATGACCGTTTTGATAGACTTGTATAATAATCATATAGAAATCCTAGCAGTGTGAATCTTTACAATGATTCTGCTAATATAAAGATTTCGCAGTCTGTAAAGTACTTGGGTATTATCTTGGACTGCCACATGTCCTGGTGCGACACTATTGACTATAGTTGCTTAAAACTGAACAATACTTTTTGTGTGTTGAATTATTTTATATACTGAATTGGCCTGAGGATTATTCTTAGTATATATTATTCCCTAGTATATTCTGTTATTTCATCTAACATTGTTGTCTGGGGTCATTTAATAGATATAAAAAAGTTTTTAGTTGCCAAACACGGATATTGAGATTAATATTTGATTTAGCTTATAACCAGTCCTGCAGAGAAGCTTTCAGGGTCAACAGAATACCTACTGTTCCATCTATATTATTTTTATTAAAATCTTTAATTTATACCTTCATTCCAAAACATAGACAATCTTGCTTCTAGCGGATACCATCACTATCACAACACTAGAGGAAGACAAAACATTTATTTAAAAAAAAACACCATCATACTGTCTATGAAAAGTCCCTTTTATATTTTGGTAGCCAGTTGTTCAATGCGTTGCCTCAGGCTTTAAGGAAGGTCACGAGTATAACCCAGCTTAAGGATAACACAAAAATATAATAATACAAAACTGTTTTTACTCTGTTAGAGAGTTTGAATCTTATCTGGTTAACGATGCGAGGTAATATGTTTCTACTTCTCTTTCTTTTTTCTATATGCCGTATTTGATGGCTGTCTTATCACATTCTTGATTAGCAGGATAGTATATAGTGTTGTCCAAATATTTTACCTTTTAAATATTCTGTGTTATTTTATTTAACAACTGCTTGTGATATAATATGTAAGTATAAATATTTTAAATTACTTTTGCAAACCTTTTGGTGCGTTCGATAAATGCATTGTAAATAGCCGATCGATGGACAAGTAAATGAACTGAACTAATATTTACAATATTTTTTAATACTTATAGTGTAATGAAATATTATAGTGTAATGAAATATCGAAAAGAACCACCTAAAATATTACACCACATATTTTTCTGCTTCAGCATAATGTGCTTGCCATATTATCTTGCTATTGTGGATAATATTTGGGTATCATTGTAAGCCGAGGAAAAACTAGTGGCTCATAAACACTATTGTTCTCCGACACTATGCCATACAAGTAATTCTCAAACGCGGTTCCATATATCATTTTCCAAATTAAGGAAATAATTAATTGGCTCTGCTATCGAGGTGCTACTAATTCATTGACACATTTAACTGTATTACACAAACAAAGGTTTCTGTGTTTACAATAGGCTGCACACGGCACAGGACGATCCAGTTCGTAATTAATTGTTTATGTTTGTGATAAAGTAGCAGAGACAAAAGTTGCTTCTGGCTGATTTCGGATTATTTTGAGGAATAATTAAAGGAATACAAACCTACGGCACAATTTGATATTGGTGTATCCAAACACATATTTGATATGAAGTTTACATTCTAATGGTTTCAAAGACAAAAATTAATAAGGTTTTATGAAAGTGACCCTACAAGTATTTGTCATCATCACCACCATTATCATCGTTAGCAATGGCTCATGCTGTCCACTGTCGAGCTAAAGTTCTGTTTTCACTTGCATCTAATATCCAATCATTCTCCGTATATCGTCAATCTATCTGTTGGTCGGTCTTCCTCTTTTTCTGTGTCTGCCATTTTAAGAGTTTTTAATGCCATGTACATTTGTAATTTCATAAAAAATAAATTTTAAAATTAAGAAAATAATCCCAAAATATATAATTAAACTACAATTATTGAGAGTAATATACAGATTGAATTAATAAAACTCTCTAGAGAAAAGCTGTTTAAACCAAAATAAATAAGTACCCCAACTTCAACTAAATACCCAGAACTAATTTAAAATGCACCTCACTAAGCGACGATACGATATTGTGTTAATATTAAACGGCTTTAGCTTTTGTTAATATTTAACGGTTTTAACGTTTTCTTTCGCAAATTCAGAAATAAATAGCAAAGATAATGTGAATGGTATTATTAAACTGGCCAAATGGATCCATACACAGCTGACGCTGACGCATGAGTCCGGCCAATCGGAATCACTCTAGCAGGCTGAATGGGGTCAACAACCCTATAGCTTCGCTTCGGGTACATCAAGATCTACCACCTACTTTACTGCTTAGGCAACTAAACTAACACGCGTGCATATTATCAATATATTTTCCTAAAGCAGTCCCTACACGATCATTATTACTGTCAGTATTTCACACAACAGTAATACTGGCAGTATTATTAAAATATTCGAATAATCTGCAATTATTTGCTTATATTTTTTAATACTGACAGTAATAATGATCGTGTAGGGTCTGCTTTAGAACTAGAAGGTAGTTTTAAATAATAATGTACCTAGGTAGTTTCCAAGGGTACTAAACTAGTTTCTTTTTGTTTTGCTGCCTAGAAAAATAATGGTCTTCGTCAGTCCGTTTTGAACTAACATTTTACTTATTTTTATTTAGTTTGTTCTTTGATTAGTGCTTCTGAAATTAGTCTGATAGGGTTGAAAACTAAATTATGGTTCATGGCTCGAGAGGTTGACGGCTATGGTGGAATATGGGGTTTAGTAAATAAACCTCAAAGAAGCTGGTGAATCAAGCTATTAACCATTTTAGTAGTTGTTCCTTTGACTCTTTTAGAAAACTTGAAAGAAAGTCAAAAGAAAAACAGCAGTTAAACCATATTAAAAAAATGGGAAAATCGTTCATCATCATGAAGGATACGAGAGGAACACGTTCAAGAAATATCAAAGGCGAGATTACCTAAAGTAATTATACAGTGGTAACTATACTTAAAAAAGAAGAATGACCTTTCAATTCAGAGCACTGCAGTACATCTGTATTTTATCGATTTTGTTTAGAACCACCTGTAATTAGACAACGTATGTCAGAAGTCTACAGGATTTCCATAATTATTAGAAGTAACTTTAACAACAATTTCAGGAGTGTTGTCTATTCTCTATATTCTATACTTCGTGTTGCTATTTCTTTCGAGATTATCACTCTAAACATATCATTTTACCTTGCGTTAAATTTTATGTTGGGCATCGTCATAAATTCAGATAATATCTTTTAGTCTAATAAAACCATAGAGAAAATATATAATAGAGAAATAATGTCATTTGCGAATGTGGCAAATTTACCAAGCTGAATCCGTAAACACAGACGGTCTTCTGCGGGCTTGCGCCTTGTCGAACGTGTGCCTCGTGATAGACAGGACCGTACTTCAAAATTTATTTCACATGACGTGAATCTTTTATCGAGTAATAAATGCTAAATATTACTTGTAATTATTTTTTTTTATTAATGATAAAAATGTAACCATTAGTGAGATTTTAACAAAAATTGTATAGTTTGTTGGCTTAAATCCGAGTTTTCTTGCTATACAAAACTGTCGATAATTCCTCGAAAATAGCTCAGTTTATACATATACAGTGCGTCTCTTTAATGTCCCCCCTCTTAATTTTTTAAACGTTACATTTACAAAATTGAAAGTTGAAATAAAATATAAACATAGTATTCTAAACAATAGAAATAAAATATGCAACTGTTTTAAGAAGTAAAATAGTAAATAAAAAAATTACCAAAACTATGTGTATATTTTATTGGATTGGCATCCCATCCTGTATAATTATTGAACAAACCAAGTTCTATGGTAAGATGTAAATATTTTTACACCTACATATTTACAGTGTGTGCACTTGATACTTTGGTGAAAGCGCTACTTACTTACTTACTTACTTATGTCAATCTAATCCACTGATATCTTAGCGATCCTTTGGCGAAAGCGCTTTTTTCTTTCGCCATCCCTTTTAAAATACTCCCCTCTACCCTAATCCACTAGTATTTTTAGTACCCCTTTGACGAAAGCGCAAATATGCCTTTTGGATACTCACCCTTCTAATCCACCGATATCTTAGCGATCCTTTGGCGAAAGCGCTTTTTTCTTTCACCATCCCTTTTAAAATACTCCCCTCTACCCTAATCCACTAACATTTTTAGTGCCCCTTTGGCGAAAGCGCAAATATGCCTTTTGGACACTCACCCTTCTAATCCACTGATATCTTAGCGATCCTTTGGCGAAAGAGCTTTTTTCTTTCGCCATCCCTTTTCAAATACTCCCCTCTACCCTAATCCACTAGTATTTTTAGTGCCCCTTTGGCGAAAGCGCAAATATGCCTTTTGGACCCTCACTCACCCTTATGCAATATAGGGGAAGGAGGCATTGACACTATATATGACCTTCGTACACCATCTTACCCCTTACACAATGCCCCTAATACACACACACCCCATCAGTGCCTTTCTGACACCTTGACCACACTCAATATACGTCACTGATAAATATTTCTACTTCTCCGTGTGTGTGTTCACCTCAACACCGGAGTGCATTTAAGATAAAAGTTAGAAAATTTATTTGGTTAGAGTTAATCTTAATAACTCAGAACTTAAAAGTATTTTTTGCACATGGAAATAGCAACTTCAGCATTTACAACAGCTGTATTCCATGTGTTTCCTTCAGTGATTACAACTGGGTCCGGTTCTGATCGCCGAGTTGCGTCATTGAGTTGAACAACCACTTTTGCTAGACGTCCCGAGTGCGCATGTCTCGAGAGGACCGTCGTTTAAAAATCTGACTGGCGCCCTATGCGTACAAACGCACTTTTTCGCCCATACATTGGACGGATTCAGCTGGTGTCGCGAATACGTTGTGATGGTCTAAATATATTTTGTCCATGAATAAAACTCATCCAATTCAAGGATGACAGTATATTGTTTGAATGTAAGTGGTATCGAAAGTAGAACAGTTTTTTTTTGCCTAATGCGTATATTATTTAAATTCCACTAAGCACAGGATGTTTAATAACCAAGGAATTAAAATATAACAATAGGACACTTAATATTGAAATAATAATCTTACAAATAGTGGAATTTTCGATACGTTGTTGCAGATCTGTTTGTCAATATTATCTCACGTATTTTGTTTAAACTTGCATGTTATCTTAAAAACATCTCGACTCGTCAAATACATGCCAGGAAAACAGATAATATTGATGTATTTTATCAAGACATCCTTAATTGTCATGTTCATAAAGTTCTCTTTAATAATTAATATATCATTTACGTATCTCATGCACGCAGCAATTTAACTTTAACTGCGAATGAATATTATTTATTATTACATCGCAGTACTTTAAATGTAAAAATTTCGATTTTAAACTTTATGCAATAGATACTATTTTAGTGACATTTATTCAAATTACTGTAGAACTGCTTGTTATATTAAATATATTTAAACTAATTTTATTAAAAAATATCGTAACAAATTAACTACGTAAGGAAATATCGTAATTAAATTACAAAGACATACATATATTTATGAAAATACTCCTACTGCGTTTCCAAAATTAAATAAAAGACTTTTGAAAAGTGTCAGGGAACTACGCCTGCAAAAAGAAATAATTCTAGTTTTGAAACTGTTTCTAGTCTCTTTTACAGTTGTGGAAATTAATTTCGTAAATATAACTTATATTAAATTTATTACGTAGTCAGTTAATTCGCTACTGAATTTTGTATGTATAAAAATTTTACAGAAAATATATTTCTTTTGTAAGTTCTAGCAAGGTGACTAACAAACATGTTAATAACCATGGATTTATTAAGAATGGATACGGAATGATTTAACATACTTTGAAGCCAAAACAAACCATTCTAAACGACACTGTAAACACAATTTGTAAACATTGGCCACATCTTATTTTACCTTGTATTTTTGTACAAAACATACGTTAGAAGCATCACAAGATTTACTAAAAGTAATAAAAGCCCTAAAATATTTTATTTTTCTGCTAAATAATAATAAATTTAAGTTAAAAAGGTGATATTATTTATAGGTCACCTATGTATGTTATTTCTAAAGGTGTTTATTTAAAGTCGCTCCGAGACATTTATAAATCTATAAGTCGCACTTTTTCTTTTCTAGTTCATTACACAAAGACGTACGTGTAACCGAGCGTTCGCTGATGTTTTTCCTAAGCAACCAGCAGACAGCAACACTTCTGAGCTCCAACACTCCAATGCTACTTTATCTCTTTCTACTACCATTCTTGATTCACTTACGTAGTAATTCGTAGTTCGTAAACTCTTCTCATAGGAGAAATGTTTTCATAAGAAACACGGACATCGAATCCTTTCTTAATAAATCCATGTTAATAACCGATTTTAATAGTATTTATATACGAGTATGTTGTAGAGAAATTCCCCCTTAGTGCGACGATCAAAGAATATGCGACGGGCTTTAGTTTTGGAGCTAATTAACTTGAAATATAAAATTATGCAAAAAAATTAAAATAATTAGTTTAATGAAATTGAAAAAAGTAGTAAGTATGTTGAGAAACGGACACGAACGTTCATTCGCCGCGTGCAAAGCACAGCTCTGCTGAACTGCGACAGTGGTTACAAAATCCAGTCTACAGGCTAAATTTTCAGGTCAATTATCTAGAAAGCAGAAGCCCGTTGTGCAAAATTCTTTAACAGTCCTTTGGTAGTTAGTCGAGGCAATGAAGCACTAAAACAGCCAAAATCTCGGAATTTTTTGCACTAAGACGGATCGGAATGCGGTTTTTTGCATCCGCTTCCAAAAATTATTTGTAAAAAATGTATCTACTTTGTATCTTATACAAATCGGAAATTGCATTGCTGCTGTCAAAAATGCATTCACAAAAATGCATTTTTTGAAGTCGCTTTAAGAAAATTAGGTAACCTTGTTAATAAGACTCAGAATTGGCTCAAACCGGGTTCCCGGGGGTTTTCGGGGTCGCTGATCACGATTATGATGTTCAAATTGACCCACAGCCGACCTGGAGCTCAGGATGGCCGATGAACGTCATCTCCGTGGGACTCTCCCAAAATTCACGCGGGGAAGGAGAGAAACTCGGCGCCCGGGGGTTTTTTGGGTTGCTGAATTCCAATATGGCATCGGCGAACACCCCCCGGACACCTGGTGCGCCGGAACCTGGACGTGGACGTCATCCCCGAGAGTTTTCCTGACAAGATCGCAAAAAACAAACCGAAAATCGTGGTATGGGCGTTTCTTGGGGCGCTGAATCCAAATTTCACGTCGAAAACGACCCCCCAATACCTGGTTTTCCAGACACGATCGCTAAAGACAAACCGAAAATCGTTATGGTTTTTTTTTGGGGCGCTGAATCCAAATTTCTCATCGAAAACGACCGCCCCCCCCCCCCCCAACACCAGGTGCACCGGAACCTCAGAGATGACGTCCGCGTCCAGGTCCCGGTGCACCAGGTGTTCGGGGGTCGTTTTCGACGTGAAATTTGGATCCAGCGCCCCAAAAAACACCCCATAACGATTTTCGGTTTGTCTTTAGCGATCGTGTCTGGAAAACCCTCGGAGATGACGTCCGCGTCCAGGTTCCGGTGCACCAGGTGTTGGGGGGTCGTTTTCGACGTAAAATTTGGATTCAGCGCCCCAAGAAACGCCCACACAACGATTTTCGGTTTGTTTTTTGCGATCTTGTCAGGAAAACTCTCGGGGATAACCTCCACGTCCAGGTTCCGGCGCACCAGGTGTCCGGGGGGTGTTCGCCGATGCCATATTTGAATTGAGCAACCCAAAAACCCCCCGAGCGCCGAGTTTCTCTCCTTCCCCGCGGGAATTTTGGGAAGTCCCACGGAGATGACGTTCATCAGCGATCCTGAGCTCCAGGTCGGCTGTGGGTCAATTTGAACATCATAATCGTGATCAGCGACCCCGAAAACCCCCGGGAACCCGGTTTGAACCAATTCTGAGTCTTATTAACAAAATTATTTAATTTTCTTAAAGCGACTTCAAAAAATGCATTTTTGTGAATGCATTTTTGACAGCAGCAATGCAATTTCCGGTTTGTATAAGATGCAAAGTAGATACATTTTTTACAAATAATTTTTGGAAGCGAATGCAAAAAACCGCATTCCGATCCGTCTTAGTGCAAAAAATTCCGAGGTTGAGTGCTTCATTGCCTCGACTAAGTCCCTTGTAAGAAAATCAACCTGAGTATAGGAAGCCAGGAAGTTAAGAAAATGCTGAAAATAACTAATTCTGAGTCCTATTTAACTCATTTGAAATAACCTTTTCAATGAAACCCATTTAATGTCATTTAATTAATTCTAGAGAAGCTTACAACATTTTTTAGATAAATATTTCTACTACTACTTATTGTCCCTTTTTTTCTTCTAAGTCATTCTTCATTCTAGATCATTCTCATCTTCATTACTACCAATAGAAAAGGGTTTTCACCTGATGTTTAAGAAAGTGTGACGTAAAACAAACGGTGTACTTTCGAACAAGCGACCACTTTGAAAAATAAATGTAATAACAAATATTGTTTAAAAAAATATTTGTAGATAATAACTAAATCAGTCCAAGCATTCACTCAATTTTAACCTGTTTATGCTAGGATTTTTTCATGTTTGATTTTATGATTCTCCATTTGCATATTATGCTAAAATATAAATTAACGAAGATAATGGAGCCTATTAAAATTTTATTTGATTTAATATACTCAATAATTTTAGTTTAATTTTACAGTTTCAGTAAACTAAACACCACGTTGCAAAATGATATTATTTTATCGAAACCATTTAAATTTTCTGGTATATAAACAACTAATTTTGTAAAATTAATGTGGATGACCTGATCGAAACAAAATATTTTATTCAATAATGATTTCCATTTTTTCAAACGTGGGATTTATTTCAAAAATCTCGTAGAAATACTTAGTTGCATACTTGTTTCCGGCTGTCTGATGCTTGATTTGTTCTTAATTTTAGCCTTATGATGTAACTGGTTACTATCATAAGTGTTTAGGTAATAATAATGTCAATAAGTTGTAACATTGTAGGTTCACATCGCTATAAAATATGTTGTATAGGACCCAAAAAAACAACATGCCGGCGAAGCCACGAAGCGGTTGCTAGTTAAGGATAAAACACTTTCTTATCTTATCACTGCCAAAGTTTATAATTAAATAGTGGTAAAACTGAGCTAAGTAAACTTTGCTAAAGGTTTGAAAGAAAAATCAAATACCTATTACATATTTAAAATAATTTATTTAATACCAAAATTTCCAAAATATGTAAATATCTATTTTACTATTCATCCTCACTAGTTTCTTCTTCGGGCAACTTTTCAGAATCTGCTGGTTGCTCTGGGGGTACAATCATTTCCAGACTTTCCGCAGAAAAGGGTTTTCTCGATGTTCTATGTCGAGGTCTTAAGTTTTGTATAAAAGGGTCTCATGTGAGAAGTAATCTATTTATCACATCCGTATTACTGAATTTCCTAGAAAAGCTTAACCTGTATTGCCTGTAGTGCTTGTTACGGGCCTCTGGAGCTTCTTCTGATAGCTTTCCAATAGGAATGAGTGCTTCTGATATACTTTTTGCGACATGAACGAGGATTTTATGAACAATGGGTGTCTTGGGATAATTATAAAGGTTTAACGGTTTGTCTGGAGTGCCCTTCGGAGTCTGAAAATAAAATAAAAGTGTGTACATGTCTTTATACTGGGTGTGGAAAGGTACTGTCAAATAAATAAGATGTATTTAAACTAAAAAAGTTAGGTACTTTCAGAGAAAATTTAGAAACTTGGCACCACCGCCAATATTATTTTTTAAATTACCGTATTTTGTTATCCACCTGTACTAAATTTCGTTAAAATCCCTTCAGCGGTTTTCCAGAAAATTGTCTTCTGGTATACCTTTTCCGCGTCCGTTATTACCAGTAATAAGGTTTTTAAAAAATTATAAAATCCGAATCAGTGCACTTCCGAAACTTTTTTTTTTGTATAAGCAAATTAACTAAGTACTTATCTTCAGAATAAAAGCAAATATGAGGTTTGGAAAGGTTTGGAAGTACAACAAACTCAATTTCCTAAATGTCTGTTTTGTCTACAAAAATCACTAGCAATTGTAAGTTGCAAAAAAGCGGCTAAAGGAATATTGCAGTCGACCACAAAAGTACATTTATATGAATACATATCTTTAGATGTTGAGGCCATAAACCCAAATTAGTTTGGAAATACAGGATGAGGAAAAAAGGTTGTCCCGATTTGGGATGTGAATAAAAACCAAGCCAAACAAAGTAAAGAAAAATCTTTTTATTTTTGGAAAACACATATCATGCCATTTTGAAATGTTATGTTTCAAAAATTACGTTACTTAAATGATGGCCGTTATTGTCAATTCACTCTTCCAGGTTGTCACGAAAGCGCGCCGTCACAGTGGTTTTCGCGGGAATCTTACACTTTGAGAACCCATAACTGTCTTATTTATTAAAATTTTCGCTGTTGTTTTTATAGTTTCTGGGACTATTTGTATAATGAAGAAGCAAAAATGGAAACTTCCTAATTGGGCCTTTCGGTCTGGGTATGTATGGGCGGTATATACAGGTATATGATTGTTTCCCGCGTCAGTGCTGAAAAACCTTTCAGCACTATTGCTGAAATATTTTAACCCTAGTGCGGAAAAGTGCAACTTTCAGCACAGATAAGTGCGGAAAGTAGTTACTTTCTGCACGCTCGTAGAACAAATTATTTTTACGACTATTTATTCAAACCACCATTTTCATTAAATATTTGTGAATTTGTGAAAATTGTGACCAATCACAACAAAGCATTTTTATTACTCACACTTCTTTAAACCAACCAGGCAATATCTTTAACAAAATAAGGAGGTATATATGTAATTTGTAGAAATTGTAATAATTTAATTTTCAGACATTTTGATAAAACAGTCGTAGAAAAAATATATACCTATTCTACTCGCCGTAATGACTTATATTTACTTGGATGATTTTAATTTCATGTTTGTGAATAATTACTGTCATTACTGCACGTATATTACATTATTATTTTCTAATTTGCGATCAAAGTCATCCGTATGTATATTCACGGTCGAATAATCTGTCCCCATTACAACCACGTGATCTGTAAGTCGAACTGGTTGCCAAACACCTGAGTGGCGGCTGGTGACATTTTAAAGTTGTATATCTCTGTTGCTACTTACGGAACACATGCTAAGTTCAGGTTTTTTAATAGTGAGCCCACTAAGAATGTATGAAAAAAAATTAATTTTTTTGGCGGAGTCCCTGGGAAAAAAATGAACACGTTTAGGTATTTTATTTATTTTTCTAAATGAATGTTACATCATTTGGTCGAAAATTTCAAAATTTGTAGAGAAAAAATGTGTTAGTAGAATGTTATAGTCATTTGACTTTTTTTTAAACCTAAAATAAAATATAATGAAATACCTAAAAGTGTTCATTTTTTCCCAGGGAAGGCTCCGCAAAAATTCAACTTTCTTTCGCAAATTACAATTTTTTTTCTTTACTAAAATATCCCTAGTTGGCTCACTATTAAAAAACTTGAACTTGGTATGGGTCCCATAAGTAGCAACAGAGATATACAACACTGAAACACCTATAGAAAACAACCGTAGTTACACCGATTTCAACATTTTTTCTTCATTGCGTTCTAATTGATGCCACGCTGGTTCATTCATTAGCATTGTTCTTTTAAAAGATAGAGTGGAAGTGGAAAAAAATGGAAGGGCGGCGATTTATTTTTAAAATGTCGAATGTGGGTCATTTTTGTATTATTGAGATTAGAGAATCTAACTTTATCTAATTGTTAGATAAACTAAAGAAGGAATAAAATAAGTTACGCTCTGTGTCAAAAAAGTGATACGTAATTAGTAATTAGGTCTTTTCTAGGGCTATGGTGATTAGTAAATTTAATTCTGAACAGCTGACATGGAAAATGAATGTCTAGAAACAGGCAAATGTTATTTGTGTATTTGCAGTGTAGTTAGAGTAAAAAAAATTTGTATAAAATAACGCTTCTTAAAAATTTAGGGAGAAGGGATCCGATATTATATCTTTTTATTACTACTACTGCTTACTACATCAGATGCTACAAACGAAAACAATTACTGACCGAATCAAAAACGAAACAACCCACTAAAATATATATTTCAGAGTCGCTGCAATAATCAAATCCTTCACAGTGTAGGACGGAGGATAGAATGGTAATTAATTACATTACAAAAATAACTGGTAGGATACGTAGTATCTGTAGCAATGTCTAGAACGGTTGTGTTTTTTTTTTAATTTGAACAAATCAGTTAGGCTTATTGAACTTACAATATGTCATACTTTTCATAATTTACGGTTTTTGTTTTTAAAACCAACGTAAGTAAAAACTAACCTTATATTGACTGACCGACACAGTGATTAAATCCACGATCGGTAAACAAAAATAGAAATAAGAAAATCAAAATGTCACACTTCTTCTCGTAAAATATTGGAATAGATATTGAGAAAAATAACTAAACCTACAAACCGCATAACGCTTTCTATAATAAAATTATTAAGGCAACTATTGAATTAAGCAATTATTGTATTACTTTTAAAACACGATTCTGTCAGCTGTCAAGTCACTGTTCTTTGAGTCTTAACGCAATCATTCTGCATAATGTCGATTGTAATTTTATAATCGATGAACGGTGCCTGTAACGACATTGTTTAATAAATTTATTTTAATAAAAATTCCTTGAAAAACATATTATATATTCTGAATATAAAAAAGTGATGTGCCCAATAATTGTGAAATATGTTTATAGATTTTAGACAATAATATTTATTGAGTTGTCGGGTACTTTCTTTAATACTTTTTTCATACTAATTTTACCAAAAAGTTGAGCACCTTTTAATATTCCGAATTTTGGTATCGATCCTTAAAAGGACTTTTTAGCAGCAATACATAAAATTAAAAAAAAATGTTCTTGACCTACTGTTTGTTGATACTGTAATTCTAAAACCTCTATAGGTGTAATAATTTACCGCTGATATTTCACAGTGGCAGAATTTAATCTAGACAAGTATAACAATTGCATAAAAATTCTAACACCAAATCTACGTGCAAAAACAATATTGCAGTATAAAATCATTGGTGCAAATAATGGTTTGTTAAGAAATAAAACGAGTATAAATAAGCCTCCTAAAATCTTCGAAATCAGACAATCGGTGGTGTCTGTGAAAATCGTACACCAAAATGAAGGTGTTCACCCTCTGTTTGGGGGTACTTTTTGTGGCAACTTTTGTTAGTGCCAAGTCCCTTAGAGGTGAAGATGAAGAGGAATTAGTGTCAGACTTAGAAGTTGCTGCTTCTGGTCATGGGCATGGACATCACAGTTCTCATGAAGAGGGTGGCGGTCATGAAAAGCATGCACACCATCATTCCAGTCATGGAAGCAAAGGAGATAAAGGTTACCATACTGACCATCATCACGATAAGGGACATCATGGTAAACATGGAAAGCACCACCATGCTGCACATCACGGAGAAAAGGGAGGACACCACAAGTCTCATCACGAAGGTGGCGGTCATCACAGCGAACATCATTCAAAAGGCGGTCATCACAAAGGAGGTAAATTTGGAGAAAAGAAAGGCCACAAGAAGGGTCAAAAGACCCACGGACACCACCTTAAGAAACATAAGGACGAATACCATAAAAACCATAAATTCTACGATGCTGCCCACAAAGACGGACACCACAGTAAACATGGATCTCACCACGGACACCACGGATCTAAATCAGGACATCACAAAGAAGGAGGATCTCACAAGAGTGGGCACCATCACGATCACCATGGTAAGAAGGGTCATGGATCTAAAGGACACCATCACCACGAGCATAAAGGACACAAAGGTCATGGTGGACACGAGAGCCATCACAAGCATCACAGTGACTACGGAAAGAAAGATGGTCATCACGAAGGAAAAGAATGGGGATTCGCTCACAAACACTGAGAGTTGGAAGTGGGACTTGAAGTCTGAGATTTTTTGTTTTGTTATGTTTTTGTTGAGTTTGAGTTTTACGAAATAAAAAAATAAAAACTAATAAATATTATTATTTACCAAACAATAATATGCGGAGGGAGTCAAAAAACATTGACGAACTTCATCAATACTGAACAGCGAAAGCTCTTTTTTTCCTTGGACCAGCCAGGAAAATATTTACACTTAAAGTATGCAGTATATCAGAAAAATTTACCTTTACTATCCAAATTAAACAAGGATATTAAAGAATTTGGGAAAAATCAGTGGCTTATCATTTCTCTCACAAAAAGTACTAACCCAATAGGTTTTTACTCAGATTGTCAAAAGTTTTAATTTGTCACAAAATGGGGTACAGTTTAAATGTTGTTTAATATGTCAAGTTTAATCTTAAATTTTCTCGAAAGTTTAAATAAGAAGTGGTACTTATTAAATACTAGCATGAAAGTGTGTCTTATTACTTACAGAAAAATGACTAACACAATAAATAAGAATAATAAAAATATCATTCAATTAAATGTTCTATGCGCTGACCACCTTCTTTTTGATTTTTGGATTGCCCTACAACAAAATCAATAGCAGTAATAAAAATTTGAAACTTAACTAAATTTTTTTTCTACCATTCAATTAATAAGTAAAGTTAAATAGTGCACTTGATTTATGTGATTCTGCCGAAATTTTCCTTTCGTTTGATGTTAAATGCTCGATGGAATTAGACCTTGATACAAGCCCAGCGTGATGTTAACGGAATTGAAAAAAACTGATTAGAACCTTTACCCGATTGTGACTTTTACCTTGGTTTAACATTCTCATGTGAGCCATGCACAGAAGCATGTTATGAGATGACTTTATTGGCATATTGACTAAATGAAGAAATTAGTAAATAGCTTTTTACTTTTAAATACACAATAAAATTTTGTATTGCTATTAAAGGTTAATTGATGTTTTGTTATTTTATGCTCTGTTGTATTTAAATATTTGTTTTAGCAAATAGCCGCTATTGACATTTTATATATTTTCTCTGGAAATTCTTTTATAAACTCCAATAATTTTTTATAACATCATGTAAATACAACAAGGTAATAAAATGTCAAAACATTAATTGACCTTTAATTGATCATATGGTGGCTTCCCACCGCGTCCCGCTTCCGTCATGAATACTTTCGGACATACCACTGAGGGCGCCACCATTAAATTCAACGTTACGGATGTTGCGACCAGTTAGCACGCTTTTAACGTTTTTAACCTGTTGTTCTGTGGACTTACGTAGCCCTTAGTCGCGTAAAGTCGCTGAATGGCTTGCAAATAGAAGAACTTGACTGCTCAAAACTAACAGGAAAGACCCTTTGTAACAGTGACGCTCGAAATGAAATGGAGATGATGCGTGCACAAGAACCAGATTAGTGAGCTGTATCTTTGATCTCACATATTGAATCAAAAAGTATGAGGTATGGTTTTAGATTTTGAAGTAAGGACGACGCAACGAATATAAAACTAAAAAACAGTAAAATAAATTAAAAACACGCTTTTATGAGTAGCGCACTAAAAAGTTAAAAATAATCATTTTCCTTTTATAGCTATACAAGTTACAGTGGTACAACAGAAAACCGGGGTGTGCAGTGCGGCCAGCGTGCGGAAAGTAAAGCAACTAACAAACTTCGCCTCCCTTTACCTCGCACGCATACATATCCCGGGTTTCTGTTAACTTGTACAGCTATAAGACATTTGGTCTTTAAATAGGGAATTAAATTTAAAAGCGTGGGGCGCACTTATATAGCGGTCTAGGCATAATGAACAAAATGCAATGTAGCTACATTACATTTTGTTTATTCACAGTTACCTAGTTAGGTGTAAGTATGGTAGTTATACATATTAAATAAAAACATAATGTTAGCGACATAAACAAATAATATTGTGCAGATGGTAAGCGCCTAAGTGCGCCCCATGCTTTTAAATTTAATTACCTATTAGATCAAATGTTGACAAAAATATGCAATGAATTTCATAATATCCTGTATATTAAAATATATTTTTAGATTTATATCACTAATTATATTACACTAGCAAAGGTATTAAACATTGCAGTTTATATAAAATTGCTTTTATTTTAACAAAGCCTATGCCTAAATTTAAAATTGTTAATACAGACCTAGTCTCAATGTAGTTTTGTATGTAATTATTGACAGACTAACTTGATATTGCTATAAAAAGACCTTTCTCCTACCCAACTATTATACGTTATAATCAATGTCCATCGAACATACATATATTTTTTAATGACAGTAAGTGCTCCAAGCAAAGTAGTTTTTCACATAACATTTTACCTACAATACAAAAAAATTCTTCCCTCATTTTTAATTATTAAATAATAGATAACTATTCAAATATATTTTAGTTTAGAGATTTTATGGTAAAAGAAATTATTACTCAATATTTGACAGTATAACTGTAATTTGGTAAACATATTATTATTCCAAATTGTAGGTCCGTATTCAAAATGGGACTTGGTGAGGTCCGAGCACCCAGGGTGCTTATCTAATCGTAGCGCAATATGGATGGATGTAGAATAAAACTGGTTGACTATTTATAAAAAATAGTCTAAATTTTAGTTCAGAATTTAATTTGAGGCACCCATTAGAAAAAAATCAGTGCAGGTTAGTGTAGTTTCCTGCAATACAAAAAAGCCAACTTAATAAATTTAAATTAAGTCTTTAATAACGTCGTAGAACAACAACTCGTTTCAATAGTCTAGTCAATTTGTTATGGTACTCGTACCAATGTCAATTGCTTCGTATTGAGCTTTTTTTGAAATATCACGCGCGACAGAAATTAGAAAATTTTTATGTTTTTTAAAAATTACTCGTATACCTGAGTAAACCCGATAAAACTTATTTCAATACTTCATGATCGGTAAAAATTACCGGGAAAGAAAATACGTACAACTACACCGCATAAACTTAAAAACATTACAATTAGTCCTGGCCCCAGGGGTGAATCTATTACCGGTCAATTTGTTGCAGTACCCGGCGGCTCAGAGCTCAGGACGGCAATTGGGGCCTAAGCGCATTAAAACTTAACGACCAGATTTACTAAAAAGGTTTAAGATTTAGTACTAGTACTAGTCCAAGTTAAAGTATTTTATTTGATCAGCTAGGCTTTAACGAGTTTTGCTAATTAAAAAAAAACGATATCAGAACAACATGTAATTGTCATTGGTTTATCAGTTACTTAAAAACGACAAACCGAAATAGTGATTGTTTCCCTGATGTGGGATGTATTTGGCATTGCTGGCGTACCCCAAGGTTCAGTCCTGGCACCAACCCTATTTCTGCTTCACATGACCTGCTCTCTTCAACTACCAATCCCATCCACAGTTATGCTGACGATAGTACTCTCATGAGCTGGATAATAGACGCAGATCTATGCACCTATCCCTTTCTCCAGATCTTCAATACAACTAACCACTATAATTCCCTCCTTGACCATTCCTAACAGAACAACAAGAGGCGCGTTACGCATGCAGCCCTGTCCAGCTACAAAAGTCAAGAACTTTCACTTCTCTCGCTCATTGATACCTAGGGTCTTCAGCATATGGAACAAATTGCGTGCAGATGTCTTCCCTTCTCTAACCAATTACCTTAAAATGTAGTGTCTCTATCTTTACTAATAGAAAATATATTTGCTCACATTTTTAGGACACCCTGTATATTATTACAAAGCAAGAAATTAAAAAAGTTTCTAACACAAAGAGATATATTTTTATTGAATAAGAGCGCAACGGCATACATATTTGATTTAAAAATAGGCGCCATGTTGTTTTATCCTAGTATGAGAATTTTTAGCCAGTTTCTTGTAGTGTTGCCAACTTGACGGATTTTGCGTCAGATCTAACGGATTTGTGTGAGGCGATGACGCGGAGAGAAATGCGGTCTAACGGCTAACGCACTTTTACGGAAAATCATAAGGTATAAAAATGAAAATTTGTTTTTGTTTGTGTTGCAGATTTGACAATTTCTCCTTTTAAGTGAGGTTTAAATATTTAATTGGTCTGGTAAATAAAATACGATAAGAGTATCTTTTCATTTCAAACTAAACTGTTCAGTTTAGTATTACTATTGCATGTTAATTCGAATCGCATGCCCTCTCAACGTTTCTATCAAAATATTATAAGCAAAAAAAAAAGATTTGCCGCCTACCTAAGGTTTTTAAAATTAATTATACCACAAAAATGTGAATATAGATCAATACTAAATGTTATGTGAAAAATGTAAGCCTTTTTGGCATTTTTGATTTACATGCTCTTTGATTGTTTCTGAAAACATTCCTTACTCACTGCGATTTTATCAAAATTATCGCCTCATCGTTTTGATTTCTAAAACCAAATATTTTTTTTTTCAAAAAACATCGTTTATGAAAATCGGCTATTTCGAAAACGGATTAACGAAATTTTTCAAAAATATTTTCTCGAATACGCATATTTTAACCGTACATTTTTTCCAAAATGTCTTTTCAAGGATGCTTGGAACACGTATTTCGGAAGTTCATGTTTTCAAAAATGTGTTCGAAAAATAATTTTTAAAAACAGTATTTAGAAAATGACATTATGAACTCTAGTAGCTTGGAAAATCTCAATGAAAAAAAAAACAATCCTGAACAAACCTAAAGGTATCTTTTTTGGGTTCGATCAGGTTTTTTTGGTCTGGTATGTTACTTTCCCATAAATTACTTTTTCAAAAAGTCGTTGCTCGAAATAATTAAAATCCGAAAAAATTTAATATCGAAAAAAATGAATTTTTTTTTGGAAAAGGTCTTTAAAAAAAATTGAAAGGTTTTAGGAAAATTGTACTCGCATAGCCCCTAAATAAGCAGAAGGCATAAATAAAAAAATGCTATAATATTTATACTTTCATATTAATCAAGCATTTTGTCCTCTCGCGTGTAAGCTAAGATGACCAACTCTTCTGTTTTTTTTCAAGAAACATGTTTTTTGATGTTAAATTAAGTAATTTTTTTCGAAACATGCTTGTGGATTCAATGGATCTACAAAATTTACTGGAAAATATTTTTTTTAAAAGGATCTTTCAAAATTACATTTTACAGAAAACATAGTTTTTCTAAATTTGAATTATGAACTCTACTGGATTAGAAAATGTCAATGAAAAAATGACAAAATATCCTGAACTAACCTAAACGAACCGTTTCTGTGTTCGATCAGGTTTACGTTTCCTTGTGTCTGCTATGCTACTCTGTAATAATTTTTTCTTAAACAAAACGTAATTTCGAAAAGTGGTTAAAAACAATTCGAAAAGTTGGTTTCCGAAAAAAAAGGTTTGAAAACATCCCTAGTTTTTGAATAATTGTAACTATTCTAAAATAGTTTTTCGAAAAACCGTGCTTTCAAAAAATATGTTTTTGAAAAATTTTCATATATCAGTCAAAATGGACAGAGGGTATAAATAAAAAAAATAATTTTGGTAAGTTAAGATGACAAACCGCTCCGTTTTCGCTAGAAGAGGTTTAGATATTTCGTCTATTATGAAGTAGTGTAAAATATATAGTTGGCATTTTCTACGCCAGTTAACACAACACGAATAATACATTTCGGTACAAGGTAGGTAATTCGTCATGTGTCGATTTCTTACTGAAATATATATAATAAGAAATTCCTAGTTTTCAGAACAAATACATTTTATGTGCACGGTGTATAAAAATTAAATGATATTGGTTTTCTGTACTGATACGTCACAAGTTCTAAATCGATTGACCTGAAACCTGAAATGGTGCACATATAAGGTTTATCCCACTATTCAATGGATTGGCTCTATAATATCCCGGTTTTCTTGCTCACGTTCCTACGGGATCATGTAAAAATGGAAATGAGAGATTTATAAATTATTTAGGTTTATGTATTTTCATGCGCCGCGCCGGTCATTAGCTTTGGAAAAATAAGATTCTGAAATAGGGTTGATATTTTTTCATTAATTTTTTTGTCAACTGAATGATTTTATAAACAAGAAGTTTTTAATTGTATTGCAAATAGACACTAACGAAGCTGAGGCTGTTTGCTAGTTATAAATAATAGCTTGACGGTTGATTATAAATTACACGAAATCGAGTTATGCCTAAGAGATTAACAAATTTTTAACCGAATAGACCTATGCAGAAAAACTGGTGCAGTGCGAAATCAGTTGTGCAAATTAACAATGGTTTCTTAAGAAATAAATTTAATATAAATAGCTTACTAAGATTTTTCAAACTCAGACAATCGCTTATCTCGGTATAGACAAGTCAAATAATGATCTATTGAAGGGCGCAAAACATTTATTATAAGTTAAACCAGTTTTTTTGAAATGGGGAAAATGAAAGTTTTCCTATTCTTTTTCGGGTTGCTCTTTGTAACAGCGTTAGTAAGCGCCAAATCTTCGAAAGATGAGCAAGAATTGGAGGAGGTTACTGACTTAGAAGTTGCTGCTTCTGGACATGGACACTCCAGTTCTCATAAAGAAGGTGGTGGTCACGAACATCATGGCCATCATCATTCTAGCCACGGGAGTAAAGGAGACAAGGGTTACCATACTGACCACCATCATGATAAAGGACACCACGGTGGACATGGGAAGCACCATCACGCTGCGCATCATGGAGAAAAGGGTGGACATCATCATTCTCACCACGGAGGGGGCGGTCATCACAGTGAACATCACGCTCATGGGGGTCACCATAAAGGAGGTAAATTTGGAGAGAAGAAAGGCCACAAAAAAGGACAAAAAACCCACGGACACCACATTAAAAAGCATCACGATGAACACCACAAACACCATAAGTTCTACGATGATCATCATCACGATGGACACCATGGCAAGCATGGACACCATCACGGACATCACGGATCAAAAGGAGGTCATCACAAGAAGGGAGGTTCCCATAAAAGTGGATATCATCATGACCATCATGGCAAAAAAGGACATGGACATAAGGGACATCATCATCATGATCACCATGGACATAAAGCTCACGGAGGACACGAAAGCCACCACAAACATCACAGCGATTACGGAAAGAAAGGTGGTCATCATGACGGAAAAGAATGGGGATTCAGTCACAAGCATTAAGCCAATCTTTATGCAGATTTTGTTGTTTTGTTGTTATTTTTGTTTTTGTTACAAAATAAAAATTTAAAAATGAATGGTTACTTTATTTTTTAATGAAAATCTATTAGGTATGTTCCCGTAGAAATTTTCATTTAGTCTTTGAAGTGTACCAAAATATTATTTTTCGTAAAACTTTTATTTTGACAACTCTATGGTGTTCTGAAATTCAATATGTCTGCCGATTTTTTTTGGCGCGGCTTTAAAGGAATACTACAAAAGAAACTTTTGTTTACAATTACGAATATTGTATTTTTTTATGAAATCCATTAATTTTGTATAGCAAATAGCTGAGAAACAACAAAATACTCGTAATAGGAATGAGAGTTAAATATTCCTCTTAATAAATATATATGCCTACTGTATTTTAAAACAAACTATACCTATGTGGTCTGCAGGAAAATGCATAAAATTACCCACTTATATTTTCGTACATCCTGCCTGGCTACATTTAAAATGCAAAATTTAAAACAAAACTGACACTCTTGGCGGCTCTATTCCCACGCTTTATGAAAAATTTAAAAAGTCAAAATGACTGAATCAGTTTTAAATAAAAAAAACTTGAAAAAATTAAAACTTTGGTAATTTTAAAAATCGTTGTCTTTTAGACACGAATCTTGTATGAGGTTTTCAAAATTGCGTTCGTGTAAACGTTTACTTTTACATATTATAAAGATGAAAAAAATACATCTCATTGAAAAAAAAAATGTTTTTCTACAAACGCTATTAAAAGTAGGCCTTTTAACGTGGTATTCTAATTTAAAAGTGACATTTTTTTACCAGTGTTAAAAGTGAATTACTTTTAATACTAATGTTAAAAGTAATAATAAGTCAAGTCAATAATATCATTCGTTTTTCGAAATATATTTTTTATTTATCACATTTTTTTAACTAATTATACAGTGTTTGTTGAAAAAATAGTGTATAGTCATGTGTTAAAAGTGATTTTATTTTGTTTCAAGGAATGGAACACTTGCTGCGCTCATGTATCAAGCTTTCAATCTCAAAAAATATCATTAAATAATTAGTTTTGTCCATTTCTAATCCACTGCGTAGGATAATGGCCTCGTGGTCCCGTTGATATCTGACGAAGAAAATAATAAAAGAAAGCCGGTGGGGGGGGGGGGGGATTAAACGGAGCGGTTGGAATATTTTTCCAAAGATTTTGATAATTTTTTTTTTAATTTTTGGAGTTATTGGGGGTCAGAGATTTTTGGGGTTATTGAGGCCAGAGAATTCTGTATAATGGATATTAAAACATGTTAATTTTCGGAGTTATTGGGGTCAGAGATTTTTGGGGATATTGGGGTCGGAGAATTTTGTATAACGGATATTAAAAAATGTTAATTGGAAGAGGGTGAGAGGGGATTAAATGGAGCAGCTGGTATTTTTTTAAATGTTGGCTAATATGTCATTATCAGGATTATTGAGGTCAAAGAATTCAATTTTGTATTACAGATGTTAAAAAATGTTAAAGAAAAAAGGGTAAGAGGGAATAAAACGAATCAGCTGGGAGTTTTTTTTGCAGTTTACTGATATGTCATTTTCGGGATTATGGACGTCAAAGAATCTGATTTTGGCCAACAAATGTTAAAAAAATTAAGGGGTGAGGTAAGAGGGGATCAATTAACTTCTAAAAATGTTTTATAGTATATTGATTTTTGGGTTATTTGAGTGAAAGAATCCAATTTTACTTAGCAATGTTGCAAATAAAAAAAAAATAATAACAGGGGATCAGGCGAGATAAATGTGACACGGAAATTTTTCGTTAAGATATTATTATGTAGTAATGTGTTGCTTTTGGGTGCTACCGAAACCCTAGGACTTGAGTTATCCATAATTGTTATAAAAATAAATCAGGCAGGATAAAAGGGATGTGTCGAGGAACAATTTATTTTTTAAACTTCTGTGTGGTAATATACTATGTTGATTTCTTTTTAGTGATATCGTGTCAAAAAAAAAAAAACAATATTACATGGACATTACATTACTAAGGATGACAACATTAAGTTTTGAGGTAGACATGGACTGTTTACTACAGTTTTATGTTTGTTTTCAATATTTTAATAAAGAAGGAAATAGGTAGGTACGTAAAACTTTGTTACAGTACAGAAAAACATTTTGCATCAAATTATTATTTACGTTAAAGTTGGAGAATCTGTGTGCCGCCGGCGCCGAGGGCAATCATATTTAAGAGTGAAAGTAGGTACCTAAAGTAATAGGGGTATATTTATTTATATTTTTGCATTTAGCTCTGAAATACATGGTGGTAAGAGAAGGGCTTAGTCAAAAGAAACATATTTTTCTTAGTTTGGTTATTCCTTTAACCACACAATTTTTATAATGTTATGTTTTTTATTATTACTTAAGCGTTATAGTTAAGCTAAAATGAAAAATAATATTGAAATAAGGGACTTATATAGAAATATGGTTCAAACTATGACTACATGGTGTATGACTGATGTTCAAACCCAATGAATTTTATTTCTTGCAAACCGTAGGTATTCAAGGCAGTTTTTAAAATGTTTTTGAAATGCAACGTCGTCGATTACAGTTTCAATAAAATGAATATTTTTAAGCCTTTTGACAGCATCCTGCACGGTCGCTAGGAATTTGACATTACTAGTTGTTCAGCTACTTTACGAGTTTTAAAAGTTTCATAGTAACACCTCGTCCGCGGTATAATAATTTTACTCCATTACAAACTCTGAACCCCCATTTAAACCCCGTGGGGGTTGATTTATTAAAAACTGCAAAACACCTGTTTAAAAGTTTATTTTTTAGAGTTCTTCTATACAATTTCGAGTTAATAGGATCATCTAATATTTTTTCTCCATATAAAGTTTGAACCTCTGTTTCACCCCCTCAGCGGTTGAATTTAAAAAAAAATCCTCCGCAGTAGATGCCTACTTTATATAAGAAAGTTCTGGGCAAAATTTCAAGTTTGTAGACCCAGCGGTGTGGGCTGTGCATTCATATGTCAGTCAATCAGTTTCTTCTTTTATACACAGGGTGTCCCTGGATGGGCTGACCTATACTACAAATGGACTTAATTTTTAATTTTTTAACAAAAGGGTATTTTTTATAAAAAAAATTGTAAAAAATGCGATTTATATAAAAAAAATTGTTTCTGTATACAGGGAGCTCAAAAACTTTAAAAATAGATCAAGTTTATCAACTTGATCTAAGAGTAAACTACCTTTACTTTTATTTTAAATGAAAATGCCACTTTAAAAAGTTAGGGTAAATGTGCGAGAGATGACGCGTGGGGATAGATGCCACAGGTCACGTGGTACGCGTGTTGGTACCTACAAGAGTTTGGCAACAGTGACATCGAAAGTCAGCTGGCTAGTAAGCGTTATGTATGCGGTCGGTTGTTTCTCCTTTGCCTTTTGAGTCCGCAATTTAACAATTCAAATGGTAAGTAGCATTTTCATTGCCTAATATTATATGGAGTATTTTTCAAACTTTAGTAGCGCCGTGAATTTTAAGGAATATCGGGTTTAATTTGTCTTATTCGAGCTAGATAGGCTATTTTATAGACTAATATGTATATTTTAGTTAGTCCAATGCTAAGTTTTTATTTTATTTTTTGCAAAGTGGTGCGGCGTCTCTCCCTACCGAAAAGGATGGATGCCACATATTCTGGGTGGGAGAGTTGCGACACATTGTATTTTTGTGTTTAGATGAAAGTGATAGCTAATAGCCAGGCTTTTAGCACATACACAATAAAAAGAAGTAATAATGTTCTGTAGGTTTACAATGCCCATTAGCGTAAGGCCAGTGTCAAACCAAAAGAAAAATGGACAGAAGAATTAGATTTGCTGTGTCAAGTGTAAAATTGCTACATGAAATCTGTACCGTGTTCCCCACCTACATAAAATATTATTCAAACGAGAAGAAATGAAAAAAAAAATAAAGCATCTGTCCCTTATGGAAAATTTTATGAGGCATCTCTCCCTAAAACTCTGGGCATCTCTCCCACATCCCAGGGGAGAGACGCCTAAAAAGACAGTTTTTAAATAATTTTTTTAACCTTGAATTCGCTTCTTTTTTGGTTTTTTATATTTCTATTTGTTATAGATGATTTAAATGTCACGTTATTTTTGCAAAAAATGTAATATGGAACTAACGATTTTACGATATTATTTTTAAAAGCGTGGCAACTGTCCCACATTTACCCTACTTCGAATTACTTTTTTTTAGTGATAATCCGAAATTTCAGAAGAACGTTTTTATCTTTTGTAAAACAAAAAATAATTGGCGTTAATTAATTAAACTAAACATTTATTTACAAAGTTTTTATTTTCCTATATATATCAACATGTAAACTCTTTTTTTGAAAATTGAATAAAATTTATTAAAATCGAGATACTTATCTCCATTTTGAAAAAATATATTAAAATCGGAGTACGGCACAAAAAGTTATCATACATTAAATTTGATCAAAATTATGGTTTTTCTGAATTTAACATCGGCGAGTGTATCATTATGACAAGATGGACAATGTGTTTTAAATACAAGTCCGAAATATTTAAATGTTTCAAATACGGTTCAATACGCGACATTACCATTCAAAAAGAAAATTCATTCACTGTTTAACAATAAAATAAAATGTTTTTAAACCATTTCGAACTGTATTAGCACCAAGAAAAGGCTGTAATGTCAGACCCATTCAAGTCAAAAAAACGAAAGGAATATGTAAAACTATTTTAAAAGAGAGTCGATAAATAATCTTGAATCTGTCTCTAATCTAATCTAATAAATGACTGTACTGGATAAGGTCTATTTAAACACTATTTAAGAAAATCATCACTATTTAAAAAAAAACAATAAAATTATTATCATAAGCAAGTAAATAATACAAATATAAATTTGCAAATGATAAAAAATGATCGATGTCGAAAAATGTATATAGAAATTAATTAAAACTATTAACAGATATTGAAGAAGCAATCAGGAATTTTACCAGTAGTAGGGTCTATTATAGTAGCTACATAATATGTACCTAATTGGTTATATGAAATGATGGACAAAGCAGTCATTTTGGCAAGTTATGGAAATAATCACTGTTAAATTCTACATTACAACTACTAATACTTCTTAGAAAAAAAATGGCATTCCAGGCAATCCTCTGAATGACGCCATTTGTGGCGTAATTATATCACAATATTATTTAAAATTTCATCATATTGTGCAACATTGCCTCAGGTTTGATATCAGTTGACGTCATTTAAAACTGTTTATATTTTTGTAGGAATTTTTGGTATCCTGCACGTAATCAGTTGTGTACAAAATGATAAGAATGAAAAATAATTTAATTATCCTTTGTTCGCTAATTGCAGTACTTAAAGCAAAAATAACTTCATGAGTCAATCATCTTTAGTCAGGGTGCTTATATCATTTGCCGCTTCAGTCACAGCTTGTGTTTTTTTGGAGGACACAACTTTCTATGGCTAAATATACCTAGTAGTTCAATCCACTCGTTGTGCAAAGTAAAACTATCTAATAGGAAATATGCATATAGGTAACCTAAATAAATCAGATTTTTTTTATCCCTACATAAATTAAATGTTTATCGCTGTTGCTGTTATCCATTTATTTTGGTCTTTATTAACACAAAAAGGACTTTCTACTGTATATTTTCGCGCGAATTTCTAACAAAGTGATCCCACTGGCTCTCGTTAAAAGTATTTTTATGACTCATAATAAGTACATGGCGAATTCCAGTGTTGTAGGGTCATCGAAAAATCAATAAAAATGGCTTTGACACATCATATCTTAACAATTGCGAGTAAATAAACTACAATTCTTTGTTTTCATGGCAAGCTTCGAAAATTTTCAAATTTTACATGTCCCCGATGCAAATAAACCTATTTATTTATAACTTTAACGAAAAAATAAGCGATCTGAATTAGTGGGAGATATTCTTAGAGAAGTAACAAATAAAATAAACCCAAAAGTAATCACTAAATAAGGAAAATGGTGTGGAATAATGTTGGGTCAAAATAGGATTAGTCTGAAAAAAAATCAAGAAAATTCTTTTTACCCCTCAAATACGCTCCTGGATGACCCATTCGGTATTCATTTTAAAGTATTAATATCCCTTTATTAGAAAGTGTTGAAAAGTTGGGAAAAAATTAGATAGGAAACAATACAAAGTGATTCAAATGTACCAATGTCGAGGGCAAAAAAGTAAAAAAATCGAAATTTAATCGGCGATTGCTCCCTTCCTATAAAGAATGAAAGAACTAAAAATATGGATTTCATGTATTTCGACGAGCTCTTTCCGATGACGTGCATTCGATTTTAATTTGAACCATTTTGACCCCACAAAAAATTAAAAACCGTGAAATATTTGAGTCCAAAATCGAAATTTCCAGTTTTTTCCAAATACACTGCCGAGCATTAAATTAGGGTCACCCCGTAATTTGAAATTATTTTAGAAATTTTTAGTTTTTTTTGTATTTTTTTTTCGATTGTAACGTAGTTTACCAACTTTATACGATGATTTTTTCGTGATGAGCTTGAATAAAAAAAAGTTGTTTTGTTCAAAATTTATTGGAAGTAATGACAATGAAAATTTTATTTTGACATGCTGCTAGTTGAAACAAAAGAAATTTGAAGGGCTTCAGTAGGGAGTACCTATTCCCTCCTCGGGCAGTGAAGACAGCTTGCAAACGACGAGGCATGCTTTGAATCAGATTTTGGAACACATCCTGCGGAAGATTGTCCCATTCTTGCACCAGTATGTCGCAAAGCTCTCTAGAATTTCTGGGGGCCGGCATGTCTCCGTAAACGTCTCCCAGTCTCATCCCAAACATGTTCAATGGGATCTAAGTCTGGACTGCGAGCAAGCCATACAAATCGCGTGATTTGAACCTCGTCAAGATAAGCAGTAACTATCCGAGCAGTGTGGGGCCGTGCATGATCATGCAAAAAGGTTGCGTCTTCTCCAAGAATAACCATAAATGGTACAACATGGTCTTCTAGAATCTCTGTCAGGTACCCACCACAGTCAACGTCCCATTCTGGGTAAAGACTAACTCCGTGCGAGCTTCAAAAAATATGCCTCCCCATGCCATAACTGATCCTCCACTAAATGGAAGTCGCTCGGCAATACACACTTGAGCATATCTCTCGCTTTGTCGTCGCCACACTCTTACACGTCTATCTGAACCCGTAAGACAGAATCGCGATTCATCCGAAAACAATACGCGACTCCAATCCTCTATTGTACAGGCCAAGTGTTCTCGTGCAAAATTTAACCTTGCAATCCGGTGTTCACCGGAAAGCGGTGGTCCAGTAGCTCTAGTTCGAGAAGATAATCCAGCAGCATGAAGTCGCCTTCTAACTCTCCACTCACTTATGTTTACATTTCTCACTTCTTGCAGACGATTTCGAAAGGAAACTGCCGTGACCGTTCGATTTATCAAAGCACTAGAAACGAGAAACCGGTCATCTCTAGCTGTTGTAGTCCTTCCTCGTCCTGAACCAGGTCTTCGAGTGATCAGACCGTACCGCTGAAATACTCGTTGCACACTAGAGAGAGTTACACCAACGTTTCTCGCAGATTCGCGCTAACCGCGGCCATCTTCTATAGCCGCCACAATTCGTGCCGCAACAACAGGATTTATTGCCATTTTAATACACTTACAATGACAACACTACACAAACATTTTGCAATAGAGAGATAAAACTACAGCAACAAAAAACTATGCTGATAATGGATTTTAGCAATCACGAAAAAAGCATCGTATAAAGGTAGTAAACAACCGAAAAAAATTAAAAAAAAAACTAAAAATTTCTAAAATAATTTCAAATTACGGGGCGACCCAACTTTAATGCCCGGCAGTGTATATCCATTTTCCTGTGATTTTTAGGTTTAGGTAAATATATTGCAAAAATAAGTATTTGCAATTTCTCCAAGTATGTTAACTAGTGTGACATTTTCGGGGTTATTGAGGTGAGGAAAGCCAATTTTGTGTAATGGGTGTTATACAAATTAACGGGGGGGGGGAGGGGGGAGGAGGAGCGGGATATAATTTCGACAAAAATGTTAACTAATTAAACATTGTTGGGGATATCGAGGTCAGAAAATCTAATATAACATGGCCATTAAAAAAAAAGGGGAAGATAAGATGAAGGGGGGGGGGGGTGAAGAATAGGTACACTAAAAAGAAATAAAAAATCATAAAATTGAACAACAGTAAGTTGACCATTAACCGCAGTAATAAAAAGGTACGTAACAATATTATTTCATCCTTTTCGGTGCTTTTCCTTTTGTGAAGCTGGTTCATTGAAATATTTTTTAGGAGCAATAATTCATAAATACAACGTGACAATATCTAATATTAATTGCATTTCATTTACCTACCTTTTCTATTAGTTACCTGAGTCCGAACCCGGTTTTTTCGTCATGTAATATTGAAATCCGGTCTCTCGATATAACTAACCTAACCTAACTCATGTTTCGTGTATTCATAGTCATGACATCAAAAGTACACTATTATCACCTATACCACGCGGACAATGTCGCGGGAGAAAGTTAGTAAATCATAAATAGCCAAAAAGTAAATAAGAATTATGCTGTGTGTATCTGGCATCAACCGACATCGGTTTTGCTGTCTGTATTGTCAGAAAAAACAAAGCATATAATTTTAAAATAGGCTAAAGAAATTAAATAAAACCAAACTCAGGACATATATATATATATATATATATATATATATATATATATATATATATATATATATATATATATATATATATATATATATATATATATATATATATATATGACGACAATAATTGTAGAAGGCAAAAAAGTACCCAAGAATTGAATTTGCCTTATTATTCTCTACTTAAAATTTAAGTTAACTTGAAATACTTTGCGTGCCACAGGTCATTCGGTATAACAGAGGAGAAACAAATAATTTTGAAATATGCAAATTTAGGTCCGTTAACCAATACTGTGCTATTAAATCAAATCTTCTTTGACAAAGCCACTAGCACCAAAATCACCATTAGTCACAATGTTAAATGACAGATGCTCCTAAAAAGATTTTGCAATCTGATTTACAATCCCCTGTTTTACACAGAATAGTAAGTCTTTAACCACATACTTCATTTAGCGGATAAGAAAAGTACCTATGTATCATTATGACATTGGATAAAACTATGAAAAATTTTCATTTGTTAAAATTTTAAGCATTCCGCTTGGAGTGTTAGAAATGTGTTTTTATTTTCGTGTACTAAGAAAAGTGAAAATTTGAATATATTTCATTCCGTAGCATGGGCATTTATAATAATTATCAATAGTGTGCTAAAGTACCCGACATTTTGAGGCGTTAATTTCTTAATAAATGGAGTAGCAAAGAGACCGTAAAGGTTTCCAATCATAAGAAAAAATCACTAACTTGGAAAAGATTTGTTAGGCAATCTGTTTATCTGAATTACTCTCTTCCTAAACCTTCCTCAAGGGATATGCTATCGAATGGTCTTTGGAGATTTGTCGGAGCGTTATAGACGGAGGCTCCGTGGGCGTTTTTTTCTTAAACAATGTCTAGAAGTGCCTACCAATAAGGTACTTATTCGAAGGTAGTCATGTCTAGGGATGGGCGATAATGGGTTTTACCTATCGATAACCATCGGCAAGGTACCTATCGATAAGTTTTAGTTATCGATATGCCGATACTTACCGATTTATCGATAACTATCGATATATCGATAACTATCGATATATCGATAACTATCGATTCATCGATAACTATCGATATATCGATAACTATCGATAACTATCGATATATCGATAACTATCGATATATCGATAACTATCGATATATCGATAACTATCGATATGTCGATAACTATCGATATGTCGATAACTATCGATATATCGATAACTATCGATATATCGATAAATATAACTATCGATATATCGATAAATATCGATATATCGATAAATATCGATAACTCCGATATATCAATAACTATCGATAACTATAAATTATATATATTAATACTTATAGATACATTAATATACATTTAAAAGGTAGTTCGTAATCGTAAGTGTTCGCTCGAGCCGATATTTACCAAATTTCTGCTTTCTGGAGGTTTACGAGATGTGCTTTAGCAGTATATTATAATAATTAAAATATTAATTACTGATAATGCACTAGGTGTTCCGAAATTAACTATCGATATATCGATAACTATCGATATATCGATAGTTATCGATATATCGGCAGTTATCGATATATCGATAGTTATCGATATATCGATAGTTATCGATATATCGATAGTTATCGATATATCGATAGTTATCGATATATCGATAGTTATCGATAGTTATCGATATATCGATAGTTATCGATATATCGATATATCGATATTTTTTAAAACATTTATCGATTGTCGATATATCGATAGTTAGCGATAACTATCGATATATCGAAAAAAAATCCCATCCCTAGTCATGTCAGGTTAACTCATTATTGCAAAAATAAAATGACGAAATCAGCTACATAGGTCGGTACTTTCCTATTTTTTGTGGCCAAACTTTACCGTATAAACTATCATAAATAGTAGATATAAAAAAATAATGAATAAAAATAAATATATTAAACTTTTTTGTGTTGCTTATTTTACCAACAAGGTTTTACAAAAATAACACAGTTTATATATGTATAAACTTTTTTAATTAAAATTATATTCTCAAATAGTTGAACGAGTTGTTAAGGGTTATGTTATTTATGCATACATATTTGTAATATTTTGTTCTTTACCAAATAAAGTAAATAAAATATGTAGTAAAAAATCCGCACTCCGCGTGTTAAAACAGACTGATGTCGCTACACGAACATCCTTACTATCGCCTTGTATTGATTAAAAACAGCTATAAAACTCGTCGTGATGCAAACGTTCACCAGTTGTGTGTTCGCATTCATATTATCGACGCCGCGTACAAGGTTAAAATCATTAATAATAATGTTCCTAAAACATTTAAAACATCACGGTCACGGACATGGCCACGGGCATGGGCATAATAAGAAGATGCATAAAAAACATGGTGGAAAAGATGGACATCACTTCAAACATCCCGGCCAGCATATGGGTAGAGATTTTTTTGACAGAAAACATCATCGCGGATTGGACTTTGACCGAGCTTGCTTTAGCGAAAGTGAGTTGCCGGATACAACGACGCAAAATGACGGTGCTGGAGAACAAGGGCCACGTCAGTGCAATATACCGAGAGAATTTTGGAAGAGAAGACATCATTGGAATTATGGGAGATGTTGTTGTGAGAAAAATGTGCCTACTGCGACAATGGAAAATGTGGAAAAGGATGGAACAGGTAACGATTCCTCAATGGCGGTGGAAAATGCGGAGGCCGGTGAAAATGTTACTGCCCCGACAACATCGGCACAAAATTTAGAGGGGCAAAATAAAACAGTGATATGCTGCCGTAAGGGAAGGCACTGTTTTATGCACTATGGTAGAAGAGGATGTTGCCCAAAATGTGCCCAGAAGAACGATGATGCCACACAAAAAGAAGCAACTACTGATGAAGAAAAAGAGGATAGCGTGCAGGTAAGATGCATGGGAAAACATTACCGAGGACACTTCAAAGGTAAGAGAGGACATGGATTTGGAAAACACCGTCGATTTTGTCAAGATGAAAGCGCTACGGAAAACGAAGGTACTACAGATAATGAAGGAGGCGTAAAGCATGGTTTTGTAAGGAAATATGATCGTCGACACCATGGGCATCACAGAGGTAAGCAAGAACTTGGAGGAAAAGACCGTTTAGTATATTTTTCTGTACTTGTTACAGGACACGATTTTGCAGGAAGAATGATGGAAGGAAGACATCATCATGGCGGTAAGTGGGGTCATGGGCCTCATAGAAGGCATCACGGAGGATGGGGAAGACGCGGATGCTGTATCTTAATGGTAGACGTAGGCGTGAATACGGGAGAAGAAGTAAATGCAGTTCAAGAACCTACTGCTTCTAATGCGGGACAAAATATGGAGCAAGAGAGAAACGAAGAGGTAAGTGGGGAACAAGCTGAATCTGGAGATGCTGATCAAGTTGCAGAAGTCGTTGATAATTTAAGGAAATCTAGTTTAGAGTAAAAGAATGTTTCTTTGTTATGGTAAGATTTTGGACATCATTTTCCGCTTTTTTTTCTGGTTCTTACTTTTACATGAAATAAAATAAAATTTTAATACATGACAAAAGCATTATTTTTAAATTGTTTTACTCAATTTCTTTACCAATAAAATACTAAGGAAAAATCACTTAAAATCTTTTTTTTCTAAAATTATTATTATAAAAATTATTTAAGGTGACAGTAACGGTAAAATTATTATTATAGAAATTATTTAAGGTGAAAGTAACGGTAACATTAAAAAAAAAATTAAATAAACGTTACTTTGGTAGAATTGAAACACTTGAAATTCTAGGAGTAGTTATAATCATGTAATCTTGTAGCAGTATATTACAAAAAATAAAGAAATAAAAAATACAACCATGTAGTAATTTTTGATAATATTTTATATTGATTTTTATAAATAAAATGTAAAAAAAAATATTTTGTTGTTTTATATCTAGTATGTAGTAGATAGGTTTAAATAAAATAAAATTGCATTTAGAATTAACTGGAAGAAAGTGCGATAATTGTTTAACTGCTAATTTAAAAAAAAATTATCACTTCTAATATAATATAGCTAAAAACAAGTCTTTAAAAATTAGTGTACAGGGTTTTTTTATTATATTTTGAGATCCATCTACAGCCTTAAATATAGAAAACAGAAGAAAACTTTAAATACAGAAGTTTGAGGATTTTTCATTTATTATCTTTTGGGAATATCATTTTAAAATATCTTAAAGATAGGTAGGGAAATTAACTGAATTTACATTCTTTTAAATGCAACACCCTGTATATTACTTGTCAGTAAATAGGATTTAAAATTAAAAAATTGTCGGTTAAAAAGATCTAGATAGCCATGACTAAACAAATGCTTCACATGCAAATGTGATATTTTGGTTTTAATCAGAAGTCATTTCGAAGTTCTAAAATTGGTTATTCTGAAGAAGGCGCCAGTTAACTTTCTTTAAAAAACTATGTTGATGGATAATTTACCCGATATTAATTTCTAACTCTTGCAATATTATTGTTATTCGAATAATAAACCTTAATTACCTATTGCAAAGTTTTTTTTCTCCAGAAACCTATTTTAGAACTTCGAAATGACTTTTAATTAAAACCAACACATTTGCATGTGGGGCATTTGTTTAGTCATGGCTACCCAGATCTTCTTAACCGACAATTTTTTAAATTTAAAACTTAAATATTTCAGAAACAGCTATAAATGTCACCAAATTATATATTTTTGAAATGAGGAAAAACGATCTTATTAACTGACAAGCAATATATGGATGTTATGTTTAAAAAAAGGTAAGTTGAGTTAATTTCTCTACCTATCTTTAAGATATTTTAAAAATTGTTATTCCCAAAAGATTCTAGAATTTCTGTTGTTAACGGTTTCTTTTGTTTCCTAATCAGTTTCCTATAGTTAAGGCTGCAGGTAACTGTCAAAATATAATGAAAATCCCTGTACTAAGGAAAATAAAATTTTATAAAATTCTTATTGTTGCAACGAAAGTAAATAAAACAAAGCTATATTTTTATTATATTGAAAGTAAACTGATCTCGGGAATATATAATTGTGAGTAAAAAATTAAATGATAAACAAAACCTAACATGCGCACTTTCTACTTAGTTTCTGCACACGGCGTCCCTCAAAAAATTTGAAAGACAAATTAAAAAAAAATCACTTCATCAACTAAAGTACCTTTTTATAAAATCATTTGCTTGGTTCAGAAATAAAATAGGACTAAGAAATCTCGGATTTGATAAACAGTGTAGGACTTAAGAAACAAAATTTTTAAAACTTAATAGTTTCTAAATTTCCTTGATTTAATTATGCAGAAAAAGTCCTTTCTCTTGGTAGACAGAAAAATATTAATAAATGTTGTTTTAAGAATAAATTATATTTTTAAAAAATAGCGCAAAAATTTGACAATTTTATCAAAAATAAATTCCGTTCAATTTTTGCTGTTATTTTCTTAAAAACAGTATTTTAAACAAACATTATTTTAACAAAACCTGAAGAAAGCTTCGAAAACCTTTGGCTTTCGGAGCTTTTTTTAAATTTGAGCACTTTTGATTTGATATCTTGGATTCTATGATTACGCTTTTATTTTTGCGTCGAGCAAAGATTATGTAATGCAATGGCGGTTGGTGAAATTTTAACGTTGTATATCTCTGTTGCTACTTACGGGACCCATGGCAAGTTTCAGGGGTTTTAGTAGTGAGCCTACTAGGAATGTTTTGATAAAAAAAATAATTTGTACTTTGCGAAGAAAAGCTGTATTTTTGTTCCGCCGTAAATTTTAAGAGCAAAACATGTGTTTTAGCAGAAAGTTATTGTGAATTGATTTTTGTTTTTTAAATTATATTTTAGGTTTCAAAAAGTTCAAATGACTATTCGAAACACAAATTAAAATATTTTCGACTAACTGATGGAAAATTTGTTTAGAAAAAATAATACATAAAATACTTAAACGTGTTAATTTTCTTCCCAGGGGGTGGGGGTAGCGGAGCAAAAATTGAAACTTTTTCGCAAATTGCAAAATGTCTTTTACTTTACCAAAACATTTCCGGTGGGTTCGCTCTTAAAACCTCTAAATTTGCTAGGGGTCCTGTAAGTAGGAACAGAGATATACAACTCTAAAATTTTATCAGTCGCCACTGATATAATGAAGGACTTTTTTGATGAAATGAAAGAGAATATTTTCATCTGTAAGTTATTTGAGACACGTCGGGCGCTGTCTGTTAACGTTAATATTCAATAATCGCTAGTTTATATAATTGGATGGATTTAGCGTTGTAAATCACCAAAAAATGAGAAATATGAGTACATATACAGTGTGTCCCGCTTTTCATAAATCCGCTCCAATTTCTCTCTTATTAATAATGCAATTTGCCTTCAATTTGGGTGGAAATTGTATGTTGAAAAAATGAAATATTTGGCATAGTAAAAATTTACATTTGTCTTTGGCGTGCTGTTTTAGGGGGTAGAAGGGACTCGATTTTTCGGAAAAAATACATTACAGCTTATTTTAAATAATTTGTGTGGTCATATTTAGATTCAGCATCGCCAAAAACCCCGTGATCCATATTCTCCAAATCTTGAAAACTTTTTGAGGCAGGAAGGAAAAAATATGAATTTGATAAAAACACCTTCAATTTATTTCAGTTATACACAAAAGCCCCAAAATGTATTCCAACGCACGCTTTGATATTAATGAAAATAGCGTGCACAAAAATAACCCTGGTCGGGAAGCTTCTGAAGTCGAAGTTTTGTAACGAAATTTATTATTTATAATTTTTTCCTTCCTGCCTTAATCAGTTTTTGAGAACAGGGACTAACAAGTTTTTGGGGATCCTGAATCTAAATATGACAACCAAAATTGTTTGAAATAAGCCCTGATATACTTTTTCCGAAAAAGCCCCTCATATACCCTAAAACAGCACGCCAATGATAAATGTAAGTTTTTACCATGCCAATATTATTTTCTCAAAATACAATTACCACCCAAATTTTAAAAAAATCGCGTTATTAATAACACAGAAATTGGGGTGGATTTATGAAAAGCGAAACCTCGAGCGAAACACTGTATGAAAAATTTAAAAATTTTTAAATTCAATTTTTTTTACACCATACAATATTCACTTAAAATGTTAGAAATAAAGTTATTTTTACTTGTACTATCAATCACTTGATCTTATCGGTATAACTGCACAATTCATTTTGGCAATAAGATATCAAAATATGTTTGTTTGTTATGTTGGCCTAGTTATTGGGGACTTATTAATATATTAGCGTGATTTTTAGAACGCAAAAATCTCGAGAGCTGCCAACAACTTCTTGAAATAGAAGTTGTTGGAGCTAGAGCTGCCAACAACTTCTTGAAATAGAAGTTGTTGGAGCTGTGCGTAAAATATTGTAAACATTGTTATCATTTTTAAGAATGAATATATAGCACTATATGCACTATTAGTCATAAGAAGGCACAATTCACAAAACGAAGTTTTTTAGCAAAACGCAGTTGAAGTTCTTACAGTTTTCCTAATGGATTATTTCAGGATTATGTAATTTACCTTTTAAATCAACCAGATTTTCGGCAGTCTTGAAAACAGTGAGGCTTTTTGCCATTTCAGGATGTTTTCAGACAATTTTAATATTTTAAGTACCTATAAAATATGTGTCACAATTTGACAAGCAACTTGGCATGTTCCCCACTTTTTTAACAATATCTCACCAACCAAACCACAAAAGTGGCGATTTTATTAAATTCCACTTGTTGTTTTCATGCATTTGACCATGTATGTATTATATGTATATAACTAAAAAAATACTTTTTTTGGTTGTGCTTTTATGTTACTAGGAGCATAACGCTCTTCGCAGCGAGCCTTAAATCTTGTTTAAGGACAAGCCAGTGCCGATATTTTGGCATTTAACGTTTAGGTACCTGTAAGCGGTAGCTAGTGAGTCTTTGCCTGCGAAAAACGCAAAAATGTTGGTACTGGCTGGCCCTGAAATAAAGTTTTTAGGGCGTTTGAAAATCAACAAACAATTTAACATTAAAGTGTGGAGATTTTTGCGTTTTAAAAATCGCGCTTATCGTTAGATATGTTTTACCGACAAAATCAAGAATGGCTTAGAATTTAGTATTTTATTGTATTAGGGTAAATGTTGACATTTACGCTATCGTTATTGTATAATATATAGCGTGACCTTGGAGATCATTGCCAAATACGAAAAATGTTTTATTTTGTTTTAACTAGAAATATTCATAAAATAACACACCCTATTTAGTTAAATTAAAGTTAAAATAAAACGCCACCAAAATATAATAATATCAAAGGTGTGAGAAAAACAAGAAAGTTTCGTCAACATAAAACAAATCGTGCAAATAACAGTCATAAAAATTTTTAGTTTTCATTTTTTTTACACAGTAGTTGTGTTCAGGATAAAAATATTTATTTTTTAATCTGGTTGGTTATAAATTTTGTATTTACTGAAAAGTTAAATTTTTTAATATGTATAGCATTTTTGTTATAGCGTAACTATTATTAAAAAGTTGTTAATATTATTTATAAAATAAAAAGTTTCAATTTCTTAAAAGTTTAAAAGATAAAATTACCAAGGTCACGCGGTATATGTAGGTACATAAGTTTATATTTAGATTGACATGCTTCATGCTTGCTGTTAAAACATAGTGGCAGGCGCGGCCCGTGAAATTTCAAAGTTGCATATCTCTGTTGCTACTTATGGGACCCATACCAAATTCAGGTTTTTTAATAGTGAGCCTACTAGGAATGTTTTGGTAAAGAAAAAAAATATTTTGCAATTTGCGAAAAAAAGTTGATTTTTTGAATTGACCCACCTGGGTAAAAAATTAACACGCTTAGATATTTTATTTATTATTTTTTCTAAACAAATTTTACATCATTTTGTCGACAATTCTTAAATTTTAAGAGAAAAAAATGTGTTAGTAGAAAGTTATAGTCATTTGAATTTTTTGCAACTGAAAATTTAAATTATTTTTCGGTTGAAAAAATTCAAATGACTATAACTTTCTACCAACACATTTTTTTCTCTTAAAATTTAAGAATTGTCGACAAAATGATATAAAATTTGTTTAGAAGAAATAATAAATAAAATATCTAAGCGTGTTAATTTTTTACCCTGGTGGGTCAATTCAAAAAATCAACTTTTTTTCGCAAATTGCAAAATATTTTTTTTCTTTACCAAAACATTCCTAGTAGGCTCACTATTAAAAAACCTGAATTTGGTATGGATCCCATAAGTAGCAACAGAGATATGCAACTTTGAAATTTCACGGGCCGCGCCTGCATGGTGGGTAGATACTGCTTTAAAATTAGTGTGGGTAATAAGTATAGTAGATATTTATATTTATGGTAAAATATGTGTAGAAGGCTTTTTATGGTGGTAGTCACTTCTTTTTTTATTTGGGGATATTCATAAATTGATTCCTGAGTTTACAATCTTATAGATCTGAATAACAATAAATTAAAAAATTAACAACACAATAATGTACAATTATTTTGATATATACTTAAGAACAAAATTATTTTTAATCATCTCAGTTACTTGGAACAAATTTTAAAATATCGCTGTGAACTTACGTATACAGGGTTGGTCCGAAAAGTCTTAGTATGGGCAAATATCTTTGCTGTTAATAAAGAAAGAGACACCAAATTTTAGGTGTATCTTATTGGTTAATAAATCTACGTTTTTATGTAATTTAACTTTTTCAACCCCCTTGAGGGGTGACGCTGAGAAGTTGAGGTCAGAAATTTTAAATGCAACCCTATGCCGTGTGGTACCTCCTTTTAAAAGTCTTTAGGAAATAAACATTTTACCGTAAACCCAAGGTCCGTATCTTAATTCGTTTTCAAATTGCAAGGCTTTAAAAATTAAAAATCGTGTAAAAATTAAAAAAGTGAGTACCGTGAGTTCTCTTATTTATTTTAAAAGTTGTTGAAAATGACCACCATGAAGTTCCTGGCGGTAATAAAGTCGATTTTGGAACTCTGCCAAGAAGTAACACCTGCCGTTCTCGAAAATGTGAGAAGTGAGTTCCAAGTTCCAATATCGACTTTATTAGGGCCAAAAAGTTCTTGGTGGTCAATTTGAACAGATTTTCGAGAATTAAGAGAAAGAAATAAAGCTACCTATTTAAAAAAAATTTGCGATTTTTCATTTTCAAGGCTTCCCATTTAAAAACAAATTGAGATACAGACTTCGGGTTTGCGGTAAAATGTTTCTTTCTTAAAGACCTTTAAAATGAGGTACCACACGGCATACAGGGTCTTCGGAAAATGCAACAGGATACTTGGATCGGCGATTCTACGTGGCAAAAGAACGGTAGTAAGCCATGTAACAAAAATTTTAAATCTAAATATTTTCCGAGTTGCAGTTAGTAAAACACTTAGTAAAATCTTGAAGAGTGAAAATATTCTTAAAATTAGATACCGTTTTAATTTCAAGAATATTTTCCCTAATTTTAAGACTTTACGAACACCGACGAACGTTTTACTTATTATTTATTCTTTATCTGACAAATAGCAATTCGATTGGACCATTTAGCATGGTAACTTGATTTTTTGCTTCCATTTGAAAAACTGATTTAATGATAATAAAATCTTTTATTCTGATTTGCCACTAAACGGTGAGGTTTATCGACTCGGATGAAGATTACCTTTTTTGTTTCGTATAAACAAAATAGTTAAAGTACATAAAAAAATTATTATCGATAACACTGGTAAAATCTCACCACATTTAAGGGTAGTAACCAGGTAACATACCTACTATTTTGGTTTATTAAACGTTATTGTTAGTAAGTTATTTCCTACAAAATATCAGTGAGTTTTTATTGGGTCAATAATATCTTATAGCAAATAACTGCCTAAGAATAATGTTTAAAACCCAAAATAGTCCGCATGTTACCTGATTACTTATTTGAAGGATTCTAAGATTTGATTAATCTATCTCCTTTTATTACAGCTTTGTTTTAGATTTTAAAAATCCGGTTTTCTTCAAAAAAAAAAATGTGGTGAATTACATTAATACTTACTTACTAAGATATTTGGTTTCAGATAAATTTTGGGTACGAAATTTGAATATGATTATACTCGTATTACATTAAAAGATGAATTTTAGCCCTTCAATGTATTAATTTATTTTGTTAATCCTGTTGTTTATGACGGTATCCATGATAATTTTAAATTTTGTCTCGTGGGATGAGATACGGTTCAAACAATAAAATTTTATTACGAAAATTAAATAAAAGGCTATCTTTACTACTGAGTGCATAGCAATTAATAAAGATAATAAAGCAGTTTAATACTAACAATAATTTTCGGTCTTGAATTTGTACAGGGTTTCGTCGAATCTGTTGACTGTTATTTTTGATTGGTTAATTTATTCTTACAATATAATAGGTTTTCTATCCTTTAATAGTAGTTTTTAAATATTTTACAGCTTATAGAGAAAAAAAGTGTAAGCACAAAAAATTGTGAAAGTTTTTCTATTTGTGTTCTTTCACATACATATTATTCTGAAAGTATTACCTACAATTTTTTGTTAAATACTTTTATCAACAATCAAGCCTTACCGATTTCTTAAGGAACAGCGAGGAAGAAAAAAATTATATGCAAGAATAAACAAATATAGTATTCATAACTTCAACACATGAACTACAAATAAAGGTTTTTAATTAGATTTGGAGAATAGTGCAGACTGTTTTTGTATTAACATTTTTAAATCTTGTAATCAAATTAAAGGTTGCTTAAAACTTTGGCGTAACATGTTTAGTACTATTAGAGCGTAACTGTATTCACAATGTAAATTTTATTAACTGCAATAAAAAAATGGTAAAAGATTATTTTCGTTTTATTGAAATCCTTTTCCTTGTTTCCATATTACGCGGATTTAGAGGGGGGCGCAGGGGGCGCGCGCCTAAAGCATTGTCCTAAAAATAAATATTGTTACATAAATATTAACCATTCGTACATATTCTACAAAATATTATAAACAAAAACCAACATTTGCCATCTATAAGGTCAATAATTTATAAATTATACCACAAAAATATGAATAACAGAACTATAATACGAATATGTTATATAAAAAAGGGTATACGTTTCCGGTATTTTTGTTGACATTCTTCTAGATGGTTTCTGAAAACATTCCCTACACTACGGGAAACAAATAGCCAAACAGGAAAGTTTTTTTTTTGGAAAAACAGTTTGTTCGGAAACGGATTTACTAAATTTTTCGAAAATATTTTGTCGAAAACCTATTTCGAAACTATATTTTTTCAAAAATATCTTAACAGCTTTTTCAAAAGATGCTCTTTTGAAAACAGATTTCGGAAATCCTCCAAAACACATATCTCGAAAGTACATTTTTTCAAAAATTTCTTTAAAAAAGTAATTTTTCAAAAATAGGTATGCCGTTTCCGAAAACGTATTATTTCGAAAACAGTATTAGGCTATGAACTCTACTAACTTGAAAAATGTCAAATAGAAAAAACACGAAATCTATCGTGAACAAACCTAAACCAACCTTTTTGAGTTTGATCAGGTTTCTTTAGGTTAGGTACGTTACTTTCTCGTAAATTACTTTTTCCAAAATCCGCTGCTTGAAAAAATTAATATTGGAAAAAGGTATCTTTAAAATTCAGTTTCGAAAAGATGTTCTCTAAAAAATTTATTTTTTGTAAAATTTGAAAAATTGGTTTTCCAAAAATTGTACTTACGTAAGTATATCCCTCCAAATGAGCAGAAGGCATACAAATGGTAGAATACTTACACCTTCATATTAATCAAACAATTGGTACTGTCATGTGTAGGTACTGTTTTTCGTTTTTCAAAAAACATTATTTCGATGTTAAAATAAGTAAATTTTTTCGAAAAACGGCTTTTCAAAAAAGGATTTTTCAAAAACACATTTTCCTAAAGAAGTTTTTTAAAAAATTATATATATTATGCACTCTATTAGCGTAGAAAATGTCAATAAAAAATTCAGGAAAAGATCCTAAACTAACACCAACGAACCGTTTTTGTGTTCGGTCAGGTTTGTGTCCTTTTGTCTGCTACGTCACTCTGTAGTAAATTTCTTCTTCAAAAAAGCTTTCTTTTTTTTATAATTATTCGAAGTTTTTTCGAAACAATTAAAACATGAACTTTCAAAACACATGTTTTCTTTTAAAAAATGTAGTTTCGAAAACTACTTAAAAAAAAATTGGAAAAGTTGGTTTCCCAAAAAAAAATTGGAAAACACTCCCATTCGAATAACTGTATTATCTAAAAAATTCTGTTTTCGAGAAAATATATTATTTTAAAAAAACGTAGTTTTAAAAAATGTTTTTTCGAAAAATTTTTGTATAACAGTCCAAATGGACAGAATGGATAAATACAAAATTGCTAGAATATTTGTAAGTTAAGATGAGCAACCGTTCTGTTTTCCCAAGAACAGGTTTAGATTTTTCGTCCATAATTTTTATTACTATAAGTACAGGGTAAATTTTTTAACTGGAACAAATTCGGTAACAAAGAATCTATCCATTCCCTAAAAAAATCCAAGAACACTGGTACCTTTTATTTTTATTCAACAGTTTTCTTTGCATTTCCGTGAATCTTTCCCTTCATCGAGGGATGGAAACTAACCCAGCTTTTTTTTCAAATGCAAATGCATGTATTGTGCTCGCAGAAAAGGGAATAAAAAATGGATATAACCCGCTATTTACTTTTGAATTTCTGTTACCTGATAAGCGAAAAAAAACCAACAAAATGTGACTTTTTAAATAAATTCATATTATGTATAGGATATACTCATAATACAATCATATATTTATTACTACTATATTGTTAGCACCCAATCTACCCTTTGTTAAAATTTGAAGCAATGATAAATCTTTTGTTTTGTACTACGTGATGTCTTAGCTGTCACTGTCACTGTCAGTTCTGACAGCAGTTTAAAATGTGAACTTGTCGGTTTCCTTTTCGTCTTTTTACCTTTCAAAAGTAAAAGATTAATGTGGTTTTATTTGTGAAAAGTGGATTAAAAGTTAATTACTATCCTATTTAGGATAATGTCGTAGCTAATGTACCGATAATGCCAGTTTTAAGCAGCAAGAAGTGAAGAAATTACTTGTAGTTTTAGTAGCGAATATTCTTCACAAGAATGTAAACTGAAGAGTGAATACATCATTTTTAATTTTTAATTTGAGATTTTGGGGCAAAACGGGTAAGAACATTATATTTACAATCAAAATCTTAAATAATAATTAATTACCTACCTATGCAAAATCACTTTGTCTTTCTCAACTGACCGTCGACATGCGAAACAAGATCTCATTTTCTATCTAAAATATTATTAACTCTGTTTCGATATTGTACTTTAAAGTATATAATAATTTATATTTACTGGTTTTTCTGATGTTTTATTATAAATTAAAATAAATATTCACAAAATAACGCTACGGCGAAATCGAAGGCTTGTCAGATTCCAATTTGGACTTTTAAATATGACAGGCGGTAAGCGGCCATGTTGTCATCTTTGGTGTTTTGATTAGCGGACGGTACGTAGTATTGAGTTCACTTGTTTGGCAAATCACGTGGTGATTTATGAGGGATGTTCAGGACGTCACGTGACTTTTTAGATATGGTTTCCAAAGGCTACGTCTTTGCTTCAACATTTTTTCGTCGTTCGCTATATTGTTAGTAATAAATATATGAAAACAATAATAGACATATACGTTCCTATTACTACTATATTGTTAGCATCCAATCTACCCGTTGTTAAAATTTGAAGCAAAGATAAAATCCGCTTTTCATTGGTTTTGTACCACGTGATGTCTCAGAACTTTTGAAGTTTTGACGGAACTGTCACTGTCGACAGCAGATTAAAATGTGAACTTGTCGGCTTCCTTTTCGTCTTTTTACCTTTCAAAGGTGTTTTTATGTTTAATGTGTTTTTATTTGTGAAAAGTGGATTAAAAGTTAATTATTATCCTATTTACGATAATATCGTAGCTAATGTACCGATAATGCCAGTTTTAAGCAGCAAGAAGTGAAGAAATTATTTGTAACTTGTAACAATGTAAACTGAAGAGTGAATACATCATTTCTAGTTTGAGATTTTGGGGCAAAACGGGTAAGAACATTATGTAAATAAAGCGAGGCATCGTTTGGAAATCTAAAAAAAAACACATTATTTAAGTTCGAATTAAACCTCAAAATACGTAAGTATAATTTATTTTAATCATTAATCTAGGTATATATATATATTACATTATAATTAGAATAAAAATCTTCTTAACTAATTAATTATTTGTCTTTCTCGGCTGGCCGTCGACATGCCAAACAAGATCTCATTTTCTATCTAAAATATTAGTAACTCTGTTTCGATATTGTACTTTAAAGTATATAATAATTTATACTTACTGATTTTTCTGATATTTTATTATAAATTAAAATAAATATTCACAAAATAACGCTATGCCGAAATCGAAGGCTTGTCAGATTCAAATTGGAACTTTTGAATATGACAGGCGCGAGCGGCCATGTGGTATTTGGTGTTTTGATTAGCGGACGGTACGTAGTATTGAGTTCACTGACTGGGCAAATCACGTGGTGATTTATGAGGGATGTTCAGGACATCACGTGACTGGTTAGCAATTGATTCCAAAGGCTACGTCATTGCTTCAACATTTTTTCGTCGTTCGCTATATATGTAGTAGTAATACGTATATGATAATAGATGCTGATCGTGCAAGGTAAGGCAGTATTGAGGCTGGTTGGCATGGATTCTTTGTCACCGAATTTATTCCCGTTAAAAAATTCACCCTGTATACGTCTGTCTACTATAAAGGCTAATATTTAACAAACAACAAGGAACAGATAAGTAAAATTTGAAACCTTTAAAATTCTGACCCTAATATTAAAGCATTTAAAGATCAAGTAGGTTTAATAGGAAATTCGATGACCAAGCCCTGTTGCTGCTCAGATATTTGTTATGATAAAAATAATGATTTTCCGGGGTAGACATATCAAGGAGACACTAGGTATAAAAGAAACCACAATTCGATACAAAAATGCAAAATTAAGAATTTTTGTATCGAATCGTTGCGAAGTATGGTTTTAAAGGAAAAGTATCAAATAATATTTTGAGTTCTCTCATGAATTATATGTCTTTTTTATTTGTCTACTCCAGAAGGTCTTTGTTTTTTTTATCTGTAAGAAGATTATTTGACAAAATTACACGGCACTTCCCAAAAATTTAATTAGCATACTAGGTAGGTACTTATTGTATTAGTCAAAATTAAGTTAAAAATACCACATAAATTTTAAAAATCTAAAAATGTAATTAAAGAAATTTAAAACGTGATTTAGTCATTGCATTACATTTTTTTTTGTTGCTTTGGCATAGAGACACATTGGTTAATTTGCTTTTTTAGATTTTGATCACAGATTTTTATCTCCTTAAACAATATTTGTTCACCAAAAACAAATAAGACACTGGTTATACGCTAAAAAACATTTTAAAAAAATTCGGCATCAGGTGGTTTGGGAAACGAAATACCAAGAGACTTAAAAAGAACCACCCTTAATGTTTTTTTTTGTCAAACTGATCAAATCCCTGAACAACACACTCTATCGTGTATTATCACTCGAAAATAGTCACCTTATGTTATGTTTACATTATGGGTGTGTTACATTGGTTTACATAACGGACCAAAAAATTAACAAAACTGCACAAATAACAAACGTAATAATTATTTAGGTGCTTCCATTCTAAGTGGGACACACTGAATATTACCTTTGTGATATTTCTCCAAATACACACAAATTGGGTGGTACTGGATTATAGGTAACCATTAGGATATCTTTATACAACCTATTTTATATTATTAAATATATGAATCTGAATGAATCGTACGAAAACGTCTACAAGTTTTTAAAAGGTATAAAATATCAACTCGGGATAATTTTTAGATTTTATTTAATAATTATTAATAAAAGTACATATTATTTGTCAAAAAATTATTTTTTCTACGCTTCAAAATATCTGTTCAAGCTGGAAAACTGCATTGTATTCACTTTTAAATAAAAAATCCAAAAAACTATTTTAAAATTTAAGCTAAAAAGTATAGAATTTTCTTTTCTATGTGTACTTACAAAAAATAACATTGTTATTTTTATAATATGTCTGAAAAATAATAAAAAAAATTGCTATAAATTCTATGGATTTTGTACAAAGAAATTAAATAAAAAGTTATGGAATAAATAGTTTTTATTTTACACATTTATCACAATCACAAGTATCAACAAATATAACAATTAACATTTCAATTACACAACTATTAACAGATGTAATTGGTTAATATTTTCCCGTTATAAAATGCCGTCGTTAAAAATATTATCAGATATTCAATAAATAATCTAGCTATAGCATTTCTATCTTTGGTAAACATTACAGTCTGTTTAATGTTTCTTTCCGTGACTGTATCCATATTCCTTTCCACCAGAATGTCCTCCCTTCTTACCATAGTCGGAATGATGAGCATGATGGCTTTCATGTCCTCCATGAGCTTTGTGTCCCTTGTGGTGTTCGTCGTGGTGTCCTTTTTCGGATTTGCCTTTCTTTCCGTGATGATCAGCGTGGTATCCACTCTTGTGAGAACCTCCCTTCTTATGATCTCCTTCTTTTCCTCCGTGATGTCCCTGGTGTTCTCCATGTTTGGCGTGATGTCCACCTTTGTGGTAGTCATCGTAGAATTTATGGTCTTTATGATATTCGTCTTTATGGGACTTGTGGTGGTACCCAGTCGTTTTTTGGCCTTTCTTATGTCCTTTTTTCTCACCGAATTTACCCGCTTTGTGGTGCTTTCCGTCGGCATGATGTTCACTATGATGTCCACCTTCATCGTGATGATGTTTGTGGTGTCCCCCTTTTTCGCCATGATGGTGAGCTTCATGGTGTTTTCCATGTTTACCGTGGTGTCCTTTGTCACTATGATGATCAGATTTATAACCTTTTTCACCTTTGTCACCATGATCGGAGTGATGCTGTGCTTCGTGCTTATGGCCGCCACCTTCTTCATGATGGCTGGAGTGATGGCCACCGCCACCACCACCTCCCCCATGTCCACCACCACCTCCTCCATGTCCACCACCGCCGCCTCCATGTCCGCCACCATGTCCACCGCCATGACCGCCACCATGTCCACCGCCATGGCCGCCACCACCATGTCCTGATGCAGCAACTGACAAGTCTACAACGGAACCAACTGGTAAGGTTGCTGCAGGAATAATGGCTAAGTCAGCAACAGCTTTTGGAGCAACATCCGCACTAACTTGTTTCTCATTTTCCTCTTTTATTACCCCAGCTGCGCTAAGGGCAATAAGTAAACAAAACCCTATACCAACTGTATAGGTCCTCATGATGCGACGAGCACTACAAGTGTACTGGTGACAATTTCTTTAAATTTACTATTTATACTAAGTGGTTTTCCTACAGTCGATTGGCACATTTTACGCAACAATTACTAGTAATGTTCTGTTTTTTAAACAAATTGATTGAAAAATGTATTTTAGTGCAATACCGGCGGGTTTTTTTACAAAATAAGTATTCGTATTTTGGTTGTGGTTAATTTTGATTTTATTCTTATATAATTCTGCTTTCTCTATTATTCTTAAACTGTAATCTAAAAGGTTGACTGAACCCACAATATCAACATTTTATGTGGGTCATTTTACAACAGAATCAAGCTTGCGTTTTTTTGCCAATTAAATTATTTATTACAGTCAATATGGTTTTATATTTTTACCTAAACTTTTATAATCTATTTTCCTAAGTTCCTGAGAAAATTTTTTCTTTAAACTAAAAATTATCAAACAGTTGTACCCAACAGCCATACAGTGCTTTCATTTCAAAAGTAGCCGCCCTTAATGAAATTTGACTTGAAATAAATTCGCTTTACACAAAAAATCACGTCATTTTAGATATTGAAAGGGAAGTTTCAATATCTAATTGTAAATTAAAATAAATATAAATTAGTCAAAATTAGAGTTAAAGTTTTGTTTATTAATTATAAAGATATTCTAAGCAAAAATATATTTTTTTTTAAATTAAGTATTACATTAATTAGTTGAATTAATTAAAATGAATAGCAGTTTTTAGAAACTACAGGTAAAGCAGTCAATAAACGGTTCTTGCTAAATGCTGCCTATGAAATTTTACCAATAATTATTACTTGTTCTAGTTATTTATCATATCTTACCAATAATTTTTCATCATAGAGGCCAAGGTGACTGTTTTTAACCTTAAAGAAAATACTAAAGTTACTTTTATTTTTAATACTTTTATCTCGTAATTATATTGTCTAACAAAATTAATGTAATAGTTATTTTATAAAACTTGGCCCTTGTGTAGGTCTCTTAGGACTAGAATTATAATGTTCGAATTTTTTATTAAATGGTGTTTTGAAACTTTTGAGTAAAAGCGAAATTTTTAGATTTGTGTAGAAATTTAGAAAATCTTAAGTGAAAATCTTAGCACATGTCACCCTTTTTAATAAAGGTATAGACACGTTTGGTGACAGACAATCAAAATATTATAAAAGCTGCAGTAGGGTAGACTGGGGACAATAGTAACATTTTTACTTTCCATGTCAATAAGTCTCATACTAAAAAATGTATCCTAAATTACTTCTCGACTTCTGATGGAATATCTTATTGCCAAGGTTTTGCGAAAATATTGTAGTCTGTCACTTAGGTTTAAAGTTAGTTTTTCACGATATAATAATAATAATAACAATGTTTATTAGCTACAACAAAGCTATTCAATATAATTTTAAAATATAACATCTAATTTATTCTATATTTCTTCTTTCTTTCTTTTGTTTTATATCAAAGTCGTGTCATGTGTTACAATCGTCCCGACCCTGGGACAATTGTAACACCAATAATTCATATTATATTTTGTTTAAGTTTCTTTTTTTTTAATTGTGGTGTGCCATGAATAACAGTAAGAACCACGGAGAGGGGTGAAAAAGACCTCAGCAGTAGTGGGGGTAGCAAAAGTTTTTCCCCAAAATCGTTCTCTTAAATTGCGCAAAATGACACAAATATCGAAATCTCAAAAAATTACAAAAATGATAGTAAGCGGGATTTCCTAATTTTTTTTTGCGAAAATGCAAACCGATCAGAAAAATATTTACTCACATATTTTACAACTCCCAGTGCCAAGAAATACGTTGCCCGGATCACAGCGTTCACCAACTAGGGTTGGGTCCTTTTTTGGAAAGGACGGTCCTTTTTTAAGGAGTTTTGTCCTTTCATCTTTTTTTAGCTTAAAATGTCCTTTTCAAAAGCCTAAACTGATATACAGACGACCTTGCTAGCACATTTTCGCAGTTAAAATATTTTCTAAAATTAAAAGTCGATTTCAAATGTTTACGTCATATTCTGAGACTGCTGAGAGCATTATTTGTCGTTCGCATCGATGAACGTTGTGTGCGTTTTGCTTGAAGTCAATCAACCCCATCATCAAAAAGAAGAGAGAAGAGAACAAAACAAACATATCCACAAGCTATAATCGAACAGTGAAGGTTTCTATTTTTGACATTAACTGGCGAGATGAAAGGAACAGGTGCATACCTACTTTAAATCAAGCTGAACTTTTGATCTTACCATTCATTTTAAGGACACGTGTAACGAATTATCATACGATAAAGAATGACAAAAATATTATAAGTTGCAAAATCAAATGAAAAATGCAGGTTTAAGTTTTAAAAATAAATATTTATTTAAAAAATATATACGTATATTATTTTCCCCAAAAGCAAACCCAAAAATACAATTTTTGATAAAATGGTGAAAGCGAATTTTGCCGCCTTTTCCCTTGTCCTTTTTCTCAATTCTAAAAAGGTGGTAACCCTAGCACCAGCCCAAACCAAAATAGTACTTGCCAAACTCGGTAAAAGTCTTAAGATGTACGAGGGAGCGTGAAAATTTTAAAACTGCGCTAGTAGTAAAGTACCCCTATTTTGAATTCTAAAAAAATTATTAGATAAAGATGTTTTAATATGAGAATTGCACCGTCAACTTCAAAGTGTACAAAGCCCAAATTATGCAGCCCTTGTTGGAGGAAATGGTAAAAATTATTTAAAATAGATCAGCTTGGAAAATGTTGTGGCCTTCAAAAAAAAGCTGCATAAAAGACATTTCTGGTGCACAGGAATGCCATTTATTTTAAGACAGGTAACCAAAAGATGGAATTTAAAGAAAGATACACAATTAGGAAGTTTCCTATGTCAGAAATATCGAGCAACTTCAACATCATTTAATAGTCTTTCACTTAACTTGTCAAACAAAAAAAAATTATCTCGATATCTTCAAAATTGACGAACTTATTCAATTTCTTATTTAATAACTTCGCGCGCGGCTTTTATCGGCCGTGACGTCAAAATACAGAACTCTGTCGCCCCATGGTCGCCGGGCTAGCGGCCCGCTGCTGCTTTCGCGTGTTTACTTTCATGCATTGTATCCTGGCCGGTAAGAATAACACTAAGGATTAAACGGGCGCCTATTCCGCTGTTGACGGCGTGGTGTCGATGGACGTCATCGAGCCTCAGCCAACGTGAGCGTAGCATCTCAGACTTTGAAGGACGATAACTTTTTTATTTCTACAGATAGTTAAAAACAAAAAATACATATGTTTTTTACATTTTTAGGACTATTTATTAAGAGAAAATGAAAAAAATGGAAACTTCCTAATTAACTGGATCGGTTCTAAATCAAGAGTAATTTTTTACCACCAGTTATTAAAGTTTTTACGGTATACTTTTTTTTCAACGCTATTTAACGTAGGCGTCGCAAAATGTCCTTTTCTCTTACTCATTTTATAATTGGAGTGAATTTCGCACAACGAAAAAACCCAAAATTTAATTTTTCTAAATTAAAATTAAAAAAGGGAAAATTAATTTAACAAATGGTCTTTGCTCGCTAAAAACGGCTTATTTTTCTTTCTAACGAAATAAGAACTTAAGGATCTCATTGAGGGCATGCCGAGGACTAAATGTCAACTCAGACGTAATAGCGGCATTTTATATGAAAATAATGTAATGAAACGCTTCATTAAAATAGTAAACGGCACCACAAAGAACAGCGAGCACCGCGTTGCGGCAAATAATAAAAGGGAAAATAAACCAAATTTTACAGTCTCGCTTTGTCGTGATTTAAAAAAAAATAACAATGAAAATCTAGATAATTAAAGCGGTCGGTGTTTTACAAGTAGGAAATGGAATAGTTTCTACAGATGCATATGACCTAACAACTTTTAGGAATATGTGACGCTTTTTTGAGTTAACTTAGAGCTTGCCAAAAGTTTTTCAATTCAAAATGTTAGCTTTACTACTGTCTCAAACGTACTCCAATGAAAAATTATTTTTCAGTTCACAAAAATAGCTTACAAAGGAGTTTCTTTAAGTTACACAAGTCATAGAAAGGGTGCCTGTTGGGTGATTCAAACAACATGTGCCATCGCTCGTAGGGAGATTTGTTACCCAAAAATAAGACTAATGTATCCAATCAACATAACTCTAGCTATATTTCTGAGATTTAAATTCTGGAACGGGTGGAATGAAAAGCTTCACAAGGGGTGCAGAGTAATATATTCGGAAACTAAAATGGACAAAATCAAATATTTCGTGATCGGAAAGAGATTTCGGGATGAACCAAATGGCGTTTTGTAGTTTAAGTGATTATCTACCTGGGAAAAATATACAGATAGCGCCCCTCCTATTGGAAATGCCCTAAAAACATGTAAAATTCGGCATTTTTGCTTTTTTTTTTCGTTAGTCTGGTCGCTGCTTTTTACTCCCTGTTGGAATTTGATGAACATGTTTTTTTTTTAAACCAGACTAGCTCTCATTTGCTTTTTTTAGAAATTTTTTTGACCCATTTTTCATTGAGTTACAAGTTTTTGAAAGCTATAAGGTTTTTTTTTATTAATTTTTAGCATATATCCACAGCCATAATGTCCCTGTATTTATAAAAAAAATCTCTTTGTCAAAAAAATGAATTACTCATATAAAAATTTTAGATCAGATGTACAGGGTGTTAGCAAATTGAGAAATCATGAAAATGCAAGAGAGAAGTACCATTATTTGATATGAAATTGAAATCTGAATTCTATTTTTTAAATTTATCTAAACCATTCGTAAGGTATATGGTAGATTTATTTCTAATTTGAAAAAATGTGTGGAAGTTGGAGGAGGATATGTAGAGTGTAGAGTAATAATTCTTTCGACAATTGTATAAATTGCTATTTCATTTTTATTGTTTGTTTGTCAACAAGATTAATGTTTATGTTTGAAAACAAATATAGTTAAGATAAATTTAAAAACTATAATTCAGATTTGAAGTTTTGTATTTAGGCTTTATTTTGGATTATAAACAACTTTGTTTTATTTATAAATATTTTTTTCTAAAATATTAAATAATGCTACTTTTTTCTTAAAGTATTTCCGTTCAGATTCACTAAGAAAGTTTAAGATTTAGTACTGGTTTAAATTAAGATCTTATAGTAGACAGTTAGGTTTTGACAGGATTTTGTCCTGTCATTGTTAATAAGTCGTCATTAAAAACTTATGAATGATTGTGAATAGTTCAGCGATTTGCTTGATTTCCAAATGATTTTCATCTTGGAACGGATTGCTATAATGAATTTGGTTCTAATATTAATGAAAATACTTACTAAAATTATCCTTTTCTTTATGAATTTGCGAAAAAGCTCAGAAATAAATTCATAGTATAAAACTTAGTTGTCTTATTCTTACACTTCTCAGTTTAAAACTTTTGGTTGTCAAATTAGACCGGACTAGCGTTGGAGAATCTGGATGTTCATGTTCTTTCAATTTAATAACACCCTGTAAATCTGATCTAAATTTTTTATATGAATAACTAATTTTTTGACAAACTGAATTTTTTATAAATATTGGTTATGAATACAGGAACATTATTGCTGGGAAAATATGCTAAACATTAATAAAAAAAAAAACTTGTAACGTTCAATAACTCGTAACTCCATGAAAATGGATCTAAAAAATGTGTAAAAAAACACATAAAAGCTTTCTTAGTGTAATGACATATTAGGCGGAAAACCGCAAAAACGCTAAAAAAGCGGCGCGTTTGAAAACCGCCAGCAGTGTTAATTTCAGCGGCAGGCGGGAACGTAATATGTCATTGGGCATTGGGATTACACTGCTGGCGGTTTTCAAACGCGCCGCTTTTTTTAGCGTTTTTGCGGTTTCCCGCCTAATATGTCATTACACTTAGCCTAGTTTTAAAAAAAAATCATGTTAATCAAATTTCAACAGGCAGTAAAAAGCAGCGACCAAAATATCTAAAAAAAAGTGCCGAATTTGACGTGTTTTTTAGGGCATTTCCAATAGGAGGTGTGTATATTTTTTCCAGATAGATAATCACTTAAACTACAAAACGCCGCGCCGTTTGGTTCATCCCGAAATCTTTTTCCGATCAAGAGATATTTGATTTTGTCCATTTTAGTTTCAAAATGTTTTAGTGTGGGGCGTGTGTAAAGGATTTTATATAAAACTGTTTTATAGCTCTGAATAATCAACTTAAAATTTCGAGGTAATCAAAGATTTATGTCCGACTCCTTCAATAGTACTCATTAGAAAAGGATAGCTTAACACCATTATCGGCTTTAAATTGAGAGGTCTGCAATAAATGTAATCGTGGAACAAATCATTTCTGTCAGGTAAGGTGACAGTTGTGAAACAATATAACCTAACAGACCTTTTGAACTCTGTGTTTGATTTGTTTTCGTTGGATTTGAAAGAAATTTTATTCGTTTGTATAAGTTTTTTCAGTGTTTTCATCATTAGATAGTGATAGCTTGTTCAGTGGAAAATCAATACTTTGAAAAGGCTGATTCGGGCAATTTGCCAAAGGTTACTATGGACATGTTATATTAATAGTTACTTTCAAATGCAAAATATCTTTAGTGCAAAAAAGCTATGCTTCTCACATTCCTCTATTATTTATATTTCCTATGAATACTTTTTCCGTAATAAGCAAATTTTTGTTGATGCAGAGATATTTTTATATCAGATTGATTTTGTATCTTTGGCTGAATGCCAGCTCAAGCGACGAACGATGCGGCAACACTAGAAAAGTCTAACAAATCAAAATGAAGGGAAATGATGACATCACTCGCCTGTGACAAAACTCGCCAAAGTTTAACTCGTTTTTTAGGGCATTTTCCGTTTCCCAAAAAAATCCAAAAAATATGTTTGCACTTCATTTTGACCATATATTCTAAGCATCCAATTAAAAAAAGTATGCAACGGACCCACTAGGCGGCCTCCAGACATGAACTGTACGTCTGTCATCACGAATACAAAAGCGGCTCTGATAGGCAATCACGGTCTTCCACTCATCACGCCAGTTTATCCGTTCATTGCACCAAAGCAAACGTTGGGCTCTGTGATCTTCAAAGGTGAACACCTTATCGGTCTACAGCAATGTAGGCCTGATCCATTTAAACGATTTAAGACAGTTCTCGGGGTTATACGAAAATACGAACTCTGCTGGCAGCGAAAAGGTCCTGGCTCAAAAACATGCAGTTTCTTGAAGGCTCCATCCTAACTCCTCTGACTATTAATCTGTCTTCGCTGACATTCGTTGACCTTGGCCTGCCTACTCTTGACCTTGCCCTAACAGTTCCAGCCCAGTTCCAGTCTCATTAAATCGGTTGTTTAGACGGAAAATTAAACTCTGAGAAACATTATAACCGATTAGCTACCGCAGCGCACCTTCAAGTAGCAACCCAATGGCTTAATTTGTTTCGTCTTTAGTTAAAGGTCGCTGATTCGTGTTATCAAACATAAAATAATCACAACTATTACAGGAATCATTAAGCAACGGTGAAACAGAAATGGAGTGCGTAGAAACAAAATTCCACATTATTTATTTTATTGATTAGTTTTCTTTGGTACAATTTTAGATCTGGATAAACACTATTTTTTCCGAAAAGAAAATTAGGGAACATAAAAAAAAACAATTGGGATATTTTTTCTCGGAGAGACCACAATATCCTTAACTTATTTTGATCAATTTTGTACCAGTTGCAAGTAATGTCCGAAAATAAATATAAGAGTATAATTTTAATTTCAATCCCAAAGTAATTTTAAGAACGGCAAATAATCTTTTTACATCTCTATTTCATCCTTTCACTCAAATTATCATTTTTGAAAGCGAATTTGTTAAATAATGTTGAACTAAAACTGGTATTCGAGAATAATCAATTAAGAATAATAGGTATGTAGCTTTGAAAAGATTATAAAACACTTCCGTTTCGTGTCTAACGATTATAGCTGCTCCAAATAGGGTTGTAAAACTCTATAAATGTAATATGTAAGCTACGTAAATAAAAAATTTTACCGTATTACACACGACTAATGCATTATAGAGTTTATGTATTTTAGCATAAAATATCTACATTGATTTTTCTTTCCATGTGTTTCTAATACCATGCAGGTATAGAAAGCGAAGTTGTTACCTTCTCATCAAAATTCGGATTGATATAATATTAAGCCAGGTGAAAGTCAAGAATTAATAGATTTTTTTATATTTATAAGTTACACATAAGTCTCTTAATTAAAAATATTTAAAAAAATTTTGACCAAAAAATGTAGTAGTCTGGTGGCTACTTTGGGCAAATTTGTAGCTAATATAGCAATGAATAAAATTAATTTTATTTGGGTGTGTATGGAGGCTAAGAAGTCAATAGTAATATTAGCTCCAAGCAGGCAGTGGAAAGCGATTTAAACGTGCAATATTTCCCATTAAATGCTAAATAATTAGGAACAATAGAATTGTTATTTGTATACCCAGTTTCGAAAGTAGTGATTTGAATGTGAGCACCAAGTTCGCCGCTCGAAACGCAGTCGAGAGCTGCGATGGTGAGAGTAATTGCAAAGCACTTTCGAAACGTGGTGCATACATTATTTTTTCTACGACTGTAGCCTAAAAGCAGAATACACTTTTGAATTACCCTTTTTTTCTAAATTCTGTGTTTATGACAAATTGCACAAGTTGCACTGTCAATATCAATTTTCGCTAATTTGCATAATATTATCTATGTGTTTTTAAATAAAGTTTTTTTTTAAGTTCGGCTAAACCATTTGCTTTTATATGTATGTGTAGTAGCGTGATTGTTTTTAAATAATATAAAAATACTTCGTACAAAAGCACCTCGAAACGAAAGTAACTCGAACCGAAAGTAAATTTTGAATTAAACGCTCAGACAATATATCCTACGATAAAAAAAAGATGATGTTTCGATCTAGAAACCAATGCTCAAAATGTCAAGTTTCTATAACACTAGTAGAAAATAATACTTAAGCACCCAAAAAACTTTTTCATCGTTAAAAGATCAAAATGGCAGTAAATAAAATTTTCAAGATTTTTTTGTTTTTACAATAGTTAGTATAAACTAGAATTAAATTAATATTTTTTTTTCATTTATAACAATTAATAGGTAATAAACAAATAATTATTATTTATTTGCTAAAATTACTAAATGTGCATTGTCTTAACAAAGTGGGCAACAACCCTCGCTGTGATTTAGGATTATTTAAAATTTTTACTTAAATGAATTATAATACTAAAAGTTGAATTCACGCTGAATAGCGCCTGTTTCACAAGTTAGTTTTCATATCATATTTTTGCGAATTGTGTACTTTAGTACAGGTACTGCCATGGACAATAATTCAAACTTTCACGTCTAAATGGAAAAACAGTGCATCATATCTACAGGTCTGAGTTGTCAATGGCTGCAAGAGCGCCCGCAGACTTTTTTCTCACATTAGTTTTACGGTTTCAGCAAGATGGAGCTACGCTCTACTTATATTATAAAACTAGTTTTTCGGTACACAAATAATTCTGCTAAATACTAATTTTTGCAAAATAATTTGTTTTCACATTACACCAACATACTAATAAAATCTTCCTTTCTGTTTTAGGTAAGAATTATTTAAGACCATAATTTATGAACAACTTATCCTACATTCCAACAAATGCGTGACAACATTCTTATGCCAATGAGGGCATTACTACATTTTTATAAAGCTGCGCTACCGACATAGACTTTTGGAGAAGTATTTCAGGTAAAATAGAAAATAGTCAGTAGGTATTTAGAGGGTTATGTGGCTTATAAAGATTGAAAAGAAAGATAAAATAATGTCGTAACTAGATATCTGTTCGAGTTAATAAGAGATATGAATTATTATCATGTTATTCATTTTAGAAGTTTCAACAATAGTTTAGAGATGAAAATCGATTTCTTGGATCATAATGAAACTATACAGATAAATGCAGGAAAAATTATTGAAACTGCTTTTAACAATGGCGACGGGTAAACACGTGCCATTTTCCGCGTATTATCTAGGTACTCTAAAAAATTGTCTAATTCAAACCATTTTTCAATGTTTCATGATTATATAAGATTTCTGCTAGAAATATTGAAGCCACCCGTACCCGGTTCGTTATATCAGTTGAAATTTTTGTAAGATCTCTAAAGAAAAATGGATATTCTAAAATATAAAATTCTAATAATATTTGCCGTATTTTCTTCTAACAGAATTAGATTGTAAGATACGTTTTCAGAATGCAAGAAACTACCAGGAAGAAGGAAACTTTTTCTTTAGTTAGGAAGTCGTCACCTGCAGACCGGTTTCGAACATTCGAACTCTTTAGTTCTCATCAGTACAAGATAGACGAACATACCTTCCTTCGGGAAAAGTAAATCCTTTTGAAGCTGTGATGTCGAACTGTATAAGCAGTAAGACATAGGCAGCGCCATCCATTGGGCATCTTCAGGTGGTTTAGAGAACTCTAAATTCTCATTCTACATATTTAGTGTACACCTGACAAGTGACAAGTAGACTTCATTCATATTTAATAATTTTACCAACGGTAAATTACACTACGAATGCTTGAAACTCCCAATGGATGGCTCTGCCTATGTCTTACTGCTTATACAGTTCGACATGACAGCTTCAAAAGGATTTACTTTTTCCGAAGGAAGGGATGTTCGTCTATCTTGTACTGATGAGAACTACCGGTCGAAACCGGTCTGCAGGTGACGACATCCTAACTAAAGAAAAAGTTTCCTTCTTCCTGGTAGTTTCTTGCATTCTGAAAACGTATTTTACAATCTCTCTGTTAGAAGAAAATTCGGCAAATTTTGGTACGTAATCCAGCGCTCGGAGGGACATATAGTCCGGAGAATAGCTTGTTTTACCATTATTTGTTTAGTCCTTATTATATAAGGCATCTTCAGGTGGTTTAGAGAACTCTAAGTTCTCATTCTACGTATTATTAAGTGTTCAAGATAATCACCATATTAACCCTAGGGAGGTATCTACAAACATGGATATTGCGAAAACAACGGTATTCAAAGAATTGCATAGAAATAAGAGCCATACTTTTAGGTGCAAGTCCTTCACTCCTTCGGGAACTTTATGAAGGTGACTGTGACAGGTGTCTTCGATTTTGTCAACTTTTACAAGAAATGTGCATTATGGATCCAGATTTTATTAAAAACAATTTTTTTTCTGACGAATCCACATTTTGCTTGAATGGTGATGCCAACACACAAAATTATAGGTACTGGTTAGATATAAACACAAATCGGATGAGAGAATGTGGACTCAGTATAGACAAAAAATAATTATGTGGGCTGGAATATCGTTATAGGACAGATCTTTTTTGATAAGGGTTTAACTGGTCAAAATATTTATAGTTTCTTGAAGGTGATCATATTTCAGCTTTTTCGACGCTGTTTGCTGAAGAAGAAAATGCAGATTTACCCCATCACAATATTTGGTTTCAACAAGACGGTGCCCCGCCTCATAACTCAGCAGAAGTTCGCGCTTATCTCAATGATATTTTTAAAAATACTATAGATGGATTGGAAGAAGGGGGGCTATTAAATGGCCGCCGAGGCCTCCAGACTTAACCCTCCTTGACTTTTTCTGTGGGATCACCTTAACGGTAAAGTTTTTCAAACTAAGCCAATTGACATGGAGGACTAAAAGCATCGAATTATTTAAGAAATACGGTTGGGTCACTCCAGAAGTAGTCAGAAATGTGTAGAAAGACCAGAAGTAGTCAGAAATGTGTAGAAAGAATTTATCGATTGCTTAGGTTACTGCCAATTAACCAATGGGAGGCACTTTCAACATTTAATAAATTGATAAAAAAATTAACTGTTGTTAATATTATTATTTAATTTCGAACTTTAACTGCCGACAAATCAAAAACAGCTGAATTTAGGTATAGGACATGTAATACAAAAAATGTTCAGAATTATACAAAAAATCCTAAAATGTAAAAAATTGGGTTTCCTTAGAGATGTGCCATGAGAATGTTCTCAAGGGGATATTTCCGGAGAGCGGTAAATTACCGAGAATAATTCCCAGCATAAATTCTCGAGAACTTATGATTTTTGAAAAAAAATATTAATTACTGGAACATTACCGAGGATATTTATTTTAGTGCCGCTATTGTATCATAGATGGAGCTTGGAGCATCTTTATCTTTATTTCTTTTCTGTGTTGTTTTAAACAACTTGTTTAGACATGTTATTTTATAGAATGCGTTCCCAAGTTGTGTTTTATTTATAAATAAAGTTACTTGAACATAATGGAAATAAAAATTTTATGTGTCTTTATTTTGACTAAGATGCGTAGTCACGTTACTTTACAATTTAAATGTTTTCTAAATTAGGTATTGTGTGTGCAGTGCTATCTCTTTTTTTTTCACGTAAAATTTTTCGAAAAACTACTTTGGGTAAAACAATATGTTCTTCCAATTTATGCAGTCAAACAAAACATAAAATTCTCCAACATATAAAATAAATTCTCCAAAATTCCCGATAAATTCTCATTTTTCTCAGAGAATATTTCCCAATAATAAATTCTCGAGAATGTTCCCTCTTTACATCTCTTTATTTTTTCGGATAAAACTATTGTAGAAACCACTTTTGGCAAAAAATATGTTCTTTCAGTTTATGCAGTCAAAACATAAAATTCTCCAACATATAACATAAATTCTCCAAAATTTCCGATAAATTCTCATTGTTCTCGGAGAATATTTCCCAAAAATAAATTCTCGAGAATGTTCTAGCTCTAGGGTTCCTATTAAAAAAATTAAAGTTGATCCTAGCACAGTGTTTTCGAATGTATGATAAAAATATTGGAAAAAACTCGTATCAAAAAAATAAACAAAATCGACATGTGCGAGCGATTTTTAAAAAAAATCTGCGTTTTTTAAATAATGAATTTATTCCATAGGACCTCACTGTATAGCGAAAATTAATATTCTTTCTTTAAATTTATTAGATTTGATTAAATTTTTAAATTCATTCACTACGTAGTGCGATAATTAATTAGTTTCTTTCAAAGTATATTGAATCGGGATGGGATAAATCAAAATGTCGTCGGTGAAATAATAATAATTCCCAGAAAGATTCTTAATCTACAGTTAATATAACCAAATAAATCCATTGAAAGTCTTGCAAATATGTTTTAGGACCTTTAAAGCAAATAACACTGATTAATACTGATTATCATATATTGTACTACTTAGTACGTAAAAAAACGTGACGTCATAAAGTCATGATAAAAGATGTCAAGACAAGTTTAGTTAGACATTCATATGTACGTACGTAGAATACATAAATATAAAAAATGACTTCTGTCACAAACTTATTTTTTAGAGAAACATCGCCCTGTGTGCCTGTTTTTTAATTTATGAGATATTTTGGTAAGTCCCAGATCGTAAATCTTTCTTTAGCAAGCACAAAAGGCAGATGTATTTTTTATCATGTTGTTTTCAGACTTCTTTGGTTCGGCACGAGTATATCCTAAACAAGTCTATATAGAAAAAAAAAGTCTTACAGGATATTTGTGTAGGTTATTAAAGGTCGAAGTTGAAGGAATTTAATTTTCCTTCACAAAGCAGGAAAAAAAATGAATTCTATTTGTATAAAATAGGCATTTAAATGCAAATTCAGTTATGCTTTTTAAAAGATTTTATTGATATTGGCTTTTACGAGCTATGAAATCCGTCTGTGCCCTAAGAAAATTGCAAAATAACATTTTTAAGTAATCGGAACAGAAAGTCTATAAAAATTTAGAAAACGTTTTTACTTGCGATCTAGCAGGGAATATGCATATAACCCAAATAAATCTGAAATATGTATTTACATATATTCCCTACATAAATTAGGTAATGTGGTGATTGTTTCTAAAAAATGTTTCCACTGCAAATTTTCGCGCGAATTTTGAAACTTGTAAAACGTGATCCCATTGTCTGTGACGTCAAAAGTGTTATAATAAGCATATGGCGAATTTCAGTATTGTAGGGTCATCGAAAAATCAATAAAAATGGCATTTAATGTGTAACTCATCCAATGAAATGTCGCTGCACTTAAAATACAAGGTTTCTAAAGTCTTATTTATGTATATTTCAAGCCGAAATCGGTCCAGGACCAAAACTAGCATTTTTGCGAAATTTTGACACATCATATTTTAACAATTTCGACGGAAATAAACTGCAATTCTTTGTTCTCATGGCAATGGTCGAAAATTGGAAAATTTAAAAGTTTTAACTTTTGCACGTCCCAAATGCAAATAAATATTTCTTTATAACTTAAACGAAAAAATAAGCGACTTAAATTGGTGGGATGTATTCTTAGATAATTAACGGATAAAATAAATCCAATAAGAAGCACTAAATAGGGGAAATAGTGTAGGATGATGTCGGTTAAAAATGGGATTTGTTGGAAAAAATTAAGAAAATTCAGTTTTTATCCCTTAAATACGCTCCTGGATGACCCATTCTGTGTTAATTTTAAAGTGTGATTATCCCTCTATAAGACAGCGTTGAGAAATTGGGAAAAACTTGGATAGGGAAAATACGGATATTTTAACAGTTTCGACGGGAATATACTGCAATTCTTTGTTCTCATGGCAATGGGCGAAAATTCGAAAATTTAAAAGTTTTAAATTTTGCACGTCCCCAATGCAAATAAACATATTTATTTATAACTTAAACGAAAAAATAAGCGACTTAAATTGGTGGGATGTATTCTTAGATAATTAGCGGATAAAATAAACCCAATAAGAAGCACTAAATAGGGGAAATAGTGTAGAATAATGTCGGTTAAAAATGGGATTTGTTAGCAAAAATCAAGAAAATTTCGTTTTTAGCCCTTAAATACGCTCCTCGATGACCCATTCTGTATTAATTTTAAATTGTGATTATCCCTCTATAAGACAGCGTTGAGAAATTGGGAAAAACTTGGATAGGAAAAATACGGAGCGATTTAAAGGTACCGATGTCAAATGCAGAAAAAAACAAAAAAAATCGAAATTTAATCGGCGATTGCTCCTTTCCTATAAAAAATGAAGAGCCTAAAAAATATGGAAACCATGTATTTCAACGAGCTCTTGTCGATGACGTATATTGGATTTTAATTTGGATCCATTTTGACAAAAAAAAACAACCTGAAAACTTGAATCAAAAATCGAAATTTCCAGTTTTCCCAAATATAGCCATTTTCCAGTTTTCCCCAAATATATCCATTTTCCAGTGGTGTTAGGTTTAGGTAAATGTATTGTGAAAAGAAGTATTCCAGATTTTAAAGTTTTACTTATTAATCCGTTTCTCTATCCGACGCCGACGTTTCGTTCTCCACTTATTAGGTACCAAATGGCATTTTTCGACCCAAAAAATTACTTCATATTTTTCAGTCCTCACCAGTTTCAAGAGGATCTTAAAGCTCCGGGTCCTGTTCAACATCCGCAAATTTAAATCGATGTCAGTCACTTTTGCGACATGTACTCGATTTCAACAGAAATCGCGGAAATTTCAAATTTGACGTTTATCAACTCCGAAACGACACATCCTGTATAACTGATTTTTTTACCGAAGCAAGTTGCACTATTTCTCTATTAACCCAGAACATTTGATTGCTCCGCCTCTGACTGTTTCCGAGAAAAACAAACCTGTTTGTCTTTAGGTTAAGTTTCACGCTGATTTTTAAGTTGTAGTAAATTATACCTAAAAGTAAAAAAAATTCTAGCTAAATTATCCTAGTAATTTTCTTTAAAATATTTTTTGGGTTACTAATGACTACTAACGATTTGTCCAATAAAAAAATACGTGCATATTTCTTATTATTGAATAAGATGTGTAACAAAAAATAATGCTTATCTGTATACTGCATTAATCTTAAGTTTTTATATTTATACATTTATTCAATTATTAGTACAAGAAAAAAAATATAAAATTACTTTGATAGCTGATATAATTTTGCAAGATAACGTTCTTTAAAGTCTACCAGCAAACTAACTTCACTTCAATATAGTAGGGATCCACTAAACATATCTACAGAATGTCGACTATTCGCACAGTCGAAAGCTTAGGCCTTATAAAAATGACATTATGTCATCCAAAATCCAGTTAGCTTAAAATAAACAAGAATTATATGTAACTTCCAGTAAATTAAGCAAACATTTCGCCGCTAGTGAAAGTCACCCTTGCGTGTGTAAAGTAGCATTTAGCCCTCTTAATAATACCGCTCACTTCATACTATCAAATTATCTCAGATCTTGCACTTGTGCGAATTTTCTCTTCGTTGTCTTGCTTAGAAATTATATTCATTTAGTTGCCAGAATGACTTCAGTTGCCCTTTTGGATATTTGGATTAAGTTATTTTCCGCAAAATAGCTTGAGCAAAACGACATTAATTAAGATTATTTAAGGCCACTTCTTTATGAGGGTAATTATTACTGTACATACTTTGTTCTTAATAACATATATGCGACTGGGCCATAATGCAGGCGCGGCCCGACCATAAGGTCATTTGGTCAATGACCCACCTAAACTTTTTAATGATCTACCTAATAATTTATTTTTTAATTTTTTAAAACCAAAAAAGAATCTTTTCATCATTATCAAAAAAGTGCAAGTTCCATGCGAAAACTCGTCAAGAAAGAATCAAGCCAAAGCCATCGTGAAAGGTTATTTATCTAAGCTTGCTGCGGGCTGGGTCGTATTTTAAATTGACTTCATATGTTTATATGGACGATATCAATTCATTAAAACTACGAGAGAAACAGACATACGCGCTTTAGGAAGTTAAAAAGAGACACAATTGGTCGACGGTCCACCAATAATATCGGGCCACTCCCACTATGGAAATACCCCCAAACCGCCCCGTAAAATATACTTATACTTATACTTGGGCAAAAGAAAAAGTAATTAGGTAGCTAATATGCGCATTGTATTTGCATTGTATTAATGTATTATTAATTAGCGGTTAAACATAAAAAATTATAAATACGATCTCTGACAGGCCAGCGCTAGGCATCAAATATAACGGCATCGGATCAGTTTTTTTTACATTATCAGCGTAGTCCAGAGGTAGAATCTCAGCGAGTTGACCAGAAGGTCGAGGGTTCGAGTCTGTGTTGGGGTAAACTTTTTTTTTGGTTATTTCAAAAATTAGATCGGCTCAAAAAGGTGTATTGGCAACAAGTTGTTCCCTAATAAAATATTTTTAAAATTGTTGGCAATCTCATATCAACTACAGCTTGCAGCCTGCACGTGCGTAGACAAAGATCGTATTACTATGTCTAGTCGCCAGTATTGTGTTTATTAAAGAAAACGGAGTTTCGGCAGCGTTCCTAATTTTATTTTACGATTAGCTCAGGCCATAAATAGACCATTTATTCTGGGATTTTAGTACAAGGCGCGACCTCTATTGAGGAAATGCTGAACGTATCAAAACCAGAAGCCGCTAACAATTTACTAATGTAGAGTATTGAAACACATAGAGTAGTAATGTTCAATATACTGCAGTACCTATTTTATGATTTTTGCGGTGTTTATTTGTAGGTAAATAATTTCTTGGTACATTATTAAAAAACCTCCCTTAATTAAAAAAGTGTATTTTGCTTGTTGCGTTGATATCACTAGTTGCTTACAAAATTGTGACCCACCTGCAAAAAAACTCACCGGCCGCGCCTGCCCTAATGGCCAATGGGGATCGAAAATTAGTACCGTTTTTAAAAGAGGCATTATTTACTTACACGAAGTAGGTTGATACTTTTACGTCAAATCAATAGACCCGAGAAACAAGATACTTGGTATGGGAACATTTTTTGGTTTGTGTAGATAAAAACAGTGACACTCTCCAATACTTACGACATTCCGTACATTCTGTTCTGGACCTCAAAACTTAAGAATTAATTATTGTACTTTTAGGGCAAAGCGGAGGCTACTTTTCATCACAAGTCATATGATGATAACTATATAATAACGACCAATCATTAGTAATGTATTCATAATTGATGTGGTCAACACCTTAGAATTTGTTACAAATAAAATTATTACTTAATAATAATTGTAATTTTATGTTTTTTACTCAACTTACTTACTTAACCCTTTCTCAACAAGAAAAGTACAACTTTAAAATTAAAATCCTAAACATGCTTCATCACTAGAGGCACAGGACAAATAAATTTGGAGACCTATAATTTCTAAAATAAATTGAATAATTGATTCCAAGCAATTTTATATTTAGCTCAATGAGGTAAATTAGTTAAATAAAAATCGAATTAGTAACTTTTTCCGACAGCTAAATGGTTTAATTGCGTCAGCTATTTTGATAATTAAACGTTATTTGATCAACGTCTTATTTTAGTAACACCGCAGATCCAATTAAAATCGTTTAAAATGGCCGCCTGTTAAATGGAGTATAAACTGTTTAATGTATATTCTGTAGACATTTCAGTATTTTATTAATTTGGGTATAAAACTCAATGCCTTGTTTTTTTATATATTTTTCTTTATTTGCATGGTTGAAACTATACAGGGTGTCCGAAAAGTCTTAGTATGGGAAAATATCTTTGCTATTAGTAAAGATAAAGACACCAAATTTTAGGTGTATCTTATTGGTTAATAAATCTACTTTTTTAAGTGATTTAACTTTTTCAAGGGAGAGGGGTGACGCTAGGGAGTTGAGGTCAAAAATTTTAAACGCAACCCTATGCCATGTGGTACCTCATTTTAAAGGTATTCCAAAAGAAACATTTTACCGCAAACCCTATAGGCCCATATCTTAATTCATTTTTAAATGGCAAGCCAATAAAAATTAAAAATCGTCAAAAAAAAATTTAAAATTTGATATTGAACTATTTCTTTTATTGCATTAAAAGTTGTTCAAAATACCCACCATGAACTTCTTGGCAGTACCTAATAAAGGCGATTTTGGAACTCTGTCAAGAAGTAACACCTGCTGTTCTCGAAAACGTGAGAAGTGAGTTCCAAAATAGACTTTATTACTGCCAGAAAGTTCATGGGGGTTATTTTGAGCAACTTTTAAAGTAGGTAATAAGAGAAATAAAACTATTTAAATTACAAAAAAAATTTTCACGATCTTCAATTTTTAAAGGAATGCCATTTAAAAACGAATTAAGATAGGTACCTTTGCGGTAAAATGTTTCTTTTTTGAAGACCTTTAAAATGAGGTATCACACGGCATAGGGTTGCATTTAAATTTTTTTCCTCAACTCCCAGCGTTACCCCTCAAGTGGGGTTAAAAAAGTTAAATTACATAAAAAAGTAGTTTTATTAATCAATAAGATACATCTAAAATTTGGTGTTTCCGTCTTTACTAATAGGAAATATATTTGCCCATACTAAGACTTTTCGGACATCATGTATATATATATATATATATATATATATATATATATATATATATATATATATATATATATATATATATATATATATATATATATATATATATATATATATGGAACGAAATGTTTGTATTAAATGAGGTGGATGAGATGCTTGATTTTTTTAATAGCCGTGTTAAGTTTACGAAACCACCAGCGCCCTGGTTAACAGATAATCTTAGATATATGATCAGGCTTAGAAGGAGAACATTGACTGAGTTTAGACGAACCAAGACAGTAGCAGCGAGAAATGAATATAAACAGCTGCGAAATTACATAACAGTTGCAGTTAAAAATGAGAAAAAAGCTTATCTCAATCACAAATTTAGAGTGGATCCCAGGAATTTTTGGCAAGCATTAAAACAACTCAATATTAACTCTTCGTCATGCCGTTTCGATGCTTCCTGGCTGGATTGTGGAAGTCTAAACACATTTTTTGTTAACAGTGTACCATCTGCCAATGCTGGCAATGGTAATTTAATTCAGAATCTCTATGCTAACAAAATACATGATGGTGTGGTAAGTCTTTTTCGCTTTTCGGAGGTAACAACAGAAGAACAAATTGCAAAAATAATATATTCCCTTAAATCAAATGCAACAGGGATTGATGGCCTCAATCTCAAAACAATAAATTTATTGATCCCTCACCTAATTCCTCATATAACTTTCCTAATCAATCATTGCATTTCCACTAATACATTTCCTACTTTATGGAAGAAATCCAATATAATCCCAGTCCCAAAAACCAACAATCCCTCCCAAATGTCGGACTTGCGGCCCATTAGTATTCTTTGCACTCTCTCGAAGGTTTTGGAGAAAGTTATGTTTGAGCAGCTGTCGGCTCATATTATTGAAAGTAAGGTGTTACCTTCTACCCAATCTGGCTTCCGGCCAGCCCATAGCACAACTACTGCTCTTTTGACAGTTGCTGGTGACATTTTTCGAAGCGTTGAAGACAGAAATTGTTGTTCCTTGATTCTTCTGGACTATAGCAAGGCTTTTGACGCTATAAGCCACTCCATTATTTTAAAAAAGTTGAACTATTTCGATCTTAGCCAATCTGCTATTAAGTTTATGGAATGTTATTTAAGTGGGAGAAGCCAGAGGGTGTTATTAGACTCTCGGTTCGCGTCAAATTTTCTGTCATCAAATAAAGGAGTTCCGCAAGGAAGCATGTTGGGCCCTCTTTTGTTTTCAATTTACACGGCTGATTTTTCAAAACAGACTTTCAATAATTATATTTTTCCTTTTATCCGGCCGAGGTTGATAGAGCAGCAACCTTAATTAACAATGACCTTATAAATATTTTCAATTTATCGCAAGCACACGGTCTTATTCTGAATAAAGCAAAAACTCAGTTAATGCTCTTTGGTTCCAAAAGAAATGAAATTCTATTACATAACTCTTTTAAAATCTACCTAAATAATTCTACCCTAGATGTATGTGATTCAGGACAAAAATCTTGGCGTTTTCTTTGATAATTATTTACGTTTTGATAAACACGTATCCCATTTATTACAAAAATCTTACAATAAACTTAGGATCCTATACATGTATAAAGATTACCTTACCACTGACATCAAACTGAGACTGAGCGATTCTCTAATACTTTCTTATTTGACGTATTGTGGCATACTTTATTGGCCTGCTTTGACTGTTCAAAGCAAATATAGTTTGCAAAAGATTCAAAATAGCTGCCTCAGATTTAGTTATGGATTACGAAAGTATGATCATCTTTCACCTCACATTATATCTTCGAAATGGTTAAATCTTTCTGAAAGATATTTTCTTCACCTAGCGACTCTGGTTTTTAAAATTTTTCAAACAACCTGACTACTTATTTAATAAACTAATCAGAGGTAGCGACGTGCATCAAAGACACACCCGTCATAGAAATCTTTACCAGGTTCCCAGGCACAGTACGGCTATTTTCCAGCGCTCCTTCACATACACGGCAATCAGGGTTTACAACACTTTGCCCGAGTACATTAGGCATTGCTCGTCAGTTGCTACTTTTAAGAATTATTTAAAAAAATATGTACTTTCTAAATGCACTGGGGTGAATCTTCTGCATGTTGCATTACATTTTTAAATATTTATATATAGTTTTTAAGCTAACTTTGTCCTAATAGTAATATTGTATTTTATATGCTTCTCCTCTCTACTATTATGTACTTCAATATACTAACCCTATTCTTTAAATCATTTTAATTTGTGTTGGGCTTTGGACAGGTTAATTATCTACGTTTCCTGTAGCTCTATTTATTATTTAGTATTTATTTATTTATTATTAGGGGTGGTTAGATAGAATAGCTATGCTAGATCTCGCCACCCGGTTTCAAAATTATGTATTGTAATTATTTTTAAAACATAAATAAAAGGCACTTGATTATTATTATTATTATTAGATATTATATATATATATATATATATATATATATATATATATATATATATATATATATATATATATATAAATATATATATATATATATATATATATATATATATATATATATATATATATATATATATATATATATTCGGGTGTCCGTTATTTCCCAAGTTGATTTTTTTTCTTGCGACGCCCCCTAAATTTTTAGTTTATCGTGTAAAAAAAAATGTCAGACCAAAATAAGTCCTTAATATTCAGAATAAACCGTGCCCTTAAGACGATACATTTCCCATTTAAATTATATAGGATTTTGCCACTTTTTACAATTAATTTTTTTTTCTCGGACAAGATGACTTATAGCAATGAGACATACATATTCTTATAGCAAATTGAACGCTCTACAAAAAAGGTCTCTTATAATTTTTCGATTAATTCACTCCTTCAAAAGTTATTCAAGGTACTAAATGCGACTTAGCGCGCTTGCGTGAATAGAAAATCCGTGTGTTGGCGGGAATGCTTGAACTGTAATTTTGAGTCACTTACTGTAGTGAAGGGAAATTTCATGAAAGTATACAAAAATTTATGAAATTCAATAAACATTAGTTGACTGCGTGTTATAAATGAATGGTCTCAAAAATGATTCAAACTAGAACCAGCTACCTGTTATGCGGTATATTATTTTCCATGTTTAAAATTTTTTTACCCTAATACCATCAGAATTATCTATTTTGAGAAATAACCTAATAACTTTTATCAAAATTATAATCACTTTGCCGTAAAAGTAAAAAAATCTGAAAATTTACATAGAGTGCACCATGTAGGTTCATTCCAATGAACCTACATGGTGCTGAATGTGACGTTGTTTTAGATATATATATATATATATATATATATATATATATATATATATATATATATATATATATATATATTAATAAATTAAATGTTTTTAACTGTAATTATGTCCGTGTCACTGTTCCTATGTAAATATAATTTGTGATGGTTTACCAGTGCACCGCTGAAGTTTCGTTCGAAGCTTTCAAAAAACACAAATAAAATTCTGATGAATCTCGAAGAATACGACCGAAACGTAAATATAATGTGAATAAGAACCCACAAATTTGTATAATTTTTTCCCCGGGATCCAAAAACCCAAGAACCCTCAAATAAATATATATATATATATATATATATATATATATATATATATATATATATATATATATATATATATATATATATATATATATATATACTCGATTTCTTGATTTTTGGGGTAACAGCCAGGAAGGTTTGGGCTTAAATAAGTAAACTCTTATTTACTACGAGCCGAGCGCTTTCGGAAAATTTTATTCCTTTTTCAAGGCTACAATATAGAGCAATTATATAAATTATTTAATTAAAAAACTAATTTAAAAATAATTACCTGGGAGCAAAGTGAGTTTAAAAATTGATAATAACATCTCTTTGTATTAGTACTAATCCTATTTAGTAATATATAGTTATAAATATTAAAAAATCATCTTAACATCTTGATGATTGACAATGACATTTAAATATTGTTATACATGGTGGTTTATAAAACTTAAATATGGGTATTTTAATTATTGTTATAATTAGTGCTAGGTAGACAAATTTTTCTTTAATTTTATATAATTGCTCTATATTGTAGCCTTGAAAAAGGAATAAAATTTTCCGAAAGCGCTCGGCTCGTAGTAAATAAGAGTTTTTTTTTATTTAAGCCCAAACCTTCCTGGCTGTAACCCCAAAAATCAAGAAATCGAGTTTACTAACTAGTCAGCCAAGGCTACCAAAATAATATTATATATATATATATATATATATATATATATATATATATATATATATATATATATATATATATATATATATATATATATATACAATATATATATATATATATATATATATATATATATATATATATATATATATATATATATATATATATATATATTATACTTAAAATAATTATGGGCTAAGCCCACGATACACATTAGCGGTTCACTTATTGGCTGTTATATGATCAGTTTACATAAGGCCACTATGGTCTGTGTTTCGTTAATTCTTCCACTTATTAACTATTCGTACCTACATCTCTTACTATTTGTTTTAATATACATGTACTTATGTTCAGCTGCGCAAGATCGCCCATTTCTTTAGTTATCTTAAATAATACACTCCTCTTTTTATGGATTCATTGGTAGCCCTGCCTGGCCAACTTATCTACATTAATTTTTGAAACATTGCGCTTCTATTTGCCATTTTTCTTCTTATCCCAGGTAGTCTAGGTTTCTTATCCGTAAGGCAACACGTCGCCCATCAACTTTTGGGACACATTCCTTATTTCTCTATCTAGCTTACGTGCTATCATCCTCTTCAAGTCGAACTGGCTTCGATTGATTTTTCCTATCATACTGCTTATGTAGCAGCGTCAACCTCTAGTTTAATGCCTTGCATCATGATATTTATTCTTCTTCTGTTATGTCTTTTCAGATATTTTATAACCCTAGATTTCATTTTATGTTTATTTTATCTTGTCCTCCAACATTACTTTCTTCATTTGTTTCGTGGAATCTTGTAGATCCTGTTGATTTTATTTATAGTATATTATTTAATTTTTTATCTATATTATATTGAAAGCTGGTAATTAAATTTTCAACCATTACCAATGCTGCGATGTGCTGATTTCTCACACACACAGAGAAGACCGATCTTAACGACTGTCCCATCCCAGAATTAATTTTATAACAAATCACTAATAGACATGGCCTATTCCAGTGGATATCTTTCATTTTCTTTTTTCTTTGAAGAAAAAACTAACTAACTACTTTCATTGAAAGCTGGTAATTAAATTTTCAACCATTACCAATGCTGCGATGTGCTGATTTCTCACACACACAGAGAAGACCGATCTTAACGACTGTCCCATCCCAGAATTAATTTTATAACAAATCACTAATAGACATGGCCTATTCCAGTGGATATGTTTCATTTTCTTTTTTCTTTGAAGAAAAAACTAACTTAATATATTGCTGGTGATAGATTAATAACATTTTCTCTCTACCCCTTTTAAAATGCCTGTTCCGATTTTAATTTTTGTTAATATATCTTGACAAAAGCGAATCTGAAAATCATTTAAGACGTCATTATTATTTACCACAGTTTTACTTCCAACTTGCTTAAACTTTTAAAATAGAGGTTACTTGTTGACGTAAAGTGACAGTTTTAGAGACGCTATTTTATCAACTAAGAATCCCTACTCGTCCGTAGGAGGTGTGGTTCATTAATTAATGACAAAGAAGTTCCCTCGGGAAAAGACGACAGTTTCTTGCAAGGTTGCCGTTTGTTCTATCCGACAAAAATTAATTAAACCGACTAGCTTTTCAATGGATTACGCTTGCCTGCAGTGCAGGATTAAGACAAAAACATTTCAGTGGAAGACGCAGCGTAAAAAGGGCCATGTTTTTTAATAAATCTGTGACAGTGCTGAATCCTAAAATATGCTATAATTATTAAGATAAATTGGACCTAAAAATAAAAAGGCTTGGAAGAATAGTGCGGTTAAGAAATTTGAAACAAAGGAAAAACCTTTTTCTGGTGTGAAAGCTGAAACAAAAAGTAAACTAATCTAACATCGGAAAAAATTACAGAACAAAAGTATATTTAAGGCGACACTAAACATTTTTCTCTATAGCCTAAATAAAGGACATACAAATACCACTCCTTTGTCTTTGACTCCGTCTTTTTACGGGGTGGGCATGTTTAACTGTCTATACAACACCCGGTCCCGAAGTTCTCCAGTTCAGCCTTTCTGCTTGAATCACTCTTGACTCCGTCCCCCCATCTCTGCTTTGCTCTTTTTCTAAATCTCCTTGCATACGCTTTTAAAACGATGCCGATATAATCATTATTTTTCATAATTACTTTGTTAATTTTTTTTATAATTGTTCTTATAATAATATCTCACTTTGTCTATCTCAGCATTCTCATTCCTGTAACGTCTAACCTGCTTTCATGCACTTTCTCTTTGACCCTGTTTTCATTCCATAGATCAATGTAGGTCTAGTCACGCCCTTCCTTTTCGCATTGACTCTGATCACACCTCACATCGAAGCCCTTCTTTCAATCCTTTCATCCATCTGTTATTGCCGTCTTACTTATATTGATAATAAAATTGTATTTAAAATTTTTATGTTGTTTAGATTTTCTTCTAGCATTTTTATTTCTGCTCTTTCTTCTTCACTGAACTACATGTATCCAGTTTTCTTCCTAGTGATGAACCGCATCGTAGCTCCCTTAGTTGAAATCTTTGTTCTAGGCGGAGAAGGGGGTCAAACTCGGTGCCGGTTTCAAGATCTGGAAAATGAGTAGAGTAGACAATTAGGGCTTAATCATCAAATGATATTAAAATGCCATTAGGGATTCATATCTAAATATTTTCATAGTTACTAAGAAACAGAAAAGTAATCTGAAAAAACTAATTTCTTTTTTTTTTAATTTTCACGATAGGAAAACGTTTGCTTTAAGTATTTCTCACTAACACATATCTTTATTATTCACATTAATTAAAGTAAGAAATACGATTATATTAATGTTTGTCCATATACAGCGTTTCTAAAGAATAATTTAAAGTATTAATTAATATATTATTAAGTGATTTCAAAATTTTAAACATGGGGTTAAATAACTAAAGCTAGAACAAATTGTTTGGATTTTATGCAATAAATTACTGGATATATAAATTTCAGAGAAGATACAGAAAAAATTGTATGTTTTTGGCATTCAAGCAACTGTATTTGTTCTTACACAATACTTCAGGGTTGCATTTATAGTTGTTCCTTAGGAGGTTTCCTTAAGTATGGGGGACACCGTGCTGAAATCCTACCTCTAGGTCTAAGGTAGCCTTAAGGAATGACTATAAATACGTCCCTTAAACATTTAAATGCTTACTACTATTAGAGAGACAATATATATAAATATCTAACAAAAACAGCCACATTCTCCAACGCTAGTTCGCTCTAATTTGACAACCAAAAGTTTTGAACTGACAAATGTAAGGATAAGACAACCACGTCTTTGGATTTATTTCTAAGTTTTCACGCAAATTTATGAAGAAAAGGGCAATTTTAGTATGTACTTTCAACGATACTAGAACTAAATTCATTCTAGCAACATGTTTAAAGATTAAAATCATTTGGAAATCTCTTAATATTAGAATACTTCCTAAGATTTTAATGACAACTTATTAACAATGACTGGACAAAAACCGGTCAAAACCTAGCTGATCAACTAGAAGATCTTAATTGAGACCAGTACTAAATCCTTAACATTTTTAGTTAATCTGAATGTAAATGACCAAATTTTCACTAGTACATATCAAGTTCTGCCATTAAAACCGGTCTAGTTCGATAGTCGATTCTTGAAACGGCAAGGGGTAGAGAAAGGAAAATAAATTAAGACAAATATAGGATTAATGTATCCTTTGAAATTTTTCTCTTTGCGAGGGAAAAAGTATTTCAGAATTGTTCTCATTAATCATCTAAGAATTAGCGTTTGCTGGTCCGGTGCTGGTGGTCTGCGCAAAATTTCCTACAAAAACATGCCCTGAGCCTATTAAGCGTTAAGAGCCCTAACTTGTTAAAAGGGAATTTAATTTAGGCTTTTGAAGATCTTCCAAAAGTTTATTTTTGGCAAAGAAGAGAATTTTAATTTAATTATATAATTACCTGTATTTTCAAGTTTTAGTTATTCATTAATACCGTCCATTTATTAAATTAAGGAAAGGTGAATCTCATTATACACCAACCGAAAAGTCTCTGGATATAAAAACCAATCCTAATTCTAAGAAGTGTACAAAATAAAGCTCTTAAGGAATATTAAGACAAAACTAACAAAGATACTTACTTCTTAACTTATCAAACTTTGCATTAATAAAATCCTTTTTAATGCTTTTTTAGCAGACTTTACAAAAGAGGTGGTTATCAATTCGATCCGTATATATGCGTTTGTTTTATGTATGTTCACGCATAATTTTTGAACGACTTTGCCGATTTAGATTTTTTTTGTTTTGTACATGAGTTAAGGGTTTTTTGCTAGTGAGAGTAAACCTAAAAAATTATGAAAAAAAAAATTCGTGGATATCGACAAACTTTCTGTATATAGTACTTTGGAAAGGGGGCACCGATTTCAATATTTGTGTTTAACATGACGGCTCAGTGGATTCTTTGGTAGTTAACTTTAAAAAATAAAAGGGAGGGGTGAAAAGGGATAAAACCGGAGCCGCTGAAAATTTTTCCGAAAATGTTTTCGAGTGTTTTATCAATATAAAATTATTTTTTTAAGTTCTCTCTCTCTCTATTCTCTCTTACACCTTTAAGCAGTTAAGTTTCTACATATTAAATAATAATGACACCTATGGGCGTGTTTGTCAATGTCTTTATTAAACCAAGCAATTATTTAATTTAATGTATTTCTTGTCAAAATGCTACCTACTTAACAAAGGATTTTTATACCTAGTCCAGTGTTATAGGGATGGTCAAGTATCATACCGCTACATCATGTAACAATTTAGGAAAGAATTTATAGGCCTCGCAATTACTGCAATATCAATCTACAACACAATAAAAATGTTCCAAAGAACTGGTTCGGTTTTAAATATCTAGAAGAAGATGAATAAATATCACAAAAACGATGCTGCCACAGTTTTAGTTCTTTGGTCTGTTAGAGAAACTCCTGTGGTGTCCCTTAGAAATCGTGCTAAGCATCTAGAAGTTGTGAAAAAAATTATATTCAGATGATCTTAAAAGAAAATAAATTATTTCCGTTCAAACCCCACTTTAACCAAACATTGGAAGGGGGGATGAAGCGAAAATACTAGATTTTTGTTTATGAAACTAAACTTTAAGTGGAAATCTTTATTTTTATATATTTTTTATGTTTTCTAATAAATGTATATTTTCTGTTAATGGAGCATGTCAAGTTACTGGTCTCGACAAAACCCAAATTTAGAGTAATGAGGCGAAGACAATATTTTGCAAAAGTGAACGTGTGGTGCACTTTCATCTGTCCATGGCATTAGAGGCCCATATATTTTTTAATAACACCTGCAATAGAATATCTTGCTTAGAAATGCTAGGCACATTTTTCAGCAATGAACTCGGAAATTTACCTTTAAATTTTCGCCAGAAAATGTTTTTTCAAGAAGATAGTTGTCCAGGACATTGCGCTCGCGACCAAATAGAATAGCTTCACCTCAGATTCAGTCCAAGGTGGATTGGTAGAAATGGCCCAATTTTGTGGCCACCAAGGGGCCCCGACTTAACGTTGGCCGATATGTTTCTATGGGGCTGTTTAAATCAAATTTATTTTGCTATTCCAATACCAAATAATATTGGCATGCTAAACGGTAAAATTACCCAGGTTGTTCGTTCAATATCCCAGGGAGAAATCAGAAATTCCTTCAGATATCTAAGAAGGCAATTAGAAAAATGTGTTGAATATGTATGTGGAGTTTTTGAATTTTAATATCTTTATTGTATTGCTTAGGTTTGCTTAGGATATATCATATTCTTCTGAGCTTAATTAAATGTTCTCATTATTTGAAAATGGCACCTGAATAAGAAGTATTTTGAATTAAATAATTGCTTCATTTAATAAGGACATTGACAAATATGTCCATAGGCGTATTGTTTAATATCTAGAAACTAGTAAGTTACTTTTAATATTTAAATTTTTTAACCCTGGAGGCGGGGCGCCAAGTCTGTGAGACCCGACTACCCGAGAAACGGTCACCATTTCTAAACAAAATTTTTCCGAGATCTGAGTATTTCAATACCTTCTTGAATCATTGTCAAGATCTCGTCTAGCAAGCGGCCAGTTTGGATATTGGCACATTTCAAAGTTCGGTTACTTAAAGTCTGTGAGACCCAGCGCCCCGACTAACGTTTTGATATTTTTCGGCCAGTTTATTTAAAACAAATATATAATATCCAATAAATATGTAATAACTAAATATATAATATCCAAAAAAGGTCGTTTTTGAGAGATCTCGCTCTGTCTTGAACAGAAATTCATTTGGAACTACGTTCAGTGGAAACAAATGTACCGCGATCTGTAAGGGAAAGAAGGTGAGAGGTAGCAGGTACTATAAACGTACATGTAGGTAAATGAAGAAATTTTTCTTGCTGGAACAAGAAAAAGATGTTTTTTTCTACAAGAAGATGTTTTTCTGCAAGAAAAACTCCAAAACAAGATATTACTGCAAAAAATGCAAAAACCTAGCTCATCTTCAATCTTGGTGCTACCCTTGTTCAGCCGTTGCTGAAAATCAACAAAACTTACTGCTTATTGTTCACTTAGCTTGTTGCTAACAGTAATTGGTAATTTTTTGGTTAAGAAGTTTTTAAATTGTACTTATTATGTATAACCAAAAATAGACTAAAAATTTATGTTGCATTTTTTAAAGTCACCCTGTACATATTATTATTGGTTTTTAATTTAACTTTTCTATCATTTATATCAATAAATAGAACTTATTTGAATGTGAGATTAACAATTTGGTATTAGATACCTTCCTTCTAATATTTTTGGTATGGGTCTAGGAGACCCGTGCGCCCCGACTCCCGTTACAATTTGGAGCGCCCCGCCTCCAGGGTTAATGAAATCTTGTACTTCGGCTTCGGCTTAGGGTTTAATTTAAAACATATCTCATATGTGTTCTTTTGGTAGGAAATGATAAGCGAGGTATGTTTACTCTTACGCAAAATAACGTTTTCGTATTTTTTATGCTCCCTGTATAAAAATAAAATTTTACATAACGTGAATCTTATTTATTTTACAAGCATAAACTTTTATTGGTAGTGACATTTTTACCTATCTTTTTTGGTCTATTTGTCTTGTTCTAAACCCCATCCACGGTCACACTGTAGACTAACCTAATTAAACCTGACCCTGTACATCTTCTATCTGTAAAACACGTTCCTATCTCTCCAAATTGCCGAAAACTCGCTATCATTTATTTTTTTCGGTCGATCAGCGTTGTGTCGTCTCTCGGGTAGACGTTTAAAGAATTGCGCCCCGACGCAATTCCTTGAGGTTTTCGTTCCGCATGCAGTTCTGAATACTAAACTAGATCCAATAAGCTTTTCTCTTCAAACACATAAAGTGGCGACTAAAACTAAATCCCTGCCCGCTTTACTATACTCAAACTTGTTGGGTGTTGGAAAGCTATACAGTAAAATGTAGACTTAAATTCGGGTTTCGGGAAGGGTTGTCTGGAAAAGACATTTAACCAAGAGACTAAAACTATTTGTGAAATTAGACAACAAAAAGGGACTACCGTCTTTAGTCGCAAGAAGATCCTTAAGGGGTATTTATTTACGATTATGTCTTATTTAAAAAGAAGGCGATACAGTGTTCCATAACACTTTGTCCCTAGTTAAATAATAGTGCTTATTAGATAATATTAGGTCTATCAAGAATTTTCAGTCTACTTATGGTCGAAACTTATAAATTTAATAGAGTTATACTTGTTATACTACTGTTATACTACAGTGGTATGCATAAAAAAACTTCTACACCTTTTAATTTTCATTGTTATTATGGTAATCTTCAACGTCCATAAGAATGATTATGTGGTGCACTTTCACTTGATCATACAGGGTGTAGAACCTAAATATAAATGCTGCCATTGTTTCTCTAACTTTAGAAGACTGGTTTGAGAAATACAGGGTGTCCGAAAAGGTTAGCTATTATTAAAGATAGAGACACCAAATTTTAGGTGTATCTTCTTGGTTAATAAATCGATTTTTTATGTAATCTAACTTTTTCAACCCCCTTGAGGGATGACGCTAGGAAGTTGGAGTTAAAAATTTTAAATGCAACTCTATGCCGTGTGGTACCTGATTTTGTAGGTAAACGTCTTCAAAAAAGAAATATTTACCGCAAACCCGAGGTCCGTATCTTAATTCGTTTTTAAATGGCAAGCCTTTCAAAATTAAAATTAAAAACTAAATAGCTTTATTTCTCTCATTACTTTAAAAGTTATTCAGAATGACCACCATGAACTTCTTGGCTGGCTTGGTCGATTTTAGAACTCACTTCCCAAATTTTCGAGAATGGCAGGTGTTACTTCCTGGCAGAGTGCCAAAATCGTCATTCGGTCATTTTGAACACCTTTTAAAGTAACAAAAGACATAAAGGTACTAAAATTTCTTTTTTATTTCACGATATTTAATTTTTTAGTCTTGTCATTTAAAAACGAATGAAGATACTGATTGGCGGTAAAATATTTCTTTTTTCCTTTAAAATGAGGTACCACATGGCGTAGGATTGTAGTTAAAATTGACCTCAAGTCCCTAGCGTCACCCCTCAAGGGAGTTGAGAAAGGTTACATAAAAAGTAGATTTATTAACCTATACGATACACCTAAAATTTGGTGTCTCAATTTTACTAATAGCAAATATATTTGGCCTTACTAAATTTTTTCGTACACCCTGTATATTAATTTTCATTAAGCATAGGTTTTCAGGAGCATTTTCAAATTATTACAGTATATTACAGAGTGACGCACGAACTAATACAAATTTATTTGCAACTAATTTAAAAACAAATATTTATTTTTATTTAATTATGCTGGTGTATTGTCTTTTGACATTTTCATTATTGCCAATCATAGATGCAGTGGCGCACCGAGGGGGTATTGGGGTTTAACTCCCCCCCCCCCCCGAGACATAATTCTGGTCTGTAATCTAGTTTTAAGTATTCATTATTTTTGAATAAAATGTTTCTAATTAATTTAATTTTTTTATATTCGCCTCAGCCCTCAGCTTAGAATTTCCGGTTCTATTAAAATTTGTACTATTTTTCCATAATTCATAATTTGTCCTACTAAAAATACCGGTATTATTAAATTATTAAAAGTATACGATAAAAATTTGTCGCCTACGCCGCATTGCATACGGCACTTTATATGCCGAGAAAATTTTGGGTGGTAACCCCCCCCCCCTAGGTCGAATTTCTCGGTGCGCCACTGCATAGATGTATGAATATTTTAGGAGCAATGTCTTTCAATAAAACAAAAGAATAACGCTTCTTTTCGCTTTTGGGGATACACAGAGATCTGACGAAACTTGAGAACTATTTAACACCACTATAACCCTTCGAGACCGCCAACCTATTTCCAAATCTACAGTGATAACAACGGTAGAAGGATTTGTAGAAACGGGTTTACATATCTAGGGTTTTGAACTTTTACAACTTAAAAAAGCTACTACACTCTACTTCTGCGTCCAATTTCAAATTTTTACGTCGACTAGTTTCAGATAAAATCGCCTGTGACAGACGGACGGACAAACGGATGGACGGACGGGCGGACACCGAAGTGATTCCATAAGCGTTCTATTTCGAGGAACACTAAAAAGATATTCCGTTTAAAAAAATATAACTTAGATCGGCCACTACTTTTTTAAGCAACCCTGTATAGTCCAACTATATTCCAAATACAGATTTTTAAGAGCTTTGATCTGAAACATGTTTCGCTAACTTGTCTAGTAGTCTAGTTGTTAGTAATCAGGCCATCCGGGACTTTTTACACACGTGGACCGTGTGTAACCAATATAGCGATATTTGAAACGTGCATCAATACCATATCCATATTGCATAAAATATAAATTATACATTAAAAGACCGAAGTTCCTATATAATTTTCCGCAAAATGATTCTGGTATAAATACATAAATTTTACATTTGGCTGCTTTATGTAGAACGCAAATTAAAAATAGTTTCTGGGGTTAAACCTAAATATCACAAAATTTATCTACGGGTAAATAAACTATTATTCATTACTGGATCTATGTTACTCCCACAAATGCACATGACGCTTCCACAGTTAATCATGATTATGATTTATTGAAGGTAATTTGTTATGCAGCTAACTCGTTTTCAATTTTTGCCAGAATAACAGTTTTGCTTTGAATGGGAAAATTTTCATTTAATCTTAATTTAATTTTGGCTCTGGCTGTGTTAGAATTAAATTTCATACTGCTTAGACAATGCAGTGGTATCATCTTGTGTTACTGATCACTGATCACTAATAAAGTTAATGTTAGTTGCTCTTTAATTCAAGTTCTAAAAATTTCTTGTGTTATTTATACCGCACGTACTATTCGAAAAAAGACAAAATTCCTTTGGCGGTATAAATGAAATATCTGGAGTTTATCTTGAAAAACTCACCTAGAAGTCCCATTTAGAGAAGATAATATTATGTAATGTGTGGAAAATAATGAAATGCAAGCTTGGGATAGATTCTGTAACAAATATATACATAATATATATATATATATATATATATATATATATATATATATATATATATATATATATATATATATATACGGGTTTGTTAGTTAAATTACATATACAACTTAGACAATGCAACCCTGATTTTTCTTTAAATCGGTAGCTAAAATGTTTTGTTACATCCCAAATACTATTCAGGTACGGACAATATTTCTCTGGGGAAGTAAGGGAAATATATAAAGTTTATTCTAAAAAATTCACCTGGAAGTCATATTGAGAGAAAACAGAAAATAAAGCGGATCTGTATAACTGGCATTTTAGGAGGATGTGTGGAAAATATTGAAATGCAAGTCTGGAATAGATTTAACGGATCTAACACAAAATGGATCCTCATGGCCCAATTACTTGGTGGATTTAGGGTTTTAAGCATCACTAAATGCCACATTGTTTAGACACAAGGGGATGGTGAAGAAAACGGTAATCTGCCCTCTTGTGGCGTCCGCCTTATTGGGTTTAGAATGACGTCACATATAGCTTATCGTGTTCTACTCGTCAAACCCTTTCATTTTATACAAATGTCAAGGGGGTTGTCACGAAAAATGTAATCTGCCATCTTGTGGCTTCCGCCATATTGGGTTTAGAATGACGTCACATCAAATATCGTATTTTACTCGTCAAACCCATTCATTTGATGCCCATATGAAGGGGATTGTGAAGAAAAGGATAATCCGCCATCTTGTGGCGTCAGCCTTATTGGGTTCAGAACGTCGCCATATAGCTTATTTTATTCTACTCGTCAAACCCTTTCCTTCCCAGATCAAGGAGATTGTAAAGAAAAAGGTAATCCGCCATCTTGGGGCGTCCGCCATATTGGATTTAGAAAAATACTAAATATTCTATATTGCATTGTCACCGGACACATCTGCAAAATGTCAAGTGTTTAGCTTAATTAGAACTAATCGAAATTTTGATTTCAAAGTTTGACCTAAACATACATACACACATACATACATACATACATACAAACAAACTAACAGGTGAAGTTAAATAAAAGCTTGTAAAAAGAGGATTGTCCTGGATAAAACGGTACGGTTGGTCACCTTATCTAATATATGTACATAAATAAACTCAATATCGATCTTGCCATATAAACATAATTATTCCTTTTTTGTAATAATGATTTTGTCCCAGTTTTCCAGTCAGATTTAAAAGATTTATGTTATTCACAAACAGCAACAAAACGCTCTAAATATTGCCAATATTCCAATAGCTATATCTTTTTAAAACTTTTTTCTTGTTATAGTAAACCGTAAATTTTTATGCACCAGGCGAATTTAAAACAGGCGAATTTAAAACAGACTAATTTTATTTATTGTCCGATGAGCTAATGGGTTTTAATTCACTTATTCCCATTTGTTTTCTATTTATCCTGGCGATATATTTTTCTAGTAAAACCTTTTTAGGTTTAAACCATATGTAATATTTATGGCTTGGTCTTTAGAAGTATTTGCAGTCTCGACAGGATGCTTTAATTTCAATAAAAATAAAGAGATAAACCCAGACAAATAAGATATATGAATAATATTAAATCTTTTAATAGTCCAAATAATAATAATTAATAATTAATTATTTGTCCTCGCTATTGACAGCTATTATCAGCAATCTTTGAGAATATAAATTTATTTTTGCCCCGTTATCTGCACTAATTTGTGTGTTTACTATTGGCTCTGCTCCAGCTTCAGATTCTTGCCCCAGGAGTACGATACTCGATTCGATTGTCGAGTTCCATCACCTCATGTATTCAATAAAGACCTATTGCCAACTCGACCAACGAGTTGAGTTTCCTCCATAAATTAAAGTTGTGTCAGATGGCTCTGATCTGCTGTTACATGCGAACAGCAGATCAGAGCAAATCTGACACAACTTACACTGAAAAAACATTGTGGGACATTTCACTACAATTGTGTACCTTTTTCCAACAATTTGTTCTCTAAAACGTCCAAAACCAATTTGTAGCAAAATTTGCCACAATTGTATGAAAATGTATAAAAACTGTTGTAACTAATAATCCAATTAGAGTAAATTGCTCTACAAAGACTTTGCTACAATTTTGTGTGAAAAAAAGTCCAAACGATTTTTTCAGTGTAATTTATAAATATCACTTTGTAACCTTCCACAGCTTGTCTAAGAGACGACTGCTGTTTAATCTACGCCACTAAGTACCAGAAAAAATATTATTAGTATAGACGTTATGTAAACAAACCATAATTTGTTAAATAAAAATAAGAGATGAGGTACAAAGATAATTTTTTTGGTACAACCGGCTTGATAAGTTGTAATGAAATTACATAATATTCCAAAAAAATTCGTGTGCCATCCCTACTTTGTTCCAATCCCCCGGCAACCACTTTTTAAAAATTTCATAAAACACAAATAAAAAATGATATGTGGCCATTATGAGATGCAGATTACTTGCGTAAGAAATGAAAGGTATGAGGGCTATAAAGTTTGTCTGCGGATGGGGTTTAAAAGAGGACCAAATGGACTGAATTTTGCTTGTAAATTTCTTCTTGTAAAATAAATAAGATTCACGTTATTAACAATTTAATTTTTTATACAGTGAGCAAAAAAAATACAAAAACGTTATTTTGCGTAAGAGTAAACATAACTTGTTTATCACTTTCTACCAATAGAACAAATATGAAGTATGTTTTAAATTAAAAGCTAAGGCTTAATAAGTAATGATTAAAAAGTTTAAATATTAAAAGTAACGAGTTTTATCACATTCTTTTTTTAAAGTTTCAACTATTCTCTCTCACACCTTTAACCAGAGTACTAGTTTCTACATATTAAACAATAATGAGAATGAACCTATGGACATGTTTGTCAATGTCTTTATTAAATGAAAAATTATTTATTTTAAAATAATTCTCATCAAAATGCTATCTACTCAACAAAGGATATTTATAGTCCAGTGTATCATACATCATGGAACAATTTAGCGAAAAATTTATAGGAATTCCGATACTGAAATGACAATCTACAACACAATAAAAAAATTCCAAAGAATTGGTTTGGTTTTGAATCCCAAAAAAACAAAGAAGAAGAAGAAGAAGAAGAAGAAGAAGAAGAAGAAGAGGAAGAGATATGATAAAAACGGAGCTGCCACAGTTTTAGCTCTTCAGTATGTGAGAGACACTCCTATGACGTTCCTTAGAAATCGTGCTAAACATCTTCTAGAAGTTGTGAAAAAAACTCATATCCATCTTAAAAGAAAATAAATTATTTCCGTTCAAACCTCACTTGAACCAAACATTGGAAGAGGGAGGTGAAGCGAAAAGACTAGATTTTTGTTTATGGTTGGGAGACCAAATTTTAAGTGGAAATGTCCATTTTTTTTAATTTTTTATGTTTTTTGATGAATGTATATTTTCTACTAATGGAACTGTAGAATCCCAGTATGTCAGGTACTGGTCTCGAAAAAACCCTGAATTTAGAGTAATGAGGCGAAGACAATATTTTACAAAAGTGAACGTGTGGTGCGCGATATCAGTCTCTGGCATTATAGGCCCATATTGTTTTAATAACACCTAGAATAGAATATCTTACTAAGAAATGCTGGATATATTTTTTTTAGCGATGGACTCAAAAATTGTCCATTAAATTTTCGTCAAAAAATGTTATAGAATGGTTTCACTGCAGATTTGGTACAAGGTGGATTGGTAGAAATAGCTAAGTTTGTGGCCCCCAAGGAGCCTCAACTTAACGTGGGCCGATATGTTTCTATGGGGCCGTTTAAAACAAATTGTTTATGCAACTCCAATACTAAGTAATATTGACGTGCTAAAAGGCAGAATTACCAGGGCTGTTCGTTCAGTATCCCACGAAGAAATCAGAAATTCCTCTATATAGATATTTAAGGAAGCAGTTAGAAAAATGTGTTCAATATGGGATGGAGTTTTTGAATTTTGATACATTTATTCTACTGCTTAGTGTATATCATATTATTTTGAGTTTAATTAACTGTTTTTATTATTTTAAAACTTGCACTTGAATAGGAAGTGAATTTAATAATTGCTTCATTTAATAAAGACATTGACAAATGTGTCCATAGGTGCTATTATTAAAGCCTTGTAAACGTAGATAATTCCAGGGCTGGGATTTCAAAGCGACGGACCACGTCGACGACAGGCCCCCAGGCGGCAGAGTGGCTATTGTCAGTTTCGCAGTAGCAAGCACTAGTATCAGGGCGGGCTTCTTATCGGATACATTCATGTTTAGCATGGCCATGGCGATGCCAAGACCTTGTCGCTCTTGCCGTTTGGGTACAACGTTCAAAGATTTTTATATCGCTTTCCTGACTTCAGTTACAATGAAAAGGAAATAAAATGTTCTGTTTGTGACACTTGCATCATGGGCTGGAGTTCCTTTGGTTGCAGACAATATATTCAGAGTCAAAAAAACGTGTTAATACGGCAGCTGCACATGCCTTATTGAGGCTTTATATATGATCTAATATTTTTAATAAGATGTGGCAATATTCCTTTCTACGTGCTTCGAAACGAATATTTGCAATCTTTTTGGAGAAAATATAAGTGGCCCCTACCGACCCAGTGGCAATTACGGTACGCTTTTGCTCGTCTCAAAAAACAAATGGAAACTACCATTAGGTCTGCATTATATATAAAAAAACTTTGGATAATAGTTGATGAAAGTATAAATATAAATAAAACAATATCCAAGTAGGAAATGTTTTAGTGCGCATATTAACACTGAATTCGCCAACGAATCCATTGGTCCTTGCAGGTAAAGGAGGGAAAAAAGGCAACAACTACTAACGCAAAATCTAAAAAAATTTGACCTTATTTCGAACAATATTGTACTGTTAGTTAAACATGGTGCTGCGTTTATGGTAAAAACAGCGAGATGGCTTAAAACTGTGTGTCCTAATTTACTGCATATAACCTCTTTACTACATGCTTTTCACCTTATGGCAGAAACAATTCGAAGCAAGTATCCAGACAAGCTAATTGCTAGCAACAAAAAAGTTTTTATAAAATGTCCACAATGGATTAAAAAATTTCCCGTTGTGCCCCGGAATTACCGAACCCCCACAGCCCTTATTAACAAGATGAGGAACGTGACTGAATGTTGCATTTTGTTACAATCAACATTTCAAAGCTGGTAAATCTGTAGATTCGCAGTTCGACTCAAAAAGTGTCATCCGCATTAAAGAAAGTCAGTAGCACTTTAATAACCCTACAATCGAAGCAATTATCGTGTATTAGTAGATGCTATTGACCGCCTTCAACATGTCACTTCCTGACTCATTTCACATAGTCGACACTCTAAATACAGCTCTACAAACTTTAAAACATGGCCCTGGTGTTGCGGCTTCGAGCAAGTTTAAGTCTTTGCTACACAAAGATTCGGATTTCGCGTACCTACGTAATATTGGGCAGTGCGTAGGTGCGGATAATTGCGGCAGTAACTGCAGTATTTTAGATACGCAAACATCACATCTTTGGATATAGAGCGTTCATTTTCAAAATACAGTGCAACCTTTACTTCAAAGCATACAAGCTTAAAAGAGTAGGTATACTGTTGAAGGTGTCAAAACTAGATTACACGCATTTGGTCTCAGGGTATACTGTGATATCCATACATTGGGTGAGTAAAATATTTTTCTATTACTTTAACAGAAGGCTTTTGCTATTTCCCATTTTCACATTACACACTGGAGGTAAATAAATATTTGTAGGTTACTTTCAAATAGGATCCTAATTTTATTTTCAACTATGGCAGAGACATCCCTGGAAAAACCTATATTTACAATGCTTTAGTTATTATTGTTTAATATGTAGAAACTATTACTCTGGTTAAAGGTGTGAGAGATAATAGTTTGGGCTTTAAAAAATTAATATGTGATAAAACTCATTACTTTTATTTAAATTTTTAAATGAAATCTTGTACTTCGGTTTAGGGCTTAATTTCAAACACAATTCATACTTTTTGTAAAAAACGATAAACAAGGTATATTTACTCTTACGCAAAATAACGTTTTCGTATTTTTATGCTCCCTGTATAAAAAAATTAATTTTTCATAATGTGAATCCTATTTATTTTGCAAGCGAAAATTTTATTAGGAGTGACATTTTTACGTATCTTTCAAAATTTGATCCATTTGTTCCCTTCTAAACCCCATTCACGGACATACTGCATAATCACGAAGATCAAATCAAAGAGATGAAGAAACCAACGCTGCTAGTTATGGTCGGTTTTCATAATTTTCATAGTAATCGCAAAAATGATCATTTGTGTCAACGTTGTACAAGTCACCTTGTCCAAGAAATTAACCATTCATTTTCTTGCTTATCTAATATCTATTTTTCCTAAGCAATGGTTTCTTTTCTTTTACTCCATGACATGACATAGACTAATTTTCAGTTGCCGCTTGTCCCATGGTAAAATCAAATAATCGTCAATTTTACATCCAGTCTTACACTATCGCAAAACCCAAGTATTCCCATTCGTTGAAAGCATGAAAAATATGTGGTGCCTCCAAAAAGAAACGCAAATAAATACTATCCACTTAACTTTCCAAAAAACATTTGTCTGAAGAAGAGCCTGGTATTTGTGGGGATATTTAATTTGAAATAATGTTTATACCCGGAAGCAAACGAATTTAAAAACGTCTAATTCTATTTTCCATCTGATTGACTAACCAACTTTAATACCTGGAGTTCCTTTTAATTTCTTTTTAAGGGTTGCAATGGACTTCCGCGTAGAACCCTTTTAGGTTTTTAACGTTTACAATATTTATCGTTTGGTTTCGAAAGGTGTTTACATTTCCGACGCGACCTTTTAACCCAGATATGAACAATGAAAGTATAAACATGCTGAAGACGTCAGTAAAAGTATCATATCATAATAAAAACACTTAATAACAACAGTGTTTGCATATGTGCTTTTAACCTTTTATCGATTTACTGGTACAAATATGTATTGTTCTCAGGAGTTCTACAAAATTGAAAAAATTTGTGGTTTACAAGGCGTAGCAAATATAGACAATATTATAATATTATAAATTAATAGATGTCGGTAGTTTCGACGTTTCGACTTTCTAGAATTCTTAATACTCCACAAATTAAAATTGTAACACTACGATAAATAATATTCACGGATCTACCAAAATTTTCGATTTTTTTTTAAACATTTTTTTTCGAAAGTAATCTTTTTTAAAAACAAACAACAAAACATTTTTTTCGAACAAAAATTTCGAACGCGAAGACTTTTTCGAAAATAGATTTTTCGAAAGTAGGTACATTTTTTCGAAAGTAAAATTTTTTGAAAATACGTTTTTTGCAACTTTTTTTCGAAAAATAAAAGGTGCAGTTTCCTCGCAGCGGCCAAGATAAGCGATCGTCCCTGAGCAATCGTCTTCAGCGCTCGTCGCTAAGTATCCATTTCCCTCCGAGCGGCTTCAGTCGCTATTTTTCCTTCGCCATGGAAGCATTCACGTATTTATTTTTCGAAGAAATAGAAGACGATGAAATACTACAAGAAGTATTACCAAAATCACCTATTCCTTTCCAAGCATTATCTTTTATACGTTGGATTTTGTATGCCGGCGAGTTTAAGTCAAATAAAGAAGGTTGTTTGGCCACCATTTCTATTAGCTTTCATCTTCTTTGTCTTCCAAAGTTATTTTTTTGTTAAATTCAACATAAACTTGGGAATATATACAAATAAAACAGTCTTGCCCACACAGCGATTGCGATTCTACTGCTCTCAGAGCAGTCGACTTTCGACGATCGCTAAAGACACGTGTAGTCGCTCAACATAGCCCCCTGGAGGGAGACGGTTACATTGATTTGCCATTGACCAGTGGTTCACGATCAACGCAGAGCGACGGTCGCCTATCATGGTCGCCCTGAGGAAACCGCAAAGATACCTAATTTTGAAAAACTACGTTAGGTATGTTAAAATTTCGAAAAATTATTTTTTCAAAAAATGTATTTCAAAAAGAATATGGGTACTCTCGAAAAATATATTTTTCATAAAAATTGTACCCTATTTGTTTTTGTAAAAAAATATTTTCTTAAAGTTTATTTTCGGAAAACTGTTCGTAGAATCGCGTTTTAAGACACCAATTGATAAAAAAAATGCTAATTAGGGTACTTGCCTTTTAAGGGATGAAAAGTGAAATATTCAGAAAGACCAAATATATTTAAAAAGATTAAAGAAAAGCAATGTGGCCAGCTGTCGTCTGTTTTCATAATTATCTTTTTATTCCTCTTAATTAGCTCAAATTAGCTTAACACATTCAGCTAGTTCAGGATACGTAAAGGTCTGCCACCGGTTTTATATTTTCTGACATATTTTCTTTCTTATTAACCATCATTTTTTGGTTGTTCTGTGAGGTAGATTTTCCTCGGGCTCACAGGATAAATCGGGACATTCTTGGTATCCAGGCAAAAACGTTAGCTCTTTCTGTCTAATACAGGAGGGTTGGTCACAGTCACAATCGGAGAATTAAAAAAAAAGGGTCAATTCTACTGTTTATCTTTAAGTTAGTTTATCCTAAAAAGTAAGACTAGACAGAATAAGAATTTTGCCAAATAAACACAGTTGATGAAAAATATCTCAGCTGTATAAGTGAAACACAAAAAAATTACGCTGCAGGAATCTGCAAAATAAAGACAATTTCTTTTCCAAAAAAAACTCACCTGTCTCCTGCAAAACGTTTATTCTTCTTTTTTTACTTTTTAAGGGACTAAAACATTGTTTATTAAGAAACATGTTTGTTTTATTTTAATTAATATTTTAGTTTAAAAGTCAAATATACGTACCACCCTAGCAAAACTAAAATACCATACCCTGATGTTGCTATAAATAATATGTTACCTAAAAACTGTTTTGTTAAAAAAAATACACAAAAACGTTTTAAAAATTCCTCTGAAAGGCCAAAAAGGAAAAATTAGTATCACAGTACGATTTACTTGACAAAAATAAAAAGTGGTATACGCAATAAATTTATACTTAAAAGCACTGACACTATTGACAGTTTTATTTACGGTTTAAGTGCAAAAGTTTAAATTTACAGGCGATTTATTTTCACCAAAAAACATTGCAAATAAATTCACATTGTACGCACTCAACGCAATGTGTTTTGGTAAGAGCATTTAAGTTATATTATTGTTGTATTTTTGCTAAAAATGAAAAGTAAATCAAACTTCTTCATTTCTTACCGCGTAGTAGTAATAATAAAAAAAATCACAAAACATTTTCTCAGCTCGACAAAGCCTCTAGTTAGAACCAGTAGCAAGGAAAGTTCACTAAATTAGGTACCTGGATCAGTAGTAGCTGACACAAACACGTTATTTCAATAGCCACATCAGGCAGCATCTAAAAAGCTTGGTTTTCTCTTCCGAGCCAGAAAATATTTCTCCCCTGCCAACTTATACACTCTCTATGTCTCCCAAATGAGACCTAACCTAGAATACTGTTCCCGCATATGGGGTGTATCATCAGCTTCAGCACTTAACATCCTAGATTTTATACAAAAGAAAGCCATTCGACTTATCAGTGATCCAGTCCCCACAAGAAAATTCTGTTCTCTCGTCCATCGCTGCGCTGTTGGGGATATGTCCCTTTACTACCGATATTTCAACTGATTTTGCTTAGAAGAACCAACCGCTATCATTGACTTGACGTCAACTTTACTGTTACATATGCAGTCCTTTTCTGACCAGCTTCAAAATTCTAGAACATCACACTTCTCTCGCTATACCTAAATAATATACTCTCTAGATTATGGAACAAATTGCCTGCGGATGTTTTCCTTTCCCCTTCGAATCTTCAATCCGTTAAGTGTCAATAGACTGCATCGCTCCTCTCTTCAGACGCCCACGGTACGTTAGTACATACGCTAGAAGTCATGTGGGCTATCCCAGAAAAAAAAAACTCAGAAATTCTGTAAATAAAGTCGAACAGAACATTAGGGTAAGCAATATTCATTTATTCTATCCGCTGTTACGCAGGCTAAAAGACAAAACTTCTCGCATAGAATAGTCAAACTCTTAGTGCTTTTGGACAGTAGAGTAACGACATATACCTTATACTGTGTACGTAGTATGAAATATAAGAACTTTGTTCAACTTTCTAAAATGTGAAACTACGCAGAGGCGTTGCTGGATTGCCTGACATTCATAGTGGTAGAAAAGTTTATCTATCGCTTGCATAACCTGGGGTAAAGAAAATCTTTTTTAAAGACATTTTTACTTAAACAAAGAAAAATTTTGAATATTGACTTTACCCAATGATAATGAACAGACCCGTTCTGTATCTTAAACAACTAATTTTAAAATATTCGTTTTGAAACGGTGGAAAAATCTTTGATCTTAAAAAAATTCAAACTTTTCAAAATTTTTATTCCAAGAAAATACATATGAATTTGACTATAATGATGAGGGATTAAAAACCTTATAAAATGGAAGAAGCTGAATTTTAAAACCATCTTCAATTCGTTTTTATTACAGTGCTCTTAGAACACTCTCAGGGTGTTGTCAGATCTCTCTAATACGTCAAGCACTCGAGTTGCGCTCATTCGCTCATTGCAAGCAATGAAACATCACTTTTAATACTAGCATACCAGCTGGTATCTGTCAGTCACTTCATTGAAGAGTCGTTTTAATTTGTGGTTTATTGAGGAGATATTTAATAAAGACGTCTCTGAACTAATAAGAAACATTGCTAATAGAAATAAAGACAAATCTTATCACTTGATCGTCGTATTTATTAATAACATCCTGAGCAAAACTTGTAACCTTGGGTGTTTTAATTAGAATTGTTCTGTATTTAATTATTTCAATAACTTTATGCTCTTGTGACGAAGACGACGAAATAAGTTCAAAAATACTACAACAACTTCTGTTAGTATTACCGTCAAGAAACATACTTGCTTCTGCCATTTTAATGCTCCCATCTTGTTGATCTACCCCATGGACACAGATCAACCGCGAGCAATCTGAAAGCTCCAAGCCAGCCAAGCGCACTGAAAATGCCAAATTTTGTAATCTAGCTGTAAATCGTTGAGGGATTTCGTTCCAACGGAACATAAAAATAGGCACTTGAATGCTCTCAGATCGATGCGAAAAGAGCGATGAATGGAAGATGCTACAAGTATATATTTTGGGACAAAAATATTGTAAGAAACTTCTCCTACGATAGACCAGTCTAATTTGACAATCAACAAATTTAAACGAACAACTGCAAGAGTAGGACAACTATGTTTTATACTATGAATTTGTTTCTGAGTTTTTTCGCAAATTTATAAAGAGAAGGGATTTTTTCGTATGTACTTTCCATAATAGAACTAAATTCATTTTAGCAACAAGTTCCAAGAAATGAAATTATTTGAAAACCAAGCAAATCGCTGAATTATCAGTATAACTCAATTTTTTTAATGAGGACTTAACAAGGACAAAACCTGTCTAAACTTAACTGATCAACTAGAAGATCTTAATTTAAACCGGTACTAAATCTTAAACCTTTTTAGTGAATCTGAACGTTAATGTTTAAATTGACACGGATTAAAATAAGACAACTAAGTTGTGTACCCTAAATTCGCTTCTAAGTTTTCGCGAGTTTAGGATAAAAGAGCAATTAAAGCAAATATTTTTCACAATAATAACACCACATTTATTTTAGAAACAAGTTCCAAGGTAAAAACCATTTAGAAATCAAGCAAATTGCAAAAATAATAGAACTCGTCAAAATTTAATAATGACAAGATCTAAATTTAAATCAGTTATAATAAGCATTCAATGGGTGGAGATCATTTTAAGAACAAATATTTTATTAAAGAAAATATGGGTTAACTTAACGGTTTAAATTTAAAAAAAGCCCTTGCACTATTATAACTTTTTGTAAAAACGTAGCGTTCCTAATTCTCTTAAAAATATATGACCCTGTAATTTGAAGTAAACGACCCGATCCTGTTTATCTAATTAAAAACCCTTTTTTTCTGGTGCTGTTTAATTTGATACAATTTTCAAGTTTCTCCCAAAAAGGAATTTAAAAATGTCTAATTTTATTTTCTGCTTGATTGACTAACGACCTTTAATACATTTAGACCCTTTTAATTACAATTTATGGTGGCAATAGAATTCTGGGTTTAACCCTTCTGGGTTTTTAACGCCTGCAGAAATTTATAGTCTGGTTTTTAAATGTGTTCTATTTACTTTCGATTCAAAAAATAACGATGAAATGAAAAACTAAAGACATAAATCCAAAATCCTTTAGTCCATCTGTTGGAAGTTTTTTATTTGGCGATATCAGTTCATTACTTAATTTCGCTACGATATCGTTCAAACGAAAGACGAGCACGTACCTCGACCTCGACGTACACGACCTCTTCAGTAAGTCGGTTGCCATGCCAACAATTATTATGTTGATAATTATCATGGCAATAGTTACTTTGGATTGTCTTAGCAATTGGTATGGTGGACTAGAACCAGTATTCGGAGCTAGAGATGTAAAATCAAGCAAAACCAGAAGTACAAGAAAAAGGAGATGAGTAAGAACAAGAAGAAGTGTAAGAAGAAGCTGAAGAAAAATAAGAAGAGAAAATGAGAAATGGTTTAACCAATAGCGGTTGTTTGTGGAAACAAGAGATATGACAAAAAGAAACAGAAAAAATACATCTAAGAGTTATTCGAAAATTGCGAAATGCGAAAGATTTTTAGAGCCCTTGAACATTTATTGTTAACTTGATTTAGTTTAATAATCAGATTTGTTTTTGAGTTTTCTACTGTTCAATTCAAAAAAATTACTTTAAAATGAGTACATCTTGTATTTGATATATGTAATTGAAACAAAATATTTTTTTAAAGTGGAAAACCCACTTATTTGACCATAAAATATTTCCTCCTAATAAGATAACGATGTATTTCAAACAAAACCCTTTAAATTCTTTATATCAGTGCAGTGATTGTTAAAATAAGGAAAGCTTGTCTTATTAAAGACAAGTTTATATTAATAAGTAATTCAAACAACTCGTTAATGTGAGAATGGCCATATTATTTTCATCTAATAAGAGAATGGTGCTACTTAAAATAAAACTCCTGCAAGTCTTTATTTGCGTTCGCGTTTTTATTCGTAAAGGTAACAAACTTAACATTTCTTGGAATAATCTCATATTGCTCAATTGTGTTCAGCTCTGGCTTGGGTCGCGTATTCACAATTCATTATTTTACCTCACACACCTTTTGCCTTACATAATACACTATGCACTTAACACGTCTCTGATAAGTAACTACTCTACCTACTCTATATGTATACTGTTTACCCTACCTAAGCTCAGTATCAGGTAAGATGTTATTGCGGCAGTTGACACGTGTCAAAATATTAGCCAATTATAATTTAAACGTTTCCTAATTCATAAAGCACCTCGCGCGCACAGACAATCGCTAAATTGATGAGAGAAGGATTTATAAAAGGCCATACATTTGCAGCCAGAAAAGTGCCAACAGGTCGAACATATGCAGCACCTCACATCGAATGCCGTGTAAATGGGCATCCTTTTCTTACGCCTCTGCACCGGCATATCTCTTTCCGGCAGTCTTCACCCGTCTTGTCTATTCCGCGTTCCTTCGCTATTTACAGAGCCGTCCCTTCCGATTTTGATTTATGACGTGTGAAATCAAAGTTTGTTTTTAGGAATATTGTTGTTGGTTTTCGGTGTTTTCAGAAAGCATTTTGCCATTTTTTTGTGCTTATTAGACATTTTGGTAGTATATTGTTGGGCTTCAAGGATCTGCAAAGTGTTTATTTTTATTGAGAAGTAAGTAGATATAAACATATTTTATTTGTTAAACAATTATCTGGACAAACATTACCCCAAAGTTAATTAATTTTATAGGAATTATACGTTTTGCTTCGTAAATTACGAATCTAAACGAGTAGTTTAGTGGAAAAGCTTACAGTTTTTAAAATTTTCTTGGTAAATTACGATATTTTTTAGAGGTTATATTAATCACTAAAATAATATAATCGTAGATAATCCCGCCCATGTAAAGCACCTCCATCGTGATCAAAAATGACGCGTCTTGTTCTATTATTTTTGACTGTATTCAGCACATTCAGCTTTGTCATATACGCCTCAAATTACATAATTCGAGAAAAAAATCATTGTGGAGTGGTGTGTTTACTCTTTATTAAAATTTTTAGATGTTATTATTTTATTATGGATCACGATTACTGCATTCCTAGTACATCCAGGTCAAGTAGTGAGAATTTGGTAACTTTAAATTTGATTTTATTGAATATTTGATATTGATACGATACCTTTACATTCATACATCTCCATATGTATGTAATATAGTGGCTGGCAGAAAGGTAAAAACATTTATATTATTGATTTTCCAACAAAAAACAAATGTGATAAATGTTGGCGCATTAAAAAGAGTTTAGTAACTCCTTAATAAAATTTCAAAAACTTTTACATTTGAAATGGAGATCTTTCTAATTTAAAATGTTTAAAACTTGAGGTTCGAAGAGCTTTAGATACAAGCAAAGGGTGTAAATAGCATTTTTTCTAGGGTATGAGGTTGAAGTTGTTAAAATGCTACCTTGGGGGAGAGGGTGATCTGTATAATAATTTAACAGTGTTTGAAAAATTTAGATATCTAAAGGCTTTCTGCATGAAAATAAGCTGGCTACAGAATTGATCCGCATCCATGTTTCAGACATCGTCAGATAAAGATTCTAAGAAAATTCTATGGAGCATGAATCAAAAGCAGATTGGAAGTATTCGTTTATATTTTTCTACCCTTTTCACTCCAAACGACATAACGATAAAGTATACGAAGGTTCCGCGAATCGATCTGATGAAAATAAGTTTAAACTTTGATCGATTTTACATTAATTCTGTTTTTGATGATTTTAGGGCTAAACTTTGTTTCTTTTAATTTAATTGTCGTTTCGAATTCGTTTAACTGAAACATCAAATAAATTCTTACCAAGAGCAGCGTGAGATTGGTGGTAAATATCACCATATGATCATTTAAACTTATTCGTAATTCTAGTATTTTTTTTCATATTTCTACACAAAAGTTGTCAGTAACTTAATTTCAGCAAGATTCTGTTACACTATTTAAACAGTCATAAGTTTTGATAAAAATATCAAGTCCGGCCCTCACCAAAGTTCAAGCTGTATAACAGAATATTACTAGAAATGACATGTGTCAACGGCCGCCATTAAAATCTTACCTGGTATTGAGTATACCATGGATGAAAAAATAGATATTGATACGGAATGGGTTCACCCGATGTAAAGCGACAACAAACATATGACACCGACTGGGGACTGCAACGACATCTGCAAAAAAGCGGTGACAAATAGGGTTAGGTTAGGTGGTTGTTCTTTCTTTGCTTTTGGTTATACATTAACGGCCAAATTCTCAAACGCTAGACCATTCTAATTTGACAACCAAAAGTATTAAACTTACAAGTGTCAGAGCAAGAGCTTTATCGCAAATTTACAAGGAAAAGGGCAATAATTGTAGTACGTACTTTCCACGATAACACAGCTAAGTAAATTCATTCTAGCACCACGTTCCAACATGAAAATCATTTGGAAACTGATCGCTGAATTATTAGAATAACTCATAAATTTTAATGACGACTTACTAAAGTATCACGACAAAATCCTGTCAAAATCTAACTCATCAACTAGAAGATCTTAATTTAAGATATTACCAAATATTAAACCTTTTCAGGGAATCTAAACGTAAGAATTTACTTACTTGGACAAGTATCCGGGTTTTATGTAAAACTTCTGTTCCGCATTCGCTCGGGTCTACCTATTTGGGATTTCACCATGGATTTATTAAGACTGGATACGGGATGATTTTTAACATTCTTTGAAGCCAAAACAAGCCATTCTAAGCGACACTGTAAACACAATTTGTAAACACTGGCCACATCTTATTTTAAATATTTTACCTTGTATTTTTGTACAAAAAATACGTTAGAAGCATCACAAGATTTACTAAAAGTAATAAAAGCCCTAAAATATTTTATTTTTCTGATAAATAATAAGAAATTTAAGTTAAAAAAGTTTTATTATTTATAGGTTATGTTATTTCTAAAGGTGTTTATTTAAAGTCGCTCGGAGTCATTTATAAATCTATATAAATCTGTACGTCGCACTTTTTCTTTTCTAGTTCATTAGACAAAGACGTACGTGTGACCGAGTGTTCAGACCGAGGTTCAGGCGTTTTCCTGCAACCAGGACAGACAGCAACACTTCTGAACTCCAACACTCCCATGTTATTTTATCTCTTTCTACTACCATTCTTGATTCAATTACGTAGTAATTCGTAGTTCGTAAACTCCTCTCACAAGAGAAAACAAACAACAAAGATAAGGCTTCACGTTTGATACGCTCACAGTATACGGACATCGAATCCTTATTATAATAAATCCATGGATTTCACGATGTATTTGTGCTCAATATTTAACCTGCAACTTTACCCGTACATGAACATTTTCCAAATTGTTAATATCTTTCTACTTGTCTACTTTCTTTTTGTTCAAACTTCTTTCAATAAGCTTCTTTATTTTCTGTATTTTATTTTATTACTAATGTAATTGTTTTACAAATTTAATGATGATGAAGCTGACAGTAACATTTAGAAAACTGAAGTTTATAGAAACCGAGAAAAGTTTAAATTTGTGCCTTTTAGCCAACTTTTAGATTTAAATACTCCACAGTGCGGCGCCATCGTCTCGAGCCAAATAAGAATAAGGATCATAAATTAAACTCTCAGACATACAAAGCAGGAGTACCGTAACAAAAGCCATTATTATGCCAAATATTTTATTTTTATATTTGTGCTTTTTTTTGTTAGGATTTATTCGTTTCACGTCGGGATTTTATTTTGGGAAATTTTGTATAGAAAGTTAGCAAAATAATTAAACTTTTTAAAGTAAAGCTTTAGAAAAACAACCATTATTTTTAAACAAGATAAACAATGTAATTTATTTATGGTAAGCTGTTTTGGGAACCTATATTGCCAACTTAATGCTTTATTCTTTTTTTTGCAAAGTAACAAGAGGGATTTTAAAACAAAAAGAGAGCTTTGTTTTTGTTTCACATGGGACTTAGGCTCAAGTCCATAAAGACATAATCAGCCAGAAATAGGAAAAAACTGCAGGTAATCATAAACTGTTACCTCCATTCTTATATAGTTCTCATCTTTTTGGACTTACGATACGAAAAATGTGATTTCACAAATATGTTTTGCTTGATTTGAGAGGATACACGTAAGTTGCATTAGTAGTTTCAGTTCAGAGTAGTATGTCTTGAGGAAGCAATGCAGTCTATTGATACGGAACGTAAAAGATGTATTATGGAACACAAGGGAACTGTTTGTGGTCAAATAACTTGAAAAGTGGGATGGTCTGGGTCAAGGGCGGATTTAAGCAACTTTTCTGGAGGGGTAAGCTTTTCTGAGGGGGGGGGGGACAGGGTCCCCCATAAATTTGCGCTTGGTCTGGGTTTTTGGAGCTGCTGTACTGGTTAGAGCAGCCAGAAAAAATATTAGAAGATAGTTCTTCTATAAACAAAAGCAGTGAAAATACCTGAACCTAAAGCGCGTTTCAAGCTCTTTCGTTGTCTTTTGACAAAATGGTAAGTACCTCAATAAATCTAAATGTTTGAAGATTCTTAAAAGGCACCAGAGTCGAAGTGGTTTAAATTCGAAATAATTTTGGAAATAAGAAATAAATAAATAAATATTGTTAAATTATGAATGATTTAAACATTGTTTATTAATATATGTCATTCGATTTATTTGTACAATAAAAAATTGTTACCTAAATTTATTTACAGATTTAATTCGGTTTTGCTGTCACTCTTATTTTCATCTACATTAAAATCAAGTGGCTCTGTGTTATGAGTGTAAATGAAAAATATAAATCTTCGATTTTAATAACATGATTAATCGATTTTTTCCAACTTTCTATAGGAATGCTATTTACAACTTTTCTAATTAATGTCACAACACCTGCACTTAAAGTTGGAGATGTGTTTTCTGCTCTAACATTTGATTTTACCTTATGCCACAAAAAATGTTCGATTGGGTTAAGAATACAGTAATAGAGGGAAGGCCTAAAACCGTATGCCCCATGTCGGCAGCAATGGTATCACATAGATATTTCTTCTTAATATTAAATGTTTTTATAATTTTCACGAGATCACATTTATATCCATTTTCAAAATGTATATCAATTTTTAACATGTAGTTCTCAATTTCTAATTTAGTGTTATTTGAATTAGGAATTTTATTTATTTGACGGCATGATAACTAGCATTGTCCATTACAATTACACTGTTCTTAAGCACATTGGGCAAAAGGTGATTTTTTCATCAATCTTCAAAAAGTTCTGCTGTGGTGTCGTCGTGGTAGTCCAAAGAAGAATCTTTATTATTTTTCGAGGACAAGCACAAACAATGGAGAACCTAACCATTTTCGGAATCAGCAAAATGGTAATTCATTTTTCCTTGTTCGATTAAACCATGTTTTATTGAGGTAGATAATGGAACGATTTTCTAATCTGTACTTGCTTATAGATTTTAAATAAGTAAAGCGCCACTGTCGTAATCGTTGTGATTCCATTAATATTTGTCTTTTATTAATGGTCTGATATGTAAAACCTATTTGAGATTATACTCTCCAGTGGCGTGTGCTGCTGCAAGAAATGTTGATTTCATCTTTCATTAGTCGCTGCTTTATTAAAACCAACGTAGACACAATTTGCTCTTCGTACATAACATACATTTTTCTACGAATTAATTCTTTGTCGTTTTCGTCAAAATACTTGCTTTTACCAGAATCACTACGTTCTTCTTGTCTTTAATTTGCTTTGACACAATATCTTTTACTGTGGACAAAGGAGTTTTCGTTAATGAAGACGTTCGTGCTGCAGTTGCATTTACATTAAACCCCCTGTTCAATAAAGAAACATACACATTTGTAGCAATTTGCTTGGCATCAGGCGATAAATATTTCCTTTTTAAATTATCATTACCAGAGGCACTATGATCAACATCTTTTCAAGGACGTCACATTTTTTAGCACGTTCGAAATAACAAAAAATACAATCGAAATCATATAACCACTGCAATGGGTTTGCTATCCAAACGGTTAGGAACTAAAATAAAATATTTCTAAATTATTTACAGTTCTTGCAAATTTACCGGGTTTTATTACCGCTGGTGTCGATAATAGTTTATTGCAGGCAATAGGTCAACGAAAGAGCTTGAAATGAGCTTTACGAGATTGAAATAAAATTCAAGGGTTTAGTAGCTGACAAGGCTACTGAAGTGATGTGATGGTATCAGCTGAGATCATGCTTAAAAGTGAAGCTAAATGATTTATTATTTCGTAGGACGTCATCGGTATCTTGGTCTATAGTAACCAAAACTAGGTTTAAAAGCATTAAACTCGATACAATTTTTGTTACCCCAGTTTAAAACTGATTGAAGTTCCTGCAAAATTGTTTCTGTAACCAAACCCAACTCTCGACTGTTTGAAGAAATGCATATTTAAGTTAGAGTAGAGTGTACTTACACCTAATAAGGAATATGCACATATTTTTTTTTAAATATGCAAAAATTGAGAATAAATTCTCTAACCACCTGAAAATTCCTTATACAATAAGGATTTCAACAAATAATGGTAAAACAGCTATTCTCCGGGCTATATGCCCCTCCAAGTGCTGAATTACATACCAAAATTTGCCGTATTTTCTTCAAACACAGTTAGATAAGAAAATACTAATGTTTCGAATGCAAGAATTTTTTTTTATTGCATAAATCGTTTAAGGAAGTCATTACAAACCCAAAAAAATATTTTGAAGAAAATTACTAGGATAATTTAGCTACAAAAAATGTTTAGTTTGCGGTATAATTTATTACAATTTAAAAAGCAGCCACATTTGTACTTGAAAAGTGACGTCAGAAGATCAGCAAAAATCTACATGTTAACGTAAAGCTTAACCTAAAGCGGAACAGGTTTGATTTTCTTGAAAACAGTCAGAGGGAGAGAAATCGAATTTTTTGGGTTGATAGAGGAATAGTTCAACTAGCTTCGGTAAAAAATTCAGTTATACAGGATGCTCCGTTTCGGAGCTATTAAACGTCAAAGTCGAAATTTCCTCGATTTCCGTTAAAATCGGGTACAGATCGCAAATGTGAATTAAATCGATGTAAATTTTCGGAGGTTGTAGGGGACCCGGAGCTTCAGAACTCCACTGAAACTGGTGAGGATCAGAAAATGTCAAGTAATTCTTTTGAATTTTTTTAGGTCGAAAAATGCCATTTCCAGACCACTTTTTGGTACCTAATAACTAGAAAATAAAAAGTCAGATCGAAATACGGATTTACAAAGGAAACCTTAAAATCTCAAATACTATTTTTGCAATACACTTACCTAAACCTAAAATCACTGCAAAATGGAAATATTTGGAAAAACTGGAAATTTAGATTTTTGACCCAAATATTTCTCGGTTTTTAATTTTTTGTGGGGTCAAAATGGTTCAAATTAAAATCCCATATACGTCATCGAAAAGAGCTCGTCAAAGTATGTGTGATCCATATTTTTTAATTTCTTCATTCTCTTCCTATAGAGAGCAATGGCCGATTAAATTTCGATTTTTTTACTCTTTGTGCCCTAGACATCGGTAATCACTCTGTATTTTTCCTATCTATTTTTTCCACAACTTTTCAACACTATCTTATAAAGGGATGATCACACTGTAAAATGAATACCGAATGGGTCATCCAGGAGCTTATTTAAGGGGTAAAAATCGAATTTTCTTGATTCTTTCCGACAAATCCTATTTTTAACCGACATTATTCCACACTATTTTTTAGTGATTCTTTTATGGTTTATTTTATCCATTAATTATCTAAGAATACCTCCTACTAATTTAAATCACTTATTTTTTCGGTAAAGTTATAAATAAAAAGGTTTATTTGCATCGGGGACATCTAAAATTTGAAAATTTTTGAATTTTCCAAGATTGTCATGAAAATAAAGAATTGCAGTTTATTTACTTGAAATTATTAAGATGATAATATATGTCAAAAATGCCAATGTTCGTTGCAAAATTGAAAGGTTCCTCGACCGATTTCGGCTTAAAGTATAAATGAATAAGATTTTAGGAACCTTCTACTTTATGTGCAGGGATATTTCATTGGATGAGTTGCGCATTAAATGCCATTTTTAATGAGTTTTCGATGACTCTACAACACTGGAATTCGCCATGTACTCATGATGACAGTTTTAAATCCTTTTTTTTTTAATAAAGACCAAAATAAATGGATAACAGCAACCGCCATGAACATTTAATTTATGTAGAGAATATAAAAAAAATATTTCAGATTTATTTGTGTTATATGCATATTCCCTATTATAAATGAGATTGGTAGCAGGTCATTTGGTCAATTACCCACCTAAAATTTTCAGTGATCTACCTAATAATTTATTTTTTAATTTTTTAAAACCAAAAAATAATCTTTTGTTTCAAAGTTCCATGCGAAAAGTTCCCAAGAAAGAATCAAGCCAAGACATAGTCAAAGGATATCCAAGCTTGCTCCGGGCTGGGTCATATTTTAAATTGATCTTATAGGTTTATATGGACGATATAAATTCATTAAAAGTAAGAGAGAAACAGACATACGCCCTTTAGGAAGTTAGAAAAAGACACAATTGTTCGACGGCCCACCCATAATATCTGGCCACTCCCACTATGGAAATACTCTCAAACCGCCCCCTAAAATATACTATTTCAAAACATTTGGTTCGGAAAAAGAAAAACTAATTAGGTACCTAACATGCGAATTGTATTTGCATCGTATTAATGATATTAATTATTAGTGGTTAAACATAAAATAAATACGATTTCTGTCAGGCCAGCGCTAGGCATCAAATTTAACGATATCGGACGGATTTTCTTATATAACGAGCATAGTGCAGCGGTATAACCGCAGCGAGTTAATCTGACGGTCGCGGTTTCGAATCCATGCTGGGGCAAGAACTTTTTTTAAATTTTTTGTTATTTAAAAAATTAGATTGGCTCTAAAAGGTGTATTGGCAACAAGTTGTTCCTTGATAAAATATTTTTTAAATTGTTAGATTGTTGGCAATCTCATATGTACTACAGCTTACAGCCTGCACGTGCGTAGACAAATATCGTATTACTATGTCTAGTCGCCAGCATTGTATTTATTAAAGAAAACGGAGTTTCGGCAGCGTCTCTAATTTTATTTTACAAATAATCATGCTTTTATCTCAGAATTTTGTTCTGGTTATATTCTGGGATTTTAGTACAAGGCGCGACATCTATTGAAGAGACGCTAAACTTATCACAACGGAACCCGCTAAAATCTACTATTTTAGAGTATTAAAACACATAGAAAAAAGCCATAAATAAAAAAGTGATACTAAAAGTCATAAACATCAAGAGTAGTAATGTTCAATATTCGGCAGTACCTATTTTATGATTTTTGCAGTATTTATTTGTAGGTAAATAATTTCTTGGCACATTATTAAAAAACCTTTCTTAATTAAAAAAGTGCATTTTGCTTGTTGCGTTGATATCACTAGTTGGCCACAAAATTTTGACCCACCTGTAAAAAAACTCACGGGCCGCGCCTGATTGGTAGTAAAATAAAGTAGGTTGTTAATGTGAGGTTATTATATTTATGAGTCAGCGATGCAAACCGATGCTAAACATTATGATTACCATTAAATCAACTGCCCCTGGGTTGTATTAAATTAGTGGATTTATAAGTCTGAACTGCTTTAATTAAAACTTATCTATCAACCCAACGCTAGTTACAAAGATTAAGTTTGTGAAAAAAGTAAATAAATCAACTCTAGAATTTTTAAAACCCATGTGAAGAATGATCCCTTAAAACAAGGGCAGTCTATGCTGCATCCTTCTGTCGCGATTGTATTCCACAATGCAAAAATAGAGCCCATTTTTCAATATAGTAAAATCATAATGTGCCAATTGTGTAACGATTTATCGGTCATTATTTATTTTTATTTCTTTTAAGTTTTGCATTCTCTGCACTGGCACTGGTCTTTATTACGCTGCAGCCTAAGTGGCAAACAAGATTTATAGATTTAACTAGCAGTGTATTCAGAATTTTTTTAGGTGTATGCCTTTTCGAGCAAATACATATTTTTATACAGTGTGTCTACTTAAGTTGGAATCATATGGAAAACTTTTTTATTATTCGATTTACGAAAAAAAGTTATTCTTCATAAAAAGTTCTGCTTAGTCTAAAACCTAAAATGAGGTAATCAGATATAATTTTTTTGCAATCATATACGAGGTTTGTCAAAAAATGTGAATTTTGCGCAAGAGTCAAGAACCTTTATTTTTGACAATATGGAAAATTGTTATAAAAAGAAGTTGATCAGAATTGAAAACTACATTCGAATATGCAATCATATCCATCTTCCATGAAAAATTAAGATTTGTTATTTTTTACAAATTTTTCTACATTATAAATTACTTTAAATTTTGTTAATTTCAATAATGAACATTGTTCTCTTTTGTTTATTGAAAACATGATAACCTTTCCGTTTCTTAATCTGTTTTTTAAAAATTTCGCAATTTAATGCATAACAATCATTTATTTTGAAAATAGAAAAATACATACAAATTATAAGTTTTCCTTCATAACATAACATTAATAGAAATAAATATAATTTAATTTTAAGTCATTCCACTAATGCCTCGACAGAGTCACCCTCTTTTTCAAAACATTTAATCGTTCTATTGCAAAATTACATTATTACATGTAACTACAGTTACATTTTCATTGTAATTGTAGAGATAAGTTTCGAAAAAGTAAAAAAAAATCATTTTTTAACGGAAATGGATATGATTGCATATTTGAACTTAGTTTTCTATTCTGATCAACTTTTTTTTATAATAATTTTCGATATTGTCAAAAATAAAGTTACTTTACTCTTGTCCAAAATTCCCATTTTTTGGCAATCATCGTATACGACTGCAAAAAATTGATGTCTGATTATTTTATTTTAGGTTTTAGGCATGAGACCTTTTTATGAAGAATATCTAGCTTTCGTAAAATGAATAATAAAAAAGGTTTCCATATGATTCCAACTTAAGTAGACACACTGTATAATATAACACAATGCACTTGACCACCGTAAATATATAATGTGGATTTTTTACCTGGGACAGCCCATGTAGACTAAGCCTAAGTACTAACATACCGTGGGCATCTGAAGAGAAGGGGAGTGTAATCTACTAATACGGGGCTTAAAGGATTTGAGGTTGGGAGGGGAAGGGAAAACATCTGGAGGCAATTAGTGCCATAATTTTGAGACTCTAGGGGAAAGTGAGTGGGGTAAATCCGCAACAGCCGGCGATGAGCAAGAGAAGGAAGTTTTCTTTTGAGGACTGGGTCATTGATGAGTCGAACGGTTCTTTTTGGATATAATTAAAGAAGTTAAGTGTCGAAATTGATGCCGCTCCCCAGATGTGGGAACAGTACTCTAGGTAAGTTCGAAAGAGAAAACGGAGCTTTTTAGCTGCTGATGTGGCTATTGAAGTAATGTGTTTGTGCCAGCTGAGATCATGTTTGAAAGCGATGCAAACAAAGAACAGATAAGTGTCGGCTTGTTTTTTGCGTAATAATGGTCCAAGTGCCAACATGCTCTAAAATGGGTAATGTGATATACATAAATTTTAAACTAATTTTAAACGCTGTTATATTAATGGCGTCTTAGTGCCAAAATAAATTTAAAAAATACCGCCCTTCTTACTCTTTTGACAGTGGAGCATATTAAATTGTAGTTGCATGGAACATATCCCTCTTTTAAAGATTGCTCTTAGTATTTTATAAAGCTAGGTTACAATTTTCTTTAAAGAGAATCAAATAAGATTAATCCTTAGTTCTGTGTTAGGCTGTTTTAAGATTACTTAGGTATAGATAGAAATTAAGACATACACAGCGCCTATTATATGTATTAAAAATGTTTTTATTCAGTAGTTCGAACTAACTCTTGGCACTTATCTATTCCCCTATTCAGTTACTCTGAGTCAGAAAAAACTTAAAGTAAAACAAAACATTCCTGAAAGACCAAAGGAATTATTTTCCCAAAGACGCGTTAAGAATCTGTATTTCAGGCCCAGCACCAAGAAGATTCTTGCCTCAATTTCTTCATCCATCTTGGGCCCGTCTTTGAACCCAGATAAGTTAGTACTCTTGATTGGATTTGCTTGGGTTTGCTTGGGAATAGTAACTAAACCATAGCAATTTTAAATATTTATGAAAGATACAAAGTACAGTTGTATTCATAAGAAAAGCGTGCAACTCTATAAAGTTTAATGTCCAAAAATGTTAACTAGTGTGCCATTTTCGGGCTTATTCTTATTAAGGTCAGAAAATCTAATTTTTGTCCAACAGATGTTAAAAAAATTACCGGGGTAATAGGGAGTAAAAATGAACGATTGACAATTTCTTTGAAAATGTTAACTGGCATGCCATTTTCGGGGTTATTGAGGTCAAAAAATTTAATTTTGTGTCACAGATGTTAAGAAAATTGACGACGGGGGAGGGGGGTAAAGAGCAGCGACTGCCAATTTCTCCAAAAATATTAACTAGTGGGTTATTTTCGGAGTTACTGAGGTCAGAAAAGCTAAGTTTATGTAACGGATGTAAAAAAATTACCGCGGGGGAGGGGGTAAAAGGAGCGAGTGGAAAATTCTTTAGGAATGTTAACTATGCTATTTTCGGGGATACTGAGGTCTGAAAATCCAATATTACATGGACACATTCCATTAAATAGGGGGCGATAAGATGAAGGGTGGAACTAAAAAGAAAGATTTTTTATCCTACCGATAAAGCTATGAATTTTAATCTAATGAACGATAATCTATTTATTCGAAAAAATAAAGCGTCCGTTGTCTCGTTAACACACGTTCAGGTTCAGATTCTTTAAAACTATTTGTGTTGTATGGTAAGCCACCCGGCTATTACCGAACATGCCCAATGGTTTAATAATTCTCCATAAAGTTGAGAATTCCTATTATATTAGTCTCTATTTTGCAGATAATAATAATTCTTCTTGATATATTGCTCAAACTTATCATTAAATAACGAAAATTCGTGTTTATTGTATTGTACAAATTATGTTTAAGTACAAAATTTTCAGCCTTTCAGGTCTTATTACATTAACATTTTATTACCAGTAAAATAGGGTTTAGGATAGAGGCTTCAGGGATGCAATAAGCAGAATAATTATTTTAGTGGTTTTTGCTTTATGTTGATAAAAGCTTTCCACCAGTTTAATGAGATTACTCTGTAATGCAGGAAAATTAAATTGCTCAATTTCTCTAAACCCAGTTATGAAGAATTTATAAGAGTTCATACAACGAAAAATAAAAATTAAAGATTTCTTACCCGACTTGGAAAAATGTGACAAGAAAAATGTAGTATGTTTGTTAGCATGTATAAATAGTCTTAGATTTTAGTCCAAATTTTTAAAACTCGTTGGCAGAAAAATCAATGGCAAATGTAAAATTTTTGGAACACTTTATTTTTTTGAACGGATTATCGTTTATATAGACCTTACTTACTCAATTAATCCTATGCCTTTATGCAGTTAGGTGTAAGGCGGGCGGGTAGACTTGAGTTCTGCATTTCTCTCTCCATCCTTTCCTGTCATATGTGACTTTCTTTATGTCCTTCTATTCCATCCCCAATTCTTTGCCTCTTCTCTTATGCCATCATTCCAAGTTTTCCTCGGTCTTCCCTTCTTGTTTCTTCCTTGCACTCGCGTTTCATATACTTTTTTCGTAATTCTATTTTCCGGCATACGATACACATAGCCGAACCATCTCAACTGTCCTGCACTTATTATATCGTTTATTGGTTTCACATTTGACTTTTGTCTATACATTTGGTTCCTTATTCTATCTTTCTTCGTTTTTTTCATCTATCTTTCTCATATCTATAGCATTTATTCGCGATTTGTGTTTTTCTGTTTCGCTACTATATAAAATAGTCGGTCTAACTACTCTTTTTATTACTTTTGTTTTAATTTCTTGGGGTATTTATTTTCTTCCCAAAAACGATGCTGTTCTAAATTTTTCCTGTCTTTCCTATTCTTTCGTTGACTTCCCCATCCATTCTTGCATCATTTCCTATTACTGAACCTAGATATTTGTAGCTGTCCACTTATGCTATTGCTTTTCCGTGTATTTTTATGTTATGTACTCTATTTGTTCCTACAATTATCATTGTTTTCGTTTTTTCTATATTTATCTTCATATTTATTTTACTCATTTTTTCTATCCAATATCTCTAGGTCGTGTTGTAGATTCTTTTCCGTATTTGCCAGGAGTAGTACCATGTCGTCTGCAAATATTAACTCTGTTATTTGTGTTTGCTTCATTTTCCAATGTCTCAATTTTAAGCTTTTCATTTCGTTGTTACATTCTTTTATTGTCTCATCCAGTACCACCGAGACCAGTAGTGGGCTCAGCTCAGCTTTACCCTATTTTTGTTATAATTTCTCTTGACTCCTCATTGTTTGTTCTTACTATGTCTCTACTATTGTTATTAAATTCTTGTCCACTTTTCTCTTTTATACCATCCATATATCAGATCTTTGTATTCCATCGAAAGCCCATTCAAGGTCTATAAAACACATATGAATGTCTCTATTCTTGTTTATGAGTTTTTCGCTGACTTGTCTTATTATGATACTAGGTCCTGGGTCCACATTGAATCCACACTGAGATTCCTCCATGGCTGATTCAATTCTACTCCTTATCCTCTTCTCAATTATTCTACCCATTACTTTTCCTGGAACACTAGACATGGTTATGCCTCTATAATTGCTACACTCCCTTTTATCTCGTTTCTTATATATTGGAAGTACAATTCCCGAATTCCATTGGCACTCTCCCACTTTCCATAGTCATATTCAGTAATTCATTGAATTGCCTTGTTTCTTCCTTTCCCATATATTGAATCGTTTCTGGTGTTATGTTATCTCTTCCTGCTGCTTTACCCAGCTTTATGCTACCTATGGCGTCGACCACCTCGTCCTCCCTTATGAAATCTGTTTCCTGAATCTCTATTATTTCCTCCTGTTGTTCGCCTGTGTCTGTACTTAACTCTGTCAGTTCTTCAAAGTATTGTCTCCTACACCTAAATTTCTAAAGAGCACATGTTTTATTTTCAAAAATATTATATGATTCGCGTATGAGTGTTTAAGTCGTTTGTATGATTTGAGATTCCAGAGTAATTATTGTAATGAATCATAGTAGTTAGTAGTCATAAATTTTAGTGACTGGAGCAAATAAACGTATCCATGCTATCAAGTTTTATTCTTTTCGGCCAGTAAAATGTCAAATAGATGAGGAATAGCCAGCGAAATGCATGGCTACAATGATTTACTCTATATTGTTTTTAAAAATCTTAGGACCTAAAATCTGAAAAATTGCTTCAGGCATTGGCAGATTATATATTTTTGAAATCAGATAAATGTGCTCTTTAAAAACGCAGGTCTATATACATTTAAAGAATTAAAGTTTTTTAAAAAGTTGAAATGTACGATGGTGAAAAATTATTTTTTCTGACAACGGATACTAAAAACATGGATAAAAATCCACAACATCTCTATTTATAAATTTTTAAATATTGACTGTAGAGAGTGTATCAATATATGAAAAAAGACCCTGTACCGTCTAGTAATTTGGAACATTCTGTAGATTTTTATAAAACAGGATAATCAAAGAATTACAAAATTTTAATTCTTGAAAAACATTCCCGAAAAAGCAGCGGAAAATTAAGGACTTTTTTGTTACTGTCTGAGTCATGACATCCATCACAAAATTAAATCGACATTATGCTCAAGGCCTCCGACTGGTACAAGCAAACTATAACTGAAAGTTAACGTGGTAATCCTATAGGCGGCAAATTAAGAACGAGGCGTTCTGCAGTTGATTTGCTAACTACCATAACGGGGAATGTTTTTGTTTCGTCTTTGTCTTCATTATTGTGTTATTTGGCATCTTTGTCAATTTTGCCGCCTCGAGCGCCCTACTTCCCCGCTGATTGCAGCTGGTTTTCTTAATTTAAGTCGCCATTACACTTCTTTTTACTTGTGTCTTAGCGCCACTATACATATCCTTGTATTCCAATTTGTCCTCCAATTTTCGACACTTTTCAGGGTATCTCGGATATCTTCAAAGAGAGAGAGTTGCGATTTTCGCACTACACTGTGCTACTTTTTCATGAAACGTATATTGCTTCAAACATAATTTTTATAGCCCCCCTCGTATCTCGGTTGACTTTTAACTTATCGGTAAGGTAAAAACTGATTTTTTGCCTAGAATCCAGTGGCGCAGTCAATTTTTTTTCTAGAAACGAATTTGAAGATAAAAACCAAATTTTCTTCTTTTAAGTGGAACATCCTATATATTTTGTTTTCATTTGATTGCTTTTTTTTATAAGCTTTCTAAAATATATAATTGATATTATATATTAACTTTTGGAATAACTTTCGAATTTTACAATTATTTTTAAAAAATGGTTGAATATTTCATAATGAATTAAAACAAATGAATAGGGACATTTAATTAACATTGAGATTTATTTTTAAAATTTTAAATCCAAATAACATAACTAAATCAAAGTTTGCATAAAAAAATTCACTGTTCCAAACAAATTTTGATATAGCAGGATTTTTAGTAAATTTAAAATGTAAAAGTGTCGAAAACTGGACACCATGTACATTTCTGCACTCATACACCTCCGTACTTCCTATTGTGGGACTTTATCGTAAACTTAGATCAATAAAAGGCATGTTCAGTCCTTTGTAATTCTATTAATTCCATTTCCTGTTTTTATACAGAAATTAGGTCCATCGTATTACCTGATTTGAAATTAAAAAATACTTTCCTTTTATTGTCTCCGTTTTATAATCATTTCCCAAATCTTTCTCGTGTATAACATCTGCTTAATTTCTTTATAGTTTTCACACTTAAATTTTCGCTAATTGGGGTAAAATATTAATTGAGTTATTAAAACGTGATTTTAATTACATAAAATATGTTTAACCCAGCCAACAAACTTTTAAACATTCTTAAAGATAAACGCGCTATACGAGTTTTTAGAATGCAGATTAAAACAGACTTTTCGTTCTAAAAAGCAAATATGGTTCATTAGGGCATAAATCCGGGAACAGATGGTATCCGACTATAAAACGTAAATTATAACGACTTGTAAATATTTTAGAAATTAATTTTTAAAGCAGCAGTTGGATTTATTAAATTGTTCGCATTACTTACACGAAAGCGAAACAAAGTTCTTCTTTTTTAAAACACCGATGTGGAGCAAATTAATTTAATATGAATTTAATATAAAATATTGTTGCGTACTTTGTGCCAAAATTTATATTATCTAGTGGAGATATCTTTTCTGCCGCAGAGCGTCATCATCAGAGCCAACTAACTCATTGGTTCTTACGAGAAAACTCACTTCTTCTCCTCACCTCTGTGTGATTTGTCTCTTATTACCGATATTGCTCAGTAGAACTAATCCTTCTCGCGTCACAGCCAAACCATGTGCCGCCTCTAAAGGTTTACTCACAGTACATTGGTAATTAGGTTGTCCTGGAGAAAGAAAAACGATATGTTACTTTCACTTGGACTATTTGTTCCTAGGATTGGTTGCACGCAACTCTCCATCTCTAACAATTATAAATATGTTACTTTTTTTTCGTATAGCTAGCCTAGTCCTCTACTGTCCGATCTAAATAACTGAGCGTTGCCTACACGCTGCCATTCCCTTCACAATCAATTTTGTTAGACCAACCAGAATATTATTATACGATCATCTTGTCTCATTTTCTGTAACATTCTCTGAATCGTCGTTTCTTTCCTGACGTTTGATCCAGCATTTTCGTATTTGTGACCCTGCTACCCAACTTACTTTCATCACTTTGTATTACCACATCATTAGGGGTCCGCCTTAACTTGGTTCATCTCTTCCATGTGTACAATAATAATATTTTACTACAAATCACATGTTCTAATTAGATTAAAAAGTCATTGATTGGAACTGTAAAGCTGACTCAACAAATTCTCTTCGCGTCTTTTCATATAATTTTTTTTTACCTCAAATACATATCGACAGTGAAAAGAAGAAATGTACTATAAACATGGAGACACCGAAATATCTAGCTTCATTCTTTAATTCCTTGTTGAAGATGATTTAAAACACCAACATCACATTTTGATCAAAATTATGGAGTAATGTAATGTAATGTATGATGTAAAAAGCATTATATTATCACTAAAAATATTCACTTATTCGGAAAGAACATTATTACCAATAATAGTTCTTTTATTGAATACATGTTCGTTCATTCTTTGAATAAAAGTTAAGACAATTGCCTTTAATATCAAACAGCAATTGTAACAGAAGCATTACTATTAAAAAATAAAATCTGTCTTAACACTAATTAATATCTTTTCTCTAGTCAAAAGTAAAATAAAATTAAACTAAATTTAATTGTCTTCAATGCAGCTTATTTCTATTTTAATATTAATAAGGGTACGCGGCCCTCTAAGCGTGTATGTAAATCGAGATAAGGACATCATTTTTCACTTTGTGTTTACGACTGATTAAAGTCTTGCTGTTCTGTCTTCAATATCGCCTCATATTTTGTGTGTAAAGTGGTATCGTGCTGGTTTCTCTGGAACTGCAAACGATATGTCGCTCGAATGTTGCTCTGTATTTAAATATAGCATTTGTCGCGTGATAATTGTATGTTTTTGAATTAAATAAGTAAAAAATTACTGCTGAACCGGATATAAACCTAAAAATCTCAAGAGAAGTCGAAAAATTTGCATGGCTTTATAATTTTAAACTAGCTGAATATTCTAGAAAAGACATATCGGAACTGATGGGGGTCTTTTTCTCCTATTTAGCACTTATAAATACATAAGTATAACTTTTTTTCTTCACTTCAAATATGGCCTTCACTTGACATTTTTGTAAAAACTGGCGAAAAATGTCTTCTATTGGCGATAAGTATCGCATATGTGGTGCCGTATGGATAACTCGTCTTGGAGACATTTTTATTTGTACTGTCGCCTACATGTCGTGTTGATGTCGTGTGGCTCTGTGGGGATAGGGCTTCAAGTATTATTGTTATTATTATTATTATTATTATTATTTTTATTATTATTATTACTATGTTGCCCCATACAAAGCCCGCCATCAAAAACTAGTGATGTTTTAATGTAAACCAATGTGTTCGTATTCTTGAATCAATCATACTTGTTGTTACTAAAACAAGGATAAGGTAAGCATTGAATTACATAGGCGAAGAAAGTCTACCATTGATGTAGTGACTGTCTACCGTCTCCTACCTTAGTGTTTTTTGTGTATAAATAGATGACTTATATTATAATAAACGACATATTTAAATGTTGCTATATGTTCAGTGGGACACACTGTATTATTAAAATAAAAACAGCGTTAAAACAGCAGTACAAGGATTACTGCATGTATGAAATTAGCTAAAGTAAGCTGCATACTGTCCAACTAATTTGCATATGTAAACAAGCACAACATAAATGAATATGTTATGAAAATTTGCGTTAAGAGACGTGGACTTTAATTTCTATCCGGCGGCGTCCAGTTTTAATTAGTTTACGAATTTAATCAAAATTTAAGCCGGTACTTAAAAATTCTGGTAAATAATTATTTAGCACAAAAATACCTTAAAGGAAAATATCTCACTAACATGCTCATGTGTAGCGGAGCTAAAATGCCACTGAATAGGTACATAGCAAGTGCCACTAACCTCAAAATATTCTGTGGTTATCTAGTTGTTGTTTTTTTGAATCTAGGCATTATTTCGTAAATAATTCAAAATATGGCCGCACTTGTACCTAATAATGTATAATAATAAGACAGCTAACATCTTTCTTTGACTTTACAAAGTTACAAAAAGAGGTATATTTCTAACTGCCGCCATTTCTACCTATCTAAACATATTTGAGTTAAAAAAAGTATACGAAAAATGTGTAAAATTCTTTTTAAAAAAATCTTAAAATATCTAAAATTTGAATAAAAATTGAGTGCCAGCTAGAGCTCTGGCTCTGCCGAGCCATAAATTTAATCATAAGCTTCAAGTTCCAATCTGATTTTTTTCTTGCAATGTCTTATTAGGTCAGAAATTACTTGTAAAATAGTATCTGTTACAAAATTTGTTTAACATAATTTATGGTAACCAATATTGAAGCTATTTATATTGTGTATATGGATCATGCAAATTTTTCTTACACCAATGATGTCCAAATTAAATTGGACTAACATAGCTTGAACCAAGAATGCGATTGTGAAATTCTCTGACCGCGACCAGTACCACAGGAACTCACGCGCAGTTAAAAGGTTATAAAGCATTTTGTAGTAGTGAACAGGTCCGGTCTTAATATTTGTATATGGTGTTATATCACTATATCAGTTTATATAAAATACATGTTTATGGATTTGTTAGTAAATTTTTAGTTTAATACGCCAATGTCCATGTAGAAATACGTTTTTAGTTTAATTAGTTCAAATCTAATAAACTGTATGTAAGTCAACTCTATAGATCCGGCAGTCGCAAAGCGAATTAAAGGTTGCTTGCAGATTTCTTAATAGATCATCAGAGGAAACTCCAAAATACCGCGCAAAAGGCCCTTTACGGTCTATACTAAACTCAAAGAAAGTGAATCTTAGGTTAACGTGAAAATACTGCGTACAGTTTTTCACCACACCAGAGTGAGATGTGTGCATTCGACACGCCTTTCCTTAACTTTATTACCAAAATGATACTAACACGGTTAGCAAAACACACGATGCTTGCGTATTTTGCGAGACGAGCGTCGATAGCAAAAATTGTGTTCTAATGTTTGGTGAAAAAGTGTGTAAAATGTGCGAAAAATCCCAGAATCCCAGCTTAGTTTACGTGTAAATCGTACTGTAAAATGTAATGCCAAATTTAAAACTGTTAAAAATTAAAAAATAAAGTTATTAATTTAAGTATGTTGTAATCTGAACATTTGTAAAACGAAAATAAATTAGCACATTAGGGCAAATCCTATGATGGTGGTGAGTGACGGGATAATTCTTAAAAAAAAAGTTTTAAATATTTTTCATAGACAAATCAAAGATCTGCTTTAGAAGAAATCTTTTTTTGTTCTGGTTTTAGATCGCAAGTTCTCTTTCCATATTTTATTACTAAATAGGAAACTGTAGTTCGAGCTGACAACTTTGTTGCAATATAAGTTTGGAATTAGTAAGGATGGAGAATTTAAAAAAAAGAAAAAAACGCTTTCGTACAAAAATTTATTGCAAGTATCAAGACCATGTTAAAAGAATATTGTTATAAAATAGTAAAAAATATAATGTAAGCATCTATTTATTTAGTCAGTCACAATAAATAATGGCGTCTGTTTCGTCAGCCCAATGTATAATAAAATTTAAACAAATAGGCAACTAAAATTTAGCAAAATCACAGAATAAAATCTTACAATCCATACAACTATAAGTAAATCATCTTTAGTTTAAAAACTAAAATTTATGTATCTTTATAAGTCTTTATAAAAGCACCCACCTCTTAACGTGTGGTCTAACGTAACGTGGAATCTGGTCAAATCACTCAAACCACACTTTCTCACAAAAGACGCTAAGAATGAACGTATATTAAGCTAGCTCACCATGGTCACGTCGCGCTAGCGTCACCTAGCTCACCGCGTGTATCTTGGAGGGATGAATAGCAACTAAATCGGGATTAGCGTAACTAATTAGCAACTAATTAGCAACTAAATATCCATTAGGTTAGAAATGCGCGACGTGACCATGGTGAGCTAGCTTAATATACGTATGACGTCGCCCGAACGAAGCGGACGAATCATTTCCTGGTCAAGAAAGGCGTGGGTGTTAAAGCTAGTGTTGTTCAGAATTTATCAGCGTCGAATCCGTTTCTATGGTTATCATACTATCTTTTTTAGCTGCGTTACATAAACAAGGAGAGCACGCTGACCTACTGGACAAGGTTTGTCGCTAATTAATTAGGAAAAAAGACTATTCGTATACTGCGCACGCGTTCCTGTGGCATACATTTCGCCCATGGAGTTGAAATGTCGTGCGCAACCCATGCATTTATTAGTGAAAATTTAAATATCAGCATTCCAATTGAATTTGCACCTCATTGTCTTAAACTATGTATGTGTCAGTTTACTAACAACAAGCATAATAATTAGTACAAATGTTAGTTTTAAACACAAAAATAAAACAGAGGAACTTGTGGATCATACACCGAATTTTCCAGACTGCTTGTCAGGATATATGTATACAAACAAATTTGGTTTTGTACAATAATTTCTGACAAGTACAGAATTCTCATAAATATACAAAAATACGTGGCCACTGCTTCTTCTTCATTACGTTCATAAATTTAATCACAACGGCGACGATAACCTTCATATTATGTCTGTATCTGCATTCGGCAGCCTTAAAAGCTGTAAGCGTGTATAAGTATATTTTTTGATTATGTCCAACCTGTTCCCGGTTCCCGGATTTATGCTTTAATAAGCTTATATTTGGTTTAGGAAACACGAAATTCATAAACAATGAGTAACAGTAATGTATACGTACATATATTTTGTTTGGGGACTACGCGCCGCGCTAGACGCCGAAAATTTTAACTGCATTAGGTGTGGTTCTAGTGGTTCAGTAAATCTACTAATCTGCTGATCTAATAGACCCATGGTTAAAACTGTACCACATTTTTATATTTATTTGCCTTTGCTAATGTGTGATTTTGCGCATTAGCACATGGATATGATAAAATTTACAGAATTAATTGTCAAAATTCGCGAGTATTTGTTTGTAAAACAAACAACATCTCTCTAAGCGATTACTCATTTTCGGACATTTTTGACTGATGTACGCTAAATTAACCAAAAGTAATTGTTCTAAAATATTTTTCTAAAAGTCTCTTCCTTCGAAAATTAAATTTCCCGAAAACTCTTTTTTAATAACTTTTTTCTATCTATACACGAAGTTTTTGCCATATGAGAAAATGTTTTACTGAAAGTTGAAAAAAAAATCCTTTGGTATAAAAAAGTTCTGCATATTAATAAACTAAGAATCCCCATTGAAAAAATCTGAAAGACCCATAGTATACAGGGTAGTGACAAAAACGTAAAATATACTCAAGAATAAAGTACCCTTATTTCGCAAGATACAAAAAAATTTATTTTAAAGAATTATTTGTAATCATCATTCTCTTTAAATACGAAAACACAGCGACCTACGATCAAATTTAAGAGTTTTGAAATAAAACAAATTAAATAAAATACTTACGAATAAATTTTCAAAATTCAAGCTTCAACATAGCCACCTTTGTTTTTGATGCATTTTATTGTTAACTTAGATAATTTTGAAACTGCTTTTCTTAAAACAACTTAAGGAATTTCTAGAGCACATCGGGTTATTACTCTTTCCAAGCTGTCCATATTTTCAAAAGGGCGGTAAGAATACACTTATTCCTTTAAATATCCCCAAAGAAAGAAGTCTAGTGGGTTTTCTGAAAATCTTCCTATCCAACGCCCCTGGAACATTTTCTAAAAATATACTGGTTAACAGCTCGGGAACTATGGCATAGCGCACCATCCAGAACTTTTCTACACCAAAGTGATTTCCTTTCAACTGTCGGTAGAATCTTTTCCCATATGGCAAGGACTCCGTGGGATACGCTGTATATTGTCGAAAGTACGATTTTTCGAAAATATCTTTTTTCGAAAACAAAAATCTTGGAAATTGCATATTTTTTAATTTTTTTTCCTTTAAACAGAATTATTTGCGAAAATATATTTGTTTCAAAAACATGTTTTCCGAAAGTACGAAAATATTGTTATTAAAAAAAAGTATTTTTCGAATAAAAAATCTTTTAAAAGGTGTTTTCGAAAAATTTACTTTCTAAAAAGATGTGTTTACGGAAATATCGAATAAGTTTCGTAGATCAATCTTCAACAAACAAGTCTAGTGCTAACATGGACAGAAAAATACTTTTTACGAAATTGTTACAGAGCGATACGCCACGCCGGCGCCGTTCTACAGCGCTACAGGCTACAATCAGATATTGCCAAAAACGGGATTTTAAGGGTTTTTCGAATATTCGCGCGAAGATTTAAGCGAATTTTCGTGAAAATTAGCATTTTTCACTTGGAAATATTCACCACTCACATCTCTATCAGCACAGTTTATTTCTAACCCTAGAACGCTAGGCATATTTTATAAACCGCTAAGACTAAGCATTCGTTATTTTTACGACTTGTTTTTTTAATATACATTTCTTAGGGAAATACAAGTGTTTCATATTTGAGAAACATTATTTTGAATACATTTAATGAATGGTTTTGATTCAGAAATTGTTCATAGTTTGGCACGATATTCAAGACAAAATGGCCTTCTGCAGAGGTTGTCAAAATGATTCGCCATTCTCCTTTTTTGGCAGAACAGGTGGCACATATCACTCGTGATGACGTGGCAGAAACTGGTCTCACTTTCTCTGTCGGTTTCCCTAGCATAATTGCTATAGATTTGCGGATCGAACGCTGGAAAGTTGGAATAGTATTCCTCTTGTTTATAGCCATGGCTCTATAAGATTTTCTTGAAGTGTCATCACATAGGTTTTCCTGTCAATAAGTTTTTGGCCTTTTCTTTTCTTTGCTGGTTGTAGATATTGTACGAGTTAATAGATGCAGCATTTAACATCCCGTAAAATATACAGAGTGGCCAGATTATTATTACATGTTAAACTCAAAAAGTTACATAAAGATTAAAGCACTCGTAAATCTTACGACGCTGCGCTTACTGACTGAATACAAACACCTTAACCACCCATAAAAATATAGCAAATTAAAGTTTATACCTAACCTGCATTGAGATTAGATGGCCGCTGTAGCCTCTCCTACTTCGCATGTCGGACATATCACACAATATGGAATCGGTTGTCGTAAAATTTACAATGCTTGGCGTTCTAGGATTAATCTGGTATAAGTTTTATTCTTCAAGCTGGTTTTTTCGAGGTGATTTTTTCCAGTAATAATAAAACAAAAATTTGAGCTTAACTCATTTAAATTAAAAATTACTCTATAAATAAAAATAAATTACATGACTCCAAGAGATTACTATCGGATGGGGCCGATGGCGTAAATAAATAATATAATACAATTCGTTACCCAGGGCCAAAACCAGCCCCAGCCCCAGCCTGGCTGCTTCCCTCTGACAATTGTATAGAAATGTACATATTGTCATGTAACTGTAAATATTTAAGTAAATACGAGTAGATGTAAGGAAGTAGGTATTATAAGTATTACTAAGCAAGAAATAAATGATGTTTGAAATGGGGTATAACTTTTGAGAACTTGAATGAAATTAATTTCGTACTACCTTCAAAAAAATTTCATCTTGCTGTAAACTTTATTATTTAGGTACATTAGGAATGTAAGAAAGTTAAATATATTTCTTTTCTTTTTACTTCACTGGATAAGTTCCCGAGGAGTTTTATACTTTATTCATACCTGATTTAATAGGGTACATTTTTTGTTAGGTCGTTGGGGTACATTTTTTTGTTAGGTCGTCGTTACCCTCAAGAACTTTTTTACTTTTATATATTTTTTATGAGTTTTTTTTGCCAAGGTTTGCCAGTGTGTGGCAGTTCAATAATTTCTATTATCCACCAGTAGGTTCCAACTGAAAACAAGATATTATCTAGGTTCTTCTTATTTGTATTTATTGGAAGTATTTAAATTCTGAATGATATATATATATATATATATATATATATATATATATATATATATATATATAGGTATATATATATATCTATATATATATATATATATATGTATATATATATATATATATATATATATATATATATATATATATATATATATATATATACAGGGTGGTCAAAAAAGTTTGCAACAAATGGAAAACTTTTTTATTTGACGTTTCTCAAAAAATTTTATTCTTGAAAAAAGTTGGTGCTTGTTTCAAAACCTTTAAATATCATGACAGTTTTTCTAACATTTGCGTACTAAGGTCATAAATTATAAAAAAGTGAAAATCGCCGAAGAATTAACTACCTCTATTTTTAAAAATTGACGAAAACTTTACTTAGAAAAGTTGCTTAGGATCTCATAAAAGTCCCAAATACAAAATTTGAAGTTAAAATTGTAAAGAAAAAAGTTTGCAATATTTTTCACAATTTTATATCGCCCGAGTACGGCTCTGGCTCGTTTTATTTTTTTAAATGCGCGATTCTTATTCATGCGACGAAAAAATATTAAAAGAATAATTTTTGTTAAGTTCCACTAATTAGTTTTAATGATTAATGTTTTTTATAAAATTCTACTTGTTTTTTTGTTTCAATGAGAATTTTCTGGAACAGTGTGCAACAAAATTCGCAAAAGGCAGTTTAATTAAACCAGTTGTGCTATAAGGAACACGTCTAAACCATTACTGCAGCAATTTTCTCTATACTGTTGCTCCCTTTAGCATAAATTTGGTTACCCATATTGCTTTTTAGTATTTGTAAAATACCTTACACCCTTGAGTCCGTCGTAATCCAAATTAAAGTCTTATAGATTAGTAAATTTAGATTTAATTTAACAAAATAATAATATTGACGAATTTTACAATATTTTATCACAAGACACTATAGTTTTTTTGTTACAAGGTTATATTTATGGTTAAAACAATAATGAACAAAAAATAAAAAAAATTAAAGAATTATTTACAATCCTTGTTGAGTCTCTGTGTGACCACCATGTCTCTCTATACACTTTATTGTACGCAGCCTAAACTCATTAAGTGTTGAAATTAGCATACCACGTGGTATTTCTGCCGCACAAATTCTTATTGTATTTTCGAGTTCTTCTAAGTTTTGAAAAGGCCTATTTTTATAAACTTTTTCCTTCAGATATCCCCAAAGAAAAAAGTCTAAAGGTGATAAGTCTGGTGAACGAGGTGGCCAGTTAAATTCCGAATACCTTCCTATCCACTGCTGGGGAAATGTGACATCAAGCCAATTAGAAACCTGCCCAGTACTATGCGCTGGGCAACCGTCGTGTTGATACCACATCTTTAATCGAATATTTATAGGAAACTCTTCAATAAAATCTTGGACTACAGATTCCAAAAAGGCATAATATCGTTCTCCGTTTAGAGTGTCTCTAAAAAAATATGGCCCCACTAACTCTCCATTAAAAATTCCACACCATACATTGGTCTTTTGATATTTTTGATCCCTATGATCAATTACAAAATTTGGATTGACGTCTGCCCACCACCGACAATTCTGGCTACACACAACACCGTTCGTGGTAAAGGTTGATTCATCCGTAAAAAGTATGTAGTTGGGGAAATCATGATTTTCTTCTATTTGGCACTGTATCCATGCAGAAAATCCAAATCTCTGATGGTAATCAGTATCATATAATTTATTCACATATTGGGATAAATATGGACGAAAACTGTTTTTATGTAATATCGTCTTAACCGATGTTACTCCTACTCCTACCTGGTCAGAAATTTTCCGAGTAGATATTTGGGGTGACTCAACTACAGTCTGCAAAACAGCTAACTCATTTTCTTCTGTTCTGGCAGTTTTTTCATGAGGTTTTTTATAATTACTTTCCAGGGACCCAGTTTCTTTAAACTTCTGCAACAATCTTTGCACGGTACTATAACTGACATATTTGTCAGGATGGCGCATATTGAAAATAACGGCAGCTTCTCTAACTGTTTTATAGTTATCGCCACAAATCAATATAATTTCTGCTTTTTCCACCAAAGACAAATTTGAAGCTGGCATTTTAAACTGTTTTTACTATGTAAAGCGTCTTTATGACTTTCATTTATAAAAATGACAGCTACGGCAAGATACCATCCTAATTTAAAACAAATGCATTCCAAGCCAACTAATAAAAATATTCTCTATGAATCGAACTAGAAGTGAACTAATAGGGGTTTATTTTGTTAAAATTATGGATAAAATAAAGATACTGATACAAGTTTACACCATTTGGCTTAAGATATTATTATTTTCTTAAATTAAATCCAAATGTATTAATTTATGAAACTTTAATATGGTTTATTATTCACAAATGGGAGGTATTTTACGGATACTAAACACCAACATGGCTTACCAAATTTATGCAAAAGAAAGCAACATTAGAATAAATTGCTGCAATTAGACTTTATTCGTGTTCCTTACAGTACCACTGGTTTGTTTAAATCTCCTTCGGAGATTTTTGTTGCACACTGTTTCAGAAAATTCTCATTGAAACAAAAAAACAAGTTGAATTTTATAAAAAAAATTAATCACTAAAACTAGTTAGTAAAACTTAAAAAAAATTATTCTGTTAATGTTTTGCCGTCGCATGAATAGGAGTCGCACATTTAAAAAAATAAAACGAGCCAGAGCCGTGTACTCGGGCGATATGAAATTGTGAAAAATATTGCAAACTTTTTTCTTTACAATTTTGACTTCAAATTTTGTATTTGGGACTTTTATGAGATTCTAAGTAACTTTTCTAAATACAATTTTCATCAATTTTTAAAAATAGGGGTAGTTTATTCTTCGGCTATTTTCACTTTTTTATAATTTATGACCTTAGTACGCAAATGTTAGAAAAACTGTCATGGTATTTAAAGGTTTTGAAACAAGCACCAACTTTTCTCAAGAATAAATTTTTTTGAGAAACGTCAAATAAAAAAGTTTTCTATTTGTTGCAAACTTTTTTGACCACCCTGTATATATACATATATATATATATATATATATATATATATATATATATATATATATATATATATATATATAGATATATATATATATATATATATATATATATATATATATATATATATATATATATATATATATATATATATATATATATATATATATATATATATGATCTAGATAAATGGAAATAAAAGAACGTTAGTTTATATATATCAATTTTTACAAATTTGTAATTGGTCATATTTGGAAATTACCAATTATACTCGTATTTGGTGAGCAACCGCCCCACACTGGGGCCAAAATCCTTAAATCTGGCATCAGTTCAAGGGGTGGGTTTACTGCAGATAATTATTTTTAGTCAAGTTAAAACGTTTATATTTAGGTAATAAAACTACACTAAACATATTCGTTTAATTTTTTTTACAATTTATATGGATTTTATATGGTCACCATATAAAAGAGTTATTATAGTACCATCAAACGGCAATTTCATACTTATTTACTTATCATAATATATCAACTAGGGCTTGCAATCCCAGGATCCCGAAATTCCGTTAAAAATTCAGTCCCAAAAAATCCCGGGATTGGGCGCTTAAATCCCGGAATAACTAAATTATAAAATATGTTAAAAAAATCTAAGTAACTTAACGCTTCAAACATCATCGGTGTTTTTCCTAACAAAAAATTATTTCCGCCTGATATGACAACCCTGGAAGATTCATTTAAGTACTTATGTTAACGAATTCAAGTTATTTTTACTTCTTATACTTTTATGTGTCCTCTGCATAAACTTTGTTTTGTTTTTATTTTTAAATTAGGTACAGTATTATAAATAAAAATAATTTACATTTATTAATGTTAAAATTTTTCGGGATCAATCCCGGAATCCCGCGATTTTGTTTGTTCGATCCCGTAAATCCCGGGATACAAGTATACGTCCGGGATTGTAAGCCCTAGTTTTAACATATTATTCTTTAATAATTCTAAAAATGCATTAGGTAATAAAGATTAAACTGTAACTTACAATAATTAATTTGTATACCAAACTGCTTGCGGGATGAAGTGGAAATTCCAAATATTATTGTTTTACAAGTTGAATGATTGTGAAATACATTTTTTAAATTCAAATATTTATTGTTTGCTTTTTTACGTAAAAATAAATTTTAAAATATTTGGGAATATTTTAAAAACGGCAATTTATTTGCGCGAGCTTATTTTGCATAGAAGTTATGAAGAGTCTGAACAAGAATCATCTCCACTCTCCCTTATTGCATCTGCTTCGATAGGATAATGTTTTAATAAAGACTAATTGAACTAAAAGGAGCAAACATGAGCAATGGTTTGTTTTGCTGTTTAAAAGTACAGTATTCCTACTTTATTAATTTATAAATACGTCAGTGTGGAAGCGCGTGAAAGTAAACTATAATACTAGCAAAATAGTATAATTGATGAATTCTGAAACGAATTTGTAAGAATCTATTTGCACAAAGTATGGAAAAACCATAGAACAACTCATAGAAACCAAATAAGGGCCAATATATAGTACATTCCTGAAGGTATTGAGTCCATAATTAAGCGCGTATACTAAAACAGTATTGACTTCGCAAAATCGTACCAATAACCAAATAATGTTTAACACAGATCACAATTTGCTTGCAGTGGTCGCCTGAAATATTTTCGCTTGAGAAAGGTCGTGCATAGTATTAGTGTGTTATGTGTAGTTAGGAAATATAAGCAAAGGTAATTTCAATGTTCAATTTCATATTTTGAATAAATGCCGAGTTTCTGGGTTTCGGGCCCCACTGTGCGCCCGTTACAACATATGTAAATAAGCAAATAAATATTTTTCTGACTCCAGTTTTTGTGGCGCTACTGATAAATTTCTCGATCATCAAACAGAAAAATCTTAAAAAAGAATCATTAATCGCTAAAAATAAAATGCTAAAGTATCCCCCTTAATTAAATTTAGTCCCTATTTGTGTGGGTTGTCTTTAAGACGATTCCAATCAGTCGAACGACTCTTTTTCCATTAAAATTAAATAAATTAAACCCTGCCATTGAAATGACATAAAACTTTTTTATTGCTTGTTGAGTTTTTATGAAACTCCCAATTGAGTTATATTTATATACTTGGGTGGCTTTAGTACATGTTGTTTCACTTTTGTCCCCAATTAGTAACACTTGAAACACGATGCTAATGAACATGTTTTATTTTCTTTAGTTCTGGTATTAATGACGGTAAAACGTGGGTCGATTTTAAGACAATTTTAGCAAACAGCGTTTCTAAAAAAAAACTGACATTAACAGTCCTATAGAACCTGAGTTCTCCAATTTGGGAAGAATAGTTCTGGTGGGTGTACTATTAGGCCAGTCATTAAAGCCGATGAAATTATAATAATTCCGAAAGTCTTCAAATTTGGGTGTATGATTGAAGGAGTACTAAAAATGCTAAAGCTCATTTTGCAACCATCTTCAAGGTCGGGTTGGGTTGGGTTGGTTAATACGTAGGTACTGCTGGGAAAAACAAGAATTATTTTTATTAGAGAAAAAATTGACTACCAAAGAGCGATTTTTTCGCAGGTGCTTCCAGAAATAGAAAATATATCATTAGATTATACTTTCCAACAGGATGGGGCGATGGGGCACCAGCCTCCTGGTCGACAATTGATTTTTTGTTGGAAAATTGCTCGGATTTTATTGCACCTTCTAATTAGCCCCCTAACAGTCCCGATCTGGACCCTGTAGATCACTGTTGGAAAATATGGTCTACGAAGGTACAATTTATAACAACAATCGGACAGCTTAAAGGAAGAATCCTTATTTTCTGGCGTACCTTTAGCCAACAGGTGATTAACACAGCTATTGATCAGTGGCGTGGACGACTACAGGAGTTTGTGGATAACAATGGTGTTCATACTCATAGACAATTTCTCTAATTCTTGAATTCATTCTTAACTATTTTACAATAATTATTTAAATGTTTTAAAATCCGATAGGGTGCGCATTATTTAACAAAAATAATCATAATTCCTGAATCTCAAAATTTTCGGCAGTTTCGCTTTTACTGAAGCATTTTTGATAGTTTATCTACCGCAAAAACATATTAGTTCAATACAAAGTTAATCCGATGTATTTTGCAACGGGGTTAAATGCAGCATTTTGGAAAAAGTCAAAAAAATGTTAACCAAAATTCGACATCCTAGAAAGAGTAGTGAGAGCATCGATCTTGAAGCCTGTTTATTTGTTGTTTGTTATGAAAACATTGTACCCCAGAGGCCCAGCTTACGAACTTTAAGGAAATACGTAATTGAATCAAGAATGGTAGTAGAAAGAGATAAAATCGAATTGGAGTGTTGGAGCTCAGGAGTGTTGTTGTCTCTGTTGTCCTCTGATCAGCTGAGCGGTTGACGTCAAATTACCTTGGATGATTCTTTATTCATCCAAGATCTGAACACTCGGTTAAACGTACGTCTTTGTCTAATGAACTAGAAAAGAAAAAGTGCGACATAGATTTATAAATGACTCGGAGCGACTTTAAATAAACCTTTAGAAATAATGTATTAAATCCTTTTTAACGAATGTATTATTATTTAGCAGAAAAATAAAATATTTTAGGGATTTTATTGCTTTTAGTAAATCTTGTGATGCTTCTAACGTATTTTTTTGTACAAGAATACAAGGTAAAACAAGATGTGGCCAATGTTTACAAATTGTGTTTACAGTGTCGCTTAGATTGGTTTGTTTTGGCTTCAAAGAATGTTAAATCATCCTGTATACAATCTTAATTCATCCAGGTCCAAAAACTAATTAAATAGTTGCAACAGGTAAAAAGATATTCATGGTAGAAAAGTGTGCACGTTTAATTTAGTCCACGGTGTATACTATATCGGTATTGTGCCACTCTAAAAAAATTATTATGGTATATTAAATTGTATAGATATCTATATTTACTAAACTGTTTTGAGGGGAGGCTTATTATTAAAAAAGTCTTACAGATCTTCAAATACAGGGCCATTAGAAGTTTTGCATTTTTTATATTGAAGCTTTTAGAGTGTGACTAAATAATGAACACACTTATTTCTAGGAATAATTACTAAATACGAATTTGGCGAAATAATTCTCTCAGTGTAGTAATGTTTGTGTATTTCTGATTTTTGTTCCCCACTTAACTTGCTTAATTAATATAGTAAACAATTCAAAATCATCCCACTTCTTTTGCTGCTATAAACAAAAAAGATTCCGTAACAACAGTTAGTAGCCCTTGGTGAGTTTAAATTGCTGACAGGTAGAAAACTGTTAATATGTCAATTTTAATTAATATTATCAGTTATGAGAGTTCAAACCCACACATAAATGAACTACCCTAAGGGTGTTATTTCTGCTTATATACAAAACTTAAATATGTTCATACGAGTATATACCCTTTCGCCCTTCCGAGGCTTCCACGTAGTAAACTATTTAATAAATCTGATCACCGCTGTACCGAAAACTTAATTCTGAAACACCAAAAGCTGTTGTAAACTTCTATTAATTTATATTATATTATGATCGTACCCCACCTGTTTTCGGATTTACGCTTTAATAAACATATAAAAGTATTTGTTTGGGAGAGCATGAACTTAGTAATAATATGTTTTCTAAATATTTTGCTTTACTATTCGGAAAAACGGTGGGGTGGGTTGGATGCAAAAAAGTAGAAATCTTCAAGTTCTATTGATATGTTTTTCTATATACCGAGTGTTATGAAATTCACTGCATATATTGGAATGGGTGACACCTGGAGTAGTCTAGAGACACACTCAATACTCTTTTTTGGTTTAATCGAACAACTGTAAAATTTTCTCTAACACCCAAAAATCGGACCATACGCGCGCCCGGTGCTGCGACGTTGTCAAAATTTTATTTTTAATGTCATTTGTTCTACTAAAAAATAACTAAATTGCGCTAAAAGTGTTCAACAATATCCTACTACATAATAATTTATAATTGCCAAAAACGCATTATACATTAAAAAATTATTTACTTACAATACGACATAACTTTCCAACGTATTTAAAAATGTGCCTAGTAGATACAAGATGTATTTTTGCGAAAAAACATAATTTATGGATGGGTTCCTTTTTTAATATCCTACACCTGTTAACATTTTTGAGAAAACTGTATCCGAAAATCAAAACATAAATCTCGTGAAAGTTTTGCAGTCAGCGAAGCTTCAAAATTTGACAGCATCACAAGAAAACTGTAAAAGTAGCCGACACTCATTTATTACTTACGAAATGAAAACATTGCCCACTAACCCAAGCAAAACGGGCACTAAGGGCGCAAAGTTCTTAATTTGAATCGCCAATAGGAAAATACATGTTATCTTGCTCTTGCTTCCCTATTCTTGTCCCCCGTCTCTTTTTTCTTGCCGTTTTCCTGATATTTAACAGGCACGTGATTAGTCGAATTGTTTACAACAATAAGTCATGTGCTCTCAAAGATTCCGATCTCAACTTTGAAAGCTATTAGGGAGATTTTGCAAAAAGAAACACGCTAACCGGCTAACCCATATCCGATAAAACTTACAGAGGTATATTAATCAGTTTTCACCTCATTTGCTAAATGAATTTATAATCTTACCAAAGATTTTTTTTTATTTTTAGGTTTTTTATAAAATCATGCGATAGAAACACCATTTATGGGTTAACATGTGTGCAATTGCAAGTTGTAAAATCTCGCTACGAAGTGTTATTTGGGTTGCCTTGGCTTTCTGGCGAATGTAATGTTTATTAAAATTGGGCGTTTGTCCTTTTTAATAAATAAATAAATTTTTAGTATTTAGTTTTTTAATAGTGATGGTAGTAAAAAATGCCGTGGATTGTTTTAAGCATTGTATTTAATTAGTTAGTGAACAGTTTTTCTCATATACCGACTGCGTTGTTAGTACTGCATAAGTGTGTTAAGTTTAATGTAAAAAAATTTCTAAGTGTAGTTAGTTTTACAGAGATTTTACTTTAACACTTTTTCAGTTTTTAATAGTACGGGTAGTGACAAAGGAACGTGGAATCTTTTAAATTTTGTGTTTGATTCGTTATTGGAACTTTTTAGTGTTAATTATTTGCCGAGCGTTGATATCTTCCATTAAATTAATGAGTGTACAGTGTTATTAGTGTTTTTTGGTATATTGGTATTTGTTAATCTTAAACATTTTCAAAAGAAGTACATTTTAAAAGGATTTTACTACACAGGTAATAATATCATTATTTGTTAGGCTGACTTGTTCATAGAAAAAATTATTGATAAAATTGGCAACTGATTCCGTATCATGTGTTTCTTGCCAGTGGCGGGTACCGCTGGTTGGAGAAAGGTTAAGGGGGTCAGCTTATTTTTGCGAAGTGCCATTTATCATTATTTTTCTTCAATCTGAATTCATACCAGGATTTACCGGTTTCAATATATGCAGTGAGATATCACCCTGTATATTAAAGATTAATTTATATTAATTTAAAAAAGTACCATGGAAACCCGTTTCGTGTCCTAAGCTTATTTCTTAATATCTTGTAAATATCGGATTTATTTATCGACCACATCCGTCTATTTTCAACTTCAACGTCTTCTTCAACTTGTCAACGGTTTTTTAAAGCTTTTTTTTTGTACAATCAATGAAAAAATATTTTAAATACTTTTACAAATAGATAGTAGATAATAATTAATTTTATTAAGTGCTAATAAAATAAATTGTAAGAATCTCAGCCAAATCAGGAGCACACACTTCCGAGACCCGCCCAGACACGTTAAAAAACTAAAGATTACTGGAAACAGTTGAGATGAAATTGCGATGCTAAATTATTGGGAAAACGTTTCTGCATGGGCAGGCAAAGAAGGGAATTTTATGTAAGTGGAAAATACTAATGGAAGTAGCACAATGTCAGCCGGATGGGCAACATCAGTGCAGCATTAGAAAAAAAAACATCTAGAAGAAGTATAAGGAGACCATAAAGAGACAACATGCTTAAACAGAAAAAAGGAAAAAAAAACGAAATTTGAAGAAATTTTACAGCAAATGGAGCTCGCAATACAATTAAATTTATGACCGTGGTCCATTCATCCATTCCATTCATACAATAGTGGATAACATAAGCAAGCTGTCAACTAAAAAAACTTAAGATCCAAACTCCTGGCAAAAATCTTTTGATTGATTAATGACTAAACGTTTAAAACAGAGTGATTCGGCGACGTTACTGACACGCGAGTACCTAAGAAGAAAATATCTTAAAATACTATTAAACATGAAAATAAAATGAAAACTCCTTTTAATTAGTTTTAGTCTTTATTTATTTTACTTCATTCGAAAAACCGTTTAAACGACTCAAATTACTTGGGAGTTTCTTTACAATCAGTAAAATCAATTGAATATTGGCGTTGGAGAGTTAGAACGTAAAATGCTTTATTACCTGTTCTGTTTTTATTGGACTCCTAGTTACGATTTTATTCTTATGCCTATTTGCTAAGTCGTTTTAGTTATATATGTATTAGGGTGTCCGTTATTTACCAAGTTGATTTTTTTCTCTTGCAACGTCCCCTAAATTTTTAGTTTATCGTCTAAAAAGGAATGTCCGACCAAAATAAGCCCTTAATATTCATAATAAACCTTGCCCTAAAGACGATACATTTGCCATTTAAATTACATGGGATTTTGCCACTTTTTACAATTATTTTTTTTCTCGGACAAGATGACTTATAGCAATGAGACATACATATTCTTATAGGAAATTGAACGCTCTACAAAAAAGGTTTCTTATAATTTTTCGATTAATTCACTCCTTCAAAAGTTATTGAAGGTGAAATTTGAACTCTATATAAATTTTTTTACTTTTACGGCAAAATTATTATTATTTCGATAAAAGTTATTAGTTTATTTCTAAAAATAGATAATTCTGGGGGTATTAGGGTAAAAAAATTTTAAACCGCATAATATACCGCATAACAGGTAGCTGGTTCTAGTTTGAATCATTTTTGAGACTATTCATTTATAACACGCAGTCAACCAATTTTTATTGAATTTCATAAATTTTTGTATACTTTCATGAAATTGCCCTTCAATACAGTAAGTGACTCAAAATTACACTACAAGCATTCCCGCCAACACACGGATTTTCTATTCACGCAAGCGCGCTAAGTCGCATTTAGTACCTTGAATAACTTTTGAAGGAGTGGATTAATCGAAAAATTATAAGATACCTTTTTTGTAGAGCGTTCAATTTCCTATTAGAATATGTATGTCTCATTGCTATAAGTCATCTTGTCCGAGAAAAAAAAATTGTAAAAAGTTGCAAAATCCCATGTAATGTAAATGGCAAATGTATCGTCTTTAGGGTAAGGTTTATTATGAATATTAAGGGCTTATTTTGGTCTGACAT